>CM019070.1:45664765-46953684 GCA_009667805.1 Leptobrachium leishanense
CATTATGAAGCCTATTGTGAGTTCAGAGCCCTGGTCCTGAGAATTTTCCTTCCTTTTTCTGTTTCCCTTCTTTTCCTCCCACTCCTCTGTATTTTCCCTCTGATTCTCTCTGTCTTTCTCTCTGATTCTCTCTGTCTGTCTCTCTGATTCTCTCTTTCTCTCTCTCTGATTCTCTCTGTCTCTCTCTCTCTCTGATTCTCTCTGTCTCTCTCTCTCTCTGATTCTCTCTGTCTCTCTCTCTGATTCTCTCTGTCTCTCTGATTCTCTCTGTCTCTCTCTCTCTCTGATTCTCTCTGATTCTCTCTGTCTCTCTGTCTCTCTGATTCTCTCTGTCTCTCTCTCTCTGATTCTCTCTGTCTCTCTCTCTGATTCTCTCTGTCTCTCTCTCTGATTCTCTGTCTCTCTGTCTCCCTCTCTGATTCTCTCTGTCTCTCTCTCTCTGATTCTCTGTCTCTCCCTCTCTGTCTCTGTCTCTCTCTCTGATTCTCTCTGTCTCTCTCTCTCTGATTCTCTGTCTCTCTCTCTCTCCCTCTCTGATTCTATCTGTCTCTCTCTCTCTCTGATTCTCTCTGTCTCTGTCTCTCTCTCTCTGTCTCCCTCTCTGATTCTCTGTCTCTCTCTCTCTGATTCTCTGTCTCTCTCTGTTTCTCTCTCTCTGTCTCCCTCTGTCTCTCTATCTCTCTCTGTTTCTCTATCTCATTCTCTCTCTCTCTGTCTCCCTCTCTGATTCTCTCTCTCTCCTTCTCTGATTCTCTCTCTCTCTGATTCTCTCTCTCTCTCTCTCTCTGACTCTCTCTCTCTGTTTTTTCTCTTTCTGTCTCTGTGTGTTTCTCTCTCTCTCTCTCTGTGTTTCTCTATCTTTTTTTCTCTTTCTCTTTCTCTCTCTGTCTCCCTCTCTGATTCTCTCTCTCTCTCTCTTCCTCTCTGATTCTCCCTCTCTCTCTTTTTCTCTCTCCCTCCCACTCTCCCTCATTCTCTCTCCTGCATGTTCTTCTGGTCCCACAAGGCATTGGTCCTTTCCCATTGGGAAGTCATGGATAAGATGAAGCTTTCGCGTCAGATCTTCCTCAATTAATCCACCATTAGCATGTTTGGGATCCACTACAGGATGGATAACAGGAGCCTGTGTAACTGTGTGCTGCCCAGAACCAATTAGTCGCTGCTAAAATAAATGAACTCTTTGCTGCCCTGCGCTGGGAGGCTCAGTGCTCTGTGTGTTCACATGCTGAGCTTGTGGTCTAGCGGCAGCAGGCAGATGGTGCAGATCAGATCGATGTGATCGCTAGAGCTGCTTTTCTTCTTCTTTCCCCCCCATCTCTGGTTACTGGAGCTCAGGGCGATGGCTGAAGATGGTAAGGCTGCAGCCCAGTAGGGAGTGAATGTTATCTGGGGACCAGCCACCCAAAGGATATCCAGACTAACGATTTCCAAGGGTTGTCTTTTTTTTCCCCAACGAGGAAAGATTACCAGCGTTTCCCGTTAAAGCGGTTCGTGAAGGAGACAGAGAGCTGTCAGCACATTACTGTTAGCAATCAGCTTTCTGCTGGGGATCAGTCAGAGCTGGAGCAGCCTTCAGCATTCATGGTAAGCATTGGGCTTCACTCTGATCAAGAACTGAACACACGAAATGCTTATTTATTTACAAATTTCCATCTATGTATATTTATATCTGTATCTTTTATATATATATATATATAGATAGATAGATATAGCCATCTGTTATCTAAGATGGGTGTACGATGCCAGCTCTGTGTCACTAAATATATATATATATATATATATATTATATATATATATATTGCCCACTATGTCAATAGATGTAGCTTGTGTTACTTATGATTTTTTCATATGCCTATGCATCATGTTTCATTTATTTATTCTGATCTTATGTGATGTTTTGAGGATGCTACTATTGCCATTCATTTTTTTTAAGACACATGTAGAAATCCAGTGAAATCTATAGAAAACCAAATGTTGCCTCATATCATTTTAAGGCTATCATCACGAGTCGGTTTGAGATAACAATGACTTGCAGTGACCGACTACATCGACTGTCACCCTACTATTCCAAGCTGGAAGAGAAGCAGATGGTTTCTAGGTCTGGGTAGAAGTTGGTCTGGAGAAGGCATTTATTTAAGCAGGTCCTGCTATATGGACAAACCCCATATGAGGGGACCCTGCAGCTTGATTAGCTTTGACGCCCATGTGTGTATTTTTCTTTGTTTTCTTTCATAATAATAATTGTGTCAATATAGGATTGTTTCTTCCCTGAGTGAGGCTTTGTTGGAAGGTGGGGCAGATATTAGCTGATATCAGTGCTGATTTATCTCTGGATGCCCCTCAGATGTGAATCACTGGTTGGTATAGCTCCTCTCTTGCCTTAAGAATAGGGGAATTGTAATTCTTCAGCTGGTTCTGAAAAGAGCTAAAGCCCAAGAGATGTCACTGACTTTCCCTAAGGCATGCTTCACCATTCTTGGAGGTGAGGAGGGAGGGTGTGATACTCCACAATGCTAGGGGGGTGACCTGATCCAAAATTGTGTTAGTGTGTCAAGAACAATTTTCAGGAAGCATTAAATGTGAGGGAGGCTAATTGTCCAGTTCCCCCTCTGAGGGTTTTTTTTTTCATAAGGAAATGGAATTTGTATGTATCCAGACAACAGGAGTAACATTGGGCTGAAGCCACCAAATGAGGAGCTGTCCCCAGGCTGGTGCTGAACCATCTTCTCAGCCATTCTTGGTGCTGTATGGGCTGTATCCAGTGATAGTCTAATTCTGTATGTGTCTGTACTGGCTTGTGTGACTGCTGTAGGTAAAGAGGATTATTATGATTATTAGTGTTACTGTGACAAATCACTTTAATAGTACTGGCTGTAGAGTATTTTCTTATCGGTGTATATGATTTGTACTGCTGTTTAACAATTTTATCATTGTTCTGCTCCCTAATTTGCATTGATTTCTGATTCATCTGTATATGTTCCAGTAGTAAAATGTGGACTTGCATGTAATGCTAAATAATCTTTCTTTTCTACCTGCTCTTGGCTACTGACTGTTAATATGATTTATTTGTTATAGGCAGCACTAGAGAAAAGAATCACATATGCAATGCAAACACTTTTTTTCTTGTATTTAGATTTATATTGGCTTCAGCATTTTAACAATGACATGTTAGGGTGCAGGCATTAATAATAATATACTAATACATCAATTACAAACCTTTTTACAACCACACGTTCTGTATTTCCAATGTGAAATGTTCATTGTCCACTAATAAGAAGTGAGCAGATCCAGCTCTGCCTAGGTTCTTGGACTATCATATAATCTGCTCATAAACCTTGCTGCTGTCCATTCAGCACAGCAAGCCTCTCACTACACCCCAGGGCTCTCAGGGATATCACTAGCAAATCTTAAAACAAAGCTTCTGTGTAAAATCCACCTTTCTAAGAGATGATCCGGATTTACAATACAATCTCACACATCCCCTAATCCACTGACACATGTCAAATATATTATATAGGGAAAGCATGATATATCCAGCGCTGGTTTAATAGTTTCATCCAGAATAACAAGGGTTTAATAAACATTCTATTTTGCATCTGCTAATAGTATCCCACCCTGATCTTTCTTTAGCCTTCATATTTCCCCCCCCTCTATCTCCTTTCTCCATCTGCCTCATTCCATAAATAAATATATACTATTTATACACAAATCAGGATGATTATAGACATATGTCTTACATATAAATACTTCTAGAATCCGTGCACAATGGAAACATCTGAGTGCAAACAATGAACCCACCCCAAAGATAAAAAAATAAATAAATAAATCATATTTAGAGTGGTGTAACAGGTTCTTTTTATAACATCTATGTTGGATAAGTCTCACGATGTATGGCCACACTTAACTATGCATGGAATTCTCTTGCAGGCATTATCTATAGGTTCCTTGGACATCCAATTGAACAGAGCTGAGCTGAGGGCGGGCACAAAGGGTTTTTTCCCCCCTCCTATGCAAGTTCAGAAAGAAGAAGACAAGAGGAAAGACAAGGTAGACTGAGCATAACCCCCTTGTGCTGTGTGTTAGATGTCCCACCTCTCCATTGCACTAAACCTGCATGGTTCTCTGATGTTCTTACAGGGATGGAATGTTGGACTTGGTGTTGTGAGTCTCGAAGACATGGTCCTCTTTGGATTCTCCCCTGCTGACCTCTCTGCCTATGGATTTATTGCCCAGTCGGCTTACCATCTCCATGGCTCTCTTCGGTGACGGGTATTCTTGGGTGGATAATACGGATTACGTTGTTATTGCTTAAGAATACGCGTAGTTGAGGAGAGTTATCTACACCAAGCTTGCAGATCCCCTCTCATCTTCTTCTTCAACCTACCAACCTGGCTTCTGTAATAGCTAAGGTAGCGAACTCATATATTTATTATACACACGTGTATTTATTTCTTTTCACCCTATATCATTATTTGAACCGGATTGCATGAAAAAAAACCTGATTAAATTAATACTAATGCATTATTTCAGCTGAGAGCTCCATTAAATGGGTAGTGTGTTGTATTCTCCCGTTTAATTTTCAGCTGAGTGATCATTTGATTATTTTAATCTGCATTTTTTTTCTATCCTTTGTGTTTTTTTTTAGTTGTTTTTCTTTATGTTTTATTCTGGAGTTGGTTTTGATTGATAGATACTGTAATTCTCCTGTATGCTGTAATCTATATGTAAGTAATACTGGAAGCCTGTGATGTGAGGCCTCTTGAGCTATTGTGGTATATTGGTATTTTAAATATGTATATATATATATGTATATGTCTATGTACATACCAAGGCAACGCCTTAACCTACCGGTGGAAGCGAGCTCTATGGAATCCAGCGATGTAGTCTCTTTGGTTTTGGAGTCTTCACGCTTGGTCTCTTGTTCCTATGGCCTCTTTAGCCCCAGGCCTGTTCTATGACCCAGTCACATGCTTTGGGACTAAAGTCATTTTTGCTCTCATTCCCCTAGAGAGGCTGAATTTTAAGTACCTTTGAAGGGTTTTGCTCTGTATTGTGTGTTGAAGAATCTAATGCTGACACTGGCAGAGATAGAGGGTTAAGGTCCATGGATGTGATGTTTTCACCATAATTTAAAAATCAGCTTCCTAAAAATGGAATGGAAATTTGTGTAAGAGCATTGCAGCACATCCATTTCACATCAGGGGTCCTATTAAACGGTTTGATACAGATTGGGAGTTATTGCATCAGTAGCATTAGTGCTCACCCTGCCTTCCCCTCTCCCTCTCTCTTAGTCCCTCTCTCCCTCTGTCTCTTTTCCTCTTTCTCTCTCCACCTCTCTCTTTCTCCTTCTCTCCCTTTCATCTTGCATAGATACATACAAGCAAATGTATCTAACAGATGCACAAATTATGAAATGTGTCATGCACCTTGTGAAGTATAAAATGATATTTTTTCTTTCTCACTTGGAATCTTGTACTTTTAGATAAACGATTTCCTCTTCATTCCTTTTTTTTTGTGCATCTTAGGTATGCAATATGAAACAGCTGACATCAGACAATATTCTTTTATTGATGTTTCTAGACAATGCTCTTATCCTGGATTAATATCACAAATGCAGTTTGACTTCAGATATGCATTGGGGCAATAGATGTACTATGTATCACTGGAAAATGAAAATGAGACCAAAAAAAATATCAAATAATACTCTGTGGATAAAAATATTATTTTTATTATTTAAAATGTAAAATGGGATATCAAATAAAAATAGATGATACAGCGATAGAAAGCTCTGCTTAGCTTTCATACTCATGCAACCAAAACTGTTCTTGAGGTTGAAGTGACCAGTTAATGCATTGGTAATATGCAGGTTTAAAAGCAAAAATCTATTTAATTTTTTTTTAATCCTCGTCAGCAATTTTAGCAATGTACATTGGAATAGGCCACATTCTTTTGAGGTCACGGAAGGCTCCATAATGTCATCTAACCCATTTGTCACACTTAACCTCAAAGACACTGCAATTTATGTATCATAAATGTCTCATGCACACCACCTGCTATAACCAGGTGTAATCTGTTGAAATTTAAATGCACTTTTTCCTTTAAATATGCACTATTTAAAAAAAATAAATTTTTATCAGATACATTTTTCATGCTTTTGCCTGTTTTTTTACATTTTTTATTTTCTTCGTTATGTATATGTTAACATTATAAGAATATTGAATCTATAAGCCTATTTTTCAAGAAATACATACAGCGTTTAAATTATATGCAGTTATTGTCTCGAAAAATAAGATAATTCTTTGTTTCACATTAGGCCCCAGCTTTTAACAATTAAGGGAAGATTGGGAACCATGTAATATTGAAAGGTACTATTTATTAACGTTTTAAGCTGTAAATCACAGGGTCTATATAAGAATAACCAAGTAATATTGGTTATATAAAAATAACTCAAAAAAATAAGTGTGTGAGTATTTTAACAGCCAAGAAGTGGATTGAATGTTTCAACCATAAACTGCTGTATGTGAAGGGCGGAATGAATGTGTGATATGTATATATATTTTTCAATTTCTAACAAAATAATCTAATGTGCATCTTCTCAATAGAATTCAAAGCATATTTGGTGATTCTGTAGAAAAGTATCTATATAACCATAACAAATCAGCCTGATTTGAGCTTTTTTTTTTTTTAGGCACGCTTTCAATGTAGGGACATTATCATACCAATTTACTAATATAGAAGTGAATTTGAAAAGACTAATGGCGATGCAGAATGAAATGGTATCACGTTTCTGGGATATGTATTAGATGCAGCTTATAATGTTACAAATTGTTCCATTTCTGGTCCTCTGTAATTCACTTTGTGATTAACGATTTCTCAGCAATTGAAAAATTCCATTACAACGCATGACAAATGGTTTGAGTGGCTCTCCAAATTACAAAGCAGGAACGGTCTATTTTTTACATTTTTTTCATGCACTGCTGACATATGATTTACCTTTGCTTGTTACTTTATATATCTCTAGATAACAAAAAAACACAACTTTTAAGGCTTTGCTTTTTGATTTTCTTCAGCTTCTCTATTTTCTTTGCATGCGTCGTAACGTTTCGTGACCTGAGATAGCACAAGTTGCTGCAAAAAACACCCCCCAAAATGGACAAATAAATAAATAAATGCGATTTAGACCATTTTCTTGAAAGATATATGGTTTCATTTAAATGGCTAGATGCCTGCAGACCTATTTCTTTTAACATTTATTCTTCAGATGCAGAGATCACGGTGTCAGTAAACAAATCAAGTGCGAAAGTAAAAACAAAGTTTCTTTTAAAAGTCATAAAAAATATGTTTATAACATATAAAAAAAACCAAAGAATTAAGAAAATGATGAGTATTTCCAATTTCAACCAAGAGCTGGAGGTCTTGCTGTTGTGGGTAGGGACACTTGTGATTACCTGCAGAATTCCATACGAGTATAGAATTAGGAAAGTCAATATTATAAGTTATGTAAACTCTAATTATTGGTACTGTGTTATTTATGGTGAAAGGATCAGGACAGATAAAGCATGGTGCAAAACCAAAATAATTTTTTAATATGTTTTACTGTATAATCCTCAGTAAATTCCCCAAACACGTTAACGTACAGCATTTACTATCATATACTCATATTACTTATACACCTTTTAAGACTAAAGGATATCCTGTTTCTCGAAAATGACTTAGTCACACATCACTATAGTAAAGAACACTCATTTCTTCGAATTGTATTATTTCATAAATATATTACAATGCCTAAATATAATATGTACCAGCCACCCAGAACATACTTGAAAATGAGAGTAATCTCAATGTATCCTTCCCGGTAAAATACTTTCTCTAAAAAAAAATATATATATATATATACATAATAAAGGGACAAAACAAAAGGACTTTACATATGTATATAATTAACAGACTGAAGAGGTACACTCATTACGTTGGTTATAAAACTCAAATAATTGACATTGGTAATAAGGCCTAAAAGTCATATGTGAGTTTTATGCTGAAAAATGGAACCTGATTACAATGGTTTTGATGGCTCTTCCATAAAAACTAAATGCTTATCCTATATTGTGTATATATAACATAGCAGACATTGGGATATAAAGCAGTCTACTGTACGATACATTATAGGGACGTTCTAACTAGGTGTGTGGTGTTTTTATGGAATGTTATTTCAGACATATCGATAATGTAACATCTCAACGTAGCAAATAATGCATGTTTTTACACTTAGAGTATTTTTAGTAATAATAGAAGAAAAGTGCCCTAATTTCTTTAAATAATGCAACAGTTTAACCCTACAGACAGCTCGATGATGGCGTATTTAGTGGATTCAGTGGTAAATGGATGAACTTAGACATTTCAACCACCCCACCAATCATAAAGTCCCCTTTTTTCCTTCAGTGATTAATGAGAAATATTAATTCCTATGCAATGAATTCAATAATCTCTGTTATCGAACATTATGCATGTGTCTGGTGGAAGTCCAATAGTCAAAAACTACTAAAAGATTGAAAGTGCGGGATGCATGGCGATACACTGACGCTGATGTCTAACAATCAAATTAGTTCATTTGGAATATTCTTAAATCATTGATTGCTTCTTCTTCATAAGGTCAAATTCATCCCCCATTGGATTGCATGGCAAAGCTGGAGCACAGGGCCAGTGGAGGAGATAAGGTTTCACAGACAGGAGTAGTGGCTGCATGAAAGAGTGACTGACCACATGGGTCAGAGTAGATAGTGGATAGCAGGATGTGGGAGGAGCCTTGCATACACATTCATAGTTACATAGGCTGGAAAAAAAGACTTGTGTCCATCGGGTTCAGCCTTTCATACATCACCTACTGCTGTTGATCCAAAAGAAGGCAAAAAACCCAGTCTGAAGCGTTCACCAATATGCAACACACTGGGAAAACAATTCCTTCTTGACCCCAGAATGGCGTCAGATTTCTCCTTGGATCAAGAAGCTTTTGTCTAGAGAACTCAACATAAATATAAATAGTATGCATATTTAAATGATATACATATATAGATATATATACACACACCTCACACAGCAGTAGTCGACGGATGGTTGTAATATAGGCCGAGTCCTGTCTATGTGATCTGACAAATGGGGCATAAGCCAAACCCAAAAAAGGAACTTGTCACATCAGGCAGGGTATGGTTGATAAAAGTCCTAGGATAAAGACTGAAACACCACGTGGTTTTCAATAAATCTTGCTCTTGCTTTCCACATACCCTTCCTAATGTGACTGGTTGCTTTTTGGATTTGGGGGTACGGTGGGCGGGCTGGTTGCCTGTGGACCCTGTGACACACCAAGCTAGGGTGACATATATTGGCTTGTGCTTCTCTTTATTTTTCCTTAAATGTTGCACGAGCCATCAGGAAAATTTCACAGCTGTGGCAACCTTCTGTCAAACACTTGCATGACAATGCACATGCTGGCCGGTGCACAATGAAAGTTCACGGCGGGATATATTTGATGCTGTTTAAATACTTATTTATTGAACGCCGCACTATTATTCAGTGTGTTAGGAGAAGGAAATCAGATTACTAATAGCAAACACAATAAAACACCCAGATACTGTTGAAAAATTCATATTTTAAAGTGTGGTGATTGCTTGTAACTTGTTGGAGAGATTGATCAAACGATAATATATAAATCAAATTTCTAAAAGGCATGATAACAGAATTGCTCAAACCCTTCAGTTTTTGTAAATATTTATGCATAATTTAAGACTTAAGGGGTTTAGACATAAAGATCTATTAATTTCTCTTCTGAAACTCCATTACCACACCATTTATCAATGTGAGGGCCTTGGAATGGCCCTCTTTCTCCACCATTGTAAATAACATATCTTCAAAGAACAAAACTTTATTAATGCAATCTTACGGTCATGGTGGTGGTGGTGGAAAGAGGTTGGACTTTGATGTCACTCACTACTGTACAGTGATCACTGCTAGCCAGATAAATCTCTGTAATAGTACTCTATAAAAGATTTTTCACCACTGTATCGACATAACTGTGTATGACAAACACGCTCATGTAGTTATCAGGTACCATAAAGGTTATATAATTTTTATCCCAATAAAATCTGATCTTGAAAAGAAACCAGGGGGAAAAAAGTATAAATTCACAGAATTTTGGTTGTTATATATATATCAAGATGGAAAATTATACACAATACATCTGTTTTGACACAATTTAATAATGCTGGTTAAACTAGGTACTTTTTGTAACTGGGCCTAATTCCAACCAGGTTGGTAAGAAGGAGCTGCCAAGGGGAAAGATCATTGCAATTTAAATAACCCTTAGCGGCTCCCTGTTACCGAATCTAGAGACACTGTATTATTGGCTTAAGTGCAATAATAGGGACCTGCTAAGTGATACCAGCAGTGGCATAGCGTACCAGCATTGATATGGGCTTCTGGAGTTCATAGGACTCCAAGGAACCAAGCGAAAACCTGCCACTTGCAGTAGAGTCGCGCAGGAGCCGTGCAAGGACACTGGTAACTATTCCCAGTCTTCCTCTGCTTGCGACCAGAGGACCCAGCGGCTCACGCTACTATCTAAAACACAGGGCATGAGGTAAGTTATGGATTTTTTTAATGTGGTCAGATTTCAGTGTTAAGTGATTTTTCGAAAGCAAAATCAATTAACAACCACCAGGATCTGAAAGTCGATATTAATTTCTGCGCACAAAATCATTTTGAGAAGAACGAGCTATGTTAGAGTAGCTTGCTGTTCTTCAGGTAGCTGCAAGTTAACAAACAGGTCTATTCAATAAAGGTGAAACTCAGGAGAATTGACTGGAGAAGTGAAAAATCGAAGTCAAAATAGCCAAACCAGAAAAATTCTACCATTTATCTCACTTTCCAAATCTGTTATTTTGTATAGACTGTTCTCCTCTCCTGCCAATTCTCCTGAGTTTCACCTTTTAGTGAACAGACCTGTTAGGAGCCATTTATTTTCAGGAACCTGCTTCAATGTCCAATCTGTAGGCAAAGCTTATGGCCTGGTTGTGACAGCAGTTGGAGCTGTTACTCTAACGTTTTAAGTCTATGATGGCTGGAACCATTAATGTATCATCTCAGTTGGAACCAGGCCCCTACTGCTTTAAATATGGATTCTTGAAACAAAGCCTGTTGTTGTACAAACAAACTCCATGGTATGATGCTTTGTCAAAGTGGTGCTTCGGGTAATACAGAGAATTGTTTTGCTTTAACTAAATACCCCCCAAAAAGTTGTAAAAACTGGCAAAAATACTCCAATGAATGGCATTTCAGGTCCAATTAAAAGCATATATTTTTCCTAAAATATATATCATTGGGTGGTTATTTATTTATAAAAATAAAGTTAACCTAAGCATGATAACACCATAATTACTTTTGATATTAAAATTATTTGCTTTATTATAAATAAAACTGCTCACGAACTGTATATGAAAAGAACAGACTAGAATTCCAGATACTTTTTTATTCTGTCTAGTAAAATGGTATACAGTGGTGTTTACAAATAATAGCGTCACCTGCAAAAAAAAAATAAAACACACTTACTATATAAGTCATGTGATTATGAATGATTTGACAAGAAAAGAGGTGTGATAATATCTGTTATATATTAACACGTCAAATGACTAAAAGGGGTTCAGCATCTTACGAAAACACATATAATATTTCAGAAGAATTGCAGCAAACTGTGAATGAGGCTTTTGCTTTGCCTGAAGCTTGAATAATTGATTACGTTGCAGCTGGTGATACATTTTAATATACTAGTATGAGCCATTGCTACAGATGCTTTACAGAGTTTTAAAGGTCTCTCTTGTCCATATTTCAAGAAGATATTTGTCATGGTGGAGTATTAAAATCTGTTTCAACCTATAAGATAATTGAACTTGTCCTAGTTCCAGAAGTGTTGTTTTATGTAGACTGCGTTAGAAAAAAAAAACAACATACATTCACTCTAAATCTAGCATTTTAAATGAAATATTATAACATCACAGCTGCCATTCTGCTTTTTGAAAGAAAAATGCTCAGTTGCATTTAGAATCCAGAAAGTATTTATAATGTATGGAAATGGATGACAGAGAGACACTCCATCCAGGCCCATCAGTGTTACATTGAAGAGCTCCAATGGCTGCTGTAATGCATGACCAGAAACCCTTGGCAGTATACTCAGGACGGGGAGGTCCAGGACTACTGGTGATTTTGCAGTAATGAGGGGAACATAGAGATGGATTGCGTCGCTGAGTGGCCTAACTCCTTCTTTTCCGAGCCTCCCTCCTATTAGGCACCACTGTATAATAGTGGGAGTTGCGATATGACATCATATATCCATCACATACGCTACGTGTAAATTGTCATGCCCCACAGATGACCTTTCTCATTCCGTCACTAAAGCATGAGTAATGAAATGGATTACATAAATTGCAGCACTCTTTTGGCACTTGAGACTTACGTGCACCCAATATTTATGTTTCATTATAACCCTTTCACTAATAAAAACATATATACACAATTTTGCGTTGAATTACAATGAAAACATGTAAATCATAATGTATTTTAAAGGAAGCACCCTATTTGCATATATTATTTAATGCAAGATGAGAGTTCTTTGGGTATAATTAAAATTCTGTGTGAGATCTCACTCCTGTGACCCTGTGTTACTGTAAAGAAGCTGCAAGGAACTGACACTTCCCTCACATTAACAACAACAAAAAAATCAATAAACTTTACTGCTGCATTACTACAGACATGAAGAGCAGATTAGATGTAGCGTTCTTGGTCACTCGCTACTGTATAGGTATAAGATTAAGGTGGAAAAAATTTATGAAAATCCCTACACAGCTTCATTTTCAGAGGGTTACTGTAATTTACAGACTAGAACCTTTCATTCCAGCAATATTTCTGTAAGGTATAAATGAATACATGAAGTAGCAAAAATACTTAAATTCACATTATTTTAATATTTTCACTGTAAGAATAACAGTATTTAATAACGATTGTTGGATTAGGCCTTATTTAAGTTACACATCCTATATTTTAATTTTTTTTTAAGATATATTGTATTCAACAAAAAGCACTTGATTATGAGAGGATTAAAGAATAAGCATATTTTAATGTATAGTTGATCTACAAAACTATTTTTAGATACTTTCATAGCTCATGGTGGTGACCATAACGTATAATAATTTTTTTTTTTAGATGTATATTTATTATTTGGTTATGGTTTGGTCTATAAACAAAAGGTTCTAGTTCAGATAACAAGTTAACCCCTTTAACTATAACACGTTAACCCCTTTCCTTAATGCTAACCTGCTCTTCTGGTCGAGCTACAAACCTCTATTGTGGCTCAGCGCTTCTGTCTGCCTGCCTTCCTTCCAATGTTTCCCAGTGGAGAATAGACCATTGGGGAAATAAGGGCAGCTATTTACCATTGTTTTTAAAAAAACAATAACAAAATAAAAAGAAATTAATATTTACATGTAGTTGGAGTAGGGCTTATTTGTTTCTTTTCCTTGTGGTAACTGGTATTAAGTTAAAAGAAACCAACAAGAAGAAACTGACGTTAGGCTTCTTTCCATGTCCCCGACTGATGGTAGTGTATACAAGCAGGTGGAGCAAGAAAGCTTATCAAGAAGACAAGATCTGCAAGCACTATATGGACATGTGTATAAATCTGTCCCAAATTCTAGCCCCTTGCACATGCTCTGTCTACCCCTTTAAAAAGATTTCTGGCCCCCACATTTACTTGCAGGTTGTGTCCGAGCCAAGATGACTGGTACACAATCCAAAGGTTATCACTAGCTTGCAGTACTGGGTTGGAAGTGATTCCTCACAGGTTGCTTTCTTTCCTGTTCTGGTTCTCTGCAGTGTACATGGTTTACATGCATTGGTGGAGGAGAGAGAAACCAAGACAGATGCAAGGCTGGTTCTGGAGATGAGGGAGAGCATAGAGGCTTTTGTGCTGCAGTAATCACAGACAGCAAGGATACAACCATTGTATTGACTCAACTGAAAAATAATCGCCACTGAAGCAGGGCTTCACACAACTTTAAATATATACAATACATAACACCCCTCCCCCTATGATAGATCTTATCCTCAGTCTGTTCAACACTCATAGTCTTCAAAATAGGCTGGGGGCCCACGGACTCTGGTGGACCTCTGCAATGGTACTGGAGAATCTTGCCAAAACGGAGCACCGTCCATCTCTAACTGGACAGTGTCCCGAAGGTCGCCCGTGAGTGGCGATGGCTCCACGGCCCCTAGTACCTCCGCCTCTTCGGAGGCGGACACGGGTGGTATAGGCAAACCCGTAGGAACACAGTTCTCCAGTGGGCCTTAGAACACCCTGGGATTTCCATCCGGCACTAGTCCGGTCAGCCAACGCCGCAGCTGATCAATGTGGCGTCTGATTGTACATTCATTTCCCAGAGTAACCTCTTATGACAATGGGCCCGTTAGCTTAGTTACCCTGGCTGCCACCCAAGGTGCCCCACTTCCATAGGTCCTGGCCCAGACCAATTCACCTGGCTGTAAGTTCCTGGGGGGTTTGGGCTGAGCCGACTCTGCCGCTCCTCTGTCTGGGTGAAGCCGGTCAAGCTTTACTGTGAGCCGGCAACCTCACCTCAGCTCTGATGGGCTGCGACCGGTTGCTGTACTGGGAGTTGTGTGTTGACACAAGAGGAAATTCGCCAGGCGGTGATTCCAGTCCCCATTTGTCATCTGCTTGAGTGCCTCCTTTGTGGTCCTGATCATTCGTTCTGCCTGACCGTTGGTCGTGGGGTGGAAAGGTGCGGATGTTACGTGCCGAATCATGTTTGCGTTGAGGAATGATTGAAACTCTGCTGCCGTGAATTGTGCTCCTTTGTCGGAAACTATTACATCTGGCAGACCATGTGTGGTGAACAGCCGGCTCAACTCTCAGATGACCCTGGTCATTGTCATCGATGAGACCGGTACCACTTCCAACCACTTGGAATAACTGTCCACTACTATCAGGAATACCTGCCCCTGGAAGGGGCCCGCAAAGTCAATGTGCACGCGAGACCATGGGGCATGCATGGTTTCCCAATGGTGCACTGGTGCCTGAGGCATCTCCGGTCGGCTTTCCTGGCAACCCTGGCAAATCCTTACTTGCTTCTCTATGTCTTTGTCTAGGCCTGTCCACCACAAGTAGCTCCTGGCTAGAGCCTTCATCTGAACAATTCCTGGGTGCCCCACGGGTAGGGAATACAGCACCTTGGAGCGAAGACTGGGTGGAATGATGAGCCTGCTGCCCCACAGCACACATCCCTTGTGGGCCGACAGTTCATTTTTTTCGAGAAAAGAAGTGTTGGAACTCAGAGCCTGGCCGGGCCACTTGCCATCCCCTTAACACCCAGTTGAGAATGCGGCTAAGTGTTCTCTCCATGGTGTTTTCAGCTGCAACGTCCCCTGCATGTAAGGGTGTGTCAGGCAGGTCCTGGATCGCCAGAATATGACAAGCTGGGGCCGGATCTGGCTCAGTCTGTGGTAGAGGCAGGTGGTTGAGAGCATTGGCATGGCCCATTTCTTTTGCCTGGCTTGTGTACTAGCTGGTACGAGTAGGCGGCCATGAAAATGGACAATCGTAGTATCGGAGACAGGATCTGCGTTGTCTGTTTGTCAGCTGTGAAGAGACCAAGCAGAGGCTTGTGGTCTGTAAAAATGGTCATGGAACTTCTTAATGCCAGTCACTATGTCGAGGGCTTCCTTGTCTATCTGGGCATAGTTCCTTTCAGCCACAGATAACGTCCTAGAATAGTATGTGATGGGAGCCTCTCTACCATCTGGCATCCTGTGGCTTAGTACTGCCCCAATGCCGTATGGTGAAGCATCAGAGGCTAGTGTTACTGGTAGTGTTTCGTTGAAATGAACTAGGACAGAGTCCGAGGACAGCAATGGTTTTACCACCTTGAATGCTTTGTTTTGAGTGCTCGACCAGACCCAGTTTGCTTGTTTGTACAGTAGGCAGTATAGCAGTTCTGCAAGGGCAGCCTTATGCGGTAAGAAGGAATGGTAAAAATTGAGCAAACCCAGGAATGCTTCGAGCTCCCCCTTGGATTTTGGAGTGGGGGCTTGCTGAATTGCTTGTAGCTTTACTTCAGATGGGTGGATGCCGGCAGCATCGATGCAGAACCCCAGGAAGTCGGTGGATTCTATGCCGATCCAGCACTTTTCCCTCTTGAGTTTTAGGCTGGCCTCACGGAAACATTGGCGTACTGCGTGGAGGCATTCGGCCAGAATTGATGCTGATTATCCTGCGATCAGGACGTCGTCAAAGTATGGGCAGACACCGGGAATATTCTTCAGTGTCTGTTCCATAATACTTCGGAACAACTCTGGTGCTACGCTTACTCCAAACTGCAATTGGTGCACTCGGAATGCACCTCTGTGTGTAACTATTGTTTGTGCTTCTGCGGTAGCGTCGACTACTGGTAGCTGCTGTTAGGCCTGAGCGAGGTCTAGCTTAGTGAACATTCGGCCTCCCTGGAGTGAGGCGAGGATGTGGCTTACCACTGGCACAGGGTAAGCATGCTGCTGTAGTGCCTGATTTATGGTGCACTTGTAGTCTGCGCAAATTCGAACATCCCCGTTAGGCTTATCTGGGGTCACTATGGGAGTCTCCCACTGGCTACTGTCCACAGGTTGCAGCACTCCCTGCAGTACCAGCTTGTCTAGTTCTGCATCAATTTTAGGCTTCAATGCAAAAGGAACCCTATGCAGTTTTAATCGGATTGGAGTTACTGCTGGATCAAGGTTGAGTGCAATGGGTGCCCCTTTGTATTGTCCCAGTTCAGTGCTGAATACGTCAGCATATTCTTGGCATACCGCTTCTAGATCGGTTATTTGGGTTCAATGGATGCCCGTTACCCTGATGCCCAGGGCCTCAAACCAGTCCAGTCCTAGGAGGCTGGTGTGCGGCCCCTCTACGACCACCACACTGTGGGCACCCTCAAACTCTCAGAATTGTACCCTAATGGTGGCTTCACCTCTTACGGTACCACAGCGATTCTGGAAGTCTGTTAGCACTAAGCCCGATGATTTGAGTGGAATCTGCCATCGGCTACAGTTGCGAATGTGGTTGAAAGTGGTAGAGGAAATAATGGACAAAGCCGATCCAGTATCTATCTTCATGGAGCATGGGACCCCTTGAAGTTTTAGGTGGAGTCTTATCTTCTCTTGGATGGGATGTTGGGCCCTGTGCATAGGATGCTACGCCTCCCCGAGCAGTATTCAACTCTGTTCTGTCCTGGGGACCTTTTGCCCTGATGACTTCTGCAAACTCTGGCAATGTGCCCTTGCTTTCCACAGGCACGGCATACTGCTGTGCAGAATCTGCACTCTGCATTTAATGCTATCCCCCGCAGTTTGCGCAGCTCTGTGGGGGGTTGCTTTCTCTATGGAGTGTGGCCGTCTGAGTGGCTGTCTCCGCAAGCGATTAATTTCTTCAATCTCACTGCCCATTTCCGAGTCTTCTGCGGTCCCTTAGTGGATCGCTGGGGGGCTGGTGTGTATTGTTTGTGGCCGGAGAGTCTTCATGGCTCCCCGACAGCCTCATCCGCCATGACTTCCTTCAATGCGTCTTGGAAAGTCAGTTTCTCCATGGCGAATAGGCGCTGCTGTAATTCTCTATTACGCAGGCCGCAAACGAGCCTGTCTCTGAGACGGTTTTCCAGACCAGAAAACTCACATTGGTGTATAGCTTGGTGAAGAGCGGCCACAAACTCTGCTGCAGATTCCCCGGATCTCTGTTCATGTTGCTTGAATGCATGGCGCCGGGCGATGACCGATAATTTAGGCTCAAAATGTTCGCTTAATTTTTTCTTGAGGTCTGCGTGTAGGCCATAGTCTCTATGCTTGCCGGTGCTATTAAGTTTTCAGCAATATCAAATGTGGCTTGTCCACAGACACATTGGGCCATATTACATACTTGGTGCTAACTTAACCAGAGCTGTTGTAAACTTCCCAGAGCCATTATAGCCTATGGAGGATTTAAGTTTACAACTGCTCTGGTTAAGTTAGCACCAACATTGTAATACTGCCCATAGTAGGGTTGCTGCCTTCAGGCTACCGTCCGTGACCTGGTTAGCCCTGAGGTAGTTGTCTACTCGGGAGACATATGAGCTCCACTGTTCCGGATGAGTAATATTGAACTCGTTGAGTCTTCCTAGATTGGCCATTTTGAGAATGTCCCTGTGGTGCTGGTTAATGCCTGTACTACTGCTGTTGGAGCTGGGCTGCACTTAGTCCAGTGGACGGATTCCTCATGTCCATCTGTGCCTCCAATGTGTCTTACTGGCAGGCAGGGTGGGGAGTGTGGTCTCACCAGGGCTCTCTACTCGATCTGACATCCAATGATTTCAGTCTCTAGGTTAGCAACAGCTCTCTCCTCTGCAGGATCCCATCCGTCGTCACCACTCACCACTATTATATATTGTGCTGCAGTAATCACAGACAGCAAGGATACAACCATTTTATTGATTGAAAAATAACTGCCGCTGAAGCAGGGCTTCACACAACTTTATATATACACAATACATAAGAGATCTGCAAGCACTATATGGACATGTGTATAAATCTGTCCCAAATTCTAGCCCTTTGCACATGCTCTGTCTACCCCTTTAAAAGAATTCTGGCCACCACATTTACTTGCTGGTTGTGTCTAGGGATGAGCTGTTCGGTTCGATCTGTTCGGAGTTCGCATCGAACATCGGCCGTTCGACAGTTCGCGAACTTTGAACTTTTTGGGACGTTCGCCAAAAGTTCAAAAAAAAGAAAAATTTGAAAAAAGTATAAAAAATGCTTAACCCTTTCACTGCTGAGGCATTTCACACCTCTGTGCTGAGTTCATTTTTACCAGTTTCGCTCATCATGTTTAACCGCGTTTTGAAGCCTTATTTTAATATATGACCCAGACATATTATATATCGTTCTTTCCGGCAGACTCGGCAGATTCATAATAAGTCATTATTATATGTATACGTCATGTCCTGTCTGTATATTATAACAAAAAATGCAATAAAATTGTAATTTTCAATAATTAAATTAAATTTAATTAAATTAAATTTTGCAAAGTGTTTTTTTTTCACATTTTAACATGCGAGCATTTGCGGTTGTATTTTCTATGGGGTGCGCTTGTTAAAAAAAAATTAGAAATGGGGACTCTTTACATTTCACAAAGCACCGCATACAAAAATCGTTAGTGCAGCATCATTGTTCACATTATAATTGAAATAGGAACAATATTGCTGCATTAACCCCTAGCTACCACAGATCGGGAGATAGGGGGTTCATTGGAACCCCCTATCTCCACTATTGCTGGCAGCTATGGGTTAACTCCAGGACTGGCGTCATTGTGCTATGCACGATGATGCTAGTCCTCAGGGGGAGTTCCCGGAGGCTTGGCCGACATCCAAGATGTCGGACAGCTCCGGGAGAGGATCACGATCCGGCGCTTTTCAGCGCCGAATCGTGATCCGGCTCCCCAGGGGTTAATGTCAGCCACTGTCTGGAAGGGCAGGCTGTGCCCTTCCAAACGGTGCCTGCCTTAACTCTGTGCCCCCGGCGATAGGGAGGGAGAGAGGTCCAAAGGACCTCCCCCCTCTCTTTCAGGCGCCTCCTCCGCACACGCGGGGGGGACGCCTGAATTAGATGTCATCGCGCCGCTGCGATGACTTCTAATGTCCCCGCTGGGGTCCCGGAGTGCTGGGCTGACATCCAAGATGTCAGCCCGCACCGGGGGGGGCACAGCAATCGGCCGAAATCCCGGTCGATTGCTGCCTCCTGTGCATGGACGCGCTCAGCGCGTCCATAGCACAGGAGAACCACTTGGCTGGACGCACTGAGCGCGTCCATAGCAGCCAAGTGGTTAAAAAATACTCAAAAATCCATAGGTCACTGGAGAATGAATAGATGCAATGTGGGGATTTATGTCCAGCTATTATGTCCTCCTTCTCCAATTGGTGAATCTCGGTATGGATGCTGAGAAGGAGGACATAATAGCTGGACATACAGTAAATCCCCACATTGAGTCTATTCATTCTCCAGTGACCTATGGACTTTTTGTATGGACTTTATACACTTTGCACGTGCACTTTTTGTGGTCTAGGAATTTTCTAAATTATTAGTATTCCCTTTTTTTGAATAGCCACTGAATTTGTAATGTGGGCTGATTATTAGGGTATAAGAAACATTGTGCATGAATTTGACACATTCAGGGTTATCCAAAGAGATTCGAAAAGTCACCGCACGTTCGGTGACTTTTCGTTCTCTTCAATTCGGTTCCTTTTGCCGATTGCATTTCGGTGACCCTGCGGTGTATTCAGCAAACAGCACAGGGCCCTCGAATTGCAGGGAAAAGCTGCTGCAAACCTGACGAAAACGAACCGAATGCACGCTGAAAACAAGCAAAAACATCTGGATTAACCTTCGAAAAAGCCGAACAGGAGCCGAACAGGAGCCGAATCACACAGAGCAGAAGCAGCTGTGACATAGAGGAGTCAGTGAATAAATTAGCGAAACCATTTGTATGAATCTGGGAAAATGAAACGCTTATTGCAAAGAAACTACTGAGCGAAAATGTCTGAAATTTTCACAGGAGGTCCAGGGAATGATAATAAAGAGGGCTGTTGCAGAAAAAATAAGTAAACTGAAAAAATAAATAAAAAAAATCAGACCTGTAAAAAAAATAAAAAAAAATAAGAAAAATGCTTAAAGTATCCTAAAAAATCTATAAATAAAGAGACTTTTTGCTGCAGAATTTTATAATGAACGGTTTATTAGATATTGAATTAAAACGGGAATATTTTCAACATTGAAGTCTATGGGATTCTCCTGAATAAACCTGCCGAATTAAACCCCCGAATGGCAGGGCATTAGGGGAACCTTTCACTGCTGGTTTGTGTTCTCTGAATAGCCGAAGCAGTGCTTTTTCATGGGGGATTCACTGCCCTCGAACAGGCACCGAACAGGCACCGTATGTGCAGGCAATTCGCCAGCTCATGATTAAGTCCTACGGACGAAACATGTCGAGCTGATCTGTGCTTTAATTTGTGTCTACTGCCTGCCGCCTTGCTGTCCATCGTTTGAAGAGGAGCTGGATTTTCCGGTCGTTGAAACTGGGTGGTCCGCAAGAACTTTTCTGCCTAACTATATTGGACCACAAACATCGGCTTCCTTGGAGCCTACCCTGGCCAGGAGTCTCCATTATGTGGACTGAACGCATTCCGGTGGCGGTGACTATAAGGATGTGTTAATTATGCTATATGCACACTTTTTGAACGTGTGCCACGTTGTTTGTGAGTGGCTTCCTTGTGTTTTTTTATATTATTAAATGTTTTTACAGTATTATGCTATGTTAGTGCATTTATTGTTTTAGCTATTGGAATCCACTCTTCATCTGGCTGTGCCATCTACACCATTGACCAATTTTTAAAGGTTGTATTTATTTTACTGCAGTTCCTTTTGTTTTTTGTTTCTGATTTATTTAGCACGTTGTGGTGGAGAGTGCTGTGAACTGCTGTATGTACATTTATTGGGTATACTTTCACTCCTTTATTCATATATTAAACCCCCGAATGGCAGGGCATTAGGGGAACCTTTCACTGCTGGTTTTCGTTCTCTGAATAGCCGAAGCAGTGCTTTTTCATGGGGGATTCACTGCCCTCGAACAGGCACCGAACAGGCACCGTATGTGCAGGCAATTCGCCAGCTCATGATTAAGTCCTACGGACGAAACATGTCGAGCTGATCTGTGCTTTAATTTGTGTCTACTGCCTGCCGCCTTGCTGTCCATCGTTTGAAGAGGAGCTGGATTTTCCGGTCGTTGAAACTGGGTGGTCCGCAAGAACTTTTCTGCCTAACTATATTGGACCACAAACATCGGCTTCCTTGGAGCCTACCCTGGCCAGGAGTCTCCATTATGTGGACTGAACGCATTCGGTGGCGGTGACTATAAGGATGTGTTAATTATGCTATTATGCACACTTTTTGAACGTGTGCCACGTTGTTTGTGAGTGGCTTCCTTGTGTTTTTTTATATTATTAAATGTTTTTACAGTATTATGCTATGTTAGTGCATTTATTGTTTTAGCTATTGGAATCCACTCTTCATCTGGCTGTGCCATCTACACCATTGACCAATTTTTAAAGGTTGTATTTATTTTACTGCAGTTCCTTTTGTTTTTTGTTTCTGATTTATTTAGCACGTTGTGGTGGAGAGTGCTGTGAACTGCTGTATGTACATTTATTGGTATACTTTCACTCCTTTATTCATATATTAAACCCCCGAATGGCAGGGCATTAGGGGAACCTTTCACTGCTGGTTTTCGTTCTCTGAATAGCCGAAGCAGTGCTTTTTCATGGGGATTTCACTGCCCTCGAACAGGCACCGAACAGGCACCGTATGTTCAGGCAATTCGCCAGGATTTGGCGAATTACCTGCTCTGTGGATAGCCGAATGGCCAGGAAAGGTAACCGAACGCTGATTTTCTGCATTCGGTTACCTTTCTCAAGCAATTCGGATCTCTTTGGATAACCCTGATTGTGTGTATGCACTTTATACTAGGAATTTTTCCACTGGCACATGCACTTTATATATGTATTTGCACATGTTGTTTGCAACATTGCACTTTAATATAGGTAGCTCTTACCAAGTTCTAGCACGTGTCACACTGTTACTTATATTGATGCTGTTCGCACCTTGAATTAGTTTTTTACACATTTGCACTTTAAATATTGGTTGACCCACTCAGTATACAAACGTTGACTGTATATTGCGGTTGTTTAACTACACATTTACGTCACCAGGCTCTACTTGAACGTACGTCAGGCTAGGTATATCGAATACATCTAAGTCTGTTTAGGTACGTGTCTAAAATCATAATCTGGATACAACAGTTATTGACCTAATGAACCAACTGTTCCACTAGGACCCTTCTCCTTTCTGTATGTTCACACTAGCACATTTTTGTTGAGATGTATGTGCAACACCTTGTAGGCGGCAGATTACAATCGTATTATAGCCCAAATTCCAGCGCCTCCACAGACACCAACACTTTCTGTTGGGCATTTTTCATTGTCTTCTTTGCCTAGCGTAAAAAAATATTTTCTAAAATTTTCAAAGACTAATTTCGCCAGTTTTGTGTTGTGTTGTTTTCTTTTTTTATAGCTTTACCAGTTTACACACCTTTGATCGTATATTCACACAGACCTGTTTGCTGGAGAAAGCATATGTTAACAATGTAACAGTCACATTACACTTAACATAACAACATTTTCTTTTTTTTTTTAAAAAGGTGATGGTAATTTAGCAATAGAAAAAGGGTGAAACAATTAGAATTAAATTGCTCCTCAAATTGGGTTCACATGTTGTTGGTTGCTCATCTTTCTGGATTTTACTGTGAGTGGCTGAGAATGCTGTAGATTGCAAACTTGAGGAACACAATGCTAACCATTGTGAACAGAAGATTATTTGTATAGAAAGTGCTAATGTGGTGGCAGCTAGAGAATAATGAGCGATTGTTATTCTTGCTTGAGGACGGTAACTAAAAAATTACAACTGCAAGATATTGGTGTTACATTTTGCTTCACAAAAATTATTTAACACAGGAAAATAAACCCATTCAAGATTTGCACCTCTGGTACCATGGTGAAGCGAATATCGTGATCTGCTGCCTTCATTTTCTACAAGCAGATAGACAGTGAGAAACATAGAAACATATAAAATGTCGGCAGATAAGAACCTTTCGGCCCATCTAGTCTGCCCAATTACATGGATAATTTACCTGGATTTATCTTTTGTTTAGGATAGCCTTATGCCTATCCCATGCCTGCTTAAATTCAATTACTGTTTTGGCCTCTAACACTTCAACTGAAAGGCTGTTCCATGTATCCACCACCCTCTCACTAAAATAATGCTTCCTGATGTTACTTTTAAACCTTTGCCCCTCTAATCTAAGACTATGTCCTCTTGTTTTGCTACTTTGTTTCCTTTTAAATATACTCCCTTCCTCTACCTTGTGGATTCCCTTTACGTATTTAAATATTTCTATCATATCTCCTCTGTCTTGTCTTTTTTCCAAGCTGTACATGTTAAGATCATTAACCCTTTCCTGGTAACTTTTCTCCTTCAAGCCGTACACCATTTTAGTAGCCCTTCTCTGAACTCTCTCTAAGATGTCTATATCCTTCTGGAGATACGGTCTCCAGTACTGCACACAGTACTCCAAGTGAGGTCTCACCAGTGCTCTCTACAGTGGCATGAGCACTTCCCTTTTCCTACTGCTAATACCTCTCCCTACACAACCAAGCATTCTGCCAGCATTTCCTGCTGCTCTATTACATTGACTACTTACCCTTAGATCCTCTGCAATAATAACCCCCTAAATCCCAACCCTTAGATGTTGAGGTTAGGACTGAAGATAATATATACTCCAATGTTCTTCTGTTGACCCTGCATGAACCCATGAGGTCACAAACATGTGATCCTGTATAGGATTAGAAGTACCAATGAAGATGATACAGTTCCAGTGCCCATGCAAGGGATCCATTAGTGAAAATAAATGGGTCAAGTCACTTACATAGCAGCTCACTGATAATAGGGCGAGTAATAGCAAGCTGCTAATAGTTAATGACTTGTACTGTATTTTGCCATTTGTAGAGCTTTGTTACAGACCAATAGGTTTGGTTTTGGATTCAGTTCACTCACTACACAGTGAGATGGAGCCAATGGATCCAAAAGCATGTCAATCAAATGTAAAATGTTTAAACAAAGTATTTATAGAGTTTTTTAAATAAGAGAAACGAAGTGTTTCATTGCACTACATTCATCGCTCATGATATGAGATATAAAGTTAGCGCAATGTTATGCATAGTAATTTAATTGATGTTAACTTTATTGGTCTTGATTTAAAAATAATGAATAATTATGTCAATATGTTGACATGCTCAACAATCTGCACACTGGGATTAATAGGGCGAGGTGACCATAGCATGCAGTTTAGGAGCTATAGTGTATATTATTATTTTTTATTAAGATTATTATTATTATTTTGCAATTTTATTGTAGAGTACATTAAATAAAGCCTCTTATTTAATTATTGACATATAATAAACATGTTACAATTCTAAAAGAATATTTGATCGCCTGTCTTTAAATGAATCTTCAAACTCTTAAAAACTTGTCTATCTGTCAGACCGATTAAGGAAAACAGTTCGGTTTTGCATTAACACACTCAAAAACTGGAAATTTAAGTAGAAGAAACTATATCACTCTACGGTACAATATTTTTTTGCAAAAGTTTTTCTATAACATCATTTATCATTAGTGTCAAAATTAGATAAAGCTCTTTGATACTTTATTTCCATTTTAATCTGTTGTGTACAGTATACATTACATGTGTTTAGTAAAAAACTAAATATGGAGATGTTATATCTAAGAACAAATACTCAAGACCTACAAGCCTGTGTGGTCACTTCTTTTCATTATTCTAGACTAAAAATAAATAAAAGATTTAGCATTTTTTTCACTGTCAAAGTTATCAAAATATATTAACAATATTTTTATTTATATATGAAAGTAATAAAAAGTCTTAAAAGTAATAAAAAAACAGACATTTAATATGAAAATAATTTATTTTCATTAAATGCTGACAGGTCTGAGTACAGTTGAGTAAAGTGGAATGGCACAGATTTTATCCGTTTGTACCTCATTTGGTAGGGAAACATTTTTTTACATTCTATTTCAGACTGTGCCCTGAAGCCATAAGATATTATCAAATGAAAAGTACACCTCATATCCTTATCAGTGCACACATACCCTGCAGCAGTTTTTTTTTCTAGGGATAATCCAAAATTTGATTTTGTTTCAAGCATATATAAAACTATGATGTCTCTCTTGCATTCTGAGGATACATGCAGGATATTGCCGTAAACAGGACCGTTTTGCTTCTTTTAATTCTTTTTAATTACATTTATAATTAATTACGTTCAAATGAGTAACTATTCTAATTTTATGGACTTAAGAATTCACACATACACCATTCAAACACATGTGGGCTTTGCTAGTATACAGTGTAAATGTTCACACCATTATTTAGATGTCTATTTAGGAAAGGGGGGATTGCCTTAGGTTTATTTATATATAGAGTACACTATTTTATTTCATTTAATTATTTTTAATGATAATTATACCAAACTCTACGGGCTCTATTAAATTCTTCGTGCAAACGTTAACGCGTGCGCAAAAATACATTAACGCGAGGGGAAAAACCCTTTGCGCAGAACGTCGTGTTACAATGTCTGCGCAAAAAATGCACGTTAACGTCTACCGCTGGTGAACCTGCGTGAACCCTGCGCGAGCGCAACATACCTTGCGCATCCTATACTTAACATAGTGAGCGCAAATGCGTTTGTGCGCTGGTACGCAGATGGTATTACAATCTATGCGCAAATTTTAAAGGACAATGTTTACGCGCATAATTTTAACGTCTTTGAAAAGCTGGTGTTAATGGCAAATCTGACCGTCCTGGCCGAAACCAAATACACCAGCACGAAAAAAAAATAACAGCACAGTATAGTTACACATTCTACACATACCCAAACAATAAAATTGAGAAGTTGTGCATGTTTTTATTATTGCTGCAGCATATATACTCAGATTGTTTTTGACAGGCGCAAAAACTAAACGGGAGACAATTGTGGTTCTTAATTCTGATTGGCTGAATCACGTAAAAAATTGTCCTCGCACCAATTTCTGCGGGCTGCGTTAATGCACGCATTTTTGCGCGTCTTTTTTTACGCCCGCTATTTTTTGACAGATGACAAAATGCACTCGGATTGTAATACCAGCGTTAATTTACGCGCGTTAACGTTTAACGCTTCGCACCCAAATTAACGCGCTGCGCGAGCGTTTTTGCGCAAAGAATTTAGTGGAGCCCTATATTGGAAGAAATCTTACTGTACAGATTTCCGTAAAAATATATAGCCAGTAACATTAAACGCAAATTAAAATGTATGTGTTTCAGAATTATTGGTAAAATTCTCTTCAGAAAAGGAGAACCTGGCAGAAATGTGCAATTTTCATCTTTCTCAGTCAATGCAGGGATTGTGCCTCCACGTCTTTTCCAAGGATGCCATACTAACTTCACATATAAGGACAGACAGCTTTCATTTTTTTCTTGAAAGGTTTAATAACACTTAGCGCGAGCCTGTCAAAGAAATTCCCATTTCTTATCCAAAGCAGATACCGTGCTGACAAGCCCCAGAGGATGAAACTAAGCAGTCTATGGTTGGGCATTGCTTCAGTCATTCTCTGATAGACTTATAAATACAGTCTTTCAGGTATGCTGTTTCTACAGCATATTTATTCAAAAAATTTCCTTATGATATGCAAATGTAGTGCAGATGTATTTGAAAATGTATCTGATTCAGAAGGGATTTACACTTTCTAATTTCAGCACAAGTTTAATAAAGCTTAGTTTGATGTTGATAGAGAGCTTTCCATCATTTAACTAAAGTTGAAGCCGTGCTGTGGATACCCAAAGGGACCTCAGTTGGGCATGCTGTACATCAGATTATAGCCGACACCTTAAACTTTAAAGTTGGTTATCGGAATATGCCTGAGGAAATTCAGGTTTAAAGTCTGAAAAGGTGAGAGCTGCTCATGCTTGTTTACTCGTTTGCAGTGTCAATAAACAGAACTTTCCTGTTCCGATTTAACCCTTGCTTTCTCTTATTTGTCCAAATGGTTTAACAACTTCATAGAACCCAAGTAAGCACAAACTTCAAATTAAGTTTTAAGTGAAGAACCCAAGTAAATGCAAAACTGAAATGTTGTTTATCTTAAAATTGCTTTTATTTAAGGAGAAAATTATCCAAAACCATATGACCAAGTGTGAAAAGCTATTAGAGTAAAATCTGCATGGGCTTCCTTAGCAGGAATAGCTGCATCAAAACAATTCTCATTGAATTTGAATCTTAATTTTTTCCCCATTTTTTTTCTAACAGAATCTCTATGGGGTTCGATTTAGAAGATGACTAGGTCAAATGCAATTTTAATTCTACTTTCTTTGAGCCATTTCTATCATGCTTTCATTGTAAAATATTTGGTTTGATCTATACATGACATATCAGAGCCAGTGCCTTTCAAAAATGTTCACAGGACATTATCGTAAATGATTTTGGAGTGGGTTCCTCATGTGTTTTTTGAAATTGTGATAAGAGCCCTAGTGATTCTCTTGGTTAGCAGTAGTTTGCCCCCTTTATTGCCCCATGATTTACATTTTGCCAACAGTCTTTTATAACATCAAATGATGAGTTGCCCCAATCCATCCCTATTGCCAATCCCTTGTACTCAGGGGAAGACTGTTCTTCTGCCTGTCTTTGCACCACCCCATCCTATGAAGTCCAGAAGCTAATATCAGTGGCAAAACATGGCACCAATGCCGGTATATGTCTGTGGTTCCCAATTACTACCAATAAAACGGAGCTGGTGAGGGATATTGGCTCATAATGATGGTTTCCCTTAGTGACTCCCCATTACCAACAACAGTTGAACAGTGCACCCCAAAGTAAAATGTCAATACACTGGACACCAGGCTACAACTTCAATATAATTTCTTCAAAAACTAGAAATATGGGTACTGTATTTAGAGCAGCATCTGATACAGGGTTAATATTAATAACCCTTGGCAGGATGGTGAGTCCCATATATTTAAAGGATTCTGTTGCATTTTAGACCCGATTTAGACAGAACTTGAGAGAGAGAGATAAAAAAAAGATATTGAAACAAAGTTTCTTTTAGTCAGGCATCTTTCTCTCTGATGAGTTTATCTCTTGCATTGTCTTATGTAGCATATGTGAGCAATAGCATAATTATACGTCAGAGATAATTACCATAGTTGAGCCCACAAGACCTGTTTACCATATATGTTTATACATTTAACATTTAGAAGTGTATAAAAAATATCTTTCTTTCTTCCTGCCCAGCAACACGTTTCATAGTATATTCAAAGAGGGAGTGGCTGTTTACATTTCACATTCCTGTGTTTCTGCAGCAGAATGGCTTATTAAGAAAAAGAGAATATCAACTAAGATATGTATTTGAATTACTACCAGTGTTATTCAGAGAGCGGTGAAAAGCAGAAGAATGACTAGCGAATGGAAAATTCTAGGTCAAAATAGCTGATTTGGAAAGTGAGATGAATGGGGGACTATTTCTGGTTTGGCTATTTTGACCTAGAATTTTCCATTCTCCAGTCATTCTCCTGCTTTTCACTGCTCTCTGAATAACCCTGTATATATATATAGGGAAATAAAAAGATTATTTAACAGCATCCCTCAATGCTTCGAGATCTGTGGATTAAAATCCATTTACTCTGTACTATCTTAAAATTCTAAGCATTTCAGTAGTGACTATGAAGCAGGAAAAATGGTCACTATGAATTTGTTCTTTACACATGCCACACAGTTTTAAATATGTCAGTGTTACTTTTCTCAATTGAGTGGATGTACCAAATTGCTATCTATAGCTGGAAACACATATGTAAAAATATTTAAAACTGTGAGCCATTTTAAAATGCTGACTACAAATTGTTATCCGTATAATCTAATGTTGTTATCATGCAAAATTCCTGTATGCGTTAAAATGCAACCATTTCCTTTCTTTTAAAAATTGCCAGAATATTCACTCAAACACCTAACCTTCTTCGTGTTTTCTATTACTAAAATCTTGATACCTTGAACACAGGCTACATTTATCTCTAAATTCCAGTAACAACACTTAAGAGCTCTTTCATTGCAATAAATTATTGTCTGCATTAGAAAAGAAATTAATATTTTATCGGAGTTTTAAGAAATATGCTGGAAATTGGCAAGATCTGCTATGTAAAGCTGCACTATATTATTAAATCTCCATAAGTCATGCATAGTCCTGAGATTACAAAAATCTGCTGAAGCCTGTTTTGCATAACCGGGGTTCCAATTCACAAAAGTAATATTCCTGCCTGTGCCTTTTTCCTTTTTTTTTATTCAGGAATTCAGGAATATATTTTGTCTATTTTGCAGTCTACTTTTATATATATATATATGTATATATATATATAAAGAGAGTGGTGGGAGAGAAAACGTATCAAATTTTATTTTTTCCAAGAAGTATAGCAAAAATTCAAATGTGAGCTACAATCTCAGTGTTATTTTGCAGACTTTGCTTTTTTACCCTACCAAAATAATGAAAGTCATGTAAGATAAATCTGATTGCGCGATTTAAACTCTCATTTTAGGATTATGCTACTGCTATTGAAATGAAAAGAAGAAAAAAAAAAAAGGTTTTTAAATCACAGAAATACCAGCAGAGGTGACTGATTAAAGTGGAAATAGAAGTGCGCTGAAGCCTTTTTAATGTTATATTCTGCAATTCCTCAGCTAACAAAAAATACCAGAGATTAAGTATCTAATAGGTTGTAATCTGACAAATATGTAGCTAACATAAAGGCAGTTAAAAGTGTAACAGACACTTCAATAACTAAAGTCACCAGAACAAAAGGAAATTGTGGACACATCAGTGACTAGCTTCATTCATGAAAACTCATATTAATCTGTACGGTAAATCAAGAGAACATGTTATTTGGTGTTAGATACTTTGTTAGTTTTATAAATTTCTTTGAGTCTAATCATATTTTGGGCTGTTGACTTGAATTCCTTTTAGCCTCCACTGCCAAAGGGTTTAATCGATATGATATAGAAGTCAAGCACCACTATTTATACGCCATGTAGTTAAAATGTGGTATCCTTAGAGTGAGGTTAGATCAACACTTTCTGAGCAATATGACTGGGTGCAAAACTAAGGCTATGGTTACAGAGATTCATAGACTAGCAATGTGATTACCATGTGAAGCGGGTAAGAGAGATTTTAGGTGCGTGAATATTTGGTCAAAGGGTTAACACATTACTGCAGTGGAGGCTCGTCTATAGGGACAGTTGAGGCAGCGCCCGTCTATTTTTTTTTTTAAAAATCGTATAATTATTTTTTGTCTGTCTGTTTGATAAAATATGTTATGCCCCTTTACTTATTAGTAAAGCAGCTTCCCTTGCTAGTCTCTTCTACTATTCCTAGAGTTAATAAAACCCCTTATCAGCTGTTTAGGTGCCATCCAAAAATCTGATAAAGACATTATGAGAGGTTTTGTAGTTTACCATTCTTAGCTGTCTGGTTTTCCCCTTCTCCTGGCTAATGGAGCCTATAGGATAGCAAAGACAACTGTCCTAACTATTCAGGTCAGCCTACTGACCTGCCTACAGGGCTCTCATTATCTGCTTACACTAGGGGTTGGAGTTGTAAGAACTCTTCCCCGGTGCAGTTGCGCAAGATAAGCATTATGTGATGTAAGTTTGGCTCCCTCCCTCATGTCTGGCTACTCCGCTCAGCTCTCTCACAGCTCCTTCCCTAGCTTGAATGTAGATTTTATCTGCTTAACACAGCGGGTATCTGTCTTAACCTCTTATTGGCAGGGGTACAGGTACATTGTTGTTGAATTTGACATAATGACACCCCATGTACCCATACATCAGGTCCTCTTATAAGCACTGTGAATGCTTTGTTCTCTTGATAGTAAGCTCAGGCTTTGCAGGAGATCACATCAGGCTGCCTGATGACTCAGAATACGCAAGGAGGAAAGGAGGTCTGTGCTCGATAGCAATAGTAACAGGACATTTTTCCTTTCATACACTGAAGTTGTGTATTCTTAGAGAGAGAGTTATTTAGGAGAAATGGGTGGGATTAGTATTTAGCTAGTTTTTAAATTAAATATTAATAATAAAATCACCGTTTCAACTTTTAGATTTAGTTTATACCGAAAGTGTTATGTAAACATATTGTGGTTAAATTCTGGAATAAACTTGTAGCCTTGATTTTAGCCTCAAAATTTATTTAACTCATTAATAGGAATATGTCGATATGGTTTGCTCCCTATATATGAGATCATCCACATATTTTCGAAGTAGTACAGCCATATAGTCATATTTCTAATTAAGGAGTGTGGAACTAAAAGTTCAAAGTGCTCGGCGCTATATGTGTATATATATATATATATATATATATATAGTGCATATATTGTTTGCTGCTCACATATTGGTAGGTGTACCCTTCACCTCAAAAATAGCATAGAAAAATACACATAGAAAATGTGTCTAAAAGGGAGCGTTAAAATGTATATATATGTACACACAGAAAAAATATAATATGTATGAAAACGTAGCTTATTTATATCAGCATTGGTAGTATATTTTGATCAGGAATTCTTTGTTTGGATGAATCCTATAGGGAAAAGGACAAAGACCTAATTGTGTAATACAGTAGGTGTACATTAATAGTAGTGGAAAAAGAGTGGTCTCACTCACAAGGAAGGAGCCCCAAATGGCTTGTAGAATTTCGCCTGCAGGTCGCTTAAAAGAGGGGGGACCTCACCCAACACATATATATCTCAAATGGACTCTCTGCAACAGGTATACCTCAAATGGAAAATATCAATATGGTGTATTATCGTTGTGACATAAAAAGAACGAAATAATCAGCTGATGGTATTCAACTCACGTGATCCAGAGCCTCCTAGAATGGTGGCTCTGTAGAATGGCGTGTGGACCTCTTATCTTTCCAGAGGGGGTCCAACCTCAATCATAAAGCGAAGGTAGTTGATATATTCCAGAGAGAAAATCATCCAAGGATAAAGAAATTTATTTAAAAATCACTAAAAACAAATAATATCAAATAAATCAATAGAAAACCCGAGACGCGTTTCGCTTGTGTCCTGCAAGCCTCCTCAATCGGAAATATTTCTAATTAAAAACATTCATGTTTCCAATCTGGCGCCACACCAACCAGAAATGTCACTAGTCACCACTGTATTAGAGTGCATATTTTTGAGCTACAAAGTAGTTAATGCTATTTATTAGATATGCGTCCTGGCAAAAAATGTGTACCCTAATTTTCAGTTCGTCTGAAAAATATGAACCCTTCGGAAGAACCAAATTTCAGTGGACCATTGAGTTTGAGTGCCCGCTTTGCCGACAAATTATTTTAGTTCATTAAAACAGATTTGTTACTGGTAAAGAAACCTATGCAACTCTCCTTGATTTCCTTTCATTTGTTTACTATCGAAAATGAAAACTTTGGGGTCTAGTCTATATGAATCACCCTGTATAACAGGAACATAATATTTTCTACAATTGCCTAAATCACATCAAAGCAGAAGTGAACAACATTGTTGAAATATAAACAGATATGCTCTATTACATAATCAGAAATTTAGAGCACATTGGAATTGTGCTAATCTAATATGGATATTATATAGATATTCCAAGTGGCATAAGCTCAATAAGCTGTCTATAATTGGCAGGATTTATTAAGCTTAATGCTAGCGTAATATTTAAGCTATAATGAAGAGATAAATGTTACATAATCATCACACCTACAGAGCTAATTATGTATTCCATCTGGTACTTTAATATGTATTTTAATCACATTTGTTGCATAGAATTTTGAAAAAGTGTATGACATTTTTAATACAATAATGTGCTTACATTTAAATATGTACAAGAGACATTCTCAAGTGTGATAATGAAATTAGTCAATCTAGATAGGGGATTTTACCAAAAACCAAATCATAGCACCAGTATCTGATTATATATGAAAATGTAACGTGACCATGTATTTAGTGTTTTAATTTAAAAGCATAGATCTAGCATTTTAGTCTTTGTTACCAAATTCTGTAATGAGAAGATTAAAAGAGAACAATAATCTTTAGTTGAATGCACATCAATTCACGCCTTTGAACACTGTGGGTGGCGCAAATAGCTCAATTGGTAGAGTTAAATCGTTTCTCTAACTGTAACTCTGGTTTATTTTACAAAATGCCTCAGTTGTCTGTGAATCAAAAGTAGAAGTTCTGTAACTTACTAAAGCGAATGTGAAGTAGGTACATTCAATAAAACTCTTTGCCTAATCAGGAATCAAGCTGTCAAAACTCTGAAGATGGTTAAATCTCCAAAAATTGGACATTTGCAAGCCTCGTTGGTTAAATTGTCAATTTAATTGTAGATAAAAATATGTCAACTCTACAATATATTCTGAGTCTTAGCATACTTCGAGCTGCAAGAGCTCTTATGTGGGCAGAGGCAGTACAATTTCAGATGATTTTCAACATATATTTGATGCACTCTATTGGAAACACTGCCAATAGTCTGAATGCCCAGATTCAACCCCATGTAAGTCCAATAAGATATGCAATGTCAAATTAATTAAATTAACTAATAATTTACAATTTTTATCTTGACCATTCCATTTTCTTATTTTTATCATAGTATCCTATACCTTGTAAAGTTTTCTCATACTCAGTTATGACTTGAGTTGTGTACAGTTACAGTTACAGGCATTTATACAGCACCATCATATTCTGTAGCGCTTTACAATGGGGGAGCACAAACATGAGACGTACATGATAAATGAGGAAAAGACAACCCTGCCCGTAGGATAACTGTCCAGGTAATACAGCACTTTAACCAAGTGCTCAGGCTGCCCTCCTGTGAGCTTACAATCTAAGGGGATGGGAGTAAGTGAAATAAATGGGAACAGAGGGAAGGTGAAGCTGGTGGCCAGAAAGAATATAGCAGGGCTCCCATGGGAAGGACCAGAAGCTTGGGCTTAGTACGAGTAATTAGAGAGATAAATGGAAACAGATGGAAAAGAGACTTGAAATTATGGACTGGGCCTAGGTGTGGGTGGTTGGGGAGGGTGAGTGGGACAGCAGGGAGAAGAAATGGAGTTCAGTTTCGTGTGTGAGTATGCTGTGTGGACGAAATGAAAGAGTGAGAATTAATGGTGAATGGCAATTAAACAATTCTGGCTCTATTCTGTCTGATATAGTAAATGTCTGCTAATACTAAAATACTAAAAAAAATCAGCACTAGACATTAAGAATTAATGATTCCCCATCATCTGCTCCTGGATTTAATAGGAATACATGGAATCATGTGCAAGATCCCATGTATGTGGTTTTGCTGGGTCACACTGCTCTGGCAAAGGGACTCATGTGGACTCCAGGAGTAGCTACCAGTGGCCATGCTCGGCACTGAAGTATCTAAGTGCTCCTGAATATTATGATATGAGCTGATAACATAGTTCCTCACGCGTAACAGAGCTTGTATTAGGGAGCCTCTAATGGATAGCGACTTCCTCTACATATGTCCATTAATTGTTCCCTATGATGGATCAGCCGGATTAGGGCCACTTAAATTAACGTTATAAAAAAACATTAATCTCCTTACACGCCGTACATTACATGTCTCATAATTTGCATATTGCCCTATTAATGCATAAATGAGAGATGTCACAGTCTTAGGATAAAAATAATCTATTTTCTTCTATTCTTAATTATTTAACCCTTTCACTGCTGAGGCATTTCACCGCTGTGTGCTGAGCTCATTTTTATCGCTTTCGCTCATCATGTTTAAACGCGATTTGAAGCCACATTTTATTATACGACTCAGACATATTATATATCGTTCTTTCCGGCAGACTCTGCAGATTCATAATATATCATTTTTATATGTATACGACATGTCCTGGCTGTAAATTATAACAAAAAATGCAATAAAATTAGAATTTTTAATCATCTGCAGCGTGTAAAGTGTTTTTTTCACCTTTTATCACATGAACATTTGCGGTTATATTTTCTATGGGGTGCGCTTGTACAAAAATTAGAAATGGGGGCTCGTTACATTTTTTGAGAGGAATTATGTGATTTTTAACAAACGCACCCCATAGAAAAAAATCATTAGTGCAGCATCATTGTTGTGAACAATATTGCTGTATTAATAAAAACAACACACAAAAAAATACATGTTTTTATTTTTTATTATTTCTTTTTACTTTATACCTGGTCATGCTCAGGCCTTTCGACTGACACCATCCATGACCCCTAGCTGCAACGGGTCTGGAGATATCGGGGTTCAAAGGAATCCCCTATCTCCACCAGAGGATTTCCTTGGGAAATCCCCGGGCAGCTAGGGGTTCCCCGGCTATCTGACGTCATCACGCTATGCATCATGACGTCAGGCAGCGAGGGGGGAACCGGGGGTGGAGTTGCCATCCAAGATGGATGCCCCCACCAGAGCTAGGGTGCACATCGGTGCCTCAAGGCACCGAAGTGCGACCCGGTGCCTAAGGTGTTAAAGCCAGGCACCGCTTAAAAGGGGAGACTCTCCCCTTTTAAGCGGTGCCTGGCTTTTCTTTGTGGGACCTCCCGATTGGGAGGGAGAAGGATCTGAACGGATCACCCTCCTCTCTTCCAGGTGATCTCCGTCATTGCCGGGGGGTCGCCTAGAAATGACGTCATCGCGCATGGCGCGATGATGTCATTGACGTCGGGCGAGTCTTAACTTCAGCGTCTGAGGACGCTGAAGTCAGACCGTACCGGGACCCCGGACAGAGAGGTGAGTATCTCCACCGGGGGTCCCGCAAAGCTGATGACGTGTGGGACACGTCCTCAGCATACAGCGGAAGTAACTGAAGACGTGTCCCACATGTCATCAGCAGTGAAGGGGTTAAGGGGAAGTTTGTCTTTTTCTGTTGACGCCATGCTGGAATTTTTTTAAAATGTTTTGTGCTGATTATTGAGATTACTACATCATCCTTTCTTCCTTTTTACTCTTCTACATCCTGTCCCTAAATTTTTATGTCAATAAAATTTTACATTCCAAAAATAAGAAGCCCATTAATCTGACCATAAAAAAATCATCTGCTAATTACATCCCTAAAAGAGTTATTTTACCCAATTCATAAAATCTTCATATAGAGGAACATGGAATGTTTACTATATATATATGTATATATATATACACTATATACTATATAAAAAAGATGAGTAGAAAAGGTGTATTTTTTCTTGAACATGTTTTAGAAGATAAAAGAAACAATAAGGAACATAAATATTATAGAATGGAAAAAACAAGAATGAAATTGTTGCTTAATAATTGTAACCTTTTTGGGTGAATTCTCACCTCCAATTAAATGTTTTTTTTTATATAATGTTTTGCTTTTTCCTGTAACAGTTTTTTAGAGTAATATGCTACAACATGCTTTATTAAAAGTTTTAAAATCATAGCATGCTCTTTGATGGTGGGCAAATACAGTATATTTACATTATGTGATTTGAATATCTGTCTCCGATGCTGCTCTAGTTTTAAAGATACCTTTTTTATTCCTTAGACGTTATGCCATTATTTATATATATACCTCCACCTCCTGTATTTTTTTTTAGCAATATAACAATTATTTTTAATTATATTATCTTATTCTGTGCGATTTAAAATGTTATAAAAATATAATAAAAATAAATATAAGTGAAGGTAAAACAAGTAGATTTGGAAAATGAATAGTTTAAAAAAAAAACATATATTTTTTAAAGTAGCTACACGTACACTAATGTAATTAACTGGTGTGTGAGTGCTGTCAGTTTCAGTTTGTGGGGGTGGGGGCATATTTTTCAGGTTCTCCTATCTCGAATGTCAATTATCTTCACCAGCCTGCTTTCTGATTACTGCTAATAATTCAATACAGGGATCCGAAATGAATACTTGTTCATATAAATTCCTAGTGCATGGTTGTTTTTTTTTTCTACATCAATTTTGATTGACATAATCAGAATGGCTTAATCCAACAGACAGCTCATTAACGTGCACTCTGTCATGACACAACATGCAGTGTGATGTGATTTCTGGTTATGAAGAAGAAGGGTGCTCGCTCTACATTTCAGAGAGTCAATGTTTTCAATTCTTCAGGTGTTTGGTTTTGTGTCAAGATGAGCTAATTAATATAATGATCCGATTTATTTATTTATTTTGTGTTTTCTTGGATGATAGCAACATGCGCATGCAAATTAATAGCCAGACGCCTCGGTAATTAACAATTTTATTCAACTGTAAAGCAGAGAGCGCCTAATGGTCCACAAGATAAATCTGAAAATCGCGGTTAGTTAGTTATGTTTAACATTTAGTTTAACCAAACCCATTCCGACTATGTAAACCCAACAAGGTTATTTTACCACATTACAATACAAATGGTAAGAAAACACTTTCTACCCTTTTCAAACTTTCAGACCTCCAAAGAGAGAGTCATTTGACTGTCTAATAAGGTTAAACACATCAAGCTGCGGTCTTACCTTCTCACCAATCATCAGTTGTTGGCACATTGACCAGATCAGACTCTAAGCCAAAGATTTGATTGACAGGTGCAGATTGGCTGCTCATTTGATAGCGCTCTCTTCAAAATCTGTAAATTTGTTTTCTGTGCTAAAGTGATGTAGGCTATGATGTGAAGCAAAACAATGAGCAAGAATCATAAATATTCTCTGTTCAATCAAGAATGAAGATGTAAAAATCTCTCAAGAAGAGCAAACCTCTAAAGTGTAGGCTAGAAGTTTCCACTAAGGAACTTTGACCTGGGGATTGTTTCAGCAGATTGTTTTCCAAGCTGCACCATGGAATACGAGGTAAGTGATTTTTTTTAAACAAAAATATTTCTCGGTATTAAGTGATATTGTCGCTGCAAAATCGCTCTATACCAAGTTTATAGAGTTTATTCCATATACAGTACTTTAGGTACAGTAGAAAAATATGTTTGGAATATGTTTTCTTTACCTTTACTTGTTTATTAACCCCTTTACTACCAAGGTCAACTATACTTGATATGCCAGGCACCCATTGGTGTTCTGATATCAAGTGTAATCAATATGGTGTTCTACTGGTGCATTCCGAAGAATTTAGTTGACTACAAATCAAGTTAATTTGTAATTGGGCCCCAAAACATATCCCTAATGTTATGCACCGCTGGCATGATGCTAGAGGTGGTAACACTCTTTATAACCAGCTGGAAATGAGTCTAAAACACATAACCCCAGCTAGTCCAACATGGAGCTCATTGCCGTAGTAGCTCCTTTTGACCAGAAGATAGTGATATCTGTCTGTCAAATAGTTATTACAATTAGGGATGAGCTGTTCGGTTCGATCAGTTCGGAGTTCGATTCGAAATTTGGCCGTTCGCAAGTTCGCGAACTTCGAACTTTTTGGCGTGTTCGGTTCGAGTTCGAAAAAAAATTGTGAAAAAAGTATAAAAAATGCTTAAAAAAATACCAAAAAATCTAGAAATAAAGAGACTCCTTACTGCAGAATATTATAAGCAACGGTTTATTAGATATTGAATTAAAAAATAATGTCTACGTGCAAAGATTCTCACCTCTAAATGACCTGTGCTCTCAAACGGCATAAACAACAGGTGTTTAATTAGTGTTTGGAAATAACATGTTCTTCTAATTAGTCCGTCTCATGAATTTGATACATTGTATGCAGGTGCCAGGTGTCGTGTGTGGGTCTGTGCTGTGATGGCGATGTTTCCATACATCCTACAAATCCACCACTTCACGGGCAGGTTATGGGGACCTCCTAGGCACGATATTTGAAGGAATTTTTCATTTTATTTTTAACCCTTATTTTATGGAAAACTCACTGTTCTTTTAACCCTTTCACTGCTGAGGCATTTCACCGCTGTGTGCTGAGCTCATTTTTACCGCTTTCGCTCATCATGTTTAAACGCGATTTGAAGCCACATTTTATTATACGACCCAGACATATTATATATCGTTCTTTCCGGCAGACTCGGCAGATTCATAATATATCATTTTTATATGTATAGTTCATGTTCTACCTGCATATTATAACAAAAAATGCAATAAAACTTGAATTTTTAATCATCTGCAGCGTGTAAAGTGTTTTTTTTCACCTTTTATCACATGAACATTTGCGGTTATATTTTCTATGGGGTGCGCTTGTACAAAAATTTGAAATGGGAACTTATTACATTTTTTGGGGGGGGGATTATGTGATTTTTAGCAAACGCACACCATAGAAAAAATCATTAGTGCAGCATCATTGTTCACATTATAATTGAAATGTAAACAATATTGCTGCATTAATAAAAATAACACACAAAAAATACATTTTTTTTTCTACTTTATACCTGGTCATGTTGGGTATCATGAGCATGGCCTTTCAATTGACACCCTCCATGACCCCCTAGCTGCCACGGTTCTGGAGATATCTGGGTTCAAATGAACCCCCTATCTCCACCAGGGATTCCGGGCAGCTAGGGGTTCCCCAGCTATCTGACGTCATCACGCTATGCGTAAGGATGTCAGGCAGTGAGGGGGGACCCGGGGGTGGAGCCGCCATCCAAGATGGATGCCCCCACTGGAGCTAGGCTGCACTTCGGCACCGCAAGGCGCTGAAGTGCGACCCGGTGCCTAAGGGGTTAAAGCCCCCACCGCTTAAAAGGGGAGTCATCCCCTTTTAAGCAGTGCCTGGCTTTTTTTGTGGGACCTCCCAATCGGGAGGGAGAGGGATCCGAACGGATCACCCCTCCCTTCCAGGCGATCTCCCAGCATTGCCAGGGGCAGGGCCAGCGCTAGCATAGGCGGCACAGGCGGCAGCTTTACTATCTGGCTTCCTGCCAGTTTGTGGGGGTGGAATTCCCCGGCCCGAGTGCCGCCATCTTGGTCGGCTGTGGAGATCCGGCGCAGCACTAGGGGCCGAACCACCTGACCAGCACGTGATCTCGTGAGAACGCGGCTGCGCTGGTCATGTGGTTCCCGCCCGGCGAGCGGCAAAGCTGCATCATGTCAGCAGCCGCTCGCCACCAAGAGGAATGCCGGTGGAGCCTGGGGGGCCTGGCAGCAGGTGAGAGCTGGGGGCAGATATATCCATATGTGAGCTGGGGGCAAATATCTCCATATCAGCTGGGGCAATATATACCCATGTAATCTGCAGGCAAATATATCCATGAGTTGGGGCAAATATATCCATGAGTTGGGGGCACATATATCCAATGTGATCTGGGGCAAATATATCCATGAGTTGGTGGCAAATATATCCACATGTGATCTGGGGGCAAATATATCCATGAGTAGGGGGGAAAAATATCTATGAGCTGGGGGCAAATATATCCACATGTGATCTGGGGGCAAATATATCCACATGTGATCTGGGGGCAAATATATCCATGAGTTGGGGGCAAATATATATATATCCATGAGCTGGGGGCAAATATATCCATGAGCTGGGGCAAATATATCCATGAGTTGGGGCAAATATAATATATCCATGAGCTGGGGCAAATATATCCATGAGCTGGGGGCAAATTATCCATGAGTTGGGGGCAAATATATCCATGAGTTGGGGGCAAATATATATATATATCCATGAGCTGGGGCAAATATATCCATGAGCTGGGGCAAATATATCCACGAGTTGGGGCAAATATATCCATGAGCTGGGGCAAATATATCCATGAGCTGGGGGCAAATATATCCACATGTGATCTGGGGGCAAATATATCCATGAGTTGGGGCAAATATATATATATACATGAGCTGGCGGCAAATATATCCATGAGCTGGGGGCAAATATATCCACATGTGATCTGGGGGCAAATATATATATATATATATATATCCATGAGCTGGGGGCAAATATATCCATGAGCTGGGGCAAATAAATCCATGAGTTGGGGCAAATATATCCACATGTGATCTGGGGGCAAATATACCCATATGAGCTGGGGCAAATATACTTATATGAGCTGGGGCAAATATACTTATATGAGCAACCCTAGTGTGTGTATATATATGTGTATATATATATAGAGATTATCATGGCACCTCTATCCTGATTGGCTTGACATGACACGGATGGGGGGCACCAAAATGCACCTTCGCCTGACTAGATAAAAATGCTTGCACCGGCCCTGGCCGGGGTTCGCCTGGAAATGACGTCATCGCGCATGGCGTGATGACGTCATTTACGTCGGGAGGAGCTTGACTTCAGCGTCTGAGGACGCTGAAGTCAGAATGCCACGGGACCCCGGACAGAGAGGTGAGTATCTCCGCCGGGGGTCCCGCAAAGCTGATGACGTGTGGGACACGTCCTCCTCAGCATACAGCGGGAGTAACTGAGGACGTGTCCCACACGTCGTCAGCAGTGAAGGGGTTAAAAAAGTCTTTTTTTAAAAAATTTTGTCCTTGTTTCCTGTCCCCCAGGGCACTACCCGGACCCGGACATTGTTTTTAAATGTTTCTAAACATCCTACAAATCCGCCACTTCACGGGCAGGTTATGGGGACCTCCTAGGCACGATATTTGAAGGAATTTTTCGTTTTCATTTTTAACCCTTATTTCATGGAAAACTCACTGTCCCTTTAAAATGTTTTTTTTTAAAACTTTTTGTCCTTGTTTGCTGTCCCCCAGGGCACTACCCGGACCCCCATACACCTTTTATGGCAAATATCTTGCATATATGCCCTCTTGGAGGGCACTCTAAAAATCGAACTTTGAGTCCCATTGACTTGTATTGAGTTCGTGTTCGACTTCGAGTTCGAATTCAAACTTTTGAAAAGTTCGAGTTCGAATGCGAACCGAACTCGGGGGTGTTGGGCTCATCCCTAATTACAATAAGAAATAAACATGGAATATTTCCAAACATCTCTTACTGTATAATTAATAATGATTTTCCATTAAAAAACACTAGTTCCTGAGAGTGGGGTTCTGAGAAATATCTTTATAGTGAAGGGATTAAGATTTATTTTACAAGTCTTAATTGTGTTTGTGAGGGGGGGTTGGTGTACTCCTCAAGTTCATCAGAGGAGGATGCTTGCCTTCTCAAGTCAAGTGGTAGCTTGTGTCATGGCTCAATGTTTTTTTAACTGTTTGTACATCTGCGCTCTATACAAAATGCTGTGTTTACAAAAGTGACACTAGCTAGAGTGAGTCCAAGTCACACATTATTCATGCTGCCAGTGTAAAAAAATAATTGCACTATAATTCTGTGTTAAGTGATTTTGTAAAGGCAGGTTAAAAAAATCAGTTCCTGTATCCATATGTACTTTCCATGCTCTCCTGAAATCATCACATTGATTCAATGTTTGCCACAGAAGCTTCAAATGTTTTGAACAAACAAAAAAAGTTTGTCGTGTTTGATTTTTTTTACATATTTATTGCATTGTTTATTTGTAACTCAGTGAGGAATCCACCTCAGTGTTTCATTTTATGGACTAAAATTTTACTTAACGCTATTTAAAAAGAAAGCAATCATAGAAGTGGACTAAACTTTAGTTCAAAATGGTTTTGGCAAAGTGTAGATTTCTTTTAAGCTTTGCTTTTTTTAATCTAATTTAAGAAGTTGCTGATTCACCACAAGTCATCATTTAATGAATAGATCCCACGGTAGGCAAGATAATGCATTTTTTTGTTTCTCGACAGGGTGAATAGTATACCACCGACAAATTTCTGCTACAGGGAAGTTCACCTTTTTATTGAATGTTAATTATTTTGGGGAAATAAAATCTTTATTGATTTAAAAGTCCTGGAAGAAAAAATAAAAGAGGTCAGACTCACAGATCCCGTGATATGACATTAATAGAACTCAAAAAGGAATACACAGGTTCCACAATTATACAGTTAATGTGGAGGATAGACACGCACGTCTTGAGATAGGTAAAATCTACAGGAAACACCCAGGTTCCAACCCCCCCCCCCCCATTAAGTTATCAAAACTTTACATTGACTAACATAGGGTCTGGTTAACCAGAAACGGGCCGATTCGGTGCTTCGGATTCGTCAGATTTTCCGAACTGGACTGGCAATGAAATGCACACCTTCTGAAATATTTCCCGATACGAAACGAAAAAAAATCGTTATTTCGTATGGACATGAAATTTGGAATATTGCAAGTCATTTTCGTTCTATTCACTATTTCGGTTCCGTTTCAGTTCATTTCGGACAACGTATTTTCGTATCGTTTCGAGTCCATTTCGGTTCTGTTGCTGATTTCGGAATTTCGTATAGTCGGTCACTTTTTAACTTGTTCCAGTGCTTTCTTTCTGCATCAATAATATATTTATTTAAAATATTTAATTAGCTTTTCCCTAAATCTCCAGTCTAAATAAAATTGTGCAATGCATATTCATAAGAAGAAAAAGGATCTTTCATAAAAAAACGATACATCTGAAGGAATGAATCGGCAGGATTACCGTATCGACCAAAATATCGGCGCATCCGAAATATCATACATCTAAAGTCAAAACTAAATGGACCCTTTGAAACGAAGAGAGCAGACGATCCGAAAGACCGAAATTCCCCGAAATAAAAATCGATACGAAACAACGAGCCCAAACGATCCAAAACGAAACTTTTGAAAAACCAAACGAGCCGAAACGAAATGAAACGAAAAAAAAATGCGTGCACATCTCTAGTAATAACCAACTCATACTAGGGTAGAGGACAATCAAGGTCGAAAAGTGCTCTGAATGCTGTAGAGTTGGAGATCAAGATCCATTGAGTCCAGAAGGAGAAATATCAGGATGTTAATGTCAACTGGAATTTTATGTCGCTTGCAACATATTAAAGCAATAACTATTCAGTGTAGAACTAACACCGATTTGTGATCTCAGTGATTGCTGTGATAGTTAGAAAATACTGCAATAACTAATAAAGTCAATTAACTCCTTCACTACCAAGCAATTAGTGTTGATTTTTTTATGATATAATTTATTTGAAACAGAAGATGCAAAGTTACCAACTAAATACAATGTAAAATATAAGAAAATATGCACGGAACTTGTTGTTATGAAAAAAAAATGTAATAATGTAAATTTGCTCATTTAGAATTTTTCTTGTATTCGTTTATCCTTTACAGAAATATTGTTGGGATAAATGGTTCTAAACTATAAATGGTGTCCCTTATCTTGCACAATGATACATGGGGTCTGCATAGGCCAGTTAGTCTTACGTCAGTAGTGGGGAAATTAATGGAAACCATGTTAAAGGAAAGGATTGTTGAACATCTAAAAACACATAGATTACAGGATCAGAAACAACATGGGTTTACCTCAGGGAGATCATGCCAAACTAATCTTATTGATTTTTTTGATTGGGTAACAAAAATAGACACAGGTGGTGCAGTAGACATTGCTTATTTAGATTTCAGTAAGGCTTTTGATACTGTTCCGCATAGAAGGCTTATCAATAAATTGCAATCTTTGAGCTTGGATTCCAATATTGTTGAATGGATTAGGCAGTGGCTGAGTGACAGACAACAGAGGGTTGTGGTAAATGGAGTTTATTCGGCGCAAGGTCTTGTTACCAGTGGGGTACCTCAGGGGTCAGTACTTGGACCCATTCTCTTTAATATTTTTATTAGTGATATTGCAGAAGGTATTAATGGAAAAGTATGTCTTTTTGATGATGACACAAAAATTTGCAACAGGGTTGACGTTCCTGGAGGGATCAGCCAAATGACAAATGATTTAGGTAAACTAAAAAAATGGTCGGAGTTGTGGCAATTGAGTTTTAATTTGGATAAGTGCAAGATAATGCACCTGGGACGTAAAAACCCAAGGGCTGAATATAGAATATTTGATACAGTCCTAACCTCAACATCTGAGGAAAGGGATTTAGGGGTCATTATTTCAGAGGATCTAAAGGTAAGTAGTCAATGTAATAGAGCAGCAGGAAATGCTAGCAGAATGCTTGGTTGTGTAGGGAGAGGTATTAGCAGTAGGAAAAGGGAAGTGCTCATGCCACTGTACAGAGCACTGGTGAGACCTCACTTGGAGTACTGTGTGCAGTACTGGAGACCGTATCTCCAGAAGGATATAGACATCTTAGAGAGAGTTCAGAGAAGGGCTACTAAAATGGTGTACGGCTTGAAGGAGAAAAGTTACCAGGAAAGGCTTAATGATCTTAACATGTACAGCTTGGAAAAAAGACGAGACAGAGGAGATATGATAGAAACATTTAAATACGTAAAGGGAATCCACAAGGTAGAGGAAGGGAGTATATTTAAAAGGAAACAAAGTAGCAAAACAAGAGGACATAGTCTTAGATTAGAGGGGCAAAGGTTTAAAAGTAACATCAGGAAGCATTATTTTACTGAGCGGGTGGTGGATACATGGAACAGTCTTCCAGTAGAAGTGGTAGAGGCCAAAACAGTAATTGAATTTAAGCAAGCATGGGATAGGCATAAGGCTATCCTAAACAAAAGATAAATCCAGGTCAAGTATCCATGTAATTGGGCAGACTAGATGGGCCGAAAGGTTCTTATCTGCCGACATTTTTCTATGTTTCTATGTTTCTATTATCAGCATACAGGCAGAAATGACCTTTGTGTCAGATCCAGTAAATATGATGCGGCCAGATAATAAAATGGTGAGATCTTATGGGATGTGTAGCGATCATAATGAGATTATTCGTAATTCAACTTCCAAAAAATACCAATAGAATATAAAAATAATATTTGTTTAATGGCATAATGCCTGTGCATGGAAATTACAGGAACACCTTGTATTTGTACTGAACAGAGATGTTCAGTCATTAGAACCCCCTGACTCATATCCCTGTACATCAATGAATGAACGACCCCACAGCTCTCCCTTTATTCTGCCCTCTCCCTGGCTGTTGTAATGCTGCAGTAATGTGTTTGAACATTTTGTTCCAGTTCTGGGTCTGCTATTTGCAGCTTGTTTTATCTCTCTCCAGGGAGATTGGAAATGGATAAGACAGTAGATTTGTTTTTTCCACAAAGGGCACACTAATCCTGCTTTAAAAAGGCGTAAAAATGTTTTTTTTTATGCTAGTGAGCTCTTTTCAATACATTACAATAAAAAAATAGTGATACCTCGAATTTAGAAGTGAAAAGCTTAAATGCTTGTAATTTTTCTACATACATGTTAGAGAGATATACGTTTGTACCCCAAATCTATGTAAATACAATTATTTAGTGTGCATGGAAGGGTATTGTAAGTTAGTTTGCAAAATACTCCATTTCCACAATCAGCCTAATCAGGTACTCTGCAGTCCACCATAATGTTAATGAATTGGACATGGCATAGTAATTATATTGGTAAGTTTCTAATTCAATTGTTTATCCAAAAAGTAAAATAAAGAGGGAAAGATCCCAAACAGGCAATGAATTTATAGACAAAACAAAAAGAAGAAAAAAAAGGGGGGAACTGGTACTAGAAAGAACTAAACTTCCTAATGGGTACTTCAAGGCAAAAACGATTGTAAGGGGTCACCCCTAAACATGGGGACAAGCCACTGTACTAGGTCTGTAAGAGTGTAATAAATATAAAAGCAACAACTTTATTTGAAATTTATATGTAGGTGTGGACCAATCGGCAAGTGCTGCACAACAGCACTCAGCAAGCCCCATCCAGGGATGAAGGAAATATGGTGGTGCGCAAAGCTTGACCTGGTACCAGTACCTGCCTCAAAATGTCATCAATGAATGAGATATTGCATTGATAGTCAACTCTTTCAAGATCAATACTCGATCAATACCAATATCCACTGTAATCAACGCGCAAAGCACCTGGTGCTATGATATCGAGTATGCTCAATATGGGCAAATACAAGTGTAATGCAAAGGAATTCTTTTTTTTGCAAACAAAATTTCTTTGAAAATAGGCTCCAGAATATGCCCCAAAGGTTTTAGCACCTCAGGCATGATACCCAAGATGCTAAAGCAGTTTGGATTCCTTTTTTCCATAAAGGGAAAACAAAACAAAAAAAAACAGATCACAAGCAGTACTGTGGACATGTAGTAGTGCCATTTGACCAGCAGATGGTGGTACCTGCCTGACAAGTAATGCATACATTTGAAAACGTGCTTTAGATATTTGAAGCTATATTCAAAGTAAAATTGTAATGCATTAGATGCAGTGTATTTATGGAAAAAACTTGGTAGTGAACGGGTTAAGATCAATTAAATAGCCGGCTCTTTGTAGGATATGGCAGGCAAAGTGCATCCCTTCACTACAGGTGCAATTTGACATGCCTAAAATAGCTTTTAGCTGTTTAATTGCATTTTTTTCCATTTAGAAAATGGTATAGCATAATAGGGTGGATCATAGACCATTTCTATTGATTTTATTCTAATTTCAGATCATATTAATTTAAAGGATTTAAAGGGATACTCTAGGCAACATGACCACCTAAGCTATTTTAGGTGGTCATGATGCCCGGAGGATGCCCGGAGGATGCCGCCCTCTGTCTCCCCTCCCTCCGCTCGGCAGTTCAGCTGAAAAAGCTGAAAACAGCTGAGAGAGGCGGAGAAGTTTACTCCGCCCTCCCAGCTGTCAGTCAGCAGAGCGGGAATCATATTTCCCGCTTCTGCTGACTTTTGCCGAGTAGGAGACGTCATCGCGCTTTCAGCGCAATGACGTCTCCAACTCGCCGCAGTAGCTGGCGGCAGCGGCTGAGGGTTAGTGTTGCGCGCATCCTCTTGCGCGCAACACTAATCCTCAGAGGGAGCCGGGAGGAAGCCTGCCGATTGGCTGGCTTATGTGAGAGGCGGGCATGCGCGCTTCTCACGTAAACCAGAAGCCAAGAAGTATCAAGAAGGATGGGAGCGGAAGAGGAGGGAGGTGAGTATAAAAAAAAAAAAAAGACGCTGCTGGAAAGAAGTGGATTTTAGGGTAAGTATTACAGGTACAAAAAAATAAATAAAAAATAAAGATTTATTAAGGGAATAGGGATAGGTTAGGATAAAAAAACGGGGGGGTGATTTTTTTGAGTAGAGTGTTCCTTTAACAATATGTTTGATATGTAGCAAGCTATAGAAATGTTTAATCCTTAACCACTGCGATGCTGAGGACGCGCTCAGCGCGTCCTCAGCATTCCCGCTGGTATGCGGAGGACGCGCTGAGCGCGTCCTCCCATTGGGGTCAGCGTTCGGCCGGGTTCCGGCCGATCGCTGGCCCCCCCGGTGCGGGCTGACATCCTGGATGTCAGCCGCGCATCCGGGACCACAGCCGCCGGAATTAGGTGTCATCGCGGCAGCGCGATGACACCCAATTCAGGCGCCCCCCCCGCATGTGCAGAGGAGGCGCCTGAAAGGGAGGGGGGGAGGTCCTTCGGACCTCTCTCCCTCCCGATCGGCGGCTCTGCGGGGGTTAACCCAGGCATCATTTGGAAGGGCACAGCCTGCCCTTCCAAATGATGCCTGGCATTAACCCCTGGGGAGCTGGATCGCGAATCAGCGCTGAAAAGCGCCGGTTCGTGATCCTTTCCCGGAGCTGGCCGACATCTTGGATGTCGGCCAAGCCTCCGGGAACTCCCCCTGAGGACTGGCGTCATCGTGCGTCCTGGACTTAACCCTTAACTGCCACCAACGGTGGAGATAGGGAGTTCCAATGAACTCCCTATCTCCCGATCCGTGGCAGTTAGGGGTTAAATTTTGGTATGGTTGGATCAACCAGAGCATGGCCGTTCCAATGATACCAAACATGAAAGTGAAAAATGTTGTAAAAAAAAAAAAAAATGAAAAATAAAAATAAAAAAAAATTAAAAAAAAAATAATAAAAAAAAAAATAGACACTTTGTTTTTATTTTTTTTGGTTTGTTAATGCAGCAATATTGTTCCCATTTCAATTATAATGTGAACAATGATGCTGCACTAACGATTTTTGTATGCGGTGCGTTTGTTAAAAATAGTGTAATTTTCCCCAAAAAAAAATGTAACGAGACCCCATCTCTAATTTTTTTAACAAGCGCACCCCATACAAAATATAACCGCAATTGCTCGCATGTTAAAATGTGAAAAAAAACACTTTACACATTGTAAATTATTGAAAATACATATTTTATTGCATTTTTTGTTATAATATACAGACATGACATAACGTATACGTATAATAATGACATATTATGAATCTACCGAGTCTGACGGAAAGAACGATATATAATATGTCTGGGTCATATACTAAAACAAGCCTTCAAAACACGTTTAAACATGATGAGCAAAACCGGTAAAAATGACCTCAGCACAGGGGCGGGAAAAGCCTCAGCAGCGAAAGGGTTAAGGGGTCTTCAATGAAGAAGTGTGATGTGACGATTTCACTTTTGGCTGTAGTGTAATTAAGTAGATAAGGTGTGAGTTGTAAAAGGTAAACAATTTAACGTTTTGGACTAATTAAATCAAATAACGTATCTGATCATGACCACTTTTTTCTCTTTAGTCATTGTTTTATAAAATAAACATTAGAAAAAAAATTCTGCTGGCAGAACACTCTGATTTTACGTCGTGGATACATTTGGAGCATACTGGGAAGTTATTACATGAAAGTAAAGGACTGAATTAATATTATTCTAGTTTCCAATTCCAACATGCAGAAATCAAGATAACCTTTTGATGTTGCATCAAATCCTACATCTTTTAAACATTCATGGCATCTTTGTTTGTTTTTTTAAGCTTATGTGATGTGTTTAGCAAACAACATTGTTTTTGTGAATGTAACAAACACTGAAGAGGTGCTAATAAAAGTGCTAATTGATTATTTTAGGTAAAATGTGTAACAGGTACAATAAATAGGGAAATTAAAGACACAGTGTGAGTCTTTTTGTGAGTCATTATGGGTATTTTAACATAGTTAAATAAAAAAATGTCAAGAACATAAATTGCCAGAAAAATGAAAACTGAAATATTTGCAATTTCTTATAGTAATTAGGCAAGGAGATCCTTTGGCATAATTCATATGAGTAACTTGCTGCTGGTATGGATTTTATTCAATGTAGTCTTTTCGGTTGCTTAGAACTTCGTAAAATATGCACTTTAGTGTTTTAAAATCATGTGCCCCATGCTGGTGACATATACTTGCCTTTCATCTTTGATGATTTCCCCTGTTGTATTCTCACTGTGTTCCAGGAACAGTTGTAAGTCTTCAAAAAATATGGATTTTTATTGAAATAATTTCATACCATTCATTTTATCTTAAATCTGCATTTTAATGTCGGAAAAAAAAATCATCTTTCGGTTTGTTCAATATTAGTATAAAATGCTATCATGCCATTTCACTACCAAATAATTCAGCACAGCATAGCAAGTGCATATCAAAGGGAAACCTTTCTTTATATTGACTGAGGCTTCCAGCAAGATCAGTTAGTGGCCCAGAAAAACCTTCTTATGTAAAGAAATGGAAATCTCCATGGAAACTTATATGAAAAACACACTCTAAGGGCATGTTTTGTCAAAAGAACCGAGGAAGAAATAATAAACACAAACACCAACAGTTATCTCTCCAAAAATCTGCCGATTTGTGAAATAGTGCAATTATTTTAATCCTGTGACTGGCTAAACAACAGGCAGACAATGTATTATTAATTTCCACGTTTGAAATTACAAATTGAGTTCATGCAATTTTAACCACAGCTGAGTGTAAATGTACTTATCTTGTTTGATGATCTCTCTCTGTCTTTGCTTCCTTTCATTTGTATACGTCAGGCGTTTATTATTTATTTTATGCAGTTTCTTGCTCTTCTTTTCAATGTCTATCCTTCTGTCGAAACTTCATTCCCCTTTCTACACCTTAGCATCAGTTATTTTTGAAATATAAATTCTCTTACGCACTATATTGATATCTACATCTTCATGAATGATGATTCTTTATCCATCCTTTTTATCCTATTTAATTACCTCTAAATTTTTCTCTATTTGTGTTAATTATTTATTAATGTAATTTATTGTTGTGAGCTCATAGATTAGTTTTTCCTTTGAGACATTTAATATGTTTGGTACAGACAGAGAACACTTAGGTAAGTGTAGAGGGAGTGCTCCTGATATATTAACTATACACATATAAAGATAAATCAATTGTAGACTTATCTTAATATCCCAAGATGATTCTCTATATATTCTCTTCAATGGTTTTGTTATAAACCTATAAAGAAAGCAATAAAAAATTGGATGCATTCTGCAAGTGAAACGCGTCTCAGGTTTGACTTGAATTTTATTAATTTTATATGTTTAAATAAACACGGACTTTTATTTGGAACATCTTCTCCGGAACTAACTTCTTCAACTACATCCAATTGAGTGAGGAGGGACCCCTTCTTATACAAGAGGTCCAGAGGCTTAATTACAGAGCCACCCCAAAAGGAGGCTCTGAACCATGTGAGTTTACACCAAGTGTTTTTCTTATATATATATATGCATAAGGATAACGCACTATATATACAGTCTCCATTTTTCTGAGATACTTCCATCATCTCCGGTATACTACCACTGAGTGGAGATGGGCGGGAATCCCCCATAGAAATCCAGAGGCTCCATCTTTGTGAATGTATACATCTACTGATATCATAGGGAATATTTTTACCATGTTCTTTATGCTGCGCGATTATTTTTTGTTGCTTTCATTATAGGTTTATAACAAAACCATTGAAGAGAATATATAGAGAATCATCTTGGGATATTAAGATAAGTCTACAATTGATTTATCTTTATATGTTTATAGTTGATATATCAGGAGCGCCCCTCTACACTTACCTAAGTGTTCTCTGTCTGTTCCATTTGTGGGTGTGGGATAACGCCTGTAAGGTCAGCCGCTTAACAGAATATAACTTTGCATTATTCTCAGCGCCACCACATTGATATCCGATATAGGTTCACTTTCCACTATTTAATATGTTTGGTTTTCTTATAGTAAAAGTTATTCTACATGCTCTAATCAAAGGATGTGCAAACATCAAAGCTCTCCATCCCACAAAATAATAATAATAAATATTTTATATATGTATCTTAATAAAATAACATGCACTGGCATCACAGGCCAGAGTGGGACTAAAAACAGATGTGGGCGGTCAAAAGCAGAGCGGCCCACTCACAGGGATACAAGTACCTACAAACACTCACAATACAAAAATGCAGTCACTGAGAACCTCTCTTTCCCCTGCCCCTAAGCAGCCGTAACCAACAACCTCCCCATACCATCTTCTCCTGTCCCACCTCTCTAGGTTGGCCAGTGACATCTGTGACCTGCAAGCCTAACTATCTATTGCCTGCTTTGACTGTTTATGAAGCACATGGGAACATGTTCCCATGTTCTCCACCTTATCCAAGGACCCAGTGCTCCTAACAGCCAACTGCCTAATCTAGGAGATTGCCGGAGTTGACATAGGTACTACCAGTCTCAAATTGGACAGTCGCAAGTAGTGCAATTTCAACAGCAGCCACCAGGTCTGATAATTGCACTGCCAGGCCAGTCCTGCTGTTATTAAATAGTTCCTTTGGGTCGTTATATGGACCCTGCATAAGCCTGTGAGACTGCTTGTATGAATTTTTGTGTAAGACTCACAGAACATTCCATGGAGTCTTACGAACTGTAAGAGTGAATACCACATATTGCTCAATTTGACACTGAAACAATCACTAGAAAATGATTATATCGTTCTTCATAAGAAGAAAATCTAATGTCCTATGTCAACTTGTATTTTTTTTAAATGCGTAATAATTTTGTGCATTTGCAGTTTTGTGCTTAAAATGTATTGCAAGGGAGATTGAGCTCTTTGTTATAGTCTAATGGCAGAACAAAGATGCCCGACTCTAGCGAAACTAATATTCCTAATTATTCCTGTATACTATTCCACAATTTGTGGAGATGCAGCCTTGTAGGTGGGAGGTGTGCAACCGTAAACCCTTTAAAGTTGCAAAAAGTTACCCATAGAAAAATATTGGCGCATAAGAACCATATTTAAGATATACTGTTGAAGAATTAAAAATTAAAAAGCATATATGCAGTTCTTATGCGCCAAGACGGAGTTCTTCGTTTTTGTGTATAGTATAAAGACACATTTTTGTTTTGGTGTCAGAGGGAGGTAAATATTTCTCTAGTCCACATCTTTAGTTTAGCATATGAAAAAAGATGGACCCCCCTGTTGACTTCATTGTTAAACAGGTGCATGCATAAAAATTTCAGAAGGTAAACAGATATTTTATGTGCATCATTTTCTACCCTCCCCTTCATTATGGAATCATAGCCCACACCTTCAAACCTTCAAATGCAATGACTTTATATGTTTTGAGGTTTTCTTATACCATATCATTGTTAAGCTGTCAAGCCTTGGCAAAGGCTGTATTGTAGTTGAAACATTGCTGTTTGGGATGCTCCGTTAAAGGCTTCACACACCAGAATGCCTGGATCTTTATTGTCTTCTACTGCTCTACATTTACTTTTTTGACTGTATATCAATTTTTTTTTTGCCGTGGGTTATAAAAAAAAAACACCTCCTTATATTTTGTCTCTGAGCTCAATGTAGTCAATGCATCAGGGTTAGGACTCACCTAAAATGAGGTTTGCCTTGACATTTGCAGTTGGACTTATACTTCAATATCCTTTTCAGTAGCCTGTAGATTTGGGATTTAATGTAAAGATGAGGATTTTTTGGTTTGTCAAAGGTCAACGCTAACGTGGCTCTAGTAACCTTGAACTGAAGTGAAATGTCAAAAGATTTATAAAAATGACAGTCAATCTACTTTTAGACCAGATTGTGATTTGAACAATTTTTTGAATGTTATATTTGCATTGCAGTTAGTTTAGAAGGTGTATAATGAAGCTGTTACCTTGCACAAACTCCCCAGTGTATAATTAATTTGGAGCATGATGTTGTTTTAATAATTATGAAATTTAACCAGTCCTTCCGTTTAGACATAGTGGAAAATTCTGTTTAGTCTACAAAGATCCATTTCAGTTCTTATTAAGGTTAAAGATGTTGTTCAGGCTTAGAAAGTAATAGAATTAAAGGCTGGTATTCCTTTTCTCTATCTTCTGTAGAGAAACAAAAGTTTTTATCCCTATCCCACACTGTAAAGGAAGATTTGAAGCTTACATCCCTAAATCTGCATGATAGAAGCCATGGAGAAGGTAGAGGGAGGATGTCTCTCAGTACGTTTCAGTGATTAGGTACAGACTAATTGGTGTAACAATATCAACAGGGTTATTCAAAGAGAATCGAGAAGTCACCGCACGTTCGGTGACGTTTTGTTCTCTTCGATTCGGTTCGATTTGGCGATCCCATTTTGGCGACCCTGCGGTGTATTCAGCAAGCACCACATGGTCCCCGAATTTCAGGGAAAGTCTGCCGCAAACCCGACGAAAACTAACTGCAAAAGCCGGCGAATGCACACCGAAAACCCGCCAAAAACATCTGGATTAACCTCGCCAAAAATGCCGGTAAACCCAAACAGGAGCCGATAACACGCAGAGCAGCCGCCGGAAAAAGCCTACACCGCAGACGAATGGAGTGAATAAATTAAAAAAACAGTACGCTTGAATGTTTGAAAAGTGAAACGCTGTTTGCAAAGAAACTACCGAGCGAAAATGTCTGAAATTTACATATGAGGTCCAGGGAATGGTACTAAAAAGGGCTGTTACAGAAAAAATAAGTAAAGTTATTAAAAAAAAGAAAATCGGAATGTTTTTTGTAACAAAAAAATCCCGAAAAATGCTTAAGATATCCTAAAAAATTTATAAATAAAGAGACTTTTTACTGCAGAATATTATAATGAACGGTTTATTAGATATTGAATTATAACGGGAATATTTTTAACATTGAAGCCTATGGGATTCTCCTGAATTAACTTGCCAAATTAAACCACCGAATGGCAGGGCATTTTGGGAACCTTTCACTGCTGGTTTGTGCTTTCTGAATAGCCGAAGCATTGCTTTTTTATGCGGATTCACTGCCCTCAAACAGGCACCATATGTGCAGGCAATTCGCCAGGATTTGGCGAATTGCCTGCTCTCTGTATAACCGAATGGCCAAGAAAGTTAACCGAATGCTGATTTTCAGCATTCGGTTCCCTTTCGGCAGCCATACGGATCTCTTTGAATAACCCTGCAAGTATGTTTTATATTTTCAATAAGATTTATTCATTCTGTTGGCAATTTCAGAAAATTGTAATACAAAACTTTCATGAAGATATCGTGAATACCATAAAGAAATATCTTAAGAAATGTCTCAGTCATCATTCTAGCTATCTTTACCACATATAAGGCCCTAACTCAGGAGAATGACTGGAGAAGGGAAAATTCTAGGTCAAAATAGCCAAACCAGAAAAATTCTCCCATTTATCTCACTTTCCAAATCGGCTTTTTGGTCTAGATTCTTCTCTTCTCCTGCCAATTCTCCTGGTTTTCACCTTTCTCTGAATAACCCTGTATATATTCAGTCATTTCTGAAATTCAGAATCGAGACAGAGATATAGTTAGGGTTGCTGTTTCCACTTAGGCAAAGGCAGATCTAGACTCAGTTAGGCCTAAGGCAAACCTCATATGTGAGGCGCTATTATTGTGTAAAAATGCAAAAATTGACCAAATTTTTTTTATGAAGATTCTGATGGCTGTCCTGGCAGATTGGTGGATATTAATGTAGGAGTATGTTTGTGTGTCCATGGGGTTTTCATGGCAAAGATACTGGAGTGGGTGGCCATTTCCTTCTCCATTGGATCACGTTTTGTCAGAACTCTCTGCTATGACCTGTCCAACTTGGGTGGCCCTGCACAACATAGCTCAAAGTTTCATTGAGGTTCGCAAGCCCCTTTGCCACAACAAGGCCTATATTTTGACCTATATTTTGACCTATATTTTGACCTATATTGTGGTCACCTAATGAGAAGGAAGGACTCACTGGAGAAAAGCCTAATATTGGGAAAGATTGAGGGCAAAAGGAGAAGGGGACGACAGAGAATGAGGTGACTGGATGGGGTCACTGAGGCAGTAGGCATGAGCTTAAATGGACTCCTGAAGATGGTAGAGGACAGGAAGGCCTGGAGGAACATTGTCCATGGGGTCGCGATGGGTCAAACATGACTTCACAACTAACAACAACAATATTTGTGTGATGTATAAGTGCTCCCACAAACCTGTGCATACTGAAATGCCACACAAATACCCCCTGCGAGGCACGTGTTTGAGAGAGGTCTTAGGTGACTGCCTATTTGGTCTAATTATAGAGATGCCTCTGGTGTTTGGGTTAGGATTGCTATTAGGGTTTCTGTAAGAATTAGGAAACCAGTTAAGGTTAAAGTTTCACTTTCTGCTTGTTTTATAATTACGGTTAGAGTTACAGTTAGGGTTACAGTTTCTGCTTGATTTTTAATTACGATTAGGGTTACAGTTAGGATTAGGCTTACAGGTTCTGCTTGTTTTTTGACTAGGGTTAGGGTTACCATTATGGTTTGGGTTAAGGTTATGGTTAGGGTTACAGTTTCTGCTTGATTTTTTAATTACATTTAGGGTTACAGTTAGGATTAGGTTTACAGGTTCTGCTTGTTTTTTAAATAGGGTTAGGGTTACCATTATGGTTTGGGTTAAGGTTACGGTTAGGGTTACAGTTTCTGCTTGATTTTCGAATTACATTTAGGGTTACAGTTAGGATTAGGCTTACAGGTTCTGCTTGTTTTTTGACTAGGGTTAGGGTTACCATTAGGGTTCGGGTTAAGGTTACGTTTAGGGTTACAGTGTCTTCTTGTTTTTAATTAGAGTTACAAGTAGGGATACGGTTACAGTTTCTGCTTGTTGAATAATTAGGGTTAGGGTTACACTTAAGGTTACAGTATCTGCCTATTTTTTATTAGCATGATTAAGATACAAGGGCTGAAATGTTGCATTTTTTTTTAATCTGCTGATTACGATCAAATAAAATTATTTTGTGGTATTTCTACCTGTGTTGCATGCTGTAAATTTTTTCTTATTTTTTTAATTAGGGTTATGGTTACCATTTTTTTAAAATAAGTGTAAAAGTCCCATTTAATTTCAATAGATCTGATTATAATGTTATTTTGCTTATTATATTCCAGTAAGCTTGGGTCTGTTCAGGTTTTTTTTATCCAAAATGTTAGGCGAAACAATTCAGCAGTATTTAGATATCAATTTGTACTATTTTACCCCATTATTTGCATTGCATGAATTGTATAAAACGCTTACCGTTAGTTAATGCATTGAATATATTCCAGATTGAATACGCACTGAATAATATTATGATCTGTGGATGTTGAGAATTATTACACGTGTGCGCTTCCAGAATATTCCCTTTATATGTTTTCAAATGAAACTTGATTCCTATATTATTATATGTTACAATTAACACTTTAAATTTGACAAGCATTGTACAAAGACCTTGATATATTAATAAGGTAATACTAAGTGATTTGGTCTTAAGCTTTTTAATTAAACACAATTAATATGCTATTAGTTGTAAACTAAAGCTCCTACTGTGTTACCACCTGCAAAATAATGGCTTCAGCAACACAAACAGAAAGGTATTACAGCATGATGAAAGAGCAGTATGGATTGGGTACCTCAAGGATAAACACACCTAGAAACACCCTATATTCTTCATTTAATATCTGGAGCAGAGGTCAGCAACCTTGGACCTCTGAATGTTTTGGAACTACATCTTCCATGATGCTTAGATACTCATTGGGTTGGCTGAGCCTCTTAGGAACTGTAGCTCCAAAACACTTTGAGGGCCAAGGATGCTGACACCTGATCTAGAGCTACTGTATGGCAAATGTAACCCTTTCAATATACAGGGTGAGCCAGTCAAACCTGCATTTTTGAAAAGGGCGGGAGAGCCGTGAAAGTGGGCGGAGCGAGTTAGCAAGGTTACCATTGTGTCCCCCACAACTAAGCATTTCAGTCGTCATGGAGCAGTGGTCTAAACAACAACGTTCATTCGCTGTGAAAGCGTTTTACCAAAGTGGTAGTTATGCAGCCGCTCAGCGTCGTTTCCGGAAGAATTTTCAAATTAATCGAAATAAGCCAGTGCCGTCTGTTAATTCAATCAAATTGTGGGTGACAAACTTTGAAGCAATTGGTGAAACGAGAAGCAGAAGGGGTGGCAGTGCAAGATCAGTGCGAACTCCCGCGAATATTGACCGCGTGAGAGTTGCTGTGGAAAGAAGCCCTCGGAGATTGGCGCGTCGACAGAGTGCTGCGCTTGGCATGGCAAACACGAGCGTCCGAAGAATCTTGAGGTTAGATTTACACCATCACCCATACGATCGGGAAGGACACCATCTTACTGGAGTTATTTTTAAACAGTGAATGTTGTTTCTTAAATGCTTTTTAATGTACATTAAGATAGTAACAATACAATTTTGAAATATCCATCCGTTTATTTTTTACAGTCATTTCAAAAATGCAGGTTTGACTGGCTCACCCTGTATAATTCTAACATATAAGCACAACATAAAAAATTGACGCTCATGTGGTATAAACAAGGATAGATGAGAGTTCTGTATCCATCAGTACCTGGGCCCTTTGGTGTGTGAAGAGAGGTTCACTCACCGGTCAAAGTGCTCCTTCCTATTAATATGTCTGGAAATGGAGCCATTGACGGACCGGAAATGACAATTACATTTATTTTGTGAGCCTATGGGAAGATGCCTGAGAAAACGGAACATGCCAATAGACATCTCATATGGTGCCCAGGCTAATGGATTCAGTATGGACTAATTATTTGGGGTAGTTCTATCTATGGGTTGTCACATGTTATTCATATTTTACAAATTTTTTGAGATTGAGAAGGCTATATCACAAAACATCTGTTATGTTCTTATGTTATGCTCATGTCGCAAATAAATCACGGGTGTTACTAGGACATCCAATTGGAAGAGAGAAGACTTCACTCCTCACATTTTCTGGATTCTCAATACTTTAGCAATTTTGGATCCACAGTGCTTGTTGAGGAGGCAAGCAACCTTTTGGGAACGCAAAGAATGAAGATGTGGGATTAGATTATGTTGGCCGCCCTCTGATTATTTTGGCAAGTCTCCATCCTCCATATGAGGATTCTGCATTCCAAAAGGAGATATTTAACCACAGATTGCTTTTCACTGTATTACAATGCAAAGTTGAGTTAACTCGACTTTGGGAGTGAAGGGGTTAAAAAACCTTAGGGCCCTATTTCAACCAAACCGAGAACAGCAACTTGCTGAAGAATAATTTGTTCTTGAGTCGTTACACATTAGCGTCTTGCTACTAATGGCTCTATCCTGGCGAGCTGCTATATTTGTGGCTCAAGATATATATATTGATGAGCTGAAGATCAATACAATCAGAGGTGCCTTGCACTGTCACTGGTATAAGCTCCTGGAGTCCATAAAACTCCAGAGGCCCTATTCCAAGATTGGTGTAAACTTAGGCAGAGCTGTTGTAAAGTTACCGGAGCCATTGAAGTCTAAAGAGTATTTAAGTTAACAACGCTCTTGTTAAGGTTGACAACAATCTTGGACTACTGCCCAAGGTTTGTCCCCTGCGTTCCACTGCATATGAGCAAAGGAAGTGACGGATTGCACCTACCTCCGCTCCATGGGATTAGAGGTAAATTTTGAATTTTTTGAAGACTAATTTTAAGATGTGAAGTGATTTTGCAAAGCAAAAATCTCAACCCTGGCCTATGAGAGCTGGTATTCTTTGCAAAATACTCTCATGAGACGAGAAACGCGAGGTAAGTTTGAATTGCACTCTGTTCACCATCTGAGCCATTATTAATGGCTCGTTTACAAATTATAGAATCCATTAATGTACAATAATGAGTGGCTTATGTCACAAGGGCGTCTCGAGACATTATATATAATGGTTCCAGCCCTTAACTTCACACCTCCAGTCATTAGCTTAACGGCTCTGTTGGAAGAGAGACCTCAATTTGTACCTCTGTCTTTGCATGAGTGTACGCCTGTATATTGTATGCCCTGTCTCTTGTATATATGTCTGTAGACAAATGTTCTATGGCTGTTTCTGCATGAGAGTCCTTAAATGTCTCTCTTTACCTATGAATGAGTGTGTCTGTATCGGTGGTTCTTTCTGTGCTTGTATGTCGTTATGTAGAAGTGATGTAGAACCGAATAGATGCATTTTTGTGCATTTGTGGCTTTCTGAATGTGCGGGTGTCTGTCCAATACAGCGGTATATGTCCACTGATATTTAACATAACATTGTGGGCTTCACATCCAGTAAATCTTAATGGCCCGAGAACATGTAATATTTTTAAATGAACCTCAAAAATGGTGGCATTAATAATACCAAACACTGTACTCTACTCATTTTGTTCACTTGGATTAATAATAGGCATTTGTTCTCAATAAAAACTGATATAAAACAGAAGTTGAATAAGCTTACTTTGACATAATTATTCTATTATTAAATGCCAATTCTTTTCGTTCTAATAACCAAACTGTAAAGAAGTCCAATGTATCATTTTATGTGGAAAATACATATGAATGTGGAAAAGTAAAAGTCAGGAAAGTCACACTAATCGCAAAGAAGCGCGCAAAGTGCTTTATACAACTTGCAAGACATTTCTCTTGGAATAAAAACCATTGTATTATAAGTGAACTATCATATATATGAACCTTTGAGCATTTATCCATACCATTAGGTCAAACTGCTAAGAAATCATACCTTGCAATTAGAAGTTGTTAAGAAGGAGGTCAGCTTACTGTAAATGCACATATCTGCTGTCTACATTTCTTTATATTCCGTACTATTCTATATAAAATAATTCCGTTATGTAATAATCTCATGAGAATTCATCAGAAAGAAAGTAACTGGCCTGAAAGAAAAGTAAAGAAAGTATTGAGACCTCAGCACCAGCATTCTATCCTAAAGTAAAAGGCCCAAAAAGCAGGGCTGTCAAACTATGCCCCCCCCAAGAAGTTTATTCCGTACAATTCTCAGAATTCTTTAAATGCAATAGATGGCCAGCGAATCATTGGAGTTGTGGTTGATAAACATATGGAAGGTCAGAGTTTGAATAACCAGCTCTTAAGGATCACCTTTAACTAAAACGCTCAACTATTCCGAGCCATCTCTTATGATGTCATAGAAATTAACTGAATTAGTATATACGGACAAGTTGCTCTAGACCCCACCCTCCAAGAAAAAGGAAATCGTTAGAGAAATAGAAGTTAATAGCTGTCACCTTACAAGTAAGGTAGGAAACAATGCCTCATATTTTTGTGGGGGATTCTCTTTGAAAAGAATATTGCAAAAAATACACACAACAAAGTTTTAATTCTTATCTATAAAATGTACAACCAAGTAGAAAGAACATCAAAATAATCAGAGAGAAGACTTTTTCAGTTCAAATGTGAAATTATTCCTGGGCAAAGTGTTAAATAAATACCTACTGCCATTTAAGCCATTAGAATAGCTCCGATTTTTAGCGCTTTGATGCAGAGCGGCAGTACGTTTGCATGGTAAATTTAGTATTTTATTTATTTGGAATGTCTTAACTGGGACTATTATTTTGAGGTAAATTGCTTTTTACACAATCAATGAAAAACATAATGTGCAATATTTTTTACAAATGGTAATGTCCATAGAAAGCAGTAGTAGGTTTAGTGAAAAACTCTGCAGTCCTACAGGCAGCGAAAAACCATAACTTGAAAATATTGTAATTTTTAATATGTGATAAAATTCTGAGATTCACTTAGATCCTGGGACAATTATGAAACCTATCCCACCTGAACCTAGTTCAGGCATGCTCAGTTTGCTCCCAGCAGGGATTTGTATTATCACCAAATCACTATGCTTTAGGACAGATGTGCAGAAAGGCCCCAAAAAGAGGAAGGGGTGTTGATACCTTCTAGGATTGACACTGACTCACGGGGCAGAGTTACCGACACAACATAGGAGATAGTAGTGATTGAAGTACTATGTAATGCTTACAATTTTACGCATTGTTTATCAGTTTCTAAAGTGCTTTCATCACAGTTAATTATCTGCTGGTTTCATACAGAAGACTATTATTACAGATATAGGTACCAAATTAAATTCCAACATCCTACCATCTTAGGCTAGGGTCAGACGAACGCATTCTGTGTGGACCGTGCGCCTGTGCACTACGGATGTACTTTCTGACTGACGACAAGGTAGTGGCCACAAGGTCCGTTTTTGTGACTGACGTTTTTTTTGACTGATGTAGATGGGAAATAAAATTAATATGAAGAACCATTTTGTCTGTCAAAAATGCTGGACGTATAAATGCAGCCCGTCTGACTACGTTCCATCACTCACACACAAAGCTATGCGGACGTGGTGCAGTACGCGCGTCCGTTCTAGCGGTTTGACGTTCTTGTCTAACTTGCGTCCGTTTACCGCGTCCGTTGTGCATCTGTACTTCTGTGCGGACGTACTTCGTGTGTGGGTCTCTATTGATCATAATTGTATGCTACCACAGACATTAAAATGTGCGGCATCGCGGACGTGAACACTGCGCTCGTCTGACCCGAGCCTTAAACGTTTACCATTCGCCACTGTTATTATTCCTACATTTTCTTGTATTTCAGCCTGTTTTTGTAGATTTTATTTCTTGTAATAGAAAATGACATTAATTTATTGAATGATATTGGTTTATGAGTGGATCAAGTAAAGCAATTTGACATGGCTGCCATTCCTCTTTCCGCACAGAGCAGAGTATCAAAAATGTGATTTTATCCATCTATAAAAGGTCATTTTAAGTTGCTTTGAAACAGCTCAAAGTGATTTTAGATGCACATTATTTTTCAGTATTGCTTACTGTAAATATGATTTATGAATGGAACCTGAAACTGATATGGCATATATACCACGGGGCAAGTCGTGCCATTTGAGTGTGACAGTAGAAAAGTGTTGCGTTGATCTTGTTTCACATAATTTGCCTTAAACTGACATTTTGCTAATAATAATTTTAAACAATAATAAGTATGAATCGTTTATCCCGGAAAACTTGGACAAATCAAAATGCCTTTTATAGAAATGTGCACATATGTATATGAGTATCAGTGTGTGTGTATATATATATATATTTATATTCAGAATCAAGATAAGCTGATTCTGAAACATCAGTCACCCATTAAATTAGAATTCCACAGTGTCACTCCTCAAGCGCAGCCATCAGGCAGGGTTTTCAAGATTTCTCTAATTAATTCTTAAGTAACCAAATCATCCAGGCTTAATTGCCATTGAGACATCTTGCTTAGGCATGTGTTGACATGAAAGCATGGTCTGCTAGCTAATGCTCAGAAATTAACCTGAAAAGTCTAAAAACAACTTTGCTTAGTATCATTAACTAAATCAAATCATTAATTGAAACATATTTGAAATGACGACAAAATATGCAAAATGGAAAAAGGCAAATTGGAAAGAAACTCGTTTTTTTACTGTCTGCAATTTAGACATTATTTTTGGCAAAGCTTTCCGTATGTAGTTTAATAACTAGAACCTTACAAAATGTTATGCTTATCTGAATATATATAAATATTTAAATATCTTACACATTGCCCCGCCAAAATAAAAGTCACGATCTACCGCACAAGACTGTTATCATCTGGGTTTGCTTTAGTTGGCCAGGTCAATGATCAGCATCGTTTTGTGCCCAAAAAATGAGGTCACGTGACTCCCTGAATATACTGAATGAGCAGGATTTTCCGTCCGTAAATGTTTTCTTCCCTGGTGGCACAGCGGGCATATTCCAAGATGGCAATGCCAGGATTCATCGGACTCAAGTTGTGCAAGAGTGGTTCAAGGAGCATGAGACATCATTTTCACACATGGATTGGACACCAAAAGTCCAGACCTAAACCCCATTCAGTATCTTTGGGACAATGTGCTGGAGAAGACTTTACGCTATGCTGCGAATCTCCCATCATCAATATAAGATCTTGGTGACAAAATAATGGTACTCTGGATGAAAATAAATGTTGTGACATTGCATAAGCTCATCAAATCGGCTCCACGGCGAATGTGTGCTGTAATCAAACCAAAAGCTGGTCCTATGAAATATTAGAGTGTGTTACTATTTGTTTGGTCAGCCAGTGTACATTATTTTGTACCTTGGGGTTATATCAATTATGTGTTGGTAGCGACTCTTATACAAATTATAAGAGTCGTTAATTTACAGTAAGGAGCTGCTATTGTAATGGCTTGTGCTTGGTTGTATTAGAGGCACAAGCCCTCAATGTAACGACTAGCGTTGTTAAGAACAATGGAGACTATGGTTCGTTTGGACAAGGGCCCAAAGTTTTTTGTTTTTTTTTAAAGGGTGGCAGGTTTGCACGTAAATGTGGTGGATAAAAACATTATAGGAAGGAAAACAGTGGGGACAGAAGATATTTATTACATGAATCACAGGATGCACAAGAATCACAGCAGGGCAGGTAGGTAAGCAGTAGACAGGCAGCAGAACAGCTTGTTTTTAGGACACATATAACATCCAAACTGTTGGGGACATAGAAGAGGAAGAGTACTCAGTAAACAAAGAAACAGTGGAGCTTGGCAGATAGACAACAGTGAGACATTCAGGAGAAGGCAAAGTTCAAGATGCTACATGAGCTAGGCTGCACATGATAATTTAGGACCAGACCCTTAAATAGCAGTCCGGAGAGCAACAAGGTTTAGTGGGGAATCACCTAACCGTCTTATTACATTCATTGACTCTTTACCATTTCAATACCAAAGCAGCTGCTGGTGCCCCGATATGTAATATTGTTGAGGTGGGCTAATACTGGAACAATACAAAAGAATTTTGTTATTTTGCAAACAAAATTAATTTGTAAATACACCCAATGCTTTAGCACCATGATCATGATACGTAAGGTACCAAAATAGTTTTAACAGTTTTGATTCATTTTTCCATGGGGAAAAAAAAAAACAGATTTCCAGCTGTGCTGTAGAGATGTAATAGTGCTATTTGGCCAGCAGATGGTGCCCTACATCTGTCATATAATGCATACATTTGATAATGTGCTTTTTTATATTTGAATCGATATTTGAAGCACAGGTTCAATGTATGTGTTATGCAAATGTATTTTCCATAAAATAATGGTTGTGGTGAATAATTTCCAGTCTTGGGCATCCATGTCTGGCATATATAGTATTCAAAGGGAACCGAACTTACCTTGCACACATCACCTCTGTTTGCTATCAGCCCTTGCCTGCAAATCACAAACCTGTTTCATCACTTATTTATGGTCAGACTTTTTAATGCACATCAGTAAGTTCTTCCAATATATTTTATTGGAAAATTTAGGTTTGGATTTGATATTAAATGGAGTTTGGGTTAAATGTAAACACTGTGGACCATATTACATACTTGGTGCTAACTTAACCAGAGCTGTTGTAAACTTCCCAGAGCCATTATAGCCTATGGAGGTTTTAAGTTTACAACAGCTCTGGTTACGTTAGCACCAACATTGTAATATAGCCCTGTGTTTTTTATACAGTATTTAGTTAATTTAGTTTGTATTTTTAGCGAATGTAGCTTTTGAGATTTATATACTTTATCTGTTTCTTATTTGCTGCATCTTAGAATGTGCACAACCTTTGTTTTTATCTATTAATGTTAAGTGCAGATGCTGATACCAAAACATCCTGATTCTAGTTTTCAAGTCAGTTTATATAATATTTTCATTAAAGCTGCAATTAGGTTCATTTAATACTTTTGAAGATGAGAAAAGCTTAATTTTCAGGATTAAAGCTCTTTCCTACTATCAAATATAAAGATAACACGGCCCTTTTAGAAAAGGTGGACAGTACATATGCAAATGAGCGTAATTGAAACCATGGAAGAGATGTAATTCTTCAGCGTTCTTCTTTATTGTTTTAATATTTTAATCTGAAGATTCGATGAAACGCAGCATGATTAAATATATGTTATCAAAGAAATGATAGAAAGTACAACTTTGGTCTCTTAGCATAAAAGGACTCCTGGGTAGAAATAATTACCATAATCTGTTTTTAAATTGGACATCTCTCAATCATTGTACAAGCATCAATGAATTTATGAAACAAAAACAGCTTTGAGCCCAAACATATAAAATAGATTTAATTGAAAGGGCTTTGTTTTCTAGTGAAGAGCAGGCTGCCATATTACTGTATAATAGTCAATGTCTTATAGTCTTTCTGTTTTTTTCAACCATTCCCATTTCTTAATAAGTATTCTATATACAAGCTCAAAATCAAAATGAACATTTCAATAACCCTGCGCCTGATAAACATTGAATGAATCCCATCAGTATATGATTGTATATTAGAGCGTGCACATCAAACCGTTATCAGAAGACAAAGAATAAACACTGCAATCTTCAGATTTCTCTTTTTCTTCTTCTTTACTGTGAGAAAAAAATGGAGAATATTAACCCCATAATTAAAAATTACGTAGCCCCGCCGGTGTCATTTAGAAAAACAAATTTCACATGGAAACGTTGTGTTAGGTCGTGGGGACAATGTACTACATCGTGCGCACGTTTTAAGTAAGCCTTAGAGTGCGCATGAGATAGCTGTTCCATGCGCATGCAGAGACTACCTTCCCTGAGTCCTTCTACCTAGGGGGTGGGACCACAGCCTCCCGCAGTGCTCCTTAGCTGCCGTAGATTTGCTCACGGGGAAGGGAACCCTGGTACCTGTCAGCTATCCAACTCCTCCCTGCCCATGGTTTTGAATCCTTTAGTAATCAGCAAAGCAGTGTGTGTCAATGTGTTGGACTGTGGATCAGCTTGATAATGTGCATGCAGTAAACTGGAGGACGCTAAGGCTTAAAATGTGGGCATGATGTAAAAGATTGTCCCCACGACCTAACAAATCATTCCCGCGTGAAAGGTTTTTTTTCTCTACATGACACTGGTGGGGCTCCGTAAAAAATATGTTATTTTTGTTGAAACCGGTTTGTTTATTAGGTTGAAATTATTTAAAAGCAGTTTGAGAGAAATTACAGAAGACTGACGTAAAACACAAAATCTGGAAATCAAGTTCAAAATTCTTCTTTTGGAAAAACGTGGCTTGTATGCTTTGATCTTTTTATTTTTTTGCGACTTTGACGAATAGTAAATGAATCGCCGGAAGCTGAAAAGTAAATGTTCCCGTTGGCAATAGTAATAACAAAATCCAAAAACCAGTTACTTTGTAACAGAGTAGATCCATCTCTGAAAAACAAACAATGCAGAAGATACATTTGAAAGGTTTTGTAGAGCTGCTCATGGACAGACTAGATGGTTAGAAAGAAAATAGCAACTGATGGTGTAATTATCAAAATTTTGAGTAATTTATCAACAGACTTTAAAGAGTAATGGTATCAAGAGCCACCACAAGCCAATATTTTACCAGTTATGGCTTTTGAGGACAAAATATCTGAATTTTAAAAGAATCCATCTTCCTCTTACATCAACTAAGGTCATCCAAATCTAGGGAAGCCACAATCCGATCTCAAGGATTGTGATCAGGGACTGATTTCTGTCTTTTTTTTTTGATCGGCTTCATGAAGCCAAGCAGAGTCCCAAGTCCCTACCCTTTCATTCTGCTTGTGCCATGCAGCACCCGTGGAGACTTGCAGAGAGCCTAGAGACCCCTGATGATCAGAACAGCACAGCTGGGGGGCAGCTACCGGTTTGTGGGACACAGCAGGGTCTGGGTTCCCGTTAGTGACTTCCACACAGCTGGAACTAGAACCATCTGCTGAGGATGCGGGAGGGGTCCTGTAATGGATTTAATCTGCTATCAGCTGATCACAACTCTTGAAAGAGTCAAATCGGATCGGGGTGCAAAAAGGCTTCTCGGGTCATCCCTATCCTAGACTACTTAATAAAACATAGGCATGTCCAATAAATGTCCAAGCAAGCCCATTTGTTCCACAGGAGAGGTTTACTAATCATGGTATATGTGTAGCATGTGAAATCTCTATGTTAGGAGTGATTAACCTTGGACCTCCAGATATTTTGGAACAACATTTCCCACAAGACCCTGTCAACCTAATGAATGGCTAAGTATCAAGAGAAATGTAGTTTCAAAACATCTGAACAGCCAATATTGAGCACCCTGCTTCTACCACTTTATCAATGCCCATTAAGGTTAAGTTAGGTATTTGATATATTGTTAAAAAAATAGATTCTTATTTGTTTTACTATATGGGTGCATTATAAGTGCAAATTGATGTAATTTTATTTTTATGATTATCTCTCTCAACGTCACTGATCGTATAATAAAATTATTTATTCTAATTGTCATGCCAAAACGTGTATGTTCAATTTTTGACAGTGACGGTGAGTGAGATAACCATACAAATAAAATTACATCAATTTACACTTTTCATATATTCTTATACAGACATTTTATTTATATTAAAAATGTTACACTGCATGCTTCTTATTAAATTTTTTATAAAGAATATAAAATTCAGCAAATGTAACGTAGTGATAATTAAAAATATCCAATACTCTGTCAGTATCTAAATATATTAATTAGTCTTAGTAAAAATGTAAATAGTACTCTATGCGAGTATTGCATTGTAGATATAGTTAAATAATATATATCTGTTTAATGCAGGGATTTACAAGCTTATGAAAAATATTTGCTTTGTTCTAGGGTGAAATTGTTTGATTATAAACGAAAGCGTGTGCTGTTTTATGGGCTAAAGTCTTTCACTATCAAGCACTTTTTGTAGGAAAGAATTAATTATCATAACATTTATTAGAAACACAAAGCACATAGATATACCCCCTTTCTGGCACAACTTTATTTTGCTTGTTTAGCATTCAACCCCTTCACTAACATGAATAAGTTAACTCGAATTTCAAAAAGCACCAGCAGGTCCCCAAGATCAAGTTAACTCGATCTGAACATATTCTGGAAGAATGCAAATTTATGTTATTTATTGCAAATTAGATTTATTTGAAAATGGGCTCCAGAATGTGTCCGTACACTAAATCGAATGTAGTAACCAATGTACACACATAAGAATTGAGTGTCTGATCTCAGCACTGTATCAAATAAATGCAGCAAGCATCACCCATTTGCCATTACTCTGAATGTCCACACCAATGAAACAAAACATAAAACAAAATGGGGATAGTGCACAAACACAGACATACTTCTAGCAATACACATCTGTAATGAAGTAGACTCTTCTAGGAAATAATCTGAGAAAGATTCCTGGACTCCAAAAATATGGTGACTGCACTTTCTTGTGATGAAGCAAGACACCTTCTCCAACAGAAACCAAAAGGGTGCAGATTCTCCAGAGAGAGATCCAACCTCTGCGACCTCCTAGGGTGACCATATAATTTATTTATGCTTATGGGCAGTGCATTAAAAATGCCACCAGCATATAGAATCCATATGATGCAAGCAAGAAATCAAAAAGGATTCCCCAGGTGACCTTCCTTGATTTCCTTTCTGCAACATATGAATTATACATGTTGCAGACAACACTCTTTCCAGTGCTCCCCTCTGCATGAAATAGCAATATGTGTCCCTTTAAACGTGGCCAATATGGTCACCGTTCGACCACCCCAATACTTCTACCAGCTTCTGCTCTGTCTCTGCTGCTCATGGAGTGTCAGACAACTCAGGTACATGACAAACTTATCGAATGTGGATTCACTACTCCTCTGGAAGCAGACTTACTATTGTGTCTCCAATACAGATGCCGTTTTTTGGGGATCCAGTTATAAAAGTCTCAGTACATTGCGTGAGGCTCTGTTCCACCAACATCAATCATGGCCAATGGGAACTTCCTTTACAGGTGCCAGTAAAATAAACCTATATGTATATGTGTGCTATATTAAATGGTATGTTCAAAATGGGAAAATTTACACATGAGTGATCTCGGGCCTATAATAAAACCACAGTGATAAGATCATACAGCTTGGAAGAGAAAAAAAAAAGGGGAAAAGAAAAAAACCAAAAACACAAAACCGTGAAGGCTGAAAGAGACATACAAAAAAAACAAGAAGAAACAAAAAATCAGCCAGAATATAGAAAGTTATGTGACGTTATGATAATGTGTTAAAAATCCAGAATCCACATTGAGCCCTTCTTTTATAGTGTTAAAATATGTGGTCATTTTCATTTCATACATTTTGAGTTCACGGTGGTCTTTAAAATGTCCTTTGAGGATTTGAATTCTGAGGTTTTGGATGGAGTGGCCTGTTAGATTGAAGTGATGTCCCACTGGGGTACAGTAAGTATTTTCCTGGTGGTTCTTGATGGAGTGTTCATCCTGGTTCATCCTGAGATTTAGATCCCATTCTGTATTTCATTCTGTTTCTGAGTGAGTTTGCTGCGGACCAGTTTTTGCCTCAGGTTGGGGGGTTGCTTGAATGCCAGTAAGGGGGGCTACGGGAATATTTCTTTAAGCGCAGGGTCCTCTGTGACCAGTGGCTGCAGATCTTTGATGATTTTGCGAATTCTCTCTAGAGTCAGGTTATAGGAAACAACTAGAGGGATCTGTGTGGTGATTTTCTTTTCTTTGTAATGCAACAGCTGTTCGCGCAGTGTTTTCAGGGAAGATTTGACTTTTTTAAAGATTGTCCTTTCCTTATAGCCCTTCCGCTGGAATGATGCAGACAGTTTGTTCAAGTGTTCATCCCTGTCCCCAGTGTCAGAGCAGATTTGGTGATACCTGATAGCCTGTCTGTAGATGATGCCTTGTTTGGTGTGGTTGGGATGAAAGCTGGCCTTGTAGAGGTAGCTGGGCCTGTCTGTGGGTTTCCTGTACACAGATGAGTTCACCGTGCCATTGGCAGCATGATATGGTGCAGTCCAGGAAGCTCACACTGTGCTTGGAAAAATCCATCTTAAGTTTGATCGATGGGTGGAACATATTGAATGCCTTGTGAAAGTCTAGAAGGCGTTCCTCTCCTTCTGTCCATATGATGAATTGTCATCAATGTATCTCAGATATTTGTGTGGTTAGTGAGGGTGAGTGTTCAGGAACCTCTGTTCTAGATCCTCTATGAAAAGATTGGTGTATTGTGGCGACATTTTACTACCCATGTTAGTCCCAGTCATTTGTAGGTAGCAGTTATTTTTGAAGCGGAAACAGTTGTGTGTGAGTATAAATTCAATCAGCTTGGTAATTATTAAAACATTTTCAACATGTGGTAAAATTTGGTACCATGTTCACATGCATGAAGCTGTTGTTGTTGGTTTTTGAGTGTGCTGACTGGAGTGCTCTCTCTCTCTGGTTTGTTTGTATTGTTTTGTTTTGAGACGCACCTGCACTGAAAGATTAGTTTAGGTTGAGTGCTACCCGTCCACGTGTTTGTATATATATATATATATATATATATATGTCAGGTCCAGAAATAATGGGACATCGACACAATGCTAACATCTTTGGCTCTATACACCACCACAATGGAGTTGGAATGAAACAAACACAATGTGCTTTAACTGCAGACTGTTAGTCTTAATTTGAGGGTATGTACATCCAAATCAGGTGAACGGTGTAGGACTTACAGCAGTTTGCAGATGTGCCTCCCACTTGTTAAGGGACCAAAAGTAATGGGAAAGAATAATAATCATAAATCAAACTTTCCCTTCTTAATACTTGGTTGCAAATCCTTTGCAGTCAATCACAGCCTGAAGTCTGGAATGCATAGACATCACCAGACGCTGGTTTTCATCCCTGGTGATGCTCTGCCAGGCCTCTACTGCAACTGTCTTCAGTTCCTGCTTGTTCTTGGGGCATTTTCCCTTCAGTTTTGTCTTCAGCAAGTGAAATGCATGCTCATTTCTGCAGCATTTGGCTGAATGTGAGCAGATAATATTGCCCGAAACACTTCAGAATTCATCCTGCTGCTTTTGTCAGCAGTCACATCATCAATAAATACAAGAGAACCAGTTCCATTGGCAGTCATACATGCCCACGCCATGACACTACCCCCACCATGCTTCACTGATGAGGTGGTGGTATGCTTAGGATCATGAGCAGTTCCTTTCCTTCTCCATACTCTCCTCTTCCCATCACTCTGGTACAAGTTGATCTTGGTCTCATCTGTCCTTAGGATCTTGTTCCAAAACTGTGAAGGGTTTGTTAGGTGTTGTTTGGCAAACTCTAATCTGGCCTTCCTGTTTTTGAGGCTCACCAATGGTTTACATCTTGTGGTGAACCCTCTGTATTCACTCTGGTGAAGTCTTCTCTTGATTGTTGACTTTGACACACATGCACCTACCTCCTGGAGAGTGTTCTTGATCTGGCCAACTGTTGTGAAGGGTGTTTTCTTCACCAGGGAAAGAATTCTTCGGTCATCAACCACAGTTGTTTTCTGTGGTCTCCCGGGTCTTTTGGTGTTGCTGAGTTCACCGGTGCGTTCCTTCTTTTTGAGAATGTTCCAAACAGTTGTTTTGGCCACACCTAATGTTCTTGCTATCTCTCTGATGGGTTTGTTTTGTTTCTTCATCCTAATGATGGCTTGCTTCACTGATAGTGACAGGCCTTTGGATCTCAGCTTGAGAGTTGACAGCAACAGATTCCAAATGCAAATAGCACACTTGAAATGAACTCTGGGCCTTTTATCTGCACATTGTAATTGGGGTAATGAGGGAATATCACACACCTGGCCATGGAACAGCTGAGAAGACAATTGTCCCATTACTTTTGGTCCCTTAACAAGTGGGAGGCACATCCGCAAACTGCTGTAAGTCCTACACCGTTCACCTGAGTTGGATGTGCATACCCTCAAATTAAAGCTGACAGTCTGCAGTTAAAGCACATTGTGTTTGTTTCATCCCAACTCCATTGTGGTGGTGTATAGAGCCAAAGATGTTAGAATTGTGTCAATGTCCCAATATTTCTGGACCTGACTGTATATAACCAAGAGACCCCGCACTCCACATACCGTGGTACTTGCTTCGTTGACAACAATCCAACTACAGAGTAGAACATAAAAAATCAAGGTTCCGGACGCACACTTAGACTTCTTATTAAAAGAAAAAATTGGTTTTATTATAGTAGCATAATAAAACCAATTTTTACTTTTAATAAGAAGTCTCCGTGTGCGTCCACAACCTTGATTTTATATATATATATATATATATATATATATTAGGTTGCATTTGAAGATTAGGGAAAACTGTGGAGGTCAAAGTAATAAAATTGCAAATATCTTCTGGTGTGAAAATCTAGTAACTTTTAATGTTTCCCAGACTGCAAAAAATGAAAAACAAAACCAAACATTCAGTTTGCATATAAAATCACTTTGGTTGTGAAGGGGTTAAAAAACTAAAATGTTTATCCACATTACTTAGATTTTAAAAAAAATGCAAACAGCTCTTTAAGGTGTCATTGTACAGTACACGTCTCTGAATCCTTTGCACCATTATTGCTGCTCTGTCGAAAGCAGATCACGCAATGCCAACGCAATCTTACATGCATGAGCAGCACGATTCTTAACAAACTAGTAACATGTGTGATGGGATTGTTACATAGTCCCTGAAAGAAGGAAATATGATTTGGATTGCAGACACAATTCTCCCTATACTGACTGTATGTGTTATCCTAATTAACACTCCAGAGTCCTGAATGTAATCCGGTACCGTGTGGTCAGTGGATCTGGGAAAGGCCCTGCAGTTTCTTCTTTCTCATTTTTTTTTAAATAATTTAATGATATCTAAGCTGGAAAAGCAGATATAGTAGCTATAATCTAAGAAACATGGTCATATACCACTGTACTTAATGTAAGGGCCTTTTAAAGGTCAGTACAATGTCGAGAATGCAATAAGCATCCTATAACTGATTCTGAATTTCCTCCGGAGCAGGATACATGTAAAATTTACAAATAACAAGAGATCGTATTACCGGGCCAGTTCGAGACCCGGTGTATTTTTCCACAGCCACATAGCTATCAGAGAAACAAAGATCATTTTTTAGGCATCGATGGCCCCGCGCTTATAATATATTAGCTATTTATACACCGCTTTTAGTTCTTACTCAAAATAATGCAAAATGGTAGTTTTTTTTTTTATTAATACTGTATATCTGGAAAAAAAATCTAAGCCTGCTTAGTACAAAAAAAAAAAGAATAGAAAATGCACTTCCAAATCTTGAAGCGTGCAGAGTATATTTCCACAGAGATTCCATATACTACGGCTGTATGTTTTAGCTGTTTGTAATTACAAAAACAATTGGTATTCAATGCTCACTTTAGCGGGTATCACTATGCCTCTTGGATCCTATTTAACATTCACACTGAGTCTGACGCTTGCATCGCAGTACTGTGGATTTTCAGAATGGCTGCATGTGATTAACTGTTCTAATACAGCACAGATTGAAAAACCTTGCCTGTGGTTTATCACTTATTTATTAATTTATTTTATTTGTGGGGCGGAGGTAGCTCCGGAGGAATTAATCTCCAACTTTGATTAACATTTTTCGCTATATAATTAAAAGTGACAGAGGAGTCGTTGTCGACGGCTTATTTATCAGTTGTTCCCGCTCAGACTCTCAAACGCCCTGCTGAATTTATTGAAATAATAAAAAAAAAATAAAACCAACACAAAAAGTATATCTATATGTATAGGTATTAAAATATAGACTGTCATTCATTACGGTGATTTGTTTTAGGCTGAATGTGATCAGGTGAGATAGGTTTCGGGATTGCCGTAGCGTGAAATGCAATATTAGTTACTGTTTTTTATAGCATAAAATGAATAACAATCCGGATGATTACAAAATATAGACCATGTGGCAAATATAATTAGCTTTTTTTATAAGTTCTGAGTGCGTGTTACATAATCATTCATATCCTGCTACAGTGATACTTTTATTATTAAAACAGAATGATGAGCCTATGACAATTATGCTCCATAAATGCTACAATAGACGAAATGTATTATGTCATGTTCTTCGGGTCTTGCAGTTAAATATTTTTTTATTCTATGCATTATCAATCATGTTAGACACACACGGAGTATTATATTTATTTACAGTACGTGGCCTCTGCGTTTACTTGCTGTGTTGAATGCACTTCTTTTTGGCTGTATAATTTTCTTTGAGGATTTAATGTTTACATACAATATCTTGTAAATATTCAGCGAATCAAGCTCGATAACCTGCCTGAAGTTTGTAATTTGTGCATAAAGAATTTTTTGATGGCATGTGCATATGTATAAAAGCCCTCAACAATGATGGGGGGCAGCATTTTCACAACAAGGCAGTGCAAAGGCATTATTGTCACGCTATGTCATTCACCCTTATGCTATCGTCATTCACCCTTAGGCTATGTCATTCCGTTGCCTCTGCTACACATATGGATGCCACACATATCGACTCTCCTCCCCATCGCACCAACATTGATACTGACACTACTTGCTCGTGTGTCAGTTCATTATATACCCTTTCTGTTCTGCTTCATTCTAGGGTGCCTACATCATGGGCATCATTATGCCGGGGTAGCTCTAGAATGTTTTGGCGAACAAGAATCAACTCTAGCCAATCTAAGAGTAGATAACACTATTTAAGTCAGTCTAAGACTCAGTATGACACCCCATTGTGGTCATTTACTCAAGAGCGCCTCTTTGTATATTCTGTGTACCCGTTTGGATTGTATAGACTTAGCTGATTTCTGTATTCCTGATCATTGGCTTGTCAGTACCATTTATGCTGTCTTTTGTATCCCAGACCACGGCTTGCTCTTTTTGTGATATGTCCTTTCCTACTTCCCGTAGTGGGTGTTTTCAGCCTGGCCATTACAAGAGCCGGTGTAGGGTTTCCCTTGTCCTGTCTTTCTCTCTTTGTGAGCTGGGGTCGATAGAAAAATATTGTGATGAAACTATTTGAGACTAACAAGCTTAGTTTCTTTTCCGATCCGTACCTTCATAAAATATAAATCAGGGGAATTTAGAAATTATACTGGTGATAAAGTAAAACATAAACCCCGCTTAACATTGGTATTCCGAAATATCCGTGCACATCATTCCGTGTTTGCTATAACTATCATTATTTTTTCATATAACTTGCTGGATTGCATAATTTCATCTAGAATACTATAAAACAGCGACTCGTAACACTCCAAGAGTTCTTCAATTTTGAAATTTTTAACAATATCTTAGGTGAGTTTGTTCAAATCCTCACCAGAACTGTAAAACACCCTTAATATGACACATTGTAATTTAAAGTCTAAAAGTGCACTTCAAGCAGTTTATTAACTAGATATAAAAAAACATAATTGATAAGACTTCTTCCTTGCACAAGATTCAATTAAATATTAATGTTATCCCTGGTAACAATATTGATGTCAACATGTGCCTTAAGCCCAAATTAAACACATTGCACATAATCAATGGGGTTCAATGATGTAGCTTCCACAACATCTCATATATATCAAGCCAGGAGACATTCATTGCAGACCTTAAATTAACACAGTGTTAGGAGTTAGAAAAGTCAATAGAAACAAAACAAGAAAAATGTGAGGCCTTCTGTATAGAACATTTTCTGGAATAATTGTCACAGGCACGAATGATTTTAGTGTTTGCCAGCTTAAGAGAAACAAATGTCAGGAGTTGTTTTTCAACATCTTCGTTTAAGCAACATATTACTTTTAGAAGCTTGTCTGATCATATTTGTCATTTCAATAAATTAACGCCTTCATTTACCATGGTATATACACATTGTCTCCTCTCAGATATATATTCAGAAGCAGTAGCATAAAGATATATATGCACAGGCGAATAGATTCATGGAACGTGGCCTTGAGACTCGGACATTCAGTGAATTAACTAAGCCTTGACATCATTTTCAGAGGCTCGATTTTGTGTGAGCAACTATTATTATTGCAATAAATCTACCAGTGATATAAAACCAATAAGCGACTGATAAAGGAAAAAGATGACCAAGGCACTGGTTGACAAAAAACAAACTAGTTTTGTAATATAAATATGTTGTTTTGACGCTCACATACGTACTGTAGATACTCGAATATACTTCTAGATTTTGGTGACAAAAATTTACCTTAAAATTGGAGGGGTCGCGTTATATTTGAGACATCTGCATCGTGTGTAAAAGAAAACCTTGACTTGCTCAGGGATCCCAAGTCTCTCAGAAGTTCCGGTAGTCTCTTTGAATTGAATGTGGGCTCCCAGACGCCTGCAAACACTTCAGGAACTCCCAGATTCAGGAGAGGTGGGATCCATCACAGTCAGAGGGGATGCTCGGATTATGCCAATGATTCAAGATAGGCTTAAATCGAGCATGCACCCTCGCTCCATGATGCCGTGGATGAGCCTAATTGCTGGAGCTGAGAAAACAACACCTCCCGGCATACTGGATATCGGTGAATGATTCACAACGTTGGTCACCTCACTCTGTTGGCCATCTCATCGCAAATAAAGACGGGTGGCCGGCGGGGCTTCATACTTAGTAACAACTACAATCTTTCTAGAGCAGAGCACCCTGGCCTGAGGGGTATCCTGACTGTGTTAAGAGAAGCTCGAAGAATTTTAATTGTTTACCGGTACAGTATACTTTTATAATTTTGCTCCTCGCGTTATATTTGAGTCTTGAGTATTCTCTTATTTCCACAATAATTCTCTATTCATAGTGTTATATTCGAGTCGCGCTATACTCGAGTATCTACGGGTAATGTTTATAAAACAGCAAATAATATTTAAAAAAATGCATCTATCTATCTATCTATCTATCTATCTATCTATCTATCTATCTATCTATCCATCCTATTTTATAACCTCATACCTGGAATTACAAATATCCAACAAGTGAAACGGTGTATTTTTAGAATAAAGCACCAAACAAGTGGGTCAGCCCTCTTTCACATTTCCTGAACATGTCAGTCTTTATTCATACTTGCACAGTTTTCTTTGTTATTGTCACCATGAAAATGATTGACAAGGTCTCTTAGCTCTTGTGTAATACATTGCAAAACGTCCACTCTCTTAAAAGCAACATGTAATTTAGATGTTAAGAAGACGCAGTTGTGCTTGAAAAGGCTATTTATGCTTCATCTGTTTCATATTTCACGTCTGCTTTTTATTTTATCGATCGTCAGTTTGGCAGAGATGGCATGTTCTTTCTCCATGCCACCTTTTCATGATACTTACAGAACCTTGTGCTTTAAATTTGTTGTTATGAATGGACTCTTGCAGCTTCCTGTTAGATGTAGAATTACATTTTTCTTGTCTATACTTACTGTAAAGGAAAAATACATCTTAATGAAAGGCTTTAAAGATTATATACTATTAAAATATCTGAATTCAATACTATACTGCTGATTTAAGAACTGATTGTCCCCAAAAGTATTTTTGGGAGGCATTTAAGTTCCTGTTATAAAAGGGAAATAATTTAGGCATGTCACTGTGAAAATCAATCTTAACGTTTCTGTTCTTTAATTTGATTTGTTTATGGCTTTTATTGGTGATTCCCTACGCATTCTGCATTTATCTTCAGTTCACCTCTTCTAGATCAGTGTTTCTCAAACCTGTCCTCAGGACCCCCCCTAACAGGCCAGGTTTGCCAGATATCTGAGGCAAAGCACTGGTGATATGATTTGCTTCTCAGTGATTGCATGATACAGTCTGCATTTCCCCAAGGTGATCTGCAAAATCTGACCTAGTTGGGGGTCCCGAGCAGAGGCGTAACTAGAAACCTCAGGGCCCCGGTGCAAGAATCCATGAAGGGCCCCCCGCCCCCCCATGAGAGAAAAATTTGCATTTTTACTAAACTTTTTGCAAAAATACCTGTATACAGGTCTCCTGCACTATCGCCTAGTATCCCTATTATATGTCTATTAGCTGTGGAATTTAATGCTATGGTAATATTATTATAATAGGATACTAGGCGATAGGTTATAGTATTATTAGGTTTTGATACCAGCAGTTTTTGGATAGTGCTGGAGACACATGTCGTATACAGCTATTTTTTGCACTCTTCAAATGGCCATACAACTTGAAAGTATTTTTAAACAATGGGTTATGGATTCTCATATAGATTTCTCTTGTGTTATGTTACCTCATCTAGTGTGTCACCCCTCTCCTCTTAGATTGTAAGCTCTTGAGCAGGGTCCTTCCTCCTGTTCAGCGTCTGTAACATGTACTGTATGTATATTTGTTATTCTGTCTCTCCCATTGTACAGCGGTAAGGAATTTGTTGGCGCTTTATAAATGCTTGTAACTGTAACTGTTATAAGGTGGAGTATTAATTAAGATCTAGTTTAATAGCCCTCTCCACGTTCTTTTATAACACTTTTTTTATAAAGTTTTTTCATTAATGGAGTTTTAACAAAATGTTTTTAGTAAGAATGAAAAACGCTCTCCATTTAACTGAATATATTAATAAACTGACCAGACACTGCAATGAGACACCAGGAGGTGTCAGACTCATGATGGATAGCCACACAAAATATAACAAGGCCTCTGCTGCCTAATTAACCCTTAAGGACTAATGACAGAACTGTTCCGTCATAAATGCATTGACTTTAAAGACCCTAGGCCCTTAAAGGGTTAACAATCCACCACTGCCTGGGCCCCCCCTCCAGTGGTGGAATGCCAGGGCCCACTCGCAAGTGCGACCTCTGCGACCCTGGTAATTACACCATTGGTCCAGAGGACAGGTTTGAGAACCGCTGTACTAGATCACTCTACATGTGACCTCTTCCTGTCCTATGTGTCGACCTGGTTCACTAAAGTGTGCCACCAAATTTTTTCAATTTTTCAAGCACCAGACCTTTGGAATACTGTACCTCTCCAATTCAGACTCTCCCCTACTCTATAGTCCTTCAAGAAATCCTTCAAAACACATCTTTCAGACTAGCGTATCACATTCCTGAATAATTTCTCTCCTCCCCTATCCACATAATTAAAGGTTTCAAAGTCTGCTTTACTACCATGTCCATCACCATTTTTTTACGCAAATGCTAGAGGAGCTGATCTCCTTTTGATCTTCTTATGTTAATATGTAGATATATTAATTTTAAATGTTACTATTCCTTTATTAGAGTTCAATATTAAATATAATTATTTATGCCTGTACAGGCTGGCGGCTGGCGGTCTGAATTGCCAAACAAGTTTTAGCGCTGCCACGAGCATCCCGAAGCTTAGCGTCACATTAGTGCAGGCTGCTGGATTAGTGCCTGCCCCATAATATCATGCTAAAATGAGGACTCTAAGGAGAAACCCGCAGGCGCAGGTTTTCCTCCTTAGCCTCCCCATTTTAGCGTGATGAATGTAATATGGGCCATGGATGTTATATACTGACAGTCGTCAATATATACAGTAACCACCATATGCCTGTAAAACTATTATTCCTTTTCTTTCTTATTATAGTTTTTTAATGTACAACATCATATTTTTATACTACTTCTCTAATTTTACTCTGTTTTTATTTCTTTTAAGGACAAAAATCACATGCTACATTTAGGGCTATATTACAATCCCAGCGTTAAAACGCGGGCGCAAGGGAGGAAAAACTGTTCCCGCCATTTTCCCCCTTGCGCCCGCATTTTAACACTGGATTACAATGCAGGTGCAAAAAATGCTGCCTGCATTGTTACCGCGTGGTGACCCTCGTGATGCTCGCGGCAGTGCTGAGCGCAGCCGCGAGTATCCACTCGATGGAGTCCATAGGACTCCATTGAGTTTCCCCCTGCCGGTCAAAAGACGTAGTGATAAGCAGGTAGAGACTGGGGGGACTATTTCCCCCAGTTTTTCCCTGCTCCCGCTGGACGGAGGAGGCGGTTGGAGCCGCGGTCCTCGCCGTGGGACAGTAGGTGAGTATAGCATTCGTTTCTTTATTTTCTCTGGATGGTATTAACGGATTCTGCAGAAGCAGAATCCATTATCACCAAGTCCTGGCTGTGGTTAACTTTTTGCTAACTACAGCCAGACGTTAATCAGCGCTAGTAGATTGTAATACTAACGCTGATTAACACTCTGCGCTCCCCATGTTAAGCATAGGGAGCACAAAGTACAGTAACCTCGCGCTGAAAAGTGTAAGGTAACAAACGCAAACGGGTTACTTAACCCATTTGCGTTTGGATTTTAATATGCGGTAAACACCGCAGCTAACGCTAATGCTCACGCAAGTGAGCGTTAACGTTTGCGTTAAGTGTGTAATGTGGCCCTTAATGTGTAGAAGAGGTCCTTACAGCAGTTAATACTATCAAAGCTAGGACATATTCACATTGATTAGGCCTCTTCAAAGCACGATTTGAATTTTCGATTAGCATGGTGGAATGTGATTAACCACTTCAATGCTAAGGACGCGCTCAGCATCCGGACCACCAGCCGCCATTATTAGGTGTCATCGCGGGGGCGCGATGACACCTAATTCAGGCGCCCCCCCGCATGTGCGGAGGAGGCGCCTGAAAGGGAGGGGGGGGAGGTCCTTCGGACCTCTCTCCCTCCCGATCGGTGGCACACAGGGGCTTAACCCAGGCATCACTTGGAAGGGCACAGCCTGCCCTTCCAAATGATGCCTGGCATTAACCCCTGGGGAGCTGGATCGCAAATCGGCGCTGAAAAGCGCCGATTCGCGATCCTTCCCGGGAGCTGGCCGACATCTTGGATGTCGGCCAAGCTTCCGGGAACTCCCCCAGAGGACTGGCGTCATCGTGCGTTAACCCCTAACTGCCACCAAGTGTGGAGATAGGGAGTTCCAATGAACTCCCTATCTCCCGATCCGTGGCAGCTAGGGGTTAAATTTTGATATCGTTGGATCGGCCAGAGCATGGCCGTTCCAACGATACCAAACATGAAAGTTAAAAAATTTGTAAAAAAAAAAAAAATTAAATAAAAAATAAAAAAAAATTAAAAAAAAATTAAAAAAAAAAAATAAACACATTTTTTTTATTTTTTTTGGTTTGTTAGTGTAGCAATATTGTTCCCATTTCAATTATAATGTGAACAATGATGCTGCACTAACGATTTTTGTATGCGGTGCGTTTGTTAAAAATAGTGTAATTTTCCCCAAAAAAAAATGTAACGAGACCCCATCTCTAATTTTTTTAACAAGCGCACCCCATACAAAATATAACCGCAATTGCTCGCATGTTAAAATGTGGAAAAAAACACTTTACACATTGTAAATTATTAAAAATTCATATTTTATTGCATTTTTTGTTATAATATACAGACATGACATAACGTATACATATAATAATGACATATTATGAATCTACCGAGTCTGACGGAAAGAACGATATATAATATGTCTGGGTCATATACTAAAATAAGCCTTAAAAACACGTTTAAACATGATGCGCAAAACAGGTAAAAAATGACCTCAGCACAGGGGCGGGAAAAGCCTCAGCAGCGAAAGGGTTAAGGGCTGTTTTATGGAAGACATGTAGAGAGCAATTTTAAAATAAAGGCCCCTCAAAGTATTCTGCAGATTTTCCAGGGTCAAATATCCTGGCAATCCTTTGGAAAAGAAAAACACAATCCCAGAACAGCTGATTCAAATTCTACACCAGATGAGCAGTAGGCAAGACACCAAGAGTTATTTGTATTGGCATACTGTTGGTCTCAGTTCATCTCAAATTTTTATGCTGATGACTGCAAAGCGATTTCTAATCTTGGCAACCTCTTTTCATATGACTATACATCAATCAATATAAAAATTGTGTTACGTTCTAATGAGTAGCGTCCAGTGCCAGTAGCTTCATGAAATGGAAATGTCTGAATGAGGGATACGCGTTGCTAAACATCACTTAAGAATGGAATGTATCGATGTTGCTCAACCTAGTCCACTGTCATAATGAGAAATGAGATTAACACGCAGTGTGCTTATTCTTTCTCTCCTTTTTTCTGCTGTAGTAAAAATAAAAAAATAAAACAATAATAGATTTTTTTTTCTAAATGTGAATATTGAAAAAATTTATTTGAGTATAGCAAAATATTAACCTTGTACAGAATAATATTAAAGGTTTGCTGAAAATGACATATTGCGGAATGTGCACAATAATGCAAAACAAGTATCTACATACCAGAGGTATTAAGGTATTATTTTTGCCATTTGCAGCATTAAAGGGACACTATGTCCATTTATTTTCATTTAAATGGTCATTGTGAGCTGAGTGTTCCCCCTTAGGTGTCTCTGGCGCTGTGTCAGCCATCAAAAGCAAAAGATTTCCTCCAACCAGAAGGCCATTACTTCTACCTCTCAGGCTCGTTGCCTAGGGGTCCTCTTGGACTCCGATCTATCCTTTACTCCTCACATATTCAGTCACTAACCAAATCTTTCTACTTCCACCTAAAAAACATTCCGTGCAACCGTCCCTTTCTTAATCAGGACTATACTAAAATGCTCATCCAAGCTCTTATTATCTCCCGCCTTGACTACTGTAACCTCCTTGTCGCTGGCCTTAAAAATCCCAGATTCTCAGTCTGCAGTCTGTAAAGAACGCCTGTGCCAGACTCATACACATCACATCTCGCACCTCTCACACCTCTCCCCTTTGTTAATATTTAAACTGGCTCCCTGTTTCCTTTAGAGTCCACTTTAAAATACTAGTGCTCACTTACAAAGCTGTCCATAACTGCGCCCAACTACATTTCCTCCCTTATTAGCAAGTACATCCTGACCACTTCGCTCTGCCAATGATCTGACGCGATTGGTTCCTCATACCATACTCCGAACTCCCACCTTCAAGACTTCTCTCGAGCTGCCCCCTTCCTATGAAACTCCCTCCCCTGCAACATCAGACTCTCCCCATCTCTCCAGTCCTTCAAAAAGTCTTTGAAAACACATTACTTTAGAGAAGCCTATCGGCTCACTCCATAATCCCCCATGGTTCATTTCCCACACTGCCCACATGCGCCCCAATCCTTCATGCTCTCCACTCACCCTCACCTAGCGTTTCACCCCTCTTCTCTTAGATTGTAAGCTCTCGACCAGGGTCCTCTCTCTTTCTGTTCTGTGTGTAATGTGTTTGCATATTTGTTATTCTGTCTCTCCCATTATACAGCGCTACAGAACTTGTTTGCGCCTTATAAATGCTTGTAACTGCTAGCGAGTAATGTACTATACAGTATGTGCACCACTAGTCAGCAAACGGCTGTTGATGCATTTGCATTGAGAATCACCTTATTGGTTCAATGCTTGCCTGAGCATTGGAACCATTGACAATATCTGCCGCTACAAGCAATAGACATGTCAGAAAATCACAAAGGGGGATTCTGGGATTGGAAATAATACATTTAAGCAGATACTTTAGGTACTTTGAGCTAAAACACGAGGGGTCATAGGGAGTTAAAAATTAAATCTTCTGTTTAGGCTCCTCCCTTTTATTCTCACAGCCTCCCTTTAATTTATTGTTACTATATTTCATATATGAATTTTCTATCAAAGATGCATTGCAGGCAGATTGAGGGAGACAACAAGATAGATGGTAGAGCAGACTTACAGATAATTATTTTGCTTTACCTAATACATGAGACAACACAATTGTTTCTGTCAAAGATATAACACTAGTAAAGTTGACCTGTGTCATCTTTTTATGTCTGCTGCCAATTAAAAGTTCTTATATACTATTATTTCTCAACATTCTATTATTGATGATAATGAGAAGTAGTTTCAGAATGCCAGGATCTCTTGTAGTCTATCAGGGTTATTCAAAGAGATCCGAATTGCTTGAGAAAGGTAACCGAACGCTGAAAATCAGCGTTCGGTTACCTTTCCTGGCCATTCGGCTATTCAGAGAGCAGGCAATTCGCCAAATCCTGGCGAATTGCCTGCACATACTGTGCCTGTTCGGTGCCTGTTCGGGGGCAGTGAAAACCCCATGAAAATGCACTGCTTCGGCTATTCAGAGAACACAAACCAGCAGTGAAAGTTTCCCCTAATGCCCTGCCATTCGATGGTTTAATTCGGCAAGTTAATTCAGCAGAATCCCATAGACTTCAATGTTAAAAATATTCCCATTTTAATTCAATATCTAATAAACCGTTCATTATAAAATTCTGCAGTAAAGAGTCTCTTTATCTATAGATTTTTTAGGATACTTTAAGCATTTTTCTGAATGTTTTTTTTTTTTTTTTAAAAGTCTGATTATTTTTTTTTAAGTTTACTTATTTTTTCTGTAACAGCCCTTTTTATTATCATTCCCTGGACCTCATATGTAAATTTCAGATATTTTCGCTCAGTAGTTTCTTTGCAAACAACTTTTCACTTTCATACATTCATACAAACTGTTTTGCTAATTTATTCACCTCCCTCTGTCTGCGGTGTCGGCTTTTTCTCGGCGGCTTCGCTGCGTGTGATCGGCTCCTGCTCGGGTTTTTCCGGCGTCTTCAACGGGTTAATCCAGATGTTTTTGTGGGTTTTCGGCGTGCATTCGGCAGGTTTTGCGGTTAGTTTTCGTCAGGTTTGCGGTAGCTTTTCCCTGCAATTCGGGGACCCTGCGGTGCTTGCTGAATACACCGCAGGGTCACCGAAATGGGATCGGCAACACGAACCGAATTGAAGAGAACGAAAAGTCACCGAACGTGCGGTGACTTTTCGAATCTCTTTGGATTACCCTGTATGTATCACCTTGTGAAGGATGGTATGAAAATGCAAAAAATATAATTCTTGCTGTGGTTTATCCAGACTGGTGTCATTTTAATTTATATGAATTATCTAGATAAAAGCAGTAAAATATACATACAAACACACAAAAAGAAAAAAGAAACTGGAAACATAAAGCAAAAAGGACATCTTTGTCAACTGTCGTCAGAATGCTGATTCCCAGTAGCTGCAGAGTGCTCTGAAGAGATCACGGAGTGGCTCAATATGTAAACAGCAACTCGTATTTGAAGGTATATTGTTTTAATTATATTGTTAACTTTACATATTTTTCAGCCATTCAGTTTGCATACTGTAGTAGAGAAATGTATAATTGATCTATATATTGTGCATATCAACCAGCATATATATTTGAATTGGCCATTCACATATAATGTGAAAGAATATATTGTTACGGGTAAAGTCCAAAAATGTGTAAAGCCGCATTTCACCAAAGTGCTGGGTAAAGCTACCCGGGCTTTACCCGGGTAATCTGCAGAACACTCAACCACCCTTGGGTAAAGATGATTTTTAGGGGAAGGTTTAGAGTTAGGGTAGGTTAGGGTAAGCCATAGACTTGGCTAATCCTAGGTTTGGGGTCAACTGTAAAGCCACACTAGGCTCTCAGAAAACACAATTACGTTTGGTAGATCTGGGTTTACCTGGCTAAAGTCCGATGTATGATATAATTTCTTGCTGTACCCAAAGCTGCTGGGTCATTGGGTAATCCTAGGTTTATCACCATTTCAGGCTTTACCCATAACATATATAATTATAAGTGAACCTATAAGCACCAAAAAAAGGAGGAGTAACACTTCAATGAGACATATCTGTGCCTCGATGTTGCAAATCCCAGGCAAATGATGAATAAATATGTAGTAAAGCTCACGTTTTTAAGAGAACACACAGAGGATATATAAATAAAAAGTTACTTTAACTTACAATGCTAAAGGACATAGGGAACCCTTAATATCGTCTACATCACAAATGAGATGTCTCACAAGGTCATTATACAAGTTATGTAAATAAAATTCAAATCTTTATTAAGAAACTTGTAAAAAGTAAGTCAACATCCAAGCTGCAAACTATAACGAAATGCTCAAACATAAACATAATCACCGCAAATACCATGCAAAACACTTGTGTTGGTAAAGAGCTACTGGTTATATTTCAATCACTTTAGTCCCTTGCAATATTGAGCTTCTTCGGGATTCTATAAAAACAGCTCCATGCTTTATAGTAAATGGGACATAATAATAGTTAAACAAACAGATAAATAAAATGCAAATTTATATTATCATTCAAGTAACTTTCCAGTTATCAGTGGGATGCACAGCGCAGTAATATTTAACAGAATATTGAAGAGAACCAACTGTTTTGCACTGCAGTGTTTTGCAATTAAGGGTTATGATTATTTTTTTTACTGCTACATGTTAAAGACGCATCTTCTTTGTGGGGAATTTATTTCCTTGAACCACAAAGTTTATTAATTATTGATTTCTGGCTGAACTTTGTCTTGACTGTACATGTTTAGAATACAACTGAAAAGATGTTGGTAATAATATTCTTTTTCATTTAAGGATGTCAAGAATTACATGTACCTCTTACCCTAATATATTGAAGCTGTTTTCTCTAAAAGCAGTTTTTGTTTTTGAAAGGACACACAACAACAAAAAAGGAACATAAACAAAAAAAGTCACATGTTGTCTACTTTAATATATGCTCTGCGGATTTTAGTATTACATAGTTCCTGTTTTTAATATTTCCAACATTTACGTATAACAAAAACATGAGTTGAGAATACACTGTTCCATTCCTCAAAAGAAATGTCAAATGACCAGTCTTAACAATCTGTCAAAGTTGTCACTAAATTACTATTTACAAATATCAACATAGCTGACAGAGAGTTGTAAAAAAAACTTTTAATACCTAACCCTAGCATTGCACATATGATACTCACTGTATTATCCAAGTCGGCAAACTGGGAAAAACATTCTGGAATGTTTTCTGAATCCGGATGGATTCAAACGTGTTCTGCATCCTATGGTTTACATTCCCTATCTGGTGCTGAGAATAAAGTGCAAGAGCACAATAAGGGTACTGTCCTGTATGCAGTTATAATGTTTACATTCCATCTAGTGTAGTGGTAGTAGTGGTAAATTGTAAATGCAGTCTGCCATAAAGGTGGTTATTCTATAATAAATGAGATTGATTTGCAGTTATTTAAAGCAGGGAGCACATGCAGCTTCCTGTAGGGCATAGGCCAGTTTCTTTCAGCAGGCACCGTTAGTAGCAGAAACATAGTTCTCAGCTCCTGTCTTTTGCATATCCCTATAGCTGTAGTGGTAAATTACTTGTGATAAGATGATATCACAGACCTGCTGTTGATGTCCTTCATTGAAAAGTATCCTATCACTTGCAAATACTGTTCTACATTCTGTTTAAATTGATTATCCAGCACTCCTGTTTGTTTTTTTCTATATATCAGACTTTGGTTCAGAAATGTGGTTTTTGCTGTGACATCATACTGTACATCTGCCCATTGTAATTCCAGTCTACCTAATACAGTAATATAATATGTCTTTCAGAATACAAAGCCATGGTGTCACGAATCCCTGTAAATACCACGACGCAGGTCCCTTTAGACAGTCCCTATCTATCCCTCCGATCCTTAGGTGTTCGGTAATCTGGCTATCTCTAGGGGCACAATCACATATGTCACAAAACGGACATGAGAGCTCTTTTCAGCGAGCCACAGGACTAAAGACTGAACCCTTTTTAAAGACCATTTTTCCTGTTTTCGTTTTGGTTTTGCGTGTGAGCCTATGGACCTCTTATTTTATTGCTAGATGTGGTTTTATTGGTGTAATGTAATAAAAATGTACCCTGTATGATGTGACTGTAAAAGTATGAAAGACTGAGCACCCACAGCCTGGAAATCGAATCAGGGCGGCATAGACAGACCTACAAGCCCAGGGAGAATAGACTGTGCCAGCATTGTGACCAGGGGGCCCTGGAAGATGAGGTCCACTTCCTCCTACAGTGCCCAAGTACTCAGCACTGAGGGAAACTCACTTCCAGAGACTCTCCGCTCTCATCCTGGACTTCACCTCTATAGAAGAGACGAGGAAACTCCACATCATACTGGGAGAAGAGGAGCCGGCGGTGAAAATATCTGCCCAATACGTCACAGAATGTCACAGACTGAGAGGAACATGAGAGATCCCAGACTTATAAATCCCCAACACGGACTCACCCCCATCCGACCTCACATTATCCCTTACCCCTGATAATGTCCATGGACTTGCCCATTCCCCCCCATATATGTCCCACTACCCCCCTCCTCCCCATATGCTTTGGCAATGCTAAAATGTATTTGGTCCTGCCAATAAAGCTTATTTTGATTTGATTTGATTTGACTGGGGGGAAAAAAGTCCCCAGTCTCCCTCCGTGATAACTGCCGACCTGCAGTCAAAGCCTTAATGGAGTCCTATGGACTCCATGGAGGGAATGCTCGCGGCGGCGCTTAGCGCTGCCTTGAGTAACCATAGGCTTAGCGCTGAGTTACGGGGCAGGCTGCTGATTTAGCGCCCGCCACGTAATATGCAGCTAAAACAGGGATACTAAGGAGAAACCAGAAGGCACAGGTTTTATGTTTTCCTGCTTAGCATCCCCGTTTAAGCGGGCAGTACGTAATACTGCCCTATATCATTTACGTTCATAGTGGCATTTCGAAGATTCAATATTTAGAATGCAGCTGAAGTGCCTAAATTCCAATATATCGCCTAAAATCCATTTGGACGAGACAAAATGGAACAAAATTCACAACTCTAATGTATAACTTCGAAGTGAGGATAATATCACAAAAGCCTATGATATCATTGATGTTAGCTGGAAGCTCAAAGATTTGTATGCAAGGGTTCACTCTAACGTTTACATTATATTTTCTTGTAAAATCATTGATAAAACATGCAATGCATAATATTGATTAAAATTTAAAGATTTTGTTTGAATAACAAAATTACCCAGAAAACTGTAGGTAAGGGTAAATATCTGGATCTGGATAAAAAATACAAATTGAACACATATTGTGTTTAGATACATTATAAAGATGGTGACATGTTAGATGTTACAATTATAAAATAACTGTGCAAGATGAATTTAAAATATAATAGTGCTATAGATTAAGCTGTTTTAGAAAATGTCATTTGGCCATTCTCATGGTTCATCAACTCAAATGGAATTCTCAAGCAGAATCACTTATAGTTATGGCAGAAAAATGTTGTTTTATGCTAACATAATGTAAATGATGTACTTGGGGAAGGACTGCCAAGATATTTGTATTAAAAAAAATGAAATGCACTAAATAAAGCACTTGTTCCAAGTGATGTGAACAGCAGATGTACTAGTACTAAAAGAATAAATAAATGGATAATAACACTTTTTCACTTTGTAAGCAAATTTTCTATTTCCACTAAAGTAGCTAACAACAAATTTATGATCTACATGGTTGGAAATAAATTTGATTACTATGATAATTAATTCCTGGGGCATCTCAGCTAGACAAATCCAACTGCATACATTATGAATTGTAGCTCTGGGATGCTAGTAGCATGATTCCAGATGGCTTCGGGGGTCATCAAGAGAAGTTGTGCCACTGGTAACTTTGGCTTTGTTTAACTAGGTACCTATAAGTGTTTATATGAGTACTTTTTAAATTCACAACAGACTCATAAGATTAAAGTGATGGTGTTTTTGTACTCCAAGCATTTCTATCTGGTGTTTTTATAGAATAAGACATTTAGGTTTAAAAAAATAGGAATTGTAAACAAATTAATGAATACTGGCATTAGCAAATGTGCCGATAGCTTAATGTATGCTGATATTGAGCATACCATAAGGATATATAATATATATATACATATATTATTGCAGAGGCCATTTACACGTCACAGCAATTCAAAGAACTGCATCACAGAGCTCATGTGCTACATTGGAGCACAGAACTCTGGGTAAGACATGCAAATATTGTATGCAATTTCATATTTTTTTGCATCCTGGGTCTCCTTTCACACAGAACCTTTCAATCAATGCCACGCCATATTGGGTGGCGGCGATCAGTTATATATATATAATATATATATACATATATTTATATATATGTATATATATATAATATTACTGCGTTTCATTAAATAATTTTCTGCTGCCGTAAATGAAATTAATGTAAATGACAAATTACTGTTATACTCTATACATCATTAACGTCTTGCGTCCTGATTTACACAAGTTATATAGCAAAGTGGCATACAAATGCCATTTTTAACCCCTTCCCGACCGCAGACGTACCACGTACGTCCGATCCGATGTCTCCCTTAGACCCGCAGACGTACATGTTATGTACGGGGTCTCCAAACCTCCCTCCTGCCCGATACTTACCTCCCTCGCCAGCTCCTGTGGACTTTTGTAAAACCGCCTGGTCACTAAGGGGTTAAAACTATGTTCTCACAATATAAGTAAATGAAGATTGCCACATTGCTGTGAATGGCTTCATAAAGATTGCGCAAGTCTGGATTTAATCCTAATATACTTATGTGAAGTGAGAGAGATCCTAAATTTGTCGGGTGATGACAGATGAAATCTACAGTATGAGCTGAAATCGTTGAGTTATAAAATTATCTAAATCAAATTATTCCGGGATAAAATAAACCTCTGATGAGTTAACGTTGTGACGAGGTCATCTGAAATGCCATTATCTTACATGGAATATATCATGGCAATTAATGAGAAGCGATGAATCAAAGCCTTAGCTTCTTTGCATGCAAGATCTTCCTAATTATGCTTTAATACTATACTATACTGTATTGAAACGACTCTAAAAAAAGAAAAAAAACAAAGAATGAAAATATACCCATTATTGTCATCAAATCTGATCCAAGTCCAAACAGCCATAAGTGCAAAAAACGTCAGGGTTATTCAGAGAGAGACGATCTGGCTCTGAAATGTAACCGGACACTGAATTTCAGCAAACGGGAACATGTCGGTGCCATTCGGCTACTCAGAGAGCAGGCAACTCGTCAAATTTTGGCGAATTGCCTGCACCTATGGTGCCTGTTCGAGGGCAGTGAAATCCCCCATAGTGAAGCATGGTTAGTCTATTCAGAGAACAAAGAACAGTTGAGGAATGTCAGTGAAATGCCCTGCTGTTCGGTGGTTTCATTTGTCAGGTTTATTCAGGCGAATCCCATAGGCTTCAATGTTAAAAATATTCCAGTTTTAATTCAATATCTAATAATCCGTTTATTATTTTATTCTGCAGTAAAAAGTCTCTTTCATTTTTTCATTTTTCTGTAACAGACCTTTTTATTATCATTCATTTGATCTTATATGTAGATTCCAGACATTTTTGTTCTGTAGTTTTTTGGCAAACAGCATTTCAAATTTCAAACTTTCAGGAGAACTGTTTTTTTTGTTTTTTTCACCCCTTTCATCTGTGTGTCGGCTTTTTCCGGCGGCTGGGCAGTGCTGTGATCGGCCTCTGCTCGGATTTTTCCTGCATGTTCGGCTTGGTTTTTGCGGCGGTTTCTGCGGGTTTTCGGTGAGTGTTCGGTGTGTATTCAGTGAGTGTTCGGTGGGTTTGCGGTGAGTATTCCCTGCACTACGGGGGCTCTGCGGTGCTTGCTGAATACACCACAGGGTCGGCGAACTAGGAATCGCCGAATCCCCCGAAGTGCGGGGAACGAAAAGTCACCGAACGTACGGTGACTTTTCGGATCTCTTTGAATAACCCTGATAATCTCAGTAGCTAAACTCATATATACTCCCTTTATCGGGTTATCTGAAGTCATGTAATTGTTGTTAGGTTAATACACATATTGCAGGAAAGGATTGTCCTTCTACTATGTAGGAGAGGTTTACAATCTTGATATAGAACTCAATTTAATTGCATCAGCATTTTTTTCAAAAACAAATATTGACTGGTTTTGACTGATATTCTTTTTTTAATATTCAGTTGAATGGATTCGGCCGTTGATGATTTACCTCTTTTTGTTATAATAAATTGCAGGGTAGTAATCAGCCTTAAAAAAAACAACAGATTTTCTTTTTGAAAATTCTTCTAAATAACCCCAGTTAGTAACCCTAACCCTGAAAGTAACCCTAACCCTAATCTAACCCCTGTTGTCCAGAACTTTTAAGGTTAGAGTTGCCTTTAGGGTTAGGTTTATTTTTAGGGTTAGTTTTAGGTTTAGGTTTTTAGTGCTAAACCCTTACTAATTTTAAAATTTAAGCTTTCATCATGATATTCCCCACTTCCTTGTCATTTATCAGCCCTTCTCAGCACTTGATATTTTTTCCAATTTCAGCTTAGCGATATATTTGAATTGGCTCAGTATAGTCAAAATTTCCTTAAACCCTTCCCGACCGCTGACGTACCATGTACGTCCTGCCCACGGGTCTCCCTTAGACCTACGTACATTTATAGTACGTCCGCGGGCTCCTAACCTCCCTCCCACCAATACTTACCTCCCTCGCTGGCTCCAATGGAGTTCTGGCAGGGAGGAAGCCTGTCTCACTGTTTTAAAGGGGCCGGTGGACACGACGACATCACCACGCTGCATGGTGACATCATCGGCAGGGACCCCCCCCCCGGCGCCTGCATTGAAAACAAGGAAGTGGAGGGGGGCTCCTTTGGAGCCCTCTATCTCCCCAACCATGGCACTTAGAAAGATGCTTTTTACACCGCTGGGAAGGGGAGAGTCTCCCTTTTTCATTGCTGTAAAGCATTAACCATTTTACTGCCGGATTGCAACTTGGCGCTGAATCATGATTTAAACCTGGAGGTGACTGACATCTTGGATGTCAGCCAAGCCTCCAGGTCACTCCCCACCCACTGACATCCTCACCATATGTGTGAAGATGTCAGTGGGCCAGTTAAACCCCTAGCTGCCAAGGGGAGATAGGGGGATCCTTTGGATCCCCTTATCACCCGATCTGTTGCAGCTGGAGGGTCATGTTCATGGCCTTTCAAATGATACCAAACATGACTAGGTTTGGTGTAAAAAAAATAATAAAAAAAATAAATAAATAAAATAAACTTAAAACAATTTGTAGGGTTTTTTTTTGTCTGTTTTTTTTCGGTAAATAGGATCTAGGCTGTCATCTAAAAATAATGAGCATAAAATGGTCAGAATGCGCTCAGCGCACATAGGTGAACTGGCTCAGCAGTGAAGGGGTTAAAAAGCAAAAACATGTAAAAATTGGGTATTTCTATTCTCAGGACAAAATTTTGAAACTATTTAGCTGGGGTCTTTTTTGGCGGTTGTAGATTTTGGGGATTAAATTATGAAAAGTGTGTTTTTACCATTTTTTTCATCATATTTCATATTTTTTTTATAGTAAATTATAGGATATGATTGAAATAATGGTATTTTTATAAAGTCCATTTAATGGCGGGAAAAACGGTGTATAATATGTGTGGGTTGCATAAACGAGTAAGAGGAAAACTTGACCTAAACACTAACAGCGCAGAAACGTAATGTAAGGTCCTGGAGGCCCTCACCCCCTGGCGCCCCCTTTTGGTTTCACATCCTGCATGTCCCCTGCAGATTTCAAGGCTCTGGTATGAACAATGCACCTTCCTCATTTTGACGTCCTGGCCCTGGATCCAAACCTGCCCTTTATCCTCCTTGATTAGCCCTTCATATAAGGGAGTCCCCACCCTCAACCCTTCACTTCCACATTCAATGAAGTTCCTGTCTGCTAGACCAATCTGCCAAAGCTCCCTGAGACCTCCTGAAACTCTCTACCAAAGACTCCAAGGATCCTCTGCTTTATTCTGGACATTCATTACTTCATACACCGGTACCCTTCCATCCTGCTCCTCCTCTGCCTCCCCCCATCTAAGACTCCCCGTGTACCAGACCCCTTGCTGAACCCTGACGTCTCTATTTCTGTTACCTTGTCTGATCCCATGCCACGGTGTTTATTTATAATAAACACTCTTTGTTTATCCTGAATCCTGCCTCATCACTGCATCCTGGGCTCACAACCTCAACCTGCTACACAACCCCGTAGTACGGTCGTTACAGAATGTGGAAGTCAACAATCTGTGAGCCCGCAGTGATATACACCATGGTGGAAAACTTAAAAGATGCCTTCCTGAAGATCCAGCAGTATCTAAACTCCCTGCTGGATTATGTGCAGAAAGACCCAAGGGGCACCTCATCTAAGGTGCGCGTTCCAGCTACGGAGGGAGCCAGAGGACCGCTGACCCCAAAAGAAAAGGCAAGAAGGAGGGCGCTAGACCTCTGTTTCTACTGTGGGGGTCCCTTGCATCAGATCTCGGCCTGCCCGCTACGCCCACCTAAGCCAGGTACAAAAAGTTTTTCTAAACCTGTTATTGCAAAGCCTGTTCAGATCAAGCCTGCACCTGTCGAGCCAGCAAAGAAATTGTTGGAGAAACCGGTACCTACCCAGCCAAAAATAACTGCACCCACTAACAAGCCCATAAAGCCTTCATTGGGGAAGTCGGTACCTGCCCTGCAGGAAATAAATTCATCAAATGTTAGGTATAAAAAATCTGCACCCAAAGAAAAACCTGTGTCCCAGCCAACTCCCAGAAGAAGCCTGGTAATTAAACCTCCTGCACCAAAGCGTGTCCCTGCTCCCAGGAAACCTGGGCCAAGAGTTACCAGACTCTCTGCACCCAGAGACCATGTTACCCAAGACGCTTCTTCTAAGGGGTCAGACCAGGAAACCCCTATGGAGTACGCCAAACCGGATTCCGACCCCGACGTGCCAATGGAGCAAGATTCCATAGATGTTGAGTCAGCCATGCCCATGGAGACTGAGCCTAACCAATACATCATGGCTGGTGTTACCAAGAAGCCAGAACCCAGCCCTCTATCTCCTTGTTGCACATATGCTTCAAACGGGACTGTTGTTCGCAGAGAAGACCTGGAGGTATTCGAATCGGCCCTGAGACTCCGGGAAGCCATCTATCCTTGCCGCTCGGTTCCCAATTACAGGACTCCAGCTACCACAACCACTTCGAGGGCACCATACCAGCGATCTGCCTTCATTGGTACCCTGTTCTCCAGGCCACCCACAGCTGTCTGGTTGTCTGTGAAACCAGAACCTCAAGAGCTGGAGACGCACCCATGCCTCCTGAAATTGGAGGTTGAACAAAAGTCAAAAGTTGCTGCCCTGCACATTGCAGATTCTCCAGCCGCTGCTGCCCTGCACATCGCAGATTCTCCAGCCGCTGCTGCCCTGCACATCGCAGATTCTCCAGCCGCTGCTGCCCTGCACATCGCAGATTCTCCAGCCGCTGCTGCCCTGCACATCGCAGATTCTCCAGCCGCTGCTGCCCTGCACATCGCAGATTCTCCAGCCGCTGCTGCCCTGCACATCGCAGATTCTCCAGCCGCTGCTGCCCTGCACATCGCAGATTCTCCAGCCGCTGCTGCCCTGCACATCGCAGATTCTCCAGCCGCTGCTGCCCTGCACATCGCAGATTCTCCAGCCGCTGCTGCCCTGCACATCGCAGATTCTCCAGCCGCTGCTGCCCTGCACATCGCAGATTCTCCAGCCGCTGCTGCCCTGCACATCGCAGATTCTCCAGCCGCTGCTGCCCTGCACATCGCAGATTCTCCAGCCGCTGCTGCCCTGCACATCGCAGATTCTCCAGCCGCTGCTGCCCTGCACATCGCAGATTCTCCAGCCGCTGCTGCCCTGCACATCGCAGATTCTCCAGCCGCTGCTGCCCTGCACATCGCAGATTCTCCAGCCGCTGCTGCCCTGCACATCGCAGATTCTCCAGCCGCTGCTGCCCTGCACATCGCAGATTCTCCAGCCGCTGCTGCCCTGCACATCGCAGATTCTCCAGCCGCTGCTGCCCTGCACATCGCAGATTCTCCAGCCGCTGCTGCCCTGCACATCGCAGATTCTCCAGCCGCTGCTGCCCTGCACATCGCAGATTCTCCAGCCGCTGCTGCCCTGCACATCGCAGATTCTCCAGCCGCTGCTGCCCTGCACATCGCAGATTCTCCAGCCGCTGCTGCCCTGCACATCGCAGATTCTCCAGCCGCTGCTGCCCTGCACACCGCAGATTCTCCAGCGCTGTCATCGCCGTAAGGCCACGTCGCTCAACGCCGCCGCAGAGCCATGCAGTGCCAAGGAGATCGCCACCCCACCGGTCTTTTCCGCGGGCGCTGCCCCACCGGTCTTTTCCGCGGGCGCTGCCCCACCGGTCTTTTCCGCGGGCGCTGCCCCACCGGTCTTTTCCGCGGGCGCTGCCCCACCGGTCCTTTCCGCGGGCGCTGCCCCACCGGTCTTTTCCGCGGGCGCTGCCCCACCGGTCTTTTCCGCGGGCGCTGCCCCACCGGTCCCCTCCAAGGGCGCTGCCCCACCGGTCTTTTCCGCGGGCGCTGCCCCACCGGTCTTTTCCGCGGGCGCTGCCCCACCGGTCTTTTCCGCGGGCGCTGCCCCACCGGTCCCCTCCAAGGGCGCTGCCCCACCGGTCCATTCCATGGGCGCTGCCCCACCGGTCCCCTCCATGGGCTCTGCCCCACCGACCCTCTCCGAAGTCACCTTCAAGTCCAGCCAGTCCGAGATTGCTTGGATGATGGGTACACTGGCAGGCTTCGTTGGCCAGATAGCCACCCTGTCCCAACATGTACGGGACGTCCAGGAGAACCAGCTGATACTACAGGCCCTGGTTTTTGACGCCCGTGTGCCATCAGTATACAGGCAGCCGGATGATCCACTTCTGCCAAGCTCGTTGACTGCCGTCAGTGAAGACCCTGACCTCGCCCTGGGCCGTTCGGAGTCCGGCCCTTAGAGGGGGGGCTCTGTAAGGTCCTGGAGGCCCTCACCCCCTGGCGCCCCCTTTTGGTTTCACATCCTGCATGTCCCCTGCAGATTTCAAGGCTCTGGTATGAACAATGCACCTTCCTCATTTTGACGTCCTGGCCCTGGATCCAAACCTGCCCTTTATCCTCCTTGATTAGCCCTTCATATAAGGGAGTCCCCACCCTCAACCCTTCACTTCCACATTCAATGAAGTTCCTGTCTGCTAGACCAATCTGCCAAAGCTCCCTGAGACCTCCTGAAACTCTCTACCAAAGACTCCAAGGATCCTCTGCTTTATTCTGGACATTCATTACTTCATACACCGGTACCCTTCCATCCTGCTCCTCCTCTGCCTCCCCCCCATCTAAGACTCCCCGTGTACCAGACCCCTTGCTGAACCCTGACGTCTCTATTTCTGTTACCTTGTCTGATCCCATGCCATGGTGTTTATTTATAATAAACACTCTTTGTTTATCCTGAATCCTGCCTCATCACTGCATCCTGGGCTCACAACCTCAACCTGCTACACAACCCCGTAGTACGGTCGTTACACGTAAAAACAGCAATGGCCACTAAAGGACGAATTTGTGTAAAACCGCCCGGTCACTAAGGGTTAAAGAATATATGCCTGAGTGCAGAAAATTTTGTTGACTTTTCAACAAGAATGGAAATGCCAGAATGCCATTAATTAAGTCACCTGGATAAAAAAAATGTTCAAATTACAGTCCAAAAAGCAGTAGATTTTGTCAATTGTGCCAAATTCAAGCCCTTAATCAGACTATGGGAAGAACATTGATTTCCTGATGACTTTCTTCTCCAAATTTACCAGTAAAGAAGTGTTTTATAAGATTAACTATATCTAGCTTATTAGTTCAAATAGTTTTTACAAGTCTATGAATTTGTTCCCAGTAGACTTATTATTTTAGAAGAACCATTTTGCAAAGAGGGAAAAGGTGGAACTTCTGAAATCAAGTTATATGTATTCGAAGTATACAATAACATTTCATATTTACACTGTGACAGCCAAATTGCTAGGAACTGTGTAGTTTCAGATGTATTGAGTGGATCAGTCTTTCATTTGCTGGGACAGGTGAATAACTGTGAAAAAGGAGATTTTCAGCCTAACAAAATAAATGACTTGCAGATTCTGAACGGACAGGATTTTAAACACGGAAAAAGGAAATAATCCATTGTACAAACACATTTGTCAACTATACATAAGCCAGTGCAATATGGCTACTGTAAAATTTATGGTCATCTTGCAACATACAGGTGCACAACATTAAGAAAATGCAACTAAATACCAAAAACAGTTGACGATCTTATAATGTAAAGCAAGGGGGGGTGTTTGTGAGGGTCCTGAGAACGAGCAACAGCACAATGGCCTGCTCACGGTGGGTGCCCGCTCAGGTCTCACAAACAAGGTTTTAGCTTGCTTGTGCCATTACAGGGATGAATTTTCCATATGCAAATCAGCCTGCTCTCACCCAGAAAGGGTGGCCAGTGCTGACTGCCAAGGATGTCATTCCTGCACGAGAGGTGCAGCAACCCCCGACGATCGTTTCGGCCTTCTTGGGCCTCGTCAGGAGGGTATAGCTGACACCCCTCTAGGCACATCAAGCAAGGGGTCCACGTCTGGATGACCCTTTACAATTATAGTGAGAAGCAAGGGGGGGTGTTTGTGAGGGTCCTGAGAACGAGCAACAGCAAAATGGCCTGCTCTACGGTGGGTGCCCGCTCAGGTCTCACAAACAAGGTTTTAGCTTGTGTAGCGATGTGTTAAAGTTTACTGTGGCAGTACCCATTTTTGGCCACAAGATGGAGACTATCACGATTAAAGACCCTGGACACTTGAACTACATGTCCATGCATGCTTTGCGAAGAAACAGGAAGTGGGTGGGTTTGTGGAGAGCTGTACATCCTGCACCTCGTGGAGAACAGGCGGAGCGCGGATGCACAAAGTAAAGAGAGAGACCAAAGATAGGCCGGAGCGCAGACAGAGTGGATCGGGGCCTTCAGGATTGGCTCACTCAGCTTGCGGGACACAGACCTCACCCTCTATGCTATTCAAGTGCAGCTGAAGGAGAGAAGACCCCAGGAGTGAGGAGTACTGTGGTCGATCGAAGCGGGGAGCAGGCGGTAAGCTGGATGAGTCGCGGCTGACAGACAGAGGGCCAGACAACAGATCCGGTGGTCGGCAACATCGAGCGGAGAGGCGTCCTGGGCCAGCCGAATCTCAAGCTTGCGCTGGATGGGTGAGAGGCCCCAAGGCCGTGTTTAAATAAGAGCGTACGCTGCTGTTTCCTTCTAAAACCCACAGGGCCCCAACTGACTAGTCGAAGACATCGCTAAAGTAAACTCACTGGCCAGTTGAGAAGTACCCGGGTACCCTACACACACAAATACATATCACCTCATGTTCTGGGACTTAACCTGTGCAGGACTCATTTTCCTTTTCCGAACCGGGACAAGGGGGCAAAGTTAAAGTTACATTCCGAACATTTTTCCTCTTTTTGTTCCCGCTGCGCGTTCACCGTGATACGAGAACTGTGTATTTTATTGTGTCCCGCTACGCGGTTTTTCCTCGAATTTCGTATCTTTTAATTTTCTGCTCGGTCGGGGTTTTTTTCCGAAAATACGAAGCCCTCGTGTTTTCGTTTCTTTTACCGCTACGCGTTTATCGTGTTACGAAAGTACTGTAAATCTTCCTGCACATATACCGTGTCTTAAGAGCTGCAAACCTTTAGTAAACCTTTTAAATTGTAAAACTGTCCAGCGTGTTGGAGTATATTTATTCCCTAGTGCGGGGAGACTGACCCGTGGTTCATTTTCAGCGGCTCCTCCGGGAGTGAGCGCTACACGTGGGGGCTCGTCCGGGATTCAGTCTCTGGAAAACCGCATCTAAAGGGTTAAATATGGATCCAGACACTGCTGCCGAATGGTGTGGGGAGCACAGTAGTCAGTTAGCATGTTGCATAGTCATGGATATTCCCGCAGACACTTGGGCGAAGATCAGATTCGCAAGGCCGTGGCCACGCTAGCACCAGATCATCGGGGGTTAATCCTGGACATTAATAAAAACCCAGATACCTCTCACACGCATGTTCTTCTGAATGGAGAAAAGGTATTCCAGCATGTTTTCAGGGCGCGAGCGTGAAGCTGACCGGTGAGGTGGAAGTCCAACTGATACAGCCAAGTACGCCACGTGGTGATCACGAGAATGTTCCCGATGTTACCCCAACTACAGGGTTCCCTCCTGCTACATTTTTCACCACTATGGGGAAACTGGTGGAAACACTAGCGAAAAACTCTACTGCGTCTCCAAATTACGGATATCGCAAGTTACGGTTTTATTCTGGTAAGGTCCCCGTGCCAACTGGAGAAGAGGACTTTGAGACCTGGATAGATCAGGCAGTGGAAGAATGGGAAGTGGCTGACACCGTGAAGAGACAAAGGCTGATCGAGAGCCTAAGAGGTCCTGCTTCAGAGGTCATTCGAAATCTGAAAAGGGACAAGCCCGGCTGCACTGCTGCGGAGTATCTAGAAGCTTTACAGGAAAATTTCGGGGGAGTGGAGGATTGTGCCGAGCTTATTCACAAGTTCTCTCACACCTATCAAAAGGAAGGAGAAGAATTGTCCACATATGTCTGGCGGCTGGATAAAATCATCCATCAGGTCATTCTTAAAAGAGGCATGGAGCCGAGTCGTGCAAGCAAAGCGTTGCTGGATCAAGTTTTCAAAGGTGCACTCCCACTGGATCCCATAATGTTGAAGTTTCAGACTAGATACCAGAACACAAGGCTGACCTATTCCAAACTAATCAAAGCTATCCGAGAAGAAGAGGCCTTGATTCAGGCTAAAAAGGTTGCAAATGCTTCGCACACAGTTTTCACCGCAGAAGTAGGAACTCTCTCGGTAGCCGATGCAGCAAACATACAGACTGAAGTGCTGGCCTTAAAAACTCAGATGTTGCAAATGATGGAGTTAATGACGTCACGGTTGGCTGAGGACCCCAGAACTGAAGGGGTTGCTGTAGCCTCGAACAGGGGGTCTCCAAGGGAACTGCAAGAAGGAAATATGCCCACACTCCCGAGGAAGAAATGTTTTGGCTGCGGGGAAATCGGCCATTTCAGGGCTCAGTGCCACAAGGGAGGGTTGAAAAGAAACGGTCGAAGAACTTCTAAAAGCTGTGGAGAAACTGTTGTCCGCCCTGCAGGCGGGAAACTCCAGAGGGTCCTGGTAAGGGAGCAAACCAGGGGCCCGAAGATTGAAACCCGCTCCAAAAATCAAGCCAGGACTAAGAGGGCGAGAGGGCCCAAAGTCCGACCAACTGCTGAGCCCGCCAGGACTGAAAGAGTCATTCCTTTAGCATCCGGACCTACGTCATGGGGAGGCAATGCACACCCAAAGCCTACACGGGCCAAGAAAAAGGCCAGGGTACAGCAAACTGGGTCTAAGCGTCCAGATACCGCCACCAAGTTTCCTGACCAACTGATAGGTCCTTCTCCTATTGTGCCAATCCGAGTGGAGGGAGTCTACACTAAAGCTCTGTTAGATTCAGGGGCTCAAGTGACATTGATCTACAAAGACTTCTATGAGAAACCCTTAAAGCACATTCCTCTGCAAGAATTGAAGGATTTGGAAATATGGGGTATCGGCACTGAGAAACTCCCTTATGACGGGTACCTGCGAGTGAAGTTGGAGATCGGATCTGAAGTCATCGGGCAGTCTGGGGTTGTGATGCATTGGCCATTGTGTGTCCTCGACCCCCAGGCGCGAACAGAAGCTCCCTGATAGTGGGGACGAACACTGACCTAGTGCGGCGTCTCCTGACACCTATTGTATTGGAAGAAGGCTCGACTCGAGGATACACCCACTGTTACGTCCGGTCTATCAGAGGATGGTTGAAGAACGAAAGGCACCTGCCGAGGTGGGGCGCCTGTGGAGACTGGGGGGAACAGAGAAGGTTCTGCAAGCAGGAGAAGTAGCGAGCTTCCGGGTTTCAGTCAAGTTGAACGGATCGCAACCGGGTCCCTATGTGGTGCTGGGAACCGATGTAATTATGGGAGTGAAACCGGAGTCGAAGTAATTCCTGAAAAATCTCCACCAAAGCTCTGAAGAGAACACGAGGAAGAGTCTCGGTCAGTGTGTGCAATGTGACGGATTCTCCAGTAGTCCTTAAAGCACGAATGCCTATCGGGCAAGTAGAGTCTGCTACACCCCTCGCTACTGATTTAGGAAGGGGAGTGGATAAAGAGATTCCAGATGAAAGATTCTACCCTAAGGACGCCCCCATTTCACCTGAGTGGAAGAAACGTCTTCAGTCTCAAGTTCTAAAGTGGAAAGAATTATTCTCGAAAGATGAGTTCGATGTGGGCCTGGCTAAGAGTACGGAACACCGCATTCGGTTGCAAGAAGACAAGCCGTTTCGTGAAAGGTCAAGGCGAGTTCCGCTGGGAGACTTGGATGATCTGCGAGAACAGCTAAATGAGTTGCAGAGAACCAATGTGATTCAAGAGTCCAGGAGCCCATATGCATCTCCAATAGTGCTGGTCAGGAAGAAGAATGGTTCTGTCCGTTTGTGCATAGACTATCGCACCTTGAACCGAAGAACCATCCCCGACCAATATGCCACTCCTCGGATTGAAGATGCCTTACAGTGTTTGTCTGGAGCAAAGTGGTTCAGTGTACTAGACCTGCGAAGCGGATATCATCAGATACCGATGCATCCTGAAGACAAAGAGAAAACTGCGTTCATTTGTCCATTGGGGTTCTTTGAGTTCAATAGAATGCCTCAAGGTCTGACGGGAGCTCCAGCCACGTTCCAACGGTTGATGGAGAAGACAGTCGGGGATATGAATCTAATCGAAGTGTTAGTGTACCTGGATGACATAATTGTGTTCGGGAAGACTCTGGAAGAGCATGAGCAACGATTGGAGAAAGTCTTGAAGAGGCTCCATGAAGAAGGGCTGAAATTGTCTCTGGAGAAATGCCAGTTCTGTTTACCGTCAGTCACATATCTGGGACACGTGGTCTCGGCAGAAGGTGTTTCGACAGATCCTCGAAAGTTGGAGGCCGTAGCTTCTTGGCCTAGACCTCGAACCGTCACTGAACTTAGATCTTTCTTGGGATTCTGCTCATACTATCGAAGATTTGTGGGAGGATTCGCAAAGATAGCTCAGCCGTTGAACAAACTCCTACAGAAAGAAACCACCGAGGAAGGCTGTAAGGTCTCTGACCGAAACCCCTCCGCTCCAGGACCAAGGAAAGCTAAAGAGTCCATACAAGGTGAATGGACTAGTCAATGTGAAGGTGCGTTTGTGAAGCTGAAAGAGAATCTAACCCGAGCTCCTGTTCTGGCCTACGCGGACCCTCACAAGCCGTATGAACTACATGTGGATGCCAGCCGAGAAGGTCTGGGAGGAGTCCTATATCAGGAGTATGATGGATTGCTGAGGCCTGTGGCGTACGTGAGCCGGAGCCTTGCGCCTTCTGAGAAGAACTATCCTACTCACAAACTGGAGTTCCTAGCCTTGAAGTGGGCAGTGGTGGACAAGTTGAAAGACTATCTGTATGGAGCTGAGTTCGTGATCAAGACGGATAATAATCCTCTCACCTATATCCTTACTACTGCAAAACTGGACGCAACGGGACATCGGTGGTTGGCCGCTCTGTCAGGGTTTTGGTTCAGCCTGAAGTATCGCCCTGGGGTGAACAATCGAGATGCTGATGCTCTGTCGAGAAGACCCTACACTACAGAATGGACTCAGGTAACTCCAGACGGGGTGCAAGCTTTGTGTCAAGGAACAGAACGCCGGGTCAAGGGAGGAGTTGAAGCGGAGGCCATAGGAGTCATGGCCGCGGCTGTTCCTGAGTTCTACTGTAACCCTACTCAATTGAGGGATGAAAATCTACCTACCTTTTCCAAGCAGGATTTGAAAGCGGATCAAGCTAGAGACCCTTTGATTGCATTGACCATAAAGGCCCTGACTACAAACCAGCGAGAGATTCTGTTAACCAATTCCCCGGATGGAGCCAGATTAGTTTACAAAGAGTGGGAGCGGTTGAAGATGTTGGATGGGGTGGTCTACCGAAGGGGGCCCCTCGACCAATTCCGAAGAGATTCAACAGTTATTTCTCCCCACTAAACACAGGGAGAGTGTGTTGCGATCATTACATGATGAGCATGGACATTTGGGTGCGGAGAGAACTTTTCAAGTTGGTGCGAGATAGGTTTTATTGGCCTTGCATGAGGGCTGAAGTTGAGAGTTATTGCCATTCCTGTCTGAGGTGCATTCAGAGGAAAACTCTACCAACCCGAGCTGCTCCAATGAGCCATCTACAGAGTCAGGGACCCATGGATTTGGTGTGCATTGACTTCCTGTGCTTAGAGCCGGATGCTAGTGGGCAAGGGAACATTCTGATAGTGACTGATCACTTTACCCGTTATGCCCAAGCTTTTTCTACCAAAGACCAACGCGCTCCGACAGTGGCGAAGGTGCTGATGGAAAAGTTCTTTGTTCATTACGGCCTGCCAAGAAGAATACACTCTGATCAGGGAAGAGACTTTGAAAGTAGATTGGTCGGGCAATTGCTGGAGTTGTTGGGAATTCAAAAGACTCGAACTACGCCATACCACCCTCAAGGTGATGCTCAGCCTGAAAGGTTTAATCGCACGCTGCTAAATATGCTGGGGACCTTGTCTAATGTGGAGAAGCAGAGTTGGAGTCGTCACATAGCTACTCTGGTGCATGCATATAACAGTACGGAGAGTGATGCCACTGGATATTCACCGTACCGTCTTATGTTCGGAAGAGAAGCTCGACTGCCGGTTGATTTGGCATTTGGGTTATCTCTAGACCAGACGTCGGTAGCTTCTCATAAAAACTATGCGGATAGACTTCGGAAGAATCTGGCTTCTGCGTTTGAACAGGCTCGTTTGACGTCAGGTAACAGGGAGCAAAGGAACAAGAAGAACTATGATCTGAAAGTTCGAATACAAGATCTACAACCCGGTGATAGGGTCCTGTTGAAGAATTTGGGTGCTGCTGCAAGACACAAGTTGGCGGATAGATGGAGTTCCCAGGTTTACATTGTCTGCAAGCAACTGCCGGGTCTGCCGGTGTATCAAATCCGCCCAGATGGAAAGGCTGGGCCTCTTAAGAACTGGCACCGAAATCATTTGTTACCTTTGAGAGAGGCTGTGAGGATACCAGTTGGGGACGAACTCCCTCCGCCGAATCTGCCTGTTCCACGTTTACCTCCTGTTACTCGGTCTCAACAGACTCGGGTAGTTGACCCTCCGCCGAATCCGCCTGTTCCATGTTTACCTCCTGTTAATCGGTCTCAACAGACTCGGGCTGTCGAAGAGAGCGAAAGGGACAGTGAGGAAGAAAGTTTCTGTCTGGACTGGATACGTTCACCGGAGCCTGAAGAGATTACCTCAGTTCCGGAACGATGGGAGAGTAATTTGAGGCCTGAGGCTCCTGAATTCTTGTTGGAAGTCCCTGAGACTGTTGATATCTCTGAGCCGCTTGAATTTCAGTGGGAAGCCCCTGAGGCTGTGGGGATCCCGGTAGCTCCGGAAGTTTATTCAGGTGATTACGGTTCTATGCCTTCACTGGAGGGATCATACTCTGAAGAAACGTCTGCTCCAGTGATAGAAAGAGAAATTGAGCCAACGCCCATAGTACTTCCACCTGAAGAGGAACGGAGGGAGCCTGAACAAAAACGCTCTATTCGGCCGCCCCAGCGTCTTACCTATGACTCACCCGGACATAGCACTGAAGAGGCCATCACCACTGTGCAGAGATTGCCCGAAGTGTCTGCTTTGTTAGCTGAGGTAGCCCAGAACATGAATCAGCTTGAGAAAGTGTTTCTAACCCACTGCATGTATGCTGTATAAACTGTGTGCAAATTGTAAAAAGATAATGTAACTGTTGTACCTCCTTGGAGAGACCCAAGAGTTCTAGGAGGGGGAGAGTGTAGCGATGTGTTAAAGTTTACTGTGGCAGTACCCATTTTTGGCCACAAGATGGAGACTATCACGATTAAAGACCCTGGACACTTGAACTACATGTTCATGCATGCTTTGCAAAGAAACAGGAAGTGGGTGGGTTTGTGGAGAGCTGTACATCCTGCACCTCGTGGAGAACAGGCAGAGCGCGCCAGGGAGTCAAGGAGAGCGGATGCACAAAGTAAAGAGAGAGACCAAAGATAGGCCGGAGCGCAGACAGAGTGGATCGGGGCCTTCAGGATTGGCTCACTCAGCTTGCGGGACACAGACCTCACCCTCTATGCTATTCAAGTGCAGCTGAAGGAGAGAAGACCCCAGGAGTGAGGAGTACTGTGGTCGATCGAAGCGGGGAGCAGGCGGTAAGCTGGATGAGTCGCGGCTGACAGACAGAGGGCCAGACAACAGATCCGGTGGTCGGCATCCCCCGGCAACATCGAGCGGAGAGGCGTCCTGGGCCAGCCGAATCTCAAGCTTGCGCTGGATGGGTGAGAGGCCCCAAGGCCGTGTTTAAATAAGAGCGTACGCTGCTGTTTCCTTCTAAAACCCACAGGGCCCCAACTGACTAGTCGAAGACATCGCTAAAGTAAACTCACTGGCCAGTTGAGAAGTACCCGGGTACCCTACACACACAAATACATATCACCTCATGTTCTGGGACTTAACCTGTGCAGGACTCATTTTCCTTTTCCGAACCGGGACAAGGGGGCAAAGTTAAAGTTACATTCCGAACATTTTTCCTCTTTTTGTTCCCGCTGCGCGTTCACCGTGATACGAGAACTGTGTATTTTATTGTGTCCCGCTACGCGGTTTTTCCTCGAATTTCGTATCTTTTAATTTTCTGCTCGGTCGGGGTTTTTTTCCGAAAATACGAAGCCCTCGTGTTTTCGTTTCTTTTACCGCTACGCATTTATCGTGTTACGAAAGTACTGTAAATCTTCCTGCATATACCGTGTCTTAAGAGCTGCAAACCTTTTAGTAAACCTTTTAAATTGTAAAACTGTCCAGCGTGTTGGAGTATATTTATTCCCTAGTGCGGGGAGACTGACCCGTGGTTCATTTTCAGCGGCTCCTCCGGGAGTGAGCGCTACACTTGCTTGTGCCATTACAGGGATGAATTTTCCATATGCAAATCAGCCTGCTCTCACCCAGAAAGGGTGGCCAGTGCTGACTGCCAAGGACGTCATCCCTGCACGAGAGGTGCAGCAACCCGCGACGATCATTTCGGCCTTCTTGGGCCTCGTCAGGAGGGTATAGCTGACACCCCTCTAGGCACATCAAGCAAGGGGTCCACGTCTGGATGACCCTTTACAATTATAGTGAGAAGCAAGGGGGGGATCTTATAATGTAGATGAAATAAACAAAAATCAAATGTTAAACATGTACTTTTGTAATTTGTGTAAAACTTTACTCTTGGTTCCAAGGCACAATGTCGCGGTAACATCTAGGCAGTTATGAACACTTTATCCAAATCAGAGAACCTATGGGATGTACCTGCTAATAAGGGAGGAAATGTAGTCGGTATGGAGAGCTTTGTACGTGAGGATCAGTGTTTTGAACTGGATTCTAAAGGAAACAGGGAGCCAGTGTAGAGATTGACAAAGGGGTGAGGTGTGAGAGGTGCAGGAGGTGAGGTGTATGAGTCTGGCACAGGCATTCATAACAGACTGCGTAGGGAGAATCTGGGATCTTTAAAGGCCAGAGAGAAGGAGGTTACAGTAGTCAAGGTGGGAGATAATAAGAGCTTGGATGAGCATTTTAGTAGAGTACTGATTAAGAAAGGGGTGGATGCGTGCAATGTTTTTAGGTGGAAGTAGCAAGATTTGGGTAGTGACTGAATGCGAGGAGTAAAGGATTGATCAAAGTCCAAGAGGACCCCTAGGTATCGAGCCTGAGAGGTAGAAGTAATGGTGGCCCCATTCACCTGAAGATAAATGGGCGCAAGAATGTAAGACGATAAGTTTAGTTATAGAGAGGTTGAGCTTTAGGAAAAGGGAAGTCATCCAGCCGGAGACAGTTGACAGGCAGGCTGTAACATGTCCAACACAGGAGGAGAGAGATTGGAGAGGAAAGGTAGATTTGGGTGTCGTCAGCATAGAGATGATATTGGAGTCCATAGGAAGAAATGAGGTTGCCCAAAGAGGCGGCATAGATTGAGAAAAGTAGGGGACCCAGGAGCCTTGAAGAACCCCAACCAAGAGAGGAACCAGTGGTGAAGAGGCACCAGCAAAGGAGACACTGAAGTATCAAAGAGAAAGATAGGAAGAGAACCAGGAGAGAGCTGGGTCACTGAAGCCAAGTTGACGCAGCGTGAGAAGCAGGAGAGGGTGGTCATCAGTGTTGAATGCAGCAGAAAGGTCAAGAAGAATAAGCAGGAAGAAGTGAACTTGGGTTTTAGCAGCAGCTAAATCATTAGTCACCTTGGTCAGAGCAGCATCAAACAGGTTCACTGTCTCAGAGTTACACTTGACTCTGCTCTTTCCTTCCATCCTCGACATTCAGTCTCTTTCCTTCTCCTGCCACTACCAACTACGTAATATTTCCAGAATTCAGCCATTTCTTACCACTGACACCACAAAGCAACTCATCCACGCCTTTGTAATCTCCCAACTTGACTATTGTAATAATCTCTTATCTGGCCTCCCCCTTTGTCCTGCCTCTCCAGCCTACAGTCCATCCTAAATGCCTCTGCCAATCTCATCCACCTCAGCAGTCACTCTGTCTCTGCCGCTTCTCTCTGCGAGTCCCTTCACTGGCTCCCCCCATCCACTGCAGAATTAAATTCAAAATCCTTATCCTCATTCCTGACCTACAAAGTTCTCACTTACTCAGCTGCCCACTACCTCTCCTCACTAATCACCAAATACTCCCCAGCCCGCTCCCTAAGATCAAACAGTGACCTGCACCTAGCTTCTCCCCACATCACCTCTTCCCATGATAGACTGCAGGATTTCTCACGCGAAGCTCCCACCCTCTGGAACGTTCTCCATTGTACTGCCAGACTTTCCCCTAGTTTCCCTTCCTTCAAACCCTCCCTTACGACATTCCTGTTTAGGGAAACCGACCACCTGACTCACTAATACACCTCACTGCCCCAACCAGTCCATCACTCTCACCTTGCAGTCCTCTCCTGTTTCCACCCCCAAGCCTTCTAGTTTGTAAATTCCAACGGGAATAGGGCCCTCGTTTCCTCCTGTACTGGTTTGTCAAAATGTTGTTCAATGTGTTGTAACCTCATCTATATTGTGCCCACTGTGCAGCGCTGCAAAATATGCTGGCGCTTTATAAATAAATAATAATATTAATAATAATTAGATAATTTGACAACTGTTTATTTTCTACTATGAAAGAAAGAAAGCTTAAGTCATCATTAATAAAATTGTAATTGCTGCTACGGTTAGTATTTCAAATGAAATATCTGAAAGGATATTAAAAAGAGTTAATATATTGTTCATATCAAATACTTCAAGTCATTATAATATTTTATTGTTTCTGTAAGTGAATAATAGGGAAAATATCTTATAAAAATAATCAGTTCAGTTCTAGCATCTTTAATAATCTCCAATCTTTGTAACCCGGCCAATCACAGACATCCAAAAGGTATTTCTATCTCGTTTACCGGTCCTCCAGTGGGATATTTAAAACACTGCTATCTGTGTCCTTGGTATGATATTTTGACTACACAATATGCATATCAGGAACATTGTGGTACTAGAGGGATAACCTTGGAATTTAACCAACTTCTCATCATCATCATTTATATTTTATGAACTGCTGCTATAAAATATTGAATTAAAGATAATAACCAATTAGACAAATTGCATCTAATTCTCTAAATTTGGTGTTCTAAAATACCATTTGGATTTCTTAAGACACTTACATTTATAACAACTATATCACTCTGCTGTTATAGAGATTAAAATAAACTAACAAGATACCTTCAATTTGCATTTAACGCTGTTTTATCTCCGCAAATTGAAATTTGTGAAATTGCTGCATATATCGTTGACCATTACAATGTAGTATAAATACGGTGAGTAGATGTTCTCATTAAATCTTCTTTATACTGCAAATCAAAGCATGCTCCTAGAGAAAATTATCTGCTATATTAGTATATTGAGTGTTTATTAAATATAAATTTAGTTTTTTTCCAATGTAGACAATATAAAAAGGAATTCAGAGAGCACAGCAAAGTATGATGATATCTATTTGCTAACTGTTTGGAAATATGTTGTGTTTATTGATAATGTATCGGATTGAACATATATCTACAGATAAGCAACATCTTGTAACTTATTTTTACATAGAAACATATAAAAATGTCGGCAGATAAGAATCTTTCAGCCCATCTAGTCTGCCCAATTACATGGATACTTAACCTGGATTTATCTTTTGTTTAGGATAGCCTTATGCCTATCCCATGCCTGCTTAAATTCAATTACTGTTTTGGCCTCTACCACTTCAACTGGCAGGCTGTTCCATGTATCCACCACCCTCTCAGTAAAATAATGCTTCCTGATGTTACTTTTAAACCTTTGCCCCTCTAATCTAAGACTATGTCCTCTTGTTTTGCTACTTTGTTTCCTTTTAAATATACTCCCTTCCTCTACCTTGTGGATTCACTTTACGTATTTAAATGTTTCTATCATATCTCCTCTGTCTCATCTTTTTTCCAAGCTGTACATGTTAAGATCATTAAGCCTTTCCTGGTAACTTTTCTCCTTCAAGCCGTACACCATTTTAGTAGCCCTTCTCTGAACTCTCTCTAAGATGTCTATATCCTTCTGGAGATACGGTCTCCAGTGCTGCACACAGTACTCCAAGTGAGGTCTTACCAGTGCTCTGTACAGTGGCATGAGCACTTCCCTTTTCCTACTGCTAATACCTCTCCCTACACAACCAAGCATTCTGCCAGCATTTCCTGCTGCTCTATTACATTGACTACTTACCCTTAGATCCTCTGAAATAATAACCCCTAAATCCCTTTCCTCATATGTTGAGGTTAGGACTGTATCAAATATTCTATATTCAGCCCTTGGGTTTTTACGTCCCAGGTGCATTATCTTGCACTTATCCATATTAAAACTCAATTGCCACAGCTCCGACCATTTTTTTAGTTTACCTAAATCATTTGTCATTTGGCTGATCCCGTCAACCCTATTGCAAATCTTTGTGTCATCAGCAAAAAGACATACTTTTCCATTAATACCTTCTGCAATATCGCTAATAAAAATATTAAAGAGAATGGGTCCAAGTACTGACCCCTGAGGTACCCCACTGGTAACAAGACCTTGTGCCGAATAAACTCCATTTACCACAACCCTCTGTTGCCTATCACTCAGCCACTGCCTAATCCATTCAACAATATTGGAATCCAAGCTCAACGATTGCAATTTATTGATAAGCCTTCTATGCGGAACAGTATCAAAAGCCTTACTGAAATCTAAATAAGCAATGTCTACTGCACCACCTGACTTTTGACTATTTCTGTTTGAAATCTTTTGTTGGTGAAATTTCAGTGATAACTTGACTGGACTTTAGTGATAAGTTTGCCTCCCTTGGCAAACTACTTAGTTCTCTTTGAATACCACTGCTGTGCAGATGATTCTCAAATCTACTTGGCAACTCTTGACCTCTCTCCTAATGTCCTTTCACATGCCAGTGACTGTGTCACAATCAGTCACAAGGAGGGCACCTTGCATGTGCCAAGGTGAGGCACTGGTACACAGGAAAGCCCCAATATGCAGATGATACAGAGTAGACAGCCTTGGCCAGAGACCCTGCACGGTATACAGCAGCCCTATTCTGAAAGACCAGTCTTTAGAATAGCCGGATCTGCTCTAAAGTAAATATAATACAACGACGCCGTGCAGAGTCTAAGGACCTACAGACGAGACAGGAATATATCAATATATAAACGGTACAGACAAGAAGTATCCAAATAGAGAAGTCAAGGAAAAGCCAGAAGTCATAAACCAGAACGTATACCTTATACCAGGTTTTCTCAACTCCAGTCCTCGGGACCCACTACAGGCCAGATTTTGCAGATCACCTTGGGGAAATGCAGACTGAATGCTGCAATCACTGAGCAGCTAATTGGATCACCTGTGCTGTGCTTCGGATATCACACAAACCAGGCCTGTTAGTGGGTCCTGAGGATACGAGTTGAGAAACACTGCCTTATACAGATGCTGAGGATCCAGAACCAGAAGATCAGTCAGCCAGGCAAGAGGGTCAGAACCAGGTAATCAGTCAGACATATAACATAACCCGACAAAGGAGAAACACTAGAACTAATTACACAGGAAAGACTGAACATAAACTAGAACCTGGACTAGCTAAAGATACAGCAGACAGATAAGGTAACAAGAAAACACAAATTTGAACAGAAATAACAGCAGGGAGCTCTCAGGAACAAAACTCAGCAGGAATCAGGAACTGAAGTGAACCAAAATGCAAGAGCGATGGGATAAGGGCCCATCGCAATTTATAGGGAGGTGATCAGTCCACATCACCAACAGGAGAGTTAACGAGGGAGCCACTTAACCCTGAGCTGCCATCCAGGGAAAGCACATACAGAAACATATGGGAACCACAGACATAAAGAATACAGAGGGCAGGGGGACAGGGCTGGAACGGGGAAACATGACAGACTGTCTCTCAGAAATCTCTTCCCAGATAACATCAATATAGCTAAGACGGCACTGCTACTTATCCCTCCTACAAACACCCCCAAACATTCCATCACTGTTGACAGCACCAGAATATCTTCTTCCCCCAAATTAGCTGCCTTGGAGTCACACTTGATTCTGCTCTCTCATTCCCCACTCTATATTCCAAACTTTTCCAGAAACCTGACACCTTTTTCTTGGCAATATTGCAAAAATTTGACAATGTGGACCGATCCACTGCTTCTTCTCGCTGGGAGCAGAGTGAGACTGGGAAGAAATAGTTCCTAGTTTCCTGCCGCGATCACTCGGTGGTGCTTAGCAATCTCGCCAGAGTGAGGTTGCGCAGAGCATGTGGCCCGGAAGTGCAAGTCAGATGCTGATACGCGTGGTGGCAGGGAAACACTACAGCTGGTATCAAGGAGGTTAGTGCTGCCTTCCAGGGTGAGTTGCTTAGATAGTACCTTCCACAGAACACAATGTTAACATAGAGATGTAAGGGAAAATCTGACAGCGCACATTGCGCTGCTTACCATCTCCATGTTAGCGTCAATAATGGAATACAGCCCTTAGTGTGATACAGACAGATCCAATAAGGTGATCTACCTACCATACTTTACCCTAATTACATCACCTGTCAGTAGCACAGTGAAATTACCGCACACTTTTAAAGATCTATATTGTAGTGTAATTAACTTGCTTTAAAACGGAATATAGTTCTCAGAACGTGGAGAATTTTTGCACAGCTTCATGCATTGTCACCTTGTGCTCTAAAGTGATTGAGATTTGAGAGTTATCATGAACACAATAATTAATAATGATTTGCATTTATATAGTTCTTTTCATCTTATCTGAATCACATTGTGCTTTTCAATTACACCACTTCTGGAAAACATAAGCAACCACTTGGGACTGGATACCCTTGAAACTAATTTGACGGTGCTGCATGTCTCAGTCTTTGAAAAATCACCAAAGGGACATGTAAAGAGATTACAAATATTTGTACATTCATTTACTTTTTTATTAGAAAAGCAGTAAGCCTTGGACTTGTGTATGATGCTGTATTTTCTTATTTCTTTTAATAATATCCATGTATAATCTATGAAACCTCTATAGGCGAGACTTTCAGCTACTCTGCTAGTTGTTCTTTTCTTTCTTGCCTACACTGTACCAGTGCAATAGATACATTGGGTGAGAAAGCAAATGCAATATTCCACAATCTGTCTAGCCGCCTCTAGAAAAATTAGAAACCTATACTTTTAAAGCAATAAAATAACAATTAAAAAAGCTGTGATATACAATTAATGCTGTTTTCCACGAAAAAATGTAAATGTAACATTTCTTTCATTAAGGGGTTATTCAAAGAGATCCGAATTGTGGCTGAAAGGTAACCAAACACTGAAATTCAGGGTACGGTTACCTTTCCTGGCCATTTGGCTATTCAGAGAGCAGGCAGGTCGCCAAATGTTGGCGAATTACCTGCACATACGGTGCCTGTTCGAGGGCAGTGAAATCCCCATAGAGAAGCAATGCTTCGTCTATTCAGAGAACACAAAACAGCAGTGAAAAGTTGCCGAAATGCCCTGCTATTCGGTGGTTTCATTTGGCATTATTATTCAGACGAATCCCATTGGCTTCAATGTTAAAAATATTCCTGTTTTTATTCAATATCTAATAAACCGTTTAATAGGTTAGGCATTTTTTCGGCAAAGCATTTTCCCCGTTTTTATTTAAAATTGTCTTTTCTTTTTTTCTGTAACAGCCCTTTTTATTATCATTCATTGGATCTTATATGTAAATTCCAGACATTTTCGTTCAGTAGTTTTTTGCAAACAGCCTTTCACTTTTCAAACTTTCAAGCGTACTGTGTTTTTTTTTCCCTCCTCGTTCCTCTGCGTGTCGGCTTTTTCTGGCGGCTGCTCTGCGCTGTGATCGGTGGCTAGTCGGGTTTCTCCAGCATGTTCGGCGTGGTTAATCTAGTTGTTTTTTGCGGGTTTCGTTGAGTGTTCGGCAGGATTGTGATGAGTGTTCGTCGAGTTTGCGGTGGGCTTTCCCTATACGACGGGAGCCCTGCGGTGCTTGCTGCATACAATGCAGGGTCGGCGAAATAGGATCGCCGAGTAGCCCTGAAGTGCAGGGACGTATGGTGACTTTTCGATTCGCTTTGAATAACCCTGCAAGGAATATTTAATTAGAATTCAAAAATAAACGCTAAGACCGACACATTACATTTTCAGCATCTCAGTCATGCACTGAATTTATTTATTTATAAAAGGATTTTACCAGGAAGGATACATTGAGATTTCTCTCGTTTTCAAGTATGTCCTGGGTTCGAGAACATTGAGTGGTTACAGAAATACAAAAAAATAGTAAAATGCAAGATATTAACACAAGACCAAATATACAGATTAACAGAAAAATAAATATGGAGGAAATAAAGTCACTATGTTACATGTTTACAGGTGCATTTCGTATTGAGGTATGTTAATAGGGAAGTCTTAAGGGACTTTAGACTGGGGGAAGATTTGATGGCGTCTGGGAGGTTATTCCATATTTGCGGTGCTCTGTAGGAAAATGAGTATCGAGCCATTTTCTTTTTGTATTGCAGTATTGCAAGTAAGGTGCTGGTCCTGGATCTGAGGTTATAGGATGAGGGAACTGCCGGGGGAAGCAGCATATTCAGATAGGGTGGTAGCTTCCCAGAAAAGCTCTTAAACACCAGGTTGGAAAGGTGAAGGGTGCGTCTAGAGTCCAGTGATGGCCAGTTTAGTTCTTTTAACATGTCACAATGGTGTGTCATGTAGTTACATTGTAGCACAAAGCGACAGAATGAGTTATACAATGTAGTAAGTTTCTGGAGGTGTGTTTGCGGGGCGGCTGCATACACTACATCTCCGTATTCAATGGCTGGCATAAGCATTTGTTGTACAATCTGCTTTCTTACCGCGGGGAATGAGTTTGAAGAGCTGGGACTTCTGTGTCGAAAACAAGGAGTCCCAACAGATATTACACAGATTTGCAGCTGCCGAGCTATTTGCCCAGCAGATGTCATCGTTTGCCTGTCAAATATGCTTACCGACAGTAAAAATCCATTGTACAGATATACAATGGTCTTTAACTGTGTTATTATCGTAAAGTGGTTAAAAAAAACCCCCACTTGTTTCTGCAAGTGATTTTATGTAAAACCACTTTGTATTGAAGAACTTGAGCAGAGTCAGCTGTATTTTTTTCTGACAAATTTGTTACAGATCTCTCTAAAACATTGCAGGATTGCTTATGAAATATAAAGAGTAAATCCATTTACAGTATGTCAAAGAAGGATGACAAGAAGACCTGTCTGCCACTTCAGCCTTTAACACCTTCATGCCAAGAGGGCTTTAACACCAGTCGGGACGTACTAGTATGCCCCGCTAGCCGGCTGCTGCGGCGGGCCCTCCTTCAGCCCGCCCACGCAGCAAAAGCATTGCGCTTCACGTGTCATTGGCTGCTGGGGGACGGCCTGAACAGTGAATGACTTGCACCAGCTAGTGGGCAGGGCCGGAGGAGGCCCATTGAAGTCAACGGGGCGTACCGGTACTCGTAATCTGATTTTTTTAAATAAACCCATATGTGTCTGAAAAAGAAATTATTATATCCCGTTACAAATTTACATCTTAGGTGAAAGCAGAACGTGCCAAGATTCCCAAATATTATGAACCCCCTTCAATAACAAGTGATTTTCCATGAAACCACCGGCAGGACTCATCCCTGACAGTAGTAAGTGACCCCAGAACTCTGTGTATGTTGCCCTCTCCCAGGTAGTTGTAATGCAGCAGTAATGATTGTTGAACGTTTTGTTAAAGTTTTAATAAGGAGTCCTCCATTCAACTTTTTTGCAGTTAACAAAATACAGAAAACCTTTAAATTAGAGACACATCATCTGCTTACTTAACATTTTTTTGTGTAAATCGAGAAAGCGAGGAGTTTGGTAAAGAGAGATTATAAGGGTTGGAATGCTTTAAATGGAGTCACGGGCATATGCTTTCGTCTGACCCTAGCCTAAAAGCGTCTCATTTTTTTTTTTAAAGGAAATGTGCTTTTGTACATAGTTAGCCTGTAATAATTAGGAATCACACACTGAAATCTGTGCAATCAAGAGTCCTTACTGGTAAAATCCTTTATAAATAAATAAATAATAATAAAAAAATAGTAAATACACTGAGTCCGATAAAGTTTGAAACACAACATAATAATTTATTATTCCAAAAATAATTATCCAAAATAATGCAAACAAATGATATTCAATAAAATACAACAAGAAACACTAAAATCTGTCTGAAAACAAGGGTGAGACAATGTATGGTCTGTTTATTATCCTGTAGTGCCACCTAGTGGCCGTTCATAAACACTGCACATTGGATTATACAGTGTATTCAATTTTTTTTTAAGTTTGCTGCTGGTCCCACCCCCTGCATCGTGTGACTTCAATAACAAGTGATTTTCCATGAAACCACCGGCAGGACTCATCCCTGACAGTAGTAAGTGACCCCAGAACTCTGTGTATGTTGCCCTCTCCCAGGTAGTTGTAATGCAGCAGTAATGATTGTTGAACGTTTTGTTAAAGTTTTAATAAGGAGTCCTCCATTCATCTTTTTTGCAGTTAACAAAATACAGAAAACCTTTAAATTAGAGACACATCATCTGCTTACTTAACATTTTTTTGTGTAAATCGAGAAAGCGAGGAGTTTGGTAAAGAGAGATTATAAGGGTTGGAATGCTTTAAATGGAGTCACGGGCATATGGTTTATTTAACCTCCCTGGTGGTCTAATTTTTTCAAAATTTCGTGTCTAAGGCTGGGGTCAGACCAGCGCACTTTTAACGTGCGTTCTGGCGCACATAATTACGGCCGCACTAGCAGCAGATGACGGGCAATGACGGCCAATATACGATGTACGGCCGCACAAAAGTCCAGCCGTGCAACGCAAGTGGAATTTGAACGCATTTTTTTGAGAACGCTGAACCGCTAGTACTGACGTACTGAGTGCGCAGCTGCGGCATAGCGGCGTGTTTGCGTGATTAGGAGATGTCAGACGCTGCTAATGTCCAGCCTACATAAAGTCCAGACGCAAAAAGAGTTTTATTGACGATCCGTACAAAATCACTCCCGAAAATGCGCGTCGTCTGACCGTTTTTGCGCATTCCGTGAAAAAATACGTCAATGTGTTCGGACGCACTTTTTCACGTTCGTGGGGAAAAATGCTTTCGTCTGACCCTAGCCTAAAAGCGTCTCATTTTTTTTTTTAAAGGAAATGTGCTTTTGTACATAGTTAGCCTGTAATAATTAGGAATCACACACTGAAATCTGTGCAATCAAGAGTCCTTACTGGTAAAATCCTTTATAAATAAATAAATAATAATAAAAAAATAGTAAATACACTGAGTCCGATAAAGTTTGAAACACGACATAATAATTTATTATTCCAAAAATAATTATCCAAAATAATGCAAACAAATGATATTCAATAAAATACAACAAGAAACACTAAAATCTGTCTGAAAACAAGGGTGAGACAATGTATGGTCTGTTTATTATCCTGTAGTGCCACCTAGTGGCCGTTCATAAACACTGCACATTGGATTATACAGTGTATTCAATTTTTTTTTAAGTTTGCTGCTGGTCCCACCCCCTGCATCGTGTGACTCGTAGGGAGCGTTACCAGGAAGCAACTCGCCGCGATCACACTGCGGGGGACAGCCAGGGAGCGCAGGAGGAGGTGAGCATGCATCCAGCCCGAGTGTGGCTCGGGGTTACCGTTCGCGGTAGTGAAATTTAACCCCGAGTCACAATCGGGAATACCACCAGGGAGGTTAAAAGACACTAATGAAGTAGCACTCAGTAAAAAGGCTCCTACAGATTTTTTTAGAATGTACAAGCAAGATAAGATGTACAAGCAAGATAAGGGAATACGTTCAAAACATGTCAATATTTGCAAACATAGAGACTCTTACCTTGTTCAGGTCAAGTTTCAAAATGAGGTGATTTAAAAGGGACTTGCACTTCTTAATGTCGCCATATCTATCAATCTCTATCTCTATTTAACACATTTTGCTCCCAAAACTGCAATAACTTGTTTTTGCATTGTAACACATTGAGAAACAATCAATATCCCCACTTGCAAACCTTTTTTTCCCAAATTTAGCTTTTCTATTGACAGATGTTTGTAAATACGAGTACAAAAAACTGAATTCTCAATCAAGGATTCACGCGGCTGATCAAACAGTGGATAATTTGGTAAGAAACAATACAGTGGTGATATGCACAAAGGTTAGTGAGGTGAAATACAGCATGTGGAATCAAAACTATCATATACTGGCTGGATGAGTAGAGGTAACATCACTGCTCTGCATGGAACGAGCCTGTGGAGTCATGGGTTCAATCCCAGCAAGCACCTCTCCAGTAAGTGTCCTTGGGCAAGACACCTAACGGTACACACTCGCCACCCAGGACATACTTGAAAACAAGAGAAATCTCAATGTATCATTCCTGGTAAAATCCTTTCTCAAAATAAATAAAATATACAACAAATAGTAGAGATCAGCTCTAGAAGAGCCAGAAAGAAAGTAACAAAGAAACATAACTTGAGTAGTTCACGGATTTGACACATTTGCAAACCTTTTCAAGGCAATATTTGTGTGCCACCTGTGGAGAATCAAAATCCACTATCTTATCTCTCTCCTTTCACACTTACAGGGTAATTCAAAGAGATTTGAAAAGTCATCGCACGTTCGGTGACTTTTCGTTCTCTTCAATTCGGTTCCTTTTGCCGATTCCATTTCGGTGACCCTGCGGTGTATTCAGCAAGCACCACAGGGGCCACGAATTGTAGGAAAAAGCTGCCGCAAACCTGACAAAAACTAACCGCAAAACCCGGCGAATGCACACCGAAAACCCGCAAAAACATCTGGATTAACCTGCCGAAAACCACGGATAAACCCGAGCAGGAGCCGTTCGCAGCCTCCGGAAAAAGCCGACACCGCAGAAGAGGCAGTGAATAAATTAGAAAAAAAGTTTGTATGAATGTTTGAAAAGTGAAACGCTGTTTGCAAAGAAACTACTGAGCGAAAATGGCAGAAATTTACATATGAGGTCCAGGGAATGATAATAAAGAGGGCTGTTACAGAACAAATAAGTAAACTTAAAAAAAAAAAATCGGACTTTAAAAAAAAAAATGCTTAAAATATCCTAAAAAACCTATAAATAAAGAGACTCTTTACTGCAGAATTTTATAATGAACGGTTTATTAGATATTGAATTAAAACGGTAATATTTTTAACATTAAAGCTGGGCTTATGGGATTCTCCTGAATAAACCTGTCGAATTAAACCACCGAATGGCAGTGCATTTCGGGAACCTTTCACTGCTGGTTTGTGTTCTCTGAATAGCCGAAGCAGTGCTTTTTCATGGGGATTTCACTGCCCTCCAACAGGCACCGAACAGGCACCGTATGTGCAGGCAATTCGCCATGATTTGGCGAATTGCCTGCTCTCTGAATAGCCGAATGGCCAGGAAAGGTAACCGAACGCTGATTTTCAGCATTCAGTTACCTTTTTCTAGCAATTAGGATCTCTTTGAATTACCCTGTTAGTGTAAACAAGCTGCAAGGAGCAGCTCTTACACTCATTGTACCACAAAGGTCAGAATCTTCTCTGCTACGTCACAACAGCAAGGGAGAGGGTAGACTACTAGAAGAGCTATGGGGCAATTAATTACTGAACATTGAGGGGGCTTTAATGACTGAAAATACCAGTAAAGTACACCTGCAATGTGTAAACTTCCATTTACCGGCATTATGCCACATAAATTTACATTCTATTGGTATTTTTTTGGAAGTTTCATTGCTAATAATCCCAGGACATACTTGAAAACGAGACAAATCTCAATGTATCCTTCCTGGTAAAATACTTTATAAATGAATATAATAAATAAATTATGACCACTGCAAATCCCCATAAGCAGGATAACGGACCATTTTTACTATCAATCGTTATCACATTTATTGCCGTTTCTGCCTTTACGCTAATAATACAGAACCGATGTGAAATTGCGTAAGATAAAGGACACCATCTAAAGTTCAGAATCTTTCATCCCAACCATATTTCTGTAAAGGATAAATACATGAAAATTTTTAAATGAGCAAATAGAAGAACAATTTCTTTGCAAAATTTATATTTTACCGTATATTTAACTGTTAACTTCGCACCCTATGTTTCACATAAATGTTATGATAAATGTTTTTTCAACGGAATGTGCTTAGAGAAAGGGTAAAATATATAGTATACAAAAACTATAAGATTAGCCCATAATAATTAAGAAAAATATATAATTTTTCAAAATGAATGAAAAGTCCCATCAATCCTGAAACATAATTTAATAAGCAACAAATCTCTTGTAATTGTATATACCTACAATTTTATTGTGAATATATCTTATTCAACAAAATAAAGGTTTGTAGGAAGAATTGAAAGGACAGAGAAAAAAACGCATATTATTGAGCCTGATTTTATTGTGGTAGAGTACATAAAAAAAATTTATTTTCTCAGCTTTGACTCTTTCAATGCCAGTATAGTATCAGGCAATCCAATAAAGGTTTGATTTAAAAGTGTCGCTTAGAAATGTTTATATCCTGAAAATGGGAGTGATGAAAATGTTATTTGTATCTGAAATGTCTTTTTGCAAACATAAAAGAAGCATTCTGAATTTTCAGGGACTGGAATTTTGTTTCCTTATAGAGATTCTGAAATTTTTATTCTTCTCAGTTTTTTTAACCCCTTCGCTGCTGAGCCATTTCACGTCTGTGCGCTGAGCTAATTTTTACGGCTTTTGCTCATCATGTTTAAACGCGATTTGAAGCCACGTTTTATTATACGACCCAGACATATTATATATCCTTTTTTTCGGCAGATTCAGAATATATCATTATTATATAATATATAGAGACAGGGCATGTAATATACATAACAAAAAACGCAATAAAATTTGAATTTTTAAGCATCTACAGTGTGTAAAGTGTTTTTTTTTTCACATTTTAGCATCCGAGCCTTTGCGGTTATATTTTCTATGGGGTGCACTTGTTAAAAAAAATTAGAAATGGGGACTCGTTACATTTTTTTGGGGGTAAATTATGTGATTTTTAGCAACCACCTGCCCCCCCATACAGGAGATATGAAAATTACGTCATCGCGTCCGACATGATGACGTCATTACAGTGGAAGGGTCCCTTAAAAGCAACGCCTGACTTCTAGGAAATCAGAACGCCGCAGGACCCCGGACCAGAGAGAGGAGGATATCTCTGGCTTCCGCCGAGCGGATGATGTGTGGGGAACGTCCTCCCCCTACAGTGGGAGTCAATGGGGACACGTCATCTGCAGTCAAGGGGTTAAAAAGGATGAACTTTCCAAAAGGTGCAAAATATTTATTAAAATTGCTTTGCTATTTTCTTATATATTGATATTTACTGCTTTGCAAGCAACACAATCTCACGAATAATTAAAAAACCAAAAGAAACACAAATCCATTGTCCCAAAATACTTTTTCACCACATGTAGTGGCTTTGTCAGACAGCTACGACTCTATTACCTCCTTCAAGCTAACGCTTACGCTCACATAAATGAGCATTAGCGCTATCTTAATAGAGGTGATGGAGCTCCGCACAGATCACTCCAAATCGCTAACGGGTTAAAAACAAATTATCGAATTGGTATTAGCGCTTGCTTTCTGTACTTTGCACACTTATACTTAACATGGGGAGCGCAAAGTGCAAGCAGGGAGTAACTAGCGTTAGGATCAGCTGTGTGAGTGTTGACGTTAGGTTAAGTGACCCACCCATATTACATTCCAAACACTAACGGATTAAAAAATCAGCACGAGTTTACTGTAGTTTGCGTTCCATATGCTTAACATGGGGAGTGCAAAGAGTTAATTAACGTTAGGATTGCAAAGTCGTAACGCTAATTATGCCCCGCTGTGGTTAGCTCAAAAGTTACCCACAGCTAGGAGCTGGTGCTAACGAATTCCGCTTCTGCAGAATCAGTCAACACCAGCTACAAAGCCCCTAAAAATCAGATACTCACCTCTCATCCAGCGGTGAGAACGGAGGTCCTATCTGCCTCTTCAGGTCACCAGAAGCAGAGTTAGACTGGGGTAAAAAGTCCCCGGTCTCTCTCTGCTATCACTCCGCCAACCTGCAGGATCTCGCTAGAGGCGAGATCCTGCCAGTCATGTGACCTGGCAGTCAACGTCTCAGTGGAGTCCTATGGACTTCATGGAGGGGATGCACGGGGAAGCACATTAGCGCTGTCACGAGTATCCTGAGGTTTAGCATTGTATTATGCGGCAGGCTGTTGAATTAGTGCCTGCCCCATAATATGGAGCGAAAACGGGGACACTAAGGAGAAACCAGCAGGCACAGGTTTTCCTCCTTAGCGTCCCCGTTTAGCGTGCAGAATTTAATACTGCCCAAGGTTGTTTATAATTTGGCCAGCATATTCAATCAACTTACAAAGGTAAGGATGGCTAGTGTGGATAGAATACTTAAAACTGATGCAACGGAAATATTTATCAAAGCCTGCATTAAGGCTCGAGTCAGACGAGCGCAGTGTTCACGTCTGTGTTGCCGCACATTTTAACGTCCGTGGTAGCATACAATTCTGATCAATAGAGACCACACACGAAGTACGTCCGCACAGAATTGCAGACGCACAACGGACGCGGCAAATGGACGCAAGCTAGGCAAGAACATAAAACTGCTAGAATGGACGTGAAGAGTGCGCCACGTCCACAGTGCTTTGTGTGTGAGTGATAGAATGTATTCAGACGGACTGCATTTATACGTCCAGCATTTTTGACAGACAAAATGTTTTTTTCATATTAAATTTATTTCCCATTTACATCAGTCAAAACAAATGTCAGTCACAAAACCGGACCGTGTGGCCACTACCTTGTCGTCTGTCAGAAAATACATCCGTTGTGCACAGACACACAGTCCGCACAGAATGCGTTCGTCTGACCCTAGCCTAAAAGCAGCAACCTAATCACGGCCTAAACAAACACATCAGAAAAGAACTGAGAAATGCATCAATAGAACAAAAAGAAAAAGGTTTAAGAAAAATGCCAAACATCTATAATAAGGTCAAAGGTCCTACTGTACATGCTCAGCTCAGTATACGTGTATCAATGGTCCCATGTTGATAGCATCTTCATCTGCTAGTAATGGATGATATCAGAGGCCGTATAAATCAGGGCCGTGGTCTACAAGGAAGTATTATAGGAGCACTTACACTTGCTACATCAGCGAGCTGAGAATTTTATTGAATATTATACATTTTGTATGTGAATGTATATGAGCTAAGGATTCCAGTGTGGTAAAGTGCGTGCACGCAAGGAAAAAAGGCAAAAAACTGATGTTACTAAAGAATATTAGAGCAAACCGTTAATAACGGTTTCTTTTTTCTGTCATTGGCTCATTCTTCATCTTAAAGATCCAGGTGAATATACATGTATGTCAATACAAAACATACTGTACCTTGTATTCAATACCATTATTATTATTATTGTCATCATTTATATAGCGCCAACAGTTTCCGCAGCGCTTTACAATAACCAAAGGGAATGAGATACAGATAAACGGACATAGGATGGAAATAAGAGGTGTAGAGGGCCCTGCATGTAGGAGCTTACAGTCTAGAGGGATTGGGGTTGAGGAAAACAAGGGGAAGTTTTACTGGACGGCAGGATCATTAATGCCAGTGGTTTGGGAATGATGAGGCCATAGAAGCAGCTTCAATCATGTGTCAGTAGGTGAGCAGAGGGGTGAGTTGCATCAGTGATGTGCGCTAATCTGAAGAGATGGATTTTGAGGGATTTCTTGAAGGCCTGAAGATCAGGGGAGAGTTTGATAGGACAAGGCAAGTCATTACACAGGACCGGAGCTGCCCTTGAGAAGTCTTGGAGGCGAGAGTTGGCCGTGCATGTGTAGACAGATGACAGGTGGAGATTACCCGCTGACCGGAGTTGTCTAGACGGAACGTGCTTGTGGAGTAACAAAGACATGTAGGGAGGGGTTGAGTTTGAGCAATTTCAACATGAGCGTCAATATTTTAACCCTTTCGCTGCTGAGGCATTTCCCGCCTCTGTGCTGAGGTCATTTTTACCGATTTTGCTCATCATGTTTAAACGTGTTTTGAAGGCTTATTTTAGTATATGACCCAGACATATTATATATCGTTCTTTCCGTCAGACTCGGCAGATTCATAATATGTCATTATTATATGTATACGTCATGACATGTCTGTATATTATAAAAACAAATGCAATAAAATATGAATTTTCAATAATTTACAACGTGTAAAGTTTTTTTTTTTCACATTTTAACATGCGAGCAATTGCGGTTATATTTTGCATGGGGTGCGCTTGTTAACAAAATTAGAGATGGGGTCTCGTTACATTTTTTTTTGGGAAAATTACGCGATTTTTAACAAACGCACCGCATACAAAAATCGTTAGTGCAGCATCATTGTTCACATTATAATTGAAATGGGAACAATATTGCTGCATTAACGAACCAAAAATTAGAAAAAAAAACTTGTTTATTTTTTTTTATAATTTTTTTTAAAATATTTTTTTATTTTTATTTTTAATTTTTTTACAAACTTTTTTCATAGTCATGTTTGGGATTGTTGGAACGGCCATGCTCTGGCCGATCCAACAATATCAAACATTAACCCCTAACTGCCACAGATCTGGAGATAGGGGGTTCATTGGAACCCCCTATCTCCACCATTGGTGGCAGTTAGGAGTTAACTCCAGGACTGGCGTCATCGTGCTATGCACGATGACGCCAGTCCTCAGGGGGCATTCCCAGAAGCTTGGCCGACATCCAAGATGTCGGCCAGCTCCGGGAAAGGATCACGAACCGGCGCTTTCAGTGCCGATTCCTGATCCAGCCCCCATGGGGCTAATTCCAGGTACCGTTAGGAAGGGCAGGCTGTGCCCTTCCAAACGGTGCCTGGGTTAACCCCCTGCACGCCGCCGATCGGGAGGGAGAGAGGTCCGAAGAACCCCCCCTCCCTTTCAGGCGCATCCTCCGCACATGCGGGGGGGGGCGCGCCTGAATTAGGTGTCAACGCGCCGCTGCAATGACACCTAATTAGCCCGGCGGCGGTTCCGGGTGCTGGGCTGACATCAAGGATGTCAGCCCGCACCGGGGGGGCCAGCGATCGGCCGGAACCCGGCCGAACGCTGGCCCCAAAGGGAGGACGCGCTCAGCGCGTCCACCGCAAGGAACGTTACCTGCGGGTGGACGCGCTGAGCGCGTCCTCCGCAGCGAAAGGGTTAAACTGTATCCTGAAACGTATCGGAAGCCAATGGAGGGACCGGCAGAGGGGGGAGGTACGCGAGGTAATCTAGGATGTTATAATTGATTGAGTATTTTTTTAGTTTAAGGTGTATATATACGTGTTAGTATCCCCCCATCCTAAGGGTGGGATGATTTTATGTACATGAAATCAATAGAAAAAGACTGAAAAAATCATCAGCACTTTAAACGGTAGAATGTTATCTTTACAGGCAAGACTATGTTCACAACTTTGATCTATGTTTTGGCACTTTAACAGTTAAATTACATTGTAATATGCTTATATTTGATATCAAATTGTAAATAACACCTTTATCCATATTATTTTTCTTTGCATAACAGGATATCTTTAAATGTCTCTTTTCAACAATCACTTTTGTAGAAGATGGCTCGTTCTTTTTGAAAAAAATAAAAATAAATAATCAAACGTGCCGGCACGAAGGAAACTAAAGTCTAACAACGAACATGAAATTCACATACTGAAACATCCTGAACACAAAATGAATAAACAGATCTGAGATTAAATCAGCATCAGACAAATCTTTATTGTGCTTTCCTTGCAAACAGCTGAGAATCTCATTTCAGATCATTAGATAGGACGTTATTTCAGCCAAAGCCAGAGGGGGGCAACAATGACTTTTCAATAATAGTACGTATGCTCTTAGCTTTGAATACTGGTAATTCAATGAATACAATAACTTGTATGTATTATTATGAGGTCAATACTCAGTCAATACAATATTTTTCTTTTTCTTACCAGTAAAGTACACAGACCGTATCTGTAAACCTTGCTGCCGAGCACACTGCTCGCTCCGTTTCCATATCCTTAAATTGAGTGCAGTATTCTACTTCTTTTTAAATTAGTGCTATAAATCAAGCAATATGTAATATTAAATGTGTTGTTATTATTATGTTTGGAGTAAAAACAGAAGCAAAGTAAGCAGAGCAGTATAGCATGTGTGCTGCAAAGATAACTAAAAATGTAATCAGACACATTCCATATTCACACACAATACAGAATTGGGAATGTAAGACCCTTATAAAATGCAAACACGCACTGCTCCCTATATATATCACCTAGGAACAGCATTTTCGTTGAGTTAGGCTGGGGTCAGTCGAGCGCACTGACTGCGCACAGTAACGGACGTACTTTTTAACTGATGAGATTGTGGTTACATTGTATCACTTAATTTTGACTGATGTTGAGAAAAAGAAAAAAAAAACTGTATGCAGTTGTTTCTCAACGTCCGTCTAGCTTTTTCACGTTGATGCCATTTTGGCGTCCGTTGCAACATGAACATGCAATGTGAAAAAGTGCGCACGTGCTTCATGTGTTGTTCTCTATTGACTCCTTTGACAAGCTACAACAGACAGCAAACAGTGCGGTCCGATGGACGCAAAAAGTGCACTCGTCTGACGCGGGCCTTAGATCTGACACTTATTTTTTACTTTTAACTGGTGGCATCTGAATACAAAAATGACCCCAGTTTTTCTCTATCACGTCAATTTTTTAAAAGGTACAGGATACCCTCCCTTTCTCTCAAATACCATACAAAATGTGCACACAATGGGAAATAATGAAAAAATGACCTGAATGTCGAATTCGAATTTAACCTAAAGGTCGAATTGGGTGCAAGTAGTCAAGTTAGGTACAAATTTACACTTATAGCTTTTCCTGGAGTGTTCAATCTGTGGACAATCTCACCTGATGCTCCAACAATAGTCAGCCATCACATGTTCATCCCATCTACCCTGATACCGTTCCTCCATGACCTTCAAATCTTGGTGGAATTGTACAGAAGTAACAGTCACTGGAGTGATCTGTGGGCTCTCGCCAAGCCATAGGTATATCAAATGGCAACTTATCACGTGTTCCCTTCGTCTGCATCCGTAAATGCTCGACTCACTGCTTGCACACCTTGTGAGGGACCCAAGACTTATCTTGATCACCAAGTTTTACTTTGAAATATGCAACATAGGCCTGCCTGACCAATGCGCTGATGTTTGCCCTTTGACTGGGAACGGTGAAACAGGTGCCACAGATGTAACAAAAGGAATCAGTGCTGTTTTGGCACTTACGACGAGAAATAACAGAGGCAGAGATGATCTGAAGGAAAGGAAATAAGTATGCAAATAAATAAATAAATAAATTCTGCTTACTCCTTGTATATAGACTTCCAGGATACGATTCACTAAATACAGTTGTAATACCCTCTCACCACACTCAATTGTAACTGAAATGCAGAGACAAGTAACATCTGGTCACCAAGGTCGTCCGCCACCCCTACCCACTCGAGGGCAGTTCACTCTCGGCCAATAGGAGAGCACACGTGCTCCCATATATCCGGGCAAGACTAATCGCATTCAGATAAGCTGTCGAGAAAAAATCAGACGTGATAGAAGAAAACTAACAGCAGTTTGGAAATCAGCGCCTAATTTAGGCTGAAACAGCTGAAATATCGAACGCGACAGAAAATATGTTCCAAATTGTTCCCCAGTGATTCTATCTATAACAAAAGGCATCATGATTGCTTATAAATGTTTGAAAAAGCTTTCAAATAATTAAATTGTTGATCGATTTTAACTGTTAGAGTAAAATAGAGAAAATGGACTAGATTACCTCCCGAACGTTTACGTTAGTGTTTGGATATGTAAGCATTAACGTCAGGATAAGTGGCCTTAATGCATGCTCCCCATGTTACATTACCAAAGCTAATCAGAGAAAAAATTCGTTAGCGCATCGGTGATTGCTTGAGCTTACTGTACTTTGCAAATCCTATACTTTACATGGGAGTGCAAACAGTAATTAGAGTTAGGATTAGAAAGGTGACAAAGTCCTAGCGCTAATTATTGCACCGATAGGGTAATGAAAATTTGATCGTCATCTAGAAGCTGGTGCAAACTGATTCTACTTTTGCAGAATCAGCCGGCACCAGCTAAAACCGCCCCCCAATAAATCCGATACTCACCTCTCATTCCGTGGCAAGAATGGTGGCCCGATCCACTGCTTCTGGCTGCCGGGAGCAGAGTGAGACTAGGGACAAATAATCCCCAGTCACCCTTCGTGATCCCTCTGCGGTCCTGCACGATCTTGCAAGAGCAAGATAGCACAGGACTCGCGGCTCGCAGCACAACACTCCATTGTACCTATGTACTCCAAGAGGTCAAACTCGCAGCGGCGTGGAAGCACTACTTCAAGAATCAGCTAAGGCAGTGTGTGGTTTTAGGGCAAGGCGCCGAGGTATCGCCTGCCCCCGAATCCCTGTTAGCATCTCCGTTTTAGCGTGAAGGATGTAATATGGCCCGATGTGTTTTCTGAATAGAGGTTATTCACTAAACACTGCAGGTTTGGAACAGGGCAATTCAAACAGCAGCAGGAGAACATTAATCTATGAAGCTAAAAGGCAGAACTGCTAGAAAAAGAGTCAGCGCCCACGGGTCAAGCGTAAGATGGGAATTCTGCATGAGACATTCTGCCTGCACAATGTAACAGCTGGATAGTAGTGAAATCGAGTCTCCACCACTAATAGACCCAAAAAGAAACGCCAGTCAATTAATCCTACTATTCTATGTAAATACATGTTCTTATATTTGTATTATATTTAACATGGTTTGCTGTCTGTTATTTATTAAGCTTATATTACTGTTAAAACCTGTTAGTACCGGCTAGGTGGAGTAGAGGTAACATCACTGCTCTATAACTGTGGAGAGAGACTGGAAACGCAGGTTCGATCCCGGCAAGAGCACCTCTCCAGTAAGTGTCGTTGGGCAAAGACACCTAATGGTACATACTCTCCTCCCAGGACATACTTGAAAATGGGAGAAATCTCAATGTATCCTTACTGGTAAAATCCTTTCCAAAAAAAAACCACTCTAAGCATTGTCCAACTTTTAAATATTTTATTCATAGCATTTACAGATACATAGATCCGCCCATGAATTCAGTGCACCTTAGTGCTACTCTAAACCTACCAGTACAAATTGTTAGTACAGTACAGTTAGTACAGTGTTGAACATAGGTGGGAGAGGAAGTCCACGTGTTTACAGGACTGGAATCCAAAGTGCAGCAGATAGAACTTCCTTATGAGCACCATACTTAACAGGCTCCCCGAGAGTGGATGTAGCATGGGGGCTTATTAAGAATCCAGGCATCACATCGCAGAGAAACGTACAGACCATGTCAGGAAGCAAACCGGATCAGCGCAGACCATGCCAGAGGTTGGGGCAGGTAGCAAGCAGGAGAGGTTCAAGAAACAAGCTGAGGGTCAGGAATCCAGGAGCCAAGATCAGAGAAATGCAGGATAGGAACAGGAATCTGGAATGAGCCAAAAAAATTATGTTTAGTCATTCTAGCCTTTGGATACACTAAGGATCATGTCTAGCTATTGTAAAAGCTACAGTACAGAAAATGCATAGATAAGACAGGGTGTGCCACTATATAATTATACCATAAGATTTAAATGTAGTTTCATTGGACACAACACACTCGATGAGTGCCGTCATGCCCTGCCATGCCCCAGCCACAGACGGACCTGTGTTTGTTCATTCAGGCAGCACCCTTCATGCCTTGCTTGTGCTCAGCACTGGTATTCAGAACACTAACGGTTAATCACAAACCACATGACACTTACCTGAGCTAAATAAAGGGCTACGCCCCCTTCCCAAGGTGCTTCAGCATTGTCACTCATTTACTGCTAGAGTAAAGTCCCATACATACCTGCTCCTGTTACTTGCTTCCACTGTGTGCCTAGACCCGGATAATGACCTGACCACGTACCTGATCAACCCTTGGTATTGCACTTGGATTCCCCTTCAGCTGTGTTGCTTCACCCCAACACCTGCCTCCCCTGGATACCTCGGTGTCTTCAAGTTCCTAGTACCCTCTCAAGTACCCCATTGTGCAAGACCCACCTCTCAGGTTCCTCGCTGTGTCTCCAGACCCCGCTGTACTCCAGACCCTCTAAGCCTCCTCGTAACCTCTCCCATCAACGAGCCTGGCCAGCCCTCTTCAAGCCCTGCCTATCATCATAGCTTGCTGGCTCTCCTGCTTCTGCCACCACTTTTCCCCTCAAGTATGTGCATACTTACATATCATTGCATACTGGTCTCATACCTGCATGGCCGGTATCCCTCCGGTACTGATCCTTACACATATCTATTACAAGCAGCTGGCTACGTGCAGGGTAGCCTGACATGAGTAACTTGACCTCAATGCTTCATTTACTTGGGGAACAGGAATTCAGATACAGGAAGCAACTGAATATTTTTGGGGCCAAATAAGTGTAAAAATTACAGCCATTGTAATGGAGATAGTTTTACATGGATGTACTCGCGGACACCACTCAATGTGCATGAATTTTGACGTTGAAGGTAATTAACTCGAGAAATATGGAAGCTGAAGAAGTCATTTAGTTTTGTAGTATCTATTTCCATCCCACGTGATGGAAGTCAAAAGTTCACTCGTCTGATGCCCTGCACTCCCGCCTATAGAAAGACATCACATGTCTCACCTATTCACACTCGATTGAAGCCGCTTCTATGGCCCCACCATTTCCGAACCACTAGCATAAATGAACCTGCTATCTAGTGCAATTCCTCTTGTCTTCCTCAACCCCAATCCCTCTAGACTGTAAGCTCCTATGAGCAGGGCCCTCTACACCTCTTGTTTCCATCCTATGTCCATTTATATGTATTTCGTTCTCTTTGGTTATTGTAAAGTGCTGCAGAAACTGTTGGCGCTATATAAATGATGACAATAATAATAATAATAATAATAATAATAATGTTTTGGCGGGCTTCCTAGAGTTCTTACGCAACCAAAAATCTGTATCAATTCTAATGTGAAAAAGTGTGCACGTACTTCATGTGTTGTTCTCTATTTGATCCATCAAAATTCTATGATGGATGTAACAATCGGCATTAAAACAGTCATATTTAATATGCTCACGTGGCCCCAGCCCATGCCACAAGAAAAAAAAAATGAATAAAAAAATAGCAAAACAAAACAAAAAAGTTAAACTGCAAAGAGCTTTGTATCTTTTTAAAGAAAGGTGGAGGGGGACCAGGGTGCATGCAAAACATTCAATAGAATTTCCCTTGAATTCTCTGCTACCTCTCACGCAACATTACCCAATATTATTCATACTAAATGTAGTGAGATGACGGTGATCACTCTCTAACAGCATCTCCAGCCAGTCAGCCAGTTGAAAGATACTGCAAATTACATTGTACCTCTGCAGTCTGCTATATCTTCGTTTCCAGCCAGCCGCATTGTTATTGCTGGTTGGATCAATTTTTGAGCATGTGGCCAATTGTCACTCAACTTTAACACTGCAGCACAGCTCTTTCCTCTAATATACAGTATGCTATAATGAAGTGCACAGCTAAAAACCATTTCAATAGCATCCAGTGGACCAGACCTGAAACTATTAAATGCTGTTTAAAAAGAGATTTAAATCTATCTCACAATTGCTCCAGGCCAAGAGCATGTTTCATGTCAAACCTGGAAAGTGCTAGACTCTAGAGCATTGATTACGCCGCACTGTAACACATATAGCTTGACTGTTCAATATGTGAAAAATGATGGTCTGCAACACAATGTGTTGTAAATTAATCAATATATCAAGTTATCCCATTATGTATTAATATGCTTGTAATAAAATACAATTTATAAAGATCAAATTAATGCAAACTTTAGTGACTGAGTGGTTAACCCCTTCACTACCAATGGATGTTCCAGAAAACCAATGTCAAAAAACAGTGTTTGGTTTTTTTTATTCAATTTTTTTTTATTTCGGAAGCATATATTCTATAGAATAACACTCATGAAAATTAAAACAAAACAATAAAAGATTATAAGTCAGCCAACGAAAGAACATAGAGCAGAAGAATACAACAATGGGCGTCCTCCTGAGTCGCGAGAGGAATAAAGCACGGGACGAAACATGGAGAAGCACACACATGAAGGGAAAAAAGGGGGAAAGGGAGGACATGGACGACCACCAGTACCAGTTTTTTTTAATCATTTTTATTAATTAGCTAACTGCCGGCGAGGAAGGTCACGTTCTGAGGAGCTCCTCCACTATAGCAGTCTATTTGGCCTTTTTTGGTGACCCCTCGTCGGTTCTAAGACTTCCTGAAGGTGACAGGTGGTCCCTGTAGCCCTCTGACTCAGACCGGGGTCCCGCTGCATCGCTCTGAGTGTGGATCTTGGAGTGAGGTGAATCTGGGCCTACCTCGGCAGCCTGCTTCCGGCGTCAGGGGCGGATCCAGGGGGGGCAACAGGGCAATTGCCCCCCCCGAGAATTGGTCCGGGGGTTGAGGGACCCAGATGCCGGGCAGCGCGAGAGCGCCTGCCCGGTCTTGAACAGTCCGTCCTGTGAAGTGGATGCGGCTGTGTGCGTGCGCAGCCGGTCACGTGGTCCGGCTAATCAGGTGGTACTGAGTCTCTGTACCACCTGACTGGCCGGACCGCGTGACCGGCTGCGCACGCACACAGCCGCATCCACTTCACAGGACGGACTGTTCAAGATCGGGCAGGCGCTCCCACGCTGCCCGGCATCTGGGTTCCTCAACCCCCTGCCGGAGCTGGGGCAACAATCCAGGTGAGAGCTGGGGGCAAATCCATGACCTGGGGGCAAATCCATGTGTGACCTGGGGGCAAATCCATGAGCTGGGGGCAAATCCATGTGTGACCTGGGGGCAAATCCATGTGTGACCTGGGGGCAAATCCATGTGTGACCTGGGGGCAAATCCATGAGTGACCTGGGGGCAAATCCATGAGCTGGGGGCAAATCCATGAGCTGGGGCAAATCCATGAGCTGGGGCAAATCCATGTGCTGGGGCAAATCCATGAGCTGGGGCAAATCCATGTGCTGGGGCAAATCCATGTGCTGGGGCAAATCCATGAGCTGGGGCAAATCCATGACCTGGGGGCAAATCCATGAGCTGGGGCAAATCCATGAGCTGGGGCAAATCCATGAGCTGGGGCAAATCCATGAGCTGGGGGCAAATCCATGAGCTGGGCAAATCCATGAGCTGGGGGCAAATCCATGAGCTGGGGGCAAATCCATGACCTGGGGGCAAATCCATGAGCTGGGCAAATCCATGAGCTGGGGGCAAATCCATGAGCTGGGGCAAATCCATGAGCTGGGGGCAAATCCATGACCTGGGGGCAAATACATGAGCTGGGCAAATCCTTGACCTGGGGGCAAATCCATGAGCTGGGCAAATCCATGTGCTGGGCAAATCCATGATCTGGGGGCAAATCCATGAGCTGGGCAAATCCATGACCTGGGGGCAAATCCATGAGCTGGGGGCAAATCCATATGCTGGGCAAATCCATGACCTGGGGGCAAATCCATGAGCTGGGCAAATCCATGACCTGGGGGCAAATACATGAGCTGGGCAAATCCATGAGCTGGGCAAATCCATGACCTGGGGGCAAATCCATGAGCTGGGGGAAAATCCATGAGCTGGGGGCAAATCCATGAGCTGGGCAAATACATGAGCTGGGCAAATACATGAGCTGGGCAAATCCATGAGCTGGGGGCAAATCCATGAGCTGGGGGCAAATCCATGAGCTGGGGCAAATCCATGAGCTGGGGGCAAATCCATGAGCTGGGGCAAATCCATGAGCTGGGGCAAATCCATGAGCTGGGGGCAAATCCATGAGCTGGGGGCAAATACATGAGCTGGGCAAATACATGAGCTGGGCAAATCCATGACCTGGGGGCAAATCCATGAGCTGGGCAAATCCATGTGCTTGGCAAATCCATGACCTGGGGGCAAATCCATGAGCTGGGCAAATCCATGACCTGGGGGCAAATCCATGAGCTGGGGGCAAATCCATGTGCTGGGCAAATCCATGACCTGGGGGCAAATCCATGAGCTGGGCAAATCCATGACCTGGGGGCAAATACATGAGCTGGGCAAATCCATGAGCTGGGCAAATCCATGACCTGGGGGCAAATCCATGAGCTGGGCAAATCCATGTGCTGGGCAAATCCATGACCTGGGGGCAAATCCATGAGCTGGGCAAATCCATGACCTGGGGGCAAATCCATGACCTGGGGGCAAATCCATGAGCTGGGCAAATCCATGTGCTGGGCAAATCCATGAGCTGGGGGCAAATCCATGAGCTGGGCAAATCCATGACCTGGGGGCAAATCCATGAGCTGGGGGCAAATCCATGTGCTGGGCAAATCCATGACCTGGGGGCAAATCCATGAGCTGGGCAAATCCATGACCTGGGGGCAAATCCATGAGCTGGGCAAATCCTTGAGCTGGGGGCAAATCCATGTGTGAGCTGGGGGCTCTCTGCTCCTCTAGATTGTAAAATCCGGGGTGCCCTCTGCTCCTCTAGATTGTAAAATCCGGGGTGCCCTCTGCTCCTCTAGATTGTAAGCTCCTGGGTGTCCTCTGCTCCTCTAGATTGTAAGCTCCTGGGTGCCCTCTGCTCCTCTAGATTGTAAGCTCCTGGGTGCCCTCTGCTCCTCTAGATTGTAAGCTCCTGTGAGCCGGGCCCTCTGCTCCTCTAGATTGTAAGCTCCTGTGAGCCGGGCCCTCTGTAAATTCTCGTGAGTCGGGCTCTCTGCTAAAACACCTTATTTTCTGTAAGTGCCCCTCCCGAGACTAGTCTCTGGATCCGCCCCTGTCCGGCGTCCATCTTGGGCCTATACACCCCTGATCCGGCCTTGCTGCGAGACACTCTCCTCTGGTGGGTCCCCCTCTGCCCCGAGTTCGATGGTGAAAAAGTCGGGAAAGGGAGCTGGCCGGGTGGAGGGTCCGCGCCAGAGTGACATCCGGACGTCGTTGAGCGGCGGCCTCAGACACCAGCGTGATGCCTCCCAGACTGGGTCCCTAACACCTCACCCTTCCTCGGATGAGGAGGGGGTGCGCTGGCCGGAGAGCCGTGTGGCTGCAGCGCGAGCCCGGACCCCTGCAACCTCTTCGACCCAGGTGCCGAGAAGAGCCAGCTCTGAACAAACACCTTTGCGCTGCTCTACAGCCGCGGAGGTGCGCCCCGATGAGCGGCTTCCTTTACCTCAGGATGATCTAACTGCTGACACCAGGCCTTCTACAAAGGGAGATATCAGCCGTATATTAGCAGAGCTGCGGGAATTGCGGGAGCTATGGATGTCGGATCTCCGTGTTATCCAGGAGGATGTGACTGCTGTGACAGCTCGGGTGGATGCTGTGCAAACACAGGTGGATGGAGCGGCAGTTGAGCAGACCTGACAGGCTGTACAGGTCGCTGCACTACAGGACCAGGTGACTCACCTCACTGCGGCAGTGGAGTTGCTGGAGGCACGCCACCGCAGGTGAAATATCCAGAGTCGGTGGCCTCTGCTGACCTGCCGGATTTTTTGAATCGCATGGTCCGTCACCTCCTGGTTCTCCCGGACCCTGACCCTCAGGTGATCGTGTCGGCTGTTCGTCTGCGGAAGGCTGCTGCGGCTCCTTCGGAGGCCTCGAGGGATGTTCTCGCGGTAATACGAGATCTTTCATTTAAAGGGGAGCTGATGTCTCTGCCAGCGGCTCGTGCACCTTTTGTGTTTGAAAATAAGTCCTTGGCTCTTTTCCATGACTTACCTTTTTTTACTTTGATGGCGAGGCGACGGTTCCATGAGGTCACGGCTGCATTGAGGGCGGCGGAGGTTCGCTACCGGTGGGGAGTCTCCGGTACTCTTGCTTTCCAGCATGACCGAATATCTCACCTAGTTGGCACACCGGCCGAAGCCTGGCTTTTGTTTGCCAAATTGGGTTTGATGACTGCGGGCCCAGACGGAATGTCTGGCACTGGGATATCTACTGCCACGGCTGCTGAGCCCACGTTCACCGACCCAGGCTGAGAGTGTTGCTCCTTCCCTCTCTCTTTCCTATTCAGTTATTTACCTTTCCCCCCCTTTTTCCCTTTTTTTTTTTTCTTTCTTACCGGATTGGACATTTAGTTTTCTATAGACTTGGCTGGTTCACTCTCGGTTATGACTTTATAGACTTATTCGGATGTCAGGATATTTGGCTCTTACCCCTCCTCCCCCCCTTTTTTTTTTTTTAACGGACGGGACACTGGGTGGTCCTGGGTGAGCCGCTGAGATGGTCACCTAGGCTCTCACCATCTCTCGTGGCCCCAGGACCCCCGGCTCTGTGGCCTCTTCTATGGCCCCCGGTCCTTCTTTGAATTTCCGGGGCGTGCCAGGAATGTCACCCTACTTGGGCAGTTCCCTCCCCCCCAAATTTTTTTTTTCTTCCTTCTCTCCTCTCCCTCTTCAGCCATCTGTTCTGTGCCCTCCTGGCTGTCACACGAGACTCCACCCATCCCTCATATCTGGTCCACCCGGACTCCCTTATTTTGCTCGGTCTGTTACCCCCCACCCTTTCGTATTCCCCTGCTCCCCATCTCTTTGTTATATTTATGTTAACAGGATATATTTGTAGTATATATATTGTTACTTTCTATGATGACTTCTTCTGAGATACATTACTGCGGAATTTGTTTTTGGTCCTGCGCAACCAATATTCATACTGTGTATTTTATTGCTGTAATTTTTTCTTATTCAAAATAAAATTTTGAAATATAAAAAAAAAAAAAAAAAAAATATTTGGGATCATTCCCTATGTATTCCTTACTGTAATAACCAGGTGTTGCCAATTCCTGGCCAAAAGGAGTTACTGTTGTTCTGGTTTCTGTGCATTATCAGCTGGAGAGATGTAATTTAGATTCGTTCCGAGCTGCACTTAAAAAGTGTTAGTATGTCAGGCATCATGCCCAGGGTGCTAAAACTTTAAAGACATCTTCTGGAGCCCAAATGCAAATGAATTTAATTTGCAATAAATTAAATAATTCTTCATTGCTCCTGTGGAAAATCTTATCGAAGATACTCTGTATCAGGGCACCAGGAGGTGCATTGCAGACAGAGTAGAGCCGACCTTGGTAGTGAAAGGGTTACGTAAAATGGCTCCACTCATAAATGTTACTGACTCCAATCCTGTTCCAAGACGAGCCACAACTTTTGTTGCAGCTCGGCTTCTTGGGCAACATAATGTACCTTTACGCTTTCACTGTGTTACTCTTTATTCACATTTACAGTCACACACTAAAATAAAAAAAATACAAAACCTGGTGTTAAGTGCTGTTGAAAATGCAAAATCACTTAACATCAAAAAGAACTAGATCAGAAAAATCCATACTCACCTCTGAGACCAGTGACCAGCGATCCCCTCAAATGTACTGATACAGAAAGGATACCAGACACAAGACGAGTCAACCAATAATAGACTACATGTGCTGCAAAGAGTCAAATTTAAGTGCTTTGAATATTGTGTTACATTTTCATTTAGACAAAACAAAGTACCAAAGGTACAAACTGAACTGGAGCAAAAAACAATCTGAAGGATAAAAAATCAAAATGTAAAATGTAACTAGAGAAAAAATAATAAAATAGAAAAACCACAAAACCTTCAGGCCAGTGTCAGACGAGCACACTAGGTGCGCCCATACTGACGTGGCTTCCGGCGTTCGTCGCAGCTTTGCGACGCTGCAACGGTGATGGTCAGATGCTGTTGTGCGTGCATGAATTGCGCGTGCAACAGTGTCCGTGCTGCGTGCGTGCAGCAGCCCTCTCCGTCAAAGCGCTAGGACACGTGTTGACGGATCTGCAAAGTGCGGTTCTCCATAGGAGGGTCGAGCCTTGCAGCGCTGAGCGTACTAACTACGCTCAGCGAGGTAGCCAGACGGGCGTCAGATGGGCGTCGAGTGGAAGTCCCCTCTCACGGATGTTCCTTCCGCTCTTTAAAATGCTCGTCTTATTTTGGCCTTATTATAACCAATGATGCGACAGTGCACAAGAACAAAAACAAAAGAGTATAGTGAAAAATAAACACAAAGGGCAACAATTCTAGAAACAAAGGGTGATGGGATCCCAAAGTACTGCTCAGCCTCTATATAAATGAAGATAGCAAGAGGTGTAGGCACAGCACCAGAACACACATTCACGGAGGAAATAGGTAAAGAGGGGGAGAGAAAACTACCTAATCCTCGGCAGATCGTGCTGTCTACAAGCCTCCCAAGCTAAGAAAACAGGCAATAGGAGATGAGATCAACATACCAACAGATTAGAGGCTGCCCGTTTGTTTGGGTATTGTTGCCCTTTGTGTTTATTTTTCATTATATTCTTTTGTTTTTGTTCTGGTGCACTGTCGCATCATTGGTTATATTAAAGGTTTTGTGGTTTTTCTTTATTATTTTTTCTCTAGTTACATCTTACATTTTGTTTTCTTTTATCCTTCAGATTGTTTTTTGCTCCAGTTCTCTTTGTACCTTTGCTACTTTCAGGGTTATTCAAAGAGATCCGAATGGCTACCGAAATGGAGCGAATTGCCTGCACATACGGTGCCTGTTCGGTGCGTGTTTGAGGGCAGTGAAATCCCCATAGAGAAGCAATGCTTCGGCTATTCAGAGAACACAAACCAGCAGTGAAAGGTTGCCGAATTGCCCTGTCATTCGGTGGTTTCATTCGACAGGTTTATTCAGGCGAATCCCATAGGTTTCAATGTTAAAAATATTCCCGTTTTAATACAATAACTAATAAACCGTTCATTATAATATTCTGCAGTAAAGAGTCTCTTTATTTATAGATTTTTTTAGGATATTTTAAGCATTTTCAGGATTTAAAAAAAAAAAAAAAAAATCCGATATTTTTTTAAATATTTTTAACTTTTAATTTTTAACTTTACTTATTTTTTCTGTAACAGCCCTTTTTTATTATCATTCCTTGGACCTCATATGTAAATTTCAGACATTTCTTTGCAAACAGCATTTCACTTTTCAAACATTCAAGCAAACTGTTTTTCTAATTTATTCACTCCATTCGTCTGCGGTGTCGGCTTTTTCCGGCGGCTGCTCTGCGTGTGATCGGCTCCTGCTCCAGTTTTTCCGGCATTTTCGGCGCGGTTAATCCAGATGTTTTTGCGGGTTTCGGTGTGCATTCGCCCTCGTTTTGCGGTGAGTTTTCGGCGGGTTTGCTGCGACCTTTCCCTGCAATTCGGGGACCCTGTGGTGCTAGCTGAATACACCGCAGAGTCGCCGAAATGGGATCACCAAATCGAACCGAATTGAAGAGAACGAAAAGTCACCGAACGTGCGGTGGCTTTTCGATTCTCTTTGAATAACCCTGTTTGTTTTGTCTACTTTTTCAGCCGGGGTTAAGCCCCTCTTTCTGAACTGTTGCATGCCCCTGCTTGTCACGGTGGCAGTACCACCAGGCACGCACCACCCTATACTTGCCCTCCGATCCTTGGAAGTGGTCGGTCTGTATATATATCCCTATGAATATAACTCGCAGGAAGGTGAGGCCTTGGTTCCTGAGAGAAGCCCCTATATGCAGAGATGCACTGTAAACTGCAAGGACAGGTGAAAGCAAAGGGTTAACAAAAGACCTCTGTACGGCAATACCAAAGATTCCCTGCACTGAAAGACCGGTCTTTAGGATAGCCGGATCTAATCTAAAGGAAAGTATTACCTTGAAGCCGTACAGAGTCTTTTGTTGTATACAGATGACAGGGTTTCCTGGAAACGGTACAGACAAGGAATAATCAATAGAGTAGTCATAAAGAGGAAAGCCAAAGGTCATAACCAGAGAGAGTACGTCATACAGAATATAGGAATAGGAACCAGAAGGGAAGTCAGCCAAGCCAAAATCGGTAACCGGGGAATCAGAATGGAACATAAACAGCAAAACAAAATACAGCAATAGACAGAACTGAATACACAGAAGGAACTGACATAAACTGGAACAGAAATAATAGAGACAAAAACTGAACAAACGGAGGACAACAGGAACACAGCAAGGAGCTCTCAGGACACAAGTGGCAAGGAGACCAGGCAAAGAAAAATGACCCAGCAATGTCCTATAGGTACATAGCTCTAATATAGGCAGGGGAATCAAGGCAAGGGTCAACAGGTGAGCAGCACACAGAACACCAATTAACCCCTGGGAGGCCACCCAGGAATTGGCAGCAACAGAAACACAAGGGAAAAAACACAATATACAAATACAGAGGGCAGGAAGACAGGGTTGGAACGTGGGAACGTGACACTGCTGTCTCTTATACTTTTGTGGGTGGTTAAATTTTTATTTACAACACCGCCGGTTTAAAATAATACCTAACTATTGTCTGGTGTGCGTTTCTCGTCTTTTTTTTTGTGAACTGATGAATCGACAAGAAGTGTAAGACATTTTACAATATGAATTTGTGACACATCAAATTACACACATATGTACTATTTTTCTTACACAATTTGGTAACGACACATTACAATGCACTTGCTCTTGATGTGGAATCAAATTGTTGTTGTAGTTTTCCACGTGTGATCCCTTCCAGATTGTAAGTAAAACATGTAACACGTGTGTTCGCCCTATGATATGCACAAGCCTAAGCTTCTGATACTTAATTAGTTTTTGTGTGTGCGAACATCACAGGATTTGTAGTTAAAATTAAGCAGTGGCCCACATCTTCCCCTACTTCTTTTTTTTTTCGTTAATGCACAATAGAGTGAAATGGCACAGTTTCAGCATGGTGACCCTTTGACTAATGAGCAAGAATAAAGGACATCTTAATCATTGTAATATAGATTTCATTTTGAAGGGCTTCTCTACTCCACAAAGGCTTTATTTTAACATTATGGAGTTTCATTTTAAAAAGGGTTATAACCTTGCCTTTAATCACACGTGCTGCACAGCATGAATTTAAATCAGCTAGACATGGAAGCGAGGCATACATTCAACAATATGTTCATCAATAAGAAAACAAGACAATAATATCAAAGGCGATAATTACTTTAAAATAAAATAATAAGCAAAAAAGAACAACTGATATCACCCGAATATTAGCTTCTTCTTTTTTATGGAAAAATACATAAGTATGCCTAAACCTGCAATTTATATCGAGTCATATATCTATGGAAGACATAGCTAATGTGTTAATAAATCCATTAAATGATAATAACACTTTAAAAAAGTCCCAACTCTTTCATTGTGTGCTTTGATTATGGCACACATTCACTGTGGCATCGTTTCGATAAACTCATGCAATGTCACAGCATTTAATTCCATCCAAAGTCGCATTAATTTGTGGCCAAGATCTTGTATTGATGATGGGAGAGTCGCAGCGCTGCGTAAAGTCTTCTCCAGCACATTATCCCAAAGATTCTCAATGGGGTTAAGGTCTGGACTGTGTGGTGGCCAATCCATGTGTATAAATGAGGTCTCATGCTCCCTGAACCACTCTTGCACAATCTGAGCTGATGAATCCTGGCATTGCCATCTTGGAATGGAGACACCTACTGATGAAGCGATAACGATCGCAAAACGCGTTTGGGTGTTTTATTTGTGTATTTTTTACTTATTTTAATAAATTAGCCTTATAACCTTTAACTGGTATCCTGATATTCATTGGAGCAACCAGGTTCCCTTAGGCTGCATGGGAGATCCGGTGCTCCCTCTAATGTTACCGGCTGCTGGACAAATCCGGTGTCTGATTTAGACACAACAAAATGTGAGTGTATTCCCTTACTTCTTACTTTATTGATATTGCCTCAACCTACTACGCTATGGTAGCTATTTATTTTTGAGGTGGACAATAGAAGTGTACGGAGAGGATGGGACACCGCTGTTGGAGGAAGCGCTGATCCTATCCATCTACTATTCCTATTCCATCTTGGACTATGCCCGCTGTGCCATTAGGGAGAAAAAAAACATTGATGGAAAAACTTACTCATTCTGTATATTCAGGGAGTCACATGACTTCATTTGTTGGGCTCTAAATGTTGATGAACCTAAAACGAAACCACTGAAGCAACTCCAGATCATAAGAGGCTTTTATGGTAGGTGTTGCATTTTTTTTTTTTTAACATGCATTGTACATTTCATGTCAATCAACCATTATTAAATCAAGTCAGCCTTGCAAATTCTTAGCTCTCCAAATCTACAAACCTCTAAAATATCTCCAATAGACTCACTGGTGATACTATAACATCTTAACAACATGTAGTAGAGTTCTAGCGATAGATAAATATATCTGGCACTCTTCAATATTAATGATGGATTTTATTCCTCAGCATAAGAAAAACGACATTTCGAGTGAGACTTGACAAAGACCCGTCAGGGTCGAAACGTCGTTTTTCTTATGCTGAGGAATAAAATCCATCATTAATATTGAAGAGTGCCACATTTATTTATTTATCGTTAGATGATACTGGATTTAGGAGTGGATCCATTCTGGCACAAACAAGCAGTGAGCAGTATCTAGAACTATTGCTTGATTGTAGTAGTGTTCTAAGCTGTGTGATTACATATTACCTCTACCATATAGCTTACAAAATGCAATTTAATTTGTGATTTATTATTGTCATCATTTATATAGCTCCAACAGTTTCTGCAGCGCTTCACAATAACCAAAGGGAACGGGATAAACGGACATATGATGGAAACAAGAGGTGTAGAGGGCCCTGCTCATAGGAGCTTACAATCTAATGATTATTTTGCAAAACATCTGGACATGTAAAGAAATGTTCTGAATGTGCTATCTGATCAAAACTTCAATAAACAAACGTATACAAACAAAGCCAGTTATGATTGATAGACATGTGCACAGCACAAAATTTCGTTTTGAACCAATGGATTAGTCCTAAAATGCAATTTATTTAGTTGCTGAAGAAATTCGTTTTCAGTTCTTTAGTATGAAAACTAATTTCATTCATCCGAAAACCAGCGGATACAATTACTATTGTAGTGGCTCCTCAGAGGGCTGAGATCGCTGCTCGTTACAGTATCTCTCACTCTCAGCACAATGTGTCAGGCAAAGCTGTTACAGTAACTGACTGCTGCTCATCACAGCGCTCAGAGTTTCAGTAAAACTAGTAAATAATATTTATATATATAAGAGGTTATAACAATATTATTTCCTTGTTTTACTGAAACTCTGAGCGCGGGTACAGTCAGTTACTGTAACATCTGAGCCTGATACATTGTACTGAGATAATATAACAAGCAGCTTATCTCAGCGTTCACAACCACTGGATTTAAAGGGCTAAAAAATAAACGCTCCTCTCTGTATAATGTTTAGAACATTCTCCTGCATTAATTAATACCCCTCTCTGTATAATATATAGAACACCCTCCTGAATTAATTAATGTCCCTCTCTGTATAGAACATCCTCCTCAATTTATACCTTTCTCTGTATAATGTATATAACATCCTCCTGCATTAATACCCCTCTCTGTATAATGTATAGAACATCCTCCTGCATTAATTAATGCCCCTCTCTGTATAGAACATCCTACTGCATTGGCATGTGGAGGGTGCAGAACTTCGGATGTTGCGCTCTTCATTGCTGGTCTCCTTCACTCCTCAATGTAATATCACAAAAGGGACTGAAACTAAAATGTTGTGCATTTTATTTTAGTTTCTTTCGTTTTTTGTACTGAGCAGTTTCGTATCTCTTGAGTCATACTAAAACTAAATTATCCCAATATTCGGACTAAATCGTTTTAGTACTAAAACAAATGCACATGTCTAATGATTGAGATTTCCCTACGTGCTGTGTTCCACTGCTCTCTAGAAAATACATTCAGCGTCCTTTTTTTTCATCCTTTTAGAATTTCCTGGATAAACATGGTCAATTCTTATGTTCCTCCAAATAATGGTTTTATGCCACTTTATCTTATAGTAAAGAATTGTTAATGTGAAACAAAAAGCATGTTATAGAAGCATGTTATAGAATTTACCTTTATTACGGAATTCATAAGGAACAGGAGGCAAATAAATATTCTTTCCTGCAAGAGGTTTAAACATTTATCATTACAAAACATCTATTATGGGTACTTTTGTTCCTTCAGTTCAAAAACCACACACATTTAGAATAAACTGTAGGTCTACCACTCATCAAACCCAAAATATATAGGGTCCTATTACATTCTTCGCGCAATCGTTAACGCGTGCGCAAAAATGCATTAACGCGAGGGGCAAAACCCTTTGCGCTGAATGTCCTATTACAATGTCCGAGCAAAAAATGCATGTTAACGTCTACCGCGGGTGAACCTGCGTGAACATGTGAACATTCTACACATACCCAAACAATAAATTTGAGAAGTTGTCCGTGTTTTATTATTGCTGCAGTATATATACTCAGATTGATTTTGACAGGCGCAAAAACTTAACGGAAGACAATTGTGGTTCTTAATTCTGATTGGCTGAATCGCGTGAAAAAACAGTCCGCACACTGATTTCTGCACGCAACGTTGCTGCGCGCGCGTTTTTGCACGTCCTTGTTACGTGCGTTATTTTTTCACGGATGAAAAATGCGCGAGGATTGTAATACCAGCGTTGTTTTACGCGTTCTGCGTGCATTTTTGCGTGAAGAATGTAATAGAGCCCTTATTTTTCAGAAGACGGGTTCGTCCACTGTAGTAAACCTTTACTAGGAATGAAGTACAGAATACTAAATCACATATAGCACATATACATATATACAAGATGTACAATGCAGCCAATAGTAACAATAACAAATAGGTGTAGAGGGCCGGCAGCCCTCAGTGTGGCAATCTGGCGACATTGTACACAGGGGTACTGCTAGGGTTAGTTGGTCCTATTTTTATTATTCCAGTTAGTGTTTAAATTATACAGTTTAGTTCATTGTTTGGGTTTGTTGTAGGATATTTCTTACTGTTTCTTGTAAATTTCTGAGTTCTTGAAAGGACTACTTGAATATTTATTAATTTAATTATATACTTTGGGTGAAGGATTATTTTAAAATTTAGTAGAGCATGTAATTGATACTTTATGATACATTAAGGTACATTTTAATCACATTGTTTGGTTGTGTTTTAGGATTTCCCTTGCATTGGGGTTTTATGTTTTTTTCCCCAATGTGCATATTTTGTTATGTAAAACTATTATTATTATTAATTTATTTGTAGTACACCCACAAATTCCACAGAACAAATCTTTTTCTAGGAACTAAGGCACGGATTTAAATTAGGAAGATGCCTGTTTTAAAATTATTAATTGAATTACCATGTGTAAAGATTACATACCATTAGGATAACTGTTGAAGAAAAAATGGTTGAAACAGCACATTAGGAAACCCTCCATTCTCCTAAAATCCCTGTTTCACAGCACGCCATCTCTCAGGGGTGGTAGGGTACCCAATGTATTGTAGGCACTTGCCTCGCATAGCTATGAAGAAGCGAAGGAGCATCTTTGAAAAGCTCTCTGGCTGACACTGGCTAGCTCAGACTGGATGCTGTCTCAGTCGCCAGGGACCTGAGGCAGCAGAGCATCTTGGTCATCACTGGCACAGATACGCTGAGCCAGACCTGGACTCCAAGGGGATCTGCAGCTCTTGATAGAAAAAAATAACAGAGGGTAAAACCACTTAACACACAGATATATACTGTATAACCCATTTGGCCACTCAAAAACAAACAGATTTCTGAGCATATAAATCTCCACTTTTCTTGCCGGTTGCCAAAAGGATTCTCCCATCAAGAGATCCTTGGAAGAGAAAAAAAAGACCATGGTGCAGTACGTAATTTAACTTCAAAACCACTCAATTTGTTATGCTTACAACATAAAAATGGTAAAAATCCATAAAATCATCCAGTCGATAGACCATAATTTCCAAAGCCAACTGGCTATAATCAGACCTCCTAAGGATTAGTACTCGCCCCAGGATCCCACTCGACGTGTTTCGCCCAATCGACTTCCTCAGGAGCTTCCTCAACGTGATTTATACACTCAGAAATTTGTTTGTGAGTGGCCAATTGGGATATATTTATATAACTGTGTGTTAAGGGGTTTTACCCTATGTTGTCTTCTCTATTGTTTTTCAGATTGAGCTCTTGATAGAACCTGCAGATCTGCTCACAGGTGAGACAATAGCACATGCAGCACTTGAGATTGGTGACACCTTTTGGACACAAAGTCCCTGTTGGAATCTTTGTGCACTTTGTACCTCCTGCTGGCATTGGAGTTGGTGTCGATGAATATAGCTACGCACAAGGGGGTAAGCACACACTATGGTGCGTACATGTCTGACTATATCCATTGTGGGATCAACTATGCAATAGGGTCCTCAAGAAATGGACTGTGCTGCAATCCTTTTAATAGACAAAGGATCTTGCGCTTGGCCAGGTTATCCAAGTTTGGAACTAGCACCAGCGTTTAGAACTTGTTAAAATTTGTCTATTCACGTCCAGACTGTAACTTGCACCAAAACTTTGTAATACCTCTCTTCTTGAGATGCAACAAATTGATTGCATATCCTATACTTAACATGGGGAGCGCAAAGTACAGTAAGCTCGCCCAAGCTGTGAAGCGCTAACTGATTTCACCCTAGTGTAGAGTCAGTATTGGACTATCAATGGCTGATGTTAAACCTACTTATTCTAGCGCTAACAATTACATATTAAAACACTACATTAACACCAACTATGGAATAGAACCCCATATGTTTAGCAAATAAGCAAACAAACTCATGAACCTGTAAAGATGGAAATAATATATTTAAAAATGAAATGCATTTATCAAAGGCGGGATAGGCTTTTTGTATATAATTTCTTTTACAGATACACATTGTATTTTCAATATGGTTTTGTAGACTGTCTCGTTGCAGCTTTGAACTTTATTTTTTATCTCATTTCCAGCTCTCATAGCCTGTACTTGTAATGCATATTGCTGCTGGGCTTTCTGTGTTCCTGGTGATTTGGTTGACACTTCCTGGATTTGCTCCTATATATTGACACCCGCTAGTCTCCTTTCTTGTTGTATCATACAGAGTTTCCTAGATGGAAAAATGCATCATTTTGAGCTGTGCCAGACAAGTAGCAGTGTGCAGTCTCATCACAACATTTTTTTTTATTAAACAACAAGATCCGATTCATCTGAGCACAAGGTAAGGGATAAAACAAACTACACTCTACTGTGCTTAGGAGCACAACATGCTTACCAGTGATCAAACGTTGCTAAAAATGAATTACAGCAGCAGCTACTGTTTCTTGTATGGTTTGAAATACATTTCACACTACTGGTTATGGTTACATTTCATATTTTCAGCACTGTTTTTTGTTACATTTCATATTTTCAGCACTGGTTATGGGATGTTGAATGTACAATAATTTTGCAAGTAATACGGTGACCATTGCATCTGTTAGTGAAACCTAAAGGGTTATTTACAAAGCAACACCACTGTTTGCCGATGTTGCCAAATACTGGTCAAAGTCGCCAGTATTGCCATGTCGACAAACGCCAGAATTCCACAAAGCTAAAATCCATAGAGTCACAGGAGATGCTTTACAGCGGAGTATTTGTAACAGCAGCAAACATCAGTGCTTTGTGAATAACCCCTATAGGGCAATATTCCAAAATTGGTGCAAACCCCCCATTTCGGTGCTGTTCGGTGTTCTATGAATACGATAACCATTACTTCTCTAAGGGGAGTTCAGTGCAGTTGAAGATCACCGTATTTCGCTGACAATTCGCCAATATTTTTGATTAGCTTTTTTACTAGTTGAATGGTCACAACGTTGCACAGTATGGGAAAATTCACCGTCCGGTGCAATTTCGGAGCCAACTCGGCTCTCTATGAATAACCCTCTTTGTCAAACATTTTCCATTAACATTTAACTTGTAACAACAACCTTGGAATAAGGTCATATGTGTAAGAAAACAGGAAGCAGAAATATATGGTTAGAGAGGCAAAAGCGAGCAGGGGTTGGGTGGCAAACTGTTTTGTCTAGGGTTCTTAAAGTCAACCTCTGGTCTGTGTAGACTTAGACAACAACCATTAGATGGTGTAAATGTATTGATGCAAACTGTTGATGCTAATCATAAAATCCAGCATTGCGTGGTCAAGGTAACAGCACAAAGACACTCAACATGTTTTCTGAATATTGAAAATATGTATAGTCCTAAGAAACTTGCAGTTAAAAGCTGGTAGCCTTGGCCCATTAATAATGTGGACTGTTATGAATAATGTGATGCTCCCACAAGATACTATTAATCTACAACAATTGCTGTCACATGCGCTTGCAAAGCTATTGGACGGCATGATACACAAATATCTTTATTACAAATTATTTTATGCTTGGCGAGCCAACCTTAAGCACAGTTAGTCTAATCCTGTCACATTACATTAATTTACCTCTTCATAGTTAGCATAGGTATTCGCATAACAACAGTATGTCGGAAAGTATTTGTTTTCCTGCTCACAATACTTTAACTCAATCTCTACCAACTGCTTTTCTGTTTATGTAATTAAGACAGTTTTATCTGAAACATTATATTCATAGCTTACAAAAACTGTAGAACAAAATCTATTTTTTTTTTAAAATTACTGTCTGCAGTTACTTAAAAAAAATAATAAAGAATAGAAAACATTTTTGAAAAGTATTTCAAACATTTGGGGCTCTATTACATTCTTCACGTAGAAATGCACGGTAAACGCGTGAATTTTTGCGCGAAGTGTTAAACGTTAATGCGCATAAATTAACGCTGGTATTACAATCCCTGCACATTTTGTCATCCGTCAAAAAACAAGCGTAAAAAAGACACGCAAAAACGCGCGCGCATTAACCTTGCGTGCAGAAATCAGTGTGCGGACTGTTTTTTCACGCGATTCAGCGAATCAGAATTAAGAACCACAATTGTCTCCTGTTCAGTTTTTGCGCCTGTCAAAATCAATCTGAGTATTTATGCTGCAGCAATAATAAAACCACGCACAACGTCTCAATTTTATTGTTTGGGTATGTGTAGAATGTGTAACTATGCTGTGCTGTATTTTTTTTTTTGGGCCGGTGTATTTGGTTTTCAGCCAGAACGTTCAGATTTGCCATTAACACCAGCTTTTTAAAGACGTTAAAATAATGCGTGCAAACGCTGTCCGTTTTGCGCATAGATTATAATACCATCCGTGTACCAACGCACAAACGCATTTGCGCTCACAATGTTAAGTATAGGACGCGCAAGTACATTACGCTCGCAAAGGATTTGCGCAGGTTCACCCGCGGTAGACGTTAACATGCATTTTTTGCGCGGACATTGTAATACGACGTTCAGCGCAAAGGGTTTTTCCCCTCGCGTTAATGCGTTTTTGCGCACGCGTTAACGTTTGCGCGAAGAATGTAATAGAGCCCTTGTGTTTTACAGGAATATATGAAAAAAAATAAAGATTTTATTATTTAATATTTATAATTTTATTTTAGGTTATTGATTTTACATTTATATTAGATTTTATATCATATTTATTTATATTCAATATCACGTTTACTGGAACATATTTGCATATACAAAGCCATTTTTGGGTGTATTCTTTAACTCCGGGTTCTATTCAGATTAATTTGTCATATATTTTGTGTTGTGCACACATTTGTATTGCAAAACTATTCTTTACATATATAAATTATGATATGAAAAACAATAATAATGTATAGGTTTTAGTACAAATGCTAACTGTCCTAAGGGGTGTACCAGAGCTCTCTTCATTTTCAAAATCAAAAATATGAGCCGACCAAGCATTACTCAGCAATATATAGTACAATCTTGCAATGCAAAGCATCAGCTGAGTGATGTTATAAACCACAAGATTTAATATATTTCAATATGTTTATTTTCTTTTATTGCTTATTCTTTTGAAATATTCTTTAATAATGGTGTTACAGAAATAGTGGAAAATTGATGACGGAATCGCACATTTTTGGAAGCCAAAATTACTCATATGCCAAAATTTTTTATCACCAGCTTTAGGCCCCTATCACATTCTTCGCGCAGTGTGTTTTGTGTGCGCAAATGTACATTTGCGCGAGGGGCAAAACCCTTTTGCGCTGAACGTCGTATTACAACATTTGCGTTCTCGTTATCGTTTAACGAGGATGGACCTGCGCGAGCGTGATGAACTGTGCGCGTCCTATACTTAACATTGTGAGCGCAAATTCGTTTGTGCGCTGGTACGCGGATGGTATTTCAATCGATGCGCATCTTTTTCCGAACGACGATTGCGCGCATAATTTTAACGTCTTTGAAAAGCTGGTGGTAACTGCAAATCGGAACGTTTTTGCCGAAACGAAAAACACCAGCACGAAAAAAAAATACAGCACAGTATAGTTACACATTCTACACATACCCAAACAATAAAATTGTGAATTCGTGCATATTTTTTTTATTGCTGCAGCATGTATACTCAGATTTACTTTGACAGCCGCAAAAACGTGAGTCAATTAAGGTAAATTGATGTCATTTAAGGTTCTTAATTCTGATTGGCTGAATCCCGCGAAAAAAACAGTCCGCACACTGATTTACGTGCGCAACGTTACTGCACGCGTATTACACTTCGTTTTGCACGTCGTGTTTACAAACGTTATTTTCGGACGGATGAGAAAATGCGTTTCGATCGGAATACTCCGATAAGTTTCAGCAGATAACGCTGGACGATGCGTGCAAAAAAATTTGCGCTGCGCAAACGAAATTGCGCGAAGAATGTAATAGGGGCCTTACTCTTTTGGCCCTAAATTTCCAGTTCCCATGTCAGCTCTCTACAATTCCTAGTTTGGTGAATAAACGTGAATAAATTCCTTAAGATCATCAAAGTCAGCAGTTTACAAATTGTTTACATGTACCCATTACAAGGAGTATTCCAAGCCTGGCTTTGAACACATTACTTTGCATTCTACATTACCTTGTGCCTCATTTTTCCTGCATTTATTGATCCGCACACCCACTCTTTGGCAGATATATTAGTGCTCATGTCTTAGGGGGCTGCATAACACAACATGTAATTTGGCAGGATTTATGCTAAATCCTCGCAGATCGACAGTTTGATTCAAAAGGTATTTTTTATTCTTAGCGTGTTATTAGAAGGATCAAACTGCTTCTCATGCAACAACTTACTCATATTTATAAACTGTTCTTATAATCTACTAAATAATAAGGGCTCTATTACATTCTTCGCGCAAACGTTAACGCGCACGCAAAAACGCATTAACGCAAGGGGCAAAACCATTTGCGCAGAACGTCGTATTACAATGTCTGCGCAAAAAATGCACATTAACGTCTACCGCGGGTGAACCTGCGTGAACCCTGCGCGAGCGTAATGTACTGCGCGCGTCCTATACTTAACATTGTGAGCGCAAATGCGTTTGTGCGCTGGTACGCGGATGGTATTACAATCTATGCGCAAAATTTAACGCACAGCTTTTGCGCGCATAATTTTAACGTCTTTGAAAAGCTGGCGTTAACGGCAAATCTGAACGTCCTGGCCGAACCCAAATACTCCAGCCCGAAAAAATAATACAGCAAAGTATAGTTACACATTCTACACATACCCAAACAATAAAATGGAGAAGTTGTGCGTGTTTTTATTATTGATGCAGCATATATGCGCAGATTGACTTTGACAGGCGCAAAAACTGAACGGGAGATAATTGTGGTTCTTAATTCTGATTGGCTGAATCGCGTGAAAAATACAGTCCGCACACCAATTTCTGCGCGCAATGTTAATGCGCGTGAGTTTTTGCTCTTCTTTTTTACGCGTGTTATTTTTTGATGGATTAAATAATGCGCGAGGATTGCAATACCAGCGTTAATTTACGCGCGTTAACGTTTAACACTTCGTGCAAAAATTTGTGCGTTTACCGTGCATTTTTGCATGAAGAATGTAATAGAGCCCTAAGTGTTAGGAATACTAAATCTGTGTTTCTTTGCCTTTAATGAACCAAACTGTCACCGTGAATGCTTATCATTTAACGTTATTTTTGGAGAGTGTGATAAGCGTATGACATGGGGTAACTATTCAAAGTATAAATTACTAATTTTTCTTTCCTTAGAAATAGTTCCCAGAATATTAACTTGAAATCACTATAGTATGGAAAAACTTTCATTGAAAAGAAACAGTAAATCCTTAATTAATTTCAAGATTCTAAATTTATTACTATTATTATACTTTATAAAATGCCAGCAGATTATGCAATGCAAATATATAGTTGACTGTCAGTATATTATTTTACTATTTTTTTTATTGATTATTTAAAGAAATCCCTTGAATACCCAGTGAAAACAAGCATTGTATTGCATTTTTCAAATTGCTATAGCCATTATTGTTTTAAAATGAGATGTAACACAATTCATTCCGCATTCACTGAATTCTTATGGCAAGGGAAACAAGGGAGGATGGCCTTGAATCAACTCTAACATCTTCACACACAATACATTAATATACCAGTCTGAATCAAAACCTAACAATTACGCTTTCCCACCATAAAATCATGGAAACGTACAAGGATAAAACTTTACCTGCAATAGCAATATGCTACATTCCTAACCTTCACCCATAAATTACCCTTCCAGGACGTTGTGCATTTCCAACCCTTCCATCTATGGGACAGGAGATTTAGTCACTAACAAAGGCGATTGCTTGGAAGTTCCGAACAAAACAGTAGTATAAACAGAATTATAAGATAAATTCCCCTAACTGTAGATTTTTCTATATGCCAATTTTCTGGCAGGATACAAGGGTGATCCAACACTCAGACGTCTAATAAATTGACAAAGGAAATCCATGAACTGATAGACTGGTCCTGGTCCTGGTCCTGACTGAGTGGCTTGATACAAAGCTAAAGAAAGAGAAGTCTGAAAGTAAGTGTTTATTAGGGAAACCAGAGGTACACAATATCGAGGAAAACAAGCCGAGGTCAGGATACCAGAAATACATTCTGCATATTTGCACACTATTTTATGGACATTTAAGACTGACTGATGAAGGACTTAGTGGCCGAAACGCGTCTCAGCGATATATATGTCCAACCTTTTATTCTTAGTTAATAAATTCACATTTTATTTATGAGTATTCCCAGACAACTCTACTACAACATTTTTTTTTCCCATTTGCATTATGCACTTTCGATAAACTGCGTTTTTTTTTCTTTTTTTCACACCAGCGATGCCATCACGGTCACCTTATTGACTATCTCTGACACAGACTATTTTATAGCCATTGTTCGACACTGCCACTTTTTATGCGTTTGATGTTCTTAAATTGCCTCTAGAAGGACCAATGTTTTATTCTCAGCACCGTGTATTATTATCAGATACTTTGATTCTGTCACTACTTTATTATTGGCACACAGCAAAATTACAGCCCTCGTTTGCTAATTTCACTGATTACTGCACTGTTGGATGCGCTTTATGGATTCTTCTTCTGCATAATACCAGAAATACATGTCAATAAATAATTGCCAAGGTCTAACACAGGGGAAGAACAGTTAGTTTAGAAGCAAAATCAAGGTTGGTAGATAGGAGAATGTACAAAACAATAAAGAATGTGCTGAAGGTGTCTGAAACCATAACGGAGCAAGGAATATCTTCTCAGGTCGCAGTTAAATAGACAAAGCATGACTCCTATTGGAGTGCGTCAGATCCAAATGCCAAATGTGAGTGTGTGTCATGGACGAGATGAAGCCACATTATTAACATGAGGTTGTACTGGTTGCACATAAATCCTTGAATGCAAGGAGTTGTCTACATTGGTATGGTCAGCAAAATGAAACTCATATTACCTCGCATCACTATTATGACGCCCAACAGAAGTCATGTCAATAGAATGGTGCACGACAGTTTTCGTGTCAAGGGAAAAATTCTCTGGAGTAGTCGCGACATGTGAAGGACGTATAGAGCACATGTGGCAACTGATGCAGGTGGAGCCTGGCAAGTATATTGATGCTGGTCAGTAAGGAGTCTGCTTGGCACAGAGGTATGTGAAAATCTGGCATTACCGTAGATACTCGAGTATAGCGCGACCTGAATATAACGCAATGGACAGAGATCTATTATGGAAATGAGAGAATATTCAAGACTCGAATATAACACAAGGAACAAAATTTTACTGTACCGGTAAACAATTAAAGTCCTTCCAGGTTCTCTTTACACAGTCAGGCTACTCCACAGGCCCGGGTGCTCTGCTCTAGAATGATTGCAGTTGTTACGAAGTATGAAGCCTCCTTGGGATCCAGAGTAAGGTAAGTTTTTTTTGGTTTTTTTTTTACACGCGATGCAGATGTCTCGAATATAATGCGACCCCTCCAATTTTAAGGTCAATTTTTGTCACCAAAATCTAGCGGTATACTCGAGTATCTACAGTAGCCCTGACATTTTCAAATTCAAAGCTAGATACTAAAGATAACACCTCATCCACTGTACATCATTAGATTTATTTTATTACACAAACGCCATAAACTCACCCGCATTCATTACTCCATCACTCTATGCTATACAGTTAAATGAGACAAATTACTATCCATTCTTTACCAACCAGTTGCATCCACCAGTGGACACCATCCATTCCCTTGCCACCAATGATATGATGGCATTCCGTTAGCTACCAAGAAACTCTTCCAGTACCTATTGTACCAGGAGATGCATCACTGCATCATATTATATAACACCGGACATTCGACACCATCTAAAAATGATTGGCTCCTCCTCATTCTGTCTGAAGTGTGGTTAGGATGGAGTAGAATTTTTTCATTGCTTCTGAAGTTGAACAAACGTTTAGGAATTCCGACTGCACAATGTTCAGGTGATTATTTCCCAATAAAATGTTTATTAAAATAATACTTTTAATGGAGAATCAGATTTAAATAAAATTAATTCAGTTCAAACCAGCTAATGCATGTGTTGATTGCTAATATTAACGAAACAGGATTTTTCATTAACGTTTTCATTCTGCCGCATATTTGTAACTGGAGGATCTCAGAAAATTTGCACATCCTATCCTAAGCAATACTATGCTTGCTTAAATTAGAACCATGTATTTATTTAAAACCTGAACATTGGTCCGATTTGCTGTCGTAGTGGAAAATATGGAGTCATATTTGGATACTTGTTGACAACGTCCGTACATCTGCAATATTTTAATAGCAGATGTACCAAGCTTCCTAAAGATAGAAGTAGTAAGTGAAAATATATTTACAGCTGAACAAAGGTTTATCTTGGGTTTCTGGGACATAGTTCATTGTGTAATGCTTTGCAATGGAAAGTAACAGTGTGTATTGACATGCTGTTCTGAGGAGAAAGGTCAAAAGCCACTATGTCTATTTCACGGTGGCCAATGAAGAGTGAGGAACTGCATGGAACAAACAAAAACAGAAACAAAACAAAATCGAAACCTGTTTACAAAAGGCATTTCTGATACAAATTAATAATTTGTGATCAAAGGCCTCAAAAAGATTTTGTTTTATGCTTTGCTTAAAGCAGTGTTTCCCAAACCTGTCCTCAGGTCTCCTGAACAGGCTAGGTTTTCCAGATATCTGAAATACAGCCAAGGTGATATCATTTGCTGCAGTATTCAGTCTGCATTTCCCCAAGGTGGTACAAAATCTGGCCTGGTTGAAGGTCCAGAGGACAGGTTTGGGAAACACTGGCTTAAACTAAGTGCGATGTGGATTTAGTTTATCCGCTTGTGATAAACATTAAATAGCATCCAAAGTCATCATATTGACCAAAATTTACCCCAAAATATGGGCCAAATTAAAAATATAACCCTCTTAGAGATTTCTTACAACTGTCAACAGTTTGGCCCTTCTCCTGACAGCAAGCAGGACAGTTCTTTAGCGGTTAGAGAGAACATCAAGGTTCCCTTTTCATAATCAAATGTCACAAGTCCTTTCACACTCTTGAAATATACCGGAAAAGATGATTTTTGTATGACAGAAAATGACAGGTCCGTTCTACTTAATGACAAATTTAGTTTAGACATGATTTTGTATGACAGGGACTCAGGAATGTTAAAGATCAGTCGCAGTTCTTGAGATGTTATACCCCCCGAGCCTTGGAAGAGTAGATCCAAATATAAATCTTTGTACCTCTGTCACAGCTGTATATTGAGACAAATACAGTATATTTACAGTGATAATAAATGCCCTTAAACAACGGACAATTCCTAGAAGGATTTCATTATATTGCTGAATACAATCCTTCCTGGACAATATCTGTGGCTAACAGTGGTTTAATGGCGAGACTAAGGTACGTGCAAGTTGCAAGCTCATGGCAATTTTTTCCTCAATTTAAATTGGTTAAAACGTGTCAAATTTAGGTTTCAATGTCAGTCTGTCTGAAAAGGTTGACACGGAGATATAAAATAGCAGCGATATGGGATATTCATTATAGACAACAGTTTTACAGGGGCTTTTGAGTGAATGCTGACAATATCTGCTGACAAAAAATTTGGAGGAGTAAATCATTTTTTTAAAAATTTTTGGCAAAAAATACACATACTGAGCAATACAAAAGCATAGTATATACAATGCTGTTATGGATATGAATTTCTGTGAAGTGATATATTTCAATAGACAGTGTTAAGTGAATAATCCCCCAAATGGCCATATAACAGTTATATAGGTGTCACTAAGGAGCAAAATACACTTTTGTCTACCAAAGAGAATGGAGGATGACGTCTAACCATTGCTTTTGTCAGGATGTGATATAAGCCAGCTACCCCCTCCCAGGAAGGTCACTGTCAATTCAATTAGCTACTAGGACCCACTCTGGTGGGTGGAGACAAGGCTCTAGTCTAACCCTCTTTTGGATTCAACCAGAAAACCTAGGAAGTGATCTCTTGTCTTTCTGCTTTGGCGGTTGACCTGAACACATGGCCATGGAAGTTATGTGTTGTTATTATCTGTATGGGCAAATGACTGCTGCTCTTTTATCACTTTTTCGTTTTACTCACCTAAGCTGAGTCTATGTTTTTCTTGCAGTGTCCAGGATTTAGTATAAACCCTTAAGGACGCACAGGTGGTGCCCTTAAGGGGTGGCTTTCTCCTGTGAGGCATACAGGTACGCCTTCCTGACAGGTGTCGTCGCGCGGCATTGATTGTGGCCCGCTCCACAGCCAGAGAGCAATGCCCCTCATTGGCTGCAGGGGGATGGCTTGAGTTCAGGCCATCCCCGTGCAGCCAATGATGCGCACCTCAAGTCGGTGCGTGCAGGCTACTGGGAGGGGCCAAGGCAGCCTCACTCAAGACAGCGAGACGTACATGTATGCCCTGCATCTTCAAAGCCCTCCTGCCGCCAGGACGGCATAGAACGTCCTTCAGCAGGAAGGGGTTAACAATATTTGTGTTATTGTTACTTTTATTATCTTTCTGTTAAACTGTTATCCCTTTTTTTTAAAGTAAAGTCATTTTAGCCATCTCTCTGTGTGTGTGTGTCCTCACTCGCTATTCTACGTCCCACGCTATCGGCTGATCTACTTTTTAAAAACAGTTCTTCCCAACAAATGGTGTAGACAGAGTTATGAATATTTAAACGTTAATAACCAAATATCATTGCTGCAGAGGCTTATCAAATAAACAGTGATTTTGTATGTTAGCAAATGATGTTTCTTTAATCTTGTTTATGTTAATTCTCTGGTGAGAGTCATATAGCTGGTATTTAAACTCCGGACCAAAAGATTATTACAATAGACAAGAGACAGATACATCTGTGAACGAGGACTGAATGTTTTAGACCAGCCACTCCCTCATATTTCCTACTTGTATCAGCATTATCATCGTAAGATAACAAGGGAGCAGATAAATATTATTAAGTTTATCGATATCCTTGGTTAATGTTCTGGGGAGAGAATAAGCTCCGGACCAAATGATAAAATTTTTACATTTTGTGATACTTTGTTAAACCTTGTTATTTTGTTTAGTCTCTGAGTGAACTGACAATAGGGGAATTAACGTTTCGGATGGAACTCTACCAGAATACCAGAAATTGGTTCACTTTTGGATGCCAATAAGTGCATTTGGCTTCCAGTAATTTTGCTTGTTTCTTAAGTAACACAGCATTAATTGTACAACCCTTGGCACCTATTAAGGGCAAATGATTTATCAAAATTGATGAACCACAACAAATGCATAATTCAAGTACAGAAAATAATTAAGGTTGGTTATCAGCAAAGTAGAAAGAGATAGGTAAAATTATACAGGAGCAGTGGGATATACTGATGTAGAAACTTTGAATAGGAAAATAACGGGTAGTCAGCGGAAAACCAAAAGCCCGGATACCAGATAGACTAAATTATTATTTTTTATTATTATTATTATCCTTTATTTATATAGCACCACAGACTCTGCAGAGCTTTAAATGATCAGTGTACAAGGGGATGATACATTAAAATACCATACCTGGATGATATGGCCTGTTTCAGGCGGATCCTGTTTCCAAGGGAACTTAAAATCAGAGAATTTTGAGGAAATATTGTGAGGAAAGCACATTCATATCATTAGGTATCGTAAGTACATCTGCTGGTGATATCTTCTGAGTCTGTTTTCCATGATTGTAGAGCAGCGACATGGTGTGAGGTTGAACCCGCTTCTCATATGGTCAAAACTCACTTCTCCTCAGTTGTACAGGAGGAACGTGCTGATCAGGATTTGAACTTTCTTCTGCACGGTTGAAGAGTAGATATGTTACCACTAAGCTCCAAAGCCAAATATTGGGCAATATTCCAAAGTTGGTGCTAACTTAACCAGAGCTGTTGGAAACTTAACAATTCCATAGCCTATAATGATTCTGGTAAGTTTACAACAGATCTGGTTATGTTAGCACCAACTTTGGAACAGGGTCATTGTGTGGTAGGCAAGTATGCACTGATAGGTGGCTTGCCCAATGACACCTGGCTGATCCCGATGGACGCATGTCTTTTTTCAGCCTATGTAACTATGTAACCTACTGGAGAACTGCTCTTGCTGGGATTGCAAACTTGGATTTCCATGGTTGTAGAGCAGTCATGCTACCTCTACTTTAACTAGCACGCGGAGGGGTATGTGAAACCACGTCAGGGAAAAGAGGAAATGAGCACACTGAGCTTAAATATACTGGAGGTATGCTACAAGTTGGTGACATTTGAAAACGACATCAGGCACCGAGTATGGTAGAATACACATTAGTACTAATGAAGCATAATTTTAAAAATGTTGCCCAGCATGACACCAGTTCCGACTCTCAACTGATGAAATGATGCTTAGTATTGACCTTGTCATTGGAATGCTATTCTGCAAACTCCCTGTTGTCATAATGACACTCAGCAGGATCCATGTCAAAGGAAAGGTGCCCAGAGTGGTTTGTGCTATCAGATTGACGCTCTTTCAATGAATAATGTGGCAAATAAATCATCAGGATCCTGCCTAGTGTGGTGGTAATCAGCTGAGAACCTGTGAGGAGCAGATGTAGGTATGGAGGTGGTAGTTGGCATGACATTATATTGGAAAGAACCGTGAAATTTACGGTAAATTACAGTGGATGTTCCCTAAATAACGAATTCAGTGTTGTTTCCCCGTACTAGATCCATAGTAGTTTTCTGAATTAAAACCAGCATTCTTAAATTGAAGAAGAGTGGTTAGTGAATATACTCATAAAAACTGTTAGCATATACATTTGTTTGTGTAAAAAAAGAGGGCCCTACAGAGTAAATCACTTATGTTTTACTTTTGTACCTAGCGGTAAATAATTACCTATTTTTTGTACAAGCATGAAGTGAACACTTTGCTTTTTTATTTAATTTTTTCGCAACTATAAAACTGAGATATGAACTGTGTGACTTTAAGTTCACAGACCTCTGGTGAGCACTTTTGTTAACATTTCTCTGTAATTCAGCTGACAGTACAACACTATCAGGACATGAGCAAATATGATGTTCAGGGAATGCGTTACACAAGCATCTAAAAATCAATGGTATTCGTGTGTGTATGTATATCTATATATAATAGAAACTTTTATAAATGGATTAACATTTTAAGTTAAATGTCTATAAAGATTTTTTTTTATAAGAAGCATTTTTTGTAATTTTCTGTGTTAATCTGTGTTTTATTTTTAATATCTTGCATTTTATTACTTTGAATTTTTACAGAAGTACAGAAATGCAATGTTCTTGAACCCAGGACATACTTAAAAACAAGAGAAATCTCATTTTATTCTTCCTGGTAAAATACTTTAAAATTAATAAATAATTTACATCCAGTATTTATTTGCTGCTTAATATAATTATCCCTGTCTGAACTTATTCCTACTGATCTAAATGTATTGCAATCTAAGGAGTAAGCAGTGCACGTCTTAATTAGTGATGGGCCGAACTCGCCCGTCTTCGGTTCGCATTCGAACTCGAACAGCCTAAAAAGTTCGACCGCGAACTCGAACACAATTCGAACACCATGCAAGTCAATGGGGCTCGAACGTTCAAAAATTAAGGTCCCCTCCAAGAGGGCACATATGCAAGATATTGGCCATAAAAGGTGTATGGGGGTCCGGGTGCTGCCCTGCGGGACAGGAAACAATGGGAAAAAAAGTTTTTAACCCTTTCACTACTGAGTGCTGAGCCATTTCACTGCTTTGCGCTGAGCTCATTTTTACTGCTTTTGCTCATGTTTAAATGCGATTTGAAGTCATGAGAAATGTTTGACCAACAAGGAGTGGGAAATGATTGACCAACAAGGAGTGGGAAATGTTTGACCATCAAGGAGTGGGAAAGGTTTGACCAACAATGAGTGTGAAATGTTTGACAACAATGCGTGGGAAATGTTTGACCAACAATGAGTGGGAAATGTTTTTGAATCCCATAGGCATCAATGTTAAAAATATTCCAGTTTTAATTCAATATTCAATAAACTGTTTATTATTATATTCTGCAGTAAAGAGACTCTTTATTCTTAGATTTTTAGGATCTTTTAAGCATTTTTCTGAATTTTTTTGGAAACTTTTTTTTCCTCGAACTTTCAAAAAAGGTCCCAAAAAGTTCGAAGTTCGTGAACTTTCGAACAGCCGATGTTCGAATCGAACTTCAAACCGATTTGAACCGGCAGGACATAGCTGGGAAGTAAATCACAGGCTTTTGGTAATGAGTGAAGAGTCTATAGACTCTTAAGGAGTTATTCACAGAGCACCGAATTGTTGCCGACACTTCGGGGAATCAAATTTCCCCACCCTGTGGTGAATTCACCATTCACTGCAGGGTCCTCGAAGTGCAGCGTATCAGCCGCCCAATGCTGCTGGAAAACCATTGCAAACCCATCACCCCCCGCTGCCAACTCACCAGACAGCTGCCGCAAAGCCACTAAACGCAGCTGATGAGTCGACAAGCACAGTGCTGACCAGCTGCAGAAAAAAAGCAGACAATCTGACAATGTGTCAAATTTAGCAAAGGTGATACAGATTGATTATAAAATAGTCAGACATCCTTATTATGGGAATTTTTAGTAATCATAGTGAGATTACTAGCAACGCAGCTTAAAAAAATACAAGCGTAATATAAAAATAATATCTGTAAATGACATAATGCCTGTATATGGATATTACAGCAACACAGTGTATGTGTACTGTACAAGATTGTTAGCAACATTAAGCATCTGATGTTATCTCTACACAGTAATGAGTGACCTCAGAGCTCTCCCTGTATTCTGCCCACTCATTGGTTGTTGTAATGCTGCAGTTAAGTTGGTTGAACGTTTTGTTACAGTGAAGGTGTACTCCTTGTACAATGTGACATGAGTGAAGGTTCACAGAAATCGTATTAATACCCAGAAAGCTCACCAATATGGAATTTTCTTGCTAATTTTAAATTTTTCATTGTATTATAATGCAATTTTGTGCATACAACTTTATAATACTGAACATTTAATGAAAGCTCATAATTAGCATGTTTTTATGTTATTCCTCTCAAGGCAATAACAGAGAAACAGAACAAATCCTTGGTAGTTTAGAACTTTCAAGAGGTTTTTTGTACATTTGTTTTTATTACCAATTGAATTTTTAATCTTATGTTACATTAGGTTTTGTTTCTGACATACAGTATGTAATTAAATAATAATACATATTTTACTTGTAGATTTCATGACTGCTAATTTTAAATACAGAATGTCAGGATGAATTCAGTTTACTATGCAGATAAAAATCAATTTTTTCCACTAATTTAATTTCCCATACTAGCTTTAAATCTCTGTTGCCCTTCAACTGTCAAACCAAAGAAATGAACTCCAGTCCCCAGTGAAAATCAAAAGGTTAACACATCTCATCACACATATCATACGCTTTATTTTACCATTTTCTATGTTGTATTTTCTTAATCTCATGATCATTCTCTTTTGACTGCATTGGATGTTTTTACAGAGAAATAGTACTGAAAAGAGAGCAATAAGCAGCACTAAATTTGCAGAAACTGTTTGTCAGTAACAATTAATGAATTATTTTAATGATCTGGTTATGCCAGTTCTTAATCTACAATTTCAATATGTAAAGCCAACAACTAACTACCATTACTTACAAATCAAACTTTATGTAATTTCACTATGGTCAAATTAATAATATATTGTGCCAGTATGTGAATTCTTTCAAACGTGAATTAAGCAACATGGATCCTCAGCACCGCTGTTCCTTTTCTTAAGTAGAGTTCTATTGTTTTTGTTGTTCTATTGTTTTATCCATTTGAATTATATTTCTGCATAGTTTATTTAAGATCTTTACAACTCCGTCCTTCGATATTAAAGGGCCAACCTTACCACATTAAACCTTGGTTGGTTAGATATTCAGTTAGCTAAGTGTAGCGCTCAACCCCGGAGGAGCCGCTGAATAAACCTCAGGATAGTCTCACTGCAGTGTTAATTTTAGTCGCATTTTAGTCATCTGAATTTTTTCCATTTTAGTCTAGTTTTAGTTAACTAAATATCATAAGATTTTAGTTGACTAAAACTATAGTAAGTTTCGTCTAGTAAAATAAAAGTAGACTAAAAATAAAACAATTCAGATGACTAAAATTTGACAAAAATTAAATGGCATTTTAGTCAAAAGACTATGACTAAAATTGATCAAAATTTGCTGTCAAAATAACACTGCATCACACTTTAACTAAACCCATTAGATTTTAATAGACTAAATTTACTGTAGTATTAGTCGACTAAAATGTTATGATAATTAGTCAACTAAAACTAGACTAAAACGGAAAAAAATCAGATGACTAAAATGCGACTAAAATTAACACGGTCTCACTGCACTAGGAATTATTACACACCAGCACTGTTGTGGATTTTCTAGTTTTATAAACTTTACTAAAAGATAAATGCGCGTTGAATGAATTTACAGGATTCATCACGCGGGAAAAACACGCAGCGGAAAAACCCCCTCAGTTCTGGCGTGTAAGTCCCGCAAAATATCTCTCAGTATATATGTACAAAGTTTAGGGTACCCGGGTACTGTGTTTAACTGGCCAGTGAACGAAAAGAGCAATCTTCGACTAGTTACCGTTGGGGCCCTGTGAATTTAAACAATATAGCAGCGTGCGTTTCTGTTTTGGAACTGTGGCCTGGGGGCCTCTCACCCATCCGTAGAACGAAACTGTCCAGCGCTTGATGCCTCGACCAAAGGATCTTTCTCCGCTGTGTACTGGGACTCTGTACCACCGAATCTGCTCCCTGCTTGCCAAATCTCCGCAACTGGAACAATCGATCCAAAGCCTGCACTCCCAATCGATCGGCGCAGCCTCATAATGTGGGGTCCTGCCGGAACCAGCTTGTCCTCCAGAGGCTCTCAGTGCTGGGTAGGTAGGTCACAGCACGATTTCTGTCCCGATCTCCAGCACCAGTAAGACAGCGTCTGTACTCCGGCCTGGTTGCGATTCCTGACAGCTCCAACGTGCGTCCTCCACCTTTCACTGCTCCGCTCACTCTCCGTGCGCCAACCACGAGGCTCCCCAATATATCCTCCTCTTTGTACCACCCACTTCCTGTCCTCACGCAAAGGGTTATGGGAGATGGAGTCCGCTCTGTCCAGCATATTCCACAATGTCTCCCTCTGGTGGCAGAAATAGTTCAATGCACCAGAATACAGTTTTTAAAGCAGCGCTACATAAGTTAAAGTGAACTGGTGCTTCCTTATGTTTTACAATCTTTTTCCTATTTATGAGGCTCAAACACCCATGTCCACCCCACACATGCATCAAGGGAAAATTAAAAATTGGACACTGGTCCTAGTGAGAGCCAGAGGCAGATCCAGACACAGGTTTTGGGGGAGTATTCCACCAGTTTTGATAAGAGCTGGTGTTGGGTTCGCAGTGACAGGTAGAGACGCGCCTAATCGCAAGCTGTGCTCGTTACACTCACCTCTCCCCAGAACATTGCACAGGGTCTGTTCTCATGTGGCTCATGAGCTCTGCGAACCCTTTCCATATGAGGGGCCCAGCACATACCCCTTGAAGCTATGCAGTGTAGGGTAACCCAGGTGTGGGCTGCCCAGTGCACCCATTCCATGCTGGCAGGACACACGTGGCACCCCATCTGTGCAGCCCTGCGAACCCTTTCCGTACCATGGGCCTTGGGTACCCCACCAGCATGTAATGCCCTAACATGTAATATATTGCCCCCAGCTCACGCATAGCTATATTGCCCCCAGCTCACATGGATATATTGCCCCCAGTATTGCCCCTAGTTCACATGGATATATTGCCCCCAGTATTGCTGCAGCTCACATGGATATATTACCCCCAGTATTGCCCCAGCTCACATGGATATATTGCCCCAGCTCACATGAATATATTGCCCCCAGTATTGCCCCAAGTTCACATGGATATATTGCCCCCAGACAATTCACATGGATATATTGCCCCCAGCTCTCACCTCCTCTGCCAGGCCCCTCCACTCCGAGTACTCGCCGGCCACAGACTTCTTTTCTCCCTACGAGCGGCCGCTGGCATGCAGCTTGGCCGCTCGCTTGGGAACCCCCTGACCAGCACAGCCTGGAGTTCACGTGAACTCCCTGATCTCACGAGATCGCGGCTTGTGGATCCCAGGCGAGCGGCCAAGCTGCATGCCGGCGGCCACTTGTAGGGAGCAAAGCAGTCGGCGACTGGCAATATTTTCTCGGGGGGGGCGGCAATTGCCCCGTTGTCCCCCTGGATCTGCCCCTGGTGAGAGTGCACAATTATAACCACCTGTTCCCCCTTTAGGCTAATGTCAGACGAACGCAGTCTGAGCGCACTTTGCGTGCATGCGTAACGGATGTATGTACCGATGGAAGATACTGTAGACACCACACGGTCCATTTTTTTATGGATGTAGAAAAAAATGGAAATATGGGAAACAAAATTAATTATAATTAAATGACAGGTACAGTTAGCCAGACCAAAAAAACTTCTGAGCGTCAACGTGATGGACGTTGCAAATGTGCTGTGTCTGACATCGTGTCATCAAGCACACAGGCCACACAGACGCGGCGCACTCTGGGCGTTCATCGTAGCGCTTTTACGGTGAGGCCTAAATGGCGTCCGCTGCCACCTGCGTGATGCGTGCGCACTTCAGTGCGCATGTACTTCGTGTGTTGGTCTCTGTTGATCACAAATCAATGCTACGACGGACGATAAACTGTGCGGCGACATGGACGTGATGACTGCGTTCATCTAATGCTAGCCTACAGGTGTTTCTTCACTTTTTTCTTGTGTTAATATAGAAAGCACTTTCGGTGCGTGTACTCGAGTGTCTGGATATCGGCAAAAAAGCTGTCATCAGCATGGGCATTTTATCCTCCATCTCTATTTGACTTCCGATCCTAGTAATTTCTTATGTATTTTATATGCTTTTATTTTGCTTTTACACATTATTATAAGAATTGGTTTTTGAACAAATGATACTGCACCATTATGTGTTTATGTTTGTGTTGTATATTAGGTCTAATTCCAATGAGAAGTAGACATCTTTTAAAGAAACCTGATCTTAGAGATAAGTTGTTTTCTGTATTAGCAAAAGAAAAAAGTGGAGAAACACCTTAGAGGGTGAACACTGTGGTTATAATTGTGTGCTCTCACTACGACCAGTGTCCAATTTTTGACTTTAGCTTAATTAACTGATCATGGTGCGCTGAACTCTCCTTTCTCCCACCCAGCCACCCCCTTTGGCCATCACTGTTGGATGGTCAATTCATTGTACTGGGATAGGCTGGCAGAGTCCAATTGCAGAAAAGCAGGTCACGATGGAAAACAAGTGGCTTTATTCATGACAAGCAGGGGATACACAGCTGGCAAAGGTAGATGGGGATGACTGTAATTTACAGATAAGGCAACAATAGGGAGCACAGTGGGGAGTACAGGAAAAACAATGAAAAGAACACCATCAAAGTAACAGGAACAATATACAGCAAACATGAAAAAAAACATGTCCAGATTTACCATAAAATGGTGTGTTATCCAAGTATCAGAATGGAGGTGATGCTCTTAAAAAGGTAGAACAGGAGTAATCAGGCATGCCTGAGGCTGGCTTCAACAGGCCCGGCTGGTGGAAAACAAGGACTGGAACCAAAGGCAGATATGGGAAAGATGCTGCCAGGGCTCATGTCAAAGCAGCAATGGCTTAGGAATGGGTCTTCCTGCATCCCTTTGGTGTTCCATTGCACAGGGTGTGAAAGCAACAGCCCTTAAATGCAAAGGTCATCCATACAACCTTGAGGGTATGATCCACTGGCCAGCCTTCATGGCTTAGAACACTTTATTCAACTCAAACAATCGACTAGCTTTTTGTATTGATTGGTTGCATGCACACTAGTTACAGACATGCCTATCATGAGGACAACAGGTCATTTTGCTTCCGACAGCAGGAACTGTCTCCAATGGAAAAGTATGAAGGGAAACTCTGTTGTGGGAGAAGAGGTTAGGTGTTACTTTCATTAAGCTAAAAAAGGGGAGGAGACTTGGGTGGACCCAGTTTTTTTTGCAACCGCTTTTAGCCTAGATTATTATTTTAAATCACCTCTACTTAACGTACACTGTATGGCTTGTACAGTTCCTCTATCTGATGATGAATGGTTTTTAAAAAACTGGAACCGTTACATAAAGAGGTGAGCTATAATTATTGTCTTTCACCATTCTGACAATAATGACAATCCTGATTGTGCATGTACACAATTGCTACACTGACACTGGAGTACTAAGAATGACATGGGTTTGGATCACTTCACTATCAGGTTAATTCATTAAACACTGATGTTAAATGTAGTGGGAAACAACGGTATAATCCCGGTGTTGTACTAAAGTGAACACTGGCCACAGGGAAGCAAATTTTGGGTCTATTCTAAGGCTGTTGTAATCTTAACCAGAGTTGTTGTAAACATTACAACTCCATAGACTATAAATATCTCTGGTAAGTTCCCAACAGCTCTGGTTAAGTTAAAACCATCCATGGAATAGTGCCCTTTGACTACAGTATCAAAGTTGCCTGAAACAACTGTCAACAACAGTAAACAATGGTACTACTGTTTTTCCAAGATAAAAGAAGAGACCTTTGGCAATTATTGAAACAGAAAACTTGCACCATTGATGAACAAATTGCTGCACCGTCAGTGGATAATGTTTTCTAACTTTATATTGACAAACTGCCCAAGAATTCAGTAGAAATTAATGGAAATCGAAAGGGACCTAAGGAGAACAAAATATCTAAAAGTTATATTTTGGGGAAGCATCTTCATAAAGTCACTTTGTCTTTATAAGCAAAATTATTTCTATATTCTCTAGGGCAGTAATTGCGAACCTATGGCATGCGTGTCGCAGCTGGCTCATGGGGCCCTCTTTCCTGGCACTCGAGCCACAAGTTCGCCATCATCAGGGCTTTTATCTGCCGGTACTCAATACCGGCACCTACTGGCAGGGCAGACGCTCCTCTGCTAGGATGTGGAGGACGTCTGTAACCCATGGAAGAAGTTCTGCTGATCTTTTTCTGATGCAGCAATATTGTTCACTTTCAATTAAAAGTGAACAATGATGCTGCACTGTACAGCTTCATGATAGGCTCATAGAAATTGGGGGAATTAGGAAATTGTATAATAGGGGACATAAAATAAGGAAACATGGCTGCGTAGAGTGTAAAGGTATGCAATAGGGTTGCGTAGATGCACGTATAGGTATAGAATAGGTGTGTGTAGGCTCATGTACAGTGGTTTGAGTCTAACTGGACTAATTTTATGGTTGGCACTTTGAGACACATAAATTGGTTTAGTGATCCAGTTTGGGCACTTGGGCTCGAAAAGGTTCGCCATCACTGCTCTAGGGAAAGGCGTCCCTGCAGGATGCAGAATTCACATGCTGCTAGAAATCACATTGCCTTGATTAGTGAACTGATTTTTCCCCCTGCACATATGAATTCTTCCTCAAACTGCAGTGAAGCACTTCTATACAGGATGTAGAAATCAAATAATTGATGAAGAAAATGTGAGTGCTTCCTTGCAGTATGCGGAAATGAATTCACCAATAGCGAATGCGATTTCACGTAGAGTATCAATTCTACATACTGACCCTCTCTGCGGGATATAGAAATCTATTCACTATAGCAATGTGGGCGTTGGGATTGGAGTTATCAATTTTGGAGTCAATTTGGGATTTTTCAGTCGGGTAGGGTCTTAACAGTTTTAAAACCCTATCCTGAGTCTGGTGTAGTTTGAAGGGTAGTTTAACCCCTTAACGCCGCAGGACGTACATTTACGTCCTGCATTAGGCGGGCTTTGACGCCGCAGGACGTAAATGTACGTCCTCGGCGTTTACAGCCCCCCTCGCTTAATACTTACCTCCTCCGGTCGCTCCCACGCTGCTCTGACTCCCGCGGAGTCAGATCAGTGTGATCCCTCCTCTGGCGCTGTGACGTCATCGCGCCGGTGGCGCGATGACGTCAGTTTCAGGCGTCCCCCCCCGCCGGAGCAGGGGAAGCGCCTGGAGGGGAGGGGAGGGATCCTTCGGATCCCTCTATCTCCCGATCGCCTGGTCCCCGGCGGCTGTGGCCAGCATCGCTGGAAGGGTCACAGCCTGACCTTTCCAGCAATGTATGGGGGGTTAACCCCTTAGTTGCCAGGTCGCGACCGGGCACTAATTTGTGCCCGATCGTGGCTATTTCCGGTGGGGCCGCCATCTTGGATGGCAGCCCCCACCTCTGGGTCACCCCCGGTCAACTGACTCATCGCGCCATGCGCGATGATGTCAGTTAACCGGGAACCCCCTAGTTGCAAAGGATTTCCTATGGAAATCCCTTGCAGGAGATAGGGGGGTTCTTTGAACCCCTTTATCTCCTGATCGGTGGCAGCTAGGGGGTCATGGTTGATATTGCTGGAAAGGCCAGAGCATGGCCTTTCCAATGATATCAAACATGACCATGGTAAAAGTAAAATAAAAGTGTAAAAAAAGTAAAAATAAATAATAAAAAAATAATAAATTAAATAAAAAAATAATATATAATAATAAAAAAAATTTGTTTTTTTTAATGCAGCACTATTGTTCACATTTCAATTATAATGTGAACAATGATGCTTCACTAATGATTTTTTTTTTTGGGGGGGTTTAGCTAAAATCACGCAATTTCTCCCCAAAAAAAAAATGGGTTCCCCGTTCTAATTTTTTTAACAAATCTACCCAATAGAATATGACCGCAGAGCCTCGGATAATAAAATTAAAAAAAAAAACACTTTACACACTGTGGAAGATTGAAATTTTATTGAAAATTCAATTTGTTTTACATTTTTTGTTATAGCATTTTGGCAGGGCATGACATATACATATAATAATGATATATTATTAATCTGCCGAGTCTGACGGAAAGAACGATATATAATTTGTCTGGGTGGGATAATAATACGTGACTTAAAAATGGTCAAAATGAGCTCAGCAAACTTCTACTTCCGAAACAGCGCCGAAGTTGTAAAATTACTCCCGTCCTTAAGGGGTTAAGGTTTCCATTGTTTTTTTTTGTTTTTTTCGTTTTGCTCTTGTCTAAATTCCTTTTTTGTGGATAGCAACATTGACAAATTCATTGCAACCTCAAAATGTTGTTCTCTAATAAAGGGTATGGAACCTTATAAGCTTGTAAAGTAAGTATTTATTTTTGGAATATTTTTCAGAACATTTTTATGAATAATGCATTTTGTGAGCTAAACTTCTAGCTATAGCTACCTGCTGAGGAATTGCCAACAGCATGCGGTTTTACAACAAGGCAATGAGAAATACTGCTCTGAGATCGATATGCTTTAGAACAGTCCTAATACTCAGCTATATTTTTATAGTTTATATAGTTCCCAGATTGCAACCTTTGCAAATGGAATATGGAACGGCAATTTTATCACCCACAGGTTTGTTAACTGCACGGCAACATTAACGCCTCTGTCTAATAAAGATGAGTAAAGATTTTCAGATGGGAATGCTTGCCATGCTTTGGTGGGTCTGTGGATAAACGAAAACATTTTTATTCATAATATTGTTCTATTATATTTTGGAAAATCAGCAAAGAATATCTATTTTATAGCATGGGAAGAGGAATATATTTTGCTATTTACTAGGTGGTCAATAGGTTTTGACTGGCACAATTCAGCTACTTTAGCTTCATTTTACTTTTGAAAGACATTAAGCTATTCAGAAAAGATACATTTCATTTGGGTATTTCCACTTAATTTGAACTCAAATCTATTTAGAATTTGTTTTACAGCAATAAATGTTGTAGAGCTGATCTAGATGGATGGAAATGACTCCTGTGTTTAAACCCAATGTCTCCAATTAATTGATTGCAATTACCCAGCCGACAAAACACCCTCACTTGTACTTTGCATTCTTTGTCTTCCTTAGGGCTAAATCACGATCTTCGCTTTAAAACGCAGGCGCAAGGGAGGAAAAACTGCGCCCACAGTTTTCCCCCTTGCACCTTCGTTTTAACGCTGGATTACAATGCAGGCACAAAAAATGCTGCCTGCATTGTTATCGTGTGGTAAAATAAGGGATGCTTGCAGCAGTGCGGAGCACAGACGTGAGCATCCACTCGATGGAGTCCATAGGACTCCATTGAGTTCCCCCTGCTGGTCACATGACCAGCCGGATCTTGGTCCACGTAGTGATATGCAGGGAGAGACTGGGGGGACTTTTTCCCCCAGTCTTTCCCTGCTCCCGCCGGACGGAGGAGGCGGTTGGAGCCACGGTCCTCGCTGCGGGACAGAGAGTGAGTATAACATTAATTTTTTTTTATTGTTTGCCTGGTGTTAACGAATTCTGCAGAAGCGAAATCCGTTAACACCAGGAAAAAAAAATTAAAAAATATTCGCTAACCAGAGCCAGACATTAATCAGCGCTGGGACTTTGTAATCCAGCGCTGATTAACACTTTGCGCTCCCCATGTTAAGTATAGGGCACGCAAAGTACAGTAAACTCGCGCTGCAAAGCGCAAGGTACCAAATCTTAACCCGTTTGCGCTTGGATTGTAATATGCGGTAAACACCGCAGCAAACGTTAATGCTCACGCAAGTGATCGTTAACGCTTGCATGAAGAATGTAATTTAGCCCTTATTCTTTTAGGTCAGGGGTGAAGAGATGGGTGTAAAAAGTTGATTTTCCCAAAGTCCCTCAACCATGGCTGGCAGCTGAGGTATAAGCAAATAACAAGTGCTCTGTCTCTTTCACGTCCAATGGTTACTTCTTCAGATATCCTTTTTGGTCTTCAAAATACTTCAGTGCCATATCCATTAACTTTGAGACGTACACGTTAAAATCTAGCTTGTTTCTCCCATTTTGTGCCACTACAAAGGTTTTGCTGGTAGTATACCAAAACCTCTCATATTTCATAAGGAATAGGGAAATGTTAGGGTAATAGGTCTAACATTGCTTCATTGCTACCTCTCACCAGTAGATGAAAAAATAAAAACGAGGTTGACTAAAATGTTAAAGGAAAAAGTACATGACTACTTGTGGAAGAAGAATAGGGTTGGATTTACTGTTCTGTGTCCTTATGCTTTGTAGGATGGAGCCTATGGTTCGGCTGTAAGCCAATGGAAAATCTGTTTATTTTCTAATAGACACCAGGAAATCCAGATTTACCATAGGTATTGACCACCAAAAGAAATCTGATTGTAAAGAAGAGATAGTATAAGTGGTATGTAAGTGATACTTCACAAGCAATTTCATCCTCTTTCCGTCATGCTGTGATTTTGTGACCAACAAGTTATCCTCATTTGATATTTTTAAGTCTTACAGCTAAATTGATGGGAAATGACTTATTGTGCAAACTAGGCTACGTAGATTATTGCACCTCTGATGGCGTTCTTCTACAGGTCCCTGAGCAAGTGGAACATGAAGCATATGCAATGCTAAAGGAAGGTGAAGAGGCAAGTGATAGTGAAGGTGATCAAGAAATAAGATGTTGATGTGGAAAATAATTTTGTGTGGTAGAATTAGTGGAAATTCCTTGAGGAAATTATGGGCTAAGGAGAAAGAAGATGTGGAATTTTCAGCTGAAACCAACATTGTTGATGGTCTTCTTTGGTCTTGTACCAGCCCACTCTGCAGAGGCCCAATACAGAATCTCCATTGTACAGATTTGTGCAAGACCTATGTACATGTTGCCAATAAGATCTACTTTCCCATTGTGCCAACTCCAGTGAAGTTTTGTCTTCCATTCCTCTGGTATGGAACCTAATTACTCTATTAATCTTTTTCAGAATCCGCTTGCATGTTTTCTATTTTTTTGTTTTTTACTGTATAGCTACACAAAGTCCGGCCTCTCGCCCAGAATATACCGTGCATTCTCCACAATGATCAAGGGTTGCCTTTTCTATTCCAATCAATGGAAAAAGTAAGCTTTGTGAACTTTTTTACACTTTAGTGGGCACAGACTGAGATAACACATGTTTTAAAATTAGGTTTCAGAAAAAGAAAGTGACATAATCAGGTATTATAAAATTGTCTGTTTATTTCATCTTATATTTGGAAATGAACACATTTTAAATGAAACAATTTTTCATTAAATGTGTAAAAGGCGGGGGTGTCATCTTTCATTCATATTTAGAGAAATGATCTTCTAGCCTTTGCTGAATGAAACGAACAATTTAACTTTTTATTCAAAAGAGATGAGTCTATATGCATTTGTTTCAAATTGGCCTCTTAGTTTGTGAAACCAACCTGAAAAATCAATGAGATTAGAAGATGTAATCTATGTAATTCACATTAGATGTGTTGCTAATTGTTTCAAATAAAGTTACACACAAAGTGAGTTTATTCACCTTTATAAAATGGTAAATATAGCATTAATACTTTTGTCAGGTAAGGTTTTCAATCTAATGCGAGTAACATTCAGTAATATATTTTTGCTTAGCCTCAGGAAATGAGGCTGGTGCAGTATAGGACACAAATATCACGTTTTTGAAACCTAACTTCATATTGTTTTTATTACAATACCTGATTGATGATTCAGATTATGTGTTTGATGTATTGTCTATGACATATTTGTTCTAATGGAATGAAATCACCGATACTAACCTTTATATTTGTTGAATGATTTACTGGTGCATCAAGACGATAAACTATATACCAACTGGCTAGAGACGCCTGATTTACCAGTTTCAGTTTTTTTGTTTCATTCTTTGAAGATTTCTAACAACATCTCGTTTCTTGAATCTTAATAAATTTTCTTTTAAATTATTTGGCTTTTATTTATTTAGGGGATTTAATTTTTATTTGCAGTAGCGACCATTTTCAAATATTGAATCATAAATGTAATGAGAAAAATAAAATGAGTAATTTGAAACTAATTCTCCATCCTCCAGTTACAATCATTTGACTCAAGCAGAATTCAACTGGCTATACCAAACCAGGTTGTAACTTGTATCAGTGCTCAATACTAACACTATATTATTGTATTTGCATGTTCTGTGCTTTCTATAGGACACGGAATAGTGATATTAGAACGTGAATGACAAGCAATTCCATGGTACTTGTTATTTTTCACCACTCTATCAGTAAAAGTTTAAAAAATAGATTTGAAACCTCTTATGAAGTGGTATTACCGATGCTAAATCAGTTTCAACGGGGGGAAAATTAGAATCCAGAACTGTAATAACCCCATTGGTTTCCCTTTAATAGTCTGTCCAATTCACTTCATTTTTAGGGAAGCACAGTATTCAATATTCATCTGTCAAACTCCAGCCCCCCAGATGTTTCTGAACTTTAACTCACGTGATGCCCTGTCCATCTGTTGCATTGAAGGGATTTTGGGAATTGTAGGCAATAAACACCTGGGAGACCATCAGGGTTATTCAAAGAGAATCGAAAAGTCACCGCACGTTTGGTGACTTTTCGTTCTCTTCAATTCGGTGCAAATCGGCTTTCCCATTTCAGCCACCCTGCGGTGTATTCAGCAAGCACCACAGGGCTGTCGAAGTACAGGGAAAAGCTGCCGAAAAGCTGCCGAAAACCCGGCGAATGCATGCCAAAAACCCGTAAAAACATCTGGATTAACCCGTTGAAGATGCCGGAAAAACCCGAGCAGGAGCCAATCACACGCAGCGAAGCCTCTGGAAAAAGCCGAGACCGCAGAAGAAGGCAGTGAATAAATTAGGAAAACAGTTTGCTTGTATGATTGAAAAGTGAAACGCTGTTTGCAAAGAAACTACTGAGCGAAAATGTCTGAAATTTACGTATGAGGTCCAGGGAATGATAATAAAAAGGGCTGTTACAGAAAAAATAAGTAAAAGTTAAAAAAAAAATCAGACTTTTTTTAAAAAAAAATCCAGACAAATGCTTAAAATATCCTAAAAAATTTATAAACAAAGAGACTCTTTACTGCAGAATTTTATAATGAACAGTTTATTAGATATTTAATTAAAACAGGAATATTTTTAACATTGAAGCCTATGGGATTCTCCTGAATAAACCTGTTGAATGAAACCACCGAATGGCAGGGCATTTCGGGAACCTTTCACTGCGGGTTTGTGTTCTGTGAATAGCCGAAGCTGTGCTTTATTATGGGGATTTTACTGCCCTCGAACAGGCACCGAATGTGCAGGCAATGCACCAGGATTTGGCGTATTGCCTGCTCTCTGAATAGCCGAATGGCCAAGAAAGGTAACCGAACGCTGATTTTCAGCATTTGGTTACCTTTCTCCAGCCATTCGGATCTCTTTGAATAACCCTGCATGAGTTTGACAGCTCTGTTCTAGCACTTGAGTCGCTAAGAGAATACTTTAGTAGATTTTTCCTGAGCCCTCTCCTCCCCAAATAGCCTTTGTCATCTCACGCTTAACACAGCACCCCACACTCACATTTGATAGAGCTTAAGGGTTGAGGAAGTCAAGGGGAATTTTACTGGACGGCAGGATAATTGGTGCCATTAGTTCGGGAAAGGTGTGTCCATAGAAACAGCTTCAATCATATGTGAGTAGATGATCAGAGGGATGAATCCAAAAAATAAGGTTGTAACCGTTTTTAGTGGGTAGAAACCTGTAGGAAATTTCCTACAGGTTTCTACCCACTAAAAACGGTTACGACCTTATTTTTTTGATGCGCCCCTGAAGGTTATTCTACCTTAAAATTTACTCTCCAGCAGTAGCAGAATACTGCTGTCCTCACACCTTCGACATAGGCTGCACCACCATTACCCAAAGACGTCCCCCCTAACCTAGAGCACTCTCAAAGGGACACATCTTTAATTCGATCAAAGGGATGAATTGCATCAGTGATGTGGTACGCTAATCTGAAGAGATGGGCTTTGAGGGACTTCTTGAAGGCCTGGAGATCAGGGGAGAGTTTGATAGGACGAGGCAAGTCATTCCACAGGACCGTTGCTGCCCTTGAGTAGTCATGGGGGCAAGAGTTGGCCATGCGTGTGTAGACAGATGAAAGGTGGAGAACGCCTGCCGACTGGAATTGTCTAGATGGGACATGCTTGCCGAGTAACAAAAACATGTAGGGAGGAGTTGAGTTATTGAGCGATTTGAACGTGAGCGTCAGTATTTTAAACTGTATTCTGGAATGTACAGGAAGCCAATGGAGGGACCGGCAGAGGGGGGGAGGTACATGAGGTGCGTCTGGTGAGAAAAATATGCCTTGGCCCTGCATTCATTATAGATTGCAAAGGGGCAATACCAGAGTTGGAGAGGTCAATAAGGAGCGAGTTGCAGTAATCAAGTTGTGAAATGACAAGAGCATGAACCAGCACCTTTGCAGTATCTTGTTTCAAAAGTGACACCAAGGCAGCGAGCTTGAGGCATTGGGCTAATGATCGTTACATTTACTCGTAGAGCGGTAGATGGTATTGGGTTCTTCTTGGAGGGAGGAATAACGAGATTAAAAAAGAAAGTGCAGAAATAAATGCATCAATCTGTGTCCCACAGTTTATAGGAGTGCATATCTAACCATTTACTGAAGTGCAAATTAATGTGTGTTTCCACGTACCTCATATATAATAGTGCGCTGAAATAAAAGGCACATAGTTACTGGGCTGCTGGGCGTAAAGGTAAAGGTCTCATGTCACACCAGGCTCCCTACCTGATGGATGACTGGGTGGGTGCCTGACCTGATGTGACTACCTCTTGAGTTCTTTTGCAAAAGGCACATTTGCAGTATAATACCCTTTAATGAAATGATAATTGTGGAATATTATCTTTAAGATGGCCAAGATAACCAAAATACTAAGTTTAAAATGTGCAAGATGGCTGAGAAATTGTGTGCTTTTGACCCTTCAGAAGACAGAAAAATGATTATTGCATATAACGATATAGTTTGGGTTTTAGATTTTTGTGGGGTTTATTTTCTTTATTTTGGAAGTTTTATGCAGCCACCGAAAAGGAAACATTTTGGATGACTTGATTTGTTTTATCTTGGAAATCTGACAGATCAGCGTGAGTTTACTTGCATCTATCAATCCAATCAAATTGCTTTTTTATAGGTATTCAAAAGCTCAAAGTGGTTGACTCAGTGGGTGCCGAGCTTAATGGAGAAGCTCGGGTTTATGTCACAGATTATAGAACATTCTAAGACAATGGCTTCGGTAAATCAAAGCAACACAATTAAATTCTCCTGCAATCATTCATTTCAAAAGTGTGAAAGGGTTACATATCTTTTTAAAAAAGCATGTCCATAAAATAATATGTGATAATTGTAGGATTAGCTGATTGGCATGGGACTCCTGAATTGTTATGCTAATCTTATTATTTGCAAGCTACCATTAAGTGTATATCAGGAGATTGCAATCGAACGGATCAAGACAATTGGTGCCAGCCGACAATGTATTTTTTTTTTTAAGAAATATAATTATGCTTAAATTTGCTCAGCCAGAAAAATGTCTAAGCCATTGTCATTATTTCAGAATCAAACCACTTAGAAATAAGAAGTACACTAATGAAAACCTCACTATATTGAAGATGCTCAATATTCTGTTTTATAGATTTGGGAACATTGTAATTAGTGACCTTTAATTTCTTTAATATCAAATTCAGGGACTGCTGTTTCATTTAATACACTCATAACAATAAATGTTATGGCTACACATTTCTTTGTGAATACCAAAATTAAATTAAGCAAACACTGTCGAAACTCACATCGAAGCATCTCCTGCTAAAGTCTAAATTATTTGTTTATGAACCTTTTTTGCCAATGTTTACAACATCGGCAAATATTGGAATTCTTTGAATAACCCCCTCAGTGGCATTATTTCAGGTAAATGAAGAATTCAATAAGAGATCATACATGTAATTAGTAAATGACCACATCTGAGGTCTTTTAATATTAGGGGCTACCAAGTGATTTTCCAAAAATCCTCTGTTAGGAACAAGTGATTTTTTTTGGAAACTCATTTATAATTATTTATACAGCAAGAAATATTTGGGAATATTCCCAGTGTATTTCTTACGTTAATAATCTATTTGACAAGCAGATGTCGCCATCTACTGGCCAAATAGAGTTACTGCAATTAAGACTACAGCCTGTGGCTCCGTTTCAGCTGGGTAATGTCCGATATGTCAGGAGACATTTCCCAGCCAATTATAGTACCATGAACATTATACCCACAGGGCAAAAACTTTAGGGGCACCTTCTGTAGCCCAAAATCAAACAAAATTAATTTGCAACAAATGAATTACATTTGCATTGATACAGCAGAGCCCCAGAATGTGTTAATAAATGTTAAGGCTGTTGAACCAATTGACAGCATTTTTCAACAGGAAGAAGCAGATGTTGATGTTCTGTAAGAGCAGAAAGGGAAACCCCAGTGGAGGAATGGCGATAATATCAACTTCATCAGCCCCCTAAAAATGCCTATACGTTCCTTTACTATTCTGCTTCTAGAAACTTGAATGGACCATCATCAACATCTCATCACATTTAAACTAGCTTCATATAATACTTACCCAGTCTAAGTCTGATAAAACTCTACAAATATAATCACAAGTATTAAATGTGTTTAATCGAAGCATTTTAGCCAAACAGGGATTTTTTTCCCCCGTTATTACTGAAACACCGCCAGGGCAAATTTTTAAAAAAATTTTTCATGCTTTTTTATTTTTTTGCACAGAGACTATATAAACAAATTATTTTCCTTTATTAACAAGAAGAATATTACACGGATGCACCCAAAAATCTATAAAACATTTGGTAAGAAACCTTGTGTTTACTATGCTACAGATGGCTTGAATAAATTGCTGGACTCGGTTAGCAACATCTCAATCTGTCTGGGTTTAAAAAGCACTTGGATTTTTCCCTAGCGCCACTGCGAAAATATAAAGTCAAGCATAGATTTTTATTTATGTACACATACATTTTGTGTACACATATAAGGTTCACCCAAAGATAGGACATATTTGTAGAAAATTCATACAACCGCAATTAAGTATAAAAGAATAGAAAGAGTAGAAAGTATAAAGAAAAAAAGTTACAATATGTTATTCTTTACCTAAAATAGAATATTATTGCCCCTAATGTGTCTGAGATGGTATTAACTGTTGCTCAGACAAAAAAATAGCATGAAGTATACATTCTTAGTGACTCACTATTACTGAATCAATAATGAGCCATTAGGGCTTGAATGGCTTTTTTGGCCAATTTTTTGCCGTTTTTTGGTTTGGAAGATTCAAATGTGGCTTTACTGGCATTTCGATTAGTGAGGAATCGACGGGCAGCAACTCAGGTGGAAAGCCTATTGAAACTAGGCTTGTGCACCGATTTTTTTTGTCGGTTCGATTCGGTTCGATTTTTCGGATAATTTAAACTTTTCGATTCGGCTCGTTTCGACCAATTTCTGTTTCGATTCGGTTCGGCTCGACTCGTTTTTCGTGTACATATTTTTTTCGGAATATCGACCATTTTTCCTATTTTCGTGTCACTTTGCTCGTTTTTTGTATCGACTCTTCGTAATTTCGGAAATTTTCGTTTTTTCGGAACGTCTGTTCTCCTCGTTTCAAAGCAATAAATTTCGATTTGACACATCAAGTCCATTCGAAAATTCCGAAAATATTTCGTTTCGGCTCGGAAAACTTTTCGGATCTGCCATTTTCGGATTTAAAAATTTTCGGAAATTCGGCCGCATCTGAAAACACTACGGTGGAAAGAATGTTGAAAACTCCAGCAAACACCATTGGCAGTTTCGTTTCCCTAAACAGTGAATGCACCCTAATTTTGCCATGGTTGATCATCACTCACTGAAGATAAAGAAACGTTCTTTCAGAGAAAGTTTTTGCCTCTTTTTTTTTAAGAGGCAGTACTGTACACTTTTCAGTAATAAAGTGAATAATATTTCTGCACCACCTCACCTTCTTATTTGTCTCAACAGAGGCACGTGTGGAGGAGATGGAGCAATACGTTATTACGCATTGTTTCAAGATCTTAAACTGCTGCAAAGACGTAGGGGGTTTTGGACCCCTGTATCACCCTTTGGTGCTCTGACATTTTCAATGACACCTCATTTGACCTTGTGCAGAGTCTGGCCTTTCCAATGATACCAAACATGACCAAAGAATGGGTAAAAATAAAAAAGTTTAAAAAATTTATTGCAGATGGTCTTTTTTCCCCTCCTTTCTAAAGCATTATTCGCTTATAATGAAACAATGCCACTGCACTAATTCACCTTCTCATTTCCCACACTGTGGGCAAGTTTGGAATTATGACATAATGAGTTATTATGCATTGTTTCATCTACAACAAAATCAGTCATACTAGTGCAAGGAAAAGCGGGATCATTTGGACCCCTCTATAGCCATTCTTTACACCCCACTTGGTCAAGTATCATTAGAAAGGTCAGAGTCTGGCCTTTCCAATGGTACCACAAACGACCAAGCAAAATATGAAAAAAAGAAAAATGAAAACCAGAGGGAAAAAAGGTTATTTTTTTCCCTCTACGGCTTTGACATTGTCCATTTTTCACGGATAAAATGACCAATACCACTGCCATTACCCACCTTCTCATTTCCAATGTTAGGAGCAAGTTCAGTGGTTTATATAGAGTCATATTTTCTATAAAATTAAATGCAATGCGCCAAAATACTAGCAAAAAGTTAATTTTTCTCGTTATGGTTAATTTGCAGGGTTTTTTTTTCCAGGAAAAAAGAATAAAAAAGTGTAACATGGTCTCCATTTATTAGTATTTTTTTTTTCATAAACACTAACCCATATAGTATATAACCAGAAAGATTTGGATGATAAAGTGTGAAAAAATTAAATTTACACACTGTAAACGATTGAAATCCGAATTGAAAAGTTAAACTTTTTTAAAATTATTTTGTTATAGCATTCCGACAGATCATGACATATAGACATAGAAATTACAGAGTTTCTGAATCTTACCCGAATCTGCTGGGAAAAAAAAGGATTTGATTCGTTTGGGATCTACAATAAAACATGACTTCGAATTACGTTTAAATATGTTAATCAAAAAATTGTGAAAATTAGCCCAGGATGGGTGAAATGGCTTAGCAGCAAAGAGGTTAAATAATTAAAAACATGTTTAAGCTGAGCAATAACTGAATTTAATAGGCATTCAGGGTTATTCAGAGAAAGGTGAAAACCAGGAGAATAACTGGAGAAGTGAAAATTCTAGCAGGGTTATTCAGAGAAAGGTGAAACTCGGGAGAATTTTTCTGGTTTGGCTATTTTGACCTACAGGGTTATTCAGAGAGAGGTGAAACTCAGGAGAATGACTGGAGAAGCAAAAATTCTGGGTCAAAATAGCCAAACCAGAAAAATTCTCCCATTTATCTCACTTTCCAAATCAGCTATTTGGTCTAAATTGATCTCTTCTCCTGACAGTTCTCCTGATTTTCACCTTTCTGTGTTCATTGTCCTGGCAATTCTCCTGGTTTTCACCTCTCTCTGAATAACCCGGCTTGAATTTTCACTTCTCCAAAAGTTCTCCAGAGTTTCACCTTTCTCTGAATAACCCTGTAGGTCAAAATAGCCAAACCAGAAAAATTCTCCCATTTATCTCACTTTCTAAATCGGCTATTTGGTCTAGATTGATCTCTTCTCCTGCCAGTTCTCCTGATTTTCACCTTTCTCCGAATAACCCAGTATGACTTTATTTCCAATTTTCAGCTTTCTCTCGCATGTTATTTTAAATTACGTTATTTGGGATTATTCAAAAAGGCAGATCGAGAATGATTCACTTGCTTCTGAAATTTTCCGAAAATGTTTCCAGCAGCATAGCCTCCACAGTATTCCTGGACACATCATTGTCGATCCAAACAACTTTAACTCATAGGTAAAGACAGGCAACAAAATTTTCTATAAAAGGTGAGGTAGTGAGCTGCACATTAAAAGTGGAATTTAAGTAATTATCTATATCATTTTCTGACAACTGAACCTGGATAGGCCTCAACAGATGGGCAGCATGGTGTATAGCCTGCAGATATATCCAGAGATTAGTATGAGGGAAGAATAATTGTGCCTGCAAATCCAGAAAGTGAAGATGTCCGAGATGAGGAGGTTAATTAGGTCTCCTATCGCACCTCTTTGCAGCTTCCAACCTTGACATCTCCGGTGTGTAATGACTGCCCAAAATAAATATATAGATTTTTCTACATATAAGGCAAATGTGAGTTATATTAACTGATAATGACAGCACGCATCATAATTTGCCAGGCCTTAGGAGTTCTAAAGGCCTGGGATTAGCCGTGCAAAATATTATTTCACAAATAAAGTTTGGAAAAAAGTACCTCAATCCTTTTCTTTACTGGAAAAAATATGAAAATGATTAAAGGTCAAATAACGTTGCATTACTCCAGGTTTTTAGTAGTGGTGTCGGAGAGGACTCTTACGGGTACCATGGAACGCAATGGTCACTAGACATGTGCATTCGTTTTAGTACTAAAACGATTTAGTCAGAATTTGGGATAATTTAGTTTTAGTGTGACTCAAGAGATACGAAACTACTCATTACAAAAAACGAAAGCAACTAAAATAAAATGCACTACATTTTAGTTTCAGTCCTTTTTGTGATATTACATTGAGTGAAGGAGACCAGCAATGAAGAGCGCAACATCGCAAAGCTACAGAAAAGGTTTGTATGCGTAATCCTTCCCGATCCCTACCCGAAACTCAGACAGCGATAGAGCTCCAGAATACTCACTCGCAGCACAGACAGCCAGCACAGGAGAGGAAACCTTTACTTAACCCTTGCATGTCTATGAGGCAGACAAGATGATAAAAGCAGCTGGAGAAGGAAAACATTCAAATAAATCACACTGAAAGCTAATGACAGAGGAGGGCGGGATAGTAAAAAACCCTTTATAACAACCAGCACTGGAGAAGAGAGACTTTATAAAACGAGTGTTATCTCCCCTCCCGCTCTGCATAATAGGGGCTTAGGTCTGATACATTTTATATTATCCAGGAGCACTATCCCCCTTTCCTCATCTATAATACACGTTTTATATAAAGTCCCTCTCCTCTTCCAGTGCTGCTTGTTATAAAGGTTTTTTTTTTACGTCTGATACATTTAGTATCCAGCTCTCACAGTTACTCTGTCATTATGAGCCTTCAGTGTGATTTATTTGAATGTTTTCCTGGATCTAAAGTACTTTATTTTATTATAAAAATAAATTTGCACCAGTCATCTCTTCTCTGAGCTTTCAGACCGATTTACGTTAATATTTTCCCTCTCCTCTGCTTTCATATTCCTGTATCCCCCACAGAGATACAAAGTTAAGTAAAAGTTCTCACTCCTGTGCTGGATAAGCATTGCATTCCGAAGTTCTGCACCCTCCACATGCCAATGCAGTAGGATGTTCTATACAGAGAGGGGCATTAATTAATTCAGGAGGATGTTCTATACATTATACAGAGAGGAGCCTTTTTTTTAGCCCTTTAAATCCAGTGGCTGTGAGCGCTGAGATCGGCATCTTGTTATGTTATCTCTCAGTACAATGTATCAGGCTCAGCTGTTACAGTAACTGACTGTAACAGGGCTCAGAGTTTCAGTAAAACAAGGAAATAATATTGTTCTAACCTCATATATAAAAATATTATTTACTAGTTTTACTGAAACTCTGAGCACTGTGATGAGCAGCAGTCAGTTACTGTAACAGTTTTGCCTGACACATTGTGCTGAGAGTGAGAGATACTGTAACAAGCAGCGATCTCAGCCCTCCAAGGAGCCACTACAATAGTAATTGTATCCACTGGTTCGGATGAATGAAATTAGTTTTCATACTAAAGAACTGAAAACGAATTTCTTTAGCAACTAAATAAATTGCATTTTAGGACTAATCCAATAGTTCAAAACGAAATTTTGTGCTGTGCACATGTCTAATGGTCACTAACAGGGTTATTCAGAGAGAGGTGAAAACCATGAGAATGACTGGAGAAGTGAAAATTCGAGGTCAAAATAGCCAAACCAGAAAAATTCTCCCATTTATCTCACTTTCCAAATCGGCTATTTGGTCTAGATTGTTCATTCTCCTGGCAATTCTCCAGGTTTTCACCTCTCTCTGAATAACCCTGTAAGAGTTTCTGCAGCGCATAAAGCCAGAGATAACACTTTAAAGTAAGATCCACTTAATTCGACTCAATTACTCTCACCACCTGATGCATACTGATTTCTTGGAAAAAGCAATGATGCTTGGTTTGGTCAGTGGAGTGTGGTCACCAAAAATCACGCTGGTCGGAAGCCATCAAAATGGGTACTGGCCTATGCGTAGAACAGCTAAACAGGGAAGGACAATATCGGAAAGGATGAAGAGGGATGAGCCATAGAATCGTGTCAGAAACAGCTTAATGTATAAACATCATCACTCCAGCTTAATTTTTCCAAATGAGTCACAGGTAGGGATGAGCCGAACACCCCCGTGTTTGGTTCGCATTCGAACTCGAACAATTTCAAAAGTTCGAGTTCGATCTCGAACTCGAACCGAACTCAATGCAAGTCAATGGGAGTCAAAAGTTCGGTTTTTAGAGTGCCTCCAAGAGGGCATATATGCAAGATATTTGCCATAAAAGGTGTATGGGGGTCTTGGTAGTGCCCTGGGTCACAGGAAACAAGGACAAAAAGTTTAAAAAAATAAGTTTTTAAAGGAACAGTGAGTTTCCATAAAATAAGGGTTAAAAATAAAAAACAAAAATTCCTTCAAATATCGTGCCTAGGAGGTCCCCATAACCTGCCCGTGAAGTGGCGGATTTGTAGGATGTATAGAAACATTGCCATCAGAGACCCACACACAACACCTAGCCACCCTTAAGGGGTTAAAATGCACAGGGACTGGCTACTATCCTGTTAGATGAAGGAATGTATTATATGTATAAAGCAAGGTATACAGTTGTGTTCAAAATTATTCAACCCCCACTGAAATTGAGTGTTTTGGCCAGTTTGACATAGATTTTGATCATTCAGTCATCTTGCTTACAATTTAGGCTAGGGACAGATGAGCGCATTTTCTGCGGCCACCGTCAAAATGTACGTCGATGCGTGCGCACGCATTTTTTCACGGAATACGCTTAAGTGGTCAGACGATGCGCAATTCTGGACGTATTTCATGACGATGGGGTGAAAAGAAGTCTAGGGAAATCCGGCTGTTTGAACGTTATGTTGGCCGCACACTAGCAGCGTCTGACGTCTCCTAATCACGCACACACGCTGCTATGCGGCCGCAGCGCACTCTGTACGTCAGTACCAGCGGTTTAACGTTCTCGAAAAAAAATGCGTTCATTTTCCACTTGCGTTGCGCGGCGGACTTTTGTGCGACCGTACTTCGTATATTGGCCGTCATTGCCCGGCATCTGCTGCTAGTGCGGCCGTGATTAAGTGCGCCAGAACGCACGTTCGCACTGCCTCAGTCTGACCCTAGCCTAAATCAAAGAGGCACGTGTAGGTCAGACAAATATAACATAACATTTATAATGAAATAACCACAAATGTCTTTTCTGTGCTCACATCATTATCAGTTTTATTCAACCCCCAAGTGACATTCAATCTTAGTACTTAGTACAACATCCTTTTACAGTTATAACAGCTTTTAAACGTGAAGCATAGCTTGACACAAGTGTCTTGCAGCGAACTACGGGTATCTTCGCCCATTCGTCATGGGCAAAAGCCTCCAGTTCAGTCACATTCTTAGGCTTGAGCACTGCAACTGCTTTCTTTAAGTCCCACCAGAGGTTCTCAATTGGATTTAAGTCAGGTGACTGCGATGGCCACTCCAAAATGTTCCAGCCTTTAATCTGCAACCATGCTCTAGTGGACTTGGAGGTATGCTTGGGATCATTGTCCTGTTGCAAGGTCCAATGTCTCCCAAGCCTCAGGTTTGTGACGGACTGCATCACATTGTCATCCAATATCTCCTGGTACTGAAGAGAATTCATGGTACCTTGCACACGCTGAAGCTTCCCTGTACCTGCAGAAGCAAAACAGCCCCAAAAGCATGATTGACCCCCCGCCATGCTTCACAGTAGGCAAGGTGTTCTTTTCTTCATAGGCCTTGTTCTTCCTCCTCCAAACATAGCGTTGATCCATGGGCCCAAACAGTTCTAATTTTGTTTCATCAGTCCACAGAACACTATCCCAAAACTTCTGTGGTTTGTCCACATGACTTTTGGCATACTGCAGTCGACTCTTCTTATTCTATGGAGACAGCAAGGGGGTGCGCCTGGGAGTTCTGGCATGGAGGCCTTCATTACGCAGTGTGCGCCGTATTGTCTGAGCTGAAACTTCAGTACCCACATCTGACAAATCTTTTCTCAGTTCCTCAGCAGTCACACTGGGACTTTTCTCCACTCTAAGCTTCAGGTAGCGCACAGCAGTCGAAGTCAGCATCTTCTTTCTGCCACGACCAGGTAGCGGTTCAACAGTGCCCTTTGCCTTGAATTTGCGAATGATGCTTCCTATGGTCTCTCTTGGTATGTTTAACATCTTTGCAATCTTCTTATAGCCATTGCCCTTCCTGTGAAGAGTAATCACCTCTTCTCTTGTCTTCCTGGACCATTCTCTTGACTTCACCATGTTTGTAACCACACCAGTAAATGTCTAGAAGGAGCTGAGTATCACAGTCATTTTAAAGCTGCCTAATTGGTGCTTATTATGCTTTATTGCTACTCTGTGACATCACAGGTGTTTTCAATACCTGATTGAAACCACTTGAATGAACCTCTGTTCTTCAGAGTGCTAGTCTTTAAGGGGTTGAATAATTGTGTCAATGAAGAATTCACAAAAGAAACATTTACTACTGTATTACAAAACCTATTGATGTCATTTTAGTTGCATATGGTTCTTTAAAAAGTCATTCTGAATACAATTACAAATGTACACTAAATTCCCTTAAACCCTTTACAGCATTGGGGGTTGAATAATTTTGAACACAACTGTATATGACAATGGATAGTCAGAGACTCTAGGGACTCAGCTTGTATGCTTTATAATAGACATTTCTAACACAATAATAATTGTATGCTCACATAGGCCCTTTGGGAGAGGTACATGACATACAAATACTGGAATATTACGTTTAAATCTAAGGAGTGTGATAAAGATTTTAATAAGCCCTTGATGACAAATGACATAACATCTACATCATTAATGATTGGCTTTACAGAGCCCTGGTCCTTAAGGGGTTAAACAGCATATCAGTGAGGATCATATAGTAGAAATGAACACTTCTTAGAATTCAAAACAAGCACAGTGTTTGTTCATACATGTGCAGGAGCCCCCAGCCCCCCACCCAGTCTGCAGGCAATGTATCAAATTCTAATTGCTAATTAGAAGCACATGTTATTTCCAAACACTAATTAAACACCTGTTGTTTACGCCGTTTGAGAGCACAGGTCATTTAGAGGTAAGAATCTTTGCACCTAGACATTAGGTAGTTTTTTAATTCAATATCTAATAAACTGTTGCTTATAATATTCTGCAGTAAAGAGTCTCTTTATTTCTAGATTTTTTAGTATTTTTTTACGCATTTTTTATACTTTTTTCAAATTTTCTTTTTTTTTAGAACTCGAACTGAACACTCCAAAAATCGCGAACTTTCGAACTGCCAATGTTCGAGTCGAACTCCGAACTGATCGAACCGAACAGCTCATCCCTAGTCACAGGTCAAGATCTGATAAAGGTTCACACAGTCATACAACATTCGTCTCGTATGTACATGCATATATCAGCTTATTGGGAGAGGGGCAGCATAATGCATCTTTGCCTATGCGCCCAAAAGTCCTTGCACCGGCATCAAGAGGTAATGGGTACCAAGGCTGCTGTGTTACAGCAAAACAAAATTTCATAGCCATGTCATTGGAGGGCAGCACGATCGCAATATGGGGCAAGGGTCCATTGGGCAGCAATTCAGGGTTTATAGGTTGCTATTTAATGTCTTTGTTATTTATGAGATGTCATTAATCTCTGAGGTGAAATGTGCCACATCTAGAATCTTTGGGAGCAAATAAAAGTGATATCTATTTAAGGTGAACATGTCCTCGATATGTTATGTTCACTTTTCTTTGAGCGCCACCATTGCTCGGCTCCATGAGTGGTGCAACGTAGGTGTCAGTTGCACAAGGGATGCATGATTTGCCCTATGCACTCCATCTCTCAAACTGACAGCAGCACCAGCAGTAGAACCTGCACTCACCCATCACAGTTCTCCAGTCCTGACATGCTACTTTAAGGTTTTTGGTCCTAGTTTCTTTTAGGGAATTATGTGTGTAAAGTAATATGTGATTTGAAATCACACATTGTTGTCATACTACAATTACATTACTGCTCGGATTGGAGAAGCAAATCACTGGGTAATGATTGCATGAAGCCGTGCGGCAATTACCGTTTCTCACGTAATCATTACTGCTACACTTGGATCAGGACCTAGACATTGTTGCTGTCAAAATATTAGGTCTCCATATTCAAAATAAAGAAAGCTTAGAGAGCTAGAATTTTTCTGAATGACGAATAATTGGAATTTGAAAACTCAAATATTTTCTACACTTCAAAATAAACAAAATACCCAAACCAAATATATTGACAAAGATTTTAATATTCATATTTTAATCCATCATATATTTGCAGCAGGGATCAACAACCTTGTCCCTCCACGTGTTTTGGAACTGCATCTCCAATGACTGTATGTGTTGTAGATGTAGTTCCAAAACATCTGGGGCACCATCCATCACTTGGCCCTCACTAAAACCGGGATGCTAAGGGGAAAAATTAGCATTCGCTATATTCCCCATTTACACCCCGATTTTACCATTAGATTACGGGGCAGGCGCTGAGTCCAGCAGCCTGCCCTGTAGTGGCCGCTAGTGTCCTGGATGCTCGGGGCATAAGACTCCACGGAGGTTTCTGCTGCCAGGTCACATGACCGGCAGGGTCTCATCTCTCATGATTTTTGGGGGATTTACAGCTGGTGATACCGGATTCCACAGTAGATCTAAGCTGTCGCAAACTTTGAGTTAGCTGCAGCTGAGAGTAACTAGCATTGGGACTTTGTGATCCTAATGCTAGTTACTCTCAGCTTACACTTTGCGGTCCCCATGTTAAACAGAGAGCACAAAGTACAGTAAGCTCGCAATAATAAGTGCTAAAACTGATTCGCTAACAGGTTTTCAACCCAATCGGGAGGTGATGCCGGCGTAACGCTATCAATTCAAGTGACCTAACGCTAACGCTCATTTATGTGAGTGCTAGCATTAGCTTTAAGGAGATGAAGGAGCCCCTGGAGGGCCAAGGTTGTTGATCACTGATTTACATCTAACTTAAAAAAGTAAGCCCCTGTATAGTTACTGAAACATTCAAAGGCATCATAAATGAATAATACTATAGCTTTTTGTCCGGAGCCCTAAAGTACAAAGTAAAATAGTTATCAGTGCTGTACTTGTATACAACACCCACAGTTAAGATTTTCAGTCATGGGACTCATGAAATTTGAAGCAAAAAATAAATATATATATATACACACACACACACCATTTCTTTTTACTTCAGCCACAGCCTGACAAAACAGAAATGCACTGTCCTAGTGACCGGCAGGCAGGATACCCATGAAGGTTGGCATATGTTGCATACTGTAGTAGCGTACATCATTCTCAAAGCAGTATGCATTATTTTGTGCATGGAAATTGACAGTCAGCCGATCACTGTCAACCTAGATTGGATACCTGCAGTTGTTCTTTGCACATGCCAATCAAAGACAATCACATTATGCTGTCAATCATAAAACACTATGGGCTATGTTACAAACCTAGCGCTAACATGGGGACACTAATCGGGAAATTCTGCAGATTTTCCGTTTGCGTCCCTTTGTTAGTGTGGCATTCCAGGCAGGCACTAGCTGAGCACCTCGCCCTGGAATGCAGTGATAACCACAATGATACTTGTGGTAGTGCTTCCGCGATGCTGTGAGTATAACCCCTTGGAGTCCATAGGACTCCATAGAAGGTTGCGCTTCTGGGCCATGAGCTCTGCGCAGCACCGCAGCGAGATCGCAGAGGGAGACTGGGAACAAATATTTCACTCTGCTTCCGCTTAGAAGAAGTAGCAGATTGGGCCACCCTTCTCGCTGTGGGATGAGAGTTGAGCATGGGATTTAATGGGGGGGGGGGTTAGGGGGTGTTAAATGATTCTGCAGTTGCAGAATCCTTTAACACCAGCTTTTAGCTCTCAGCATCTCAACAGTATTTTGCACCTGCATGTTGAAACCTCACTTATTGAAACGCTAAGGATTGCTTGCGCTTCCAAGTTAAGTATAAGAGACGCTTAAGTACAATAAGCTCGCGCAAGCGCAAAACATTTTCCCCCCGAGCGTAGCATCAGGATTGGAATATAGATGGCAGAAGTTAAACTTAGTTTTTATAGCACCAACGTTTACATATCGAAATGCTACATTAGCACCATCTATGGAATAGCGCCCTATACAAACGTAGTACAAACACATACTACACAGGTCTACGGCCATACCATCCTGAAAGCACACGATCCCGTCAGATCTCGAATGCAATCAAGGGTAGGACTTGATCAGTACCAGTGTGGGTGACTGACTAGGAATAGCAAGTGCTGTAGTCGCTTCAGACTGGGTTTTTTGCCTTCTTTTGGATCAACAGCAGTATGTGATGTGAGAGAGGCTGAACCAGATGGATACATGTAATTTTTCAGCCTATGTAACTGTGTAATACTATGTAATACTATACTGCTTATTTATTTTATGTATTATGGTATTATCTGTACATGGTCACACATTACAGAGTGTTCAACATTTTGATTCCTACATTACTAGACAGGCTAATAGGTTACATGCTCTTCTGGTCACAAGTGGTCGATGACAAATTACAAAGTTCCAAAGGGCCAAATTTCCACTAGCCCTGCTTAGATTGTCTCTCTCCCTGGGCGACAAGGTGGGTGGAGGTTTTGAGACTTGATATTAATTAGTTCATGATTTTTTAGTTCATGTTTTTGTTCATATTAGTACATCATTTTATTAAAAAAATAAAAAACAATTAACAATGGTGAAGTGTCAGGTGGAGGCACTCTCTTAATTAGTTGTGCAATAGTGCCTGGCCTGGACTAGGGTTTCCAGATCGGCCATATTTGACTTGACACAGAATACTAGTTTGTGCAGAGGGAAGCTCAGGGAAGAATTTTTTTTTTTGGAGAAAGGATTTTACCAGGAAGGATACATTGAGATTTCTCTCGTTTTCAAGTATGTCGAATTGGTCCTGTAACATGTATAATTCATATGCTGCTGGAGGAAAATCAGTTTCCAAGTCAAGGCATGCCACTGTAGATTCCTCTTTGATTTCTTACGTGCATTATATGGATTCTACAAGCTGCAATGATGAATTCTTCATGTGCCCCATCAGGATGAATAAATATGTGTCCAGGAAAACATGGCTGATATGGCAATCCAAGACTAGACGCCCCGGGTTTTTTAGATTTCATTAAAAAGGCAAACTTTTTTTATGTGTAGCCTTTTCATTGTGAATACAGAGGCATTTTAAAAAAAATGTTCTATACCAAAATATTGCTCAACATTTCCTTTGCTTATTTTCTGAAAGTTGATAAAAGAGAGTTTTATGGTTAATAAAATGGCAAAACTAGTAACATTTTATGTTTTGACAGTTTTATCACAACTCTTCACAACTAACAGAAAGGATATTTCTTATGTGAAGGAAAGCAGAAGAAAAACAAAAACCATGAGTGCAAAGTTTCTTCTTTTTGTCCTACATTGCGTACCATTTTAAACTATACAGCCTGTACCGCCTGAATGATTTTTTTTTCTCCTTTTAATAACCTCAAAAATTCCGCCATCTGAGGGATTTCAAATAGCACGGGAAGTCAGCAAGAGTCAGTAGCTTGCAGAGATAGCGAGAAAATACTGCTTTTAGAAACTCTGCTTGGTTTTTCACTGCTTATGGCCGGCTATTTAACGAAGTGGCTTCCTGTAGGGGAATTTTTGAATAGTGATGAGGGACTATAGTGCAAAACATTATTTTTATTTCACAAAGCTTACGATTTCAAAAGCCGATAAAGTCTTATATTTTATAGTTCTATTTCTATCAAATAAACAGCCTTGCTATCGTGTTTACCATGTCACAACAATCAGCTAAAATAGTCCATTTTCATTGGTGTACCATTACAATGATTAGAAAACTCATATGCAATATACAGGGTGTCCATAAAGTCTCTTTACAATATCACAAATGTATTACAAAGGCAAATGAAGAGACAGATAAGTGAAAATTATTACAAAATGAGACGTATATATTTAACCTTTTTTTCCTCCTCATTTAATACACCTCTGTATGGGCACCATTAGTTGCACGAAGCACATCAAGATGGTAGTCGATTTCTTGCCATGTTGGCTGTAGCATACCCTCATCAATGGTGGCAATGGCATCAATGATCCTCTGCTTTAGATTAGTCATGTCCCGTACCTTTGTTCCATACACCAGGGCTCAAAACTTCCACTCGCCTACTAGCATTTGGCGAGTGGAAATTAAGTGAGGGCGAGTGGAAATGCACACGCAGGCAGCACAATAAATTATTTTGTGCTGTGTATTCCAGTGGTGCCAACGTACAGCCCCCCTTCCGCAGGCTGTACGGTGGCAGTGAGCAGCTGCCTAACTGATCAATCTTGTCTGTCACTGGCAGGGGGTGGAGAGGAGCTTCCCTGCCTCCTCTCTCTGCTCACACTGGGGTCTGATTACTGGGTATACATGTATCTGGGGTCTGATGTCTGGGTATTAATGTTGTTTTTGTAACTTTATTCTAAATAAAACCTCTAACAATGTAATGTCATACGATAATTTAAGGGTGTGTGTTTAGGGTCAGAGTTAAGGGCTGGGTAGTGGTTAGGTGGAGCAACTGGTGGCAAGTAACTCTTATGGCCTAGTTAGTAGCTTGGGATTTGAAATTTTGAGCCCTGCCATACACCATATCTTTAACATAACCCCATAGAAAGAAGTTCGAGGGGAGTGATATCTGGTGAACGAGGTGATCAGGGAATTGGGCCACCCCTTCCAATCCACCAGTCACCAACCATCATTTTCCAGCAAGATGGTGCACTACCACATCGGGGACTGCATGTTCGTGGGTTCCTAAATTAAACATTTCCAGACTGGTGGATTGGAACGTTTAAATACAAAGTTTAAGGGGTAGACCTATTTGACTTTTGAAAGGGCAGAATTTTGATTTATAAAACCCAGTGTGATTATTGTTACGGAGCAGAATGATGTTGAAAGCAGGTTAATTATTCTACAATTAACATTAATTAAATGTCAAACTATCAGGATGATTCTTACAAGTATTTGCTGCGTGCACTTTGTTTTGGTTTTACTTCAACAAGTTAGCAATCCGGAAACGGAAATATACAGAATGCAAAGATACTTAAAATAAAATACGGAGGGGTCTATTTCAGATGATCCACAAATAGTAGAGGAAAATCCCTCGTCTCTTACGGCTCCAAACGTAAATGTTAACAGCTTTGCTGACACTCCATAACGCCTGGTGTTGCTGGACTTGGCTGGCAGCTATAGATAGATTTTTGCTTCCCAAACTTTGTATAAGAAGTGCAAGATATGCTCTGGAAGGTCTAAAACACGTAATATGAAGGTTACTTAAAAAAATATATATTTTTAAATATAAAACCACATGTTCAAGAGGAGGACACAATTCGACACATGTTCCTCCAATAAATAGGACAGGGAAAACAAATAGTTTTCTGGTGAAATCATGTATAAACCAAATCGTGAGGGTAGAGCACGACTCCAGAAGAGAATACCAGCAGCTTTGTGATGCCCCACTGCTGTTATTAAATTCTGAACCATAGACCCGCTAACTGAACAAGTCAAGGTGCAAACTAAAAGATAATCTGTTTCATTTTCAAAGTCAGGATGTGCTTAATAGAGACAAGGGGTTCTATTACATTCTTTGCACAGTGCGTTTTGCATGCTCAAATGTGCATTTGCGCGAGGGGCAAAACCCTTCGCGCTGAACGTCGTATTACGACGTTCACGCAAACGATGCGCGTTAACGTCTAACGCGAGTGACGCTGCGCGAACCCTGCGCGATCGCAAGTTCGTGCGCGCATCCCATACTTAACATTGTGAGCGCAAATGCGTTCGTGCGCTGGTACGCGGATGGTATGACAATCGATGCGCAAATTTTTACGAACGACATTTGCGTGCATAATTTTAACGTCTTTTAAAAGCTGGTGGTAACTGCAAATCTGAACGTTCTGGCTGAAACCAAATACACCAGCACGAAAAAAAAAATACAGCAAAGTATAGATACACATTCTACACATACCCAAACAATAAAATAGAGAGGTTGTGCATGTTTTTATTATTGCTGCAGCATATATACTCAGATTGATTTTGGCAGGCACAAAAACTGAACAGGAGACAATTGTGGTTCTTAATTCAGATTGCCCACCGATTTCTGCGCAACGTTAATGCGTGCGCATTTTTGCACGTTTTTTTTACGCGCGTTATTTTTTGACGGATGAAAAAATGCGCTCGGATTGTAATACCAGCGTTAATTTACGCGTGTTAACGTTTAACGCTGCTCGCAAAAAAAATTGTGCTGCGTGTACGAATTTGCACGGAGAATGTAATAGAGCCCAAGATAATTAATTGCATTTTCATTCATCTTTTATGCCAATTCCAATTATCATTCAACCTCATGATGTAAGATATTGCAATATAACAAAGGAACCTTTAACTCCTTCACTACTGTGATCATGAATGATTAGATTTTTCTAACAGGACCTGGAGCTTTGCGGTATCATTGCAAACAAATTCTATTTGCAATTGGGCTACAGAAGGTGCCCCCCACCCCAAAGTTTTATCACCTCAGGCATTACATACAAGGGCCCCTATTACACTCTTCGCACAGCGCATTTGCGTGAACGCAAATGCGCTTTTGCACGAGGAAAAAAACATTTGCGCGGAACGTCGTAGTATGACGTTCGCGCAAACGATGCGCGTTATCGTCTACCACGATTGACCCTGCGCAAACCCAGCGCAAGTGCGTTCACGCATCCCGTACTTACCATTGTCAGCGCGAATGCGTTGGAGTGGATGGTATTACGATCTTCGAGCAACGTCGTACGAACGACGTTTGCGCAAAGTATCGTAGCGTCTTTGAAAACCTGGTGTTAATTTACAATCTGAACGTTCTGGCCGAAACGAAATGAACCTGCACAAAAAAAAAAATACAGCACAGTACAGTTACACATTCTACACATACCCAAACAATAAAATTAATAAATTGTTTAATTTTTTATTTTTGTAGCAGCACATATACACAGATTGACTTTGACAGGCGCAACAACCGAAACCTAGCAAATGGTGGTTCTTAATTCTGATTGGCTGAATCCCGTGAAAAAACAGTCTGCCCACCGATTCCTGCATGCAACGGTCATTTGCGCCCGGTTTTGCTCGTCGGATTTGCGCACGAAAAAGTTGAAGGCTGAAAAACTGCACTCGGAGCGTACTATCGTGTTAATTTGCACTAGCTAACATTTTTTAAAAAAATTGCACTGCGCGAGCGCATTTGAGTGAAGCGTGTAATAGGGGCCAAGGTACTGTAATAGTTTTTACAAGTGAATATTTTTGATTTGCACGGATATATTTATTTGCTGCAGCACACAGAGCCCAAGCTGCAATAGCTCCCTGTGGCCATCAGATGGCGACATCTGCCAAACTCGACTAGTACATCAAATCGTATACATTAATTATATATTGGGACTATTTCCTTGTTATAACTAAACAAAAGTGATATTTTTCAAAAATCCACTGGTTCCTGGAAGTGGTTTTCTGGAAAATCATTTGGTAGTGAAGGGGTTGATGATGGCAGCAAACCCAAATGTGTAAATACAGACGTACCGTTAACAATCATTGTTACAATAAAAACAAAATACCAAAGTCCTCCGAACATTTTAGTTAAGGACAATTGAAAGTCCATATAAAAATGTACCATATGGACGCTGCAGTATATTTTTACAGTGAGTTTAACCCCTTAAGGACCAGGAGTCTTTAAAGGCCAAGCATTAATGACGTAAACGTTACGTCGTTAGTCCTTAAGGGGTTAATGGAAAGTGGTTTTCCATAAAAACACATGGTCCTTCGAGTGGACTTATGAAAAACCACTAGGTAGTGAAGAGGTTGACACCCCGTTGACTTCTATGGGCCTTCTCGGCCCCGCCCAGAAGCCTGCATGCGCCTGAATGCGAACTCAGGCTGTCCCACTGCAGCCAATGACGCGCATCAGCAGCTAGGCTGGCCAAAGGAAAGGCCCACTGAGGAGTCCAGCAAACGGGGTGTACTATTACACCCCACTGACGTCAACCCCCTCCAACCGGGCACCAACCACCCGGCATTAACGGGTTAATAAGCACAACAACGTTGGTTTCACAATTTAAATTCATATTTATTTATAGACATTTGATTCTTATATCAGTCTATTTCACATGAACACTTTGATTTTCAAAACCAGTAAACCTTTAGGCTAGGGTCAGACGAGCGTGATTTCTACGGACTGTACGTCAGTGCACACGGACGGACGTCAGTACGGAAGACACAGTACTGGCCACACAGTCCGTTTTTTTTTCACTGACGTATATTTTGACGGATGTAGGAGAGAAAATAAAATAAAAAGCAAAACCATTTTGTCCGTGAAAAATTCTGGACGTATAAATGCAGTCCGTCTCACCACGTTCCATCACTCACACACAAAGCTATGCAGACGTTGCGGACGCAGCGCACTTTGTGCGGCCGTTCTAGCGGTTGTACGTTCTTGCCTGCCTTGCGTCCGTGGGCCGCGGCCGTTGTGCGTCCGCAGTCCAGTGCGGATGTACTTCGTGTGTCGGGCTCCGATGGGCTTCCTGTCATGCTATCACGGACGTACTTTTAGGAGCAATCACGGACGTGAACACTACGCTCGTCTGACAGCAGCCTTAGCCGTTGCTGTTAATAAATGTTCATCTGAGCCAAGAGCGTGCTAGTGGCTTTGTTATTTAGTCTCCATTGTGGTTTCGATTTGGTGGGATAAGAATTTAACACCTTTATCGAAAGGTAGCACCACTAAGAGATACGTACAATTAAATTTTTGACTTATTGTGAGAGTGCTGATAAAGACACTCTTATCCATTCAAATCTTAACAGTGATCGCTGTTTGTAGATTGAGCTTTTGATTTTGGCGACAGCTGACACATTCAATAGATATCCAAAAGCAGCCGTGTTGCTTCATCCAATAAATCTGTGTCACATTATCCACTGCTAAGGAGTGCCTTTTTTTCTATTTTTGCTTCACATCCAATAGATATAACTGTGCTACACTCTTCTCGCCTCAATATAATTCTATCTGATGTTAATAGAAAATACTATCGCTGCGTATGGATAATAATGGTTTCGAAATAACTACTGTTTCGGTTGAATAAATTTGGTCCAAGACAAATTTTGAAACATGTCCCTGTTTAGGTAAAAATATCAGCTGTTACAAGGACTGAATAATAGAGTATAAATAAACGTGTATCAATGCTTTTTCTGTATTACACTGTCTTACTGTAAATTCCGGACATGCGCAATTTACTGGAAATCCCCAAACGCGAGACTTACTGTAAACTCCAGACCTGATTGTTTTTACTGTACAGTGACAATTTTATAGTACAGACTTGCAGGTTGTAACTATTACAATGAAACATGAAAGCAGGGACTTGTGGGTTTAAAATATGACTGTAAAATATTAAAGTTCGGATTTGTGTGTTATTATTAACCCTTCGCTGCTGAGGCATTTCCTGCCTCTGTGCTGAGCTCATTTTTACCGATTTTGCTCATCATGTTTAAACGTGTTTTGAAGGCTTATTTTAGTATATGACCCAGACATATTATATATCGTTCTTTCCGTCAGACTCGGCAGATTCATAATATGTCATTATTATATGTATACGTCATGACCTGTCTGTATATTATAACAAAAAATGCAATAAAATATGAATTTTCAATAATTTACGTGTTAAGTGGTTTTTTTCACATTTTAACATGCGAGCAATTGCGGTTATATTTTGTATGGGGTGCGCTTGTTAAAAAAATTAGAGATGGGGTCTTGTTACATTTTTTTTTAGGGAAAATTACGCGATTTTTAACAAACGCACCGCATACAAAAATCGTTAGTGCAGCATCATTGTTCACATTATAATTGAAATGGGAACAATATTGCTGCATTAACAAACCAAAAAAAAGAAAAAAAACTTGTTTATTTTTTTTATTTTTATTTTTTAAATATTGTTTTATTTTTATTTTTATTTTTAATTTTTTTTAAAAACCTTTTTTCATAATCAAGTTTGGTATTGTTGGAACGGCCATGCTCTGGCCGATCCAACAATACCAAACATTAACCCCTAACTGCCACGGATCTGGAGATAGGGGGTTCATTGGAACCCCCTATCTCCACCATTGGTGGCAGTTAGGGGTTAACTTCAGGACTGGCGTCATCGTGCTATCCAAGATGTCAGCCAGCTCCGGGAAAGGATCAGGAACCGGCGCTTTTCGGCGCCGATTCGTGATCCAGCCCCCATGGGGTTAATTCCAGGTACCGTTAGGAAGGGCAGGCTGTGCCCTTCCAAACGGTGCCTGGATTAACACCCGCAACGCTGGCGATCGGGAGGGAGAGAGGTCCGAAGGACCTCCCTTTCAGGCGCCTCCTCCGCACATGCGGGGGGGGCGCCTGAATTAGGTGTCATCGCGCCACCGCGATGACACCTAATTAGGCCGGCGGCGGTTCCGGGTGCTGGGCTGACATCGAGGATGTCAGCCCGCACCGGGGGGCCCAGCGATTGGCCGGAACCCGGCCGAACGCTGGCCCCAAAGGGAGGACGCGCTCAGCGCATCCACCGCAAGGAACGTTACCTGCGGGTGGACGCGCTGAGCGCGTCCTCCGTAGTGAAGGGGTTAAAAGCAAAAAAAATAATAATCTGCATGTTATGACTCTAGCCCCTTATTGAACCTCACGATGGGGCCCCCCGTAAACTTCCTCAACCTTTAAAATCCTTTCGCCCCCTTTCACAACAATAAAAGGACATAACACAGCTCCACAGCAATAAAACTCACAGTAATGTGCGGTGTGTAGGAGTGTATCACAGAGCTCCACAGCAATAAAACTCACAGTAATGTGCGGTGTGTAGGAGCGTATCACAGAGCTCCACAGCAATAAAACTCACAGTAATGTGCGGTGTGTGTATGAGCGTATCACAGAGCTCCACAGCAATAAAACTCACAGTAATGTGCAGTGTGTATGAGCGTATCGCAGAGCTGCACAGAAATAAAACTCACAGTAAAGTGGAGTGTGTATGAGCGTATCACAGAGCTTCACAGCCATAAAACTCACGGTAATGAGCGGTGTTTATGATGTGCTTGGTTGGGCCCTGGGCTCTGGACCTGGGGTCTGGACCCGGGCCCTTGGGCCTGGGGTCTGGGCCCTGGCTGGGCCTGGGGTCTGGGCCCTGGCTAGGCCTGGGATCTGGGGTCTGGGCCCTGGCTGGGCCTGGGGTCTGGGTCTGGGCCCTGGCTGGGCCTGGGGTCTGGGCCCTGGCTGAGCCTGGGGTCTGGGTCCTGGCTGGGTCTGGGCCTGGGCTGGGCCTGGGGTCAGGGTCTGGGCCCTGGCTGGGCCTGGGGTCGGGCCTGGCTAGGCCTGGGGTCGGGGTCTGGGCCCTTGCTGGGCCTGGGGTCGGGGTCTGGGCCCTGGCTGGGCCTGGAGTCTGGGCCCTGGCTGGGCCTGGGTCTGGGCCCTGGCTGGGCCTGGGGCCTGGATCTGGTCCCTTGGCTGAGCCTGGGGTCTGGGCCCTGGCTGGGCCTGGGTGCTGGCTGGGCCTGGGGTCGGGGTCTGGGCCCTGACTGGGCCTGGGGGGGTCAGGGTCTGGCTGGGCCCTGGCTCACCACTCCGCCGTCTTCCTTCCCTGTCCTCCTTCTTCTCTTTTCTTCTCCTCTTCTTCTTTTCTGGCCGGGTCCTCCGTCTCAGGCAGCTTCACTGACTGGAGGGGGCGGAGCTGAAGCAGCATGCTTGGGAGGCCCCCACACGCGGCTTGGCCCCGCCCAGCCAACCAGCAAAGCTGCCAAGGTAGGAGGAGAAGACACACACAGCTCCAGATTCGGACTCACAAAGTCCGATACCGGAGCTGAAGAAGGGCGCCGCTGCTGCCGACAGGACCCCGGCGGCCCGGGCCCCCCCGGGCCCCTTACAGCAGCATGGGGCGTAATGCCCTGATGGCGGCCCTGACCATGTAAATGGTAATGTACGAGGGGGTGCTGATAAGTATTGAGCCTTACCCACAAAAAAATTGGAGCTTGGAAACTGTAACTACCAAACTATTCTACATATTCCTCCAGCATATCAATGCACTTGCGACATCTGTCCTGCAGCTTAAGTTTCTGCAAGTAAAATTCTTTTAACTGTTGGTGTAACTACTCATTTGCAGCATTAGTTGCCTCCAGGACACTCCCAAATCGTTGTCCCTTTCGGTGTTTTTTGAGATTGGAACAGATTGTAGTCAGAAAGAGCCAGGTCGTGTGAATAGGGTGAAAGGGGCATCACTTGAAAGCCTAAGGCTAATGTCAGACGAACGCAGTCTGAGCGCACTCTGCGTGCGTGCATAACGGACCTACGTACTGACGGAAGATACTGTAGACACCACACGGTCCGTTTTTTTGGCGGATGTAAAAAAAAAGGGAAGTATGGGAAGCAAAATTAATTAAAATTAAAAGACAGGTACAGTCAGCCAGACCAAAAAAACGTCTGAGCATCAACGTGATGGATGTCGCAAGTGCGCTGTGTCTGACGTCACATCATCATGCACACAGGCCGCTAAGGGGACGCGGCGCATTCTGGGCGTCCGTCGTAGCGCTTTTACGTCGAGGCCTAAATGGCGTCCGTTGCCACCTGCGTGGTGCCTGCGCACTTTGATGAGCACGTACTTCGTGTGTTGGTCTCTATTGATCACAAATCAATACTATGACGGACGTTAAACTGTGCGGCGACACGGACGTGATAACTGCGTTCGTCTGACGCTAGCCTTAGGAGGTCTATTTTGCCATAGTTTCACCCGTAGTGTGTCTCCACACGTCTCCTCTTTTGTTCAGTTGTCAAACGTTTTGGGATCCACTCTGCTGCAAGCTTTCTCATTTCCAAGTTGTTGTGGATAATGGCACCAACTCTATCACGTGATATTCCCAGATATGTCACAATACTTTTGGCTAATATTCGAAGGTCCTCCATAATCATGTCATGGATGACTTTCACATTTGCAGGCACAGAGACAGAAACAGGGCTTCCACTGGGTTTCTCACTTTCACCACCAAAATGCCCAGTTTTAAAATTGACAACCCAATGTCTAACTGTTGCATATGAAGGGCAACTGCCACCCAAAGTTTGTGACATTTCAACATGGATCTGCTTTGCACCTTTCCTTTGGAGAAACAGGAAAAAAGTTGTGTTACGGAGAGACTTGCGAATCTCGCTGATGTACACGAAGTCCTTTGTTTTTGCTAGCTATCTCAGTTCTAGGCATTAAATGCAAATGCTTAACTTAGAAATTTAGGAGTCTTAACCCCTTCACTTCCAAAAATCGAGCATACTTAATCTTTAAAGCACCTGCCCATCAGTGTTCCCTGCAACGTGCGCGCGTGCGCGCGCGCGCAGGGAACGCGGTGCCAGCGCGCACAACTTGTGGTTATGCGCGCATGGCAACCGGCGGGGTTTGAGGGGACCCAGAGCCGGGCAGCGCGTGAGTGCCTGCCCGGTTCTGAAGAGTCCGTCCTAAGCGGCTGCGTGCGTGCGCGCGCAGCCGGTCACGTGGTCCGGCTAATCAGGCCACCTGACTGGCCGGACCGCGTGACCTGCGCACGCACGCCACGCAGCCATCCCCTTTAACAGGACGGACTCTTCAGGACCGGGCAGGCATTCCCGCGCTGCCCGGCATCTGGGTCCCCTTAAACCCCGCTGGGGCAACTAACCAGGTATGAGCTGGGGGCCAAATCCACGAGCTGGGGGGTTAAATCCACGAGCTGGGGGGCAAATCCATGAGCTGGGGGGCAAATCCATGAGCTGGGGGCCAAATCCATGAGCTGGGGGCCAAATCCATGAGCTGGGGGCCAAATCCATGAGCTGGGGGGCAAATCCACGAGCTGGGGGGCAAATCCATGAGCTGGGGGGTTAAATCCACGAGCTGGGCATATCCACGAGCTGGGGGGCAAATCCAAGAGCTGGGGGGCAAATCCACGAGCTGGGGGGTTAAATCCACGAGCTGGGCATATCCACGAGCTGGGGGGCAAATCCAAGAGCTGGGGGCCAAATCCATGAGCTGGGGGCCAAATCCATGAGCTGGGGGGCAAATCCACGAGCTGGGGGGCAAATCCATGAGCTGGGGGGTTAAATCCACGAGCTGGGCATATCCACGAGCTGGGGGGCAAATCCAAGAGCTGGGGGCCAAATCCATGATCTGGGGGCCAAATCCACGAGCTGGGGGCCAAATCCACGAGCTGGGGGCCAAATCCACGAGCTGGGGGCCAAATCCATGAGCTGGGGGCCAAATCCACGAGCTGGGGGCCAAATCCATGAGCTGGGGGGCAAATCCACGAGCTGGGGGGCAAATCCACGAGCTGGGGGGTTAAATCCACGAGCTGGGCATATCCACGAGCTGGGGGCAAATCCAAGAGCTGGGGGGCAAATCCAAGAGCTGGGGGGCAAATCCACGAGCTGGGGGGCAAATCCACGAGCTGGGGGGCAAATCCATGAGCTGGGGGGCAAATCCATGAGTTGGGGGGCAAATCCATGAGTTGGGGGGCAAATCCATGAGCTGGGGGGCAAATCCATGAGTTGGGGGGCAAATCCATGAGTTGGGGGGCAAATCCATGAGTTGGGGGGCAAATCCATGAGCTGGGGGCAAATCCATGAGCTGGGCAAATCCATGAGTTGGGGCAAATCCATGTGAGAGCTGGGGGCAAATCCATGAGCTGGGGGCAAATCCATTTGTGAGCTGGGGCAAATCCAATGGATTCCCTCTAACGTGCGCGCCCGCGCACGGAATGCAATGACAGCGCGCACAACGTGTATTTATGCGCGCACAAATTAGTGCAGGGGTGGCCAACCCGCGAGGCTCTATACCAGGGGTGGCCGACCCGCGTAGAAAGGGGGCGCCGGAACATCCTGCTCAGGCTGTAAGTTACAGAGCGCTCTGTCCGGCGCCTGTAACTTACAGGCTGTAGGCGCTGCGCGACGGCGAAGTTCTGGGGGGAGCTCTTCGTCGCGCAGCTGAACACGTACCTGCGTTCCGGCGCGATGATGACGTCACGCCGGAACGCACGTACAGGGGGCAGAGCATAAATACTCTGCGCGCGCCCGTTCTTCCGCGCTGTCAGCATCTCACCGCGGCTGTGCTTCTCTAACGCTGCAGGGAAATCTCTGGCTTAGCTGTCTAAAAAAGCAGGGGAAAATCTCAGTGGTTTAACTGTCTAAAAAAGCAGGGAAATCTCTGGTTTAGCTGTCTAAAAAAGCAGGGAAATATGGTTTAGCTGTCTAAAAAAGCAGGGGAAAATCTCAGTGGTTTAGCTGTCTAAAAAAGCAGGGAAATCTCTGGTTTAGCTGTCTAAAAAAGCAGGGAAATCTGGCTTAGCTGTCTAAAAAAGCAGGGAAAAATCTCAGTGGTTTAGCTGTCTAAAAAAGCAGGGAAATCTGGTTTAGCTGTCTAAAAAAGCAGGGAAATCTGGTTTAGCTGTCTAAAAAAGCAGGGAAATCTGGTTTAGCTGTCTAAAAAAGCAGGGAAATCTGGCTTAGCTGTCTAAAAAAGCAGGGAAAAATCTCAGTGGTTTAGCTGTCTAAAAAAGCAGGGAAATCTGGTTTAGCTGTCTAAAAAAGCAGGGAAAAATCCCAGTGGTTTAGCTGTCTAAAAAAGCAGGGAAATCTGGTTTAGCTGTCTAAAAAAGCAGGGAAATCTGGTTTAGCTGTCTAAAAAAGCAGGGAAAAATCTCAGTGGTTTAGCTGTCTAAAAAAGCAGGGAAATCTGGTTTAGCTGTCTAAAAAAGCAGGGAAATCTGGTTTAGCTGTCTAAAAAAGCAGGGAAATCTGGCTTAGCTGTCTAAAAAAGCAGGGAAAAATCTCGGTGGTTTAGCTGTCTAAAAAAGCAGGGAAATCTGGTTTAGCTGTCTAAAAAAGCAGGGAAAAATCCCAGTGGTTTAACTGTCTAAAAAAGCAGGGAAAAATCCCAGTGGTTTAACTGTCTAAAAAAGCAGGGAAATCTCTGGTTTAGCTGTCTAAAAAAGCAGGGAAATCTGGTTTAGCTGTCTAAAAAAGCAGGGAAATCTGGTTTAGCTGTCTAAAAAAGCAGGGAAATCTGGCTTAGCTGTCTAAAAAAGCAGGGAAAAATCTCAGTGGTTAGCTGTCTAAAAAAGCAGGGAAATCTGGTTTAGCTGTCTAAAAAAGCAGGGAAAAATCCCAGTGGTTTAGCTGTCTAAAAAAGCAGGGAAATCTGGTTTAGCTGTCTAAAAAAGCAGGGAAATCTGGTTTAGCTGTCTAAAAAAGCAGGAAAAATCTCAGTGGTTTAGCTGTCTAAAAAAGCAGGGAAATCTGGTTTAGCTGTCTAAAAAAGCAGGGAAATCTGGTTTAGCTGTCTAAAAAAGCAGGGAAAAATCTCAGTGGTTTAGCTGTCTAAAAAAGCAGGGAAATCTGGTTTAGCTGTCTAAAAAAGCAGGGAAATCTGGTTTAGCTGTCTAAAAAAGCAGGGAAATCTGGCTTAGCTGTCTAAAAAAGCAGGGAAAAATCTCAGTGGTTTAGCTGTCTAAAAAAGCAGGGAAATCTGGTTTAGCTGTCTAAAAAAGCAGGGAAATCTGGTTTAGCTGTCTAAAAAAGCAGGGAAAAATCTCAGTGGTTTAGCTGTCTAAAAAAGCAGGGAAATCTGGTTTAGCTGTCTAAAAAAGCAGGGAAAAATCCAGTGGTTTAACTGTCTAAAAAAGCAGGGAAAAATCCCAGTGGTTTAACTGTCTAAAAAAGCAGGGAAATCTCTGGTTTAGCGGTCTAAAAAAGCAGGGAAATCTGGTTTAGCTGTCTAAAAAAGCAGGGAAATCTGGTTTAGCTGTCTAAAAAAGCAGGGAAAAATCCCAGTGGTTGAACTGTCTAAAAAAGCAGGGAAATCTCTGGTTTAGCTGTCTAAAAAAGCAGGGAAAAATCCCAGTGGTGACAGACGTGAACAAATCTAGGTAAATATAGGTTATCAGACTCTTATAAATGATAGGACTGATATTTGTAGAAGTCTCATGTACCTTAATTGATGGAAGTTTTTCCTTTTCTTTTCTCACATGAGTTAGAAAATATAAATATACATTCATTCAGATATAAGTTTTATCAAATCATCTGGTTGCTTCGTTTTAGCTTTGAACAGTTTTCACTTACACGTACGATCAATTGCGCTACTTTTAAAAAACCAACTATTGGTTACCATAGTCAATAAGCGCTCATGACGAAAATATTGTTGCTCATGAAAAATCTGGTGCGCTCACGGCCCCCAAAAATTAGAGGGAACATTGCTGCCCATGCCCCTTTATACTTAAAATGAGCCGATTCTCAAACAGTGCACAGGAATTTAATTTATGGCAAACAAAATTCTTTTTGCAAATGGACACCAGAATGTGCACCCAAAGTTTAAGCACCTTACGCATGACAGTCAAGGGCCTAAAACAGATTGAACTGCTGGGACTTTGTGTCTAAATCACAGAGCCTTAGCTAATTCAGCAAAAAGCCCCAGCTGCAGTAGCCCAGTTTTGGCCTGCAAATGTTATTGTATTTCTGTCAAATATGGCTACTACGTTAAAAATTGGGAACAGTTTCAGATTTAAAACCGCTGGCAATGGACATTGAAATACAGTGCATTTTGCCACACTTTGGTGATCTGTATATAGAGGAATTAATCAATAGTTCTCAATGGGACAATTTCTCTGCTGCCAAACTGCACCGTATTTTGCTGCCACTTGTCCTTTGGTGCAGAATCAATTAGATTCAGCACCACAGGCCAATTGACAGGGAAATATGATGCAGTTCAGCAGCAGCGAGATTGTCCCATAGAGAACCATTGAATGATTCCTTTATATACAGATCGCCGAAGTGCACCGAAATGCACCGTATTTTGCTGTCCATTGCCAGTGGTGCTTAAAATTTATTTGAATCGTTACAAAATATGAAACAAAAATCAATATTAAAAAAATTCCGCTTAGTTCCGTTTTGGAAGGAAACATTTTCAAACAATTTTTTTCTGCCTGCACATGTCTGAATTTTCCCAATGATTTTATTACTGCATAATTAAAAGAAAAATTATCTTCCATATAAAAAAAACACTGGTTCCTGACAGGGGATATATGAAAATCTCTTTGTAGTGAAGGGGTTAAGAGGTCAATATATATTTATACAGAGATATATGTGTGCTGCCACTAATCGGCGTCTTTCCACAGAATCATTCAGAGGGAGTAGAAGGAAACTAAAAAAGATATACTCGAGTAGATACTCGAGTATAACGCTAGATTTTGGTGAAAATCTACCTTAAGATTGGAGGGGTCGCGTTATATTCGAGACATCTGCATTGCATGTAAAAAAATAAAAATAACTTGCCTTGCTCTGGATCCCAAGTCTCCCGGAAGTTCCAGTGGTCTCGCTGAAGTGAATGCAAGCTCCCTGATGGTTGCAAACACTTTAGGAATTCACGAATTCAGGAGAGGTGGGATCCATCGCGGCCAGAGGACACGCTCGGTTTAAGCCAATCATCCACCTCGCTTGCCTCCGCTGGCTATCTAATCGCTAGTAAAGAAGACAGGTGGCCAGTGGCTTCATACTTAGTAACAACTGCCATCATTCTAGAGCAGAACACCCTGGCGTGAGGGGTAGCCTGTGTTAAGAGAAACTGGAAGGATTTTAACTGTTTACTGGTACAGTAACATTTTGTTCCTCGCATTATATTCGAGTCTTGAGTATTCTCTCATTTCCATAATAAATCTCTATCCATCGCGTTATATTCGGGTCGTGCTATACTCGAGTATCTACGGTATTTGGTTTTTGTTGCTTTTGATCAATAAACGAATACAAGATGTTATATTGAGGCGTTTTCTATAGCTTATATTCAAAAGTGTAGTCTCATATCAACTCCGCAACAAGCGTACATTAGACTTAGGAGTTAAAGTAATGTTTCACTTTAATTTATTACTGTGTAGAAATTTAATTGAATTGAACTTCACTGCAAATATTGATTAGTTGCAATGGCTAATTTAAAAGCGAAAACAGAATGCTTACTCATGTTACATAGAAATGAATCTGAAATAGCAGATGACCTAAGGTGTTTCATTTTGCTAGAAGGGAAATTGGTACAAGTGTCTTGTTTGTAGACGTGCACCCATGTATCCTGTGTGCGTGTCCTTCAAAGTTCTTTTGTGTTGAACTAGCTCGCTAATCAAACCATTGTATAATTTGCAACAATGTTCTCTCCCATTTACTTGAAGTCAGCAGGTGCAACAATCAGGAAAAATATTTGAACAAAAGCTTATGTGTATAAGGTAAGTGCTTTAGTTCTTGAATTAAATTACTTGACTGCATTATTTGTTTTCCCCTTTCCACTCCAATTGCAATTTGAGTGTCAGAGATAAATAAGAGACAGAGGTTGAGTCAAATTGCTGTACATGGAGTTACACCTGTGGCCCTGCTACAATATGGTTACAAATTGTATTAGCTTAGCAGGCTCAGTTTTTGCAATATAACTTGGTACTTGATAGAACAGGACTTTGAAATAATTTGCAAAAATCTGCACATGACTGTTATTATTCAAACTTTGATGTAATATTTTAGAGATGGGTGTTGTTGTATAACTGATTTCTGTGTTAAAGTGTCTAGGAAACCCTGATAGATATATACAGTCAGGTCAGGAAATATTGGGACATCGGCACAATTCTAACATCTTTGGCTCTATACACCACCACAATGGAGTTGGAATGAAACAAACACAATGTGCTTTAACTGCAGACTGTCAGCTTTAATTTGAGGGTATGTACATCCAACTCAGGGGAACGTTGTAGGACTTACAGCAGTTTGCAGATGTGCCTCTCACTTGTTAAGGGACCAAAGGTAATGGGACAGAATAATAATCATAAATCAAACTTTCCCTTCTTAACCCTTTCGCTGCTGAGGCTTTTCCCGCCCCTATGCTGAGGTCATTTTTACCTGTTTTGCGCATCATGTTTAAACGTGTTTTGAAGGCTTATTTTAGTATATGACCCAGACATATTATATATCGTTCTTTCCGTCAGACTCGGTAGATTCATAATATGTCATTATTATATGTATACGTCATGTCCTGTCTGTATATTATAACAAAAAATGCAATAAAATATGTATTTTCAATAATTTACAATGTGTAAAGTGTTTTTTTCCACATTTTAACATGCGAGCAATTGCGGTTATATTTTGTATGGGGTGCGCTTGTTAAAAAAATTAGAGATGGGGTCTCGTTACATTTTTTTTTGGGGAAAATGACACTATTTTTAACAAACGTACCGCATACAAAAATCGTTAGTGCAGCATCATTGTTCACATTATAATTGAAATGGGAACAATATTGCTGCATTAACAAACCCAAAAAAAAAAAAAAAAAGTGTTTAATTTTTTTTTTTTATTTTTTTTTTTTATTTTTTTTTATTTTTCTTTTTCTTTTTTTACAAAATTTTTCACTGTAGTGTTTGGTATCGTTGGAACGGCCATGCTCTGGCCGATCCAACGATACCAAAATTTAACCCCTAGCTGCCACGGATCGGGAGATAGGGAGTTCATTGGAACTCCCTATCTCCACAGTTGGTGGCAGTTAGGGGTTAAGTCTAGGACTGGCGTCATCGTGCTACGCACGATGACGCCAGTCCTCTGGGGGAGTTCCCGGAGGCTTGGCCGACATCCAAGATGTCGGCCAGCTCCGGGAAAGGATCGCGAACCGGCGCTTTTCAGCGCCGATTCGCGATCCAGCTCCCCAGGGGTTAATGCCAGGCATCATTTGGAAGGGCAGGCTGTGCCCTTCCAAATGATGCCTGGGTTAACCCCCTGTGCGCCGCCGATTGGGAGGGAGAGAGGTCCGAAGGACCTCCCCCCCTCCCTTTCAGGCGCCTCCTCCGCACATGCGGGGGGGGCGCCTGAATTAGGTGTCATCGCGCCCCCGCGATGACACCTAATTCTGGCGGCTGCTGGTCCGGATGCCGGGCTGACATCCAGGATGTCAGCCCGCACCGGAGGGGCCAGCGATCGGCCGGAACCCGGCCGAACGCTGACCCCAATGTGAGGACGCGCTCAGCGCGTCCTCAGCACACCAGCGGGACTGCTGAGGACGCGCGGAGCGCGTCCTCAGCAGCGAAGTGGTTAATACTTGGTTGCAAATCCTTTGCAGTCAATCACAGCTTGAAGTCTGGAACGCATAGACATCACCAGACGCTGGGTTTCATCCCTGGTGATGTTCTGCCAGGCCTCTACTGCAACTGTCTTCAGTTCCTGCTTGTTCTTGGGGCATTTTCAATGGGATTCAGGTTAGATGATTGACTTGGCCATTGCATAACATCCCACTTCTGTCCCTTCAAAAACTCTTTGGTTGCTTTTGCAGTATGCTTTGGGTCATTGTCCATCTCCACTGTGAAGCACCGTCCAATGAGTTCTGCAGCATTTGGCTGAATGTGAGCAGATAATATTGACCGAAACACTTCAGAATTCATCCTGCTGCTTTTGTCAGCAGTCACATCAATAAATACAAGAGAACCAGTTCTATTGGCAGCCATACATGCCCACGCCATGACACTACCACCACCATGCTTCACTGATGAGCTGGTATGCTTAGGATCATGAGCAGTTCCTTTCCTTCTCCATACTCTTCTCTTCCCATCACTCTGGTACAAGTTGATCTTGGTCTCATCTGTCCATAGGATCTTGTTCCAGAACTGTGAAGGCTTTGTTAGGTGTTGTTTGGCAAACTCTAATCTGGCCTTCCTGTTTTTGAGGCTCACCAATGGTTTACATCTTGTGGTGAACCCTCTGTATTCACTCTGGTGAAGTCTTCTCTTGATTGTTGACTTTGACACACAAACACCTACCTCCTGGAGAGTGTTCCTGATCTGGCCAACTGTTGTGAAGGGTGTTTTCTTCACCAGGGAAAGAATTCTTCAGTCATCCACCACAGTTGTTTTCCGTGGTCTCCCGGGTCTTTTGGTGTTGCTGAGCTCACCGGTGCGTTCCTTCTTTTTGAGAATGTTCCAAACAGTTGTTTTGGCCACACCTAATGTTCGTGCTATCTCTCTGATGGGTTTGTTTTGTTTCTTCAGCCTAATGATGGCTTGCTTCACTGATAGTGACAGCTCTTTTGATCTCATCTTGAGAGTTGACAGCAACAGATTCCAAATGCAAATAGCACACTTGAAATTAACTCTGGGCCTTTTATCTGCACATTGTAATTGGGGTAATGAGAGAATATCACTCACATGGCCATGGAACAGCTGAGAAGCCAATTGTCCCATTACCTTTGGTCCCTTAACAAGTGGGAGGCACATCTGCAAACTGCTGTAAATCCTACACCGTTCACTTGAGTTGGATGTACATACCCTCAAATTGAAGCTGACAGTCTGCAGTTAAAGCACATTGTGTTGGTTTCCTTCCAACTCCATTGTGGTGGTGTATAGAGCCAAAGATGTTAGAATTTTGTCGATGTCTCAATATTTCCGGACCTGACTGATATATATAAATCTATCTATCGAAAAAAAAGGAAGGCCGGGCACTCGCTTCCAAAGAAAAATGCTGTAAGCCAAGGCTTCTTACAGCTGGGAGTGTGTGCCCTGGTGCAGGCTCCGCAACATAGGCATATAATCAAAAATAGGATAGAGGGAGGCACTCAGGGTCTTGCTAAAAAACAATAAACTTTATTGTGGTTGCATTGAAAAAGCCGACGTTTCGGTCCTGCAGGGGTCTTTATCAAAGCGTCTGTGGGGCCAAAACATCGGCTCTTTAAACGGAACAACAATTAAGTTTATTGTGATTTAGCAAGAATAGAGATAGAGATATATAGAAAAGCCAGGCATAGGAGCACACTGGGGCTTGTTATTTTTTCACAAGCTCCAGTGTGCTCCTATGCCTGGCTTTTCTATATTTATCCTTGAGGATAGCACCTGGGCAACTAAATTCTTATTTACGGACTGAGTGCTCTCCACATTTGTCTTTTTTTATAATATACATACATACTTGGGTTGTGGTGGAGGGCAAAAAGTGAGATAAAAGGCCTCCACGCAATAACCAATAAGGTTTATTATTGCAGAAGCCATTTGCACATCACAGCAAGTCAAAGAACTGCATCCCAGAGCTCGTGTGCTACATACCCCATATGCAAGGAACTCTGGGTAAGACATGCAAATGAAGTCATGCCTAGCTTCTGCTGATGAGGGTCCAGTAAACCCGAAACAGCGCTGTCCAGAAGTGGCTTTGACCTGCTAAAAGCCATCTAGCATGGTATGGCATTGATTTAAGGGTTCTGTGTTATTACAGTCCCAGGATGCAATAAAAGTGAGAAAGATGTAATTTGCATATCCTACCCAGGGTTCCTTGCTGCATATGGGGAATGTAGCACAGGAGCTCTGGGATGCAGTTCTTTGAATTGCTGTGATGTGCAAGTGGCTTCTGCATTAATAAATATACTGTATATATATATATATATATATATATATCTCATTCTATCAGTATGTAGTGATTCCTTTTTCATTGGACTAACTTTTGCATTTAAAAGACAAGCTTTCGAGAGGATTCCTCTTTTCCTCAGGTCTGGACGAGGAATCCTCCAGAAATCTTGTCTTTTAAATGTAACATTAGTCCAATGAAAAAGGAATCACTACATACTGATAGGAGGCACCTTCTGCAGCCCAAAGCAAATGAAATTAATTTGCAGTAAACAAAATTTTATTTGCTTTTGGGCTGCAGATCAGGATATCTTGATACCGGGGCACCCAATGGTACTTTTGAAGCCCGAGATATCAAGCTCTGTAGTGAAGGGGTTAAGAGTTGCTTTTAGAGGAGAGCTGAAGTTTACTTAAGTTGGCCTACATGATTTTCTTTTTAATGTCCTCTTTTTTTATTATTTTTTTTTTAGACATGTAGAGGAATCAGATTAATTATTCTGATAATTCAGAGTGATTTAAACCGGGCAATAGTTTAATTAGATGTCAAATAACACCATCTTTTAATGGTTTGTCTGCTCTAAGCTTCATTTTGGCCATACAATGTGGGTGGAAACTGTTTTTGTTGTCACTTCTTCGAACACTTGTCAACTTGGATCTATCACATGCTTTCCATCCACCTCCAGCCTTCATATCAACTGCATGGTCCTCACCCACCCTTCTAACTTACTTACTGGAGAATCCACAAATAGTCACACACAGGCGTCGATCCTCATATAGCATATGTTTTGCATATATTCGCACTGACACATTCACATTACATAAGAAGAAATTTCATTATGTAAAGAATCAAGGCAAACACACACAGGGCTCTATTAATTTCTCTGCGGAAATTCGCACGTGCAGCGCTTTTTTTTTGCGAGCAGCGTTAAACGTTAACGCGCGTAAATTAACGCAGGTATTACGATCCGAGCGCATTTTTTCATCTGTCAAAAAATATTGCGCGTGCGTATTAACGTTGTGCGCAGAAATCGGTGGGTAGACTGTTTTTTCACGCGATTCAGCCAATCAGAATTAAGAACCACAATTGTCTCCCGTTCAGTTTTTGCGCCTGTCAAAATCAATCTAGGCATATATGCTGCAGCAATAATAAAAACACACACAACATCTCATTTTTTTTGTTTGGGTATGTGTAGAATGTGTAACTATACTGTGCTGTATTTTTTTTTCAGGCTGGTGTATTTGGTTTCTGCCGGAACATTCAGATTTGCAGTTACCACCAGCTTTTCAAAGACGTTAGAATTATGCGTGCAAACGTCGTTCGTAAAAAGTTGCACATCGGTTGTAATACCATCCGCATACCAGCGCACAAACGCATTTGCGCTCACAATGTTAAGTATGGGATGCACGTACAAACTTGCGTTCGCGCAGGGTTCGCGCAGGGTCACTCGCATTAAACGTTAACGCGCATCGTATGTGCGAACGTTGTAATACGACGTTCAGCGCGAAGGGCTTTGCCCCTCACGTTAATGCGCTTTTGCGTGCGCGAAGAATGTAATAGAGCCCACAGTATATTGATGCAGACATGCAAGCAAGCCGGCAAAATGTACCACTAACCATTGACTATAAAACAAGAAACAGCCCTACAACCAGATGTCTTTCACATATTTACACCAAAGTCTACACTGTTCTCTAAATCAAATGAACACAATGGACAGTGCACACATACACATCCTAGGGATTTCAGTTTTATGATAAGGTTTTAGTCCACAAATGTAAGTCATAACTCTACGATCCGGCATTGTTCGGCTCTGAGTTATTTGTTTAAGTACACTATGATGTACAATAACTGTCGTAGATGTACAGTCTTTCTTTTATATCATATTCCGTCTGCACTTTTATCCCAGTCAGAAAGATGTACAACCTCCCCATTGTTTTCTGGTTCTATATTCCGCATGTAAATTTTCCGATGCATTCCCATGCATCTTTGGTTTTACAGTTTCCTATACATACATACAGAAAAAATGGCGCTGCGCCCATACTCACGGGAGCGGCTGCAACAGCCAGGAGTAACAGCCCAGTTAATGTATAAAACATAAGGGCAAAAAGGTGTCATCTGCGCTCGTTTCTATGTATTTCCATGTACAACAAAACACTATGAGGTTTTAGTTTGTTTCAATGGCCATTGCAACGTAAACTCACTCGCCCCTTCAAGGCACGTCTTTGTAGAGTGAGTACCTAACCAATGTACCAAAAGCCGCTCTACTGAGTAGCTCCATGCCCCTCCTGCTGCATTTCAGCTAAGGAGAGACAGAAAGATGGTGGGTTTTATTTATACACGCACCAAACACTTCCCATTTGGGGTTAAAAACAAAAACATGGAAAAAGGAAAAGCTGCAAAATGAAGAACTGGTGTTACAACAAGCATAATATACATACATACAGAAAAAATGGCGTCGCGCCCATACTCAGGGGAGCGGCTGCAACAGCCAGGAGTAACAGCCCAGTTAATGTATAAAACATAAGGGAAAAAAGGTGTCATCTGCGCTTGTTCAATCAATCTGAGTATATATGCTGCAGCAATAATAAAAACATGCACAACATCTCAATTTTTTGTTTGGGTATGTGTAGAATGTGTAACTATACTGTGCTGTATTTTTTTTTCAGGCTGGTGTATTTGGTTTCTGCCAGAACGTTCAGATTTGCAGTTACCACCAGCTTTTCAAAGACGTTAAAATTATGCGCGCAAACGTCGTTCGTAAAAAGTTGCGCATCGATTGTAATACCATCCACGTACCAGCACACGAACATATTTGCGCTCACAATGTTAAGTATGGGGTGCGCGCACGAACCTGCGTTCGCGCAGGGTCACTCACGTTAGACGTTAACGCGCATTGTATGCGCGAACGTTGTAATACGACGTTCAGCGCGAAGGGTTTTGTCCCTCACGTTAATGCGCTTTTGCGTGCGCGAAGAATGTAATAGAGCCCACAGTATATTGATGCAGACATGCAAGCAAGCCGGCAAAATGTACCACTAACCATTGACTATAAAACAAGTAACAGCCCTACAACCAGATGTCTTTCACATATTTACACCAAAGTCTACACTGTTCTCTAAATCAAATGAACACAATGGACAGTGCACACATACACATCCTAGGGATTTCAGTTTTATGATAAGGTTTTAGTCCACAAATGTAAGTCATAACTCTACGATCCGGCATTGTTCGGCTCTGAGTTATTTGTTTAAGTACACTATGATGTACAATAACTGTCGTAGATGTACAGTCTTTCTTTTATATCATATTCCGTCTGCACTTTTATCCCAGTCAGAAAGATGTACAACCTCCCCGTTGTTTTCTGGTTCTATATTCCGAATGTACATTTTCCGATGCATCCCCATGCATCTTTGGTTTTACAGTTTCTTTGGCAGATTTGTACCTTTCAGTTTCTAGTTAGCCCTGGTTCTTTCCCTTGCAGGCTTTGTTACAATCTTTGTAGACAGACTCCAGTGTGATTGCTTGGCAGTCAGCCAGTGGTTTATTAAGTATCACAAAACCACTGACTGTGCTAAGCCTGCTGGGTGCCTTACATTTTCCTACGCGTGTGACAGGAGGTACGTTCCTACAGGCATCCCTAGAAGATGCAGCTGTAGGGGTCTGCAGTTCTATTCTACTATGAATGGATATATAATTTTCTCCTAAGTAAGAAAATAATCGTATCAGTAGTTGAGGGCTTAAAATATTAATCAATATTAGTCGTGCTGTTGTGTTGTATAATTAACATTTTTTTGTGTTTGTGAAATTGTCCCGGAGCATTTTCTAATGTTAAGGAGATAAAATTCGTTTTCCTCAACAGAGTAAGACTTGAAAGTCTTGAAAGTGTAATGTACAGGGAGGGGCACAAGTCTTTGAAGCAGATGTGTTATCCGAGATCAACCGTGTATGTTTTGGTTTTAGTATATTTGTTTGTATTGACCGCTGCAAGCTCGGTTTCACATGGAGTAGAAATACATGGGAAACAGTCAAAGAATTGTTAGAAGAAAAAACAGATGTTGGCAGGCACTTCAAGGCTAAGGGTGCATTTTAATGTAAGACACATAGGGTAATTCAAAGAGATCCGAATGGCTGGAGAAAGGTAACCGAACGCTCAAAATCAGCGTTCGGTTACCTTTCTTGGCCATTCGGCTATGCAGAGAGCAGGCAATTCGCCAAATACTGGCAAATTGCCTGCACATACGGTGCCTGTTCGGTGCCTGTTTGGGGGCAGTGAAATCCCCATAAAAAAGCACTGCTTCGGCTATTCAGAGAACACAAACCAGCAGTGAAAGGTTCCCGAAATGCCCTGCCATTCGGTGGTTTCATGCGGCAGATTTATTCAGGCGAATCCCATAGGCTTCAATGTTAAAAATATTCCCATTTTAATTCAATATCTAATAAACCATTCATTATAAAATTCTGCAGTAAAGAGTCTCTTTATTTATAGATTTTTTTAGGATATTTTAAGCATTTTTCTGGATTTTTTTTTTTTTTAAAAAAAGTCTATTTGGTTTTTATTTTTTTTTAAGTTTACTTATTTTTTCTGTAACAGCCCTTTTTATTATCATTCCCTGGACCTCATTTGCAAATTTCAGACATTTTCGCTCAGTAGTTTCTTTGCAAACAGCGTTTCACTTTTCAAACATTCAAGCAAACTGTTTTGCTAATTTATTCACTGCCTTCATCTGCAGTGTCGGCTTTTTCCGGCTGCTTCGCTGCGTGTGATCGGCTATTGCTCGTGTTTTTTGGGCGTTTTCGGCTGGTTAATCCAGATGTTTTTGCTGGTTTTCGGCGTGCATTCGCCGGGTTTTGCAATTAGTTTTCGATTGGTTTGCGGCGACCTTTCCCTGCAATTCGGGGACCCTGTGGTGCTTGCTGAATACACCGCAGGGTCGCCGAAATGGGATTGGCAAAACAAACCGAATTGAAAAGAAGGAAAGTCACCGAACGTGCGGTGACTTTTCGATTCTCTTTGAATTACCCTGACAGTGTTTCAGTCCCACGGAACTTTCAAGCATCAGAGAATGCTTGGGAATGAAACAGTCAGGTATATTCAAAGAAAGATGAAACTCAGGAGAATGACTGGAGAAGTGAAAATTCTAGGTCAAAATAGCCAAACCAGAAAAATTCTCCCATTTATCTCACTTTCCAAATCGACTATATGGTCTAGATTGATCTCTTCTCCTGACAATTCTCCTGATTTTCACCTTTCTTTGAATAGACCCGATTGTGTCTTCCATTAATCACCAATTATTGGAGTGCCTGGTACTTTTTTTGGTGTGGTATTGCTGTGGTTGACCCCACTGGTCCCATGGGCACCGTATATTATGTGCTCTATGGTTTATTTATTTTGAGACCAGCTTCCTGTCCCTGTTCAACTTTTTAAAGGCAATGCTAGAAGGCTGCTAGTGGGAAATGAAATAAAGAATAAGAAAAATAAATGTTGAGAATAAAAGAAAGGAAGATATTGTATTCAGTAAAAATAAATAGACAGACATAGCATAGAATGAAAAACAATACGTGTAAAAGAAAAGTTATGTACGTACTGATTGTCAGAGACAAAATAAAATGTGGTTATAAATGGGTTTGGGTCGAAATCCCTACAACCAGGTTCCCTAATGCCAAAACCCGACGACCAGCTTCCCTACACAGACAACTCCCTGACGGCCAACTTCCCTACACGGCCAACTTCCCTACACAGACAACTCCCTGAAGGCCAACTTTCAGACATCCAAAATCCCAGTGGCTAACCCAAAACCTATTCCCTAACCCCCTAAACCTAGCCCTAACCCCCCCTAATCCTAGCCCTAACCCTAACCCCTAAACCTAGCCCTAACCCTAACCCCCTAAATCTAGCCCTAACCCTAACCCCTAAATCTAACCCTAACCCTAACCCCTAAATCTAACCCTAACCCCCCTAAATCTAGCCCTATCCCCCTAAATCTAACCCTAAACCTAACCCCCCTAAATCTGGCCCTGACCCCCCTAAAACTAGCCCTAACCCTAACTCTCTAAACCTAGCCCTAACCCTAAGCCCCTAAATCTAGCCCTAACCCTAACCCACTAAATCTAACCCTAACCCCCCTAAATCTAGCCCTATCCCCCCACAACTAGCCCTAACCCCATAATCTACCCCCTAACCCTAACCCCCTAAATTTAGCCCTAACCCCCCTAAATCTATCCCTAACCCCCTAAACCTAGCCCTAATCCTAACCCCCTAAACCTAGCCCTAACCCCCCTAAATCTAGCCCTAACCCCCCTAAACCTAGCCCTAACCCTAACCCCCTAAACCTAACCCTAACCCCCTAAATCTAGCCCTAACCCTAACTCCCCTAAATCTAGTCCTAACCCTAACCCCCCTAAACCTAGACCTAACCCCAACCCCCCTAAACCTAGCCCTAACCCCCCTAAACCTAGGGTTAGGGTGTTAGTATTAGGGTTAGCCACTGGGATTATGGATGTCTGGAAGTTGGCCGTGTAGGGCAGTTGGGATGTCCGGCACTTTTCCTGTCTGAAAGTTGGCTGTCGGGATGTTGGCATTAGGGAACCTGGCTGTAGGGATTTTGTCCGGCACCCATTATAAATAGTAGACCTCCATGTCAAAGTCACAGAAATGAATAAATTGTGCTCAGCCTATGTACTTGGTAGTAGTTGCCATAGCTAAAAAAGGTAAAAGGAGACCACAGTCCAGTAATTTAGTTTTTGTATGTAGTAAGAGAGGAAGTCAAGGAAACAGGAAGTAGAAACATACAGGACTATTCACTAACTACCATACTTTACTGATGTTGCAAATGTGATAAATTTCGGGCACTATTCCAAGGTTAAATATACAAACACAAAAATAAGGACAGCGCTCCCACGAAAAGTTATATCTTTTCAACCAAAAAGAGATTGCGACAAAAAATCTTTCTGCTTTTTAACTGCACAGTCTATTATTTACTGCAAAAGTCTTATTGAAAAGAAAAAAAAATACCTCAAAGGAAAAGTCACCAGTAGAGAAGAAATCTTCACACGAATATATAAATGGGACCACTCCCTCAAACTTTTTCAGTTTCTAGGATCGTCTTTTCATCCAATAAAGGGCTCCAAACATTCAATTCGCCCTCCTGGTATGTGTCCACAGTGGAAAGGAGCCTCAGCACAGGAGCGCTGTCCTTATTTTTGTGTTTGTATATTTATCTTTGCTTGTTAGTTGGACAGACTAACTTTATAGGATTCTAGCAGCTCCCTTTTGTATACATATACCCTATCCTTCTCTTAGCGCCACAGTAGTCCTACGTTGTGTTTACTATTCCAAGGTTGTTGTAAACTTAGATCAGTGGTAATCTTACCAGAACCATTATAGTCTATGGCGTTGAGATTACCACCGCTCTGGTTACGTTTACAACAACCTTGGAATAGGGACCTTCATTTTCCAAAAGGGAAATTCAAACAGCCATAGGAGAAACGTCATCAATAGTGATGGGCCGAACACCCCCGTGTTTGGTTCTCATTCGAACTCGAACACCCGAAAAAGTTTGACCGCAAACTCGAACACAATTCGAACACCATGCAAGTCAATGGGGCTCGAACGTTCGAAAATTAAGGTCCCCTCCAGATGGCATACATGCAAGATATTGACCATAAAAGGTGTATGGGGGTCTGGGTACTGCCCTGGGGACAGGAAACAATGAAATTTAAAAAAAAAGAAAAAGTTTTTAACCCTTTCACTGCTGAGTGCTGAGCCATTTCACCGCTGTGCGCTGAGCTAATTTTTACCGCTTTTGCTTAAACGTAATTTGAAGCCATGGGAAATGTTTGACCAACAATGAGTGGGAAATGTTTGACCAACAATGAGTGGGAAATGTTTGACTAACAAGGAGTGGGAAATGTTTGACCAACAATGAGTGGGAAATACTTATGAATCCTATAAGCTTCAATGTTAAAAATATTCCCGTTTTAATCCAATATCTAATAAACCGATTATTATTATATTCTGCAGTAAAGAGTCTCTTTATTTTTATATTTTTAGGATCTTTTAAGAATTTTGTGGATTTTTTTTGAAAACATTTTTTTTTCCCTCGAACTTTCCGTGAACGTTCCGAAAAGTTTAACCCTTTCGCTGCTGAGGCTTTTCCCGCCCCTGTGCTGAGGTCATTTTTACCGGTTTTGCTCATCATGTTTAAACGTGTTTTGAAGGCTTATTTTAGTATATGACCCAGACATATTATATATCGTTCTTTCCATCAGACTCAGTAGATTCATAATATGTCATTATTATATGTATACGTTAAGTCATGTCTGTATATTATAACAAAAAATGCAATAAAATATGTATTTTCAATCATTTACAATGTGTAAAGTGTTTTTTTTCACATTTTAACATGCGAGCAATTGCGGTTATATTTTGTATGGGGTGCGCTTGTTAAAAAAATTAGAGATGGGGTCTCGTTACATTTTTTTTTGGGGAAAATTACACTATTTTTAACAAACGCACCGCATACAAAAATCGTTAGTGCAGCATCATTGTTCACATTATAATTGAAATGGGAACAATATTGCTGCATTAACAAACCAAAAAAAAAAAAAAAAGTGTTTATTTTTTTTTAATATTTTTATTTTTTAATTTTTTTTTATTTTTATTTTTAATTTATTTATTTTTTTGACAAAATTTTTCACAGTAGTGTTTGGTATCGTTGGAACGGCCATGCTCTGGCCGATCCAACCATACCAAACTTTAACCCCTAGCTGCCACGGATCGGGAGATAGGGAGTTCATTGGAACTCCCTATCTCCACCGTTGGTGGCAGTTAGGGGTTAAGTCCAGGACTGGCGTCATCATGCTATGCACGATGACGCCAGTCCTCAGGGGGAGTTCCCGGAGGCTTGGCCGACATCCAAGATGTCGGCCAGCTCCGGGAAAGGATCGCGAACCGGCGCTTTTCAGCGCCGATTCGCGATCCAGCTCCCCAGGGGTTAATGCCAGGCACCATTTGGAAGGGCAGGCTGTGCCCTTCCAAATGATGCCTGGGTTAACCCCCGCAGAGCCGCCGATCGGGAGGGAGAGAGGTCCAAAGGACCTCCCCCCCTCCCTTTCAGGCGCCTCCTCCGCACATGCGGGGGGGGGCGCCTGAATTAGGTGTCATCGCGCTGCCGCGATGACACCTAATTCCGGCGGCTGCGGTCCCGGATGCCGGGCTGACATCGAGGATGTCAGCCCGCACCGGGGGGGGCCAGCGATCGGCCGGAACCCGGCCGAACGTTGACCCCAATGGGAGGACGCGCTCAGCGCGTCCTCAGCATTGAAGTGGTTAAAGTTCGAACTTTCGAACAGCCAATGTTCGAATCGAACTTCGAACTGATTTGAACAGGCAGCCCATCCCTAGTCATCAATAAATCTTCTCCTGCCATAGCCTGAATTTCCATTTTAGCATCCCCAAAGTTCATTACCATAGCAACAATGTTAAACTATACTGGTTAGTGAATAACCCTGATAATAGAAAGAGATGTTGGGGAAAAATTAAAACAGATAAACATGGAGAGAAAGGAAGAAAGGGGAGACTCAAAGAGACCTAAAGAGAGCAGAGAAATCACATAATTAAATATATAGATTCATAAGTGTATGTTAGGGATTGCACACATTGAAGATCTAATACCTACAAACTATAAATAATGACCGTCAACCTCCCTGCTCTTTATATTATAATGAACGAAATAAAATAAATAAATACAGGAAATGGAAATGTAGATGGGGACCTAAGAGCTGAACAAGTCAGTCCAGTTCATCCATCTGATTCCACCTTTGGATAGAGTTGCAGCAATGTTTCTAGCGAAGTCTATTGTTCAGTTTTATTGTCTAAATTATTCAACTGGACCATCTGTGCTTGGCAACGTTTAACAGATATATTCTCCAATGAGCTATGTAGAGCCAATACAAAATGAATACATTTTAAATTCACCTTACAGACATTTTTCCTTCTTCATTCATAAGTACATATGTAAATGTTAAGATATTTTGACAAACCCGAATTCTACTGGTAGACTGGAGGAAGGCACCTTTCATGCCATTTTCTCCTGAGTGTCTTTTAGGCAGGGAGTTATTATTAGATATAGCACTCTGCACAGAGTCCCGTTTTGATGCACTCAGTGCTCCTACATAGATGCTTTCAAGCTAGTATAATGGAGGTAGAGAAACTAAAAGCTGAGCTGAACCTAATTGAATTGCTAAATTAAGATCTGCTGATATTTTGCCCACTAGTGACCAAAAAACAAGGTTTGATCGTGAGGCTTTCAGTATATGACCTCATGACTTCAGTTCCATAAGAAGGTGGCAAACATATTTAAGAGACTAAAGTAGATACAGAGTATATTGGCCAGGGCCGGATTAAGATCTCTGTGGGCCTGGAGCTGAATATTTTGGTGGCTTTTTTTGGAATTTAGTGAAATTAAGACATATTTTAGGTTATTTAATAGTGCAGATATGGGTATATCTAACCAGGCAGATACAATCATTTAAAGAGTGTAAAATTATCTTTTCCCCCACTTTGTCATCCAAACCTTTGTGGTGATATATTCTATAGGAAATTATTGTTAAAAAATGTGAAATAGGGACCTGTTACTGCAGAAAATATACAATTTTAACAAAAAAATATAAAATATTTTCCTTGTGTTTTGGAGGGTGGTGTTTTATGAATAATATGACTATCAGGGATACTCAGAGAGACGTGAAAACCAGGAGAATTGGCAAGAGAACAATCTAGACCAAATAGCCGATTTGGAAAGTGAGATAAATGGGAGAATTTTTCTGGTTTGGCTATTTTGATCTACAATTTTCACTTCTCCAGTCATTCTCCTGAGTTTCACCTCTCTCAGGATAACCTTGATAGTAAACACTGACCTTGCTCCCAGCATGGGAAATAAGAACTGAGAAGGGGAGTATTAGCAGTGATATTGCTCATTTTATACGTGACAAATGAACAATGCCATTGCTTCGGAACTAAACATAACTTTTTACTTTTCTTTCGGATTTTACATGGTGATGTTTGGTATCACTGCAAAGGCCAGACTCTGACCTGTCCAATGACAACTCACTTGACCTTGTGAAGTGTAAAAATTTGTGACGCAGGGGTCCAAAGTCCCCCCGTGCTCTCCCTGCAGTGCAGCAGTTTAGGTTTCTGATAACAATTTGTAACAACAGATTGTGCCATCACCTCCACACTTGTTGGTGACAAGAGAAATGTGGTGGCGAGTTAGTGCAGACTCATTGTTCATTTTATAATTGAAAATTGAAAATTATTGCTGTGGTAGAAAGAAAAAATAAAGAAATATTTATTTTTTTATTGTTACATAAAACCTGGTCATGTTTGCTATCATTGGAAAGGCCGTGCTCTTGCCTTTCCATTGATACCTCTATCAGACGGAAACTGAGATCCTTATCTTGGACCTGCTCTAGTTTTCAAGAAAGCAGCTACACTATCTTTTGCTACTCTTGTGTTGACACTTGATGGAGTCTTATGGACTCCAATAGACTACCACTAGTAATCTGTGTCGCTCTCACTCATAAAACACTAATCTTCATAGATCAAGGACCCTATATTTCTTTGGGATGCTGTTCTGCTGACACTATTATTAGGAAAGCTGTCATTTAACCATTTAACTCTCCCTGAGTAAAAAATTTATTATAACTGGGATTTATTTTTAATTTCTAAGCATTAATAGATAGGTTTCATCTGCCAGAGACTTCTACCAATAGAAGTGATGTAAACCAAAGATGTCCAAACCATATCCTCCATGGGAGAACACAAGCCAAATTTTCAGTGCAATGTATCAGAAAGCACGATTTTAGCGATGAACATGGCAACGATAATTAATTGACTGAATGTTAATTACAAAAATCCAAAAACTCTGGCAGGACAGCTGTCTTTCGGGATCGAGGTTTAGCAGTCCCTTAACAACTAATTTACATAAAAGGAAGAGATTAGAAACTTTAAAATAAATTAAAAGAGTCCCTGTAATCAAATATTGATTTATACATCCAGAAATATTACAATTATCACAATACAGATGTCACATTAAAATCACATAATGGACAAAAATTGTATTATGAATGGAAACAGTGACCATTGAAAAAGAGAAAAAAAGAAGCATATTTTACATGAGAAAGAGATCAGAGACTTTAAAATCCATTAAAATATTCCCTGTAATCAGACTGATTTATACTTAAAAACGAGAGAAATCTCAATGTATCCTTCCTGGTAAAATCCTTTATAAATAAATAAATTAATTAATTAATTATTATAATACAGATCATACTGTATAAGAACATTTAATGGAAAAACTTTTTAACAAGTGTAAACAGTAACCCAAGGAAAAAATAAATACACAAATGATTCTCACGAATTAACATCTACTTTTTCTTATTCATGTTGAACCTTTAACCCCTAAGGCTAGGGTCAGACGAGCGTGATTTCTACGGACTGTACGTCCGTGCACACGGACGTACGTCAGTACGGAAGACGCAGTAGTGGCCACACAGTCCGTTTATTCACTGACGTATATATTTTGACGGATGTAGGAGGGAAAATAAATTAAAAGCAAAACCATTTTGTCCGTGAAAAATGCTGGACGTATAAATGCAGTCCGTCTGACCACGTTACATCACTCACACACAAAGCTATGCAGACGTTGCGGACGCAGTGCACTTTGTGCGGCCGTTCTAGCGGTTGTACGTTCTTGCCTGCCTTGCGTCCGTGGGCCGCGGCCGTTGTGCGTCCGCAGTTCAGTGCGGACGTACTTCATGTGTCAGGCTCCGATGGGCTTCCTGTCATGCTATCACGGACGTACTTTTAGGCGCAATCACGGACGTGAACACTACGCTCGTCTGACAGCAGCCTTAATGCCAGAAATCCGTAGGCGGGGTTAAACAACACGGGGAGTGCTATGAGCTCAGGCAGTCCCAGTGCAGCCAATGACGTCATTCAGCCATTGGGAAGGGAGGAGGGGCGTAGGAGTTGTCAGAAAGCAGGGGGCGTGATATGCTATAGTGTGACGTTTAGGTCTGTCCACTGCCAGGATGGTATAAAAACACCCAGGATCATTAACGGTTTAAAGAAAATTTATTTAATAAGAATATACATGATAGTTAACATCAATACCTCTTATTTTATTGTTTTACCAATTAACTATCACCTTTAACTGACTGCCTGATAATCTGGGACAAAAGAAAACGAAATAGGCTAAAATTATAGCCTTTTCTATTTCAAGACATACAGGGTTATTCAGAGAGAGGTGAAAACCAGGAGAATGACTGGAAAAGTGAAAATTCTAGGTCAAAATAGCCAAACCAGAAAAATTCTCCCATGTATCTCACTTTCCAAATCGGCTATTTGGTCTAGATTGTCATTCTCCTGGCAATTCTCCTGGTTTTCACCTCTCTCTGAATAACCCTGATAATGTCATGATGATTTCATGAAAGAAACAATGACATTAATTATTGTATATCCATTTTATAACAGTAAAAGAAAACAGCGAGCAATAGGAATCTCAATCTACATGTGTAGTTTTGTTCTGTCTATGGTTTAACCACTTGGCTGCGAAGGACGCGCTCAGCGCGTACTGCCAAGTGCTTCCCCCTGTGCGATGGACATGCTGAGCGGTTTCTGGACGATTGCTGAGCCCCCCGGTGCGGGCTGACATCTTGGATGCACTCCGGGACCCTGGCGGGACCAATAGATGTCATCGCGCTGGCGCGATGACATCTATTTCAGGCGCACCCCCCGCGAGTGCAGAGGAGGTGCCTGAAAGCGAGGGGGGTAGGTCCTTCGGACCTCTCTCCCTCCCGATCGCGGTGGGCCAGAGATTAAAGGCAGGCGTCGTTTGGAAGGGCACAGCCTGCCCTTCCAAACGGTGCCTGACTTTAACCCCTTGGGGGCCGGATCACGATTCAGCGCTGAAAAGCGCCGGATCGTGATCCTCTCCCGGAGCTGGCCGACATCTTGGATGTCAGCCAAGCTTCTGGGATCTCCCCCTGACAACTGGTGTCATCGTGCATAGCGCGATGATGTCAGTTTTAGGCTGGGGTCAGACGAGCGCATTTTAAACGTGCGTTCTGGCGCACTTAATCACGGCCGCACTAGCAGCAAATGACGGGCAATGACAGCCAATATACGAAGTACGGTCGCACGAAAGTCCGGCCGCGCAACGCAAGTGGAAAATGAACGCATTTTTTTGAGAACGCAGAACCCCTAGTACGGACGTACAGAGTGCGCTGCGCCCGCTAGCGGTGTGTGTGTGTGATTTGGAGACGTCAGACCCTGCTCGTGTCCGGCCAACATAACGACCAGACGCAAAAAGTTTCCTGGTTTGGATTCGTAAAACATAAGCACAAAAATGCGCATCGTATGACCGTTTTCGTATATTCCGTGAAAAAATACATCAATGCGTTCGGACGCACTTTTTTATGTTCGCGTGTAAAAATGCTTTCGTTTGACCCTAGCCACTCAGGGTTATCCAAAGAGATTCGAAAAGTCACCGCACGTTCGGTGACTTTTCGTTCTCTTCAATTCGGTTCCTTTTGCCGATTGCATTTCGGTGACCCTGCGGTGTATTCAGCAAACACCACAGGGTCCCCGAATTGCAGGGAAAAGCTGCCGAAAACCTGACGAAAACTAACCGAATGCACTATGAAAACAAGCAAAAACATCTGGATTAACCTTCGAAGAGGAGCCGAACAGGAGCCGAAAAGGAGCCGAATCACACAGAGCCGAAGCAGCTGTGACGTAGAGGAGGCAGTGAATAAATTAGAAAAACCATTTGTATGAATCTGGGAAAATGAAACACTGTTTGCAAAGAAACTACTGAGCGAAAATGTCTGAAATTTTCACAGGAGGTCCAGGGAATGATAATAAAGAGGGCTGTTACAAAAAAAATAAGTAAACTGAAAAAAAAAAAAAAAAAATCGGACTTTTAATTTTTTTTTAAAAAATTCAGAAAAATGCTTAAAGTATCCTAAAAAATCTATAAATAAAGAGACTTTTTGCTGCAGAATTTTATAATGAACGGTTTATTAGATATTGGATTAAAACGGGAATATTTTTAACATTGAAGCCTATGGGATTCTCCTGAATAAATTTGCCGAATTAAACCACCGAATGGCAGGGCATTAGGGGAACCTTTCACTGCTGGTTTGTGTTCTCTGAATAGCCGAAGCAGTGCTTTTTGATGGGGATTTCACTGCCCTCGAACAGGGACCGAACAGGCACCGTATGTTCAGGCAATTCGACAGGATTTGGCGAATTGCCTGCTCTCTGGATAGCCGAATGGCCAGGAAAGGTAACCGAACCCTGATTTTCAGCGTTCGGTTACCTTTCTCAAGCAATTCGAATCTCTTTGGATAACCCTGTTAGAGTTAACCCCTAGCTGTCACCAATGGTGGAGATAGGGGGTTCCAATGAACTGCCTATCTTCCGATCCGTGGTAGCTAGGGGTTAATGTTTAGTATCGTTGGATCGGCCAGAGTATGGTCTTTCTAATGATACCAAACATGATCATGTAAAAAGTTACAAAAAAAAATAAAAAAAAATGTAAATAACAAAATTAAAATAAATAAATAAATAAAAATAAACAGCTTGTTTTTTTTTGTTTAGTTAATGCAGCAATATTTTTCCCATTTCAATTATAATGTGAACAATGATGCTGCATTAACGATTTTTGTATGGGGTGCGTTTGTTAAAAATCAAGTGATTTTTTCCCCCAACAAAATATAACGAGTCCCCATTTCTATTTTTTTTAACAAGCGCAACCCATAGAAAATATAACCGCAAATGCTCGCATGTTAAAAAAAACACTTTACATGTTGTAAATGATTGAAAACTCAAATTTTATTGCATTTTTTGTTATAATATACAGACAGGACATGACGTATACATATAATAATGATATATTATGAATCTACCGAGTCTGCAGGAAAGAACGATATATAATATGTCTGGGTCATATAATAAAATAAGGCTTCAAAACGCTTTTAAACATGATGAGCGAAACCGGTAAAAATGAGCTCAGCACAGAGGCGTGAAATGCCTCAGCAGCGAAAGGGTTAAAGGCTGAACTCTGGTAGCAAACCTAGGGCTCTGTTCTAGTTGGTGCTAATGTTGCATCTCGATAGGATTAGTAAATTTACCATCTGCCATCAATATTCCGATCTTGACGCTAAATTGGGGTTAACACATTTTGTGCCACACAGCTTGTGCGAGCTTAATGTACTTACGTGCCTCCTATACTTAACATGGGGAGCGCAATCTGTTTTTAGCATCTCGCCACGCATGGTATTGCAAAGTGCTGGTGTAATCTAGCATCAGGACGCAAAAGCAAAGATTTTAACACCTCCTAAAAACTGGTGTTAAATGATTCTGCATTTCTGCAAAAATCATTCAACACGCTCTAAAAACCCCACCAATAAATACTCATCTCTCATCCCACGGTGAAAAGGGTGGCCCGATCCGCCGCTTTGTCTCACCTGGACTTTTACAATAAACTTCAGCTTAGGCTAGGGTCAGACGAACGCATTCTGTGTGCATTCTTCCGTGCACAACGGATGTACTTTATGACTGACGACAAGGTAGTGGCCACACGTTCCGTTTTTGTAACTGACGTTTTTTTTGACTGATGTAGAAGGGAAAATAAATTAATATGAAAAACATTTTGTCCATCAAAAATGCAGTCCATCTGACTACGTTCCATCACTCACACACAAAGCTATGCGGTGGTTGCGGACGCAGCGCATTCTGTGCGTCCGTTCTAGCAGATTTGCGTCTTGCCTAACTTGCGTCCGTTTGCCGCGTCTGTTGTGCGTCCGCATTTGTGTGCGGACGTACTTCATGTGTGGTCTTTACTGATCATTATTGTATGCTACCACAGACATTAAAATGTGCGGCAACACAGACGTGAACACTGCGCTCGTCTGACCCGAGCCTTAAATAGGGATGGGCTGGCGGTTCGATCCTAACATGAGTTCGATTCGAACATTGCCCGTTTGGCGAACATCGAAAATTTCCGCGTGTTCGCCCACAATGGACCACAATGCACTTTTCCACTGGTCTGAAGCTTGTAATTGGCTACAGCCTTGCACCTGACCACGGGTCAGGTGCAAGACAGGTGCAAGACTATGCCAATCAGGGATCAGAGTCCTGATTGGGCAAATTTGCCCAATCATGGCTCACAGAGCTAAGTCCAACAGCACACTATATAAGGCTTCCCCGCAGCCCCAGCACGTGTTTTTTTTGCAGGAGTGAGAGGAGATTGTTCTTTCAGTGTGTCTCACAGACGTCTAGCAGATATCTGGGAATTGTAATCTGTGTCTTCTCGCTGTCAGCTATCAAGGGGTCCCACATACTTCTAGCAGATATCTGGGAATTGTAATCTGTGTCTTCTCACTGCCAGCTATTGGGGGTCCCACATACTTCTAGCAGATATCTGGGAATTGTAATCTGTGTGTTGGCACTGCCAGCTGCTGCCAGGCTATCAGGCTGTATCACTGATTTATACAGATTTTCCAGAACAATGCTATATCTTTAATATAATTCTAGATACCATACAATAACACAGTTTAATCAGAGTTCATCTGTTTATCTATTCAGAGTAGAATCTGGGTGTTGCCAGCTATCAGGGTGTATCACTGATGTATAGCATTGTTCTGGAAAATCTGTATATCTTTAATCTATATATCACTCACTATGTCAGAAAGACCAAAAAGGACAGGCAGACGCTCCCAGACACAGATAAGAGTGCAAGCAGCCTCTGTGTCGGAAGGCTGTGCCCCTGGTCGTCGTGCAGGTGGTGCATCCTCTGCAGGAGCACGCTTGTTCTTTCTAACTGGTGCTGGCCGTCTTAAGCAGCAGCAATATACAGAGGATTTGCAGGATTGGCTAACCAGGCCATCCTCATCCTCCGAGTCCTCTGCCAGCCAGGCTTGTAGTGGTTTACAAAAGAAGAAAAAAAATAGGGTGAAGGCGCAAAAAATGAATTTGTGGTTCGAAGAGGGTAAGGAAGCAAAAAAAATAAACACGATCACGACACCTCCACATGTGTCGTCCCTATTAGCGACACCATACATAGGATTTAGAGTGAAGAAAAAAAAGGAGGGTGTGGCGCTTCCCAGTGTTTTTAGAGGCACATAGAGTGTTTTCAATTTAGCTTTTCAGTTCGGTTTATAAGCAGCTCTGTGTGTTCTCAACAGGAATTATACCTTAGTATAGAACATAATAGACATATCGTAATACAGTCAAAACTTCTATATATATCGAAGAATGGGGGATTATAGAACTCACACTTCGAAGAGCCCAGCCTGGCTCTAATGTATAAGCATATGGGTTGATTTCATATGGCTCACCCACTGGTCACAAAGCGACAGTTCCGTCTTCAAATACCTCAGGATATAAGAATGAAACATAGCGCATAACGTGATATATTACTAAGATATATGGATGGATTAAAACCACTCACGTGTTTCAAAGCCAATCTAGGCTCTCTTTAATGCGCCCATGAGTTCGTATATTAGGCCCGACTCCTCAGAAAAGCCTCTCAAGTGGAAAGAAGTGTCTCCAAAAATAATATGTCAGGGTTTATTTCCAAATTAAACGGTAAAAAGACAATAAAAACAAATAAGACAATAAATAAAAGGTACCGAACGCGTTTCACCTGAGCGATCTACGCTCCACGGCTTCCTCAGTGGTAATGATTACACCAACACTGTGGCTCTCTTAAATTCTAAAAAATCTTAATTGGATATCCAATCTGGACACTGCGTCCCGGAAGGAGGGGCTGTTCAATCACTTCCTTGTTGTGAGTCCATTCCTTCAAAGACGGGACGTCCCAAAAGTCTACATCCGGTCGCTGACCTCATCAGTAGTTGACAGGAAGGTGCTCTTCTGCATTCTCCAGTGGATCAAAGCGAAACCGGAAATAGTCACAGTGCGCAAGCGCACAAACCTTTTAAGTGCCCAGCAGTTCAAAACTAAACCAAAAAAACAGTTTCGATACATTAAAAAAAACGCTAATTATATTGATATTTTCAGAAACCTAAATCAAAGACAAAAACAGAAACAGAAATGCAGTCTTAACATTAGGTAAAGGGATCGTGCCCAGTATAGTCCAACCTTATAGTCCAACAAAGCAGCTCTAAAGGGATGTTTAACCACGTTAGGGTAATGTGAGAATGCATTGCCTTTGTTTTTAAACCCGGCAGGTCCATGTCATCACGCCGGGCTCCGCCCCCGTCGTCTCACGTGACCGCCTGGATTCCCCTCTTCACTCGGCGTCCGGACAGCGAGCAGCGAGGACGATTCTGCCGGGTGCCGAAGGGCCACGGCGGGGCGCGCAACACCTACGCTTCATGGGTTCCTTTATCCTGCAAAGCCTGCTAAAGGACCTCAGGATTCGAGCTATCAAGGAGAGGGATCATTACTGGTTGGCAACCCTTCTTGATCCACGATACAATGTTAAGGTTGCAGAGCTCAGGATGAAACAACTTGAGTACGCTCTAAAGCGACACTTGTGTAACACCTTTCAGACATTGGTAGGTTACCAACTGATGACACAGGTGCTTCTGAGGCTGCGGTTTATCAGACGAAGAGTGGTGAAGGGGGCCGCTTGACTGATGCCTTTTCCAATTTTTTTAGTCCACGACGCCCAGGGACGTCAAATGTAGGCACCCATTGCCAGCGTCTTCACCATATGGTGCAGGACTATCTAGGGGCAAGGGCAGACCTGGATACCTTTACAGCAGATGATCCACTGGCTTACTGGGTGTTGAGATTGGATCACTGGCCAGAACGTAGCCAATATGCTATGCAGCTACTAGGTTGCCCTTCATCTAGCGTGCTTTCCGAAAGGACGTTCAGTGCCGCTGGAGGTTTTGTCACAGACAGAAGAGTGTGCCTGTCCACCGACTCTGTAGACCGGTTGACATTTATAAAAATGAATCAGTCCTGGATTGGCAGCTATCACTCCCCTGATGCTGATGTAACTGAATAGATCGGGGATCTCTTCTGCATTCCCAAAACCTTCACCACTGCACTCTTCCACAATACCTCAGAGGGGTTACGGTGTGAAGGCACTTGCTGGCACCAAAGGCCCAATATTTGGGTGCACTGACGTGTGTACCAGAATCCAATCATTTTAATATTTCAATGCAGAGTCCACCCCTGAACTCTTCCACAATACCACAGAGGGGTTACGGTGTGAAGGCACTAGCTGGCACCAAAGGCCCAATTTTAATGCACCTGTTGTTACTTTCATCCAAAAGCCTGCATAAGTTTCACCATAATTTAGCCAAAAAATCACTAAACTTGTTCTGCGTGTCCTAAAACATCTCCTCTTTTCATACAGGCTGCCGCCCCAAGCAGTTGTTTATGAATAGATTAAAGGAAAAACATTTACCATCATTTGAAATGTCTTTTTTTTTCAATTTAAATGTTTCTATACATCCTAGAAATCCGCCACTTCACGGGCAGGTTATGGGGACCTCCTAGGCACGATATTTGAAGGAATTTTTCATATTTATTCTTAACCTTTATTTCATGGAAAAATCACTGTTCCTTTAAAAACGTCTTTTTTAAAACTTTTTTTCTTGTTTCCTGTCCCCCAGGGCTCTACCTGGACCCCCATACACCTTTTATGGCAAATATCTTGCATATTTGCCCTATTGCAGGGCACTCTAAAAATCGAACGTCCTAGTCCCATTGACTTGCTTTGAGTTCGGATCGTGTTCGCGTCCGAACTCGAACTTTTGAAATTATTCGAGTTCGAATGTGAACCGAACACGGGGGTGTTCCGCTCATCCCTAGCCTTAAACCATATAATCTCGACCTGTGTATTACTGCACCCTGGGCTCTTCACCTGCCAGCCTGCATGGTCCTGACAGATATAGGAACATACGGAACCTGTTGTATAGTAAACAACAACAAAAAACTAGTTGTAAATGGATTCCATCTGATAGGACAAAAACAATTTGTGAAGGATCACCTACACATGAAGTAACGAGCTTACACATTAAATATTATTGTGCCAAAGGCCTCTAAAAAACAAACAAAAGTAAGACCTTTGACATTGTAAACGTCAGTGCATTTACTTTGTACTGTAGCACTGTAATATGTTTTTACAAAACCTAGAAGTTGTTTTGATATTGTTGGATGCTCTGAGGAAAAGATAAACCCGGGGAAAACATTTGTTAGAGTTACATGGGCACAAGAACGAAGATAAGCCCTAATCCCACTTGACAGATATATACAGTATAAAACAAGGCGACACCCAGAACATTATTTTTCATTTCTTTTTTTAATTATACACCATGTACACGTTTCACGGTCTCTTTTTTAAGCAGCACAATAAACACTGTGGGCCCATAGACTATATGGCTCAGCACACGGGGGTGGGGGTGGGGGCTCTGCAGGAAACAGTACAACAGCCACATTTTTTTTTCTGGGAAATGACTAGATTATTTTTAATGACTGGTGGCTCCCGTAGGAAAGGGGTTAACGCCGGCGGGGTGTACTAGTGTGCCCCGCTGCCAGGCGCTGCGGCAGGCCCCTCCTTTGGCCCGCCCAAGCAGCTGCCTAGTGTCTTTTGCTACAGGGGGACAGCCTGAGTTCAGGGTGTCTTGCAGCAGCCAGCGGGGAGGGGCCGAAGCGGCCCATAGAAATCAACAAGGCGTACTAGCTAGTAGGAACCACGCCTTCTAAACCCACCCCCTGCAGGAGCGGCATGGTACGCCCTGTGACAGGAAATGGTTAAGTAGAAATGAAGCATGAGATCTTGACAAGTATTTAAATTGCGCACTGAAAATGCTTTATGCATTTATCATGTCGAATATTTGGCATTATGCTACAATGCAGTTTATATAAATATCTAATTTTTTAAATAGTAGATACTTTTATTTTTAATTTCAAAAGCACATATATTGATTTGTTTCTTATATTTGACTTACAGGGTTATCCAAAGAGATTCGAAAAGTCACCGCACGTTCGGTGACTTTTCGTTCTCTTCAATTCGGTTCCTTTTGCCGATTGCATTTCGGTGACCCTGCGGTGTATTCAGCAAACACCACAGGGTCCCCGAATTGCAGGGAAAAGCTGCCGAAAACCTGACGAAAACTAACCGAATGCACTATGAAAACAAGCAAAAACATCTGGATTAACCTTCGAAGAGGAGCCGAACAGGAGCCGAAAAGGAGCCGAATCACACAGAGCCGAAGCAGATGTGACGTAGAGGAGGCAGTGAATAAATTAGAAAAACCATTTGTATGAATCTGGGAAAAAGAAACGCTGTTTGCAAAGAAACTACTGAGCGAAAATGTCTGAAATTTTCACAGGAGATCCAGGGAATGATAATAAAGAGGGCTGTTACAAAAAAAATAAGCAAACTGAAAAAAAAAATAAAAAAAAATCGGACTTTTAATTTTTTTTAAAAAAATTCAGAAAAATGCTTAAAGTATCCTAAAAAATCTATAAATAAAGAGACTTTTTGCTGCAGAATTTTATAATGAACGGTTTAGTAGATATTGAATTAAAACGGGAATATTTTTAACATTGAAGCCTATGGGATTCTCCTGAATAAATTTGCCGAATTAAACCACCGAATGGCAGGACATTAGGGGAACCTTTCACTGCTGGTTTGTGTTCTCTGAATAGCCGAAGCAGTGCTTTTTGATGGGGATTTCACTGCCCTCGAACAGGGACCGAACAGGCACCGTATGTTCAGGCAATTCGACAGGATTTGGCGAATTGCCTGCTCTCTGGATAGCCGAATGGCCAGGAAAGGTAACCGAACGCTGATTTTCAGCGTTCGGTTACCTTTCTCAAGCAATTCGAATCTCTTTGGATAACCCTGTTAGCATTTAAGCATTTCAGCATTACCACTGTTAATTAATGCATCTGTGTTTTCCCTATGATTTGTCCATCAAGCTGGCAATTTAGGGCTATTGACATAGAAATGAAGACCTACTTTAACTGTATTCCTGGCTCAGTCACTTTTAACCTAAAATATGAAGTTGTTAGGCATAAAACACAATTCCAAAACTATTAAAACCAGTGGTCAGCAACACTGGCGCTCTGGATCAATGGTTCTCAACTCCAGTCCTCAGGACCCATTACCCACTTGGCTGCTATGGACGTCCAGCCAAGTGGTTCTCCTGTGCTATGGACGCGCTGAGCGATTCCGGCGGATTGCTGCGCCCCCCTGGTGCTGGCTGACATCTTGGATGTCAGCCCAGCACTCGGGACCCCGGCGGAGCAATTAGATGTCATCGCGGCGGCGCGATGACATCTAATTCAGGCGCCCCCCCGCATGTGCGGAGGAGGCGCCTGAAAGGGAGGGGGGAGGTCCTTCGGACTTCTCTCCCTCCCGATCGCCGGGGAGCAGGGGGTTAATCCAGGCACCGTTTGGAAGGGCACAGCCTGCCCTTCCAAACGGTGGCTGTTATTAACCCCTGGGGAGCCGGATCACAAATCGGCGCTGATAAGCGCCGGTTCGTGATCCTTTCCTGGAGCTGGCCGACATCTTGGATGTCGGCCAAGCCTCCGGGAACTCCCCCTGAGGACTGGCGTCATCGTGCATAACACGATGACGCCAGTCCTGGAGTTAACCCCTAGCTGCCACCAATGGTGGAGATAGGGGGTTCCAATGAATCCCCTATCTCCCGATCCGTGGCAGCTAGGGGTTAATATTTGATATCGTTGGATCGGCAAGAGCATGGCCTTTCCAACGATATCAAACATGATAATGAAAAAAGTTGTAAAAAAAAAAAAAAAAAAAATATATATATATTTAAAAAAAAAAAATAAACAAGTTTTTTTTTGTTTTTGTTTTGTTAATGCAGCAATTTTGTTCCCATTTCAATTATAATGTGAACAATAATGCTGCACTAACGATTTTTGTATGCGGTGCGTTTGTTAAAAATAGCGACATTTTCCCCAAAAAAAATGTAACGAGTCCCCATTTCTAATTTTTTTAACAAGTGCACCCCATACAAAATATAACCGCAAACAATCGCATGTTAAAATGTGAAAAAAACACTTTACACATAATAAATTATTGAAAATTCTAATTTTATTTCATTTTTTGTTATAATATACAGACATGACATAATGTATACATATAATAATGACATATTATGAATCTGTGGAGTCTTCCGGAAAGAACGATATATAATATGTCTGGGTCATATATCAAAATATGGCTACAAAACGCGGTTAAACATGATGAGCGAAACCAGTAAAAATGACCTCAGCACAGAGGTGTGAAAAGCCTCAGCAGCGAAAGGGTTAACAAGCCAGGTTTGCCTTAAGTCTGAAGCACAGGTGATATGATTGGCTGCTCAATGATTGCAGGATTCAGTCTGCATTTCAACAAGGTAATCCTTAAAATGTGGTCTTTTAGGGGGTCCTGAGGACTGGAGTTGAGAAGCACTGCTCTAGATGTTTCGGAACTGCATTCGCAATGAATCTTCACCAACATAATGAGTTGTTGAGCATCATGGGAAATGTAGTGTAAAAACATCTGGGGGGGACCATGGTTGCTGACCATTGCGTTAAAGCAGGGGTGTCAAACTCTGCCCCCCTCCCCCCCCATGTTGATTGAATGTAACAAATGGTCAGAGATTCAAGGACAATCTCTAGAGAGCCTGAGTCTGACAACACGGCATTAAAGTCAATGGAATTCGTTGGATCTGTGCTTCTCCATAGAAGGTCCAGTTGTTACAAAGCACATTGAAGCTGGCATTATTTCAGTTTTAAATTGACAAAAAAATGTAAATGTTTTTAATATTGTAGAAAAAAAAAGTCACGAACACCGATTTTCTTTAAAATAAGACTGTATCCATGTCAGTAAATGACATCAGTAGATGTGCAGGTTATATAGGAATCTTTTATACCAGGGCTTTCATCTGAAATCACTGGCACTGACGATTTGTCGCACAGCAGCTGGAGGGCCATCAGATATCCATTCCCTGCCATTTCGGCTGCTGTGAAAATAGGGCTTTCTCATAGCTGGAGTGATCTGGAACATGCACCCCATGGCATCCCATCATCTGTGAAGTACAGCTCTCATCATGCACATCAACAGGGTTATTCAGAGAGCGGTGAAAAGCAGGAGAATGACTGGAGAATGGAAAATTCTAGGCCAAAATTGCCAATTTGGAAAGTGTGATGAATGGGAGAATTTTTCTGCTTCGGCTATTTTGACCTAGAATTTTCCATTCTCCAGTCATTCTCCTGCTTTTCACCGCTCTCTGACTAACCCTGCAAGCAATCCAATAGAACAGGGGTCGGCAACCTTGACCTTCCAGATGTTTTGAAACTACATCTCCCACGATGCACAGCCGCTCATTAGGTTAGTTGAGCCTCAAAGGAAATGTAGTTTCAGAACATCTGAAGGGCCGAGGTTGCAGATCTGTTGCAATACAACATTATTGGAGTTGTAATTATGGAAGGATTTATTCAGATATCTGGTAAGACTCTAGCAAATATGAATAACTACAAATCCTGTCAAATACGTTAATATTACACATTGATGTTTGTAAACAATCAGCATTGCTTACAACAGTGATTCCCAAACCTGTCCTCAGGACCCATGGACAGGCCAGGTTTGCAGAATATCCGTAGCACAGTACAGGTGATAGGATTTGCTGCTCAGTGATTGCAGGATTCAGTCTGCATTTCCCCAAGGTGATCTGTAAAACCTGGCCTGTCCATGGGTCCTGAGGACAGGTTTGGGAAACTGACTTATAATAAACTAGATAAGGCTAGGGTCAGACTAACGCATTTTTCGCGTTGTCCGTGAAAAAGTGCGTTCGAACGAATGGACGTATTTTTTCACAGAATACGCGATAGCGGTCATACGATGCGCATTTTCGTCCGTGATTTTGTACGGATCATCAATAAAACACTTTTTGCGTCTGGACGTTATGTTGGCCGGACATTAGCAGCGTCTGACGTCTCCCAATCACGCACACATGCCACTAGCGGACGCAGCGCACTCTGTACGTCAGTACTAGCGGTTTGACGTTCTCGACAAAATGCGTTCGTTTGCCACTTGCGTTGCGTGGCCGCACTTTCGTGCGGCCGTTCTTCGTATGCTGCCTGGCATTGGACGTCATTTGCTGCTAGCACGGCCGTGATTAAGTGCGGCTAAACACACGTTGATACTGCGCTCGTCTGACCCTAGCCTAAGGGCTGTCAAACTCTAGGCACCCAGAAAATTCTGGGCAACAACTTCTGTGATTCCCTGGCCATCTGTTGCATTGAAGGAATTCTGGCATCAGAAGCAAAATCCGCGTGATAAATCGCAAAGTGTGGCCTTAAGGATTATCTTGGGTAAATGCAGACTGAATCCTGCAATCACTGAGCAGCGAATCATATCACCTGTGCTGTGCTTCACATATCTGGCAAACCTGGCCTGTTAGGGGCACTTGAGGACTGGAGTTGAGAAACACCATGATAGGGAGTATGCATGGTTTAGATTCCAACCAGAGCATTAGTAAACTTAACATTATCAACAAACAGGGTTATCCAAAGAGATTCGAAAAGTCACTGCACATTCGGTGACTTTTCGTTCTCTTCAATTCGGTTCCTTTTGCCGATCCCATTTCGGTGACCCTGCGGTGTATTCAGCAAACAGCACAGGGTCCCCGAATTGCAGGGAAAAGCTGCCGCAAACCTGACGAAAACTAACCGAATGCACGCTAAAAACAAGCAAAAACATCTGGATTAACCTTCGAAAAACCAGAAAAGGAGCCGAACAGGAGCCGAATCACACAGAGCCGAATCACACAGAGCCGAAGCAGCTGTGAGGTAGAGGAGGCAGTGAATAAATTAGCAAAACCATTTGTATGAATCTGTGAAAATGAAACGCTGTTTGCAAAGAAACTACTGAGCGAAAATGTCTGAAATTTACATATGAGGTCCAGGGAATGATAATAAAGAGGGCTGTTACAAAAAAAAATAAGTAAACTGAAAAAAAAATTCAAAAAAATCGGACTTTTAAAAGAAAAAAAAGAAAAAAAAAATGATTAACCCTTTCAATGCGGAGGACGCGCTGAGCGCGTCCTCCGCATTACCGCTGCTGTGCGGAGGACGCGCTGAGCGTGTCCTCCCATTGGGGTCAGCGTTCGGCCGGGTTCCGGCCGATCGCTGGCCCCCCCGGTGCGGGCTGACATCCTCGAGTTAACCCCTAACTGCCACCAACGGTGGAGATAGGGAGTTCCAATGAACTCCCTATCTCCCGATCTGTCGCAGTTAGGGGTTAATGTTTGGTATGGTTGGATCGGCCAGAGCATGGCCGTTCCAACAATACCAAACTTGAATGTGAAAAAAGTTTTTTAAAAAAAATAAAAATAAAAATTAAAAATAAAAATATATTTTAAAAAAAAATTATAAAAAAAAACAAAACATTTTTTTTTCTTTTTTTTGGTTTGTTAGTGTAGCAATATTGTTCCCATTGCAATTATAATGTGAACAATGATGCTGCACTAACGATTTTTGTATGCGGTGCGTTTGTTAAAAATCGCGTAATTTTCCCCCCAAAAAAATGTAACGAGACCCCATCTCTAATTTTTTTAACAAGCGCACCCCATACAAAATATAACCGCAATTGCTCGCATGTTAAAATGTGAAAACAAACACTTTACACGTTGTAAATTATTGAAAATACATATTTTATTGCATTTTTTGTTATAATATACAGACATGACATAACGTATACATATAATAATGACATATTATGAATCTACCGAGTCTGACGGAAAGAACGATATATAATATGTCTGGGTCATATACTAAAATAAGCCTTAAAAACACGTTTAAACATGATGAGCAAAACCGGTAAAAATGACCTCAGCACAGAGGCGGGAAAAGCCTCAGCAGCGAAAGGGTTAAAGTATCCTAAAAAATCTATAAATAAAGAGACTTTTTGCTGCAGAATTATATAATGAACGGTTTATTAGATATTGAATTAAAACGGGAATATTTTTAACATTGAAGCCTATGGGATTCTCCTGAATAAATTTGTCGAATTAAACCACTGAATGGCAGGGCATTAGGGGAACCTTTCACTGCTGGTTTGTGTTCTCTGAATAGCCGAAGCAGTGCTTTTTCATGGGGATTTCACTGCCCTCGAACAGGCACCGTATGTTCAGGCAATTCGCCAGGATTTGGCGTATTGCCTGCTCTCTGGATAGCCGAATGGTCAGGAAAGGTAACCGAACGCTGATTTTCAGCGTTCGGTTACCTTTCACAAGCAATTCGGATCTCTTTGAATAACCCTGAAACTCAAGATCCGAAAAGGAACAAAACCAGATGCCAGAGTGGCCATTTTTTCCCTGGACACACATTACTATTTCGTGCAGATGGGACCACACTGAAAAATATTGCCCTGAAACATGTATAATTCATATGCAGGAAGGAAGTCAAGGCAGGTCAACTTCAAAGTGATGTAGAAATGACCTTATTATAATTGATTCTGTTTGACAGGTTTAAACGGGCTAATCCCATAGGATTGCCAGCCTTTCCAATGATGCCAAACCTGATCATGTCAAAAGTAAAATAATATTTCACTGCTGAAGATGTGTGGGACACGTCCTCATTGATGCACGGTACATGCTGAGGACGTGCCCCACACCTTATCAGCTGTGTGGGACCCCCGGCGGAGATACTCACCTCTCTGTCCGTAGTCCCGCAGTGTTCTGACTTCAGCATCCTCAGATGCTGAAGTCAAGCTCCTCCCGACGTAAATGATGTCATCGCGCCATGCGCGATGATGTCATTTCCAGGCGACCCCCCGGCAATGCCGGGAGACAGCCTGGAAGGGAGGGGGGGTCCGTTCGGATCCCTCTCCCTCCCGATAGGCAAGGAGCAGCGCCAAAAGCCAGGCACCGCTTAAAAGGGGAGAGTCTCCCCTTTTAAGCGGTGCCTGGCTTTAACCCCTCAAGGGCCGGGTCGCACTTCAGCGCCTTGCGGTGCCGAAGTGCGGCCTAGCTCCGGTGGGGGCTGCCATCTTGGATGGCGGCTCCACCCCTGGGTCTCCCCTTGCTGCCCGACGTCATCATGCTTAGCATGATGATGTCAGATAGCCAGGGAACCCCTAGCTACCTGGGGATTTCCCAAGGAAATCCCCTGGTGGAGATAGGGGGTTCCTTTGAACCCCAATATCTCCAGAACCGTGGCAGCTAGGGGTTCATGAAGGGTGTCGTTCGAAAGGCCTTTGATACCCAACATGACCATGTACAAAGTAAAAAATAAAAAAATAATAAAAATAAGTTTAAAAAAAAAACATTGTTTTTTGTGTGTGTTGTTTCTATTAATGCAGCAATTTTGTTCACATTTCAATTATAATGTGAACAATGATGCTGCACTAATGATTTTTTTCTATGGGGTGCGTTTGCTAAAAATCACGTAACTCCCCCCAAAAAATGTAACAAGTGCCCATTTCTAATTTTTGTACAAGCGCACCCCATAGAAAACATAACCGCAAACGCTCATGTGCTAAAATGTGGAAAAAAAAAACACTTTACACACTGCAGATGATTAAAAATTCAATTTTTATTGCATTTTTTGTCATAATATACAGGCAGAACATGACGTATACATATAATAATGACATATTATGAATCTGCAGAGTCTGCCGGAAAGAACGATATATAATATATCTGCGTCATTTAATAAAATGTGGCTTCAATTTGCGTTTAAACATGATGAGCGAAAGCGGTAAAAATTAGCTCAGCACACAGTGGTGAAATGCCTCAGCAGTGAAAGGGTTAAAAAAATACGATTTTTTTTTGGGGGGATAGCGAAAATCACCTAACTTCTCTGAAAAATAAACAGATTCCCAGTTCTAATTTTTTTAACAATCGTCCTCCATAGAATATATAGCCATAAAGGCTCTGATGATAATATGGGGGGGAGGGGGATTACACGCTGTAGATGATTGACATTTTAATGGAAATTCACTGTTTTTTGAAAATTTTATTTTATATAGCACTCTGGCAGAAATGACATATGCATATAATAATATATTATCACTGCCAAGAATAAATTTGGGTCGTGTAATAGAACATGACTTCAAATCGCGTGTATAGATTCTACATGCTGAGTGAGTGGTGGCATTTTTCATGCACTGCCCATTAGCATGAATAATTTCTATCAGGGTTATTCAGAGAGAGGTGAAAAACTGAAGAATTGAAAATTCTTGGTCAAAATAGCCAAACTAGAAAAATTCTCCCATTTATCTCACTTTCCAAATCGTCTGATTGGTCTAGATTGTCCATTCTCCTGGCAATTCCCCTGGTTTTCACCTCTCTCTGAATAACCTTGTATGTGTCTGGGAAAACATTGTGCTCTAGAAACCCAAGAGGCTCGAGCAAAAGAACAGTGAAAAGGAACACCAGTGCTTGAAGAATGATGGTGAATTGCAGGTGGGGTTTGGATTCAGTAATCAAATGTAACTGAGATCCACCTGGAGAGCAGACAAGAGACAATACAGACGTGTCTGAGCACTGCAGCAATTTTATTATATGGAATATTAGAACAGGCTATCAAAATGTTGTGACTGAAAAACAGGAACATTGAAAATATGAATTAAACCTACTTTTATTATGTGTTCTAAAGGAAATCTATCATTAAGATATTTAATAGTGATTGTAGAGACATGAATGGTTAATGCAGGTTAAGGCTAGGGTCAGACGAGCGTGATTTCTACGGACTGTACGTCCGTGCACACGGACGTACGTCAGTACGGAAGACACAGTAGTGGCCACACAGTCCGTTTTTTTCACTGACGTATATATTTTGACGGATGTAGGAGGGAAAATAAATTAAAAAGCAAAACCATTTTGTCCGTGAAAAATGCTGGATGTATAAATGCAGTCCGTCTGACCACGTTCCATCACTCACACACAAAGCTATGCGGACGTTGCGGACGCAGCGCACTTTGTGCGGCCGTTCTAGGGGATGTACGTTCTTGCCTGCCTTGCGTCCGTGGGCCGCGGCCGTTGTGCGTCCGCAGTTCAGTGCGGACGTACTTCATGTGTCAGGCTCCAATGGGCTTTCTTTCATGCTATCACGGACGTACTTTTAGGCGCAATCACGGACGTGAACACTACGCTCGTCTGACCCCAGCCTTAGTGCTACCTGCCCGTAGAATGATTTTTTCATTGTTTAAATGCACTTAAGTTTATAGATAATGTTTATCAATAGGTAGTCGCCACTAAGATGCCTAAAAGCTCATTAACAGTACATGGAGGGGGTGCGGCGTGCTCGCAGCAGGCGAAGGGTCATGTTTCCTGGACACAATTTTTTCAGGCTGATGGGCTGTGCATGAAAAATACAACCTTGCAAAATTATGTACAATCCATATGCCACAGGTAGGAAATCAACGATGAATTCCAGGTGGGTCAGCCTAGGTAACCGATTTTTCCTCTTACAGCATATAAAATATACATGTTACAGGGCCAATCCTTACCTGAGCTTTCCCTCTGCATGAATTGATTGTGTCCAGGAAAATACAGCAACCTATTTGGAACAGGTGGTGAATCTGACCGGTTTAACTTTTTTAATGTTTCCTATTGCTGTTGGATATATGTTTGCATATTTTTATATAATAGTAGAAATAACATTTGTATACATATTTCTAAAAACAAATCAGGGTTATTCAAAGAGAATCGAAAAGTCACCGCACGTTCTGTGACTTTTCGTTCTCTTCACTTCCTATGTGATTTGGCGATCCCATTTCGGCGACCCTGCGGTGTATTCAGCAAGCCCCACCGGGCCGTCGTAGTGCAGGGAAAAGCCGCAGAAAACCCGACGAACACTCACTGCAAAAACCCGGTGAACGCACTCCAAAACCCGCAAAAACATCTGGATTAACCCTGCCGAACACACCAGAGAAACCCGAACAGGAGCCGATCACAGCACAGAGCAGCCGACACCGCAGGCGAATGGAGTGGAAAAAAAAACAGTACGCTTGAATGTTTGAAAAGTAAAACGCTGTTTGCAAAGAAACTACTGAACGAAAATGTCTGAAATTTACATATGAGGTCCAAGGAATGATAATAAAAAGGGCAGTGATAGAAAAAAGTAAAAAACGATTAAATAAAAAATAAATGTTTGCAAACAAATCCTAAAGGATCCTAAAAAAAATCTAAAAATAAAGAGACTTTTTACTGCAGAATAAACTGAGAAAGCAGGACATGGGCCTGAAATAAGGACTTCCCTGCCAAACCTGGGACAGCTGGTCAATACATGCTGATTGTTTTCACTTTATAAATGTTTACTCTTGCGTTTGGATGGATATGTTATTGCGTGCACATGTTTTTTCTACTTCGGATAAAGATATTTTTATACAATAGGCCTATTTGTATAATACTGCGTTTACGATTAATAAATTGGAGTTTAGCAGATGTGCTCTGTGTGGCTGAGGATGACTTTCACTTGTAATAATTCATTTCACCCTGACTGATTCCTAGAAACAGTTTTGCATTCTACGAAAAAGATAAACACTCCACACACCAGTACAAAGGTCATCTTGTATCATGAAGATTGAAGTCACATGATGTGAGCAAAACTCACGCCCCAATGAATAGTAGTAGGCTGCACATCACCCCCCCCCCCTATTAGAAACCTTCTGGATACTTTGTAACTTTCTTTCACAAACAGTTACATTTTGAGCTGAGATTTGGAGATCTCAGAATTCCCTGAACTGTCACTGTTGCTAATTGGACCATTTCTGCTGTAAGGAGGGCAACGACAGGATCTCAGAAATCATGGCCCGCATGCTAAGCAAGGACCCAATGGATATAGAGGTATTTAAAATGATTTCCATGTTTTTCTTCCCTAACAGATGTTTGTGCATACATAATAGATCCTGTTATTGGAGAACATGCAAGTGCAGCTCTTGCTAACTGCATATTATGAGAACTTGGATCCCTGCTGTTCAGTGGTTTGTGTGCTAAATTAACAGGTGCGAAACTTGATTTTCTATGTAAACAACACTAGAGGCTATATATCAAAGTCTCTTTGGAGCAAACAGAAGCTGCAGAAGCACATTTCCCAAATAGGATAAATCCTCATGGAAAAAACCCGAGCTTTTGGAATTCAGGTGCTAAACCTTTCGACACATTCTAAAAGATAAAAAAAATTTTTTTATTGTATCCGTAGCACTTCTTTCATTCATTGTCTAAAGGTTACAATTTCCATAAACAATGAACACAAAGCAGGCAGCAGTTCTTTTAACCCTTCAGGGAACGGTGAACATCTTTGCTTTCATAATGATCTGGATTCAGATGAATTCCTTGCGCAACAGAAGTATTTGCTATAATGTAACAGGGTAAACTCCATTCAGACAAAACATTTTAATAGGTCCTTTTCGGGGCCTGGGTGTTCACAAAAAAAAAAAAAAATCGTCAAATTGACTCCATGGCTATACAGAATGGGGGATTATCTACGAGGGGCCAAAGGTGATTAAAAAAAAAAAAAAATTGGCTGAAATCTCTAGTATTGCCGTGCAAATACTTCAAAACTAATAAGGCTAGCGTCAGACGAACCCAGTCCTCACGTCAGTGTCACCGCACATTTTAACGTCCGTCTTAGCATTGATTTGTGATCAATATAGACCAACACACTACGTGCGCACCGAAATTGCGCATACAGGTGGCAACGGACGCCATTTAGGCCTCAACATAAAAGCGCTACGATGGACGCTCGGAGTGCGACGCGTCCGGGTAGCAACCTGTGTGCGTGATGACACGACGTCAGACGCAGCGCATTTGCAATGTCCATCACGTTGACGCTCAGAAGTTTTTTTGGTCTGGCTGACTGTACCTGTTTTTTAACCCTTTCGCTGCTAAGCCATTTCACGCCTCTGTGCTGAGCTTATTTTTACCGGTTTCGCTCAACCACGTTTTGAAGCCTTATTTTAATTAGGGATGAGCCAAACACCCCCGTGTTCGGTTCGAACTCGAACAATTTCAAAGGTTCAAGTCAATGGGACTCAAAGTTCAAATTTTAGAGTGCCCTCCAAGAGGGCATATATGCAAGATATTTGCCATAAAAGGTGTATGGGGGTCCGGGTAGTGCCCTGGGGGACAGGAAACAAGGAAAAAAAGTTTTAAAAAAAGTTTTTAAAGGAACAGTGAGTTTTCCATGAAATGAAGGTTAAGAATAAAAATGAAAAATTCCTTCAAATATCGTACCTAGGAGGTCCCCATAACCTGCCCGTGAAGTGGCGGATTTGTAGGATGTATAGAAACCTTTAAAAAGAAAAAATGACATTTCAAATGACTGTAAATGGTTTTCCTTTTAATCTATTCATAAACAACTGCTTGGGGCGGCAGCCTGTATGAAAAGAGGAGACATTTTAGGACACGCAGAACAAGTATAGTGATTTTTTTTTGGCTAAATTATGGTGAAATTTATGCAGGCTTTGGATGAAAGTAACAATAGGTGCTTTAAAATTGAGCCTTTAGTGTCGGCAACAGTGCCGTCACACCGTAACCCCTCTGTGGTATTGTGGAAGAGTGCAGGGTTGGACCCTGCGGTCCAATATTAAGGCTGCTGTCAGACTAGCGTAGTGCTCACGTCCGTGATTGCGCCTAAAAGTACGTCCGTGATAGCATGAAAGAAAGTCCATTGGAGCCTGACACATGAAGTACGTCCGCACTGAACTGCGGACGCATGACGGACGCTGCAAACGGACGCAGGTTAGGCAAGAAGGTAATACTGCTAGAACGGACGTGCGGAGTGCGCCACGTCCACAACGTCTGCATAGCTTTGTGTGTGAGTGATGGAGCATGGTCAGACGGACTGCGTTTATACGTCCAGCATTTTTGACGGACAGAATGTTTTTTCATTGTAATTTATTTTTCCCTCCTACATCCGTCAAAAATAACTTCAGTGAAAAAACGGACTGTGTGACCACTACTGCGTCATCCGTACTGACGATGTCCGTACTGCACGGACGTACAGTCCGTAGAAATCACGCTTGTCTGACCCTAGCCTAAAAGGATATGAATCGGGTATAGGCGGCAGTGCACCCAACTATTGTGCCTTTGGCAGCAAGTGCCTTCACACCGTAACCCCTCTGTGGTATTGTGGTGGAGGTTTTGGTAATGCAGAAGAGATCCCCCGATCTATTCAGTTACATCAGTAGCTATAACAAAACCGGGTTAGCATTGTTTAGGCACTTGTACTGTACTACTGTATATGGTGAGAATCGGAGCACACCAGTAGCAACAGGAAGCAAACAGAACAGGCAGGGAATACACAGAGAGAATAGTCAAATGGCAGGCAAAGTCGGCAACAGATCGGGTCCACAGAACAAGCCGGGTCAGTAACAAGTATGCAAGCAGGCATGGGATAGGCATAAGGCTATCCTAAACAAAAGATAAATCCAGGTAAAGTATCCATGTAATTGGGCAGACTAGATGCGCCGAAAGGTTCTTATTTGCCGACACTTTATGTTTTCTATGTTTCTAAACTGATTCGGTAAGCTAGCGATGCGGGAATAAAGGCTGAGACACACTGAGCGTGTAGCGACGCACAGCGTAGCGAAGAGAAGCAAACATTTTGCAGGCTTGACTTCACTCCGCTCCACCTCGCAGCGTGTCTACACTACATTACGTTTGCTTCTCACCGCACTGGACAGGAATCCACTAACTAAATTAAAATGTACACACAAAACCGTTTTATTTTCACAAAGCACATGTTATATAGGCAAAAAAGTGTCTACTGAATAAAATACATCAAAAATGACTGGTAATTTAATAGGAATAGTATAAAAATCTAAAAAAAGGTAACCCCTGATCATATATATTATAGGGACACAGAGCGCTGTGTATAGAATAGGGATGCATTGATACCACACACAGACATATACGTATATATCAACACGCAGAATATATATATATATATATATATATTACAGACCTCAGACCATATATGCACATGGGGGGTGGCATGTGGACAATATCAACTAAATGCGCCCCCCCCCCCCATTTGGTTGAACCCTGAATATATATTCTCTGCTCTATCGGGTTCAACATTTCTTCTGGAGGGATCAACCAAATGGGGGGGGGGGCAATTAGTTGCCAAAATGTGTGTGTAGTACAAGTCTGGATATATATTTAGAAGAATATAGATATACAGTGGCGAGAAAAAGTATGTGAACCCTTTTGGATTACGTGAAGTTTTGCATGTATTGGTCATAAAATGTGCTCTGATCTTCATCTAAGTCACAACAATTTGAAAAACACAGTCTGCTTAAAATAATACAACACAAACCTATGTTTTCATGTTTTTATTGAACAAAACATGTAAACATTCACAGTGCAGGGTGGAAAAAGTATGTGAACCTTTGGACTTAACTGGTTGACCTTCCTTTGTCAGCAATAACCTCAACCAAACATTTCCTGTAGTTGCAGATCAGACCTGCACAACGATCTGGAGTAATTTTGGACCACTCCTCTTCACAAAACGGTTTCAGTGTAGCAATATTCTTGGGATGTCTGGTGTGAATCCCTCTCTTAAGGTCATGCCATAGCATTTCAATCGGGTTGAGGTCAGGACTCTGACTGGGCCACTCCAGAAGGCGTATTTTGTTTTGTTGAAGCCATTCTTTTGTTGAATTACTTGTATGCTTTGGTTTATTGTCCTGTTGCATCACCCATCCTCTGCGGAGCTTCAGTTGGCGGACAGATGGTCTTACGTTTTCCTGCAAAATGTCTTGATAAACTCTGGAATTCATTTTTCCATCAATGACAACAATCCGTCCAGGCCCTGAGGCAGCAAACCATGATGCTCCCTCCACCATGTTTTAGAGTGGGGGATGAGGTTTTGATGTTGGTTTGCTGTGCCTTTTTTTTCTCCACACATAGTGTTGTGTGTTTTTTCCAAACAACTCAATTTTGGTTTTATCTGTCCACAGAATATTTTGCCAGTAGTGCTGTAGAACATCCAGGTGCTCTTTTTTGGAAACTTCAAACGTGCTGCAATATTCTTTTTGGACAGCAATGGCTTCCTCCGTGGTGTCCTTCCATGTACTCCATTCTTGTTTAATGTTTTCCTTATTGTAGATGTGTCAACAAAAATGTTAGCATGTGCCAGAGATTTCTGTAAGTCTTTAGCTGACACTCTAGGATTCTTCTTTACCTCATTAAGCATTCTGCGCTGTGCTCTTGCAGTCATCTTTACAGGACGATCACGCCTAGGGAGAGTAGCAATAGTGCTGAACTTTCTCCATTTGTAAACAGTCGGTCTTACCGTGGACACATGAAAATCAAGGCTTTTGGAGATACTTTTGTAACCCTTTCCAGTTTCATGCAAGTCAACAATTCTTGATCGTAGGTCTTCTGAGAGCTCTTTTCTGCGAGGCATGGTTCACATCAGGCAGTGCTTCTTGAAACAAGTAAACCCAAAACTGGTGTGTGTTTTTAAAGGGCAGGACAGCTTTCAGCAACACATCCAATAATATCACACTGATTGGACTCAAGGTTGGCTCACTCCTGGCTCCAGTTAGCTCTTAGAGACGTCATTAGGCTAGGGGTTCACATACTTTTTCCACCCTGCACTGTGAATGTTTACATGTTCTGTTCAATAAACACATGAAAACATATAATGTTTGTGTTGTATTATTTTAAGCAGACTGTGTTTTTCAAATTGTTGTGACTTAGATGAAGATCAGAGCACATTTTATGACCAATTCATGTAATCCCAAAGGGTTCACTTACTTTTTCTTGCATATATATATATCATACCTGCCCTTGCCTTCCCCTATAAATTTGCTAAAAATATACACACAAAAAAACCAAACCACTGCCTGAGACCCCGCGCAGCCCACATGCCACCCCCCTCTACCTGGCTGAATGTATCTAATATATATAATTAAATACATTCAGCCAGGTAGAGAAAGGAAAAAAAGTTTTATTTTATGTTCGCAGGGATTTTTTATTTTTTTTAGAAATGTGTCGCCTTACCTTAGCCTGGTGGTCAGTGGGGGCTCCCTTGATCCTGGTTGTGGGGGGGGGGGTCTGCCGTGGCCACAGGTGCAGTGGCTCCCTCCGTGCGTTGCCTGTCTCTGCCACATGCACCCGGGCGGCTAGCCCGCACAGTCGCAACTCTGTCATCGCATGCTCCTCAAGGGGATCCTTGGGAGGCCCCTGCAGGCTGCCCTCTACAGTGCCTGATTAGCGGGCCGTGTCTGCCTGATGTTTTAGTAACAAGAATGTTTTATCCCATAGGCTTCTATGTTAAAAATATTCCCGTTTTAATTCAATATCTAATAAACTGTTGCTTATAATATTCTGCAGTAAAGAGTCTCTTTTATTTCTAGATATTTTTTTTAGTATTTTTTAAATAATTTTAAAAAAAAAAATAAAAAAAAAAATTTGGCGAATGTCCCAAAAAGTTCGAAGTTCGCGAACGGCCAATGTTCGATGCGAACTCCGAACAGATCGACCCGAACAGCTCATCCCTAACTTTAATATATGACCCAGACATATTATATATTGTTCTTTCCGGCAGACTCGGCAGATTCATAATATGTCATTATTGTATGTATACGTCATGACCTGTCTGTATATTATAACAAAAAATGCAATAAAATTTGAATTTTCAATAATTTACAATGTGTAAAGTTGTTTTTTTTTTCACATTTTAACATGCTAGCATTTGCTGTTATATTTTCTATGGGGTGCGCTTGTTAAATTTTGAAATGGGGACTTTTTTGGGGAAAATTTAGCTATTTTTAACAAACGCACCGCATACAAAAATCGTTAGTGCAGCATCATTGTTCACATTATACTTGAAATGGGAACAATATTGCTACACTAACAAATAAAATAAAAATAGAAACTTGTTCATTTTTTTTTTTTTTATGTTTTTCTTTTTTTTCTTTAATTTTTACATGGTCATGTTTGGTATCGATGGAAAGGCCATGCTATGGCCGATCCAACAGTACCAAACATTAACCCCTAGCTGCCACAGAACGGGAGATAGGGGGTTCATTGGAACCCCCTATCTCCACCATTGGTGGCAATTAGGGGTTAACTCCAGGACTGGCGTCATCGTGCTATGCACGATGATGCCAGTCATCAGGGGGCATTCCCAGAAGCTTGGCCGACATCCAAGATGTCAGCCAGCTCCGGGAGAGGATCACGATTCGGCGCTTTTCGGCACCGAATCGTGATCCGGCACCCAAGGGGTTAAAGGCAGGCACAGTTTGGAAGGGCAGGCTGTGCCCTTCCAAACCGTACCTGCCTTCAGCCGCTGGCCCCCCGGCGATCGGGAGGGAGAGAAGTCCGAAGGACCCCCCTCCCTTTCAGGCACCTCCTCCGGACTCGCGGGGCGCCGCCGCAATGACCTCTATCTTTCCCCCCACCTCCTTCAAATCCTGGTGTTAAGACCAGTGGTGTATTTAGGTTTTGTGCTGCCCTAGGCCTGACTAAACTCGTGCACCCCCTAATTTAAATTTGACGCACCCCTTCCTGTCAAGGGCACACCTCTTCCTGGTTAATCCCCACCCTTCCTCTTTAAGCTCCACCTTTTCCTCTTAGAGCTCCGCCTTTTCCTCTCTTTATATTTAAAGTGGATACCAAGTGCCTACTTGTATATTTTGTATACCATTTCAAATGTATCTATTGAGATAAAGAAAATTATGAAATGTTTAAATTCAAGTATTTTTACAAAGAACAGCCACGCATGTTAAGTAAACGGGATCACAGCCGCTCTAATTGGTGGAACAATAAAATCCACAGAAACGTGCACTGCATATGAGCGTATCACAGAGCTGCATAGCAATAAAACCCACAGAAATGGGCACTGTGTATGAGCATATCAGAGCTGCAAAGCAATAAAACCCACAGAAATGTGCAGTGTGTATGAGCATATCACAGAACTGCACAGCAATAAAAGTCAGTAATGTGCAGTGTGTATGAGCGTATCCCAGAGCTCCAGGGCAATAAAACTCACAGTAATATGCAGTGTGTATCACAGAATCCACAGCAATAAAACTCCCAGCAATGCAATGTGTGGTGTGTGTCAGCGTATCAGAATCCACAGCAATAAAACTCCCAGAAATGCAATGTGCGGTGTGTATGAGTGCATCAGAATCCACTGCAATAAAACTCCCAGCAATGCAATGTGTGGTGTGTGTCAGCGTATCAGAATCCACTGCAATAAAACTCCCAGCAGTGCAATGTGTGGTGTGTATGAGTGCATCAGAATCCACTGCAATAAAACTCCCAGCAATGCAATGTGTGTTGTGTGTCAGCGTATCAGAATCCACAGCAATAAAACTCCCAGCAATGCAATGTGCGGTGTGTATGAGTGCATCAGAATCCACTGCAATAAAACTCCCAGCAATGCAATGTGTGTTGTGTGTCAGCGTATCAGAATCCACAGCAATAAAACTCCCAGCAATGCAATGTGCGGTGTGTATGAGTGCATCAGAATCCAATGCAATAAAACTCCCAGCAGTGCAATGTGTGGTGTGGTGTGTAAGGAAAGGTCCACTTTAAACAGCAGTAAGCAGACAGGGCTTCATATTCTGCTGAAACCCCCACCTTTACCTGCCGTTTACTGTCATCTTCTCTCTCTGGACACAAATCACATCCCCCTCCCCTCTCCTAGAGCTGCTGCGGGGCAGGGGAGGAGCTATGGAGGGAGGAGAGGGGGATTTTTATTCTATTCGATTTTATTCCGTATGCAAACGCCATGCTCCGCTGCTCGTTGTTTGAGAACACAGCTCAAAGCTGACACACAGTGACAGTGGCACCTCCTAGTACCCCCTAATGACACCCCAATAATCACTGGTACCTGGGGCGGCCCGCCCTCCGCCACTCCCCTAAGTACACCACTGCTCTGTGATATGCTCACACACAAGTTTGGCGAACTGCCAGCAAGTACGGTGCTGTTTGAAGGCAGTGCAAATCCCCATAGAGAAGTAATGGTTAATCTATTCAGAGAACACCAAACAGCAGAGAAATGTCAGTGAAATGCCCTGATGTTCGGTGGTTTCAATCAGCAGGTTTATTCAGGCGAACCCCATAGGTTTCAATGTTAAAAATATTCCCGTTTTTTATGCAATACCTAATAAACCATTTATTATTTTAATCTGCAGTAAAAAGTCTTTATTTATTTATTGATTTTTTTTGTACCTTTTAGTGATTTTTCAGAATTTTTTGGGCTAAATTCCCCCCTTTTTTTAATAGCGGTTCTCCTTTTTCTGTAACAGAGCTTTTTATTATCAATCATAGGATCTTATATGTAAATTCCAGACATTTTCGTTCAGTAGTTCTTTTGAAAATGCGGTGGCAGCATACAGCGGCCGACTCCATGCACTTTGGGTACCCTGCGGTGAATGGTGAATTCACTGCAGGGTTGGGAAATTTTATTCCCCGAAGTGCAGGGAACTACAGAACACCAAAATGTTGGCGTCATTTCGGTGCTCTGTGAGTAACCCAATTAGTGGTGAGGTTTTTTGTTGCCCCCTGGAAAGTGAAAGCCTAGGCCTTGCCTACTCAGGACATACTTGAAAATTAGTGACATCTCAATGTTTCCTTCCTGGTAAAATAGTTTGCAAAAGTAAAAAAAAAAAAAATTTTTTTTTTTTTTTTTTTTTTTTTTTTTTTAGGGGTGGGGCCACCCAGCGGGCCGCCGCCCCCTGGAAAGTGCCGCCCTAGGCCTGGGCCTTGTTGGCCTAGGCCAAGATACACCAGTGGTTAAGACATTGCACTTCTATGAAATTACTTTAAACCCGCCTAAAAATCCCATACTCTTCAGATCCTTTGATGGCGAGAGAGGCGGAATACGCTGGTTCCTTGCTCTGTGGGCAAAGGAACATTGGGAATAAAAAAAGCTCTGTTCCTCTGTGTATCGGTGGAACGCCCCAGCCAGATTTTGCGTCAATCTCCATGGAGACTTATGGGCTCCTGGAACTGATGACACCAGCAGCACGAATCTCCGTGTTCTCAAGTTGTGGTTTGGACATAGTACAGCTCAGGCTAGGGTCAGATGAGCGCATTTTGTACGGACTGTGCGTCCGTGCAGTACGGACGTACTTTCTGACTGACGACAAGGTAGTGGCCACACAGTCCGTTTTTTTTCACTGACGGATTTTTTGACTGATGTAGCAGGCAAAATAAATTAAAATGAAAAAACATTCTGTCCGTCAAAAATGCTGGACGTATAAATGCAGTCCATCTGACCACGCTCCATCACTCGCACACAAAGCTATGCGGACGTTGTGGACGTGGCGCACTCCGCACGTCCGTTCTAGCAGTATTACGTTCTTGCCTAACCTGCGTCCGTTTGCAGCGTCAGTCAGCCTCCGCACTTCTGTGCGGACGTACTTCGTGTGTGGGGCTTCATTTAACACAATTGTATGCTATCATGGACGTACTTATGTGCGGCAACACGGACGTTAACACTGCGCTCGTCTGACCCTAGCCTCAATCCAATGGCAAAGCAAATCGTAATATGGGCATTAAAAGCGAGCAGCAAATTGGGGGGGGGGGGAAATATATAATATATATTCTCTCTCAAAATCGACAGACGCAAAGGTTTCCCATTTGTGTCTGGACTTTAACAGAATTGTGAGCTGGTCCTGCGTGTTTAATACATACAAGCAGGGCAGCCATCAGGAGGTGACAACCCATGACATGTTCAGGGGCCCAGTTGATCCAGGAGGACCTGGCCAAACACTCTGTGCAACATAAGGGCCCCTCCATGTCACCTGGGACTGGTCAAACAAGATACTAGTGGGCCGCACCACTAGGGGCCGGTCACAGCACTCTGGTTTGTAACAGGAGGGATCAATTAGTATAATCTGCAACAGGGAACACTTTTTTTATCCCCTTGCTGGACTACCAGGGATTTAGCCCAGTAAAAGGTTTGCAGAAAGAGGCAAAATGTCATAGTTTTAATTGGCTTATTAAATTGGGCAGCTGACAGAAAGGGCCCCAAGATTTCTGATGGCCGCCCTCCATACAAGAGATGGGATTTATCAATGAAATATTAAAAAAGCTCAATGTTCATGCTATCGAGATAGAGACCTGTGATGGGATAGCACCAGGGTAAGGGAAATAGGAGCCCAGGATGCAGTGATCTGCACATACACACAGGTAGGTATGGGTGGAGGAGGGTAAGTAGACAAAAACTGACTAGGTTGGGTATGCTGATGATGATAAATGAAGTTGCTGGAGCAGGATATGGTGGGTGATTGGACTATGGTGAAGCACAGGAGCAGGTACTGGGATAGGGACCAACGTAAAGCTGTGTTGTTAGAACAGAAACACAACTCTGTCAGGTTTTACTTTACTCTGTCAGGTTTTGTTCATCAGTGATGAGGCAATGCTTTGAATGGGGCATAGCTCTTGATTCAGGAACGTGGGTGTCCTGTGGTAGTGAGTAACTGTACTGTTACCAATGCTGGTTCTGAGGAGGAGCAGTACTGGAGGAGTGCTGCCAAGGGTTCTAAGGATGGTTGCAGATATGGGGCATGACCGGATCTGAAAAATTTAGCTTTGTTTCCTTTTTGTTTTTTTTGAATTCCAGTTACAGGTTGTGTTTTAACCACTTGGCTGCTAAGGACGCGCTCAGCGCATCCAGCCAAGTGGTTCTCCTGTGCTATGGACACGTTGAGCACGTCCTAGCACAGGAGGCAGCAATCGGCCGGGATTCTGGTTGATTGCAGCGCCCCCCCCCCCGTGCGGGCTGACATCTTGGATGTCAGCCCGGCACTCTGGGACCCCGACGGGGACAATAGATGTCATTGCGCTAACGCGATGACACCTATTACAGGCCTTTTACACCTATTATTTTTTTTATGTGAATAGTAACTATATAATCTTTTGCTCTCTTATTACTTAAATCATGCACATTAAAGCAAATGTTATCTTTTTGTAATTTTGTTGCAAACAAACAGCAGTCACAGGTGGAATTGTTATTTTTAATTTATTTTTTTAAGGGAGGTGATTGTGCTTTCTGGAGCACAGAGGAACATACATTTGACCCACAAGCATTTTTTTGTCATTGTAATTAGTACACATAATGAATTCTGGAAATTAGAATATGGAGTGTTCTTTAAGGACAGCCTCGACCCTGGCATTTTGCCCTCACAGGAAAAAAGAATTAAAAAAAGAACCTTGATATGAATTTAGCCATTCATTTACATGGAAATCACTATATCTGCATACTTAATAGACTTTTCCTATTCCACTGGGATTTTAGATCTAATTATGGCTTACTGCATGCTGCATTCTGTATGTAGCTCATTAAACACCACTGATAAGGATGGACAGAAGGGGGTGAAAAAATAATCCAGCCCATAAGTGAACTGAAAATGTGCACCTGTTCAACTATTCTCAGTGACACATAACATAATTATTTGGTTACAGTTTGTAATCTGCACATTTACTAATTAATTTTGTAAGGTTTTAACCCCTTAATGACAGGCAGGCATCGCCGTTGGGGGTGGCTTAACGCCAGCGAGGCATACAGGTGTGCCTCGCCGACAGATGCCAGCGTGCGTCATTGGCTGCAGTGGAACAGCCTGAGTTCAGGCCGTCCCCATGCAGCCAATGACGTACGGCACGTGCAGGCTGCGGGCAAGGGCCGAGATGGCCCATTGAAGACCTGTACGCCCTGCATCTTCAAAGCCCTCCTGCTGCCAGGACGGCATAGTATGTTTTTGGGCAAGGGGTTAAGGTTTTTGTCTTGTTTGCTATCTTCAATCTTTTACTATGTGCCTCACTTCCTTTATTATGCCCATATGACCCCATTTCGTTTGGGTATTCTTTTCAAAAGTCGCCACCTCGTAACCATGAATAGTAATGAAAAAAAAGTAGTGTAAATTGCGGGGGATTGCTTGAAAAAAAAATTGCACTTGAAGGTTTTTCAGTGTACCTCAACACCAACCCCACATCAGTATTCGGACACAAGTATGGTGCATAAAATCACTCCTTTTAAGTTCAGGGTAGTATTTGTAGTTGTTTTGGGGTTTGGTTACTTTCAAGGGTTAGTTAACCCAAACAGACTCTGCTTCATTTTCAGGCAGCTGATTCTGCTCCTTCTTTTGTCGTTGAAGTATAAACCTAAAACAAAGCCAATGCTAACCTCAACCCAAAATAAACGTTTGTGTTTAGTGTTTTTTTTTTTTTGGGGGGGGGGGGTTTAATGAAAAAATACAGAAGATGTCTTAAACTACTTTTTTAAAATTCTGTGGCATATTTAAAGCAGCATTAATAATGATGGCCATGAGGTAGAAGCCTGCCAGTAGTAAACCTTTCATTGTTATGCCTCCCATTTAATATGCCCTCTTTTGTTTTGCCTACATGTATTATGCCCCATTTCAATACTTATGCCTCAGACCCCTCAAGCTACACGGGACTGATTTTCAGCCGGCAAGATACAATCGGCACATATACCTGTCCTCGCCTGTCTGACAATGAGTTAGAGCTACATTAAAAGAACAGTTCTCATCAACTACCACCTTTTGCAACCAGCACGTGGCTTTTCTACCATAAACACCACATCGATTTGTGCTTTGCTTTGGGTCTCCAAAGGGTGAGTGCGACATTCAACTTCCCAGCCTTGAAACGAAGGAATGTATAGCGGAGGCGCGTATAATAAAAACCTATTTGTATTCTTTATGAAGTTCTTCTGCTGACTGCTTAGGATAGAAAACACACAATACAGCTAAACAAAAAGGTGTATAAAATACTGGTAGCTGTAGGTGGTTCTAGCGGCGCACTGTAATTAAAACAAGATTTAAATTACGGATTTTACGTGGTGGTGTAACCACAGCTATTGAGCAGTGAAGGATGGGTATTGAATGCCAAAAAATAACTAAACTCTGAGTACAGTACCCTTGATATATTCACAATAAAAGCAATATACTGTATATAGTGCACGCATTCCAGAATAATGATCACATTAGGAAGTGATGTGTCTCTTCTAATAAAATGCTATAGTGCCATTGCAAAAAGAAAAAAATATGAAATAACGAGATACATGTGATATGCACACAAGCTACACAGGTGCCCGTTGTGTGTACAGTACTCTTGATATGGGAGATTAAAGTGCACAAACGGTATAATGAGGTTGTCCAAAAAGAAATATACTTACAGAAAGTCTCCAAAAGGTATGTCCTTGTCGTTTGTCCCCACAAATAGAAAAAAGTAAAAAAGGGGGGGGACTAATCGTGCACAACTGAGTTATACGATTGATATATATTGCAATACTATACAGCTCACGTCTTCCAGAGCCTGATAATTCCCGGCTCTGGGTGTTAAAAAAAAAAGCCTCCGTCCAAATAAAAGGTGGTGCAACCCTTCTTTCAGCAGCGACGGCAGTGTAACAAGCCTCCGGCCAAATAAAGTGTGGTGAAAACCTTCTTTCAGCAGATACGGGGTGTAGCAGATTAGAGATGGGAGATGTGACAGATTAGACCGGTATATCTACTGTGATATGTATTATAGAGGCATATTTATATCTATCGCTATCTTTAGATACCAGGCCATTTGGCGCAGCTGGCCTAAGAAATCAATGGCTGCGTTTCCAGCCTGCTGGAAGGAAGCAATTAAACAGGTCCATGACAATTGTCTCTGAAGTCATCACAGGTGTGAATTAAAGATAACACCTTTTTGGGGTCTACCCAGCAGGCAGAAGGAGCAAATGCTCATGTCAGGGAGAAGATGCAGCCAGAGTGGCACCCCAACCGCATATCAAAGAAGCAATCACATTCTCTGATCACTGAAGGTGGTCTTTGGGAGATGATTGATAGACCAGGGAATTAAGATTAATGACGAAGCATACTGAGTGTGCTCAGGAGACTGGAATTCTGGGGATTGTAGGCAAAGGCTCTGCCAGCTAGGAGGCTGGACTTAGAAAAAGGCAGCCCGATAGATATTCTGGGGCATGCCATGGACTTTCACTGATCACAGGGCTTCAATCAAAAAGTGATGATCTGTCCATGCTTCCGTCTCCTCTGAGCACTGTGAACTTCCAGCCAACTGAGCTGAAGGGGAAGCCTGGGCCAGACACCCAGCCTGCGGTAGAGTGCCGTGAGCATCAGGCAGCCGCCGCGTGTAGGGAACATCGGAGCGAGCCGCTGCACCAGACACCTGATGCCCAGCATGCCACGCCCCTCCCACCCCATTGGAGGGGTGAGTCCTGATGGTGTTTTCAGCACCAGCCTGGGTCAAAAAGGCACAGATGTCTGCAATGTTTTTTTTTGTTTTTTTTTTAGTTGAAGGTGACAAGGTTTGATTAAACCTTCAGCACCGTGGGTTTGTGGGAGGCAGGCGGGTTTAAATGCTGCGGTGTGACCCTTGGCTTTCTGGCACTTCTAAGGCCTACCTCCCACCCCTGCAATAAATTGGCTGCAGTGCCTTAACTAAGGCAGTCCCCCCTGCACCTAGTGATGTTGATCGGGCACAGGGAAAGGAGCCAGGCTGGAGGAGGGCAGAAAGCCGCAGAGTGTGTTATGCTGCCATGTGGCATTGAAGCCAGTCTGCTGCTACGATAGAATAGCAAGTCCGACGGTAGTAAGAGTTTATTGACTGTGTGTATCAATGAAGAAGAGATTAGCGTTGAGGGTTGCTCATCTTAATTGTTATATGTTAGAATTTGTGTTTCAATTCAAGCCTTCTTTGTAAAAACTTCCCACCTGTTTATAATTGTGTATATTGTATCTAATTTTGACTCTTTTTAACCCCATTATGAATAAAATGTTGTTGTTTTTTGTGTTTGTGTGGTAATTCAACTGCAAATTATTCATCTCACTTGGGAGATGTCTGCCTGGAAGCAAGTAATCCACTCCTATCTGTAGCATCCTTTTTATTGTTTTAAATAGTAACATTTGCCAAGTGCAAACCTCATTACTGTAAATGATTCACTGAATTGAGAAAATGGATTTTTGAGTCCCTTCGGTTATGTTTGTGTTTGTTTGTTTTGTATTTATTATCTTTTATTTATATAGCGCCATATATTCCGAAGCGCTTTACAAGATCGGTGTACAAGGGATTGATACATTAGAATACCACACATGGATGATACGTCCTGATTCAGGGGCACCCTGTTCCCAAGGGAACTTACAATCTATGTGATGTACAAGTATTTTGTGAGGTAGGCGCACCCGTATTGTTAGGTGTCTTGCCCAAAGATACTTGCTGGTGGTGCCTTCTGAGTGGGATCGAGTTGTCTTTCCATGATTGTAGATCAGCAACCTGGTGTTTTAGGTTGCTTCTCATAAAGTTGAGACTTGCTTCTCCACAGTTGTGTTGGATGGATGTGCTGAATAGGATTTGACTTGCTTCTCCACGGTTGATGGGTAGAGATGTTACCACTGGACTCCACAGCTGATATTGTGTGATGGGCAAGTATTTACCATTATTAGGTGTCTTGCCCAAGGAGACTTACTGGAGAGGTGCTATGGCTGGGATTCGAACCTGGGTCTCCAGTTATAGAGCAGCAATGTTAGTTCTACTCCATCCAGCCGGTACTGTATTTTTTTAAAAACCAACGTACCGATTCTGACATCTAAAAGATGTCAGAATCGTAATGCCAGGGAGGCTACTAGGGAGTGCAACTGGAGCACCTGTAAACCATGGGACAGTGTGGGATGCACAACCAGAAGGTGGTTGGACCTCCCTATAAATATATACACACAACCAAAGGCACCACTCTGCAAGGACATGCACATCAGATAAGAAGGATGGATGGTGGTTGGAAGATTTTGTTCAGTGTGCCTGGATTATACTGCATACCTCAGTTATACACTGCGTATACTGTGAATGTATAGTTTTACTGGTAGGATTTAAACTGTTTCCACTGGTGTGTGTTACATGGTTGGATCCAAGTATTTACACCTTTTTAGTCTGATTTATATTATTTGAAAGCACAGTTGTAGAATCCCAATGACAGAGGATGAAGAGAAAGCTATAAGGGGATATTTCTTATCTGTCTGGAGGCCTATTAAGTGGTAAATGATGTACTTGTTCTTGGAAAGAGATTTCACAATGTATAAAACATACAGAGCATGAACTCTTTCCTGGTCATACTGGATGTTTAGCTCATTTACCACCGTGCAGCTGACGCTTATCTTGCTTTAGGGAAATCATGTACTGTAAGCGGGTCTCGCTATAGTCATATTCCACATTACACATTAACCGATGTAACCTGTATATGCTCCGGGGACCGTAGATACATTGCACAAAAAAAGGTTTTTTAAATTCCCTTGGGCCGCTAAGGGGTTAAATATCCTTTTTTGACAAGTTAAACGTGCAATAGATGTCAGTGTTCACTTGCGAGTTCTCCTAACAGCGTGTGATTTCCCATAAGCCTGATAAACGCCAAAGGGGAATAGCTAAATCAGGAAAACCCTCCTTCAACTTTTTTTTCTCCTATGCCGTTGTGAGCAGAATTTTATTTACAAGCCGTCAGAAGGTTTGTGGTGCTCAAAAAAAATAAAAAAAAATTATATATATATACAGTTGTGTTCAAAATTATTCAACCCCCAATGCTGTAAAGGGTTTTAGGGAATTTAGTGTACATTTGTAATTGTATTCAGAATGAAATCCTACAAGGACTTTTTAAAGAACCATATGCAACTAAAATGACATCAATTGGTTTTGTAATACAGTAGTAAATGTTTCTTTTGTGAAATCTTCATTGACACAATTATTCAACCTCTTAAAGACTACCACTCTGAAGAACAGAGGTTCATTCAAGTGTTTTCAATCAGGTATTGAAAACACCTGTGGATGTCACGGAGCAGCAATAAAGCTTAATAAGCACCAATTAGGCAGCTTTAAAATGACTGTGATACTCAGCTCCTTCTAGACATTTACTGGTGTGGTTACAAACATGGTGAAGTCAAGAGAATGGTCCAGGAAGACAAGAGAAGAGGTGATTACTCTTCACAGGAAGGGCAATGGCTATAAGAAGATTGCAAAGATGTTAAACATAACAAGAGAGACCATAGGAAGCATCATTCACAAATTCAAGGCAAAGGGCACTGTTGAAACGCTACCTGGTCGTGGCAGAAAGAAGATGCTGACTTCGACTGCTGTGCGCTACCTGAAGCGTAGAGTGGAGAAAAGTCCCCATGTGACTGCTGAGGAACTGAGAAAAGATTTGTCAGATGTGGGTACTGAAGTTTCAGCTCAGACAATACGGTGCACACTACGTAATGAAGGCCTCCATGCCAGAACTCCCAGGCGCACCCCCTTGCTGTCTCCAAAGAATAAGAAGAGTCGACTGCAGTATGCCAAAAGTCATGTGGACAAACCACAGAGGTTTTGGGATAGTGTTCTGTGGACTGATGAAACAAAATTAGAACTGTTTAGGCCCATGGATCAACGCTATGTTTGGAGGAGGAAGAACAAGGCCTATGAAGAAAAGAACACCTTGCCTACTGTGAAGCATGGCGGGGGGTCAATCATGCTTTGGGGCTGTTTTGCTTCTGCAGGTACAGGGAAGCTTCAGCGTGTGCAAGGTACCATGAATTCTCTTCAGTACCAGGAGATATTGGATGACAATGTGATGCAGTCCGTCACAAACCTGAGGCTTGGGAGACGTTGGACCTTTCAACAGGACAATGATCCCAAGCATACCTCCAAGTCCACTAGAGCATGGTTGCAGATTAAAGGCTGGAACATTTTGGAGTGGCCATCGCAGTCACCTGACTTAAATCCGATTGAGAACCTCTGGTGGGACTTAAAGAAAGCAGTTGCAGTGCGCAAGCCTAAGAATGTGACTGAACTGGAGGCTTTTGCCCATGACGAATGGGCGAAGATACCCGTAGATCGCTGCAAGACACTTGTGTCAAGCTATGCTTCACGTTTAAAAGCTGTTAGTACTTAGTACAACATCCTTTTACAGTTATAAGATTGAATGTCACTTGGGGTTGAATAAAACTGATAATGATGTGAGCACAGAAAAGACATTTGTGGTTATTTCATTATAAATGTTATGTTATATTTGTCTGACCTACACGTGCCTCTTTGATTTAATTGTAAGCAAGATGACTGATCAAAATCAATGTCAAACTGGCCAAAACACCCAATTTCAGTGGGGGTTGAATAATTTTGAACACAACTGTATATATATTACTCCAAAAATAGAAAAATGCCGTGCCCGGTGCCCACTCAGCAAATAGAACTAGAGGAATAGCGGCACTCTCGGTCTTTCCAAATGTAACAATTTATTGTGGAAATTCAACGTTTCAGTCCGCTAACCGCGGACTTTCATCAGGATACAAAATTACAATGAAGAACATATATATATAATAAAAACACTACTCACCAATTAGTGTGTCAAACTACCCATGCTGCACAAACGCTGTCTCAATCAGATGACGTCAGCAAACCAGCAACCAAAGTGACCCACCCATCACCATGGCAACCGAATGCTGTCCAGAGCAAGAAACACTAGAGATAAAGAGGGCGCAGGCAAATTCTCAATGCATGTCAAAAAACCTAACCAACATGTCTGTATTCCATACCATTAACTCAAGAGAAAAGTCTCACACACCTGCACAACTATCCTCCTCCAAATGCGTCCCCATAGGACCAAGAAAAAATAAAAAAATAAAAACACACTGATTGTAGATGAATCAGTGAAAGCGCCTGATGCCCAGTATTCAAATATACTGAGTAAGGGGTCGAGGAAAATACTATTCCATATGTCCATGATATACAACTGACAAAGCACTCCTTATGAGCCCCAAGGATCATAAGCAACACGAAGATGAAAGTCTCGCTTCACAGGCAGTACGCCCCTAGGGAAAGCTAAAAATGATAAATGCAAACAGAGCTGTAAACACCCGAGCATGGGAAAAACAAGTATACAGATCAAAGTGGACCAAAAAGATTTAGGCTGTACCAGTTAGGCTAAGGCAAAGGACATCAAAAAGGTAAAGCATTAGAACAATAATATATATATATATGTATATGTATATGTATGTGCCTTAAGATTTTATTATACATACATACAATCAAATTCTCCTTATTTCCTCAATGAACTGTGACATCAGAAAATCTGTACTCCTTTTCCCCGTGCTGTAGTAAGGGCCCTATTCCAGGTGAGCCTTTAATACACGGTACGTGCCATTAACACTATCTGGAGTTGGATTGGCTGGTTTTCATTCTTTCTGTTGTATTAAAAAAAAAAAAGGTTTTCAGCCTGAATTGCCCTTTTCATATGGCTTTAATAATAATCTTGGCGACCTTAGTCCAATCTTGCTGTTATTAACCACTTGAATGCTAAGGACGCGCTCAGCGCGTCCTCAGCATTCCCCCTGGTATGCGGAGGACGCGCTGAGCGCGTCCTCGCATTGGGGTCAGCGTTCGGCGGGTACCGGCCGATCGCTGGCCCCTCCGGTGCGGGCTGACATCCTGGATGTCAGCCCGGCATCCGGAGCAGTGGCCGCCATTATTATGTGTCATCGCGCCCCCGCGATGACACATAATTCAGGCGCCCCCCCGCATGTGCGGAGGAGGCGCCTGAAAGGGAGGGGGGGGAGGTCCTTCGGACCTCTCTCCCTCCGATCGGCGGCTCACAGGGGCTTAACCCAGGCATCATTTGGAAGGGCACAGCCTGCCCTTCCAAATGATGCCTGGCATTAACCCCTGGGGAGCTGGATCGCAAATCGGCGCTGAAAAGCGCCGATTTGCGATCCTTCCCGGGAGCTGGCCGACATCTTGGATGTCGGCCAAGCTTCCGGGAACTCCCCAGAGGACTGGCGTCATCGTGCGCAGCACGATGACGCCAGTCCTAGCATTAACCCCTAACTGCCACGACGTGTGGAGATAGGGAGTTCCAATGAACTCCCTATCTCCCGATCCGTGGCAGTTAGGGGTTAAATTTTGATATCGTTGGATCGGCCAGAGCATGGCCGTTCCAACGATACCAAACATGAAAGTAAAAAAAATTGTAAAAAAAAAAAAAAAAGAAAAATAAAAATAAAAAAAATTAAAAAAAAAAAATAATAAAAAAAAAACACTTTTTTTTTTTTTTTTTTGTTTTGTTAATGCAGCAATATTGTTCCCATTTCAATTATAATGTGAACAATGATGCTGCATTAACGATTTTTGTATGCGGTGCGTTTGTTAAAAATGGTGTCATTTTCCCCAAAAAAAAATGTAACGAGACCCCATCTCTAATTTTTTAACAAGCGCACCCCATACAAAATATATCCGCAATTGCTCGCATGTTAAAATGTGGAAAAAAACACTTTACACGCTGTAAATTATTGAAAATACATATTTTATTGCATTTTTTGTTATAATATACAAACATGACATAACGTATACATATAATAATGACATATTATGAATCTACCGAGTCTGACGGAAAGAACGATATATAATATGTCGATGTCATATACTAAAATAAGCCTTCAAAACACGTTTAAACATGATGCGCAAAACAGGTAAAAAATTACCTCAGCACAGGGGCGGGAAAAGCCTCAGCAGCGAAAGGGTTAAGGCTGGTGTCAGACGAGCGTAGTGTTCACGTCCGTGATGGCGCCTAAAAGTACGTCCATGATAGCATGAAAGAAAGCCCATAGGAGCCCGACACACGAAGTATGTCCGCACTGAATTGCGGACGCACAACAGCCGCGGCCCATGGACGCAAGGCAGGCAAGAACGTACAACCCCTAGAACAGCCACACAAAATGCGCTGCGTCTGCAACGTCCGCATAGCTTTGTGTGTGAGTGATGGAACGTGGTCAGACGGACTGCATTTATACGTCCAGCATTTTTCACGGACAAAATGGTTTTGCCTTTTAATTTATTTTCCCTCCTACATCCGTCAAAATATACGTCAGTGAATAATCGGAGTGTGTGGCCACTACTGCGTCTTCCGTACTAACGTACGTCCGTACTGCACTGAAGCACAGTCCGTAAAAATCACGTTCGTCTGACCCTAGCCTAAGTGAACAGCTGGAGCAGTTATGTATGACTGGAGATCCTATACAGACCCTGCAGCTTGGAATCAGCAGCTGCCAAAGGTACATTAAGGGATCCTTTACTTTGTATAGGGTCTGTTAACTAGTGGAGAAGAGCCAGCTATTCCGACATGGCTTGCCCTTATCGTTTGTAGCCTGAATTTTTATTTTTTAAAAACCCCACCAGATTCTGAGAGATGCCATTTAGGGGCAACAGCAAAATAAAATCACTTGACATGTTAAAAAAAGCAACTCCATCCTCAGAAAATCTCATACTCGCCTCTGATCCCATAGTGGAAAAAGGTGGAGCAAGTGTCCACTTCCTCTCACTGTATGCGGCAGAAGACCAGGGGAAAAAATAGTCCTCACTGTCTTCACATTGCTCTTGCGTAACCCTGTTCATGCAGAGCTTGCACTTGGCTCCATAGAGTCCCTTGGACATCAGGAGCAGATACCAGCAGCTGTGCAAGGCACTACTACCAGTATTTTCGTGCAGTTCCCAAATATTATGTCTCAAGCTTCTAATACAGCAATTGGGGCAAATAGGCCTGGTAATAGGGAGCTGCTTTGGCATATCAGCTCATGACAATTACCCCCCCCCCCTCTCATGCCGGCTAGCACCAGAATAGCACCCTTTGTCTTCCGTCATGACCAGTTTCTTAGACCCTGTTGACGTCTACATGCTTTAGTGTGATATGTGGGTCACAGTGTAGTTATCAGTTTGGGTTTGGGTGACCTACAGTTATTTTTGTTACTGAACTGAAAAAATTAATTTGTTCTCCACCAAATGACCCTTTATTATGGTTTGTTCGGGGTTTTCGTCTCTGTGTCCATAGTGCTTCTTTTCATAGAGCACCAGTCTTTCATGACATTTTCTGACTTACTAGTTGTGTTGATTGGTTTGCTGCTTTTTGTACCGCAGGGATATCATACTCCTGCCTCCCAGATGTTGTTGGCCTCCAATGGATTGTCAGAGGATCATGAGAGTTGTAGTTCAGAAACCTCTGGGAGCAGCGTTTGAGATTTCTTCATAGTGCCCTATTAGGCTGGGGTCCGATGAACGCAGTGTGAACGTACGTTGAGCCGCACTTGATTACGGCCGTAGTAGGAGCAAATTACGTCCAATGACAGCCAATATACGAAGTACGGCCGCACAAAAGTTCGGCCGCGCAACGCAAGCGGCAAACGAATGCATTTTTTCGAGAACGTGGAACTGCTAGTCCTGACGCACAGAGTGCGCTGCGTCGGCATAGAGGCGTGTGTGCGTGATTAGTAGACGTCAGATGCTGCACATGTGCAGCCAACATCCTGTCCATTTGTTTTTTTATAGCTCCGTCAAAAAATACGACCAACATTGCGCATCGTATGACCGCTATTGCGTCTCCCATGAAAAAATGCATTTGGACGCATCAACGCACTTTTTGATGGTAGACGTGAAAAATGGGTTCGTCTGACCCTAGCCTTAATGTTGTTATACAAGGAGTGTTTTCTTTTTAAATATATAATATATATTATATTTTTATTGAATTTTTCATTACATTGACTTTTTATTTATGAAGCGTCAGCATATTCCGCAGTGCTGTACAATGGGCACAGTATAGACAGGGTTATAATAATACATTGGTCTTGTTTTATAAGTAAACTATATATGGCTTTAAATATGTTGTGCCAAAAGTACTTTTTTCCTTTTTTGTATCTGCATTTGTACAGATACATTCCTATAGAAGTATGTATTACTGTCACTTTCCCCGTCCAGATTAAGGCTAGGGTCAGACTGAGGCAGTGCGAACGCGCGTGCAGGCGCACTTAATCACGGCCGCACTAGCAGCAGATGCCGGGCAATGACGGCCAATATACGAAGTACGGTCGCACAAAAGTCCGGCTGCGCAACGCAAGTGGAAAACGAACGCATTTTTTTGAGAACGTGAAACCGCAGGTACTGACGTACAGAGTGCGCTGCGCCCGCTAGCGGCGTGTGTGCGTGATTAGGAGACGTCAGACGCTGCTAATGTCCGGCCAACATAACGTCCAGACACAAAAAGAGTTTTATTGATGATCCGTACAAAATCACGGACGAAAATGCGCATAGTATGACCGCTATTGCGTATTCCGTGAAAAAATGCGTCCATTCGTTCAAACGCACTTTTTCACAGACAACATAAAAATGCGTTCGTCTGACCCTAGCCTAAAAGAAGTGTCAGTTTCCAGACACGTATTAAAATATCTCAATCACAACATATATATATTATTTTTTTTACATTACAATTTATAAAGTATTTTTTTATATAATATCTGCTCAGAATTAAGGCATGAAGCTTTATTTTTTTTTCTTCAGGTTCATTTTTAGTCTTGTGAAATGGTACAGAGTGTGTTTATATTAACAGCAGGCTTTTCTCCAAACACCTTTTTGTCTTCTATTTCTTCAAAATACAGGTTTCTTTTCAGCCTGCCAAGAAAAAAGGGGTTTATTATGGTACAAAAAACTGCAATTTTGGTGATGGAACAGCATTAAATTGTCTGGTTAGGGATTCATGACATTTGTCTTTTACAAGAAAGAAGAGAGTAGATGTCTGACCTCTAGCCGCACAGTAGTTGACTCTTCCCAGGCAGAGTAATATGGTTCCTGGTGTGGAGGACTTGATCTTTCCCCCTGTTCTTTCTGTAATACTATTAGAAGATAAATGATGTTATATGTCACCTGTAATATTACAAAGGCAACCGTATTGTTTCTTTCAGCAAAAGTAAGATATTTTCTTAATATTTACATAGTAACTATATTTATATTAAATATAACTTGTAGATATTCAATAGAAAATCCAGATAATGTAGATCTTCAACATCCATACCTTGAGGAAATTATTCAATTGCTTCTAAATGTTAAAAATGTGGAAATATTTGCACTATATGGAAGAGTGCTGTTTTTTGTTTTTGTTTTTCTGATGTCCTGACTGCCACCATTTAGGCTAGGGTCAGACGAACGCATTTTTTGCATCGTCCGTAAAAAAGTGCATCCGAACGCATTGACGTACTTTTTCACAGAATACGCGATAGCGGTCATACGATGCGCAATTTCGGCCGTGATTTCATACGGATCCAAACCAGGAAACTTTGGTTGTCTGGACGTTATGTAGGCTGGACATGAGCAGCGTCTGATGTCTTCTATTAATGCACACACGCCGCTATGCGGACGCAGCACACTCTGTATGTCAGTACTAGCAGTTCGATGTTCTTGCAAAAATGCGTTCGTTTGCCGCTTGCGTTGCGCTGCCGAACTTTCGTGCAGCCATACTTCGTGTGTGGGCCTGCGTTGGACGTAATTTGCTACCACGGCTGTCATAAAGTGCCAGTAAAAGCATGTTTGCAGCACTGTGTTCGTCTGACCCCAGCTTTATCCAAAAGTCTTTATTTAACCGCTTGGCTATCAGCCAGGATTCTGGCTGATTGCTGGCTCCCCCGGGTGCGGGCTGACATCTAGCATGTCAGCCCGGCACTCCGGGACCCCGGGGGGGGGATAGATGGCGGCGCGATGTGCGCACCGATGTGCTCCCCGAGTGCGGAGAAAGTGCCTGAAAGGGAGGGGGGTCCTTCGGACCTCTCTCCCTCCCGATCGCCAGGGTCCAGCGGCTGAACGAAGGCACGGTTTGGAAGGGCACAGCCTGCCCTTCCAAACCGTGCCTGCCTTTAACCCCTTGGGTGGCGGATCTCGATTCGGCGCCGAATCGTGATCCTCTCCCGGAGCTGGCCGCCATCTTGGATGTCAGCCAAGCTTCCGGGAATGCCCCCTGATGACTGGCGTCATCGTGCATAGCGCGGTGATGCCAGTCCTGGAGTTAAACCCTAACTGCCACCGATGGGGGGTCCTTAGCTAGGGGTTAATGTTTGGACCTGTTGGATCGGCCAGAGCATGGCCTTTCCAACAATACCAAACATGACCATGTACAAATTAAAGAAAAAAAAATAAAAATAAACAAAAAAAACTTGTTCATTTTTTTTGTTTTGTTAATGCAGCAATATTGTTCCCATTTCAATTATAATGTGAACAATGATGCTGCACTAACAATTTTTGTATGTGGTGCGTTCGTTAAAAATAGCGAAAATTTTCCCCCAAAAAAAATGTAACGAGTCCCAATTTCTAATTTTTTTTTTCAACAAGCGCACCCCATAGAAAATATAACCGCAAATGCTTGCATGTTAAAATGTGAAAAAAACACTTTACACATTGTAAATTATTGAAAATTCAAATTTTATTGCATTTTTTTGTTATAATATACAGACAGGACATGACATACATATAATAATGACATATTATGAATCTGCCGAGTCTGCCAGAAAGAACGATATATAATATGTCTGGGTCATATATAAAAATAAGGCTTCAAAACGCGGTTAAACATGATGAGCGAAACCGGTAAAAATGACCTCAGCAGCGAAAGGGCTAATTTGGCCTCATGGCCTGAAATTCTACTAAATTTCTGCTCCAACTTAGCCAATTTTCAGTTTAGCAGATTTAGTATAGTGCATACTGGCGTTTTTGATTCCCAAAAATTATTCGGCCAGTTATCAGCACCTCTGTCTGTAGTTGCTAATGGAAACTTTGGCTTTAGCGCAGAGGTCAACAGCCTGGCTCCAGATGGTCAAGGTCATTTACGAAGCTTCTCCTGCCGCTGTTTGAATTTACTTTGGGAAATGCCGAGGTTTGTCAATGAAAGAGTGATTATTACTTGCCCAAATAAAGGAGAATAACCCATTAAATGTACATGCCAGGGATTAGACACAACTTCAGTGCTTATCATTTCGCGGATTCAATTTTGCTTAAGATTCTGTGAATTCACGATCTGTCACCTTATTTTGCCAAAATTGGAGCAGCCAAGGCAGTTGTCAGACATCAGCAAAAAAAATGCAATTGACATCGGCGAATTTCAATGAAGTGGGGGAAAAAAGGAAGTCTCCGAATAGGAGTTTAAATCAACAAAAATGTAGTGAAATAAAAAAGTATCCAAATAGTTAAAAAGGTCCTTTTAAAAAATAATAAAAAGGTCTGTTACAAAGTAAAGTCTTTTTAAAGACCATTTATCTTTTTTGTCTTCTTTCTATTACTTTGAAACCTGTTTAAACCTGGCAAATTGAAACTCCGGTAATTTAGACAAAATTTCAGTGCAATTTGGCAGTCTGTGAATAGACAAATCAATAGTTTCCAATGGGACAATTTTGGTGGCGACAGTGAATTACACTGTATTTCTATCAATTCGCCTGTATGTGGCGAATTGACAGCTTTGTGGATAGACGAATTGCACCAAACATTGAAATTCCCTGTTCGCTGCAATACGGTGGCTAATTTGGAGGTTAGTGAATAACCCTTTGTGTTCTCTTTCTGAATAGTTTCGACACTTTTTTCGTTTAAGGCTAGGGTCAGACGAGCGTGATTTCTACGGACTGTGCATCTGTGCACACGGACGGACGTCAGTACGGAAGACGCGGTAGTGTCCACACAGTCCGTTTTTTTCACTGACGTATTTTTTTGACGGATGTAGGAGGGAAAATAAATTAAAAAGCAAAACCATTTGTCCGTGAAAAATGCTGGACGTATAAATGCAGTCCGTCTGACCATGTTCCATCACTCACACACAAAGCTATGCGGACGTTGCGGACGCAGCCCACTTTGTGCGGCCGTTCTAGGGGATGTACGTTCTTGCCTGCCTTGCGTCCGTGGGCCGCGGCCGTTGTGCGTCCGCAGTTCAGTGCGGACGTACTTCATGTGTCAGGCTCCAATGGGCTTTCTTTCATGCTATCACGGACGTACTTTTAGGCGCAATCACGGACGTGAACACTACGCTCGTCTGACCCCAGCCTAACACCTGAGAGATTGCAACATTGTTTCCTGGAAATAACGATTACATACTGTGATCTTTAGATTAACTACAGTGAAACTACTTTGAATCCACTGTTTAGGCAAGTTCCACCATCGTTTGCTGTAGTCTTTACTGTTCTGCTCTAGCTGTTTATTGTAGTTTTTTTTTTTTTTTTTTTTCTGTGTGCGTGGTTTCCCCTGTAGTTTCTACCAAAGTTTTTCATCTTAGATTTCACCATGGTTTGGCACACAACGTCACATTAAAATTGTTTGCAACAGTAAACTAGGCGTCACGGCTGTCCCCCTGGATGATCAGTGGCAGGCAGCGCTGGCCAGCCGCCGACTATGGCATTGCTAGTGAGTGTTGTAGGTTTACTTTCAGGGTTATGATGTCTCTCATACCTATACACACGGGTGGACAACATATGAGAGACATCCTAACCCTGAAAGCAATCCAGTTTGCGCTGATCAGGTATGTATACATCCTTGTCTATTTTGGTTAGGGGGAACCACTGTTTGCCTGATCTAGCATCAGTTTTGTTGGTGGTACGTGTTATTGGCGTTACCATATATTCTCCACAAATATTCTAGTGTTGTAGGTTTGTCCAGTATCAGACTTCAATGAGCCCTTGATAAAAGTTGGATCCTGAAACAAATTTTATAACAATTTGTAACCTGTAGTTAATGTTCTGTTCTTTTTATCCAAAGTTCAACGTTCATGGTCACTGGATCAAAACCGTTTACTTTTGAAGAACATTAGGTTTGCAGTCAAAATTCCAAAAAATAGGTTCCCGAATGCCAACTTCCCGACAGAACAAGTGCCCGAGAAACTAAGTTCCCGACACGGATAACTCCCCGATGGCCAACTTCCCAATATCCTGACAGACCCAGTGCCCGACATCCAAAATCCCAGACTGTTGGGGGGTTAGGGTTAACTCTTGGGATTTTGGAGGTCGGTAAATTGGCCGTCAGGGAGTTGTTTGTGTCGGGAAATTGGTATGTAGTGCACTTGTTCTGTCAGGATGTTTGCCTTTTGGAAGCTTGTTGTCGGGTTTTCGACCCCCAACCCAGCTTCTCCATGGTAAATTTTAATTTTGCCCTAATCTTTGACCTGGGAAAGTGGAGATGGGTGATTTCTATGATTTTGTAAGAAGAAATCAAGTTTAAGGAACATACAGAGATTAGTGGAAGCACAAGCCTCGGGATCTATCACCACTGGGTCCCTATAGCCTGGTACAACTATCAATCCCCAAAAGTTAGAAGCCAAACAAAAAAGGAATGCTGGTCCGACTGTAGGATTGAAATGGCAGCTCCTGAATCTCTCTGCTCTGCCGATGCTGAGATGCAGGCTCCCTTGACTAAAAATTCCATATCCAGATTTTTTTTTCATTCAAGATCGACCTCAAACAATATTCGTAAGTGCAAAATCGAGGAAATTGGCCAAGCTCTAATCCAAAGTTTTGACTTGAAATAATTCGCTATAGTAAATGTTTGACACACAAGGTGCCTCCCTGGAAATGATTGTTGTGTTTGATAAATGGTAATCGTCTCTTTATGCGATCTCTCTTCTCCAACTTTAGCTATGAGGAACACAAATGCAAGCTCTATATAATTCAGCAAAGCGGTCATATTGCGATCACCCTGCCTAATGACGATCTACGAATGGTCATACGCATACACAAATACACAATGCATAAACCAATTGTATGAACCGTCAAAAGCTCGGCATTGGAGTCTTGACATGCTGTTAAAAATGTTTCCATTACAGTGAATAAAACATGCAAAAATGCAAACATGTTCTTTTTGTGTATTGCAAACTGTTTTGTAAATGTTATTCATATTTATCATTACAGTGCATATACCACAAGTAGATTAAAATCTTATGTCTTCGTAAGTGCTATATAAGTGAAGAAAATCTTATGAGAATTACATTTTCCTTTTGTTGGTTTAAAATTACAGCCCATTGCCAACCTGCTGCTTTTCACGTCGTATTTCAGTGTACAGTATTTCCATTTGATGGAGACACATTTTTCAAGTGATTGTTGAAGCCCATTAAACTACTAGAATTGCTCAACGCTTTTAGAAAAGAAAACTCATGGGGTTTTACTTCCCATCTTTTTTTTTTTTTCTTTTTGCCTTCAGCACAGAAGAGAAAACAAAGACTCATGTTTTATGCTTTTTGGTGAGGGTTGAATTTTGAAAGCTTTTGTTTCTTTCAGTTGATTTTAACCCTTTCGTCGTCACGCTGAGCTAAAAAGAGAAAGCGTTTGTTGTACAGAAAGTTGTATAGTCTCTCAAGATATTGATTTGGCATACGTATTGTTGTTGAAGTGCACAATACTATAAAAATAACATAGGGGTCGAACATATAATGGGACCTGGATGATCATCTTGAGCCATCCAGTCGGAGATCAAAGAATTGACAATGTTTCAGTCAAAAAATAAATCAAAACATTTTATGTGAAACTTTGGGTGCCCATTAATATGTAAATGTTGAATAAAAATGGCTCTTTAGCCTATATAATGCTAACCAGAGTTGGTTAAAAAGTCCTATATAAAAATATGGTGGAATACATTGTCGCTGTTGGCAGGCTTACGCAATCCATGGCCATCCATTGCAAACTAAACTTCCATTGTTCAAAAGAGCTCAGCATTGAATCTGTGTAAGGGTTAAGAACTGCAGTGTTTTTGAAGGGGTTAAGAAATGTTTGTAAGTATTTAAAGGGTTAAATCTCTGTTTAAATGAATTTAGCTGCTGCTGTGGTTTCTTTTTGTATTGTTTGAATATGTTTGGTGTGCTCTCCTCCTGTTTTGTTGTATATTATGTTGTCTTGAGATGCACCCGCACTGAAAGCGTAGTTAAGGTTGAGTGCTGCCCCTCTCGTGTAATATATATATATCTCTGAACAATCTCTGCTTTATCATTTGAGAGAGGACTTTTCATGTGATGTTGTGAAGAATACATACAAAGGGCCTTCTTCCACAGTTGTCAGTGAAAGGGGCGATTGTGTAAGAGCCAAAATCTTCAGGCACCCCCCCCCCCGCCACCAGAGCAGGTGAAGTACATGAAAAAGAGGGATCCAAAGAGGACCACCCTTCCATCTCCCCATCGCCAGGGGGTAGATAGTTAGGACAGGCACTTCTGGAAAGGTCAGTCTAACCTTTCCAGCGATGCCTTTTTTTTACCCCGGCACCAATCGGTGTTGGATCCGTGGCCTATTTCTCATGGGGCGCTGCCATCTTAGATGTCAGCCCAACCTTCGGGTCCCCCCTAATCACTGATGTCATTGCGCATGGCATGATGACGTCAGTAATCCGGGTAGCTGTCCAGGAATTTCCTTAGGAAATGCTAGGGCGGCTTTGAACCCCCATATCTCCACCATATCTCCTGATCGGTGGCAGCTAGAGGATCATGTTTGGTATCATTGGAAAGGTCAGAGCATGGCTGTCAGGCTTGCGCCATGATGGAGCCATGGCGGGGCCTTAATATCAAATAATATCCCAAGCACTGGGGGAGAGCAGATGAAGCAGACACAGGAATTTATGCTAGTAAATATGGGTATATTCAGAACACACAGCAAAAAGTCTGATACAGAAATAACCGAGCACTGGATACAACAGGAAAAGTCACTCTGCATGCAGGTAATGTCTATGTACCAGGGATTGTGGGCTATATAGTCCACTGCAGACAGGATCTTCTGCGCAGGAACCAGAAGCTCTTGGCACAGGTACTTTGGTAGCAGGAAGATGGAATACAGCTAGAACACCGGTGCAGTCTTTTAGGCCCACAGGATAGTGGGCTATGCAGTTACCACTGCAGAAAGGACCCACTGGCGCTGGAAACAGGAGCTCTTCGCAAAGGTACAATCTGCAATGCTGGCAGGAAAGCTCATACATAGGATGGTGGGTAAAACTAAAACCCTTGTGGTGAGGGAGCTCTCAGAACCTCACATGGGCAGGGAATCCAGGGAAATGACAGAGCATAGAAGGAAGGGTGTGTCCAGGTTATATGCACACCTACTCAGGAGCTGGCAAAGAGATTAACCCCTGAGTGGATGCAGACAGGAACAACAGCAATATCGTATATACAGGCAGGCTCCTAGAGCTGGCATGACAATGGCCTTTCCAATGACCAGGTTATGTGTAACCAATAAATAAATCTTTTTTTTTTTTTTTAATAATGCAGCACTATTGTTCACTGTTCAATTATTTTGTGAACAATAGTGCTGCATGAAGGAAAAATGCGTTTTTTTTTTTAGCTAAAATAGCGTATTTACAAAAAATACTGTAACGAGTTCTTTCTAATTATTATTGTTTTTTTTTAACGTGCACCCCATAGAATATGTAATTATAAACGTGAAAAAAATTACTTTACTGTATATGCTGTAGATGATTGAAATGTTAATGGAATTCACATTTATTTTACATCTTTTATCACATTCTGTCAGTGCATGACATATACATATAATAATGATATATTATCTGCCAAGTCTGCAGAAAAAAGGATCTATAATTTGACTGGGTCGTATAAGGCTCAGGTCAGACGAGCGCATTGTTCACGTCCGTGTTGCCTCATATTTTAACGTCCGTGGCAGCATACAATTATGATCAATAGAGACCACGCACGAAGTACGTCCGCACAGAAGTGCGGACGCCCAACGGACGCGGCAAACAGACGCAAGTTAGGTAAGAACGTAAATCCGCTAGAACAGAGTGCGCTGCGTCCGCAACATCCGCATAGCATTGTGTGTGAGTGATGGAACGTAGTCAGACGGACTGCATTTTTTGATGTCCAGCATTTTTGACGGACAAAATGTTTTTCATTTTGATTTATTTTCCCTTCTACATCAGTCAAAAAAAAGTCAGTCACAAAAACGGACCGTGTGGCCACTACCTTGTCATCAGTCAGAAAGTACATCCGTTGTGCACGGATGCACAGTCCGCACAGAATGCGCTCGTCTGACCCTAGCCTAATAAAACATGTCTTGAAATCGCGTTTAAACATGATAAGCAAAAACTGTCAAAATGAGCTCCAAACACCTCTACGTTTAGAAGTGTTCCGAACTTGTAAAATTGCCCTGTCTTTAAGGGGTTAAAGTGGGCACACACTATGCTCTTTGCAGAACTTCAGCAAAGCAGCAAAATCAGAATAGCAATTCCTGACTTCAAGATAACTTACCAGAGACATTCAGGGTTATTTAGAGAGCGGTGAAAACCAGGAGAATGACTGGAGAATTGAAAATTTTAGGTCTAAATAGCTGCTTTGGAAAGTGAGAGATAAAAGGGAGACTTTTTCTGGTTTGGCTATTTTGACCTAGAATTTTCACTTCTCCAGTCATTCTCCTGATTTTCACCTCTCTGAATAACCCTGATTATGTATAACCTCTCAAGCAGTTCTTAGAACGTCAACTGTAGAATAGGGCCCAAAGTGTGTTTAGAACCTGGTCACCCTGTTTTAATGGTCATAACATCTAGAATGGTGGTACTTTCTCATCTAATTATATGCTTTTTAAAATATTCGTAAACACTTAAATAGAAATCGCAACTTTATTGTTCGTACGGTACTTGGCCACAAGTCAAAATACAAACAAAAAACTACCTCCGAAGAACACTACTCCCTTAACAATAAAAGGCATCCAGTCTGCATTTGGGTAATTTAAATTTATGCAAGGCAGCTAAGATAATTATGCTAATTTATGCATGGATGAAGCTAGTTTAATCATGATTTTGCATGGAGTTGTAGGGGAATATTCCTGAATGTCAAGGGTTTCTTTAAAAAAAAATAAAAAAAAAAATGCACCATTGGTATATGGGGTTTTTTTTTTTTTGATCGGTTTCCACCAAACTGAAGAATATATTAATGTTTTTCTCACTCTGTTCAGTTCGGGCTGATTTACATAAAGTATAGCCCTCTTTGTAATGGCTCCAATAGGCTAAAACCTTAAGATGCATATGCAGAAACTTTCCGTAGGTGCCATGGTCCACCCCGTGTTCTTGCTGATTCTTCTATGACCTAGGTCCTGCCAGGACTTCTCCTACCTTGACTTTGGTATCATTGCAGATTGCAGTCTATGTTCCCTGCCATTCCCTGGACTGCACATGTTCATCCTATGTAAGGGAGCAGCCCCTCCGTAATAAAGCCTTTGCAATCCATTTGTACGCAGTGTATCCTGGACTGAGTGAATTTTTATGTGTGCCAAGCCTTGCCTAAATATATTCCCTTTCATCATGTGTACCATTTCTGTGTGTTTCTAGCTGTTGCTGCCTTATGTGCTCTGTAACTCCTGGACCTGTCTGCAACCTTCTACCTGCCTCTCGTAATTTCACCCCATACATTTGGCCTCAATCTGCAACCCTGCACCATGACCGGTTACAACCATATGACCGTACTGTGACTGGTTGACCACTTATGTGCTTACCCATTCTCTGTTCTCATAACTGTTTTTCTAATCTGCATTCTTGGGGTGCAAGGTAAAGCAGAAATGGATCCCTTGCTCAAGGTGCCTAGTAAAGTATCAGGTACACCTTCATGATGATGATGAGGCCCAACATTGGTTGAAAGGATTGTCAGTGGTTGCACATGGAAAATAGGCTAGCTTGACATTTCAACTCTGGTTGCCCTTTTGAGTGGAACCAGGCTGACTTTACTATGGTATAGTAAAGGCACCATTTAAGCTAAAGCCCTATGAGACCCAAGCAGAGCTCCCATAAGGGCAAGCCTATAGCCCAATTTATTCATAAAACGGTTTGGGTTTTTTGGTGTGTTTTTTTTATTTTTGTGAATGTATAATTTCAATCCCTTAGACAGAACTTCAGGGTATAGCTGCCATCTTCCCCAATTAATATGTGGTTTAAATAGTGTAATCTAGTAATACAAATCCGTTTCGGATTCGCTGGTGGTGCATTCAGTAACAATGTGATTAACAGAAGTGGCAACACCTTTGGCTGAGACACAAGGCAAAAGCCAACAGGAGCCGCTGATTTTTTGCCCGTCCCACAGATGACACGTGTAATTGGCAGCAGGGGAACAGCTTGAGTTCAGGCCATCTCTCTGCAGCCCGCGGCATGCGCCAGCTGCGGGGAGGGGCTGAGGGAGCCCAGCATCTTGAAGGCCCTCCCGCTGTGAGGATGGCATAGCACGTCCTGTGGTGGGAAGGGGTTAAAGATTTATTTAATCTTGAAATCTGTAAGAGAAAACTGTCTCAGATAATAAATTATGGAAATTTGGTTCACAAAATATGGCCATATGTAGCTTAAGCCAGTCACAGTGTTGGTGTATCCCAGCGATGACAGGTTCTAGTCTAAAACCCCCAGCGACCGCATTTTTGGGATTAACTCAGTCGCTGGGGACAGAACTCTGGGGCTCCCATCGATTCAAAGTTACATAGAACCTGCGATGGACCACCTGTGGCAGGGAGGGGTGCTTGCCTGGAGGACCGTCAGCCCTCTTCATGTACAATACAGCAACCAGGGGCAACACGCTTTACCTTTACCAAGCATAACGTGTGGATGCTTCTCAAGACAGAGACAACAAAGAAAAGGAAAAGAGCATCCCATTACACAAACTGCACCATCTCAAAGCTCATAAAATTTTAAGGCTTTCACGGATTTTAAAGTCTTGAAATTTATGCAGGCTTTAGGCTGGGGTCAGATGAACGCAGTGTGAACGTGCATTCAGCCGCAAATAATTACGGCTGTAGTAGCAGCAAATGACGGCCAATATACGAAGTACGGCCGCACAAAAGTTCGGCCACGCAAAGCAAGCGGCAAAAGAACGCATTTTTTCGAGAACGTGGAACCGCTAGTACTGACGCACAGAGTGCGCTGCATCGGCATAGCGGCGTGTGTGCGTGATTAGACGTCAGACGCTGCACCATGTCCGGCCAACACAACGTCCAGACACGCAAACTTTGGTTACTCAGATTTCTCTTTTGTTTCCTAGCTCCGTCAACAATCACGACCGTAATTGCGCACCGTATGACAGCTATCGCGTCCTCCGTGAAAAAGTGCGTCCGGACACACTTTTTGACGGTAGACGTAAAAAATGCGTTCGTCTGACCCTAGCCTTAAAGTTTGTGTAATGGAGTTCTCTCGCCTTAGTTTGTGGTGTGTGTATTTATGTAGAATCGCACACATTTTAGATAAATATTATATTTTATTCAGAAATATAATTATACACATTTAGACACGGATCATAACATTCCTTCTCCTGGTATATACAAATTAAGTTAGATGCCTACTCCAGGGACTATTTCTTCAGCCTTTTAGTAGTGAAATCATTTTGTATCAAATTATTTATTTTAAAACCACACTCAAGCAAGGGCCGGCGAAAGAAAACCATAGCTGGAGAGGAATGTGTAATGTTGGTGACTCCATATAAAATATTCATCGAAATTGTCAAATGTCAAAAATCTATTCTATAGAGCGTAAGTTATGAGGCTAAGGAGGTGGGATTGACATGACTTTTATAATTAGAAAATAAATATTTAATTCATGTTTCAGTGTTTGGTATTGATTTATTTATGCTTTAGCAGAATGGCTCGGTACCCTTTCTATGAGAATATCAATATGAGTTTAGTAGTCACTTTTCCTGGGTCTGAAAATCTTTTTTAAATGAAGTACTTCCTTCACATTATGGATGGATGGGGGGGGGGGGGTAAAAGAGATTCTCTTTATTGTACTGCAAGCATTTCATCCATCAGAGCTGCAGCCACAAATCCCTTAGAAACAGGAAAAAAGGGCAATTATGTAGTCTTACATTCACTTAAAGAGAAGGAAAACACTTGGAGTGGATAAACGTTATTACTGTGTGTATTTACCTCTAGAATAAATGGGGAGATCAGATACTAGTTATGATGTTGGATTTACCTTCTTAAGTATGGAGAAATGGTAAACACTTAGCTTCTAGAATGTGGAGGGAATTTAACCAATAGTACTGGAAGGATGGTGGTGGTTGCTGATGTTTCTTGAGGCTCAATCACGCCACAGAGCCTTTCAGGAGAACCTCCAAAGTGCTGAATTTAGGATTATTATTTTTTTCATCGTTGTCAGTTCTTATGACTGTCAATACCTGAAGTATAGTAATTTTGGAAAGCTAATCGCTTTACAAAGGTTAATTCTGTCGATAAGGGATATAGGGAGGTTATACCATTTATTCAGTTCATCAGTGACCGCTTGCAGGATTGAAGGGATATTGATATAATCGAGCGTGCGAAAATCTTAGCGAATGCGAACTCCTAAAGTATTTCAGAGAATTTGGGGCCCAGATCAAAGGTATGTTGGCAGGCAACTTCGGTGGGGTTATGGAGCAGAGCTATAGTGCAGTGGATTTATGCCAATAAACCATTAGGCCAGAATCGGTGGTAAAGATCTAAACGTTCAAGGAGGGAGGAAAGTGCAGCCGGTTCATAATTTGCAAATAACAGGTCATCTGCGAGTGCACAGACTTTCAACCCCCCCCCACCAATACACCTGTGAGGACGGCACACCTAGGGCACGCAATAGTGGATCAATGGTTATGTCAAACAAGAGGGGGAAGGGGAGGGGGCGGACAACCCTGTCACTTACACATCTGCCAAGGAAAAAGTAGGGGGAATCCAAACCATTAGGGACAATGCTAGAAGCTGGATAGCGAGTTCGGTTCTGGGCAAATTGTGTAAAAGTTTGAAAACAGCAGTGATGTAGAATCCTAATCAGCTTGGACCATGCCCCAGTATCAAAGGCTCGTTCGAGGTCCAAACACAGGATAGCCAGGTGTTTGGGCGTAGGAACAGATGGAGCCCCAACAATGGCTGCTATATACAGTCTCATACCTGTCACCACGTGACGGCCATGTACAAAGCCCAATTGGTGGCCAGTCAACAGTATGGGGAGGAAGCCTTGTACATGGGTGGCCAGTATCTTGGTGAGTAGTTTATCAATGTAGTTTATCAATGAGAGAAATGGAGTGAAATGAAGATAATGGGTTTGCAGGTTTCCCAGTTCAGGGATAAAAATGAATCCTACGGGTCGTGAGGCAGATAATGTGAGGTTGTAGTATTAGATGTTTGTTTCTGCACTGATTTTTAAAATGTTTTTTTAGGGTTGTTTTTTGGAAGTTGATTTTCACCGCAAATTATTCCATATGAAAATTGGGCTAAGAGTCCCCCCCCCTTCGTTCTCTCCATCTTAGACCTTCCTTCCCTCCTTATGCAAATTCAGTAGGGTTTCCTTCCCTCTGCCTCTCACCCGCCAGTAGTAGAGAAAGTTATATTTGCAGCAGACCAACTTTTGGGTGGTCATGAAAAATTAGGATGGAAATCCTTCACGTTTTCGAAATTATTAAGGACGTACAGTTCCTAAATAGAATATACGCGGCTTAGGAAAAAAATTGGGCCACTAGCGGAGCACCACCGCCACAGATAGCAGCCACTAGGCCCCAAGATGGCTCCCTGGGATTTGACTCCCCGGGCGGCACTGCTATCCTGGCAGCATCCAGATGAGGAAGTCGAAGCCCCCAAGAACAAGCTCCATGATGAGTCGTAGTTTGCCTCCCATATCGATGGGTTTCTCTGGAGTTACTATCCTGCAGACCTGGGATCCCGAACGCCTGCGATGTCATTCCGTGGTAGGCTGCGTTTCCAGCCTCAAGCTCCCGAAAACACTCACAGGGCAGGGAAAAGTCCTGCACGTGAAAATCGTGGGTGTAAAGTCCCAGCTGCCCCGCTCTTGGTGGTACGGTATCAGAGCTGCTGTAACTCACGACCAGCTTCAATGGCGGCCACACTAGAAGTGATTTCTTAACAAAGTTCACTTGCACATGTGAGAGGAAGGGAGAATCTAATCAATAAATCTAACTTCCTCATCTATTGCAATCTAAAAATATGGGTTATCTATAGAATCTGAAAGTGCTCTTAAAACACATTTAAATGTTTATTAGAACCATCAATTTTTATAACTTCACGACTCTGCATTGTGGATCTATTGCTGGATTAATCTTCTTATATATTATTAAGTAATAGGAATTATTCATGTTGTGCAGCCTTTTATACTTTTTACAGCTGTTGTCTCAGCATTTTCCATTAATACATTAATTGTATCTCCCTGCCAAATGAAGGGCCTGTATACATTTAAACAAAATTGTACAAATACATTACTTTTGCCCTAATGTTAACACAAGCACAGGTTTCATTGGTGCCATTAAAGCAAAGACGATGTTATGATTCTTTAATCTCATTGAGCGCGTTTTTGTGTACATTTTTTTTATTTGGGTTTTTACAAAAATAATACAGAATTGCTTGTAATACAATCGTTTCCAGGCACCGTGCTACTCCAAGGAGTAATTCTGTTCCCAGTGTCTCAAATAGATCTCCAGAAAAATAGTCAAAACATAAGGGTCTCTTCACAAAGCACCGAAATTTTAGCTTTTCACTTCGCCAATTACATTTTGTCGAAAATTTCATATTCACCGAAGATGGAGTCGGCCAAGCAGTTATCAGACATTTTGCGAAAAACCGCCAAAGGCCACAGATAACCGCCAAATTGGCATTGCCAAACTGGGGGGTGGGGGGGACCCCTATTCTAATAGGAGTTTGAATCAATAAAATGTGTCCAAATAATAAATAGGTCCTTTTTAAAAAAAAATTATAATAAAAATGTCTGTTACAAAATAAAGTATCTAAAATAAAAAATAAGTGAACCAAAGATACAAAAAGGTGTTCCAAAATATTGTAAATGATTTTTGTGCTGAAAATTAAAAGTATAAACAATATTAAGTTTTTACATTGAATCCTATGAGATTTGCCTGTTTAAACCCGCCGAACTGAAACACTGTAACTCTGGGCATTTCACCAGACTTTTAGAGCAGTTTGGCATTCTGTGAATAGAAGACATGATAGTCTTCTATGGTATCCTTTCGATGCCGGGGATATTGCACCGTAGGTTATTGTCAACTTGTTTGTATTTGAAGTGACAGCTTAGCGAATAGACGAATTAGCCCGAACTTGCACTGAACGGTGAAATTCAGTCTGGTGCAATTCGGAGGTTGGTGAATAACCTCTATAGTCTTTTTTTTTTGAGATCTATTTTAGAGACTGGGAACAAAAGAACGTCTTGCGCTAGTAGTTTTATACCCAGTGACTGTTTATAGGATTTGCTGATTTGTAGTAAATGATGGAATAAAACCACTACAAATCATCTGAAACAGATCTCAATACCTGTAATTGGCTTTATGCTTCAGTATAACCAACCAATGTCGTATTATACACTTGGTGGTAAAATGGAGACGGTAAGCAGGAAAATCTGCTCCTGCAGACTTTCCTTTATGGTTTTCAGTTTATAGATTATATTCCAAAAGAAGCACTTTGTTAGCGCCTGGCCTCAGAACAAAGCTCGACGTTTTTTTTTCGTTTTTTTTATAGAACGTATTTTACCAGGAAGGATACATTGAGATTTCTCTCGTTTTCAAGTATGTCCTGGGTGGCGAGTATGTACCGTTAGGTGTCTTGCCAAGGACACTTACTGGAGAGGTTGCTCGCTGGGATCGAACACCTGTCTCCACAGGCTCTCTCCACGCAGAGCAATGATGTTACCTCTACTCCACCCAGCCGGTACTGACATTGCCAGTTAATGGCAGCGGTGCAACGTGCCTCTGCGAGTATTGACTCGTGGAGTCCTTGGGACTCCATGTAGTCTTGCACTTGTCCCGGCTGTGAGCTCTTACTTTTTAGCGAACACCTTTAAAACAGAAATGTCATATTTAAAATCGGAAAGCTCCAATGAGCCATGAAATTTTTTTTATAAAAATATATGGTCACTGATAGTTTCCCTCTGAAACATAAAGGTTAATTTTATTTGGCTGTCTGCTCACTAAGCTGACAAAGAAAATTCAACATGAAATAAAAACCAAAAAAGCACAGTGAAATACAATCCTCTTCCAAAGAACAGCCAGTGTCCAACATAAGTGTTGTGGACACACATGTATTTTACGAATCCATGGAATCTACAACTTAAATTGCACTCCAGGCTGGGGTTGACCCAATCGTTAATGTTAAATAAGATTAATGTATGAAAAGAACAAATAATAAAGAGACCGACGTGAAGTTCATACATTTGCTGTAAATCCACAGGCACCGCACGTTCTGCAACCACTGTAATGCCAAACCAGTCATCATGTTCTATTTATGTAGAGTTTTTGCACAGCAGTTCATCCTGTATCAGCAATTAAAACTGTATGAAGCAGAGGAGTACCTCCTGCTCTGAAGAAATGTTTCCAGGGGTCACGTCCTAAGAAAGACATGTGAAAGCCATGTTTCCACCACCCTGATGCAAAATTTATTTTGTGTATGTATACACATGTTTTTCCGTCCGACTACCCATGAGATCAAATTCTGGAATCAAAACTTGATTTGGTTTTATTGACCGATGAGATACCAGCAGATTCGGACAAACCGATTCATACCCAAGGAAAGTCATGGGCACTCCAAATTTTCTATTAATACGGCATATTTTATTGACACCACAATTTGATTCCAAAGTCTTTTTTTAAGTCTTGTACTGCTGTCATTGTAACATTGCATAAATAGACAAACAGATTCAGGCAGGAAAACCCCTAGACATATAGCTAGACAGACCAAGATTTGGGAAGCTAGATCTTTTAAGGGGTTATTCAAAGAGCCGAATTGCACCGACCGGTGAATATCACCGCATGGTGCAATTTCGTGGCAATTCGGCTAGTCAGAAAGCTGTCAAATATTGGCGCATTGCCAGCAAAATACAGTGCAATTCGGCGTCCTTCAGAGGCAGTGATAGAGAAATAATGGTTAATCTAATCAGAGCACGCAGAACAGCTGTGAAAAGTTGGCTAAATGCCTAGATTTTTGGTGCTTTCGTTTGACAGGTTTAAACAGGCAAATCCCAAAAATTCCCTTTTTTTTTATTTTTATAAATTTGTTTATTCACCAGTTTATTCTTTCCATTTGCAGTAAAAAGTCTCTTTCTTGATCTTTTTTTCGGCAAAATGTTTGTGGGATGAAGTACTTTGAATTGCTGTGATGTGCAGATGGCTTCTGCAATAATAAACATAACGAATTATAGCGTGGAGGCTTTTTATCTCCCTTTTTGTCCTCCACCACAACCCTTGTAAGTACTGATTTGCCCTAGGGGTCTAAGCATCCATTGCAACTGGTCATGCCTAGCTCCTGCTGATGAGGGTCCAATAAACCCAAAACAGCGGTGTCCTAGGAGTGGCTTTGACCAGTTGCATAAACCTGATGCATGCTAAAAAAAAAGCCATCTAGTATGGCGTGGCATTAATTTTAAGGGTTCTGTGTAATAACAGACCCAGAATGCAAAAAAGTGAGTGTCATTTGCATGTCCTACCCAGAATTCCTTGCTGCATATTGGGAATGTAGCACAGGCGCTCTGGGTGCAGTTCTTTGAATTGCTGTAATGTGCAAATGGATTCTGCAATAATAAAATAAAAATTTGGTGGCTAGTCGGCTTTTTTCAGCGGTTTATTGGTGGCATTTGGCAGCTCCATTCCCAGCACTTCGGGGACCCTGCAGTGAATGCTGAATTCACTGAAGTGTGCCGAATGAAAGGGCACTGAAATTTCTGTGCTCTTTGAATAACCCCTTTAATATAACTAAAGCAAAGGACAGATATTGTTAGTACTGGCAGCATTCTTTTGTGAGAGATTGTGATGGCCTAGGTCCTAGGATGATTCTCAATAGATGTCTGTAAATCCTAGTCACACAACACGTCAGTGAATTCTAACCAGGCTCTAATATCATCCCACACTCCTAGCTGGAGATCTATGCTCTTTAAGGCTAGGGTCAGACGAAAGCATTTTTCCCCGCGAACGTGAAAAAGTGCGTCCGAACGCATTGAAGTATTTTTTAACGGAATGCGCAAAAACTGTCAGACGCGCATTTTCGGGCGTGTTTTGTACGGATCGTCAATAAAACTCTTTCTGCGTCTGGACGTTATGTAGGCTGGACATTAGCATTGTCTGACATCTCCTAATCAAGCAAACACGCCGCTATGCCGCAGCTGCGCACTCAGTACGTCAGTACTAGCGGTTCAGCGTTCTCAGAAAAATGCGTTCAAATTCCACTTGCGTTGCACGGCCGGACTTTTGTGCGTCCGTACATCGTATATTGTCCGTCATTGCCCGTCATCTGCTGCTAGTGCGGCCGTAATTACGCACGTTAAAAGTGCGCTGGTCTGACCCCAGCCTAAACCCAACACTAAAAGGGTTATCCACTAACTGGCTGTTTTTAGCATTGTTGAAAAGGCAAAAATTGCCTTTGGGTCAACCATGATCAACTTTAGTGACCTACATAGGAAAATTCAAAGAACGTCAGGGAAAGTTTCATCAATGAATGTTTGCCAGTCAATTTTCTTGAGTTTTGGTTCATGTAAATTTATTGTGGCTGCAACAACAACGAAGCACAGCAGTTGGTGTATAACACCATAAGTCAGGGCTATCAAACTCCAGCCCCCAGATCTTTCTGAACTACAAGTCCCGGGATTCCCTGGCCATCTATTGCAGTTAAAGCATTCAGGAAATTGTAGGATCAACATCTGGGGGCAGAGTTTGACAGCCTGAAGTAGGTATTTTTAGTTTATCCACCCAAATTCTCTACCTCGGTGTTTCCTGACCCTGTCCTCAGGACCAACAAACAGGCTAGATTTTAAGGAATCCCTTGTGGAAATGCAGACTGAATCCTGCAATCACTGAGCAGCAAATCATATCACCTGTGCTGTGCTTCACATATCTGCAAACCTGGCCTGTTAGGGGGACTTGAGGACAAGGTTGGGAAACCCTGTTCTGGAGTGTATGTGATTACTGGTAGACTTCAATAAATCTTTATTAGATTTTTATATCTAAACACACTGGAAGGGTTATTCAAAGAGAATTGAAAAGTCACCACATGTTTGGTGACTTTTCGTTCTCTTCAATTCGGGCCGATTTGGCAATCCCATTTCGGCGACCCTGCGGTGTATTCAGCAAGCACCACAGGGCCGTCGAAGCGCAGGGAAAAGCTGCCGCAAACCCGACGAAAAGTCACTGCAAAAACCCAGCGAATGCACGCTGAAAACCCGCATAAACCTCTAGATTAACCCATCGAAGATGCAGGAAAAACCCAAGCAGGAGCCAATCACACGCAGCGCAGCCGTCGGAAAAAGCCGACACCGCAGACGAGTGAAGTGAATAAATTCGCAAAACCGTTTGCATGAATGTTTGAAAAATGAAACGCTGTTTGCAAAGAAACTACAGAGCGAAAATGTCTGAAATTTACATGAGGTCCAATGAATGATAATAAAAAGGGCTGTTACAGAAAAAATAAGTAAACTTAAAAAAAATCCAGAAAAATGCTTAAAATTTCCTAAAAAATCTATAAATAAAGAGACTCTTTACTGCAGAATATTATAATGAATGGTTTATTAGATATTGAATTAAAACGGGAATATTTTTGAACATTGAAGCCTATGGGATTCGCCTGAATAAACCTGTCGCATGAAACCACCGAATGGCAGGGCATTTCGGGAACCTTTCACTGCTGGTTTGTGTTCTCTGAATAGCCGAAACAGTGCTTTTTTATGGGGATTTCACTGCCCTCGAACAGGCACCGAATGTGCAGGCAATTCGCCAGGATTTGGCGTATTGCCTGCTCTCTGGATAGCCGAATGGCCAAGAAAGGTAACCGAACACTGATTTTTAGCGTTCGGTTACCTTTCTTCAGCCATACGGATCTCTTTGAATAACCCTGCTGGAATTATTCTTATCTTCCAATGCCAATCCATCTAAAGTGGGTATACTCTAAATGTACCAAACTGTGCTGTATGAATTTTCTGGACTGTAAAATAAGAAGCAATCTGTCAGTGTTACACCTGGTAATATGCTTTACTGTTTCTCTCTGAAATCTCACCAATAACTCCTGGAACCCACTCACTGTTGTTATCCTGTCTATCAAATAGTTTTAGACGGTTCTTACAGTCAGCACTATTTTTACTGTGATCTATCAATCTAAATAATAGTAGTCTAGTTTATTTTTTACCGAAAAAAACGGTTTCTCGCCTACTCTCTAACAGGGCGTCTGCGTAGACCAGAAGTATCCAGCCCACTTTATATATAAAACATAACAAGAAAAAAGATTGTCATTTGCACTTACCACTGTAGCTCCATGCAAAAAACACATCAGAGTTTCAATGGCCATTAAAACAAACTAAAATCTCCTGATAGTGTTTTTTGATGTACATGGAAATACATAGAAACGAGCGCAGATGACATCCTTTTTTTTTTTCTCCTTGTTATGTTTTATACATGAACTGGGCTGTTACTCCCGGCTGTTGCGGCCGCTCTGAGTACAAGCGTGACGCCATCTTTTCTGTATGTATGTAAAACACATCAGAGGTTTTGGTTTACTTGAATGGCCATTAAAGTGTAAGCCCACCCACCTCGTCACGGCACTTCTGGGTCAGGTGGGTCCTACCTAATGAACCAAGAGCTGCTTTCTAAGCAACCACATATCCTCATGCTGCTTCTCAGCCATGAGAGAGACTGGTCCAATTCAACTGTTGGGATAAAAAAGAAAACACGGAAAAGGCAGCAGCAACAATGACCTTGCTGGCGATGCAGAATTTTTTTTCCGCGCCTATTCCCTATCAGAGCGGGTGCGTAGACCAGAAGTATCCAGCCTGCTTCATGAATAAGGCTGAGGTCAGACCAGCGCACTTTTAACGTGCGTTCTGGTGCACTTAATTACGGCCGCACTAGCAGCAAATGACGGCCAATATACGAAGTACGGTCGCACGAAAGTCCGGCCGTGCAGCGCAAGTGGAAAATGAACACATTTTTTCGAGAACGCAGAACCGCTAGTACGGACGTACAGAGTGCGCTGCGTCCGCTAGCGGTGTGTGTGTGTGTGTGATTTGGAGACGTCAGACCCTGCTCGTATCCGGCCAACATAACGTCCAGACACCCAAAGTTTTCTGGTTTGGATCTGTAATAAATCACGCACGAAAATGCGCATCGTATGACCGTTTTTGCGAATTCCGTGAAAAAATCCGTCAATGCGTTCGGACGCACTTTTTTACGTTCGCGTGTAAAAAATGCTTTCGTTTGACCCTAGCCTTCAACATAACAAGAAAAAAGATTGTCATTTGTGCTCACCACTATAACTCCATGTGAAAGAAAACCCAATCATAGGTTTTGGTTAACTAGAATGGCCTTTAAAGTGTAAGCCCGCCACGCCACGGCACCTTGGAGTCAGGGGGTGTCTTGATAAACCATGCCTCTTAGCTGAGAAGCAGCATGAGGATATGTGGTTGCTTAGAAAGCAGCTCTTGGTTTCACTAGGTTAGGACCCACCTGCCCCAGAGGTGTCATGACGTGGCGGGTGGGCTTACATTTTAATGGCCATTCAAGTAAACCAAAACCTCTGTGTTTTGCATGGAGCTACAGTGGTGTGTGCGATTTTATGCTTTGTAGTTCAACAAAAGTTCTCCTTTTTATGATCACGGAGAGGGGTTATAAGCTGCTCTGCGACAGAACACGATATCCCAGCCTATTTACATGCTGCAAGTTGTTTTTTTTGTGTTTTTTTTCTGATATTTGTGAATGTAATACAGAGAAAGGTGAAAACCAGAATTGGCAGGAGAAGAGAACAATCTAGATCAAATAGCCGATTTAGAAAGTGAGATAAATGGGAGAATTTTTCTGATTTTGTTATTTTGACCTAGTATTTTCACTTCTCCAGTCATTCTCTTGAGTTTCACCTTTCTGTGAATAGACCTGTAAGTTTTTTTATATATATATATATATATATATTTCCTAATTTTCCTTTTTAGAATTGCAGATAAACAAGATCTGTTTGCTTCTAATACTTTTCTTGCAAACAGTATTTTAATTATTTTTCTGATACGTGAGTCCATAAAAAATAACTTTTAATTGCACCCATGTATATTAAAGTCAGACCCAGCTATGTGTGTTTTTTAATTCTTCACCAATTTCACAAACCCCAAAAATACCCTTGTGAAGTTAATGGTCGCATGTCACACAAATAGCCTTGTGTTATTTATATTTATTATATTCCTGTGCAAAAGAAACAAACTAGCACATAACAAATAATTGAAGATCATTGAAAGCAGTCTTTGGCCTACTATCCATATTGTATAAAAATAATCAAAAAATACAGACAATACTAGAAGGTCAGTTTTACAATAAAGCATTTCCGGAGTTGAAAAGACCTTCAGAAAAATATACAGGGTTATTCAAAGAGATCCGAATTGAGGCCGAAAGGTAACCGAATAGAGAATTTTTTTTATTTTTCATACTGGACAAATGTGGATGACTCTAGGGGTAACTTCTGGCATGAAGGCACTATCATGCCATCTTTATTAAGATCGGGAGATATTGAAGAGTTTTGCAAAGTATATGTGAGAGTGGAACCGAGATAAGGGAGGTAGAGCATCAGACCGCAAAGCCGTGACAATCTGCTACTAAAGGGCTCTTTATTGCTTCATTGCCCTCTTGATTCTTCTACAGATCCAGAAAGTACTCTCATTACTTCAATTTTTTTTCTGTTTGTTTTTCTTTGCATTTAGGCTGTCATCCCATTCTATGCAGTACATTTTTTTTTTTTGGTATGGATAAGAATTGCTGCTGTTTTCTACGGATTTCAAACTAAACTGGGAATAAATATACAGTATGAAAATTGCTAAAATGATGCTAAAAAGGTATAGATCAATCTATATCTAAGACAGAATGAGGATCTTTTTCTATGCGTGTACCCTATCTATCCGAATTGCTGAAAAGACAATGGAATGGAGACCTCAGTAGGGGGTGTTAATAAGTCACGGTGAATGTTTACCTTTTTAGCAGATGATTTCTTCTTTCACTGATACCTGCTGTATAATAACAATTTGATGGAAAATTTCCTTTTAGAATGTTGTGACACTTGTGGAAAGTGAAATGTTTCCTTTTGTTTATTCACAGAACATCCTGGCTCTGAATCCCCGAACTGCTGCACATGCACATTTACATTCAACAGCGGTAAAGAAGCAGGAGAAGAAGCAATGGAAACGGAACCCTGACAAAAGCTGTTCTGTAAGTATTTTTTTTTTTTTAGCATTTCATAATCCTTAATACAAAATTTATGGTTTCCACAAACTTCTTTTTTCCGCAAAGACCAACCGATTGCATTCTTAAACAGCACTGTGAAAAGGAATTGCATAACTTAATTTAGTGCGGCATACGGGAATAGAAATTGTGTATAGAACATTTATTTTTTTTATAATCTGTAGTCAACACTGGATTAAAATGTAAGCATTATCTTACTGTTAATATAAACTCCAGTTTTCCTCTATTACTAATCAAAACTATCACTAAATCTGAAGATCAAGGACATCGATTTATTAACATGTAATTGGATGTCTTTAGGAAATGCCACTGGTTAATTTGATCTATTGCCATTTTGTTTCAATTGTCAAGAGTTGTTTTATAAGTTAATTAGTTTTTAAAAAAGAAAACCGCTTGTAACATTTATTAACATTTCGTTGTAAATTAAACATTATCTTCTCACTTGCCACTAGTAAGATCTTTATTTCTAAAACAAAAAAGAACATGTTGTAATTGTTGCGATGCTAGAAGGTCCGTTTTACAATAAACCATTTCAGGAGTTCGAAAGACCTTCAGAAAAATATAGAAGTAGTGTGCGACGCGATCAGGAGAGAACAGGAGATACATCTGTGGGTCCTCGGTATGTATGTGATCCTTAAATGAGAAGGAACAAATCCATTTGCCAAGAGACCTAAAACAATGGAACATTGAAAACTATGGGCCTAGAACTGGGGTGACCATAAGGAATGTAGAAAGGCTTACTCATGGCGCCTGGGCACACTCATGGTATATTTTGAGATATGAGCAGAGAAAAATGAACAGTTTTCTTAAATTAATGTATTTAAAATATGGTTCTAGGGGGTGGTGGATAGTCAACATAATTCCAGATAGTTGAAAAAAAATATCAAGAACAGTTAATCTTTCTCGGTTTGTCAGATGTATGGTTCAGTGGGTGCCCCAGTTGGAGATTCAGGGATCTCCTTCATCAGTTTTAAAAATTTAGTTTTATTTCTTGTTACAGCAAATACAATAGAACTGCTGTATAAGTTATTATGTGTTCCTGCTGTCCCAGATACAGTCAGGTCCAGAAATATTGGGACATCAACACAATTCTAACATCTTTGGCTCTATACACCACCACAATGGAGTTGGAATGAAACAAACACAATGTGCTTTAACTGCAGACTGTCAGCTTTAATTTGAGGGTATGTACATCCAACTCAGGTGAACGGTGTTGGACTTGCAGCACTTTGCAGATGTGCCTCACACTTGTTAATGGACCCAATGTAATGGGACAATTGGCTTCTCAGCTGTTCCATGGCAAGGTGTGTGATATTCCCTCATTACCCCAATTACAATGTGCAGATAAAAGGCCCAGAGTTCACTTCAAGTGTGCTATTTGCATTTGGAATCTGTTGCTGTCAACTCTCAAGATGAGATCCAAAGAGCTGTCACTATCAGTGAATCAAGCCATCATTAGGCTGAAGAAACAAAACAAACCCATCAGAGAGATAGCAAGAACATTAGGTGTAGCCAAAACAACTGTTTGGAACATTCTCAAAGAAGGAATGCACCGGTGAGCTCAGCAACACCAAAAGACCATGGAAAACAACTGTGGTGGATGACCGAAGAAATCTTTCCCTGGTGAAGAAAACACCCTTCACAACAGTTGGGCAGATCAAGAACACTCTCCAGGAGGTAGGTGTATGTATGTCAAAGTCAACAATCAAGAGAAGACTTACCAGAATGAATACAGAAGGTTCACCACAAGATGTAAACCATTGGTGAGCCTCAAAAACAGGAAGGCCAGATTAGACTTTGCCAAACAACACCTAACAAAGCCTTCACAGTTCTGGAACAAGATCCTATGGACAGATGAGACCAAGATCAACTTGTACCAGAGGGATGGGAAGAGAAGAGTATGGAGAAGGAAAGGAACTGCTCATGATCCTAAGCATACATCCTCATCAGTGAAGCGTGGTGGTTGTGTCATGGCGTGGGCATGTATGGCTGCCAATGGAACTGGTTCTCTTGTATTTATTGATGATGTGACTGCTGACAAAAGCAGCAGGATGAATTCTGAAGTGTTTCGGGCAATATTATCTGCTCACATTCAGCCAAATGCTGCAGAACTCATTGGACGGCGCTTCACAGTGCAGATGGACAATGACCCAAAGCATACTGCAAAAGCAACCAAAGAGTTTTTGAAGGGACAGAAGTGGAATGTTATGCAATGGCCAAGTCAATCACCTGACCTGAATCCCATTGAGAATGCATTTCACTTGCTGAAGGGAAAATGCCCCAAGAACAAGCAGGAACTGAAGACCGTTGCAATAGAGGCCTGGTAAAGCATCACCAGGGATGAAACCCAGCGTCTGGTGATGTCTATGCATTCCAGACTTCAGGCTGTGATTGACTGCAAAGGATTTGCAACAACGTATTAAGAAGGGAAAGTTTGATTTATGATTATTATTCTGTCCCATTACCTTTGGTCCCTTAACAAGTGGGAGGCACATCTGCAAACTGCTGTAGGTCCTACACCGTTCACCTGAGTTGGATGTACATACCCTCAAATTAAAGCTGACTGTCTGCAATTAAAGCACATTGTGTTTGTTTCATTCCAATTCCATTGTGGTGGTGTATAGAGCCAAAGATGTTAGAATTGTGTCGCTGTCCTAATATTTCTGGACCTGACTGTACAGTCAAAGAAGCAATTTTAAAATTTTACAACCCTCTTTTGCAGTCCTGTACTAGTTCTCTGGTGTTTAGCTCCAGTATCTGGAATTGTCAAAGGGACATTCTACTAAGCGGCTCTCTTACAAGAGCATGGAGCACTCTTGCTACATTCCAGAACAAACTCAAGAACATTCATAAAGGGAACTTAGATGTGCAGCTAACCATGAGCTGGACATACTGTCATGTTTCCTCTGTTTTTCAGCCATGCCCCCTGGTGGTGAGAGGCATTACTGTCAAGTCTTCTTTTTCTGTAGTTTGCTATGCTGCCTTAAGCTGCTCCAGGGTTCTGCTGTGCTGTGCTGGTCTGGAGTCACATTGTCCAATCACACAGACCTGCTCCCTATATAACTGCCAGCAGCACAGAGATTCAGTGACCTGATATGAGTTCTCATGGTAGCTATTGTCCTGTTTGTTCTTGTCCTGGTCCTGGTTCCCGCATTCCTGCTTTGTACTCGTGTATAGTTTATCTGGTTGGTTTACCTTGGTTTGTTTTCCTGACTATCCATTTCTGCCTGCTCCCTTGTATATTGAATTTTGATCTGTTGCCAACCTCTGCCTGTCTAACTATTCTCTGACCCTAGATCCCTGTATCAAGTCCTGACTATTCCTATATGTTTCATGTTGTATGTGTTTGGTTTGTTTAAGTCCGTATTGATTAGAGGCCATCGGAAGGACCACTCCAGTTTAGGATTCCTGTTCTGTCTTGTTAACCCTGGCTCTGTCATCCTTTGTGAGGCTCCCATAGATAGGCCATTTAAGGATCTTTTCCCCAGTGATAGGGATCCCTTTAGTTTTCTTCTTTGCCCTCCTGTCCCTTGTGTTTCAGTCTAGTTCATTTCTTGCCCGGGAATCTGTATTATTTATCCATCTTGTATTAAACCAGCAGATAACCTGCCTCAAGGGCTAAACTCCTCCTTGTTTCTAGTTTCTACGATGGCCCAAGTTGGCACCCACCATGACACATACAAGACATTAGATATGATTTTGGCTCTTATGAATTCAGAATTGGATATAGTGGCAATTGAAGGATTTGTTTCAATCTGAATTCCAAATCACTGATATCCGAACCAAATTGCTCTACTTATAAAAACATCCTGAATTCATCCCATCTGATTTAAAACTGGATATAGTTAGATTAATTTGGAATGCTCTACAGATTCCTGATGCCTGTACATGATTTTTTTTATTTTATTTTTATTTTAAGCATCTGCTGTATTCAGTGTACCATAATGGAGCATATGGCCCATTCTTTGCAACATTTTTGGGGCATGTCCATAATTCTAGAGCCCTTCCTTCATCACGTCTGTAGGTTTTTATATTTAAATACAATCAGGTTCCAAATATCGGACACTTCTGCCTATATAGGACCATACCAATATTTTCGATTGGACCATTCTCAAATGTCGGAAACTTTCAATATTGCAAATGGACTGGTTCAGAATATTTTAGTTATTCAAACATTTTGTATTCTAACAGAATTTCTTCCAAGGACACATATCTACAACACATTCCTTTCAAAAACCAAAGTGGCAGAGCCGCAATAGCTAATGCCTCAACACATACTTGATTATAGCTTGGGTATCCCGAGGCCCTATAATTGGTCAAAATAAGCAGCCACATAAAACCTCACTCAGATCTGGTCTCACAGCAGGTTACATCTCTATCGAACCATCCTGTAAGCTTCCTGCTTGAACTAGTATACTCTACTAAACTTACCAATTGGTTCTTGGTTGTACCATGACTGAGAAAACTTGTGTAAAAGCATAAATTCATGAACCAGCTAGGAAAGAAGGAAAATAAAATCAGACCTTTTTTGGATTCCAAATACACCTGTGAATTCACGCATAATACACTCAAAAATTAGTGCTGCACATTGACATCCCGGATTTCACAAAAAAAATGCTAAACCTATTCCCGCATTTAACGATCTACACATAGGGTTTACTATCGAAGTCACCACCTCAATTGTAACAGATATAACAATATAGTTTAAATTTAGACACTGTGAAAAAAGCACCGTTTTCTAACTTGAGTAAGGTGCAAATAAGATGTTTTTATTGCGGATAACCCTAAATAACAGATTGTGCTTCAGTTTTAGGCAACTGATTCTGTCTCTTCATCTTTTGGCACTTTGTTTATTTCAAAAGAATAGAATCTTTTGCTTAACCATCTTGTCTAGAATATATTTGTTAGGGCTACTTTTATCTAAATTGTTAACCCTAATTGCAAAACACGCACTAACGCTAATGCTCCTACTAATCCTAATCCTGAAATTGAAATTACAGGGTTATTTAGAGAGCGCTGATCTGGCCCTGAAATGGGATTCACCAAACAGTGAATTTCCCCTTTCGGGGCCATTCGGCTATTCAGAAAGCAGGCAGTTCACCAGATTTTGGCGAACTGCTTGCAAACATGGTGCCTGTTCAGCAGTGAAACTCCCCATAGAGAAGCAATGGCTAATCTATTCAGAGAACACCCAACCGCAGTAAAAAGTTGTCGAAATTCACTTCTGTTCGGTGCTTTCATTCGGCAGGTTTAACCAAGCAAATCCCATAGGATTCAAAGTTTTATTTTTTTCTGTAACAGACCTTTTTTATTATCATTCATAGAATCTTGTATGTTAATTCCAGACATTTTCGTTCAGTATTTTTTTTGCAAACAGCCTTTCAATTTTGACACTTGTTTTTTTACCATGTTCATCAGCTTGTCCCCTTTTTCCGGCGGCTGGTCGGCGCTGTGTTCCGAGGTTTTTTTTTGTTTTTTTTTTTTTTTTTTTTTTTTTTTTTTAGGCAGTTTGAGTGATCTGATACTTCGGATCGTATCAGATGCTGTTTTTCGCCGGTTGTGTGGTGGTTTTGCAGCAGATTTTCAAGTCCCTTCCCTGCACTCCGGGGACCCTGCGGTGAATGCTGAATTCACCGCAGGGTCAAAAAATTTGATTTCCCCAAAGGGCAGGGAACGAGAGCGGGTGACATTTCAGTGCTCTCTGAATAACCCCTTTAGGCCCCTATTACATTCTTCGCGCATTGTGTTTTGTGTGCTAAATGCTCATTTGCGCGAGGGGCAAAACCCTTTGCGCTGAATGTCGTATTACAACGTTCGCGCAAACGATGAGCGTTAACGTTTAACGCGAGTGACCCTGCGCAAATGAAATTTCGTGCGCGCATCCCATACTTTGTGAGAGCAAATTCGTTCGTGCGCTGGTACACGGATGGTATTACAATCTTCACAACTTTTTACGAACGACGCTTGCGTGGATTTTTTTAACGTCTTTGAAAAGCTGGTGGTAACTGCAAATCGGAACGTTTTGGCCAAAACGAAAAACACCAGCACGAAAAAAAAAAATACAGCACAGTACAGTTACACATTCTACACATACCCAAACCAAAAAAATTGTGATTTCCTTTTTTTTTTTTTTCTTTTTATTGCTGCAGCATAGATACTTAGGTTTTTGCACCTGTCAAAGCAAATCTAAGTGAGTCAATTAAGATAAATTGATAAAATAATGGGTAGAGTCCTCGCGCTTACGCCAAGTGTCCAGTGAGTAATACTTCAAGATGATCTAGAAAACATAATAGGAGACATACATTGCGCAGTACATCCTTATGACACCTGGTTTCCAGAGAGAAAGTATTCAACTCACTTTTTTCTCGGCTCTGGACTATATAGGCATATATCTGTGGATATGATCTCACCAGCCCGTCCTACCAGCAACCATCCGTGGTGATGACCTGGTCCATAGATGAAATATTGGATCCCCGGGATATGTCACAGACGAAAAGTCGGCAGGATAAAATATAGTAAAATTTATTGCCGCACTAACGCGTTTCGACCTAATTGGTCTTTATCAAAGTGCAAAAAAATATACATAATACAATGCAGTGTACAACGTTCATTTATACAAAAAAGATAAGGGAAATAGGCGGTGTCAAGCCACAACCTCATTAACGTAATTGGTACTAACACACCCTACTTCCAATCATTTAGAGGCGCAGCACCAGCAAACATTCAATATACAAACGGGCGCATAATGATTACGTCCATCTACCTGGACCCCGCCCCTCCGAGCCATCGATCGCCATTTTGGAAGAGGGAAAATGGTGTCCACAATATAGCTTGCCCTCGCAACATTGATGGGCATTTAAAACCAGCTTATTTCCGGACGTTTTGCGGTCCCGAACCAGCGGGCTCCCACCGTCCATGAGGTGATATCTTTCCCAGGTGTTCGTGGGCATAGCAGCGGCAGACATCCGGCATGTAGACAGGCGCATGGTGATTACATCACCATGTTCCAACTTCCACCAGTCTGAACCGTCGAGCGCCATTTTTGAAGAGGGAAAGTGTTGTTGAAAGTACATCCTACCCTCACACTATCGCAGCTTATTAATTTCGACGGACGTTTAGCAATCTTGCTTATGGCCGTTTTGAGTGCCAAGTCAGCAGGTCCCTACCGTCCGACAGACGCACGGGGACCATATCGACACGCATGCTCCCACATGAACTTCACTCTTCCGGGCGATATATTTAAAAAAATAAAATAAATTTAAATAAAAGAAAAAACACAAAATTACAGCATATATGCCGCAATGTCACAATTCGCCAGTCGATCAACATATATCGCGCAATAAGCCTATAGCATACATATGTCACGTCACTGATCGAGTTGGGGAATAGTGCATATACTAATCCACATAACATATAGTAGTGTCATGTAGAGTGCCTGTCAAAGCAAATCTAAGTGAGTCAATTAAGATAAATTGATGTCGATTAAGGTTCTTAATTCTGATTGGCTGAATCCCGGCGAAAAAAAACAGTTCACACACTGATTTACGTGCGCTACGTTACTGCGCGCGTATTACTCTTCGTTTTGCACGTCGTTTTTACGAACGTTATTTTCGGACGGATGCGTTCGGATCAAAATACTCCGTTAAGTTTTGCACGATAACGCCGGACGATGCGCGCAAAAAAATTTTGCGCTGCGCAATGAAATTGCGCGAAGAATGTAATAGGGGCCTTAGTGTCTTTTTATGCACTGTATTTGCTTCAGAAAACAGATGCAGGCATGGTGCTAAATTGCACTGAAAACAAATGGGATGGTGCAGATTTTTTTACACGACCTTATGCTTTCTAGTTCTACTATTAAGACCTCTTGCTCTTTTGTGTTTATGTACAATTTTGTCAAAGGGACATTAACACATTACCAACACGGCTATAGAGAGGCAGCAAAAGCCTCCTAAATATAACAATCACGTTTTTAGCATGAAAAATTGTATAGAATAAATCACTTGTCAAAAGTAATACAAAAACGAAGATAAAAGTACTGTTCTTTTCAGAATGAATGTTTGTCACCTTTACTGCGCGCAGATGCTTTTTTTCGCTGCCCCTTGGTATTAGTGTTTAAAGTTAATTTCCTCCTTAATCCATCACTCTTGCCATTTGTGTCTTAGATATGACTCTCTCCTTTATGTGCACAATCTTATGATCTGATGGGCATTTTGGGTATATTGTGGTTGAAATACCAGGATAGGCTTACACGCGGCGTGAATTTAAATGTGCTCTCTGGAAGGGCTCTAGACACAAAAGGAGATTGCAGGTGGGCTTCCGCATAAATAACATGTAGAGCGCCGACTAAAACTACGCTATAATAGGCTGTAATTTCTTTTGTTATGAGATTCTGCATGCAATGACACTTAGAATGATTATTTATGCATGGAAATAATAAAATAAATAATAATAATAAAAGCAATTGTAGCGAAGTGAAGAAAAAAAAAAAGAAAATTCTAGCCGGTGTGCATGTTTATTCCTGCAGGCGTTTTCAGGATCAGGAACCTCTTCTGTGATCATGAGATGTTTTAACCTCAGGCTTGCAAAATAAGAATGCTGTCATGTTGTAATACTGGATTTATTCCAAGGGGGAAGGTGCTGTGTGCCTTTTTTTTTTTAAAAAGGATATGCTAATTTCAGATGATCAGATATACCACAATAGAGGGGAAAAAAAAAATACTTGACTGTGATCTGAAGCTTCACGCACTTTTTAATATTGCCTTGTTAAACACAGGAAAAATGCATTCTTGGATCTTTGTGGGGTGGGCGGCCGGAATCTGTGTGTTTTGTAAACATAGAAAATGTGAAGAAAATAATAATGCACATTTCTACACCATTTAAGACCTTATTTATTTTCATTTCACCCACCAATTGTAGCTACAGTCAACATGTTAAATATTAAAGGTCTTTAATCTATTTATTTATTTTTTAAATTTATGTTTACGCAGTGAAGAAATGTCGTTTATATTTGCTGAACAATACATCTAATGAATGCAAAAATTTACTGTGTATTTTCTTTTTTGCATCAAACATTTTCGGAACTATGTGCGCCCATACTGACATGCTTACCGGCGTCCGTCGCAGTGTTTTGATGCTGCAACGGGGCCGGTGCAACAAGCGTCCGATATCCAAGCCTCTCCGGCAAAGCCCTAGGACGAACGTTGACGGAGCTGCAAAGCGCAATTTTCCAAAGGAGGATCGATCCTTACAGCGCTGAGTGCGCTCAGCGAGGTGGCCAGACGGGCGTCAAGTGGAAGGAACGTCCACTCTCACGGACGTTCCTTCCGCTCTCCAAAGATGCTCATCTGACACTAGCCTTAAACGTTTGTAATGTAACCTGTGAGAGCTTTATCTCAAATTTTATCCAAATGGTCTATGCGTTTTTTATAAATTGTTTCAATGTATGTGAGTTTTATCATTTTACCTGTGTGTCTATAAATAATTTCCTTTTGGAGGGTATCGTTCAGTATCCTAACTCTTGACATGATATCAACTTAAACGTTTTGATATTTTAATATAATTATTTTCATTCTAGCTCCGTAGCAAAATTATTTTGTACATGTGAAATGCATTGTGAACCTGGAAAATTGTACCCCAGATCTAACGTTCTTAATGATAAGGTGATGCCACTTTCTAAGTGCAGTAGTAAATAGAGGTTTGTGAATAATGGTCAGCGTTTTATAGATGTTCAAATCGTATAGAGCAAGCTCAAACAAAATAATCCACCCTTCTTGCACGAAGGTTAACAAATGTCGCAGTCGCAATCCGATAACACATTGGCAACTTGTGACTTGTTTGCAAACATTCCTGACAAATTGCCAATTGACTACAAGCATACCTTGCAAACCACATGCAATAAGGTGTGTGTGTTTATATTTACAGTATGTATACCAAAATGTACAATGTGGTGTCAAATGTCTTCCCTATCCCAAAAAATCCTGTAAAATAACTCAAGTTGTTTACATTTTAATTGGGTGGAAAGTAATCTGCACAATATGTGTTTACCGGATGCCGTTTTTTACATTGGTACATGGGTCAGTTTTCAAGAAGATCCTATCACATACCAACCCAGCCTGTTTCAGATGAATAAGATTGTGATTGGCTCAATTTTGATGTTTGGCATAATCTTGACAACAAAATTGTGTGTGTCATTTTTTTTCAGAAATTCTATACACTCCCTGTCCACTTTATTAGGTACACATGTTTAATGCTACGTTGCTGCTATGTGATTGGCTGATTAGCAACTCAATGCATTAAGGTATCTAGGCGTGGTGAAGAAGACTTGCTGACGTTCAAACCAAGTGTCACAATGGGGGAGAAAGGTGATTTAAGGGAGTTTGAACGTGGCATGGTTGTTGGTGCCAGACGAGCTGGTCTGAGTATTTCAAAAACTGCTAATCTACTGGGATTTTCACGCATAACCATCTCTAGGGTTGATAGAGAAAGGTCCGAAAAAGAGAAAATATCCAGTGAGCGGCAGTTGTGTGAACTGCCTTGTTGAGGTCAGGAGAATGGGCAGACTGGTTTGAAATGAAAGACCACAGTGACTCAAATAACCTCTCCTTACAACAAAGGTATGCAGAATACAGTACCATCTCTCAAAGCACATCATGTGCAGCAGATGGGCTACAGCAGCAGAAAACCACACCAGTTGCCACTCCTGTCAGCTAAGAACAGGAAACAGTCTATAATTCACACAGGCTCACCAAAACTGGCCTATAGAAGATTGGAAGATGTGTCTAGATTTCAGCTGCGACATTCAGATGGTAGGGTCATAATGTTAAGTAAACATGAACGCATGGATCCATCCTGCCTTTTATCAACTATCAGGCTGGTGGTGGTGTAATGGTGTGGGGGATAATTTCTTGGCACACTTTGAGCCCCTTAGTACCAATTGAGCATCGTTTAAACGCCGCAGCCTGCCTGAGTATTGTTGCTGACCATGTCCATCCCTTTATGACCACCGTGTACCAGGGATCAAGTCCTAAAAAAAGAAGTGTGGGAACGCGCCAGGATTTCTGTCTCCCAATAAGCAATGATCACCTCGCACGTAACACAAACATACACTCAGATCTGATATATTAAATGTATATATGTCATTGAGAAAGCAGACTATACAACAATTGCTTATGCTGGCTATTGAATATGGAGATGTAGTGTATGCAGCCGCCCCGCAAACACACCTCCAGAAACTTACTACATTGTATAACTCATTCTGTCGCTTTGCACTACAATGTAACTACATGACCCACCATTGTGACATGTTAAAAGAGCTAAACTGGCCATCGCTTTATTAATCCAGATGCACTCTTCACCTTTCCAACCTGGTGTTTAAGAGCTTTTCTGGGAAGCTACCACCCTACTTGAATAGGCTGCTTCCCCAGCAGTTCCCTCATCCTATAACCTCCGATCCAGGATCAGCACCTTACTTGCAATACCAAAATACAAAAAGAAAGTGGCTCGATCCTCATTTTCCTACAAAGCACCACAATTATGGAATAACCTCCCAGATGCCATCAAATGTTCCCCCAGTCTAAAGTCACTCAAGAGCTCCCTATTAACATACCTCAATACAGAATGTACCTGTAAACATGTGACATAAGGACTATATTTCCTACATATTTATTTTCTGGGTTAATCTGTGTATTTGTGTTGTTTTTTTAATATCTTTCATTTTATTACTTTGTATTTCTGTACCTACTGTACCTGCCTGTGTGTGTATATATCCATAATATGCCTGCCTAATCGTTTGTGTTCCTTGTATTTCTGTACCTACTGTAACAATTCAATTTCTTAAACCCAGGACATACTTGAAAAAGAGAGAAATCTCAATGTCTCCTTCCTGGTAAAATACTTTATAAATAAATATGTGGAATATAGAAAAAATATATGATAAATCCTATATTTATTGTGACTTAAGCTTTATAGAGTATGGGACCAAAGGGAACTCCGTTCCCTCTGCAAAATTAGTGCAGGAACTCCGTTCCCACGCGTTCCCCCTCGACTTGACCCCTGCCGTGTACCCATCTTTTGATGGCTACTTCTAGCAGGAATGCCCCATGTCACAAAGCTCAAATCCTCTCAAACTGGTTTCTTGAACATGACATGAGTTCACTGCACTCCAATGACCTCTACAGTCACCAGATCTCAATCCAATCGAGCACCTTTGGGATGTGGTGGAACGGGAGACTCGCATTATGGATGTGCAGCCGACAAAACTGCAGCAACTGCGTGATGCTATCATGTCAATATGGACCAAAATCTCTGAGGAATGTTTCTAACACCTTGTTGAATCTATACCAGGGGTCAGCAACCTTGGCTCCCTGATGTTTTGGGAACTACATTTCCCATGTGGCTCAGTCAGCCTAATGGGTGACTGAGCATCTTGGGAGATGTAGTTCCCAAAACATCAGGGAGCCAAGGTTGCTGACCTCTGATCTATACCATGAAGAATTGAGGCTGTTCTGAAGGCAAAAGGGGTCCAACCCGGTAATAGCAGGGTGTACCTAATAAACTGGCCAGTGAGCTATATATTATTCTAGTGTTTCAACAGAGGGCACTCATGGGTCTTCACTTCAAAGTCCAATTTAATCCATGTTTAGGCTCTTTCGAGCCTTTATCAAGACCAGATTGGCATATCATATTAAAGACTAGACTTTGATGTGAAGACCCGTGAGTTCTCTGTTGAAACTATACACGTATGTGCTGTGGAGGTTGCACTGGGGCTGAGTCGCTTAATGGTGATTTGAGGAGCTGAGTGCCTGCTTCTGTGTGTGTTTGTGTGTGTGTATATATATATATATATATATCTATATCCATTTTAAAGATTTTTAAACACTAGATTTGATCAGAAAATATGGTCATATGTTGTCAAAGTTTGTCACCACGTCAATGATGGGTCCTATGCTTCCTAGCCTATGAACTTCACTTCTGGGATCAAATCACTTACTGGGGACACGTTCCTTCTTGGAGCTCCCACTCATGTTCATCACAGTTCTATTTACCTCTTGATCTGCAGGGCGAGCCTGTATTGCTTGAATAGGGTCCTATGCTTCCTAGCCTATTAACTGCCCTTCTGGGATCAAATCACTTACTGGGGACACGTTCCTTCTTGGAACTCCCACTCATGTTCATCACAGTTCTATGTACCTCTTGATCTGCAGGGAGAGCCTGTATTGCTTGTATAAGTGAATGCAGCTCTCCCCACTGATTTTTGTTCTATATATATATATAATAGAAGTTCTTCTTTTGTGCAGCCAGAAAAAAATAACGTTTTTCAAAAACAATTTGCATTGTCTTAATAGAAAAGGCTAAGCAAGAAGACTATGGTATTTGTATCCAAGGATAGTACAGTTACAGGCTCCTAACATCTAATTTCTCTGGTGATGACAGTGTCTCCAGTTTACGCTTGGATGAGCAAACCATTTTAGATACTTGACAGATCTGACAATTTCCGTGTAAACTAAAGTACTAAAAAAATAAAAGCAAAATTGTTTTTGTTTTATTAAAGATTTCAGAGCCTTGGCTATTGTTTTAGGATGATTGGGAGATTGGTAGATACACTTGTTATGAATTAACCTCTAGCATAAAACTACACTGCAACGTTTACTTATTTTCTGCTTCATTTAGCTCAAATAGAACACAAGCTAGTGCGTGTCCATAAGACAAGATGTGTAAAAGCACCCTTTATGAATGTTCCAAATATGTCATTGAGTTAAATCTATCATTTCAGGCATAAACTAAAAAAATGTTATCAACATTTTTTTTTATATAAATAGTAGGGTTGAGAAACTAAATGGCAAAATCTGTGGTTTTAATAATGCTTAATGCAAGGTATCTTTGTAAAAAATAGTGGAAGTATTATTGACAGATACGATATATATATATATTACTGAATAAGATGAGTAAGGATAGTGGCATGAAAAGAACAGTGCTACTACAAACCTTATCTGGTCTATTCAAAGAAAGGTGAAAATCAGGAGAATTGGAAGGAGAGAACAATCTAGACCAAATAGCCTAATTGGAAAGTGAGATAAATGGGAGAATTTTTCTGGTTTGGCTATTTTGATCTAGAATTTTCACTTCTCCAATTCTCCTGAGTTTCACCTTTCTTTGAATCGAGTTTTATGTATTCCATCATTTCCATGGCAGGGGTCCTTGCTACCTTTGGTACATTTCTAGATGTAAGGTTTGCCAAATTCTGCTTAAACTTGCGCTTTAGTCAGGATGCATTCATAGAATAAGTTATAGATATACACATATACTTAACCACTTCAATGCTAAGGACGCGCTCAGCGCGTCCTCAGCATTACCGCTGGTGTGCTGAGGACGCGCTCAGCGCGTCCTCACATTGGGGTCAGCGTTTGGCCGGGTTCCGGCCGATCGCTGGCCCCTCCGGTGCAGGCTGACATCCTGGATGTCAGCCCGGCATCCGGACCAGCAGCCGCCATTATTAGGTGTCATCGCGGGGGCGCGATGACACCTAATTCAGGCGCCCCCCCCCGCATGTGCGGAGGAGGCGCCTGAAAGGGAGGGGGGGGAGGTCCTTCGGACCTCTCTCCCTCCCGATCGGCGGCGCACAGGGGGTTAACCCAGGCATCATTTGGAAGGGCACAGCCTGCCCTTCCAAATGATGCCTGGCATTAACCCCTGGGGAGCTGGATCGCAAATCGGCGCTGAAAAGCGCCGATTCGCGATCCTTCCCGGGAGCTGGCCGACATCTTGGATGTCGGCCAAGCCTCCGGGAACTCCCCCAGAGGACTGGTGTCATCGTGCGTAGCACGATGACGCCAGTCCTACAGTTAACCCCTAACTGCCACCAACTGTGGAGATAGGGAGTTCATTGGAACTCCCTATCTCCCGATCCGTGGCAGCTAGGGGTTAAATTTTGATATCGTTGGATCGGCCAGAGCATGGCCGTTCCAACGATACCAAACATGAAAGTTAAAAATGTTGTAAAAAAATAAATAAATAAATAAATAAATAAATAAATAAATAAAAAAAAAAAATAAACACTTTTTTTTCTTTTTTTTGGGTTTGTTAATGCAGCAATATTGTTCCCATTTCAATTATAATGTGAACAATGATGCTGCACTAACGATTTTTGTATGCGGTGCGTTTGTTAAAAATAGTGTCATTTTCCCCAAAAAAAAATGTAACGAGACCCCATCTCTAATTTTTTTAACAAGCGCACCCCATACAAAATATAACCGCAATTGCTCGCATGTTAAAATGTGGAAAAAAACACTTTACACGTTGTAAATTATTGAAAATACATATTTTATTGCATTTTTTGTTATAATATACAGACATGACATAACGTATACATATAATAATGACATATTATGAATCTACCGAGTCTGACGGAAAGAACGATATATATAATATGTCGGTGTCATATACTAAAATAAGCCTTCAAAACACGTTTAAACATGATGCGCAAAACAGGTAAAAAATGACCTCAGCACAGGGGCGGGAAAAGCCTCAGCAGCGAAAGGGTTAAAATCCTTTTTATAAATAAATAAATGTTACCAGGAAGGATACATTGAGATTTCTCTCGGGTTCAAGAACATTTAATTGTTACAGTTGTTACAGAAATACAAAGTAATAAAAAGGCCAGATATAAAAAAAAGGCACAAATATACAGATTAACAGAAAATAAATATATTAACTATGTTACATGTTTACAGGTGCATTTATGACGTTAATGGTAAGGTAACTGGAAAGATTGTTGACCTATAGTTCTAATGGGTGTTGTGTGTGTATATATATATATATATATATATATATATGTCGCCTACTGATGACCTAGTCATACGCAAGGAGACAAAAAATACGCAAAAAGACACGAACACTTGACTGTGGAATTATATATATATATATCGGCCACAGCTAAAAAAAACGCCACACAATATACCCATATCCATGACCATTGCCATAACATAAATGAACAGAGCTGACGGGGGACTCCACACAACCACCACACACCTCCAAACCAACAAACTACAAATTTCTCCCATCTCCCAACCATCAGATCCCCAAATAACCTAAATAAAAGGAACCCCTACCCCAGCACTGCCTAGAAGCCCCCGCTGTGACAAAGGGGAAAAAATCCAAAAACAAAAAACCAACCCTCCCAATAAACAAATACAAAAAGGGGTGGGAGGGTGGGTGGGTATTTCTTTTCAGCTCTTCCTCAGGAGAAAAAAGGCGTGCAGAGCCTCCCAGCACGCGACCGAAGTACCCTCCTGTAGCTCCGCCCCCAAATCTCCCGCTCAATCCCTTCACGCGCTCCCTCCCAAACATAAAAAAATCCTTCTGGCATCAGAGGCAATTTAAGGGCCCTACTCTTGAGTTGCTTCAGGCCTTAATAATCTATAAGGCCCGTATCGGATGAACGCAGTGATCACGTCCGTGTTGCCGCACAGTTTAATGTCCGTCCTAGCATAGAGTCATGATCAATAGAGACTCACACACGAAGTACGTGCGCACCCAACTGTGCATGCACAATGCACATGGCAAACGGATGCACGTTAGGCAAGAACCTAAAACCGCTAGACGGACGCGCAGAGCGCACCACGTCCGCGTAGCATTCTGTGTGAGTTATGAGATGCGAACGCAGCGCATTTGCGACGTCCAGCACCTTGGCTTTTCATATCCTTTTCAAATAATTATCAATTTTCATATTAATTTTGTTTCCCATAATTCCCTTTTTTTTTCTACGTCTCAACAAAAACGGATCTTGTGGTGTCTACAGTATCTTCCGTCAGTACGTCCGTCCATTGTGCACGCACGCTGAGTGCGCTCTGACAGCCTTAAACCAAAATCTAGCACTCACCAATTAAATAAAAAACTGAAAAAAAAAACTTGAGGTCCATAAGGAAATGACAAATACAAGTAATTTGAAGACTTTAGATCAGGTATATCAAACTCTGGCCCCTTCAAAAATTGCTGTGCTAAGCCATCTATTTCATTCAAGGAATTCTGGGAATTGCAGGCCAGACACATGGGGGAGCAGAGTTTACGAACCCTGCTTTAGATACAGGATTTTGTTTATATAATTGAATATAGATTCATGCTCTAAGGACACAATCGTGACCAACAAAGTGGTATTTATCGATGTATGCAAACCTATTGAGTGATACCCCAAAGCACCAGGAATATAATATGTCAATTGGCCACTCAAACAAGTTTGAGCTGGAGTAGAGGTAACATCACTGCTTTATAACTGTGGAGACACAGGTCCGAATCCCGGCCAGGGCACCTCTCCAGTAAGTGTCCTTGGGCAAGACACCTAACGGTACATACTCGCCACCCAGGACATACTTGAAAACGAGAGAAATCTCAATGTATCCTTCCTGGTAAAATACTTTCTCAAAAAAAACCAAAAAACTACACATCATATATGAAGACGACTGCATGTTGTGTCGGCTATGGATCTTCCAAAAATCCTCCAATAAAATGACCCATAAAGGACCTCTAGTGTAGACAGTCAGAATAAACTTAACCCCTTAAGGACCGCTGATGTACCATGTATGTCCTGCCCATGGGTCTCCCTTAGACCCGCGGACGTACATGGCCCGCCCGATACTTACCTCGCTGGATCCCTCGCAGATCTGGCAGGGAGGAAGCCTTCCCTCCTGATTTGCATGGGCCGGCGAGCTCGATGACGTCACCACACTGCGTGGTGACGTCATCAGCAGGCGCCCCCATTGAAATCAATGGAGGGGAGGGGCTCCTTCGGAGCCCTCTATCTCCCCAACCATTGAAGCTAGGGAGATGCTTTTTGCACCGCTGGAAAGGGGAGAGTCTATAGAGGGGAGAGTGTATAGCATTATTTCTAGAAAGTCCATTTAATGGCGGGGAAAAACGGTGTATAATATGTGTGGGTTGAATAAACGAGTAAGGCTGGGGTCAGACGAGCGCACTTTTAACGTGCGTTCTGGCGCACATAATCACGGCCGCACTAGCAGCAAATGACGGGCAATGACAGCCAATATACGAAGTACGGTCGCACGAAAGTCCGGCCGCGCAACGCAAGTGGAAAATGAACGCATTTTTTCGAGGACGCAGAACCGCTAGTACGGACGTACAGAGTGCGCTGCAGTTGCATAGCGGTGTGTGATTTGGAGACGTCAGACCCTGCTCGTGTCCGGCCAACATAACGTCCAGACACCCAAAGTTTCCTGGTTTGGATCTGTAAAAAAATCACGCACAAAAATGCGCATCGTATGACTGTTTTCGCGTATTCCATGAAAAAATACGTCAATGCGTTCGGACGCACTTCTTTACGTTCGCGTGTAAAAATGCTTTCGTTTGACCCTAGCCTTAGAGGAAAATTTGACACTAAACTAAACACTAACAGCGCAGAAACGTAAAAACAGCAGCGGTCCCTAAAGGACGGATTTGTGTAAAACTGCCCGGTCACTAAGGGGTTAAAAACCAAATATTTATTGTGCTTACAATTTAAAAAGCTAAATGAGGCACATACAGACTAGAGATCACCTATAACCCAGTCCTCGTTTTTCCACACCAATTCGCCTGGTTGGGACTGGTCACAGTGGTATTTATCAATATCTACCTTGATAAAGTCCACTTGCTGGTCGCAATAGCGATGTTCTTACAGCATAGCATGAATCACTATCGGGGTTATTCAAAGAGAATCAAAAAGTCACTGCACGTTCGGTGACTTTTCGTTCTCTTCAATTCGGCAATCCCATTCCGGCGACACTGCGGTGTATTCAGCAAGCACCACAGGGCCGTCGTATTGCAGGGAAAAGCTGCCACAAACCCGACGAAAACTCACCGCAAAAAGCCAGCGAATGCACGCCGAAACCCGCAAAAACATCTGGATTAACCCTGCCGAAAACGCCGGGAAAAACCCGAGCAGGAGCCAATCACACGCAGCGCAGCTGCCGGAAAAAGCCGACACCGCAGACAAATGCAGTGGATAAATTAGAAAAACCATTTGCTTGAATGTTCGAAAAGTGAAATACTGTTTGCAAAGAAACTACTGAGCGAAAATGTCTGAAATTTACATATGAGGTCCAGGGAATGATAATAAAAAGGGCTGTTACAGAAAAAATAAGTAAAGTTAGAAAAATCAGATTTTTTTTTTTATAAATAGACTTTATACTGCAGAATATACGGTTTATTAGATATTGAATTAAAACGAGAATATTTTTAACATTGAAGCCTATGGGATTCGCCTGAATAAACCTGCCGAATTAAACCACTGAATGACAGGGCATTTAGGGAACCTTTCACTGCTGGTTTTTGTTCTCTGAATAGCCGAAGCATTGCTTCTCTATGGGTGATTCACTGCCCTCGAACAGGCACCGTATGTGCAGGCAATTCGCCAAGATTTGGCGAATTGCCTGCTCTCTGGATAGCCGAATGGCCAAGAAAGGTTCCCTTTCGGCAGCCATTTGGATCTCTTTGAATAACCCTGTATGTAAAAAAGAAAAACAAAAACGGAGGTTTTTTTTTATCTAAAGTCCTCGTGCACATCCTTCAAGATTCTTCAAGATCCTATAATGTCACCATAAGTTTCACAAAGCAGCCGTTTTGAATCCCTATTTTTAGCAGCCTTTACAGAGCCAAACATCTGATTTTATGTGCCTGTGTATATTGTTTGCATCGTATGAGATAAAATAATCCATTGTTAGCAGTTCACTATTGATCTCTCTAAGAGATTTTACATAATTTTGTTGATTGTTTCCCACTCATACAAATGTATGTCAGATGTTTGCATAATAATGCAGCGTGACAAATATTTTCACACTGTGGGAGATAACGGGAATGCATGAAAATATGACTCCAGAGCATTCATATAAAACAAAAAGGCGTAATGGCGAATATGTTTCTATACAAGAGAATTTAGAATTCTGCTTCAGGATATTATCAGAGAAAATGTGTATAGCAGAGATCGCTGGTGACTAATCTTGGTATTCTAGAGCAGTGTTTCCCAACCCTTGTCCTCAAGTCCCCCTGATAGGTCAGGTTTTAATGATCACCTTGGGGAAATGCAGACTGAATCCTGCAATCATTGAGCAGCAAATCATATCACCTGTGCTGTGCTTCACATATCTGCCAACCTGACCTGTTAGGGGGACCTGAGGACCAGGGATGGGAAACGCTGCTCTAGATGAACGAAAGCCGCTTTATTTCTAGGAAAAATGGTTCTATAGACTGTCTAGTTTGTACGAGTATACACAGACATTGACAAGCTATTAAACTCGTCCAGTGTTTTTAATTTATCTGGCCTGAATGTTATGGGATGCAGCTGCAATTTGTACTTTTCCATTAATTATTTTTTTTGATTAAAATTTAATTTTGGCTCAAACCCTGAAGCGAAATACTCTTATTTTAAAACCACAAAATAACTTGCAATATGTTAATATTTAATCAGCCCAGGTTGACCTTAGTCACAATCTGAAATTGTTAATAAAAGTAGGAAGGAAAAAACCTAAATGAAATACTTAATTTCCATGAATAATATTTTTTTTTGGGGGGTGTATTGTTTAAGAGTTTTGTTAATCTTATTTAATAATTTCTTATTTTTAAATGCAGGTGTTTTTTTTGGTGTCTATAAACTATATTTTTTGTTTCAAACGCGAGGATTCTAAATGTAGAAGTGTTTGAATTAAATGAGTTTTTATTCAATAACTTCGCATTTTAAAATATCTGGATGCAAAACAATGTGAGATTTTATACAGTGTGTGTGTGTGTGTGTGTATATATATATTTTATACAGTGTGTGTATACATAGATTTTATGCAGTGTGTGTGTGTGTGTGTGTATATATACAATATAGATTTTATGCAGTGTGTATATACAGTATAGATTTTATGCAGTGTGTATATACACAATATAGATTTAATGCAGTGTGTGTATATATTTTGTACAGTGTGTATATATACAATATAGATTTTATGCAGTGTGTACATGTATATATACACTGTATAAAATCTAATAGAGATTTTATGCAGTGTGTGTGTGTATATATATATAATATATATATATATACAATATAGATTTTATGCAGTGTGTATATACACAATATAGATTTAATGCAGTGTGTATATATTTTGTACAATATAGATTTTATGTAGTGTATTTTATACAGTGTGTGCGTGTATATATACAATATAGATTTAATGCAGTGTGCACATAGATTTTATACAGTGTGTACATATACAATAGAGATTTTATGCAGTGTGTGTGTGTGTGTGTGTATATATAGATTTTATAGTGTGTATGATTTATATATCATGTACACTGTATAAAATCTATATATACATACACACTGTATAAAATCTATCAACTCACAGTGTATACTTCCCTTTGCATGGTAATAAGACAGGGACCCACCAGTGAGCAGAAGAACTGGAAGAAAGAGTTGATCTCCCAAGAGTTCCTAGTATACTAAAGTGGGTGTTTATTTTAAGAGGAAAGGGCATTGTGCAACTCGATGCTTAGAATATGTACAATGCATCTGTACAGTGAGGTTAAGAATGAGCAAGAAGGCTCTATGTCAACATACAGGAGAAAGTTACAAATAATATACAATGGGCCATATTACATACATAACGCTAATGTTAGTGCTCAGCTGTGTGGGCGTTAATGTTAGCTTAAGTGGCCCTAGCACAGGCCGACCCTATTACAATCCAAACGCTAACGGGTTAAAAAACATGTTAGTGATGCGGATCTTGCACTTTTCAGCGTGAAGTTACTGTACTTTGCGCTCCCCATGTTAATCATGGGGAGCGCAAAGTCCTAATGCTAATTACGTCCTGCGGTTAACTGAAAAGTTACTCACAGCCAGGACTTGGTGCTAACTGATTCCGCTTCTGCCGAATCGATCAGCACCGGCTGAAAAAGAACTCACAAACACAGATACTCCCCTCTCATCCCGCGGCGAGAGCGGTGGCTTGAGCTGCTTCTTCTGGCCGTCGGGAGCATTGCGTGACTGGGGGGAAAAAGTCTGTGAATCACTCCGTCGCCCTGCCGGTTCTCGCGAGGCAAGATCCTGCAGGTCATGTGACTGGTAGTGGAAGCCACAATGGAGTCCATGGAGGGGATGCTCGCGGCGGCGCTTAGGCTGGGGTCAGACCAGCGCACTTTTAACGTGCATTCTGGCGCACATAATTACAGCCGCACTAGCAGCAGATGATGGGCAATGACGACCAATATACGATGTACGGCCGCACAAAAGTCTGGCCGTGCAACGCAAGTGGAATTTGAACGCATTTTTCTGAGCACGCTGAACCGCTAGTACTGACGTACTGAGTGCGCAGCTGCGGCATAGCGGCGTGTGTGCGAGATTAGGAGATGTCAGACACTGCTAATGTCCAGCCTACATAACGTCCAGATGCAAAAAGAGTTTTATTGACGATCCGTACAAAATCACGCCTGAAAATGCGTGTCGTCTGACCGTTTTTGCGCATTCCGTGAAAAAATACGTCAATGCATTCGGACGCACTTTTTCACGTTTGCAGGGAAAAAATGCTTTCGTCTGACCCTAGCCTTGGCGCTGCCTCGAACATCTCGAGGCTTAGCGCTGCGTTACTGGGCATACTGCTGGATTAGCGCCTGCCCCATAATATCAGCTAAAACAGGGTCACTAAGGAGAAACTGGCAAGCGCAGGTTTTCCTCCTTTGCGTCCCCATTTTAGCGTGAAGTATGTAATATGGCCCAATAGAGTTACTCACACTCTGGGCACATTTCAGGTTTACGCAAGTTCAGCCTCGATACTCCTAGTACATTTAGTTGAACCTGTACTTGTTTTTTTTCTTTCTTCTACCAATAGTTTGGACACTTTGTTCCTTGTTTGAGCCAGGGAAGGATATTGTATAGTCTAGCCAAATGATCTCTTAGATTCTGTTGTTTATGAATTTCAATTTATTCAGCCTGTACGCTTGGTTGTTTTTGTTTCAGCTTTGCTAGCATTTAAATATTCTTACTAAAACTAGAAGGAAGATCCAATGTCGTATAAAAATGTTTAGGAAATAAAAAGAAACTGCCAGTTCATAGAAAAAAACTTACATTTTCAGTTGATTTGTAAAGTTTATTTTTCTGCTATCCATGATTTAGTGGCCTATTAACGCACAAGTCCACATGAAAAACTTAAATGATTTGTATCGATGTGAACAATGGCCAACAACAAAAAAATGTAACTATGTAAATAGCAACAAAACCTCTTAGCATCAGGTCCTAAGAGTTGTTAATTTTCAGAAATACCGCCACTGGGCGAGAAGAACGTGCAAGGTTGGAATAGCTCATTCTTCTCGTTCTGGCAACAAAGTATAGGAGTCATTCCTTAGAGTAACCTGTCACAATGATTGGGCTGCAAGAACAGGTTGGAATAGCTGCTGGAACTGTTGGTTTACCGCACGACTGAAAAGAAAGAGTCTTTGGCATGCGGACAAATTACATTTGAAACTGAGAATCCAAAATAATGCGAGTGAGGTGATGGAGTGAAACGAAGCTGAAATTTAAAGGAACACTAGCACTAACCTGAGCTGTAACTAGATTACCTTTGCATTCCAAAAATACACAGTATAAAACGCATGCTGCTGTTTTCTTTTTTCTTTCTTTAAAGAAATTGCATATCATAAGGAAAAATAAAGTTAGCTTTTTTTCATCTCCTGCTTCCATTTTGTGGATTTTTCCCATGATGCAACATTTACCAAAATCTCGGCACGAGTCTCATTTTACAGCTGTGGTATAGCTTCCACAGTAGTGAAGAGGCAATAGGGTGGAGGAGAATGTTTAGACAAGGCTGCAGGGGATCTATTGTGTTGTCTAGGATGCATGGGATAAGAGGTGACAGCTAAATGAGATCTGATATTTGGCCAGCACTCAGTGGTACCCACCGGTGGTGTAATTTACATACATTCCACACAATGCAAGTCAATAGAGTCCATTCTATGCCCAATGCCACACAGTGCGGAACAAGTGCTGTAACGATACTATGGCAGGCAGTTCACAACACAAAATGGATGTACCCAGGTAACAACATATGGAATAAAATATTTTCTTGACTAAACCTACATGATAAAAACAAAGTCCATGTACGATATAGCAATGTAAAATAAACAAGAACTTTTTTGTGATAGTGTCCTTTTTAAATCAAAAATATATGAGCGATGACGTCAGGTGACGAGGGGGGACCCGGAGGTGGAGCCACCATCCAAGATGGCGGCTTCCACTGGAGCTAAGCCGGTGCCTCAGGGATTAAAGTCAGGCACCACTTAAAAGGGGGGTCGCTTGAAAATGACGTCATTACGTCGGGAGGGCCTTTGAAAGCGGTGTCTGAGTTCAAAGAAGTCAGAACGGTGCGGGACCTGGAGGAGAGAGGTGAGTATCTCTTCTGGCTCCCGGGTTTATGGATGAAGTGTGGGGAATGTCCTCCGCATACAGCGGGAGTCAATGAAGACGTTCCCCACACATCATCTGCAGGGAAGGGGTTAAGCTGAAAGGGGGGGGTTTGTGAGTGTCCTGAGAACGAACAACCGCACTAGTGGCCTGCTCTACAGTGGGGCCCGCTCAGGTCTCAAAATGTTTTTGCTCGATTGTGCCATTACAGGGACAACTGCTCCATATGCAAATCAGACATGATCACCCAGAAAGGGTGGCCAGTACTGAATGCCAAGGAAGTCATCCCTGCACGAGAGGTGCAGCAACCCCATACGATCTTTTTGGCCATATTAGGCTTCACCAGGAGGGTATAGAAGCTGAATCGGTTAGCACCAGGTTCTAGCTTTGGTTAACTTTTTCGTTACGACAGCGTTCGGTAATTAGCATTAGGACTTTGTAATCCTAGAACTAATTAATGACTGTGCTCCCCAGGTTAAGCTTGTAATAGGGCCCTACGAGAAGGAGCATTAGGCTGGGGTCAGACGAACGCATTGTTAGCGTCCGTGTAGCCGCACTTTAGTACGTCCGTGGTAACAGATAATCATGACCAATGAAGGCCCACACACGAACTACGTCCACACGGAAGTGCGGCCGCACTACGGACGCGGCAAACAGACGCAGGTTAGAAATAACGTTGAACCGCTAGGACGGACGTGCGGAGTGCGCAACGTCCGCATAACTTTGCGTGTGCGTGATGGAATGTGTTCTGACAGACTGCATTTATACGTCCAGCATTTTTGACAGACAAATTGTTTTTTCATTTAAATTTATTTCCCATCTACATCCGTCAAAAATAACGTCCATCACAAACGGACTGTGTGGCCACTACTGCGTCTTCCGTCAAAAAGCGCGTACGTACTGCACGGGCGTACAGTCCGTAGAAAACGCGCTCGTCTCACCCTAGTCTAAGATGGAAACAAGAAGTAAGGCAATATGAACGAATGCATATTTTTACAGCCTAGCCACAGCTGGAGATTACGACTCAACTTAGAGAGGAACTGTTGGCATTGACGAGTGGGACCATTGGCATTAACGAGTGAGTCATTGGTTGTAACAGCTTGAGTGGAATAAGATCGTCTGTAAATTGTGACTGGTCCTGCTTTTGCCTGCATGTGGATGGCAGTTTCCATTTTCCAGAGTATATATTTTGTTGTTTACCTTATTAATAAAATTAGCAAAAAGCAAAGGCATTTTCTCCTAATGAAAATGATGATTGTTCTTGCCTCATTGAACAACTTCTTTTTTTCTCATTGCCTTGAGTAAAATGTAAAAAGAACATATTGCAGGCCGCATGCAGTTTTGAGGTTTCTTTACTCAGTTGAAATAACAGTCTTCCATTCAGTCATGTATAGCGGGTGGCGATGTGCCCTCCATCTTTATAATACCGGATTTGGAACAAGCTAATAACATACATTACATACAATTTCTTTATGTGGCTCACAGCCAAAATAGAAATCGAAAGGGAGTTGAAAATGATAAATTCACATTCTTAAGAACCCATTCCATTTTTTGAAATGATTCATCACGGCATATCAAAAGAAGTACATCCATAGAAAAGAAAGCTGAAAAATCCAACGAAAATAAAAAATTCTGTTTAATGATATTTTAGTGCGAATTGGAATAATTCTTCAGAATTTTTGGTTTTTAATCATTTTTTCCTTTTTGGCACCTAACTCCGTTTTAATTAGATTCTGCTCTGTTGTTTCAAGATTCCATTAACTGGTGGCTTTTACACCAGCTGCTAGAATAACCACTACAGTCTACATGAAATCAGCGTATGGGTATTTGGATGGCTTACAATTTCACACTTGCTAATATTACAAGATTTCTACTGGGTCATGTGATCGGGAACCAACAAAATGCATCCAGAAATATCTGGAGCTTGCTCTCTTGAAGACTCTTTTAAAAAGGGATACTGTATGGCCAGTCTCAGCAACCTTGGCCTCCCAGATTGTTTGGAGCTACATTTCCCATGAGACGCGTGAAGCCCAACCAATCTAATGAGTACCTGAGCTTTATGGGGGATGTAATTCCAAAACATCTGGAGTCCTAAGGATGTGGTCTGCTCCTTTAGGGTTAAAATAGGAGGGGGGTGTCAGAGAAGTTTAAATATTTAACCTTTCCTGAAAATCCCCATACCTAATCCCATTTTTAAACCATTTCATGGAATCTAAACTGCCATTTAGTCCAGTGTCAAGCTCAATCTGTAGAAGTCCAGACATGACATGACAAAGCTTTCTCCCCAGCTGCAGCATGTCACGTGACCACAGAGAGGAACCCAATCCAATGGCTCTTAATCCAAGTTCAATGACAGCCATTGGCTAGAGCCAGGAATAGACTAGGGCTCATTCCTGACCTTTTCAAGGAAGTTCGATCAGTACTCACTGATCTGAACTTTGTGGGCAGAGCTAATCTTACCAGCTTGGAGCAGGGACGTGCGGCGAGGTCAGTGGCTGGTGAGACACTGGCTAGTATCAGAGCCATATATACACCGTAACTTTCTGTGGTTTGTGTTTAGCTGTAAATTCTCTTTTACTCATTTACTATACCCACACATATTATATATCGTTTTTCTCGCCATTACGTGGACTTTCTAAAGATACCATTATTTTCATCATATCCTATACTTTACAATTAAACAGTATTTCTGTGCCTGTCATACTCTGTATCCACCACTAGAGGGAGCAGACGAAGCTGCTTGTGCCTGTCATACTACGCAAATTGCATAGGCTGTGAAAAGAATGTGCGCATTGTACGCAGAAAAAGAGGACAGAGCTGACGGCGGGGAGCACGGAGTAGGTAAGTATACTTTGGGCAGTATTACAATGTTGGTGCTAACTTAACCAGAGCTGTTGTAAACTTAAAACCTCCATAGGCTATAATGGCTCTGGTAAGTTTACAACTGCTCTGGTTAAGTTAGCAACAACTATAGAATATGGCCCTTTGTCTTTTATGTTATCGTTTAATGGCTAGTGAGGCTCTGCCTCATCTGCCTAGCCTGACAGCACGTCCCTGGCTTGGAGGACTGAATCAGAAGGGAGGACATTCAGGTTACGGCTCCCATTCACTTTCTATTGAATGGTCACAGTGCCTAGAGTGTCCCCTTTAAACCTTTTGCTGTAGGTGACATTTGGGGGATGTCCTAGTGTTTCCCCGCAACCTGCAGAGAATGTCCCCCACATGTAATTACTTGCCACACTAAATAACCATCATGTTACTCTGTGCAATTGTCTGAAAATTTATTTATGAAGATAAAGATATTATATAAAGAGTAACCTGATGGTTAATGTTTTATAAATTCTATATAAGCACATATGACACATAATAAAGATCATGTAACTCTTTAACATTCATATAAGAAACCTATCCTGTTACTCTGTATATTCATTATATCCTTAATACATTTTAATGTTTGTCTTTTGCCTTTTTTCGTTGATTAACATCCATAGATAATAGCAAAATTCACTGTTACCCAAGCGGGGTTGGATGCTCTGCAGATTACCCAAGTGAAACTGTGGATAGTCCTCAGATTACCCGGGTAAAGCTTAAGACTTTTATTTGAACGATAACAAAATTCGGTTTTAACCACCCAGGGTTGGATAGTCTGCAGATCATCTGGGTAAAGTGCGACCTTTTCAGTTCTTCTAGACGGTTGTCCAAGGGTGGTTGGTTAGTCCTAAAATTACCCGGGTAAAGTCAGAATTTTTCATTTGCAGCTTTACACGGTGGTTTTGGGTAATGTCAGGATTACCCTGGTAACCTTAAGATTAACCGCACTTCGGGCTTTAACCATAAGATATATACCATATGTCTGGGTCCTGTAATAAAACAGGACTTCAAATCGTGTTTATACATGAGCACAAAACGGTCAAAATGAACTCCACACAAAGGGGTGAAATGGCTCTGCAGTGAAGGACTTAAATCAAAGTTCTTGAACAGTGGTGGATTATTGCATAGAAGTAAAACATCTTTTATTTGTGATATCTCCAAATAATTGCACAGTATTTACATTTTTTTTCTTAAAATATAAAAAATATAATCCTACGCAACCTTGTATATAAAGTGTACGTGAATGTTGTAAATTAATACACAGCAGCATGCTGCTTTGTGATTATATATACATATACCTACCAGGAGGGCAGCACTCAACCTTTACTAAGCATAGAGGGCAGGTGCTTCTCAAGACAAAAAAAAACAACAGATAAGGAGGAGAGCACTACAAGTGCTGGATTATTTTATTTTTTATTGTATAAGCGTGAGAGTATAAACTATGTATATAATATTTGGATATATTGTCAGATACTGCCTTATTTTACCACTGCCAACAAAAGCCGTTCTGGAGCACCAATTTAACATCAAGCTCCCAAAATGCTATGGAAAGAATTGGTCAAAACATTTTATTTTTCCATTTTATTAAAAGTTTTTATTGCATGCAATATATCCTGTGCAGAGAAGTAACTGTATTCTAGTAATTCTGTAATGTCATTGCTGTGGTTTTCTCACACTCCTCTTAATCATTATTAATGAAGGCAACATATTGACTACAGCTGAGGTGGATCTGACCCTCCCTGCTCAGTCAAATTTTATTGAGTTCACTGCTGCTGCATGCTTCAAGACTGGCAAATGTGTTTGGCTTTGTTGACACATCATTACAGACCACTTTATAATATATACAAACAAGAAATCCAGATTATTTGCAGTCTGTTTCCTTTGTACTTCTAAGGACTATTTTTTTTTTAACCCCCCCCCCCCCACATTCTGTCAAATGAGAAAATGAAAACCTGCCAGTAGATTAGAAGAATTATTCGATTTTAAATGTAGGCAGAAAGATGGAATGATTGCTTCACTTTCATTAGGTAACCGATGTCCCTTATGGTATGTTATATATTGTAGTTAAATGTGCATGGTGGAGCTGAACTCGCGTTCTGTTTTGACAAGGGTAATGCAACTATTTTGACATAAATTTTAAAACTTGTGCTGATAGGACTGATTTTGATGCACTTGGCTAGTCTTCTTTTGACGTGAGCGATGCATCTTCTCTTCTGAAAACAAAATGTTACATGAATGAATGTTACTTATAACTTGGCAAACATGCATCATGAAATTGATCCAAGTCCCCTTTGCATTATTTGACATTCTGCACATACATGTACATATTGTTGTAAAAAAATGAGGTAGTGTTATGGGCTTGCTTACTTTCTAGAATAGGGGAAAACCTAGGGCCATATTCCAATGCTGCCATTAAGCACAGTGGTCGCAGTGGTACTTTACCTGGATTTATCTTTTGTTTAGGATAGCCTTATGCCTATCCCATGCTTGCTTAAATTCAATTACTGGTTTGGCCTCTACTACTTCAACTGGAAGACTGTTCCATGTATCCACCACCCTCTCAGTAAAATAATGCTTCCTGATGTTACTTTTAAACCTTGCCCCTCTAATCTAAGACTATGTCCTCTTGTTTTGCTACTTTGTTTCCTTTTAGATATACTCCCTTACTCTACCTTGTGGATTCCCTTTACGTATTTAAATGTTTCATATCTCCTCTGTCTCGTCTTTTTTCCAAGCTGTACATGTTAAGATCATTAAGCCTTTCCTGGTAACTTTTCTCCCTTCAAGCCGTACACCATTTTAGTAGCCCTTCTCTGAACTCTCTCTAAGAAGTCTATATCCTTCTGGAGATACGGTCTCCAGTACTGCACACAGTACTCCAAGTGAGGTCTCACCAGTGCTCTGTACAGTGGCATGAGCACTTCCCTTTTCCTACTGCTAATACCTCTCCCTACACAACCAAGCATTCTGCTAGCATTTCCTGCTGCTCTATTACATTGACTACTTACCCTTAGATCCTCTGAAATAATTACCCCTAAATCCCTTTCCTCAGATGTTGAGGTTAGGACTGTATCAAATATTCTATATTCAGCCCTTGGGTTTTTACGTCCCAGGTGCATTATCTTGCACATTAAAACTCAATTGCCACAGCTCCGACCATTGTTTTAGTTTACCTAAATCATTTGGCTGATCCCTCAGGAACGTCAACCCTGTTGCAAATCTTTGTCATCAGCAAAAAGACATACTTTTCCATTAATACCTTCTGCAATATCACTAATAAAAATATTAAAGAGAATGGGTCCAAGTACTGACCCCTGAGGTACCCCACTGGTAACAAGACCTTGCGCCGAATAAACTCCATTTACCACAACCCTCTGTTGCCTGTCACTCAGCCACTGCCTAATCCATTCAACAATATTGGAATCCAAGCTCAAAGATTGCAATTTATTGATAAGCCTTCTATGCGGAACAGTATCAAAAGCCTTACTGAAATCTAAATAAGAAATGTCTACTGCACCACCTGTGTCTATTATTTTTGTTACCCAATCAAAAAAATCAATAAGATTAGTTTGGCATGATCTCCCTGAGGTAAACCCATGTTGTTTCTCATCCTGTAATCTATGTGTTTTTAGATGTTCAACAATCCTTTCCTTTAACATGGTTTCCATTAATTTCCCCACTACTGACGTAAGACTAACTGGCCTATAGTTCCCCAATTCCTCCCTATTACCCTTCTTGTAAATGGGCACAACATTTGCGAATTTCCAGTCTTCTGGGACGACTCCCATTAACAGATTTATTTAACCAATCCTTGTTAACGGTTTTGCTATTACACCACTGAGCTCTTTTAATAATTTAGGGTGGATCCCATCAGGCCCCATTTGATTTATTTGTCTTTACTTTAGACAGCTGCTGTAGATCCTCCTCCTCTGTAAACTCCTATGTAAATGTCTCGTTAGTGTTTCCTCCAAACTGAGGTCCCTTTCCTTCCTTTTCTTCTGCAAAGACTGAACAAAAATATTCATTGAGGCAGTCAGTGAGACTTTTATTCTCTTCTACATACCTTACTTCCTTTGTTTTTAATCTAACTAATCCTTTTTTTACTTTTTTTTCTCGTTTATGCATCAGGTTATTGTATATTAGTGTCTCCTAAACTTCATATGGGCGATGCTAATGTGTCTCCAGCAGATGGAGGGTGAGCTATTCCAGCAAGCCCATTCTCAATCTTTATCTGTCGTTTTGAGAAGAATAACATCCTTCAGACCCTAGTGTTAAGAGATTGCGCTTCAGTGCAAATAGGTACCAGTGTTTCTCCGCGTATCCCTCCGATGCCCGGCTGGATCTCATTCACGTGAGCTCAAATCCTGTCTCCATTGGGTCCTATGGTCTCCTGGAGCTGAGAACACCAGCGGCGCTGGTGTCTCCTTCGTAATACGCGTGTTAAATGGCAGGTGCTAATTGAAAAAACGGCAATCGGGTTTTCCATTGATGTCTGCCATTTAACACCGAGTAGGGCCCCTGGTGTGTACCCAGTGATAAGTGCTATGTTGTGATTTCTTTTTCAGACCCAATAGTGTATTTCTTATTTTATACTGCTTTTCCTGGTTTTCTTCTTGGCATGCTATGACCTCCACAGCTCTAGATTGTCCTAAATCCAGCTTTGTCTTTCTAACTTCTTCTATATCCCTTGATTTTTGGCGAATGCTGAAAATAGCGTTCGTTTGTGGCATGGGTAATGTATCTTGTGAATGCAGCTTCCTTGCATCAACATCATGCAGATTAACGGCTGGGTGGTATAGAGGTAACATCACTGCTCTGCGTGGAGAGAGCCTGTGGATTCATGGGTTCGATCCCAGCGAGCAACCTCTCCAGTAAGTGTCCTTGGGCAAGACACCTAATGGTACATACTCGCCACCCAGGACATACTTGAAAACAAGATAAATCTCAATGTATCCTTCCTGGTAAAATACTTTCTCCAAAAAAAAATAAAAAAAATGCATCTTTTCACAATGCCTGTAACGATTTTCCAGCTCCATATTCAGTGCTGTCCAGTTTTAAGCTTTACATTGCTGTTGGTACTTTCTGAAACCTACTTTCTCCAAGTCGGTATTTCTTTGCTCCGCTCCTCTGGATGCACTAAAAGGCCAGGTTTTAAGGATCACCTTGGGGAAATGTAGACTGAATCCTGCAATCACTGAGCAGCAAATTAAATTACCTGTGCTGTGCTTCAGATGTTTGGCAAACATGGTCTGTTAGGGGGTCCTGAAGACCGGAGTTGAGAGAAAAACTGCTCTAGGTTATGCATTTACATTGTTGCAACGGAGTCCATAGAGTCTGCAAGCTCCTGGAGCTGATAACCGTTGGGTCACTACCATTGCCACCTGTGGATCACAAATGGGCTGACTAGAGTCACTAATACAGAGGCTCAGTTGGAGTAGAGCATTTACTCATAAGCCATAAATGGGAAAAAAGCTCCTTCGGGATATTTTGCAAAATAGAGAAAATCTAAATGTAATTTATATATATATTTTTTTGAAATCTGAAAAGATTTAAGAATTGAAAATGAAACCTAGATTATTTATATAATTTTTTCAAATGGTGAGTGTGTATGTGTGTCTTCCTTTCTTGTTGTATTCTTCTTCTGGTAGACTTCCTCTTTCATGTACTGTATTAAATCAGTTCTGTAGCTGGCATTTCAGGACAACACAGATAAGACTTTCACATAACATGATAGAAGCTCAGGATTTCAATTAGTTTTCATATCTCAAATTTTATCGTATGGTATTTATATAAAAGTAGATTTTCCCAAATTTGCTGAATTTTATTTCCATGGTCCTGTTTAATACACAAGGGTATCCTTAGTTTTCTGTTTAACTGAAGATCTATTAAAATGTTATGAAATCCAAAGACTCTTAGAAACGAGTGTTAATTATACCACACACATAGTAATATAGAAATCAAGCTGTGCTGTCATAACTATTTTTCATTGAATGTAACCTTTATTGTGTGACAACAATTTTTATCACAGTATTGCAAAATAAAATGTTCCAATTATTTATGACAGAATAAAAGTATAGTGACAGAATAACCGTATAGTGATCATGAATCTCCGTGGGGGAATCTACTCTGGGATATAGTCTTTATGGGTCAAATTGTGATCATATCATTGAATTTTTTTTTTTTTATTTTTTATATAAAACGAAATGGTGATTAAACCGATTTTGGTCAGACAGCTCTGTCATCATTTTGTTGCATAGAAGATGTCTGTGAGTTATCACATTGCACAACATACAGAGGATTTAAACCGTAGTGTCACCTCTTCTTCCATGTATGCTAATGTCATTTTATTCTCTCTACCTATATTCACCTGAGTTCATTCTCATTCCTGTACATGCTACATAGTTACATAGGCTAAAAAAAAAACATCTCACCTACTGCTGTTGATCCAAATAAAAGCAAAAAACCCAGTCTGAAGCGCTCGCCAATATGCAACATACTGGGGGAAAATTCCATCCCCAGATGGCGTCAGATTTCTCCTTGGATCAAGAAGCTTTTACCCACATATTAAATAATATGACCCTTATTATTACCAGGGTTATTCAAAGAGAATCAAAGTCACTGCACGTTCGGTTACTTATGTTTCTCTTCAATTCGGTGCGATTTGGCGATCCCATTTCGACGACCCTGCAGTGTATTCAGCAAGCACCACAGGGCCGTCGTGGTGCAGGGAAAAGCCGCCGCAAACCCGACGAACACTCACCACTAGACCTGGCGATGGCTCACCGAAACCCACAAAAACATCTGGATTAACCCCGCCGAACACTTCGGAGAAACCCGAGCAGCCGCTAATCACAGCGCAGAACTGCCGGAAAAACCCGATACCGCAGACTAATGGAGTGAAAAAAAAAACCCGTACGCTTGAATGTTTGAAAAGTGAAACGCTATTTGCAAAGAAACTGAGCGAAAATGTCTGAAATTTATATACAGTCAGGTCCAGAAATATTGGGACATCGACACAATTCTAACATCTTTGGCTCTATACACCACCACAATGGAGTTGGAATGAAACAAACACAATGTGCTTTAATTGCAGACTGTCAGCTTTAATTTGAGGGTATGTACATCCAACTCAGGTGAACAGTGTAGGACTTACAACAGTTTGCAGATGTGCCTCCCACTTGTTAAGGGACCAAAGGTAATGGGACAGAATAATAATCATAAATCAAATTTTCCCTTCTTAATACTTGGTTGCAAATCCTTTGCAGTCAATCACAGCCTGAAGTCTGGAATGCATAGACCTCACCAGACGCTGGGTTTCATCCCTGGTGATGCTCTGCCAGGCCTCTACTGCAACGGTCTTCAGTTCCTGCTTGTTCTTGGGGCATTTTCCCTTCAGTTTTGTCTTCAGCAAGTGAAATGCATGCTCAATGGGATTCAGGTCAGGTGATTGACTTGGCCATTGCATAACATTCCACTTCTGTCCCTTCAAAAACTCTTTGGTTGCTTTTGCAGTATGCTTTGGGTCATTGTCCATCTGCACTGTGAAGCGCCGTCCAATGAGTTCTGCAGCATTTGGCTGAATGTGAGCAGATAATATTGCCTGAAACACTTCAGAATTCATCCTGCTGCTTTTCTCAGCAGTCACATCATCAATAAATACAAGAGAACCAGTTCCATTGGCAGCCATACATGCCCACGCCATGACACTACCACCACCATGCTTCACTGATGAGGTTGCATGCTTAGGATCATGACCAGTTCCTTTCCTTCTCCATACTCTTCTCTTCCCATCACTCTGGTACAAGTTGATCTTGGTCTCATCTGTCCATAGGATCTTGTTCCAGAACTGTGAAGGCTTTGTTAGGTGTTGTTTGGCAAACTCTAATCTGGCCTTCCTGTTTTTGAGGCTCACCAATGGTTTACATATTGTGGTGAACCCTCTGTATTCACTCTGAAGTCTTCTCTTGATTGTTGACTTTGACACACATACACCTACCTCCTGGAGGTGTTCTTGATCTGGCCAACTGTTGTGAAGGGTGTTTTCTTCACCTGGGAAAGAATTCTTCGGTCATCCACCACAGTTGTTTTCCGTGGTCTCCCAGGTCTTTTGGTGTTGCTGAGCTCACCGGTGCGTTCCTTCTTTTTGAGAATGTTCCAAACAGTTGTTTTGGCCACACCTAATGTTCTTGCTATATCTCTGATGGGTTTGTTTTGTTTCTTCAGCCTAATGATGGCTTGATTCACTGATAGTGACAACTCTTTGGATCTCATCTTGAGAGTTGACAGCAGCAGATTCCAAATGCAAATAGCACACTTGAAATGAACTCTGGGCCTTTTATCTGCACATTGTAATTGGGGTAATGAGGGAATATCACACACCTGGCCATGGAACAGCTGAGAAGGCAATTGTCCCATTACCTTTGGTCCCTTAACAAGTGGGAGGCACATCTGCAAACTGCTGTAAGTCCTACACCATTCACCTGAGTTGGATGTACATACCCTCAAATTAAAGCTGGCAGTCTGCAGTTAAAGCACATTCAGGGTTATCCAAAGAGATTCGAAAAGTCACCGCACGTTCGGTGACTTTTCGTTCTCTTCAATTCGGTTCCTTTTGCCGATCCCATTTCGGTGACCCTGCGGTGTATTCAGCAAGCACCACAGGGTCCCCGAATTGCAGGGAAAGGCTGCCGTAAACCCACCGAAAACTAACCGCAAAACCCACCGAATGCACGCTGAAAAGCCACAAAAAGATCTGGATAAACCCATCGAAAAGCCCGAGCAGGAGCCGATCACACGCAGCCGAAGCAGCTGAGACACAGACGAGAGAGGTGAATAAATTAGCAAAACCGTTTGTGTGAATGTGAATGTGAAACTGAAACGCTGTTTGCAAAGAAACTACTGAGCGAAAATGTCTGAAATTTACACCGGATGTCCAGGGAATGATAATAAAAAGGGCTGTTACAAAAAAATAAGTAAACTGAAAAAAAAATCAAAAAAATAATCGGACTTTTAAAAAATAAAAATAAAAAAATCTGAAATGCTTAAAGTATCCTAAAAAATCTATAAAGAGACTCTTTAATGCAGAATTTTATAATGAACGGTTTATTAGATATTGAATTAAAATGGGAATATTTTTAACATTGAAGTCTATGGGCTTCTCCTGAATTAACTTGCCGAATTAAACCACCGAATGGCAGGGCATTAGGGGAACCTTTTCACTGCTGGTTTTCGTTCTCTGTATAGCCGAAGCAGTGCATTTTCATGGGGATTTCACTGCCCTCGAACAGGGACCGAACAGGCACCGTATGTGCAGGCAATTTGCTATGATTTGACGAATTGCCTGCTCTCTGAATAGCCGAATGGTCAAGAAAGGTAACCAAACGCTGATTTTCAGCGTTTGGTTACCTTTCTCAAGCAATTCGGATCTCTTTGGATAACCCTGATTGTGTTTGTTTCATTCCAACTCCATTGTGGTGGTGTATAATGTCCCAATATTTCTGGACCTGACTGTATAAGATCCAATGAATGATACTAAAAAGGGCTGTTACAGAAAAAAGAAAAAATGATTTAAAAAAAAGACTCTTTACTGCAGAATATTATAATCAACGGTTTATTAGATATTGGATTAAAACCGGAATATTTTTAACATTGAAGCATATGGGATTCACCTGAATAAACCTGTCGAATGAAACCATCGAACAGCAGGGTATTTTGGCAACTTTTCACTGCTATTTTGTGTTCTGAATAGACAAAGCATTGCTTCTCTATGGGGATTTCACTGCCCTCAAACAGGCACCGTACGTGCAGGCAATTCGTCAACATTTGGCGAACTGCCTGCTCTCTGAATAGCCGAATGACCAGGAAAGGTAACCGTACACAGAATTTCAGTGTTCGGTTACCTTTCGGCCTCAATTTGGATCTTTTTGAATAACCCTGTATGTTTTTGCAGGAAGTCATCCAGTCGTTGTTTAAAAGTCTGTGCAGACTCTGACCTAACCACCTCAACAGGCAGAGAATTCCACAGCTATATTATTCTCACCGTAAGATAACCCTTCCTATGCTTTAGGCTGAATTTTCTAAATGGGCAACCTTGTGTCCTGTGTATAGTCCTGTTAATGAATAGGTTTCCAGACAATGGTTTATAATGGCCCCATATATATTTTGTCATAGTGCGGTCCTCTAGGGCAATTATGGTAGACAAAAGTCCTTTAAACCTCCGATCCAGGACCAGCACCTTACTTGCAATACCACAATACAAAAAGACAGTGGCTCGGTCCTCATTTTCCTACAGAGCACCACAATTATGGAATAACCTCCCAGACACCATCAAATCTTCCACCAGTCTTAAGTCACTCAAAATTTCCCTATTAACATACCTCAATACAGAATGCACCTGTAAACATGTAACCTAGTGACTATATTTCCTACATATTTATTTTCTGTTAATCTGTATATTTGTGTTGTTAATATCTTACATTGTATTACTTTGTATTTCTGTAAATGTAACACTTCAATGTACTTGAACCCAGGACATACTTGAAAACGAGAGAAATCTCAATGTATCCTTCCTGGTAAAATCCTTTATAAATAAATAAATAAAATAGTGAAATTATTCCAGGCTTTATTTACGCATTAATCAAATCATAACATCCAAACCAACCTTTGGTTTCATATCCTACATACAATCAGGGCCGGTGCTAGACTATTTTGCTCCCTAGGCAAGACCAGCTACTTGCGCACCCCCCCCCCCAAAAAAAAGATGGATATAATATATTGCCCCCAGCTCACATGGGTATATTTGCCCCCAGCTCTCACATGGATATATTGCCCCCAGACCAGCTCAAACATGGATATATTGCCCCAGACCAGCTCACACATGGATATATTGCCCCAGACCAGCTCACATATGGATATATTGCCCCAGACCAGCTCACACATGGTTATATTTGCCCCAGACCAGCTCACACATGGATATATTGCCCCAGACCAGCACACACATGGATATATTGCCCCAGACCAGCTCACACATGTATATATTGCCCCAGACCAGCTCACACATGGTTATATTGCCCCAGACCAGCTCACACATGGATATATTGCCCCAGACCAGCTCACACATGGATATATTGCCCCAGACCAGCTCACACATGGATATGCCCCAGACCAGCTCACACATGGATCTATTGCCCCAGACCAGCTCACACATACATGCATATGCCCCCAGACCAGCTCACACATGGATATGCCCCCAGACCAGCTCACACATGGATATGCCCCCAGACCAGTTCACACATGGATATGCCCCCAGACCAGCTCATATGGGTATATTTGCCCCCAGCTCTCACCTTCTGTCTGCAGTGCTCCCCCAATAACCCGAGAAGATCCTGCCGGTGGCCGCCGTCCCCCCTCCGCATGCCGCTGTCACCCCCCGTATGCCGCTGTCACTGATCGCGCTGCGCACTTGCTCTGGGCACAGCGTGATCATGGAAGACAGCTCGTGGTGGCTGTCCATGCTGAGGGGGCGGGGTTATCCCCGCTTCCCTCACTCTGTTGGACTGCCACCGCGAGCTGTCTTCCATGATCACGCTGCGCCCAGAGCAAGCGCACAGTGTGATCAGTGACAGCGGCATGCGGGGGGGAAGGCGGGCTGCCGGCAGGATCTTTTCGGGATAGAGGTCTCGGCTGCACCCTAGGTGGCGCTGCGCTCTAGGCGGGCGCCTAGCTCGCCTAGCGGCAGCTCCGGCCCTGCATACAATGCAGACTTTCCAACCTCAGGAGTAGCAGAAGTACCATGTGCTTGTCAGTCTCTGTATTTCTCATCCGGGGCCCATTCTAATCTGCCCTTCCTCAAGCAGGAGATATTTAAGCCCTTAATTGCAGGGACACCTGCAGCAACACAAACACATTCCCTCCTGGGGGTTATTGCCTAAACCTTAAACAAAAATACTAGGGGAATACACAGTGCAATCCATGCACTACATCACAATTTATATAAAGTTATCAGATCACCTCTAAGGCCCCGTATATATTTATATAAAGTTATCAAATCCCCTCTAAGGCGCCGTTTCTCTAAACTAAACAGGTTTAAATTTGTTAATCTTTCCTGTACTGTAATTATCTATTTTCAGAATCTTGGATAATCCAACATTGTGAAGACTGAGATCATGACAGGGGAGACGCAATCCCCTTCCTGCTGCAGTCACCATCCTGTACAGACACTGGGCAGGCTGGGTTACTCCGCAGGCAAGATACTTGGAGTCTCAGACTCAAGAGGCATGTCACACACTGGGGCTGCCCAGAGACTCCCAGCATGTGCCACAGTCTGCTAAAGCGATTGGTTTCTGAGAGGCAGCAAACGCCCATAATTCAGAAATGCCAAGATCTGATAACTTTATATAAATATATACAGGGTAATTATAAACTCTTGTCTGGAAACCTATTCATTAATAGTACTATACACAGGACATGAGGTCACCCATTTAGACTGGAGGAAAATAAATTCAGCCTAAAGCATAGGAAGGTTTTTTTTCATTCAGTGAGACCAATAAAGTTGTGGAATTCTCTGCCTGTTGTGGTGGTTGGGTCAAATTCTGTACAGACTTTTAAACAATGACTGGGTGACTTCCTGCAGAAACCGAATATTAAGGGTTATATTATTTGATATGTGATAATGACTCCTTGATCAAAGGAGAAATCTGACGCAGCTTCAGACTTTTTTGCCTTCTTTTGTATCAACAGCAGTAGGTGATTTGTGAAAGGCTTAATTTGTTGGCTGTATGTCTTTGGAGTTTTCAGACCCTGCCAGATCTTACATAGTTACATAGATCAAAACCGTTTTCGTAGTCTTCTGGATTTTAGTATTCTGCATTAGCAATGCTTAATATGTATTTAGTACTAGTCAATAAAATGCAGCTTTTTTTTAATTCCATCCTAAACGTGATAAATGTAAACACTCTTAATTGTAGATTTGTTCATCATTGTAAATTGTGTTTCATATGCCTATCCTCTGTAACCTTTACATGTACTTATCAGGTCCTCTGTATGTGTTGCGCAATTATTAGAGATGCAAAATGCACAATATTTTCAGATAAATGAAGATGTTAATGTTTAGATGTTATGCATGTCTGTCAAAACACTTATCATGAAGCTACTGTTCAAATGATCAAACCTTCACTTCAGATGTCTACAGAATTCAGCTGATGATGTGAGAACTGTACAAGAAGCTCCGTTGTCTTCTGATTTGCTAGCATACTGCAACACCACAGACTAGAGGCTCAATTTAAACCTGGGATGTTCCTGGTTCGCTCATAAAATGCATATTCTGCACCAAAAAGAAGCCCCAAAAATTAATTGTGCTAATAATAATAATAATAATATTATTTATTATTATTTATTATTATTTATTATTAACATTATTACTGTTTTTAAACCCTGAAGGGCCATATGACTCTATGTGCTAGCACATAGGTTCGTGAACGTCTGGTTGTGTCATAGATTGTCAAGCAGTGAAACATGACCAGGATACAATTACCTGTAGATACTCAAGTATAACACTAGATTTTGGTGACAAAAATGTACCTTCAAATTGGAGGGGTCACGTTATATTCGAGACATCTGCATTGCATGTGTAAAAAAAAAAAAATAAATTGCTCTGGATCCCAAGTCTCCCGGAAGTTCCGGTAGTCGCCCTGAATTGAATGTGGGCTGCCTGACGCCCGCAAACACTTCAGGAATCCCGGATTTGGGTGAGGTGGGATCCGTCATCCACCAATAGCCCGCCCCACCCTGTTGTTGCTCCGCCCTGATGTCACTGCACACGTTCTGTGCAATTCTCACCTTCTGAATGTCAGGAGCTTGTTCGGGGGGCTGTCTATTGGTGGATGATGCAGTGGATGAGCGTGCCTGCTGGAGCCGGAGGTCAGAAAACCACACCTGCCGGCGTGCTGGCTATCAGTGAATGATTCACCGCATTGGTCACCTCGCTCCGCCGGCCATCTTATCGCAAGTAAAGACAGGTGGCCTGCAGCTTCATACTTGGTAACTACTACAATCATTCTAGAGTAGAGCACCCTGGCATGAGGGGGAGCCTGACTGTGTTAAGAGAACCTGGAAGGATTTTAGTTGTTTACTGGTACAGTATACTTTTACAGTTTGCTCCTCGCGTTATATTCGAGTCTTGAGTATTCTCACATTTCCATAATAAATCTCTATCCATCGCATTATATTTGGGTCGCGCTACACTCGAGTATCTACGGTTTATTCTATCTTCTCTATGCCACTGTTGATATACACTGGATAAAAAGAGTCAAAGTTTTGCCTCTAGAAGTAATCACTGCCTCTAGAAGTAATCTATTTGAATTGCTCTCTTTTTATATATATATATATATATTAGTTCCAACGTACTTGGAGCTGCACACGTGTACTCGTTAAAATAATAAATTTTAATTATAACATATGTATTTGAATACAATCAAAGTAAACCTGAACGTCCTATAAGGATGCTTCTGAAACCAATAAATAGGAATCGATGAAGGGGTTTTGGTCACACAACGTCAGCATACCCCATCAAAGCCGGTTCTATTCTGTTCTGACCTAATGACTGCTACTATGAGATCCCCCTTACTTGGGACATGCATCCTCCCAAGTTCTCTGCAGTTCAAGGTTTAACCCCGTCAATACCAAGCACTTTTTGTTGAAAAAAAACATTATCATAGCATTTAGTCGAAACAACATTGGGTGTGAAGTGCACAAATGTAGGGTAAAATACTAATTTTGCACAGAAATTGTTCAGAGATTAAAAATTTTATTGATGTAAATTTGCTCATTTTCAGTTTTTTATGTATTTGTTTATCCTTCGCAGAAATATTTTTGGAATGAAAGATTCTGAACTCTAGATGCTGTCCACCGTAAATGTGATTAAAGATAAAAATGTTCGGATATCCTGTAGTGATCACAGTGTCATTTAGCAATGCAGTTTCCAAAAAATAGCAATAGAATTTAAAAATATCGGTATGTGGCATAATGCCTGTGTATGAAAATTACAGTAACCCCATGCATCTGTGCTTTACAGGGATTTTCATTATAACCCAACAAATCTTATCCCTGTACAGTATTGAGTAACCCGAGAGAGCTCTCCTTGTATTCTGCTAACTTTTTGTTACAGCGAGTGTGATAGCGGCTCCTTGTAGCTTGTTTACAGCAAGACATGGCGAAAAGGAGAGAGATAAGAAAGTGGATTTTGTTTTTCCACAGGAAGCACTCTATTCCAACTTGAAAAAAATCTGCAAATTGGGTTTTGATATTCTAATGATTGCTTTTCAATGTATTACAATGCAAAATCCATGTCCATGTGCAAAATCAAGTTAACTCTATTTTAGGCCGCAAAGGGGTTAAAAAGAACTTAGGATGAAGCATACTAGCATCCAAAAATTTGTACAAATACAGAGGAAATGAAAAGTGAGGTAATATCTGATTCCACAGTATGCATAGGTACCAAGAAATGGCATTGAGAACCCAGATGACCCAGGTTTTATATTAGACCTGAGAATTGCTGAATATGTATCATTTTATATCTGATCCTATCAAAATATTTCCAGTCATGTTTTCAAAGGCTCAAACAATCTATATATCATAATGTTAGTCCTTTGCTTAAAGTTATACACACGGAGTATGTAAGCACACCAAAGGACTTGTATTTTTTTTTAAAAAAAAAAAAGAAATTCGAACTGTAAAACGCGCCGGGGAAAAGCACCTGCTTTGCTTCTTCACAATAGAGGGATTCTTGAAGGATTATCGTTCAGAGGCCAAACTGTTAAGGTGATTTCTTGTGTTTAAGATGCATGAAGCACATTGAATTCTTTTTCCCTGGTTATCAAAGGCATGTCATATCATGCCGTTGCACAAGAGTATATATTTCTCATTTCATAGGCCATGAAAGCTCTCACAAATTTAGTTGGCAGTTTCTTTGCAAAGAAGGTTTGATCAAAAAAAGATATTCTAAGCATTTGCAATAAAATATTGCTGTATTCGTTGCATAATAACTTCTCTCCATTGTTGCAATGCTTGGCACGGTTCACATTCTTTGAGAATGAAAATGTATGACTTTCTCATTTTATTTTGCTCCTCGTCGCTCACAAGTAAATTGTGTATTATACAGTAACACTTTGAGATAATGGCATATGTGATCGTGTAATGCTTTATTTTGTTAAAATAACATATTCACTTCAGATCAATGCTACTATTTGACCACACATGAATCCTCTCAACTGAAAAATCTCTTCAATAGCATGAATGAGTTGTCCATCTTAGATTTTTTTTTTCCCACCAATCTTAACCGTGTTTGGTAAACCTATAGATGAGCAGACCTTCCTGCTGCTAAAACTCCTACACCTTTCATTAAATTTCTGTATGAAAAGATGTGATGTGTGACAATATCTTATAAACCTCATCTGAAAAGACTACTAAGATATATTGCACAAGCTAAAAAAAAAAGTTTGCAGAAGGAATTGGTGTTTCTTTTTTCTCTTTTTTTTCTTATATATTCCTCAATCGAGAGCCCGTAAAATTAATATCCGGGTTCTGCAGAAGTTTTTTTATAAAGAATTTTACCTGGAAGGATACATTGAGATTTCTCTAATTTTCAAGTATGTCCTGGGTTCAAGAACATTGAAATGTTAGTCGTTACAGAAATACAAAGTAATAAGCTCAGGATATTAAAAACAAAATGCAAATCTAAAGATTAACACCGAAAATAAATATGTAGGAAATCTGTTCATTATGTTACATGTTTACAGGTGCATTCTGTATTGAGGCATAGTTAATAGGGAGCTTTTGAGTGACTTTAGACTGGGGGAAGATTTGATGGCGTCTGGGAGGTTATTCCATATTTGTGGTGCTCTGTAGGAAAATGAGGATTGAGCCACTTTCTTTTTGTATTGTGGTATTGCAACTTAGTATGGTGCAGGTCCTGGATTGGAGGTTATAGGATGAGGGAACTGCTAGGGGAAGCAGCCTATTCAGGTAGGGTGGTAGCTTCCCAGAAAAGCTCTTAAACATCATGTTGGAAAGGTGAAGGGTGCGTCTAGATTACAGTGATGGCCATTTTAGCTCTTTTAACATGTCACAATGGTGGGTCATGTAGTTACATTGTAGCAAAAAGCGGCAGAATGAGTTCTACAATGTAGTAAGTTTATGAAGGTGCGTTTGCGGGACAGCTGCATACACTACATCTCCGTTTTCGATAGCCGACATAAGCATCTGTTGCACAATCTGCTTTCTTACCACGGGGCTCGGGCAGGATTTGTTTCTGTACAGGGCACCTAGTTTGAAAAACTTTCATCTAAAATTTACCCCAATGTGGGGGCCAAAGGATAGATTTGGGTCTAACCACATACCTAGATATTTGAGAGAAGTAACTGTGGTCAGCGTGCCATTTGATTTTGTCCTGACATAGATGGGGATTTTGTAATTTATGTCGTTTTGGTGCTGTTCCAAAGAGCATCGTTAGTTTTGTCAGTATTTAAAAATTTGTTGTCTTTGACCCACTTTTCTACCTCTGTGAGTTGTTCTTGCAGCACGGCCTCCAGCTGCTGGAGATTTGGTTTGCTGGTATAGATTACAGTGTTGTCTGCATACATGTGTACAGTTGAGGCTTTGCAGACATTGGGCAGATCATTTATGAATATCGTGAATAGCAGGGGGCCGAGTATCAAGCCTCTGCACGTAACTGGGAGGGGGAGGGAGTAGCTGCCAGAAATGGACACATATTGCGATTGGTCGGATACAAACGATTGAAACCAGGTTAGCGTGCGATCACCAATACCAGAGTTTTTAAGTTTTTGCTATAGGATGCCATGGTCTACTGTGTCAAAGGCTTTGGCAAAAATCAAGGAAGATGGCTCCAGTTAAGTTTCCTTGTTCCATGCCGACTTGGATATCATTGCACACTTTTAAAAGGGCGGTTATAGTTGAGTGATTTTAATGAAAGCTGGATTGATCTGGGGTCAAATAGTTTGAACATTGATAATGTGTGTACACGCAATTACGTGATTATTTTTTCCAAATTTTTTTACATTACAGGGAGCAATGATATCTGACTGTAGTTGGATACCAAAGTACTGTCTCCACTTTCATGGATAAGTATCACTCTCTGTCTTCCAGAGTTTGGGTATGTAACCAGTCGCCAGTTATTCATTGATTAGGGTTGTGACAGGATTTGCAATTGCCGGCGCACTGATTTTCAGCAGCATTGCTGGGATTTGATCAGGTCCAGACTGGTATTTCATTTTTTGATTACGGAGAAGTTTAGTAACTACACTGACTGACAGTTGCCAGAAGAACTCGAATTACAATAGTATATTTTTAAGGAAATGTTGATTAAAAAATTTTTTTAACCTTTTTAAAGTCTTTTATTAAAAAATCCGCAAGGTTTAGATTGTAAAAACAAATGACATTTATGGAAACCTTTTTGAAAAATATAAGGAAAAAAGTGAATAGGCGCAGATCGTAAAATAAACAATACAAAAAACCCCAAAAATATAATACAAAACAATAAGAGAAACACAATAAAAAACAATAAGAATAAATGAATGCTGCAAGGTCCCATGTGGATCCACCTCCTATGTCCACATAACCGTAGATAGCAATAAAAATACGAAAAGGTCCTCGCGCAGTATAGACAAAATATATTTAAGTTCTCCCTTGATGATCCCTCTGAATTCCTAAAAGACATAAAGATAGACACATATTGCGCAGTATGTCTGGAAATGGGAATAAAGGTCGAGGAAAGGTGGTTTATTCAACTCACTATTTCAGGAGCCATGTGATAGCCGGCTCTAAGCGAAAAAGCATGGGATATACACAATGTTGAAGCGATATATTCACCAACACTTTGCTTAACAGGTGGTCCACTCCCCAATGTAGCATCCAAAATGATAAAGGATATTATTCGGTATGCAGGTTGCTTGTCATCTAAGTGCGCCGAAACCCGGAAGTGTATGGAACCGCGGGATTTAATTTTTGTAATGTCCGTTTTTGGCGCCATTATTTCCTGACTTCTGTGAGTATAAAAATGTGGATTTTATGTATTGTATTTTAGATGCACTTTGAGAAAGACTGAAAGTCGAAACGCGTTAGTGCTACTTTATTTTATCCATTAAACATCCTTTTTTGGATTTGAATCTATCTACGTGCATATATTTCTTTGGGGTACTCAACCTGCAAAAGGATTGTCCTGCATACCGAATAATATCCTTTATCATTTTGGATGCTACATTGGCGGAGCAGACCATCTGTTAAGCAAGGTGTTGGTGTTGGTGAATATATCGCTTCAACATTGTGTATATCCCATGCTTTTTCGCTTAGAGCCGGCTATCACATGGCTCCTGAAATAGTGCGTTGAATAAACCACCTTTCCTCGACCTTTATTCCCATTTCCAGACATACTGCGCAATATGTGTCTATCTTTATGTCTTTTAGGAATTCAGAGGGATCATCAAGGGAGAACTTCAATATATTTTGTCTATACTGCGCGAGGACCTTTTCGTATTTTTATTGCTATCTACTGTTATGTGGACATAGGAGGTGGATCCACATGGGACCTTGCAGCATTCATTGATTCTTATTGTTTTTTATTGTGTTTTTTATTGTGTTTCTCTTATTGTTTTGTAGTATATTTTTTGTGTTTTTTGTATTGTTTATTTTACAATCTGTGCCCATTCACTTTTTTTCCTTATATCTGTTCATTCCATTTCTGTAAGTGTGGCAGCGATCGAAAAATATGTCTGTTTTTGATTATAGAGAAAATTGGCATCAAAATGTGAATTCCCTGTTCAATCATACCTTAGAAAATGATAATGTTCCCGATTCAGTTTTGGTCAGTGATAACTTAGATGTTATATGTGATAATTTGGAGAAATTACTCATTAAGGAGTTGAGCTTAAAATGGGATGTATTCACCTTAGAAAAATATATTGAGAAAAAAATCTCACCGAGGGGTCTAAGATTCACAAAATGGCCCACCTTTGATCGAGAGAAAGATTTTTATTAAAATTTGGAATAATGCCTTAGACTCCTTCTCGATGGAGATGATGCGGATCGTCATTAAACAATGAGTAGACACTCTAGGAGACCTGGACAAATCAATTAGAATCATACGAGAAAAATTAGAACCTTTCCTTGATACTCAAGATTTTAGTTTATTGTCCAAAACAATGACAGAAAAACTTAAAATTGAAATCCAGATTGCTAAAAAGAAAGAATTTTTTTTACGTGATCTTGACGATTACATGATTGGGAATGTTAGAAAATGGCCTAAAGAGCAGCATAAATCATTTCAAAAGAATATAAAAACAAAAAAAGAAAGAGTATATCATAACAATAGAACACCTAAAAGAAATAATAACTTTTTCCCCAAACCAACTTCGGGTAGAGGGCATAATTGGGGACCTAGAAAGTTTATACAACAAGATACCCCCAAATACTATAATGAAAGGGGTCATAATGCTCGAAAATGAAATCCCTATGTGTGGCATAGAGTGGGCCACCAGCATCAATCATTCAATTATAAAAGTAAAGATCAGATCTCTAATAAAGCTCCTACTAATAACATTTTGTCCAAGAATAGATATGAGGCTATTAGACCACACGAAGATATAGGATCACCTTTTCCCCAAGTCAGGTTTTTAGACAGACCACCGATCCCGAATCAAAAGTTGACAACTATAATACCACCTCTCAAACGTACAAGAGAGGTGGAAAGTCCAGAACCAAAAGAAAGACGGGAAAAGAAGGAAAAGAGATAACCATCTTCAATCTTTCCCACAAAATACTTAGTAAAACCCAAGAAAATATCCTTAAAGGTCTCAAGTTTGCCCCCAGTGTGGGTTTAAATAAATTCGAAACCTACTTAGATATAAATAGATATATTAGAAAATTATGCCTTAAGAGGTATTTTGTAAATCAAGAACCCACTGGTTTGGTTACAAATGATACTGGATTTTTTCACACTTCCCTCAAACCAAAATCTACATTCTTTCCAATCTGCTATAAAACAGACAGTATGGAAACATTTGAAAAGGCGTGTATAGATGATATTAAAAAAATCAAACCCCTGAATAAATATCAATACAATTTGTCCAGTGCAGAGAGAAAAGAACTGGATATATTACGAAGAGATAGAAGTATAGTTATAAAACCTGCAGACAAGGGGGGGGGGTATTGTTATTCAGAATACACAACAATATCTTGATGAAATTTTTAGACAATTACAGGACCCTACGACATACAAAAAATTGAAAAATAATCCATCTAACCCTATTAGTAAGGTATATTTAGAGTTTTTAGCACGTGGGCTATCCTGTAAAGTTCTAAACAAACGAGTTTGATTTCCTTACTCCTACACATTCACGTATTCCAGTAATTTACACTCTACTGAAATTACATAAGAATTCCACCTGCCCTCCCGGTAGACCCATCGTTTCTAGCATTGGATCTACACTATCTTCTTTATCAGAGTATATTGACTCTATACTCCAACCATCGGTCATTTCCCAACCGTCATACCTTAAAGATTCTATTAATCTTCTTCAGATTGTTAAGGACTTGGCATGGGTAGATGGTATGAACATGGTAACATGTGACGTTGGTAGTTTGTACACTATTATTGATCATGATAAGGGTTGTGAAGCAGTCAAATACTATATGGAGAAATCTGGTCAATTTCCTCCAAGTCAAGTTGACTATACCATAGAAGGTATTAATCTGATATTAAATAACAATTTTTTTTTGGTTTGAGGGACATTTTTATTTACAGACCAGAGGTATGACGATGGGGACCAGGTTCGCCCCCAGTTATGCAAATCTTTTCATGTCCTATTGGGAGGAATGGTTTATTTATTCGGGACATGAGTGGGGGGCGAGCCTGGTCCTAGATCGTCGTTATATAGATGAGATTTTCTTTATTTGGAAGGGAAATCAGCTTACCCTTAATTCCTTTCTATCATATCTTAACTCTAATACATGGGGTATAGTTCTCACCCATAATACTAGTAAGGTTTCTGTTAATTATTTGGAATTATTTGTTCTAAATGACGTTCTTCAGACTAGAACATTTTTCAAGCAGGTCGATTATTAATAGTTTTATAGATATTACCAGTTGCCATCATGCTCCCTGGCTTAAAAACATTCCGAGGGGACAATTCTTAAGAATGAGACATAATTGTTCTCAGAATATAGATTTTTGTAGTCAGACAAACATCCTTAAAGAACAGTTTATCCTAAAAGGTTATAATACCGTAGATATTGAGCGAGAATACACTGTTGCTCAATCTCAAGATAGAAACCAACTTTTGCAATATAAGCACAAATCCAATATTAAAAATAATGCTCTAGTGCCTTTTATCACTACCTATTCTGCCAATTTTGGCAATGTGAATAGGATTCTCAATAAACACTGGCATCTCATCAAAAAAAATAAAGATATTAAAGATTCTGTGGGTCCTAAACCCAGAATAGTGTATAGAGCAGTTAAAAGTTGCAAGACAGTGTTAACCAATAGCTTTTTGGAAAAATAAAAAAAGGAAACTTTTTTGTCTGGATTCAAAAAGAATAAAAAAGTTTTTTTTTAGATGTGGCATGCGCAAATGTTGCAACACCACAAAAGGAAACAAGAGCACTCAATCTTTTACGTCCCACTCTAACCATATCAGTTATAATATTGACTCTTATACAACATTGGAGGAACCACATGATATATATTTACTATGGTGCCCATGCGGCCTCCAGTATGTGGGACGCACTATTAGGATGCTTAAAGTTAGAATCTCAGAGTATATGTACAACATTAGGAGGAATTATGATAAACAGTGTTCCAGTTCATTTCCCGAAATATCATAATCGTGATCCTAGCCTGTTGAGATTTATTGGGATACAACAAGTTGACAAACATTGGAGGGGAGGCAATCCTCTTGGCAATATAAATAAATTAGAGGCTAAATGGATTTTCGAGTTGGGTAGTTTAACCCCAGATGGGCTAAATATAGATATGGAAATCAATGGATTATTGTGATTGCATTAGATTATCTTATCGAGATGCAGTTAGCTGTATCATTAGAGATGCAGCCTGATTAGCACGCCACATCCATTTAGAAAATATCTATTATCACTTCATTTTATTTAATTATATTTTTTAGATCTTTTTAGAACCTTTTTTCCTATTTCATTTTTATCGTCTTACTTCCCTGAGTTAAGATGGCGTCTGCGATTATGTGAGGGCAGGTGACATCTCTAGGCCGGCGGTCTGATTGCGCACCCGCCGGAGAGACGTTGCTTGTCATCTACATGTGCCGAAACCCGGAAGTGTATGGAACCGGCGGGATTTAATTTTTGTAATGTCTGTTTTTGGCGCCATTATTTCCTGACTTCTGTGAGTATAAAAATGTGGATTTTATGTATTGTATTTTAGATGCACTTTGAGAAAGACTGAAAGTCGAAACGCGTTAGTGCTACTTTATTTTATCCATTAAACATCCTTTTTTGGATTTGAATCTATCTACGTGCATATATTTCTTTGGGGTACTCAACCTGCAAAAGGATTGTCCTGCATACCGAATAATATCCTTTATCATTTTGGATGCTACATTGGCGGAGCAGACCATCTGTTAAGCAAGGTGTTGGTGTTGGTGAATATATCGCTTCAACATTGTGTATATCCCATGCTTTTTCGCTTAGAGCCGGCTATCACATGGCTCCTGAAATAGTGAGTTGAATAAACCACCTTTCCTCGACCTTTATTCCCATTTCCAGACATACTGCGCAATATGTGTCTATCTTTATGTCTTTTAGGAATTCAGAAGGATCATCAAGGGAGAACTTAAATATATTTTGTCTATACTGCGCGAGGACCTTTTTCGTATTTTTTTTTTGAAAAATATAATGAGATAAAACATCCATGTTACGAACAGCTGCTTTAATAGTAATACATTATATATACATTTTTTTTTTTCTGAGAAAGGATTTTACCAGGAAGGATACATTGAGATTTCTCTCTGTTTCAAGTAGGTCCTGGGTGTCGATTATGTACTGTTAGGTGTCTTGCCCAAGGACACTTACTGGAGAGGTGCTCTTGCTGGGATTCAAATCTGTGTCTCCACGGTCTCTACAGTTATAGAGATGATGTTACCTCTACTCCACCCAGCCAGTACAATACAATTTGTATTAATACTGCATACAGAATTTTATCCTTTTAATATACATGTCATTAATGTACAGGGACTGTAGGTAATAGACATGTGCACAGTCGAAATCTTCAGTTCGTTTCAAATATCTTGTTTATAAAAAGGAATTTCCATGCAAGTTGTTGCTGAAAGAAACTTTGTCCATGTCGGATGATTTCCACCACAAATGTGTTTTATTATGGCAAACTAGATCCCTCTAATTTCTCACTTCAATGTGATCTTGGCAAAGGGGTAAGATGTTTTGTGCAATGGACACTGATACTTGGGTGGACATTTGAATTTGAGGTTTTCTTCTATGTTTTACCTCTTCTTACTGGTTTCCTCGACCTGCGTACGTTTACTGCTTTTGTGATTCTCACATGGTTCCCCTCAATCTCTGCGTTCTCTTAAAGATCCACTTTAGTTTTTTAAAATGGTCAGGCTGTGTGGAGTATCCACCCTGTCTCTGAAGCAAAGGAGTATCCTCTGCCCACACAAACCTAATTAGGCAGACGGGATTTGTATATTCGGTTTGTCCATCACCTACAGTATGTTTTCGCATGCTCTGTGTGTCAATCTTATCCTGTCTCCAAATGTTGCAGTAGCAGCTTTCGGGGAGACAGGAGCCAATGGATTGGACCTACACATGCATGAGCAGTTCCAATCCATCATTCTGTGTAGGTGTCAGGAAAGTCTTTGACTGTATTTAAGCACAAAAATATAAGAGGAACCACTATGCAGTAATCTTGCCTGTACATGGCAAGTACCAGAGTCAGGAGGAATGATATATATATATATATATATATATATAACGCTACCTGTCTGCTGGTACCAGTGGCGTCAGGTTTGTAGTTGATCAGGCTGTATAAATGAGTCCCCAACAGAATGAACAGGACGTCCACGTATATATTCCGGCAATAGAGTTCGTGAGGGTTTGTGAGAAGAATAGCACAGGTCGAGGGCAGGCGGAGTTCAATACAAAGTCGATAATCAAGCAGAGGATCAAAAGCCAAGGGAGTCAGTCAAATATTAGTTCGCAGGATAAAGGGTAATTAGCTCAGTTTCAAATAGAATATTAGAGCGAGGACTTCCCCACCGGTGTCTTCTTTATAGGGCATCTTGTTAGGCAGCTGGGAATAGATCTGACGTCATTCGTCTGCATCTCTCTATGCCTATAAGGCCAATCGGGACCATGCGCGAGGGGTCCGGTCTATCGGCGAAGGAGGCTCCGGTCTGTGCACAGCCACGGTGTAGCGCCGATGCTTCAGGACACCGCATTGCTGCTGTTCGGGGACCCGCCGAAGGTGCCGTCACACGGTCTAGAAGGTCGGTAAGGGCAGTATCCTGACAGTAGGCGGTACGGAACTTGCATACAAAAGTATGCACTCTACGAGTGACTATGCAGTTTGCGCAACACAAGGTGAGCTAGACACATGCTGGGGCATCCACATACTGGAAGACCTGAGCTGGAGTGGAGGAGCAGAGTGCACAGACAGGGAGGTGTCAAATTTTTTAAACCGTGTCCCTATAAAATAACTGACAGGATTTGTAATCGGGTTAAACGGTCAGTTTTCTTCATAACTTTTCCTCAGTTTGAGAAATATTATCTACTCACATGGTATATATTGCTTTATTCTTTATCTACTCGAAGCAGCCATCAGGGGGTGACAGCCCATGACATGTTCAGGGGCCCAAGTGCCAAATGGCTAATGGTCGCTCTATGTTATCCATGAATGGTCAACAAAGATACCAGAAATTTTCCCAGTGGGCCGCGGCTTCTAGGTGCCGGTCTCAGCACTCTGGCTCATAACGGAGGGGTCAATTTTAGTATGCACCAGGGAACCCTTTTTATCCCCTTGCTGGACCACCAGGGATTTAGCCCATTATATATATAGATATATATATAGTCGGTTTGCAGAAAGAGGCAAAATGTTATATTTTTATTTGGCTTTTTGAAATGGCCAGCTGACAGAAGGGGGCCCTGACCAGTGGTTTAGTAAGAGGCCCCATGATTTCTGATGGCAGCCCTGGATCTATTACTTATGTATCCGTTGATGTGCTGTAGATAATTGTATTGTTTATATAGTGGCAACCATTTCTGCAGTGCTTGACAATAAATGATGAAGAATAAAACCTTTAAACTAGAATAATTACAAGTAAACTTGGGGACCAGAGATGAAAGGTGTAGAGGACCCTGCTCAATCTAGGTTCAACTTTTTGATGACTCCAAATGTCTGCCTCTTCATTAGTCCCACTCAATAAAGTGCAGGGATGATGAACTTTGGCACCCCCAGATGTTTTAGAACTACAGGTCCCGTGATGCTTAGTTACACCAAAGGCTGACTGGGCATTATGGGACATGTAGTTCAGAAGCATCAGGGAGCCAAGGTTCATCATCATTGCTGTAGTGACTACATTCTTTTTATTTCTCTCTCTAGACTCGGGTCATAGTAAACATCTCGCTTGACATTTGCTTGCTTTAACCTATTCCTGCAAATGCTTGTTGGACAAAACATAAATACTGAACTCCATAGAAAACCCCTGAATAAGGACCGGAACTAAGAAGCAAAAATGCATCTTGCCGTATGATGCGTTTTGTTAGAAACCCAGAATTTACAGTTTTTAAAAAAGAACTTGCAGTACTTTCCACAGTCGCAAAAAATGTCTTAATATGTGCCTGTAATACATGGTAATAACAAACGATAAATTCTTTCAGACGTGTGAGAAACTGGAAAATAACTTTGATGACATCAAACATACGACTCTTGGTGAACGAGGAGCCCTTCGGGAAGCAATGAGGTAAATCAAAATCGCCATGGCAACAGAGGCAAAGAAAAAGCTGTTTTTCATTATTGGGGGAACAAATGAGTTCATTGCCACCATTTCACTCTGGTCTCGAAGGTATTAATTTGTCACAGGAGAGAGTTCCCTTAAGGCAGTGCTTTGGCTGAAAGCTAAAGCTGCATAAATGTTAGGCCTCGGTGCGCAGTAAAAATGTAAATGTTTAATTGGTTACTTTAAATTCTTAGGATTTCCCTAATTTATATTTATGCTAATCTGAGTTAAATGTAAATTCTGACATTGCACCCATTCGGCATGTCTAAATACACTTACTGTAGACCTTATAAAAAGCAGATCAATTATAAAACCTTGAAATAAATGTTAAATATTAAACCAATGTTCAAATAATACTTCATGGTTTTATAAGCAGCAGTCGAGATCCCTTTTACGTACTGCTCATGTATGAACTCTACGTATACATATAATGCTTTGTTTACAGAAATAAACATTAATTTAAGCCTATTTCAAATTATAATGAAATACAACATCTGCATAACATATCTCTTACAAAAGGCTCACGCTAGAGGAACGGCCGTGTTCACTTATAGAAGTCGTATAAAAACAACATACAGAATTTTATTCTTTTAATATGCATTATTAATGCAGAGGGATACTGTAGGCAGCTGCCTTTTTTCTGCATCCTCAACTCTACAATATTGTAGCTCACACATCATGGATTGGCTGTAGCCATGCAGTTAGGGATGAAGAGTGGTGATGGGCCGAACACCCCCGTGTTCGGTTCGAATCCGAACTCGAACATCCGAAAAAGTTGGAATTCGAACATAATGCAAGTCTATGGGGCTCAAAAGTTCGAAAATTAAAGTGCCCTCCAAAAGGGCATATATGCAAGATATTGGCCATAAAGGGTTTATGGGGGTCCGGGTACTGCCCTGGGGGACAGGAAACGATATCCATTTGATAGTTCATTTTGAATTTGATAGTTAGTTGATATCCATTTGATAGTTCATTTCAAATGTTAAAAAAGGTGTGGGAAATGTTGAATCCCATAGCATTCAATGTTGTGGGAAATGTTTTACCCCATAGGCTTCAATGTTAAAAAAAGGTGTGAAAAATGTTGAATCCCATAGGCTTTTTTTTTTTTTTTTTTTGGTTGAACTTTATTCGAACGGCCCAAAAAGTTAAAAGTTCGCAAACTTTCGAACTGCTGATATTCGAATCGAACTTCGAACGGATTCGAACCGGCAGCCCATCCCTAATAAAGAGGAAGGCGGAGAAAATCCCAGGAATAATGGGAGTGCTACAATAGCTCCTTGTTTGGGTGGGGGTGTGTGTGTGTGTTTTTACACAAAACCAGAAGGGGAGAGCACTCCATTACACAAGCGAAACCACTAATGATTGCCCTTATGGGGTCAACTCGCTGAGGACCGAATCCATCAGGATTTCAGAATCCGGGAGAATCTGATGTCTGAGAGGAAAGGGGATCACGGCAGTAGAGCTGCATCCACCAGTGTGTACACTTGCTGGTAGCACTGTGCATGGTCTCTCTGAGGACACGATGCATGGAGTCAGTGTGACTCCAAGCAGCATGTCACAAGCTAGCACTGCCCAGACTCCCCCAGTGTAGCCACGTTCCCAAGCAGCAGGACCATTCCAGTGAAATCAGAAGGGTGAGCATTACAGAAAAATTGAAAGATCAAAAACATGCCAGTTTTCGGAGTCTGCCAGATTTTGGAATTCCAGATTAGGTGTTCACTAACTGTATTAAAAGTGCTTATGGTTGTCTTTGACTTGTTGAGACTCTGACACTATCAGGGTTATTCAGAGAAAGGTGAAACTCTGGAGAGCTTTTGGAGAAGTGAAAATTCGAGGTCAAAATAGCCAAACCAGAAAAATTCTCCCCTTTATCTCACTTTCCAAATCGGCTAATTTGACCTAAAATTTTCACTTCTCCAAAAGTTCTCCAGAGTTTCACCTTTCTCTTAATAACCCTGTATGCTTCACGAACAAAGGAGAATATGCCTAAACTATACATTCCAAAGATGTAATGTGTATTTCTCTGTTGGTATTCATTTTAAATCTAGTCCATTCTAAAACTTCTAATCGAAAACCCTTTTTTTAGACTTTTTATAATGCAAAAACCTCGCATTGCAGCCACATTCCATAACGTTCAAGCATTCGGCTTGGTATAATGTTTCAATTCTTTAGCTGCAATAAAGGATGAAGTATTAGTTACTTTAAAGCCTATGATACTGATGTAAATTTCAAATTTGAGTTATCATACTGTGAGGAAATGAGTATGTCATATGGAGTTTTATAATGAAGATAATACTGCAGTCCCTAAGCTTAAATATCAGAATATCTTATCATAATGAATCACCGGTCCCTTAAAGAGTTCTAGACTAGATAGTCAGGCTACCACTGTGGTGAAAAAGAGAAACGGAATAATTTTATCATTTGAGCAGTTCGAAAGTTTTGTAAATTCTAATTTCTGATTGCTGCGTTTTCAACAGTGTTAAAGTTTTGAAACAACGACAAATCACAAAAGGAAAAAAGCCTCAGTCCTTGCACTGGCCTTAACACTTGGCTATGGAGATATGTGTGAAGAAAGAGAACCCTGCACACACATAATATCTGTATTCAAATAAAAAATGGCTGTATCCTTCTAAGGCAGTGGTGTCCAACCTTGGCCCTCCATCTCCTGTTGCCTTAATGAGTGGCTGAACCTCATGGGAGATGTAGTTCTGTAACACCTGGAGGGCCAAGGTTGGACACCACTGTTCTAAGGGTTCTTCCATTTGATGTCTTCTGAAAATAACCAACCTGACCAAATGAAAAGACACTGCTGTAAATGTACAAAAGAGAAAAAAGGAACTATTCTTCTTGCTTCAGCAAAAAATTAGCATTTTCAGAAATGTCTGATGTTTTGCAGGAGCGTGTATTTTTAGTCCCTATATTGCCATCACCTTTAAACATCCCTCCTTAAGTCCTCCAACCATTCCACCCTTATACTATCCCCTATACTCCTCTACACCCTTAACTGTTACAGTTGGATTACTGTTAGGGTTAGGGTTACTGTGTGGCTTTCTTGTTCTGTTCATGTTAGGGTTAGGGTTACTATGAGACTTGCGTGTTCTGTTCATGTTAGGGTTACTATGAGACTTACTTGTTCTGTTCTTGTTAGGGTTACGGTTACTGTGAGGCTTACTTGTTCTGTTCATGTTAGGGCTACTGTTTGGGTTACTGTTAGGTTTACAGTTTCTGTTTTGATTTAGGGTTACAATTACTGATTTTTGTTTGTGTTGGGGCTAGGTATCCTATTGCACATGGTGCAACTTACTATTTTTTTTATGTAGACAAAATGATTTCTAATTTATCGAGTATTTTCAGATCGATTCAATACCAGTTAATCGTTTTTGTTTCAATTCAGCCTTTTGAAATTGTACGTGCTCCTGACTTGTCGATATTTTGACCAAAAAACAATATGTTTTCTGACACCGTTTGCATATGTCCAATAATGAATGTTGTAAACGAATATGAATGCTTTTCATTGTTGTATAGGCTACTAGGGACTTCCTCAAGTGTAATGACTAAAACAGCCAAAAAACAAAGTTACAAAAATTCTTTACAACTCCAATGCTCCTGCAAGATTGTGTATGTATGATCTCACAAGTTCCATAAACACAACGGAAGGACAAGGAAGAACTATTTGTTGTTGGTGTCATTCCAGTAGCAGTGTGAGGAATCATCAGACTGCACTCTCCACTTTACTGATGGATGATGAATTTTGGAGAAGTTTTATTCCTCATTTTGTGGCTCAGCATCAACCAGTACATATATGCTTACTGTGCAACGCAAACGTACATTTTTATTGTGTAATTGTTTTATACGTGCTAGATAAAAGTTGACCCATTTGTGAGGACAGCTAACCAAACTGCAATGCATCTTATACTTAGACTAATAATGAATAATTTCAGACTGTAATATCCCCAAGTAAGAAATATTGTGCATATGGTGACGATCTGCCTGTTTGTACATGTTGGATTACTATTTTGAGCCACTTGCCTGGAATTACCTGGTGTTGAAGAGCTTTTCTGGGAAGCTACCACCCTACCTGAATAGACGGCTTCCCCCAGCAGCTCCCTCATCCTATAACCTCCGATCCAGGACCAGCACCTTACTTGCAATACCACAATACAAAAAGACAGTGGCTCGATCCTCATTTTCCTACACAATTATGGAATAACCTCAGACGCCATCAAATCTTCCCCCAGTCTAAAGTCACTCAAGAGCTCCCTATTAACATACCTCAATACAGAATACACCTGTAAACATGTAACATAATAAATATATTTCCTACATATTTATTTTCTGTTAATCTGTATATTTGTTTTTGTGTTAATTTCTTGCATTTTACTACTTTGTATTTCTATAACAATGTTCTTGAACCCAGGACATACTTGAAAACGAGAGAAATCTCAATGTATCCTTCCTGGTAAAATCCTTTATAAATAAATTAAATTTTCTTCAAATTTCAACAAATGAATATTCTTCCCCTGGATATACAGGAAAGCAATGTCTTTAATTTGAGGTCCATGTATTTTTGTTCTGCAGAATACTTTGTTATAGAACCCCAATCTTCTCATAGAAACTTTCATTATCATTATTATTATTTTCATTTTTGCACCACAAATTTTTCCCAGCTTGCTAACTCTAGGCCAAAGGGCCTAATTTATTAAGCTGTAGTTGATGTCGATTTGTAGAACGATCTTGAGAAAATTGCTTTTCCAGATGAGCACTCTTTCTGCTCCTAGAAAAGCCTTAAAGCTCCCAATTTAATGACAGGAAACGGTAATTTAATGATAAAAAAATAAGTTGTGTTCAAATGTATTTATACAGTCTTTTTTTCCAAATAATATATATAATCTCAAAGTTTAAAGTCCTAGGTAAATGTGTTCACAAGCCACTATGAATATTTAATTCATAAAATCAGACACGGTTAGTGAGAGTAGGGCATGTGTTAAAATGAGTGCACTTTAAGGGCTCTCCTATCCGTTACAAATTATTTAGGCATTTCTTAAAGGACATCTTGACATTTAATGATGTCTTGATTTTCTATTTATTTTTCCATTGGCATACCAGTGAGACCCTGTAAAGAAAATTAATAATAAAGAAAACTGATGATGAATAGGAGGGATATTTATTAAAAAATAATTTTTGCCAAAGGGTGAATTAATGGCTTTGAGGCTAGGGTCAGAGTGGGGCAGTCGGAACGCGCGTGCAGGCGCACTAAATCACGGCGGCAGTAGCAGCACATAACGGCCAATGACGGCCAATATACGCAGTACGTGCGTACGAAAGTGCGCCGACACCACGCAACCGGCAAATGAACGCATTTTTCTCAGAACGTGAAACCGCTGCTACAGACGTACAGAGTGCGCTGCGGCCGCATGGCAGCGTGTGTGCGTGATTAGGAGACGTCAGACGCTGCTAGTGTGCGGCCTACATAACGTTCAAACAGCCGGATTTCCCTAGAATTGCGTTGGTGAGTACCTGCGACTGTGCGACTGTGGTCGTCTGACCACTTAAGCGTATTCCGTGAAAAAATGCGTGCGCACGCATCGACGTACATTTTGACGGTGGCCGCAGAAAATGCGCTCATCTGTCCCTAGCCTAAAGCTGCTGACATCATTTTACTGTGACTACACTTAACATACTTGTAAATAATATAGATTTCTATTTGTATCATAGGCAGACTGGTTGTTTCATCCCTTGTGACATTTTATGTTGTGTTTCCTTCATTTATGGAATTATTGGTGACTGCACAAGATACAATGTATTTTCAAATTTACTGCTTTTTTCAGCCATTTTTCTGTTCAGGTGACTTAACCTCCCTGGCGGTTATCCCAAGTGTGGCTCAAGGTTAAATTTCAATGCTGTATTGGTATCCCCGAGCCACACTCAGGCTGGATATAGATACATTACCTGTCCCTGTGCTCCCTCGCTGTCCCCACAGTCTCCTCCGGCAATCACAGCATTTTGCTTCCTGGTTCCCTTCTCGCGAGAAGGGAACCAGGAAGCTTGAGGTCGCGATTGCCGGAGGAGACTGCAGGGACAGGTAATGAATCCAGCGGTATCCCGAGTGTGGCTCGGGGTTACCGCTTCCAGCATAGGAACTTAACCTTGAGCCACACTCAATATACCGCTAGGGGAAAATAAACAAAAATAAATCCTAACGATTCTGACATCTAGGAGATGTCAGAATCGTTACGCCAGGGAGGTTTATTAAAGGCAGGACAGCATTTCAGTTAAGCTGTTGCAGTAGGCTCTATTATGATATATATGTATCCTTTGTTCACATATATCTTAATTCTAATATATTGCCTAATTTTAAACAAAGTTTTAGCGACTCGCTCTAAAAAACCTTCTTTAGCGTTTGCATTTAGCTCACACCGGGGATAGGGCCCAAAATGTTTTCCGAAGTGAAAAATAGAATATAGCATATTGAATAAAATATTATATGCTGTATATACAACCCCCCCCCAACTAACCTCATTCTACGTATGTCTGTAGTATATTTATTCAATGATGTTTTTTCACTACTGTCTGAGACAGAGGTGTACAGCTCAGCTGTTATATCTTGGTTGCACTTGGTGGTTTTGGAAATGACTAGAGGAAACCTAAACCTATTCTATGAACAAAGTTCCTTTTTGGCTGTAACCCTAGCCAACCGGTAGTACAAGTGCAACCCTAATACAACCCTAACAGGCAAGCTGCACTAGTTTTCTAATTTGGAATTTACTGATCAGAACACAGTGTGTCTCGTATCAATGTTTTTCTATCTTCAGATCATCGCCTTTGCAATGTTTGTCAATTTTCAGAAAATTGGTTTTAATTTTTTTTTTTTTTTTTTTTATGGATCATCATCCAGTCTACTTGATTGTCACTTCTATTTTTATGGTGTGGTTTAAACTTTGAATTGAATTGGCCACACAAAATCTCCGTTTGGCCTCACTTTAAAATGGATTGTACAAGTCTTTAATGCAATACCATATTTTGACAGGAGATTGCTATAGTGAATTGGTTTTTACCAAGTTTACAAAAGCTTATAAGCTTATCCTAGCTTACATGGATTTTCATGTATAATATCTGAGATAACATAAATAATGTCATGGTCACATTAGTATTAATATTTTTTTTTATTTCACATAGTAAAGAAAATGATTTTTTTTTTCCCCTTTTGAGAATTTTACCAACTGTTCGGGATCAGGGAGGTTTTAAGGAGATTTGCCTTCACCACACGGTTTTCTAAACCATCTTTCAACATTAAGCAGAACAAAGCACTTAAGACTGACTTATGGGTGAGGGACTAAAACGAAAGAATACACAGTATGAATTATGTGGTAGGAATTTATGTATTTCTCTAAAATAAACAAAAAATGATCTCTAAGGGGTTTATAGAATTTGTGATTTAAAGAGACACTCTAATACTATATTTGGTTTTGAACTAAATCAATTCAACGTATTAAAACATGTATTTTCTTATTGTACATCCCTTATTTATTTATTTCTTACCTGTAGTCCAATAATCCTATTTTTATTTTTTTTATGGTTTATGGTTATCTCCTGATCTAAATGCATACATTCGTCTATCAGAGAGATTTGCATAAATGTGCAAGGCAGAACCAAGAGTCGTTGCGGGAACGTATCACTCACAGCAAGGCTTTTCTGGTGCTGTGAACTTTAACTTTTACTCTCTTGCAAGTGTAAATGCCTGCACTTACTCAAGGCCGATTCGATTTCTGCTTTCGTTAAACGCTGTAAATTTTGTTTTGTAGCCTATTTTTAAAGCTTTAATTTCCTTGCAGGATTTCGCAGCTTGATTATGATTACACGATCACTCTACACAATCGTGCAACTAACGATAGGTAAAAGTAGGGCCACCCATACAAATTGTGGAGTCCTGGACTAAAATGTCTGGGGCCCTACTCCACTCGCTTACACATACAGTATACGCTCAAACAAATGCATATATACATACACCTCTACCTGCATCTATACTTGTAACAGCAAACACATAAACCTTATGTTAACACAAACTCCTCATCAGTCATGGCAATTTAATGGAGAGAGTCTCTTTAATGTGTGCATGGTATCCCTGGTTTCATTGGTCGTATCTCTTGGCATATACCATTCTCATTTACAGCCCTGGATACCCTCTCCATTTCCCTCCCAATTCCTTTGCACTGCATGTACAGTACCTCTCTATTACTGCATGTCCCTCCCAATTCCTGTCCCCCTGTTTGTACCTCTCCAATTCTGCATATGCCACCCCAATCCTTTCCACTGCTTGTACCTCTTCATTCCTCCCCAAACCCCATCTATATCCCCACTCCATTCATCAGAATAGACTACAACGTATTGGTCTAGTAGGTCATGGAACTCTCGATTTTTATTGAATTGATGAACCATAGTGGGTGTATTGCACAAACCAGAAGACATAAACCAATTAGATTGTGGCATAAGCCGTACAGAAAGTCTCCTTTCCTTATGTGACCGGCCTACACCCTCGCTGCCCGTTCGTATGGACTCTGCGTTGTGTGTTGTTCAGCGTCAAAAATGAGACCGGCAACTGGATCGCTGGGAACATGCGATTTTAATCTGAATAAAACATATATAAAACACGGCAATGAGAATATCCTCTGTGACATCCACCTCACACAGCTGCCTCGTGATCTGAAGGGCTGAGTATATACACTAGTCACATCACAATTCAATAGATATATACATATATACAAAAAGAAAATACATAAATTCAACAAGGAAATATACAAATAAAACACAAAAATGGGAATAAAACAAATTCATACCTGAATAAAACCTACAGTCAGGTCCAGAAATATTGGGACATCAACACAATTCTAACATCTTTGGCTCTATACACCACCACAATGGAGTTGGAATGAAACAAACACAATCAGGGTTATCCAAAGAGATCCGAATTGCTTGAGAAGGTAACCGAATGCTGAAAATCAGCATTCGGTTACCTTTCCTGGCCATTCGGCTATCCAGAGAGCAGGCAATTCGCCAAATCCTGGCGAATTGCCTGCACATACGGTGCCTGTTCGGTTCCTGTTCGAGGGCAGTGAAATCCCCATGAAAAAGCACTGCTTCGGCTATTCAGAGAAACAAACCAGCAGTGAAAGGTTCCCCTAATGCCCTGCCATTCGGTGGTTCATTCGGCAATTTTATTCAGGAGAATCCCATAGGCTTCAATGTTAAAAATATTCCCATTTTAATTCAATATCTAATAAACCGTTCATTATAAAATTCTGCAGCAAAAAGTCTCTTTATTTATAGATTTTTTAGGATACTTTAAGCATTTTTCATATTTTTTTTTTTTAAAAAAGTCCGATTTTTTTTTTTTTTTTTTTTTTTTTTTTTTTTTTTTTTTTTTTCAGTTAACTTATTTTTTTTGTAACAGCCCTCTTTATTATCATTCCCTGGACCTCCTGTGAAAATTTCAGACATTTTCGCTAAGTAGTTCTTTGCAAACAGCGTTTCATTTTCACAGATTCATACAAATGGTTTTTCTAATTTATTCACTGCCTCCTCTACGTCACAGCTGCTTCGGCTCTGTGTGATTCGGCTCCTGTTCGGCTCCTGTTCGGCTCCTGTTCGGCTTTTTCGAAGGTTAATCCAGATGTTTTTGCTTGTTTTCAGCATGCATTCGGTTAGTTTTCGTCAGGTTTTCGGCAGCTTTTCCCTGCAATTCGGGGACCCTGTGCTCTTTGCTGAATACACCGCAGGGTCACCGAAATGCAATCGGCAAAAGGAACCGAATTGAAGAGAACGAAAAGTCACCGAACGTGCGGTGACTTTTCGAATCTCTTTGGATAACCCTGAAAGTGCTTTAACTGCAGACTGTCAGCTTTAATTTGAGGGTATGTACATCCAACTCAGGTGAACGGTGTAGGATTTACAGCAGTTTGCAGATGTGCCTCCCACTTGTTAAGGGACCAAAAGTAATGGGACAATTGACTTCTCAGCTGTTCCATGGCCGGGTGTGAGATATTCCCTCATTACCCCAATTACAATGTGCAGATAAAAGGCCCAGAGTTCATTTCAAGTGTGCTATTTGCATTTGGAATCTGTTGCTGTCAACTCTCAAGATGAGATCCAAAGAGCTGTCACTATCAGTGAAGCAAGCCATCATTAGGCTTAAGAAACAAAACAAACCCATCAGAGAGATAGCAAGAACATTAGGTGTGGCCAAAACAACTGTTTGGAACATTCTCAAAAAGAAGGAATGCACCGGTGAGCTCCGCAACACCAAAAACCCAGGAGACCACGGAAAACAACTGTGGTGGATGACTGAAGAATTCTTTCCCTGGTGAAGAAAAGCCTTTCACAACAGTTGGCCAGATCAAGAACACTCTACAGGAGGTAGGTGTATGTGTGTCAAAGTCAACAATCAAGAGAAGATTTCACCAGAGTGAATACAGAGGGTTCACCACAAGATGTAAACCATTGTGTTTGTTTCATTCCAACTCCATTGTGGTGGTGTAGAGAGCCAAAGATGTCAGAATTGTGTCGATGTCCCAATATTTCTGGACCTGACTGTATAAAACACGGCAATGAGAATATCCTCTGTGACATCCACCTACAGACACCAAGCATAGGATTAGCACCGATTTATCACTTGTTGTGCTGATATTTTACCCTCAAAGCCCTGTGCTAAACAATAGAGCTGTTTTATTCTGCACACATGAACCTCCTAGAGGAACTAACATAACTACATATATAAGGGTTAAATCTAAATACAAAAACTGCTTTTGAAGAACTTTTGCATGGGTTTAGAACTCTAAAGGATGAGAATGAGTGCTCTACATTACACCTCCTACCTCAAGCAGCTGCCTCGTGATCTGAAGGAAAAACCCGGGCTCACAGGGGATGAGGTCATGACTCATTAGCATATTAACATTAACTCCTAAACGGCTGCACAAAATTAAAACAAAAACAAACCAAAAGCTTTCTTTGGGTGAGACATTCACAATAATACAGGAGTTTTTCTAAATTGGGGATATTACGGGAATTAACACATACTGTGCTCTTAAAGAGACACACACCTATTTACATCGGTTACACTTACATGTACCAGATTGTAGGTTCCACAAAGGGCCTGGAGAAAATGGTAGCAGTCTTTAGTCCTTCCGTGACCTCGGTCATTGAAGGTAAAGCATATATATATATGAGTGATGTGCATGAGGTGCAGGTAGTTGATAGACTGGAACAGACCTCAATAGGCCGTGCTGCAAGAAGAATTCACAGGGGTAGAAAAGTGGATAGCAAATAACAAACTTTTTCTAAATACTGACAAAACGGTTACAATGCTCTTTGGAACCGCACCTAAACTACACAAATTGCAAACACCCCATCTATGTGTTGGGACAAAATAAAACGGCACACTGACCACAGTCACCTCTCTCAAATACCTAGGTATGTGGTTAGACCCAAATCTATCTTTTGGCCCCCACATCGAAAAACTCTCATCTAAACTTTACCCCAAACTAGGTGCCCTGTACAGAAACAAATCCTGCCTGAGCCCCGCGGTAAGAAAGCAGATTGTACAACAAATGCTTATGCCAGCCATTGAATACGGAGATGTAGTGTATGCAGCCGCCCCGCAAACACACCTCCAGAAACTTACTACATTGTAGCACAAAGCGACAGAATGAGTTATACAATGTAACTACATGACCCACCATTGTGACATGTTAAAAGAACTAAACTGGCCATCGCTGGACTCTAGACGCACCCTTCACCTTTCCAACCTGGTGTTTAAGAGCTTTTCTGGGAAGCTACCACCCTACCTGAATATGCTGCTTCAACCCGGCAGTTCCCTCATCCTATAACCTCAGATCCAGGACCAGCACCTTACTTGCAATACCACAATACAAAAAGAAAATGGCTCGATCCTCATTTTCCTACAGAGCACCGCAAATATGGAATAACCTACCAGACGCCGTCAAATCTTCCCCCAGTCTAAAGTCCCTTAAGAGCTCCCTATTAGCATACCTCAATACAAAATGCACCTGTAAACATGTAACATAATGACTACATTTCCTCCATATTTATTTTTCTGTTAATCTGTATATTTGGTTTTGTGTTAATATCTTGCATTTTACTATTTTGTATTTCTGTAACCACTCCATGTTCTCGAACCCAGGACATACTTGAAAACGAGAGAAATCTCAATGTATCCTTCCTGGTAAAATCCTTTATAAATAAATAAATAAATAAATAAAATAGAATAATCATATTGTCTATGAAGAGGAAAAATGGGTCTCCCCTTACTGGGGTCACCCACATATTCATGGTAGGCAATGGGTAGTTAGACCCCCCCTACCTTTTTCTGCATTGACATCCAGGATGTTAGTAAGGGTTTTGGAGTGCCAATTATAGGAGTAGCGCATAAAGGAAATAATCAGCGTGCCATAAGTCTATTTGATACATGGGTCATGGTGACTGAGCTATGGGAGCCCCAGAATGAGACTGAACACTGGAGAAGCCCCCATATAAAATTGTTAGTTTTTGGAGGTGAACCAATGGCAACTAACCCTGTGTAATGGTTGAGGAGGGGATATTGATATGCTAACCATCCAGGCTAAAAACGTTTACTCGAGACAGATACCATTCTTTAATATACCGGAGTTTAGCAATGGTGACAACAACGAAATTAGGCCCAACATGCAGAGTATAAACCCCGAAGAGAAAAGCACAAAACAAGGCCAGAACAGGGAGGTGTAAATACTGGTCCTTGGAAGGGCAAGGAAATATATGTTTGAGGACTTCCCTAGAGTGTCCATTAGGAACCACAATAGGGAAATGATTTGAATGTTCGTACCTAGCTTATATAGGTATTGGTTGATTATGTTATATAGGTATTGGTATGATTTATAGTTGCGTCATTGCATGGACTCCTCAGCATCTCAATGTATCCTTCTTGGTAAAATACTTTGCAAATAAATAAATTTGATAACAGATACCCTTAGAAGAGCCTTCCTTGTCAACACCTCTGGTGGTTGGATGCAAATTGAATTTAAGTGGGGCACCTGATATGGAAATGCCCTCTCAGACATGGGTTCCCTTTTAATATTGGCCATTGGGTGCAAAGCACGGTCATTGTACTCTAGTAAACTTCAACCGCCAGTGTATTTTGACAGGCTGTGGCCACGCTTGGTGTGTCATGATCTCTGCTAAGGAATCAGCAGTGACAGATGAAGGGTTCATGGTTGGAGGGGACACTGGGCATTCACAGCTGCTTCTCATATCACCTGAAGGTTCTCGGAGTTTACAGCGCAGAGGCACTGGCCCTGTTGGGCAATCAACCTGCTATCTGAATAAGGAGACAAGGGAGGGGTGGTGTCCTCTCTGATTTTGTCTTTTTCAGATTTTCGGACCGTAATTCCAATTAACCTTATGAACCTTGCTCATTCATCGTGCATTAGAAATACATTCTTTGTTAGAATGTGTCACCTCTAACTATAGCACCCAACACTGGCCAATTTGAATGAACCATTTGTAACCTTATACCTATTAAAAAAGAAAAAGCACTACTTTTACTTATACTCCAGTTTCCTTTTAAAATTCTCCTTTGCTCCTTTGACTTCCACATACAGAATGAAAAGTGGCTTTGGGGTAATGATCTTTCAGTACCATAAAGAAGTTTGTTAAGATGCATGTTTCCATAAGTTCCTTTTTTATATGCATGATTTTTAGACTCATTTGAAACCATCTGGATCCCAGGCAAATTTTCACTATGGCCACCTTAAGCACAAACCTGCATCACCATCACCATCTTTTTTCCCTCTTCTGTATCCATAGTCGATTTGCATGTGTGCTCCGTCCTACTCTTTTAGATATTAAAATTTAAATTCCCTTTACAGGTCTCCACAATTTCATGCTTCATGAATAATCCTAATATTTTGGGGTGGATCCTCTTGTAAAAGGCACTTATGGTAAAAAAAAAAAAGAAGAAACCACCCTCAGCTACACCTTAAGTCCACTGTAATGCCCGTGCATCTCAAATTATACAAAGTAATCCTTAGGAACTGTGTGTTTCTTGGCAGGAATGTAAATCTAAACTGGGAGATGGGATTTTTATGAAGAAAAGATGCCTGCGAAAAAAAAAGAAGCTAAATAACATTATTAACTGCAGAAAACTCTTCGACTTTAGCATCACTGCATGCTATATTACAACACAGCATGAATATTGTGCTGGGTAATGGGACTCTGTCCATGTTACATCTTCTGGAATTCTGTCATTCTCAATATGTCTGCTTAGTTTCTGATACGCATCCAAATGGCTTTTTAGCGGCTGGCTACCATAAGGAAATGGACATGTGCCCAGAAACAAGTATATTCGTGCTTAACTCTTTCATAATAATATTTGTCACTTTTGTCAGTGCTGGGATAAATGGTCCAATTAAAATTTTCAGCTGTTAATTTCTGTTATTTAAATTATGAAAAGGCGCGGCTGGAGACTATAAATAAAATGGCACATTTGAAGATACAATTATTTTTATTATTACGTCTGAGTGCAGGAATATTTCATTACTATTCTTTTTTTTTTTTTTTTTTAATCCTCCTTTTTTTCTTTGATCATGGCTGCAACAATTAAAAACAATGGAGAACGGTGAATAACCCGTGTTGTCTTTAAAATATTTGAGTGATTCATTTAAGTAATTTTCAAAAACTAGATAATCTTATTTTTAAATGTGTTCTTGAGAATCAATTTTATCGGTGTTTGTAAGTGTTCTATAGCAGGGCTCAAAATTTCAAGTCCTGAGCTACTAGCCAGGCCTTAAATGTTACTCACCACCACTTGATCCACCTAAACCCAACGTTGCCCTTAACTCCACCCCTAAACACAACCTCTTAAATTATCTTCTGAAATTATACTGTTAAATGTTTTATTCAGAATAAAGTTACAAAAACAAATCGCAACATTAATACCCAGACATATGTATACCCAGACATCAGACCCCAGATACATGTATACCCAGCCGGAACATGTTGCGCAAGCAGCACATAATAAATTATTGTGCTGCCTGCGTGTGCATTTCCACCCGCCCTCACTTAATTTCCACTCGCCAAATGCGAGTAGGCGAGTGGAAATTTTGAGCCCTGTTCTATAGTCCATGTAATAGAGCAGCAGGAAATGCTAGCAGAATGCTTGGTTGTGTAGGGAGAGGTATTGGCAGTAGGAAAAGGGAAGTGCTCATGCCACTGTACAGAGCACTGGTGAGACCTCACTTGGAGTACTGTGTGCAGTACTGGAGACCGTATCTCCAGAATGATATAGACATCTTAGAGAGCGTTCAGAGAAGGGCTACTAAAATGGTGTACAGCTTGAAGGAGAAAAGTTACCAGGAAAGGCTTAATGATCTTAACATGTACAGCTTGGAAAAAAGACGAGACAGAGGAGATATGATAGAAACATTTAAATACGTAAAGGGAATCCGCAAGGTAGAGGAAGGGAGTATATTTAAAAGGAAACAAAGTAGCAAAACAAGAGGAGTCTTAGATTAGAGGAGCGAAGGTTTAAAAGTAACATCAGGAAGCATTGTTTTACTGAGAGGGTGGTGGATACATGGAACAGTCTTCCAGTTGAAGTGGTAGAGGTCAAAACAGTGATTGAATTTAAGCAAGCATGGGATAGGCATAAGGCTATCCTAAACAAAAGATAAATCCAAGTATCCATGTAATTGGGCAGACTAGATGGGCCGAAAGGTTCTTATCTGCCGACATTTTCTATGTTTCTATGTTTCTTTTTACACTTTTAGGTATTCTTTTCAGTCGTACATTTATATTAAGCAGAGCAGGAATGACATACAACTCCTACATTATCACCTTAACTTAATAAGTTATGTTTTAAAATAGACATTTCTCCTGTCGAGTTTTATAGTCCCCTGATAGTAATGAAGCAACAGAGTCTTTGTATAACTGTGATTTTTCTTTTGATTCAGACGGTTCAGAACAAAAAAGGACTTCACCTAAACATTACATCTTTCTTATGAAGTAAAAAAATAAATATATATATATATATATATCATGATCTACAGATCGGAACAGTATTGCAATTTGCAAATACAATATATGTTACAAATGGCATACACTGTAAATTCATTTCATTTTCTCTATGAAGTCTTTGTATTGAATCATTGATATTTTCATTGCATTAGCGGGGGCATAAAAATAGAATAAACCCCTTAATTGAATAGATTAAGGTTGCAGATATTAGCAGGAGATTTTGGAAAATTCATTAGGTGATGACTTCTAATGGGAATAATTGTGTTCTTAATCATAATTGTGTGGCAATTAAAAAAACACAAAGAAGACTAATTGCAGACTAGAGGAGCCAAGCAGTGTTCTGAACTAAGAGCACAATTACACTACAGAAAGACAGTGGAAATTCTAATAGAACTGGTATTAAAACTTAAAAGTCTGCTGGCCCCCCCCCCCCCAATCCACCTCTTTCTTTAATTCAATAGGTATTACCAGGTTTTGTATTACAACAACAAAATCAGATGCACCATACCAGTGCGGAATTGAAATCAAACAGGCAGATCTGTAAAATTGTGTAAAGAATATAAAATTATTCAAATTCCGCTAGAGATGTGTTCACCATACTGCAAGTTAACACTGAATGTCCTAAAGTGTGTGTGTGTGTGTGTGTTTGTACGTACTGTACTTCTAGTGAGGAGGGAACCAGGAAGTATGAGGTCACAATCGCCGGAGGAGACAGCGGGGGAAAGCGAGAGAGCGCACTGGACAGGTGATGTATCCAGCAGCATCCCGAGTGTGGCTTGGGGTTACGGCTTCCAGCATAGGAATTTAACCCCGAGCCACACTCGGGAATACCGCTAGGGGGTCAAAAATAAAATAGACCACTTTTGGACATGAAATTTTAACCCCTTCCCTGCGGAGGACATGTGGGGAATGTCCTCATTGACCCCCGCTGTATGCGGAGGACGTTCCCCACACGTCTTCCGCTCGGCGGGGGGGGGGGGGCAGAGAGATACCCACCTCTCTGGTAAGGGTCCCACGGCGTTCTGACTTCCTGGAAGTCAGGCTCTGCTTTTATAGACCCTCCCACCGTAATGACGTCATCGCGTCTGATGTGATGATGTCATTTCCAGGCGACCCCCCCCCCTCGGCGAAAGCCAGGAGATCGCCTGAAGGAAGGGGGGATCCATTCGGAGGGTCTACAAACAAAAGCCAGGCACAGCTTTGAAGGGCAGTGTCTGCCCTTCAAAGCGGTGCCTGGCTTTAACCCCTTAAATGCTGGACCGCGATCTGGCGCCGTCCGGTGCCAGATCGTGGCCTAGATGCAGTGGGGGCTGCCATCTTGGATCCACCTCCAGGTCCCCCCTCCACAACAGACATCGTCATGAATGGCGGAATGACGTCAGTTAGCTGGGGAACCCCTAGCTGCCCAGGAAATCCCCTGGTGGAGATGGGGGGGTTTGTTTTGAACCCCCATATCTCCCGAACGCTGGCAGCTAGGGGGCCATGTTTGATGTCATTTGAAAGGCCTGAGCATGGCCTTTCAAATGATATTTAACATGACCATGTTTCAAGTAAATAAAAATAAATAAAAATTTTTTATTTTTTTTTTATTTTTTTTATTAATGCAGCAATATTGTTCACATTTCAATTATAATGTGAACAAAGATGCTGCACTAATGCATTTTTCTATGGGATGCATTTGCTAAAAATCACGTAATCCCCCCCCCCCAAAAAAAATTGTAACAAGTCCCAATCTCTAATTTTTTTAACAAGCGCACCCCGTACAAAATATTGACGCAAACATTTGTGTGATAAAATGTGAAAAAAAATTACACACTGTAGATGATTAAAAATGTCTAAATTGTATTGTTTTTTTTTATTAATTTACAGGCAGGACATGGCTTATACATATAAAAATGATATATTATTAGTCTGCCGGAAAGAACGATATATAATATGTCTGGGTCGTATAATAAAATGTGGCTTCAAATCGCGTTTAAACATGATGAGCGAAACCGGTAAAAATGAGCTCAGCACAGAGCAGTGAAATGGCTCAGCAGTGAAAGAGTTAAGAAAATCAGACCACCAGGGAGGTTAAAGTACAAAATTTTATTGATTCGACTTTTCACGCTGCACACTGAAACGTCGAATCAATAAAATTTTGTACTTTGAAGAAGCCCTGTGAGTGCTGTCAATACGTGTGTATGTGATATACTTAGATATATATATATATATCTATCGGTACGTAGTGATACCTTTTTTACTGGACTAACGTTACATTTAAAAGACAAGCTTCTGAGAGTATACCTATAGCTATACTAATCAGTATCCTAGAATTGAACATGATGAATATCTCTTTTTCGATTGAAATGTCAATTATATTTGACCACTACTACCAGACGTTCTGTTAATCTTCATAAGTGCTTTTCGTTTTGTGCCAGTTTGATATGTGTGTGCGTGTCTATATGTATATGGTTTTATATGCGTTTGTTTTTTTACCTTTTTTTTTAAATCTGTTAGAAAATATCCTAAAAGTATGACAGAACGTTGTGTCAGGACTCCTTTATCTAGATTTTATATCGCCTTGTAAACCACAGCTGTCATTTTATATATTAATATTTTTAAGATTAGATTTTTTTTAATGATTTTTGAAAATAATAGCTCAGGTACCATTAATATTGATGCAAATATTAAAATTAGGCATTCCAAATTGATGAGCAGCTTCAGTTGCTATCACCGTTTTATGTTTCATTAATGTACTTCTACACATTGTATACATGGTATAAGACATGATATGCTTCAAGGAGTTGCTGAGCAGGCAAAATATACGTTATTCCAGCAGCAATGTAGAAAAATAATAAAACTTTCCATTATATGGTGTAAATGGGCTCTAAAATTTTGAAAATGTACTATGAAAAAAAAATACATAAGTTGTAGAGTACAATCCAGTTCCGCATCAGGAGGCATCTGTGTCCCGGTGCAATTTCCTGGCGATTGTCGACCAAAGATCTAATCAAACAATTGTGATGTCACCACTGAGGATTAAAATATACATAAAAATGTATCTTATTTTTTTATTTTATTTTATTTGAATGTATGCTGTTTACAATAAATCCTCTTTTTGGAAATTTCCTTGTGGTTCCTTCCTGTGGTGGCGGGTGAACTAGACGAAGATCTTTGGGAGTGGTAACAAGCCATACTATATGCCTACTAATATTCAATATTTTGTGAGTGCTATGATAGCGGGGGCCTTTTAAAGTAGAAAGTTGCTACCCTCTGCACCATGAGATGTTTTCTTGTTTTATAGATCGCACATCCCCCATTTTGGATTGATAGTCGACCAAAGGATGGATATTTTATTGGTCATGAAGATCAATGCGTTGAGATATCGCAGGTTTTACCGATCTCAAACCAGCATCAGGTGCCGCTATCTTTCCTCCTCAATTCGCAGAGTTAGCTGGAGGCTGTCAAGCATTGCTTTGCGATTGGCCCTCAGGAGTGACGTCAGTGTGCTGACTTGTCAGTCAATCAGGCGGACGGGCTCTCTTCACTCCAAGTTGTGTCTCCCCCTGTGGCATGCCGTACTAAAGCGAGTGACAGCTATTTAATAGGATATAATGTTTTTTTTTCTTCTTTTCAAGTACCGTAGATACTAGAGTATAGCGACCAGAATATAATGCGATAGAGAATTATTGTGGAAATGAGAGAAAACTCAAGACTCGCATAGAACGCGAGGAGCAAAATTATAAAAGTATACTGTATGGGTAAACAATTAAAATTCTTATAGCTTCTCTTAACACAGTCAGGATACCCCTCAGGCCAGGGTGCTCTGCTCTAGAATGATTGTAGTTGTTACTAAGTATGAAGCCGCCGGCCACCTGTCTTTACTTGTGATAAGATGGCCAGCAGAGCGAGGTGACCAATGCAGTGAATCATTGACTGATAGCCAGTATGCCGGGAGGTGTAGTTTTCTCACCTCCGGCTCCAGCAGGCAGGCTCAACCATCACATCGTGGAGCTGGGGTGCATGCTTGGATTTAAGCCAATCTTAAATGATTCAAATAAATTCCAAAACCCACGTATTAAATGAAAAAAGCGGATTTATTCCAGCACCAACAAGGACGATGTTTAGACCAGAACTGGTCTTTGTCAAGACTTGACAAAGACCAGCTCTGGTCGAAACGTCGTCCTTGTTGGTGCTGGAATAAATCCACTTTTTTCATTTAATACGTGAGTTTTGGAATTTATTTGTATTGTTCAGCGACTCCAAATACAGAGCAAGGATTCCTATTCCTTTGCCCACTTTTTCGTGAGTAATACCTGGGTTTCACTGCGTGCAATCTTGAATGATTGGCTTAATCCGAGCGTGCCCTTTGACCGTGATGGATCCCACCTCTCCCGAATCTAGGAGTTCCTGAAGTGTTTGCGGGCGTCAGGGAGCCTGCCAGAACTACTGGGAGACTTGGGATCCCTGAGCAAGTCAGGTTTTCTTTTACATGCAATGCACATGTCTCGAATATAACGCGACCTCTCCAATTTTAAGGTTAATTTTTGTCACCAAAATCTAGTGGTATAATTGAGTGTGTTAGTAAATTTTTTTTATCTTCTGTTAAATGGGACCAATAGTGTCACTTTAACATGTACGTTGATCGAAAGGATGTTTAGAATAGCAGCCACTGGTAAACAATCTTCTACAGATAAATATAGAGACTTCCTTTTATTTGCATATGTGACATCCTGAAGGAATATTGAAAAGGGGTCATATTACTATACACTTCTCCTATTAAAATGCCAATTTACAAATGTTCAGATATTTAAATGCATGTTGGTATTCAGTGCTCACCAGAGAGAAACCGAGATAGCAGATGGCAGCGTAAGTAAAAGCACTGCTTTAGCAATAAGGAAATCAGCTTGAGCTCACAGGAGGAATGAGGTTTTGGCAATGAAGGGAGATGGTTCTCTGTATTGAAAGCTCTTTTCAAGGGGGAATGTGTGTTGAAAGAAAGTATCTGTGAATAGATGGCGAGAACCAACAGCTGTGCACGTCTCAGATAGCAAAGAGTTACAGGTGAATGAAACGATGCTATGCAAGCTGATTCAAACAAGCGATAAATAAGTATAAGTGGCTCTGCTTATTATAATAAATCATGCACAAGTTAACTCTTTTTTTTTAGTCTTTTGATGGCAAAACCAATCCCGATGATTTATAGTGCTATGTCTGCAATAATTACAACTTCAACATTGCTTAAATATGACTTCGCTAAAAAAAAAAAAAAGTTGCCTTTGAATAGCAGCCTGACCAGGCTTTAAGATCTATATTCAATGTTTTCAATAGTTTGTAATGTCAAAAACGTAGAAAAGAAAATCTCTTGGTATAGAATGACATTTACGCCATTTACGTGAACACCAACCTCGGAATAGGTCCCATAGACTGAATAAAGGTTAAAAGAAAGTGTGTATGTATTTTTTTTTTTTTTTTTGCGCGAACTTTCCAACAGTGGGTCCAATAATCTATTATTAGGGTGAAAGGAATAGGTAGTATTTATTCTTGTACCCACCACTTGTATTCTAGCCCCAATCTGTTGTACATGTGTGTCGGCTGGGAGTTGATCATATGTGCACCCCCAACACCCCCCCAACACACCTGATGCCCATGGGTGTGATCTTCCCCCTCATTGAGAATTAGTAACAGGACATCAATAGCTGCTCAACTGCTACTATTTAACTCCAGAGGTGTGGGATTAGTGATGATTGGCCAATCCCTGCTTGCCGTTTAGGTTAAATGCCTCGACCAGCACCACAGCCAGTCGCCACTTAACAACTCACTGCATCAAGGCAACAAAAACAAATTAATCAATAAGCGGTTTCTTTTTGTTGCTGCCGCAATTGGGTTTCCTTCTTGGATGAACCACAAATCGGCCAAAATTCATTCAAGTCACGATTCAAGCCAAAACGAATTGCACGTGTCTAGTCTTCACAAAATTCTGTTCATTCAAAATATAACCAAGTGGCGTAAACACAGTCACCATCCCCACTCAAACCTGCAGTTGCTGTTTCCTCTTGGCCTCTTTGAGTCATCACCACTTTCATTAACCCCTTTGGGTTTCCAACTTCTACATGCCTGTACGACCATTCTCCTTTATTTTCCCTTTTATGGAGTGTAGCAGTTTGAACTACTAAAGAACACTTGCTTATATTCCTAGGTAGAGTTTTTTGTTTTGAGCTGTTGACTTCTAGTTTTAACTGCTAGTCGGTTTTCGGAGAAAGTGGCCTTTTGAATTCTTTCTCTTTTATGAGTTCCTGATAATGAATTGCAATCAGTAAATTACTCTCCTGAACTCTCCAAGAGATTTTATGAGCTAAAAGTGCACGACTATAGACCTATGCTTCTTCCCTTGCTCCCAGCACTCAATCAACAAAATCCTTTCTGTAGAGGATGAGCAGCAATTATGATCTTACTCAAAGGAGCAGATAACAACTATCCTTTGGATCTGTGGCCCAGTGGGTCTATATGTGCCCTATAGACCTTGTTAAATGCCAAGAATAATGAGCTGACCTTACAATCTGTGTTTAAAAACATTATTTTGACAGTGAGACAAGTCTTTAGGCAATTTGGAAAGACCAATAATTACATGTTTTGCCTTGTGCAGATTTTCAGACATTATAGGGTCTATTCACTAAAGGGAGAGGTCAGGAGAATTGGCAGGAGACAAGAACAATCTAGACCAAATGACCGATTTGGAAAGTGACATAAATGGGAGAATTTTTCTGGTTTGGCTATTTTGACCTAGAAATTTCACTTCTCCTGCCAATTCTTCTGACTTCACCCGTTAGTGAATAGACCTGTATGTGTCCCCATCAAAACCAATTTAAAATAAAATATTTCCAAAGAAATAACAGAAATGTCTCCCCCCACCCCCTGAATGACCATTCTGCCATTCCTCCTACTATATAATTGTTTGAGCTGCTTTAAGATTTTTATTTTAAGAATTTGTGAATAGGTTGTATTTGTTGCATTGTGGTGGATTCTGATCACATACGTATTATTATTACCAATCTTCTCTTTCTGGATTTGAAAGAGTTTCAAGATTAACAGGCCCAACATACAAATGTGACACAGAAGTAAAAACCATAAAATAGGAGCGCCGTACGTATATGTCAATCTACATCGAAGTAAAATGGTCAACCGACGCGTTTCCCTTTTATTTTCTGAGTCGTCTTCCTATATATCCATTCACTGACCCATTCTCTGTTACCCTGTGTTTCATGGCACTTTTGGATAGAATGTTGTAACCTTATTTATATCATCTCTGTGTTGCGTTTATAAGCTCTTTAATATTTTACTCACATCAGTGTCCACTTAAACCAATATATTCATAGATTATTTTAAGGCTAGTTATCACAAGAAATATTCTGCCCTTTTTAAAAGCATCCTACTTTTTCAAACGTCTTGCAGGTGCATGTAGGAAATGCGGTACTTTAATCAATTCCTCGCCGAGCTATGCTGACCTAAGATTTAAAGGGCAAATTGGGGCGCTCATAATTGCAGTCAAGCCGCATTGGCCTCAAAAGAAAGGTCATCTATCTGCTTGTGCTCACAGTAGAAATCTATTAATGAATGCCGGTGCATGTCTGATGTGTTATAAACAGACATTGAATATTTAGGTTCTCTCATTATATTTGAAGAACTGCAGGAGAAGAACATGCTCATGGGACAATTTGATGGATGGGTGTCATTGCATAAATGAAAGCTTTGAATCACAAATGTATGGGGCAAGTAGCTCTCTCCCTCCATTTGTAAAATACCAAGCTAAAATATTTCCTAGGAATGAGTAATGTTCAGAATTCAAAACAATGTTCAGATGTGCTTCATATGCATTGCTGAATAGAGATGGACTTAATATCTGAATAAAAAATCTAACTTGTGTCCTTGGAAATGTCACTGTTGACCTTTTTTTTGAGTTGCTGTAAACGTGTTTTTTTATTTTTGTAGTTTCTTGCATTGTTCATGCTCAATCATATTTTAAATAACAGAATTTACATTTATTTGAGAATATTTTATGCATTTTGTAAGTGTGTAGGACATTAATCTCTTTTTGCCTTAGATGATTTTGATGTCTGCATGTTTGCAAAATTAATTGTATGTTTTAAAATGATGCATGCTGCTCTCACAGGAGCTCAATCCATAGTTTATTACAAGTAAACTGTCATGCCCCACGCTGCTCCTGTGCCATGCTATCCTGCCCACATCGCTTTTAACGTTGCTGTGGAAAAGATCTATGCTGCTGTGCACACAATTGCTGCTCGGTCCGCTCCATGAAAAGTGCTGCCCTTATGTTCAGCACTTCTAACAGGCACACAAACCATTAACTCACCTGACACACACTCACACCACACCCCTTCCTTGCATAAAGTCCAGTTCCACCCCTTCACCAATGCTTCTGCATTAATCCTGTTTGGCTTGTGTGAAACAGAGTGCCTCCTGAAGCTCCTTGAAAATCTGTATACTGAATACCTGTGTACCAGACCCCCTGCTTGATCAACGTTTACCCGCCTTCTACCAGCCTATGACCAAAGGACCATCTCGTCCACTCTATTGAAAAATACCACTGTACCTCACCTGGAGGTCCCCCTTGTGTCCTGTTTGCCTCCCCAAGGTACAGTCTTAGTGTGTCCCAAACGTCCTGGTCCCTCCTGCCAGCCTGCCCCAGTGAATCCTCTGCATATTTGGCTCATACCACCCAGACTGGTACCCCACCAGCGTTGAAGCCTGACATAAACATGTTCGAAAAGACTGGTTGAGATGTAGAAAGTTGAACTATTCTCAATAGGAAAATATGCAATTTAGGATTTCTGGAAAGCAATCATGGGGATGCCAACCCAATGACACGTCATTTGGTGGTTTAAAAATGATATGTTTTCCCTTGGCACATTGTAGAGCCAGTGGCATAGCGAGGGGGGGCACTTGCCCCGGGCACCTGTCTGGGGGGGCAGACTATCAGGGGAACCAGGCAGAAATTCTTCCAGAGTTGGGCCCTCTCACACATGGATGCCAGTGGGCCCCCCTCTGTGACGCTTCATCTATGAAGATGGAAAGACTGAGAGCACTTTCAAAGTGTGCCGCAGGGTCTTTCCATGCAGCCAGTGTGTGCTGCTTTAAGGGATGGGGTGGTGCATCCTCCATACCAGAGGTCCTCTGCGGCAGCACTGGGAGGAAATAATTATGTAATATATCAATTCCTCCCAGCGTTGTATGGCAGCTGAGAGGAGGAAAGAGTGGATATTTTCTGGATCCAGGGTAAGCCCCCTTGTGGCTGAGAATGTTCAGGGAGAGGGGGCATGGAGCCCAGAGGAGGTAAGTATGAACCTTGAGAAGGAACATGCAAAATAGGGAGAGGGGCGGCATGAACATGAAGGGAGGGAGGGTGAATGAATATGGAGAGAGTACAAAGAGGTGGGAGAATGGATATAGAGAAGGGGAGGCTTGGATTAAAGTTAAACGGTGGACAACTAGTTCTCGTGGCACTAAATACCACAACCGACGGTGATTGTCTGTTATGCAGACAAAACTGTGCTCCAACACCTCTAACAATATACACAAACTAGAGGACAGCACTCCCGTGCCAAATAAGGTACCATAAAGATGTTGATTGAACCAGTCGTACTTGCCCCGTCCACAAAAGTTAAACGGCAAGCCGTACAATAATATAACATTCAGTGGTACCTCAAAAGGTAATGTGCATTGTGATGTGTATTGTATGAGACTGAAGGGCACTGCTGCGGAAAGAAAAAAAGCCAAAAATGTCGTTTATGCTGATTGAGGTCTGGGACTTGGTATATAAACCTCAGAAAGGGATGGGACATTGCAAATTGATGTTCATTGCCACTGAAGAAGCCTAGATTATAGGCGACACATGTTTGGCTGTATGTGTATATATATATATATATATATATATGTGTTTTATAAATTTGGTCTTATTTTTTTATATAAACTTTGTATTTTTTTGAGACAATCTGCCCACTGATCATCTCAGGAGTTCTTGCAGAACTGAAGGAGGGCCTTTGGAAAGGTTGGGCCTATAAATGACAACCTGGAAGCGTACATACTGAGCCGGGACCAAGCACAAGAAATTGTGAGTGGACTCGTTTTTGTTTTTTCCCCATTTTGGGTAGATCCAGATATACTGTGCCATGAGGATTCTGTTTGTTGCTTTCTTGGAGGTCCTGGGAACTGAGGGCTGGAGTTTTCCGTCAGTGGGGTAGGTTGTAAACAACTTAGAAAGAGCATCAAGTAGAGCAGGACGCTCTCGGTAAGTGTGAGTTTATATTAACCACAAAGGAAACTTAGATCCTTAAATCTGACCTGTTAGTGGGCCCTGAGGACCAGGGTTGGGGACCACTGCTCTAGTGTATTGTGGGTTTAACACAAATCGTAACATGCACTACCTGACAAAGCAGGTGATAAACATTTATTCATTCCGGAAATCATAATCTGCCATTTTTATGATGCAAATAGCTGGCAGCATGAAACCAGTAAAGCATTGAACATTTATCCCTCTTTTTTTTTTTGTTATTCAGAAACTGTTTTTGTTCATCATAAAACAGGGTGTCAGGGCCAGCCAGGCAAGGTGGGTGAGAGTGCGAGCCCAAGTTGCAGTGACACAAAGCAAGCAGGAGGTTAAATCAAAAAGTGGTTTATTGATATATAAAACACAGTATGATGGGTAAGATAGGAAGAGGGCTGCCGAACATAAACAAAAGGGAGAAGTTAGAAGGATAGGCAGGAAGGGGTTGACCATATAATATGCAGGTTAATGGACAGAGAGGGAGAAGTAAACTAACTTAAGCAGAACTGGAGCAGGGCTGACAATGCATACAATAGGAAATGAGAGAGGACACGAGGTTAACTTACAGACAAAGGGATAACACAGGAACAGGGCTGAGAGCAGGGTTTTCTGGAATATAGAATAAGTCCAGTAAACAGGGAGTCCGGTAGCTGGATAAACAATAAGCGAATGGTGGGAGTCTGTAATAAATGGAGTCCTTGGATGAAGTGGAGAATAACAGGTGAAGCGAGGTTCCAGGTGAAGTGGTCAGGGAATCTTGCGTGGTGCCAAAGGGATTATCCAGAATCGTAGTCAGATGGGGTCCAGAGGTCCAGGGATCCAGAAGGCGACAAATCCGTTTAAGCAAGCAGGGGGTCCGGTACACAGTTGAGCAGAATCCTGGATTTAAATAGGACAGGCTCCTGGCTGCACAAGCTCCTCTCAGGGAGTGAACACCGATGCTGAAGCCCTTTGGGAGGGGCGCGGTTCCATTATATGGAATCAGTCAGGCTGACTGATTAGGTGCACCTGTAGTGCAGAGCTGGCTGAGAAGTCTGGTTTTAAATCTAGGGCAGCAACTTTCATGTGCTGCCCAAGGAATGTCAGTGCGCAGCAGGTCTAGTTTTGCCTTTGCGGTGGCGACTGCGAGGACCATGACACAGGGTAATAAAGACGTGTGCTGTTTGCTTGAGGTGCCTAGAGAATTATCGGCTATACCCGCTTTACGAGGCCTTAAAAGGCTGAAATGATCATTGGGGGTTCACTGTGTCTCCTCGGGCTGAAGAGACTGCCTGGGCATTTCAGTTCTGGCCGCCTTTTTGGGTGATCGTAGTCTGATTGGCATATGGCATCATCTTCTCTGTATTGGCACTATCAACCTGAAACTTCGAGACCTGAAAGGACTCAAGGACAGGACACTTTTGCCACTGCCTTTTCTCCGTGCTTTCATAAACTTGTTTGTATTCTAGAGGTGACATCCTACTCATATGGTGGAAGAAGGCAAATTCACAAAACCTTCATTCATTTGCAAACCTTAATCTTGCTGTTGTTTCTGTTTTATATGTTAACATTTTTAGGAGTTGCCTTAACTACGAAAAAGTCCTAATAGAGCTTGTTTGATACATTAGTCTCTGCTTCATTATTAAAGGATAATTAGTTTAAGCATGTGTGTGATTACAGACAAAAAGGATAATGCATGCTCCAATTCAGAAGCTAAAGAGCCTCCTTTTAGCTATTTCATGGTTGAAGAATACAGAAATGTGTTTGTTTCCTTGGAACATTACTAAATCAACTCCACATATTTAAGGCATCAATACATATGTTTTGTCTCAATCATTTACATGTTGTCTATTTGCAAATCAAAAGTAGCAATAATATAGACTTTCAAGCACTGGGTGGGCCATATTGGTTTGCAAAATATCGAAAGGGATTGAAAAATATCCTTAGGCTGGAACCACACTGACACTGGTTGTATTGGGGCTGTAACTCTTGTTACAATGGACTTGGATTTTACCTCCCTGTCAAAGCACTTCGGGCATCAAACGGGTCTACAATGGCTTGCGCTTTGTAGAGATGTGCACAGCGGGGTAGCAATACAGGCATCCGAGCGGAAAGAACATTTGTTCTTTCCTCACTCCGGTTTGTCAGTGTAGGCCCAGTCTTAACTGAGTTCACATGAAAGGTGAGGTCTCACAAAGGGTTATGGCAGTGGTATTGCTCATTTTATGGTGACAAATGGACAATGCCATTGCTTTGAAAGAAAAAACTAAATTAAACACGTTTATTTTGGAAAAATAATTTCTTTTAGATTGCAAGTGGTCATTTTTGGTATACTTTGAAAGGCCAGTGAACCTCACTTGACCTTGTGCAGTGTAAAGATTAAAACGCAGGGTTCCAAAGGCCCCCGGTGCTCCTCGCTGCAGGGCGGAGCTTTAGGTTTTTGATTCAGTATTGCGAAATAATGCATCGTGCCATCCCCTCCACCTGTTAGTGGCATGGTAAATGGGATGGTGAGTTAGTGCAGCATCATAGCTCACTTTATAATTGTAAAGTGAACAATGGTGCTGTTAGAGAGAAAAAGAAAAGAAAAAAATATTTATTTCTTTGTACTCAGACTGTGGTCATGATTGGTATCAGTGGAAAGGGTGTGCTCTCAACTTTCCAATGATACCTCCCTTGACCCTGTCTCTGCTAAATGTCCAGAGATATAGGGGTCCAAATGCTCATCCGTGCAAACCAGGTTATCCTTTCTCTAGGCCTATTATGGAGCATGTGCCTGGAGCTGCAGCTCCAATAGCACCTATGTTAATCCGACCCTGGTGGGAGGAAATATCTGGAAGATTTTTCTGATCTAGAACACACGGATGACATAATTTCAAATGCCAGTGTTGGCATAAGTTAAATAAAATGAAAGGGGTATTTATTATTTTAAAATCTAATGCTACTGTGAATATAGTGCTTTATATATCAGTGTTCTGACATCCCCTGCAGCTACCGAAGATGTTAAACAATGCATAAAATAAACGGAACATAAAAAAAAACATTACTAAAGGGGGGAAAAGGAGAAATAATTCCTTCCCTTTCAAAAAAGATGAATGCTCTTTTTTTATATGTCTATATGATTATGGACATATAATTTAAAAATTAGTTTAAACCTTTGACCCCTAAAATGTATTCCTTGGAGATATTTTCAGCTACAATAAGTCTGAACGCCATAAAATGTATTTCTTTATAATGTCCTGACCTTCTTTTTCCGCTTTTCCTTTTGAACTGGACAGATATGTCTTTTTATCAGCAAAATTCACCAATACAGCAGTGAGCCTTTCCGAGCAATTTACTTCTGATTGTATTAAGCCATGCATTTTTTTTTTTTCCCGGCATACAAAAAAAAACATACATGCCAAATAAAACTAGGGCAAGAATTATAAAGACATTTTGCTATTTTCAAGATGTATTTCTGGGGAAAAAAAGTAACAACTTTGCTATTCAACTGGCTGGAAATTCTATTAAATTTGCAACATTCTTGTTGTAATGAAAAGTGGTTCTTTTAACTAAATGTGTGAGAACTTCTAAAATTTAAAAATCTTTATAGTTCTTAATCCTATAAATTGTAATTATGATTTGGAACCTCCACATTAGGCTAGGGTCAGATGAAAGCATTTTTCCCCGCGAACGTGAAAAAGTGCATCCGAACGCATTGACGTATTTTTTCACGGAATGCGCAAAAACGGTCAGACGACGTGCATTTTCGGGCGTGATTTTGTACGGATCGTCAATAAAACTCTTTTTGCGTCTGGACGTTATGTAGGCTGGACATTAGCAGCGTCTGACATCTCCTAATCACGCACACACGCCGCTATGCCGCAGCTGCGCACTCAGTACGTCAGTACTAGCGGTTCAGCGTTCTCAGAAAAATGCGTTCAAATTCCACTTGCGTTGCACGGCCGGACTTTGGTGCGGCCGTACATCGTATATTGGCCGTCATTGCCCGTCATCTGCTGCTAGTGCGGCCGTAATTATGTGCGCCAGAACGCACGTTAAAAGTGCGCTGGTCTGACCCCAGCCTTATAGTACAATCAGATCGTGTTTATTTGGAATGGCAATTTAGATTTTAAGTCTGTCATTAAATGAATGGTGGAACCCATTTTTTCATATATGATCTTTATGATCTTACAGACAAGGTGTGATAGAACTAGTCTGCTATAGGAAAAATGTTCAATCCATTAATCAAGAAGCCAGAAAATGGAACAATTTAAAGTGCCACTGTCTTGGGCAAAACAAGTTCTACTCCTTTGAAAATTTATCAGTCCCTTTTATATAGGCCAGCATTTTTTTGCTGACCTATATAATTGGAGAAAGGGATTTATTCCCTTTCAAAATCTCCTGGTCCCCCGCGTGACTTCTGTTGGGAGGGACCTCTACGAAAAGAGAGCCGTCCAACAGGAATTTCCCAGTGTTCTCCATTGGCTGTGAGTCAATGGAGCACACCTATTGGGTGGAGGGCTGTCCCGTGGGACAGCTTTCTGCTTGCAGCAGTCCGTCCCACCTGTGGCACTCCCTTTATAAACTTGTAAAAGCGGAGTTATTCCCTTTCATCAAATTTGTAAAGGAAGAGATTCCCTTTCAAATGAGCGGAACCGATTTTACCCACACATTCTAAATGGTTATAATTTATCGAGTCTCCGTACCTGTCTTTACAATTTTAGCAGACCTCCAAGTGAGATCTGGATCAACTTTTCACTTGCCGTCGATCCCCACATATCTGCAATGTGATGATACCTGCAATTCATATGAGCAGTGAGTGTAATCATGTCTGTTATCAATATAAAGTAATACAATAGTTGGCTGCGACTTCTAGAGGATTTAAAATGAGCTAATATGATATACATGCTACAATCCATTGATGACATTATCTATCTTGTACAAGCATGAGCAATTGCCAGACGTAATATCCAGGTTAAGTGGTTGACTTAACTACTGAATCTAAAATGCTGTTCTATTGCATAATTATAATACAGATACAAGCAAGATGGATGTTAAAGGGTCACTGTTAATACCATCAAAAATAAAAGCATTAGGCACACCAAAATTAAAAGGAAGAATTTGGATCTTCTCCTCCTCCTTCTTAATAATTTTGGGTGTGCCTGATTGCCTTTCTCTCAATTTTGAAGTTATTGTCGTATTGTCTACCTGGATAATTGAAGCACCTTCATATTGTTCAGATTTATGGTTTTCTCCACTAGGTGCACTCTTACCACCAGGTCCACATTAATTTAGTTAAAAATGAAGAGATGATTGTCCCCTTTCCCCATCAGCTATCCCTAGAGGTTGTCTCTCCTCTACCCAGAAGGCTGTCACTCACATCCTGCTGGAAAGCCTTCCTGGGACACTGATCATCTTTGAACAGGTTGGCAGAGCTGATTGCCTTATTTTTTTTAAATTCAATAAATTTTTATTGAAGGGCAGTAAGCAATACAGAAAGGAGAAATATCAATTGGGTCTTATATTAGGTGCGTTACTTTCACAGCTGATTGCCTAATTTTAACTAGGTGTTGCTTTTGAACAACGGAGGACCTGTAACACGTCAATGTGCATGTTGGAATGAAATCCAGCCTTTAGTTGTATTTTATTGGAATATGAAATAAGAACAAAACATAATGAACATGCAGTAATAATATGCAATGTTTCTACATGGCTTCCCTTTTTAATTTTTTTCTTATCTGATCCCCTTGACCGCATCATAGTTATCTCGATAAAACCTATGACCCTAAATTAATCCCTAAAAAAGCAAAAACATGTAAACATTTCAAAACTGTTTAGCCCGGGTCTTTTTTTTGGTGGTTATAGATTTTGGTTGTCAAGGTTCAGAAAAGTGTGGTTTTTCCATTTTTTTTTTCTTTTTTCTTTTACCCATTATATTTCACAATTTTTTTTTATAGTAAATTATAAGATCAAATGAAAATAATGGTATCTATAGAAAGTCCATTTAATGACAAGAAAAATGGTATATAATATGTGTGGGTTGTATAAAAGAGTAAGAGGAAAATTAGAGTTAAGCCCAAATGTAGAAACAGCAGTGGGTGACGATGGTAAAATCGCCTGGTCCATGTGGGGTTAATGAGATTTTTATTTGGTAATCTGTCTAGTTACAGGATGACTAGACTATGACAGAGCACATTCATATTGTATATTCTATAGGCTGTCTGGAAAATTTATTGTGAAGGATATCTCATAGTTAAGTCTCATAATGAAAGTGAAGTATTTAGATTTTCTAGCATTCATTTCTGAGAATCTGTCACCATGCTACATCTTCTCTACTAAAGTAAATTAAGTGGGAGGGTCATGCTAAAGAGTAAAAAAAAATGTAATAAAAAAACTCCGGAAACTGATTCCTTTTTTTATTGTATGAAATATCATCTGTTAGAAATAACTGAGTAATGTCATGAAATCTGTATAATAAATCAATACTACATAATAAAGGTGTCATAAAACACCAATTCATACCATGAGGATATTAAGCTAGAATAACATTATTAGGTTTCAGGTAGTAGTTGGCCTTCTTGGTTGATATATGGAAATTGAAAACTAGATAATAATTCATTTATATGGATCAGAATGGACACTAATTAGTTCACGGGTGAACGCTGCTATTACAGCAGGAACCTTCTAATTGAATAACTCCTACACAGTCCCTGTACAATGTTTTTCTTGTAATAATATATTTACTCTAAAACTGCCCTATCGTTGGTATAATAGCAGAGTTAAAAAAAAAATATATATATATACCTCTGGTCCCATAGTGATTCTTACTGCTAGCAGAAGGAAACTGGAAACTGATAGTTTACAGTGTCCTTCTCCTGGCTGATGCGGTTTCTATGGAGTCTTATGGACTCCAGGAGATGATACCAGCCGCATTGCTGCTACCAGTATCTTTAAGTGTCTTCCTTCTAATACGAATTGAGCAACTAGCACAACCGCTTAGGCTAGGGTCAGACGAACGCATTCTGTGCGGACTGTGCGTTTTTTTGACTGATGTAGAAGGGAAAATAAATTAATATGAAAAACATTTTGTCTGTCAAAATGCTGGACGTATAAATGCAGTCCGTTTGACTATGTTCCATCACTCACACACAAAGCTATGCGGACGTGGCGCACTCTGTGCATCCGTTCTAGTGGATTTACGTTCTTGCCTAGCTTGCGTCCGTTTGCCGTGTTCGTTGTGCATCTGCACTTCTATGCGGACGTACTTTGTGTGTGGGTCTCTATTGATCATAATTGTATGCTACCACGGACGTTAAAATGTGTGGCAACACGTACGTGAACACTATGATTGTCTGACCCGAGCCTTACTCATAATAGAGCTAGATGGTAATAGGTAACTATTGCAGGTTAAGGCTAGGGATGAGCTGTTCGGTTTGATCAGTTCAGAGTTCGATTCGAACATCGGCAGTTCGAAAGTTTGCGAACTTCGAACTTTTTGGCGTGTTCGGTTCGAGTTCGAAAAAAAATTGAAAAAAGTATAAAAAAATGCTTAAAAATACAAAAAAATCTAGAAATAAAGAGACTCTTTACTGCAGAATATTATAAGCAATGGTTTATTAGATATTGAATTAAAAAATAATGTCTAGGTGCAAAGATTCTCACCTCTAAATGACCTGTGCTCTCAAACGGCGTAAACAGGTGTTTAATTAGTGTTTGGAAATAACATGTGCTTCTAATTAGTCCGGTCTCATGAATTTGATACATTGTATGCAGACTGAAAGTGCTAGGTGTCGTGTGTGTGGGTCTGTGATGGCGATGTTTCCATACATCCTACAAATCCGCCACTTCACGGGCAGGTTATGGGGACCTCCTAGGCACGATATTTGAAGGAATTTTTCGTTTTTATTTTTAACCCTTATTTTATGGAAAACTCACTGTTCCTTTAACCCTTTCACTGCTGAGGCATTTCACCGCTGTTTGCTGAGCTAATTTTTACCGCTTTCGCTCATCATGTTCAAACGCGATTTGAAGCCACATTTTATTATACGACCCAGACATATTATATATCGTTCTTTCCGTCAGACTCGGCAGATTCATAGTATATCATTTTTATATGTATATGTCATGTTCTGCCTGTATATTATAACAAAAAATGCAATAAAACTTGAATTTTAAATCCTCTGCAGCTTGTAAAGTGTTTTTTTTTTCACCTTTTATCACATGAATATTTGCGGTTATATTTTCTATGGGGTGCGCTTGTACAAAAATTAGAAATGGGGACTTATTAAATTTTTTGGGGGGAATTATGTGATTTTTAGCAAACGCACACCATAGAAAAAAATCATTAGTGCAGCATCATTATAATTGAAATGTGAACAATATTGCTGCATTAATAAAAATAACACACAAAAAAATACATGTTTATTTTTATTTTTTACTTTATACTTGGTCATGTTGGGTATCATTCGAAAGGCCATGCTCAGGCCTTTCGATTGACACCCTCCATGACCCCCTAGCTGCCACGGTTCTGGAGATAGGGGTCCATTTGAGCCCCAAAATCTCCTCCAGGGGATTCCGGGCAGCTAGGGGTTCCCAGGGGTGGTTCCCAAGATGGCGGCCCCCACCGGAGCTAGGCCGCACTTCGGTGCCGCAAGGCGCCCAAGTGCAACCCAGTGCCTAAGGGGTTAAAGCCAGGTACCGCTTAAAAGGGGAGACTCCCCCCTTTTAAGCGTTGCCTGGCTTCTTTTTGTGGGACCTCCTGAACGGATCCCTCCTCCCTTCCAGGCGATCTCCCGGCATTGCCGGGGGATCACCTGGAAATGACATCATCGCGCATGGCTCGATGACGTCATTTACATCGGGAGGAGCTTGACTTCAGCGTCTGAGGACGCTGAAGTCAGAACGCCGCGGGATCCCGGACAGAGAGGTGAGTATCTCCGCCGGGGGTCCCGCAAAGCTGATGACGTGTGGGAAACGTCCTCCTCAACATACAGCGGGAGTAACTGAAAGATGTGTCCCACACGTCGTCAGCAGTAAATGGGTTAAAAATTACTTTTTTTAACTTTTTGTCCTTGTTTCTGTCCCCCAGGGCACTACCCGGACCCCCATACACCTTTTATGGCAAATATCTAGCATATATGCCATCTTGGAGGGCACTCTAAAAATCGAATCAAAGACTTGTATTGAGTTCGTATTCGAACTTTTGAAAAGTTCGAATTCGAACCGAACTCGGGTGTTCAGCTCTTCCCTAGTTAAGGCCTTTAACTCATTTACCCATTGATAGCTCTTAAAAATTGGCACAGCTGGAATGGGGCTTATCTCTCCAAAAAAATTGTATTGTTCATTCCAAGATTTGGGGTCAATCAGTCGCCCTTCAAAAGCTATATATGAAATATACATACACATATTCATTTAAATCAGCACTGTGCTAAATTGTATCTCTTCAGCTTGTCTTGTGACGGCAAAAAAAATCAAACAAGGTTGACATATTATTTGGCCAGTGCTTCTCCAACCTGTTCTCAGGACTCTGATAACAGCCAGGTTTGACAGATATATGAAGCACAGCATAACTGATTTTGTGATTTCTACATTTTCCCAAGGTAATCCTTAAAACGTGGCCTGTTAGGGGTACCTGACTACCAGGGATGGGAACCACTGATTTACGTGGAGAGCATGTTTTCGTCCTTGCAACTGGTTGGAGGCTTCAAGTTCTGAGCTCTGCTTCTGGTCACCATAGAATTATAGATAATAAAAAAAGGGATGACCGTGGTTTTAAAAGCTTGATTTCTTTCACCGATGGAAGCATTTTCTTCTATTTCAGTACGTGATAGTGTTTTTATTATTATAAACATTACTTTTTATGACGAGTGCCATAATTTGATTCCGTACTGTGACATGCAGAGTACAGACATGGTGACATTTAACAATCCCTACATAATGTATAATAAAACGTGACTACATAACATTGGGGAGCGAGAAAGGGCTTTGCTGTATACTACAATCTAGTAGACAAAATGTTTCCATAGTTTATAAGATTTGGAAGCATTTTATATTTGATTACATTATCCAATCTTTAAGACTTCGTTTTTCTGAGTCTTTATTAAAAGTGTAAATATTGGCCTTATATTTTTCAACAATGAGTTTATTACCATTAGTGAAATATCAATGAAATATGTATTTGTTATTAAATATTTGATCATAAAGGAAGCTGTCTTATTAGGTTTCTCACCAGCAGCAAAAAAGGGACCAACTATGCATGTTGATGTTTCGACGTATATAATTGTTATTGGATCTGGTGTCTAATATGTTTTTAAATGGACACTCTACACCGTGTGAGCGCTCAGTCTTATGTAAATGGTCACAATGCTTTGAGATTCCTGCCTCTCCCCCATAAACTGTTTTAGTCTTGCCCAATTATCTCCGCTCAGTGAGTAGTCAGCTCAGGTTTCATGGCTTTGGGGATCTTTGGGAACTAGCTTTATCCAATTGTATCAAAACATTCCTACATTGTGAGCAACTGGATTGGCTGGAGTGCTCAGTCCCTCTCTGGTCACATGACATGCTGAGCTTGAAGCACGTCATATCCTGCAGTGGTGAGGTGGAGTCCAGCACTGGATTTCGGTGCATTTTTTTATGGAAATTAAAGGGTTGAGGGGTGTCTGCAGACTGGGGTCAGGAGGACCAAAGTCATGATCCTCTCGTCATTTGTTGCTAAGCGGTTAAAGGAATACTCTAGGTTTAGAAAAGTAAGGTGTAGGAAACTCTGGGTTCAGACCTCAATGTGTTCCAGCCTCTGCTGTGAGCTTATCTTACCAAGTATGCCTCAAAGTCTCTCGACCCTGCTGACATGGAGACACAAGAGACTGGGCAGACTTTGAGTCATACTTGGCAAGATTCAGTTTTGCAGAAGCAGGGGCAGGATGGGCTCACAGCAGAAGCTGGAACACAGAGCGGTCTGAAGCCGGAGATACACTGACTGTTATGCAACACTGTGAGAAGCGGGTGCCTTGTTGCATCGCGGCCATCATTTTACTATGCCCCACCTTGCAGTCAGTCTGCACTTTTGTCTATTGCCTACAGTCTATTGGCAGTCTGCTTCCTTCGCATCTTGACATACAGTTCAGTTTTTGTGTGCTGATTGGTGGAAGTATTTTTTTTTTTTGAGAAAGTATTTTTACCAGGAAGGATACATTGAGATTTCTCTAGTTTTCAAGTATGTCCTGGGTGGTGAGTATGTACTGTTAGGTGTCTTGCCCAAGGACACTTACTGGAGAGGGGCTCTTGCCAGGATTCAAACCTGTGTCTACACGGTCTCCACAGGCACAGAGCAGTGATGTTCCCTCTACCCCACCCAGCCAGTGCTCAGCAATGCAACATAGTGCTGTCTTCAGTGAGGGAGATGGAAAATGGTGGATACACTGAGCACAGAAAGCCTTGTGGTGTCACCGCTATGCTCCATGATTGGTGTATCTGTTGCTTGAGAGCACAGAGTGGTCTTGGAGCCTTGGTAAACAGCAGGTTAAACCAGCTTCAGGGTGGCACCACCAAGGAAGCACAGAGAGTGCAATCCTCACTCAATTCAGAAGTATTATGGTTTGGGCATAACTCCCTTTGTAAGGAAGTGCATCAGGCTTATGAGCTGCACCTTGCTTCCCAGTAGAGGACCTCCGAAACGAGGACTGAATTGTGAAAAACGTGGCTTGGAACATCTGACATGATGGGTGCTGTCAGCGTTCGAGTGGCAACCGTGCCTGCTCTGGCACCAGCCAACTGAGCTACAAATGTGTCCCATGACACCTTGTTATGGGCTACATATGTATTTTTTTTTTCATTGAGTACATCAGTATCGTTTTTTTTTTGTTTTTTTTAAAAGCGTTCAAGCGCAGAAGAATATGGAAGTTTAAGCTGGGATATCGTTACATTTTGTTAATGTGTGACGTTATTTTCAATAAAACATCTAAAGAAAAAATATAAATCTAAACGTAAACTGCCCAGAGGAACTTTTTATCAAATAATCAACTACATTAGATGGCGAAGAACTGTTAGACAGCACCTAGGAGAGTTTGCTGTTTGAGTTGAGCGTTCCCTTGCTTTTTAATGTTTAATTGAAAACGAACTTTCGCCCTAAATCATGTTTTTTTCCAGTACAATTAGTTATCTCCTTTTTTCTTTAGTCTTATACTTGGAGTTCTTTTTTGGCATGAGGCAAGTCATAGCAACTTTATTGGTTCGACCTCTGTTACTGTACAGGTCAAAGCAGCTGGAACTCCGAGCTGAACCAATGTGGTAGATATAACTTAGCCTTTAAGCAGTGAACTACCTGCTGGTAAGCAGACTGCTGCATGCTACAGATTGCCGTTTAAGCTTATAAATGCGTTTATCTTTCACACATTTGCAAACAGGAGCCTGTGATATTTCAATTTGCTCTCGGCAAAAGTAAACAAATGTTTGAAAGTATTGGTTTCAGAAGTTTTATTTTTTATTTTTTATAAAGACATGTTGAGTCTTAATTGGATGGAAATAAAAAGCATGTTTATCCTTTGACATAGCTACTTTGACACTGATTAGCGTGTACACTTCATCACACACTGCCATCTGAGGAATTATTTTTGAAACATATGTTTACGCGAAGGAAGCACAGACATTTTTCATAATTAACCGAAGTGCTTGGGCACAAATCTGACAAGTTAAGCTTGTTGGCTACCAGGTTACTTATAATTTTTGTTCATTTTAATCTAAACCCACACATAACTATATAGAAGTCCAGGTATATATAAAAAGATTTTGCAGAAATGCACCAACACTATTCAACACAACCAAATTGTAAGTATCAGTTTCGATAAATTTATTTTTTTAATGTTTATTGTAGAATTTTCAGATAAATGCAAACGTAGCAGGTGATGGTTAACATTGAAATGATAATGTTACTTCAAGCAAAATTACAAAGAATAAGGTACAGGTAGGGCTAGCCCAAGTCATCGTGATACCCAGGTCCACATTTAAAATGTGCCCCCTCCCAATCATGCCCTCAAAAAAAATTAAACATGCCCATGAGTATCAGAAACTTTCACTGCGATATAACTCGCATTACTGTGCATTGTATAAAATTGTATCACCGAGCGCCACAGCAATAACACTAAAGATTTATTCGATTTTTATAGAAATTATGTATTCCAGTTATTATTCATTTTTAAATATTAAAATGATGATTAAAATGTATATTAAAACAAGAAATACTAATATATATATATATATATATATATATATTCTCGATGGTTCCTGCACTCCTGGAAAATTCAATGCCCGGTGCACGCCCAGCTCATATAGACGCTACATACATAAAGTGTAAGCGGCACTCCCGGTCTTCATACAAAACTCAGTTTATTGATTAAAAAATCGACGTTTCAGTCCGCTATCCGCAGACTTTCATCAGGATATATATACAATTTAAAAAATTTCATACAGACTCTAAACATATTTTCACAGCGCTAAACAAACTTTCACGCAGAATCTAAATACAACCCCCATTCATAACACTGACAGACCCCCAAACAGAGCTTACTATGGTTTGTGAAAATATACCAGGCAAATGCAGGGAGTATTTGCCATTGCCAGGCATCCCCCTGGCTAGCACTGTGTGAGCAGCTCATTTGGTCTGCCGCACTCCCTGCTTCAATAGCTGCCGATCCCCCAGATCAGCAGGGGGGGGCAGCACCGGCAACTTCAGCCGACGCACACTTCTAGGACAGCCACAGCCTCTGACTGTTAAAATGCCACCTGGAGCCTTGGTCCCATCAGGACCCATGGACTAGCCGCCCTCTGAGTACAATTGTTTAAAATAAAGCCGAGTAAAAACATCCATTGATACACTACTGTATATAGAGATAATTAAACCCTTCGTTATGATAAGACATCCTTATTTCTCCATGGATTCTCAAAAGAAGAAAATATAGTTTCTAAAATATCTTTTGAACTTCTGATTTGATTAATTACAAGTAATGCACGTGATTATTAGCCACTGTCTTTAAAGCGTGATCTGTTGAATTTGTCTACCGCTACATAGGTGCTATTAGTTATAACTACTTGTATGAATTGTTATCCTGATGAGACGCATCATACACTTGTTACTTATATGAAGTTAGGTGGCGTGTTATATGCTTTTACTACTCTAGCAAGTGCAAAGGTAACATCAGTGGGTGTTTACGCTAATTCAGAGTGGGTGTATGGAGAAACGTTTTCATGCATGACTTTTACATGCCATCACGTCAAGAAAAGACAACTTCTAAATAGAATTAACTTGAATCATAGCAACCGATACACTGTACTATATGAGCGAGAGAAACTGTGCCATGGTCAAAGCTCAAGGGTGGAATGGGTTTAAGAGATTCATAAATTTATATTTCTTCAGGATTATAAAATAAAATAAATACCTCATTCTGGATCTAGAATAATAGAAGTAAAAATTTTAACACTTGGTGTAACTGGATACAATGTCAGAATGAACATGTTAATGCAGTACCCATATAAACACGATTCTTCAATTGAAGTGGTTCAATTAAATAAATTACCAATTTCTATTATGACAAAATGCATAGAGTATTTACAAACCCAGATATTGTGGAACATCTTAGGCCAAATAAGACAAAGAATAGAACATTGAGTAGCAAGGGTTCAATATGTTTTATCTAGGGGCAACAGGATTACCCAAAACCTTATACGTCACATTCAAGAAAGGGTAGCTACCCAGTACTGATGTGTTTGTGTATGTACCAGAATTACACACAAACACTCACACTCAAACTCACACTCTCTCATACTCTCTCTCTCACACAGTAGGTGCAGCAACCAATCATGTTAGACTGGAAGTAGCATATTGTGAAAAAACAAAAAATGTATACCAGTATGCGCAAATACGTGTGACTCCAATTCTACTCAATATTCTGATCTACGATATAAAACCTAACAAGTTCATAGCGTAGTATGCATTGTATATTTATCAGTTATGCACAGTTCTTTAATGGAACTTCTCACAGATTAGTTATAAAGGCAAGCGCATGCAGCTGGAACTTTGAGTATGTTATGGTTTTAATGTAAGAATATTGAGTATAATTGGATTCATAAGCATTTCAGCCCACTGGTATACATTTTTTGTTTGTCAAATATGCTAGTTCCAGTATAGCATGTTTGGTTGTTGCACCTACCGGACTAAGGTGTGTGTCCTGTAATTATAATATTGTTTGGGCACTAATACAATCTTAACGTTAGCTCTAAGATATGTGTTTGTTACCGCTACATTAAGTGACTTGAACGCATGCACCCCATATTACATCTTAAACGCTACGGGTTATAAATATCTGTTACCGCATCAGTGATTGCGCGAGCTTACTGTACTTTGGGCTCCCTAACACTAATTACCACACCAATGTAGTAGCAAAAAAGTCAACCACAGCTCGTAGCTGGTGCTAACTGATTGCGCTTCTGCAGAATCATTTAGCACCAGCTAACCCCCTCCCTCCCAAAATCAGACACGCACCTCTCATCCTGCGGTGGAAAGGGTGGCTCAATCTGCCTGCAGCAGAGTGAGTCTGGGGCAAAATGGTCATCAATCTCCCTCCGTGAATTACTTTGTGGCCCTGCACAAGCTCACGAGAGGGAGTCCTATAGACTCTAAGAGGTCATAATCGCGGCAGCGTGAATGCGCTGCTGCAAGTATCAGTGAAGGTTAGCGCTGTATTGGCACCTGGATATACAAGTATGTCCTGTCTGTATCAGACAGGAATTCCGTTTTAGACCAGTGCCTGTCAGTGTAGTTACTAAACTTCTCCGTAAGCAAAAAATGAAATACCAGTCTGGACCTGATCAAATACCAGCAATGCTGCTGAAAATCCGTGCACCGGCAATTGCAAATCCTGTCGCAACCCTAATCAATGAATCACTGGCAACTGGATACATACCCAAACTCTGGAAGACTGCGAGAGTGGTACCTATCCATAAAAGTGGTGACAGTACTTTGGTATCGTTACAGTTTTGTCAGTATTTTGTCAGTATTAAAAAAAGGTTTGTTGTTTTGATCCACTTTTCTACCTCTGTGAATTGTTCTTGCAGCACGGCCTCCAGCTGCGGGAGATCTGGTTTGCTGGTATAGATTACAGTGTCGTCTGCATACATGTGTACAGTTGAGGCTTTGCAGACTTTGGCCAGAATCCAGGACATACTTGAAAACGAGAGAAATCTCAATGTATCCTTCCTGGTAAAATCCTTTATAAATAAAATAAATAAATAAATATGGCGCTAAAACGGGGAGGCTATGGGCAAACTGCAAGTGCAGATATTCCCTGTTGGCGTCCTCGTTTTAGCGCCCACAATGTAATATGTCCCTTTTGTAGTTTAATTCCATTTGGAATGTGACATGTACGGTTTCAGATAATACTGTTCATTGAATTTAATGTAGATAAGAATAATGAGTATAACATTGGATGCACAAGGTAAGCATTTTGTTGTGTTTTGTTTTTTTATTTTTTATGACACAATGGACAAGGGGAACATGAAATAATGAGTATATTTGAGATTGATGTCTTTGAAAACACCATTTTGAATAGTGGAATAAATGGAAACCTCATCTTAAGCAGAAACCTCCATGATCTTAAATACAGAGATAGGCGTTACTATAATATAAACAAAAATCTGCAATGTATCAATGTGAAGGAGTGGAAGACATTTCAGACCATATTAATTATGGAGAGAGCATATCGCAAAGATGTGTGAGACTGAAAAAGGGTGACTTTGAACTTCCACTTCTGGATGAGATAAATCAAACTATAACTGTGCTAAATGTTCCATTGTGTCAGCATGCCATGTGATTCACCATAATAACTGTTGTTTCAATACCTTGAACAAAGCGCTGTAAGCTCTCCTGCATAATTATCACTGCTGATTAATCCCATCATGTGAAAATCATATTGATGTGTAATTTAAAATAGTGTTGACCTCATTTCCATTATGACACTTACAATTGGACAGTAGATAGTATCTGTTCTTGAAGCCGGATTTATTGCAGTGCCCTTGCAAAATGAGATAAAATGACACTCTGAAGTTATCGTTGGACAACCTTAGGAATTAAATTAAATGAAATCCTGCTGATGGCTGTGTGGATCTTGCAGTATTTCCAAATTACAATATAAAAATAACAAGTCTCCGTTCCAATTTGCCTTTAAATAATGACTTTATCTGTTGAAAATCACAAATTCTGGACATGAACCCTGTTGCAATAATTCCAATGTTTGCTGGAGGACCAAGTAGTACTGAGTTGCTTCTATTGTAAGCACAAAGCTGCCAATATCATTGAAGCGCATAGATATTGTGATCAAAGGCTTGTGTAAGTAGATGTGGTCTTAACCCCTTCCGTAAGTGGAGATTGTGTAGCGTAAAAACTCCATTTGAAATGCGTGACAAAAGCTTTTCTTCAAGGCTCACCTTTTAAACAATTCTTGCAAAGCATCAAAGTTCTAGCAAAATGTCTCTTACATTATTTTAACTGTGCACTATGTGCGCCCTTACTGACGTGTTTACCGGCGTCCGTCGCAGCCTTGTGACGCTGCAACGGGGCCGGTTGCATGCTTGTGCGCACGCACGACAACTGTCCGTTATCCAAGCCTCTCCGGTAAGGCGCTAGGACGTGCGTTGACGGAGCTGCAAAGTGAGATTTTCCATCAGGGGTTTGAGCCTTGCATCGCTGAGCGCACTGAGTGCGCTCAGTGAGGTGGTCAGACGGGCGTCGAATGGAAGGAACGTCCACTCCCACGGACATTCCTTCCGATCTCCGAAGACGCTTGTCTGACACTACCCTTAGTATGCTAAAGGGGTCATTCATAAAACTCTGTTTGCCGGTATTTAAAATTTCGTCTCAAATCACCACTATTGCAATGTCTATAAATCCCAGAATTTCACAAGATGAAAACTAAAAGCGCATCAGGAGAAGCTTTGCTGTGAAGCTTCTCCTGTCACTTTGTGGATTTTCATTTTGTGGAATGCTGACATTTGTCGTCGCTGCAATACTGACAATTCTTTTTTTTTTTTCTTTTGCAGAACTTGCAACACCACAAAACACCAATGCTTTGTGAATAACCAGGTTATAAATCTGTCTATTGTGAATGGTTTACACCCCTGGTCCTCAAGTGCTCCTAACAGGCCAGATTTTAAGGATTCCCTTGGGTAAATGCAGACTGACCAGGACATACTTGAAAACAAGAGGAATCTCAATGTATTCTTCCGGGTAAATTACTTTATAAATAAATCACCGTGCGGCAAATGAGATCACCTGTGTGTACTTAAAATATCCTGAAAACCTTTCCTGTTAGGGGTACTTGAGGACCAGTGTTAGGAACCACTGATTTAGGCTTGGGTCAGACGAGCGCAGTGTTCACGTCTGTGTTGCCGCACATTTTTACGTCCGTGGTAGCATACAATTATGATCAATAGAGACCACACACGAAGTACGTCAGCACAGAAGTACGGACGCGGCAAACGGATGCAAGTTAGGAAAGTACGTAAAAACGCTAGAACGGATGTTCAGGGTGCGCCACGTCCGCAACATCCGCATAGCTTTGTGTGAGTGATGGAACGTGGTCGACTGACTGCATTTTTGACATTCAGCATTTTTGACGGACAAAATGTTTTTTCATATTATTTTTATTTCCCATTAACATCAGTCAAAAAAAACAACATCAGTCACAAAAACGGACCGTGTGGCCACTACCTTGTCGTCAGTCAGAAAGTACATCCATTGTGCATGGGCGCACAGTCCACACAGAATGCGTTCGTCTGACCCTAGCCTAAAACTAGTCTTTTGGTTTATTGTTATTAATATATAAGGCATTACAGGTGTACATTTGTTTCATAACGAATCGCAATTCATTTGAAAATTCGTTAATTCAGAAGTACTTCCGAATTTCTTTTTATTTCATACGAATTAAACCAAAACGGTATATAATGGACACCAGCCCAACAGAAATATTCCAAGTCCATCGGAGCACCTCTAACAATGCTTGCCGGGCCGAGCTGGGCAGACTCTCCTTACTTCTTGCAGTACAGAAGAGGGCACTATCATACTGGGACCACCTAAACATCAGCAGCCTCAACTCATACTACCATAAAGCCCTACTGGCCAACAAGGACCACCCCAAACTGTAACCACTCCTATGCACCCTGATCATCCAAAGCCCCCATGAATGCAACCTGACAAAATATCAAATAAAGGCCCTAATTAACGATTCCAGAGAAAACTATATCAGAGAATGGAGACCTGAAATAGCAAACTCTCAGAAACTCACCATTTACCAATCCCTACAGAGCGAATACAAACTGGCCCCATACCTGGAATACTACAAGACCCCATGGACAGACAGATCCTGAGCCGGTACAAACTGAGCGCCCACAGCCTGGAAATAGAATCAGGGCGGCATAGACAGACCTACAAGCCCAGGGAGAATAGACTGTGCCAGCATTGTGACCAGGGGGCCCTGGAAGATGATTGTCCACTTCCTCCTACAGTGCCCCAAGTACTCAGCACTGAGGGAAACTCACTTCCAGAGACTCTCCGCTCTCATCCCGGACTTCACCTCTATAGAAGAGACGAGGAAACTCCACATCATACTGGGAGAAGAGGAGCCGGCAGTGAAAATATCTGCCCAATACATCACAGAATGTCACAGACTGAGAGGAACAGGAGATATCCCAGACTTATAAATCCCCAATACGGACTCGCCCCCATCCGACCTCACATTATCCCTTACCCCTGATAATGTCCATGGACTTGCCCATTCCCCCCATATATGTCCCACTACCCCCCCCCCCCTCCACCCCATATGCTTTGGCAATGCTAAAATGTATTTGGTCCTGCTAATAAAGCTTATTTTGATTTGATTTGATTTGATTAATGAAATTGATTTGTTACACTGTTTCATAAGAGAATCATTAATTAAATGATTCCTGAGCAGGATTTGATTCATTGGGGTTTATTTAGTGATCTGTAATTCGATTTTTATATCAACCATCGATTCGATCCCAACTTACAATACATACAAGTTAAAGCAAATGGCATTTTGAAATGAATCAGATTTGTTTGGCTGTTTCACAAAGCCCCCTGTCCCTGTAAATTGGCCTGTGGTGCTGAATCCGTTGTCGGCACCACAGGCCAACGGACAGCTCAATATGCAACCCTAGCTTGCCTTTTAACATCAGGATTTGATTCATTGGGGTTTATTTAGTGATCTGAAATTCAACTCCATATCAACTATTGAATCGATCTTCACTTACAACGGGATTTTTAGTGATCCGATATCCCTAATGAAATGAGACAAATTAAATTTTCCAGCCGTGCGCACCTCTACCAGGTATCCTATTACGTAACTACTGCACAGATTTGGAAAAATGCCAATTGCATTTAGCTGAAATAAAAAACACAGATTAAATTAGATCCATCAATTCTATATTTCTTTCCTTTTATTGCAGTTGTGGTTGTTGCCCTGCAGAGACTCTCTTCATAGTAAAAGAAGGAAACCCCATGGTTGCATGGTAGCAGCTCTGATTACATGGGCATTGTGCCAACATACACTTACTGGGCTCTATTAAATGTCAAGTGATAAACCACCAGAAATATGTCCAAAGTACTCACACCTTTCACCCCCATGCAAGTCCTGCTAGGTGTAACAATTCCAGATCACACAAGGTCCAATTAAAATGAACTCTCCTTTCATTTGAACTGGTGTCAGAAGTATCCGGCAAAAAAGAACAAAGGGAATCCCTTCAATATTTGCAGTGTAGAGACCAAAGATGGTATTGGGTTTCGTTGCTACTCATTTAACAGGCACATGTCACGGACACTCTTGGCACACTTTCCTCACTGTCTTTCCATAATTCTTGTTTTATATAATCGCTTAACGTCTGGTTCACCAAGGTAGAAAATTTTACTTTAAAAAAAAAAATGCAGTAAAAGATCAACAAATGTTTGGAACTAATGCCATGTTCCTGGTATGTTTTACAACTTTGTGCAGTCAGAGATCACTGTACTTAAAAGGCGTGGGAACACTCGTAACCACTGTCATGCACAGCATGGTTATTGTGCTGTGCCAGATTTATTTACAGAATTTGTTTTTTTTTCCCTGCGTGTATTTACAACCCCCTTATCTGATAATCTGCTCTCCTCCATGGATTGTGGATTGGAAACCTGAATTTAATAGGGTGGGGGTTTGTGGGTGTTGAGAGACAAAGGGCTAGTGCCCACGTGTACAATTTGTATTTCGCAAGGAATTTGGTTCGAGAAACTTCTCTAAGAACCTTCTGGGGACTTAAAATCTGAAATACCCATGGAAGAGCTAAGACCCATTTTATTTCAAGAACTGTATTTGCATATTTTACTACATTTTGTATGTCTTATTTTTATGTGGTATTGGCACTATATAAAATTTTATTTTTGTCTTTTGCCATTAAAACTTTGTAACCCAGTACTATCTTTGCTCTAGAATTTACCATTTGGGAGCTATATTAGCTGTATATGGTAGACTCCTGGATTTGGGGGTGCTATACAGTTACAGGGGGTTCAAAAGTGCCTTATTAGTTTCGTGGTGGCAGCATCTAGTCGGAAGGGTGCGTAGGGTTTTGGGGGGCTAGGTCGGCATAACTTGGGGGCTGAGAGAGGGTAGAGATGGTAAATTCAGATGGTTGGAGCTGTTACCCCCTTGTACACCCTCATTCTGCATGTGACTACTGGGCAGATAGCGGGTGGTCGTCACAACCACTGAACACTGTAAGAAGTGGGAAGACCAGTAACCCTGGAACACCAGTAGACACTGAACACCGAAAAGAGTGGGAGCAGCAGTAACCCCTGAACACCAAAAGGAGTGGGAGCACCAGTAACCCCTGAACACTGAAAGGAGTGGGAACACGAGTAACCTCTGTGCACTGAAAGAAGTGGGAAGACCAGTAACCCCTGAACACAAAAATGAGTGGGAACAACTGAACTATGCATCAATAATCCTTGCCTAATCTCAAAGTTTTATACTTACAGGGATATGTTTGTTGTGTTAATTTATATCTTCAATATATTACATAAAACTATGAATCCGCATAGTGATTCTCTTTATCTTTGGGGAAGGCATCCTTTTTATTTATATATTCTGCATTTCAGTTTGTAACGGGCCTTTATCATTTATATAATATGGGTGTAGATATATGCTAAAGGATTTCTCTTAAACTCAAAATTCCATTATCTTACTCGCAAACCTTTCACCAGGCGCAAGTACAGTATAATGTAATGTAACCAAATTGTGTACAATTTGGTCAGAGCACAAAACATGAAAACCAGACAATATTGTTATTGTAAATATATGTACTGATTTGGCAGAGAAAAAGGAGCTCTTGGAAATTCAAATAAGCAGATTTGTCAATGTATCTGCCCTTTCAGTCAATAGCCATATGCAAACTTGTATCCTCATGTGTCACGCAAAACCGTAATGGAAGAATTCAGATGTTTAGGTTCCTCAAAACAGAATTCAGTATTGGATTGTCCTTGAGCTATGTGGAGCTCCACAAATGACTTGTACAATCCCTATATCTACTACAATATAATCATCAATAATTACAATGATTGTCTCTTTAACAACAAAAACAGAGGGATTGTTAATAGGCGTCTTCCTATAAAATGTATACACAGCACCTATATAACATAATTGTAGGAAAGCTCATGTTTCATTTACATCTAATGAAAAAATTGAGACAAACCTGATACTAATTAAAGGCGATTATACAAATAGAAGTAAAAAAAAAAACCACAATAGCGGTAACAGATAATTACTATTCATAGGTATTGTTCGTTAGACAATGCCAATGCATTTCAAGATGCAAATCCCTAACAACTGTAATTGTGGAGCGTACATGTACCTTAATTTGATTTTAATTGTTAGTGTTGTCAAAGGACATCGACACTGCACGGCTCTAGATGTCCCTTTTTATTTGCTATAATGGAGAATGGTTTCAAGTACCTTGCTTTTAGGATCAGCGATTCCATTCTGAACGTGTGCAGCGAGCTGCTCTGCAGTGACCTCTGCAGTTCGCTTGTATTATCTCTGCTCACAAGAGCTGATTTATATTCAATAGGTGACCATCTCTATTTAATGCTCCCTTCAACTAAAACTAATGACAAGGCCTCAAGCATTTAAGTCAAATAGAATACGCGTACCTGGGAAGTTAAATTAAGCTACAGCAAAAAGGCAGGAGAGAACAGTGTAGTGCTTTTTCAGAATTAAATCCTGCTACATGAAGAGTTATGCCGTTGCTTTTATAATGCAGAAAGGGATGGATATAAGTATATACTGTATATGTATGTATAATATATATATTTATATCCAACATTTTAAAGGCCGCACTCGTGAGCTAAAACAATAAATTTTATTGAATAAAATTAAACTGAACTGACGTTTTGGCTCGTGTGTGAGCCATCTTCAAACTTGAAGATGGATCACGCACGAGCCGAAACGTCTGTTCGTTTTAATTCAATAAAATTTATTGTTTTAATTTACAAGTGCAGCCTTTACAATGGTGGATATAAAAATAAATAAATTTGTGCAAGCACCATGGCTTCTTCTTAACCCTAAAGAATCCTGATTAGATATTGAAAGGTAGTTGCTGGGACCATGTTTGGTTATTAATGTGTTTATTATTGCAGAAGCCATCCGCACATCACAGCAATTCGATGAATTGCATCCCAGAGCTCCTGTGCACATTACCCATATGCAGCAAGGAATTCTGGGTAGGATATGCAAATGACCTCTGTCTCACTTTTATGCATCCTGAATCTGTTATTACACAGAACCTTAAAATCAATGCTATGCCACACTGTGGCTTTCTAGCAGAGATAAGGTTATGCAACTGCTCAAAGCCACTCCTAGGACAGAGCTGTTTTGGGTTTGTTGAACCCTCATCAGCTAGGAGGTAGGCATGACCAGTTGCAGTGGATGCTTGGACCAAGTATCCACTGCAACTGGTCATGCCTACCTCCTAGCATTGATTTTAGGGTTCTGTGTAATAACAGATCCAGGATGCATAAAAGTGAGACAGAGGGCATTTGCATATCCTACCCAGAATTCTTTGCTGCATATGGGGAATGTGGCACAGGAGCTCGGATGCAATTCCTCGAATGGCTGTGATGTGCAGGTGGCTTCTGCAATAATAAACACACTTATTATAGTGTGGAGGCTTTTTATCTCACTTTTAGTCCTCCACCACAACCCTTGTAGAGATTATATATATATATATATATTTGCCAAAAGTATTCGCTCACCCATCCAAACAATCCGAATCAGGTGTTCCAATCACTTCCATGGCCACAGGTGTATAAAATCAAGCACCTAGGCATGCAGATTGTTTTTACAAACATTTGTGAAAGAATGGGTCGCTCTCAGGAGCTCAGTGAATTCCAGCGTGGAACTGTGATAGGTTGCCACCTGTGCAACAAATCCAGTCGTGAAATTTCCTCACTCCTAAATATTCCACAGTCAACTGTCAGCTGTATTATAAGAACATGGAAGTGTTTGGGAACGACAGCAACTCAGCCACGGAGTGGTAGGCCACGTAAATTGACGGAGCGGGGTCAGCGGGTGCTGAGGCGCATAGTGCGAAGAGGTCGCCAACTTTCTGCAGAGTCAATCGCTACAGACCTCCAAACTTCATGTGGCCTTCAGATTAGCTCAAGAAAAGTGTGCATAGAGCTTCATGGAATGGGTTTCCATGGCCGAGCAGCTGCATCCAAGCCATACATCACCAAGTGCAATGCAAAGCGTCGGATGCAGTGGTGTAAAGCACGCTGCCACTGGACTCTAGTGCAGTGGAGACGCGTTCTCTGGAGTGATGAATCGTGCTTCTCATCTGGCAATCTGATGGACTAGTCTGGGTTTGGCGGTTGCTAGGAGAACGGTACTTGTCTGACTGCGTTGTGCCAAGTGTAAAGTTTGGAGGGGGGATTATGGTTTGGGGTTGTTTTTCAGGAGCTGGGCTTGGCCCTTAGTTCCAGTGAAAGGAACTCTGAATGCTTCAGCATACCAAGACATTTTGGACAATTCCATGCTCCCAACTTTGTGGGAACAGTTTGGAGCTGGCCCCTTCCTCTTCCAACATGACTGTGCACAAAGCATGGTCCATAAAGACATGGATGACAGAGTCTGGTGTGGATGAACTTGACTGGCCTGCAGAGTCCTGGCCTCAACCCGATAGAACACCTTCGGGATGAATTAGAGCGGAGACTGAGAGCCAGGCCTTCTTGTCCAACATCAGTATGTGACCTCACAAGTGCGCTTCTGGAAGAATGGTCAAAAAATCCCATAAACACACTCCTAAACCTTGTGGACAGCCTTAGAAACAAAGAAACATAGGTTCTTATCTGCCGACATTTTTCTTTCGGCCCATCTAGTCTGCCCAATTACATGGATACTTTACCTGAATTTATCTTTTGTTTAGGATAGCCTTATGCCTATCCCATGCCTGCTTAAATTCAATTACTGTTTTAGCCTCTACCACTTCAACTGGAAGACTGTTCCATGTATCCACCACCCTCTCTGTAAAATAATGCTTTCTGATGTTACTTTTAAACCTTTGCCACTCTAATCTAAGACTATGTCCTCTTGTTTTGCTACTTTGTTTCCTTTTTAAATAAACTCCTTTCCTCTACCTTGTGGATTCTCTTTACGTATTTAAATGTTTCTATCATATCTCCTCTGTCTCGTCTTTTTTCCAAGCTGTACATGTTAAGATCATTAAGCCTTTCCTGGTAACTTTTCTCCTTGAAGCCGTACACCATTTTAGTAGCCCTTCTCTGAACTCTCTCTAAGATGTCTATATCCTTCTGGAGATACAGTCTCCAGTACTGCACACAGTACTCCAAGTGAGGTCTCACCAGTGCTCTGTACAGTGGCATGAGCACTTCCCTTTTCCTACTGCTAATACCTCTCCCTACACAACCAAGCATTCTGCTAGCATTTCCTGCTGCTCTATTACATTGACTACTTACCTTTAGATCCTCTGAAATAATAACCCCTAAATCCCTTTCCTCAGATGTTGAGGTTAGGACTGTATCAAATATTCTATATTCAGCCCTTGGGTTTTTACGTCCCAGGTGCATTATCTTGCACTTATCCACATTAAAACACAATTGCCACAGCTCCGACCATTTTTTTAGTTTACCTAAATCATTTGTCATTTGGCTGATCCCTCCAGGAACGTCAACCCTGTTGCAAATCTTTGTGTCATCAGCAAAAAGACATACTTTTCCATTAATACCTTCTGCAATATCACTAATAAAAATATTAAATAGAATGGGTCCAAGTACTGACCCCTGAGGTACCCCACTGGTAACGAGACCTTGCGCCGAATAAACTCCATTTACCACAACCCTCTGTTGCCTGTCACTCAGCCACTGCCTAATCCAGTCAACAATATTGGAATCCAAGCTCAAAGATTGCAATTTATTGATAAGCCTTCTATGCGGAACAGTATCAAAAGCCTTACTGAAATCTAAATAAGCAATGTCTACTGCACCACCTGTGTCTATTATTTTTGTTACCCAATCAAAAAAATCAATAAGATTAGTTTGGCATGATCTCCCTGAGGTAAACCCATGTTGTTTCTCATCCTGTAATCTATGTGTTTTTAGATGTTCAACAATCCTTTCCTTTAACATGGTTTCCATTAATTTCCCCACTACTGACGTAAGACTAGCTGGCCTATAGTTCCCAGATTCCTCCCTACTACCCTTCTTGTGAATGGGCACAACATTCTTCCCAGAAGAGTTGAAGCTGTTATAGCTGCAAAGGGTGGACCGACGTCATATTGAACCCTATGGATTAGGAATGGGATGTCACTTAAATTCATATGCGAGTCAAGGCAGGTGAGCGAATACTTTTGGCAATATAGTGTATATTGTGGTGGAGGACAAAAAATTTGATTTAAAAGCTTCCGCACTGCAAATAATAAAGTTTATTATTGCAGAAGCCTTTTGCACATCCCTGCAATTAAAAGAACTGCATTACAGAGCTCATGTGCTACATTCCTCATATGCAGCACAGATTTCTGGGTAAAACCTGCAAATGACGTCTGCAACTTTTCATTTTTTTACCTCCTGGGTCTGTTTTCACAGAATCAATGTCACACCATATTGGATGGCTTTTTCTTTTTTTTTTCAGAGATCAGGTTTATGTAACTGGTCAAAGCCACTCCTGTACAGCTGTTTCGGGTTTATTGGACCCTCTTCAGCAGGAGCTAGGCATGACCAGTTGCAGTTTGATGCTTAACCCCTAGGGTAAATCGATACTTATTTAAATTGCAGTGGAGGACCTAAAATGAGATTAAAAGCCTCCACATAGATCGGAGTGTGTGTATATCACTTGACATTTTGTTCACATTTGATCTCTGTGAATATTTTTATGAATTTTATTTTTTGGGGGGGGCATCATTCAGTTAAAGCCTAATTTATGTAAATTTAACTCTGGAAAGGCTGCAGCCACACAGTTGTCAGTCCTGTTCCTGCCCTGTCATCTGTCAGTTAACACCCCTCTCTGTCCCGAGTTCTGTGTGTTCATTGGTTAACCCCTTCCTGCCCTGTCTCTCAGTTCCCTTATATATTAGTCAGCCCTTTTCCAGTCTTGCACCTCATCTTTTGTTATACCCAAATAAACCTGCTTGTTTAACCCATTTGTGCCTCCAGTGTGTCACTGCACCCCTGGACCCGTACCCTCGCCCTTCTGGGTTAGCTGGTCACTGACAGCTAGTGGGGGATTTATTAGGTACCACATCTTCTGCGTGTTTCTCCCTGGCATATGCAAATTGTAACAAGCCTTCATAATATATATATATTATATAATTATTATTGGACTTTCTGTGCAGCTGGAGCTGTCTTGTTTTTATTAGCCATTGTTAGTGTGTTGAATTTTTTTTTTCCCCATTTATGTCTAATAAAGGATTTTGTCTCTTACTGGAGTTTTCCCTGCGATAGCCTCTTGTACATTGCATTGCGCTCACTGATTTCTGCGCACTTTTGCGCGTTGGTTTTCCGAATGTTATTTTTTGACGGATAAAAAAATGCGCGAGGATTGTAATACCACCGTTAATTTTCACGCGTTAACGCTTAATGCTGTGCCCAAAAAACCTGCGCTGCGCGAGCGTTTTTGCGTTAGGAATGTAATATGGTCATTTGAGTTTCCCTCTCTGAATCGCCAAAGCATACTTTGTTTGCAACAACGGTGATTTTTGTTCTGGTTTGTAACAACCCTAAGCAAAGGCAGTTGGTAAAACACTCCTTTTAGGCTAGGACCTACAAGAGAAGCTTGTTGAACCAAGTCCTCCTGCTCTTCGATGCTGGTCCTGTGTGCGTACATCTTCATATGTCAGATTCTCCAATGAGTACTTCTTGAATCCCTATAATGTGTTTTGTACATGCAGACAATAAACTTGAGTTTTCCTTTGTTGACCTGCCATATGCCACCAGGATAATCGAAGGAGAAATTTTCCTCCCATAATGAGAAACCCTACAATGAAGATCTTTGGAAATGTGTGTATTTCCTATATTTGTCTCAAAAACGATAATAAAAAAAAAGTATCAAAGGTTCATAACCCTGCAGATGATGTGTGATCCTTCAAATACAATTCTATGTACTTAATGCCTTAAATGTTTATGTTCTGGTGGGTTATTATTATTGGAGAATCTTGAAATACTTTTAAAACCTTTCTGGAGAGTGAAGGATCAATATGATCGATCAAAACATTTATAGTAAAGCGCGTCGTCCTCTTAGAATGGAAATTATATTGTTACTGATGCTTTGATGTGGACCACATTACATCCAAAATTCAAATCTCTGTGTAGGTATAAGCAATTCTGGAATCCAAGGTTTTATACATCACTAAAATCTAAAAAAAATAATGTATGAGATGTTAAAATATGTATGAAATGAAAAAGCTGTCATTTAAAGAGTATTGATTGGGGGTTTCTTAAAAATACAATAATCTTTCCTTATTCCTATGCCACAGCCTACCATCCCCATCCTCTGCCAATATAAGAAGGGAAAAAAGGCTAGATACGTTGTATTCAGAAGCAATTTTGAATTGCTTCTTTGTTCATCCATGTTTGATATTTGCTCAACCATAACACCGGTCACTGATGGATCAAGGGAGGGGGCACAGAGGCCCTTCCCTTGAGGTGCAATCTCATTGCCCCATTACAGGCGATACAGGGGACTTTTGGACATTGGCCAGAGTCTGGTCTGTCCAGTGATACCAAACATGACCATTTAAAATGTATAAAGGAAAACAAAAATAGAAAAAAAATATTAAAATGTATTAATTTTGGTTAAAATTGTGTATCTCAATTCCTGAGGTTTCCTTTTTAAAGGGTATCCTGTCATCTATACAACCACAAATGATTAGATGTTAATATGTGGGATTACTGCTAACCGAATACCAGCTCCTAACCAAATTTGGTAGAGTTCACCTCCTGAAACTTGTGTCTGAACCCCTCCCAGCACCATGTATTCATTATGTTAGCTTTAAGGCTTCCCATGGATGATTTTTCAAGTTTATACAGCCCTTTCCAAAAACCACCTCATTAGCCAAGCTTTTAAGACTCTGACTTCAAATCATGCCCTTGTGTTTTAGAGATCCATGCCCTTATGTTTTAGAGATCCAATCTCCAACCATGTCTGTTCCTCTCCTTTAGCTAAGAAAAGACCAGTCACACCAGGCACGACATGCAATGGAGTGTTTAATGGAGACCGTGGCAACGTTTCACTCCTGTGCCAGGACCTATGTCAAGAAACCATAGTCGTTTGAGAAGGGTCCTGTGCCAGGACCAACATCTTGCCACTGCCTCCATTAATGTGTTGGTCCTGGCACAGAACCTTTCTCAAACGACTATGGTTTCTTCACATAGGTCCTGGCACAGGAGTGAAACGTTGCCAAGGTCTCCATTAAATGTCCTCTGCATGCCGTGCCTGGTGTGACTGGTCTTTTCTTTGCTATTTGGTTTACTCCTGGGTTGGTGACCCTGGGCTGGGGAATCCTGGTTGGGGCAGCATATTTAGAGACGTATCTGCAACTGGACCTGTGTATTCTTTCTCTTTGTCTTGTCCATTTCTATATTTATCAGTTGATATCTCTTCTAAAATAATACACCTATGGTGTTACTGTGCAGAATGTTTGTGTGATTTGTGATTATGCAAGAATGCTGTGTCTATCTGTTTGCATGTTCGAGGAGTCATGAGTCTGCTTTGTCAGTCAAACACTGTCCCAATCTGATTCATTGGGACAATGGATTATGTAAATAGTGTGTGTGATAACTGAATGCTAAATAATGTTTACTGTAACTGTCTAATCTAACTGACCTAATGGAATTAGAATTCACCTAGAAGCCAATGTTTGTGCAATTATGTTCCAGTGGAATTAGGTCCCCCAGTGGTTTTCTCTGGGGGTTCGGTTTGCCCCTGTTTGACCATTATAAATACTGGTGTTTTTCAATAACAGTTATTCCTGATTGAACATACAGCCTGTCTGGTGTCTCATTCAGGGTACTCACCATCACCCTCAGAAGGCACGGAGCGGCCTTCTGGAAATTCAAAAAAGGTCCAGGGCAGAGGAGCAGACCAAGTGGGTCTGGAGCTACAGATCAGGCTGCTCGAGGCACTGAGTTCTGAGCAACTCAGTGGCCGAGGCAGGCTGATCTTGGTAAGGGGGTGCCGGGAGAGCAGGACAGGCAGACGAGTGAGATCTGTCACACCAGTTTCTTATCTGTAAATGATTAGAAATTAACTGTGTGCCCCGTGACGTTTCTGCCATTGAATCTTTAGTCCAGTCTTTGTTTTGTTTGTGCCCCCAAAACACATCTTTTAAATGCAAATGATAATGAAATGTTAAAGATGTTGTGTTGCTACAGCTGCTGATTCATAAGCCACATTTTATTACAATACGAGCACAATAAAAGATTCTTTTCAATCTTTCGCCGTACTGATCTCCTCTGACATGGTAATCAGCAGACAACAGGTGTTTCATAATGTTAAAAGCTAATTGACGCAACCCCATGCCTGTACCAAATAGAAAATGACTTCTTCCCTTCCCAAGGAGCACAAATGATTCTGGATTTAAGTAAAAAAAAAAAAATCTACAGCACTACAGGGACCATATTCCAGGTGAAAGAAGATTATTGTGTTCTGGGAAAAAGCTATAATATAAACCTTCGGCTCTGTCAACTCTCAGCCTCTCCCTAAGGTCTATAAAGGTTCAAAAGGATATTGAGCATAAGGTAACAGATGTCTCATATGTGAAGAGGATCGACTATTGTGGTGAAACGAGGCAGGTGAAACGAAAGAAAACTCTAAAGCATGCGGTTAGAGCACAAATGTTTAGAATGACAGATGGAAGCCACCGCTCTTGCTGAAAATTAATGCTTTTGAAAAAGCGACTGTATTATATTTAGGTAAAAAGCATAGCACAGTGACCTACAGCGCGCAATCACTTCTCACTGTCACATTTTCATTTCATGCAGACACAAAGGATGCTGTTATGTATTAGGAGGGGGGTGGGGAAGCCATGTAAATGCTTTTTAGCAAAATCTGTTCACTTGGCATTTACCACATTTACATTGATGCATATCTTTTATTTGTATTAACGTTTTAAGCTCTTTGTGCCCCTAATTGTCATCTCTTTTCAAATAATTGGATTAAGATTCCAAGTGGGTCCTTTGAGACATCAACCTAAAAGTTGACAATTCTTTTTCTTCGTCTTGTTTTGAAATGCAACAAAAAGCAATGATGGTCAAACCGAATCCCCTTATTAATAAACGTTAGCATTTCCCTGGCTCGTCAAGAAGGAGAATCGGTCGTTGACCATGACATTGATTTGATAACTGCCCTTCCAGCTTCATTAGTCGTCAACCAGAATCAGAACTAGCGGCTACCTCTTAAAAGAGAAACATGCAGAAAACCACCTGCCCGTTATCCTTCAAATGACAGCATGAGCAAGACTACTTAATAGAAAATACTGTTTTTGTGTTCTTATGCAATGTATTCCACCCCAAATTCATTTATGCCCTTTCACAATCTTTAACCCCTTCACTGCTGAGCCATTTCACGTCTTTAAAAAAAACCACATTTTACCTTTTTTTATTATTTGTTTTCTTTAAACATGGTCATGTTTGGTATCATTGGAAAGGCCATACTCTGGCCTTTCTAATGATACCAAACATCACCCTGCTAGCTGAAAACAGTCGGGAGATATCAGGGTTCAAAGTAACCCCTATCTTTCCTTAGGAGTCAATAAGGACGTTCCCCATACGTCCTCAGCAGTGAAAGGGTTAACACAGTGTTTCCCAAACCTCTCCTCGGGACCCTCAACCAAGCCAGATTTTGCAGATCACCTTAGGGAAATGCAGACTGAATCCTGCAATCACTGAACAGCAAATCATATCACCTGTGCTGTGCTTCAAATATCTGGCAAACCTGGCGAGGCGGAGGGTCCGGAGGACAGGTTTGGGAAACACTGCTTTAACAGTAGCTACCACTAGGTATTAAGTGATTGAGCCCAATAACTTTCCAGAGGAAGCTCTGGCAGAAGCTGCACCATTTACTAAATGATTTTACTTGTCTGCTTCACTTTTTTTAATCTCCAATGGTAACATGTTACTGACCAGGTAAGCCAGCCAAGAATTGGAAATCATCTGAAGCTAGAGCATATGCGCTTACAAACACGATCAGGGTTATTCAGAGAGCGGTGAAAAGCAGGAGAATGACTGGAGAATGGAAAATTCTAGGTCAAAATTGAGGTTGCTAATCCCTTCTCTAGAGGGATCTGAAGGTGAGGACAGGAACCTAGGATGACTGTGATGCCACAGGTGCAAGATAAATAAAATGAAAAAGATACAAAATGAGGTATTTGAGGAGTAGAAAAGTTGTCAGAAGAGGGTCGGTAGAAAAAAAACAAATCTGGGGACACCTTAACAATTCAGACACTGTCAAAGTCGAAACCGCATATACAGTTGTGTTCAAAATTATTCAACCCCCACTGAAATTGAATGTTTTGGCCAGTTTGACATTGATTTTGATCATTCAGTCATCATGCTTACAATTAAATCAAAGAGGCACGTGTAGGTCAGACAAATATAACATAACATTTATAATGAAATAACCACAAATGTCTTTTCTGTGCTCACATCATTATCAGTTTTATTCAACCCCCAAGTGACATTCAATCTTAGTACTTAGTACAACATCCTTTTACAGTTATAACAGCTTTTAAACGTGAAGCATAGCTTGACACAAGTGTCTTGCAGCAATCTACGGGTATCTTCGCCCATTCGTCATGGGCAAAAGCCTCCAGTTCAGTCATATTCTTAGGCTTGCGCACTGCAACTGCTTTCTTTAAGTCCCACCAGAGGTTCTCAATCGGATTTAAGTCTGGTGACTGCGATGGCCACTCCAAAATGTTCCAGCCTTTAATCTGCAACCATGCTTTAGTGGACTTGGAGGTGTGCTTGGGATCATTGTCCTGTTGAAAGGTCCAACGTCTCCCAAGCCACAGGTTTGTGACGGACTGCATCACATTGTCATCCAATATCTCCTGGTACTGAAGAGAATTCATGGTACCTTACACACACACGCTGAAGCTTCCCTGTACCTGCAGAAGCAAAACAGCCCCAAAGCATGATTGACCCCCCCCCCGCCATGCTTCACAGTAGGCAAGGTGTTCTTTTCTTCCTAGGCCTTGTTCTTCCTCCTCCAAACATAGTGTTGATCCATGGGCCCAAACAGTTCTAATTTTGTTTCATCAGTCCACAGAACACTATCCCAAAACTTCTGTTGTTTGTCCACATGACTTTTGGCATACTGCAGTCGACTCTTCTTATTCTTTGGAGACAGCAAGGGGGTGCGCCTGGGAGTTCTGGCATGGAGGCCTTCATTACGCAGTGTGCGCCGTATTGTCTGAGCTGAAACTTCAGTACCCACATCTGACAAATCTTTTCTCAGTCCCTCAGCAGTCACACAGGGATTTTTCTCCACTCTACGCTTCAGGTAGCGCACAGCAGTCAAAGTCAGCATCTTCTTTCTGCCACGACCAGGTAGCGTTTCAACAGTGCCCTTTGCCTTGAATTTGCGAATGATGCTTCCTATGGTCTCTCTTGGTATGTTTAACATCTTTGCAATCTTCTTATAGCCATTGCCCTTCCTGTGAAGAGTAATCACCTCTTCTCTTGTCTTCCTGGACCATTCTCTTGACTTCACCATGTTTGTAACCACACCAGTAAATGTCTAGAAGGAGCTGAGTATCACAGTCATTTTAAAGCTGCCTAATTGGTGCTTATTATGCTTTATTGCTGCTCCGTGACATCCACAGGTGTTTTCAATACCTGATTGAAAACACTTGAATGAACCTCTGTTCTTCAGAGTGGTAGTCTTTAAGGGGTTGAATAATTGTGTCAATGAAGAATTCACAAAAGAAACATTTACTACTGTATTACAAAACCAATTGATGTCATTTTAGTTGCATATGGTTCTTTAAAAAGTCCTTGTAGGATTTCATTCTGAATACAATTACAAATGTACACTAAATTCCCTAAAACCCTTAACAGCATTGGGGGTTGAATAATTTTGAACACAACTGTATATGTGCAATAATGCAATGACAATATAATGTGTATCTCACGGTGAATTATTGACAAATAAAACCGTGTGACATGTGCTATGATGTAATTTAAAAAAACCCACTGAGGACACTTATGTTTGAGTGATGTTCCATTCCTTCCTCTCTGTTCAGGGTCCTGCGGTATGGTTGTCATGCGTGATGTCCCAGGGAAGGGGGCTTACAGCCCAGTGTGGTGGAGAATAAAAAGTAAAGCAGCAAGCCATTTTAAAATATTTATTAATAATTAAAAATAATTTAAAAAAGAACCAGTCTTGAGCTGGTTAAAAACCATATAAGGGGATATATTATTATGGATTAAAAAGGATCACAAAAACGCGTTTTCACCATAGGCTTCATCAGTTTCCTTTAAAGAATTGACCGTCCATGCAAAGTGCCAAAAAAGTCCAAAAGAAGAGGGTCGGTGAAAGCAGGCAGTGGACACATTTGTTTAGAAAAAGAAGGAAAGTCCTGAAACTAAGGAATTCAAAGCCTCTGGTTACAAAGCAGGACAGAGAAATGTATATGAAGGCAAGGCTGCTGTACAGCCGACTCTGAGCTATAATCCATACCTGATGCTAACATGGAGACGGTAAGCAGGATGTGTGCTTGCAGATTTCCCCTTAGTCTCACCTTGTTATCTCAGCACTTCATCCCACAATGCAGCGCTAAACTCCCCGATAACCGCGGTAGAGCTCCCGTGCCACTGCGAGTATTAGCTACTGGTGTCCATAGGACTCCATGGAGGCTTGCGCATCTGGGTCGTTAACACTGCAGGACCTCGCTTTCGCGAGATCACACAGCTGAACTGATCGAGGAGGGAGACTAGGAACTATTTGTTCCCAGTCTCCCTCTGCTCCTGGTGAGAAGTGGCAGATCGAGTCATCCTTTTCAGCGCGGCATGAGAGGTGAGTATGGGATTTAATGGGGGTTTCCTTTAGCATCACCTTTTAAGAGGTGTTAAAATTTTGGCTTGTACGCCCCCAGTGCGCCAGCACTGTGTAAGACCTCACTTATTGAGATGCTAAAATTTATTGCGCTTCCCATGTTGCGTATACAAGACACTTACGTATAGTAAGCTCGCACAAGCTGCGAGGCGCAAAGCTTTTTCACCTAACTGTAGCTTCAAGACCAGAATATCAATACCAGACGTTAAACTTCTATCGATTTACATATGGCGACACTTGGCACCAAGTGTGCAATAAGACCCTTTGTTTTGTACTTTCCAATAATTCTGTATATTGATCGAGGACTTGGAGTTCCCATTCTGTTTTTTTTTTTTTTTTGTCCAGAGACACGAACAAGATACATTAACACTGACAGAAATGCAGACACTGTTGGACAGACATACACACAGACACTGACAAGAACACTGAAATACAGACACTGAAAAAGAGACACTGACTTGCTATGTTTTGTATGTACCCTGCCTTCATACTGTAACAACAGCCACTGTGCTGTATGAGAAGAGCCGCCGAGAAGACAATCAAGCTTGACTGTCTAGAGGAAGTAAAAGTCGTAACAAGGTTTCCATAGGTGAACCTGCGGAAGGATCATTAACGGATCCCCACCCCCCCATTCACTTCATGCTGCATCTGATGATTCCACACCTGCAAAACCTGTAAGCACTGACTGGGAACTGCTCCGTTCAGGCTCCACGGTCTGAAGTGATCATGGTTCTGATAGGTAAGCACAGCAGCTGCGTGACAAGGTAGAGGACCAGTGAGTGATGGTGATAGGACAGTTATTCCCCAGGACCTGTGCAGAAATCAGACTCTAGCGACTACCTTGTTTCCCCAAAAATAAGACCTACCCCAAAAATAAGATGTAGCGCTCACTCCCGGAGGAGCTGCTGAATTTAAACCTCGGTCAGTCTCCCCGCACTAGGGAATAAATATACACCAGCACTGTTGTGGATTTTATACGTTATATAGTTTACTGATCTCAAATAAACTGGCATATATAAAGCAGCACGGTATATATATATATTTACAGGTGTTCGTAATGCGAGAAGCGTGTAGCGGAAAAGGAAAACCAATATTAACCCCTTCGTTGTTGGAATGTGAGTCCCGTACAGGTTGTGTCCCAAAAGGTGTACGTGTATGCGTGTGTTGGTACCCGGGTACAAGATTCAACTGGCCAGTGAATAATTTACAGGTGTCTTCGACTAGTCACGTTGGGGCCCTGTAGGTTTAGACAAACTTGCAGCGTGCTTTATTATTTTTACTGTGGCCGGGAAGGCCTCTCACCCATCCGCCAGATACTCTGCGCTCTGCTCGACCCAGGATGTCTCTACGCTTGGCTTGACTGGGACTCTGTGCCACCGGATCCGCTTGTCTTGCTTGTCCGTTTCTGCCACAAGATGCTCAGCTCACCGCCTGCACTCCCATTAGGTCATCTGCAGTCTGCTAACTCTGGGTCCTTCAGCTACTCTGTATCTGTATAAACTTATCAGCGGTGGATCGCTAGGTCTCTGACAAGGAATGTGAACCGATCTCCAGCTCCGCAAGGCCGCACCTGCGCTCCGGCCTGGTCACGATCGTCGTCTGTCTCACGTGCGTCTTGCTCTCTTGCTCCTCGGCGCGCTCTGGGTTTCCCCTGCACGAGGCTGCGGATGTAAGTCTGTTTCTCCCCACCCACTTCCGGTTCCCGGCGCAAAGCATGCTGGAAACGTAGTCCCATTGTCCAGTGTCTCTTACATTGCGCTTGTCTCCCTCTGGTGGCCAAAGATAAGTACTACAGCAACAGTGTTTTAAACCAGCGCTACAAAGATGTTGTGTGGTTTTTTGATAACTGCGAAAATATAAGACCTACACCAAAAATAAGACCTAGTTGTAAGGCAACTTGAAGAGCTGCGGGAGAGAATCAGTGATGACAGTGCCAGAGGAAGCGAGGTGGCAGTGGAGGGAGCAGAGCCGCATAAGGCTGTGGTCACACCAGTGTTCTTAGAGCAGAAGGAATGTCTGTGAGAGTGGACGTTCCATCCATTCTGACGCCCATCTGGCCACCTCACTGAGCATTTAGTGTGCTCAGCGCGGCAAAGCGCGATCCTCCTATGGAGGATTGTGTTTTGTAGCCCCATCTGCGTCCGTCGTAACTTTCGACAGGGAGGCTGAAATCACGTCCGGTGACAGTGCACGACGCAATTCATGCACGCATGCTACATGCACGCCACACACACTACATGCACGCCACACACACGCTACACGCAGGGAAGTGTGGTCACACGGACGCACTCAGTGTGTTCCTTTTGCTCAAAGAACGCTCGTGTGACTGCTGCTTTAGCCGATGCTTCCTCTACTGCTGGCTCCTGTCACAGGCGGAGTGATTGCCAGACGTACACCACCAAAAAAAACCATCAACATAATAAGAAAAAATAAGACCTACCCCGAAAATAAGACCTAGTGTGTTTTTTGGGGGCCAAAAAAATATAGGACCGTGTCTTATTTTCGGGGAAACCCGGCATGTACTACACCTAGCACTGGTGGAGCGCTTTGAGAGTTGGACCACCTCTCCGACCCCAGTACTTACACCACTGAAAACTGGTTTAATTGCATTCAGTATCTTGCAGAACCCTATTAACTTTGATCTGCAAGTTCAACGTGTGAACCATATGAGTAGTGATGCGATATGCTTTGATAGTGCTTGACTATTACTACACCAAAAGGGGAAGAGTTGGTGGGAGAAGGACAGGAATCGGCATTTATTGGGACTATGAGTAAAAGACGATAGAGCCCTATTGTGCATGGAGAATGAACACAGCAGGGATCTCAAACTCTATTGCCTACAATTCCCAGAATTCTTTGAATAAAATAAATGGCCAGAGAACAGAGGGTGTCGTAGAGAAACATTTAGGAGGCCAGAGTTTAGAATCCCTGGGATACAAAGCTGCCCCGATCCCTGAAGGAGAGAGTATGTTTCCACACCATCCCTAAAGTAAAGCTCATATCAGCAAGATGTAAAATAAGTAAATAAAAAAAATAACAAAGGCATAACCGCTTTATTATAAGCAAGCAGGATCAGATGCAACGTGTCAAAAAAAGTTCCATTGAAGACGGACAAGCTGATGTTTACTACAGAATTGTGATGCCAAATATCAGAAGAACGCCTGGAAGTGTTTTTCTATTTCGTGTGTTTATTTGTATAGGTATGTGTATATATATATATATTGCTAAAAGACAAAGGGCTTGATTATGATGTTAACTCTAAAATCTGGAGTGCCTGAAGGTTTCCCCTTAACGTCTACATTTCGGCATCAGATTCCATAGGACTTCATTGGCGGGTTGCGTTGCCAGGCTGCAAGCACTGCGCGACTTCGCTCTCGCGAGATTATTATTATTATTCTTTATTTATAAAGCGCCAGCATATTCCGCAGCGCTGTACAATAAGCACAGTATAGACAGGGTTACAATACATTGAACAACATTTGACAAACCGTACAGGAGGAGATGAGGGCCCTATTCCCGCAGGAACTCGCAATCTAGGAGATTGAGATCTCGCAGGGGAGTGATTGTGGAGGGAGACTAGGGATTACTTGAAGCCAGTCTCGCTCTACTCGCCGCCAGGAGAAGCGGCGGATCGGGCCACCGTTCTCGCCTCGGGATGAGAGGTGAGTTTCAGATTTATCAGAGTTTTATGATGCTGCAAAAGTGGAATCCATTAGCACCAGCCTTTAGGTGGAGCTATAATTTTGTTTAGCCCGTCGATGCGGTAATCAGTGCTAGGAATTTGTAATACCTTCTCCTAATGCTAATTACTGATTGTGCTCCCCATGTTACGTATAGGATTTTCAAAGTACAGGAAGCTCACGCAAGCTAGCGCGGCAGTTTTGAACGAATTTTTAACGGAATGTAATATGGGAGAATGCATTAAAATCACTTATCCTAGCATTAACTCCTACATATCCGAACACTATCAGGTCTATTCAAAGAAAGGTGAAACTCAGGAGAATGACTGGAGAAGTGAAAATTCTAGGCTAAAATGGCCAAACCAGAAAAATTCTCCCACTTATCTCACTTTCCAAATCGGCTATTTGGTCTAGATTGTTCTCTTTTCCTGATTTTTCACCTTTCTCTGAATAACCCTCTATAGTTAGTTTTTGGGCTATATTAAATACTGAACACTATTAAGACAATAAACCTTATGATAATACTACAGAATGAAGAACATCTCCTAAGGTGACATGAAAGCATATTTTGTGGTTTTTCAAAAGGAAATAAGATTCTTAAATTTTTTTTATAATGCTTTCCCTTTAGGGCACTTCACCTTAAAATAGTGTTTCCCTTAGAGCCATGTACTCAGCTAAAGTAACTGCTGCTCCTTTGTTAGTAGCCAGTGGGAAGGAGTGTATAGTGTATCGCCTCAACCTAAAATATTCCACATGAATGCAAGCAAACACAATCAAGTTCCAAAGTGCCATGGAGCATTTAATAGTTTTATCACTGGTTTTGCAAGGGTCATTATTAGTGTTGTCACAAAATTAATCCTAGTAGCTGTGTACGCTGAAGTCTTCCCTGTGCTTTCGGATGATAACTTTCTTAACTGAATTGGTTCAAATTCTAACCTTTTTATATAAAATATATATTTATATATGCAGTGGCGTCACTAGGGTTGGTGTCACCTGGTGCAGTAACTTATGGTGTCACCCCCCCCCCCGAGTTTTACGGACTTTTTTTTAACTACTCTTACTCCTAAATCAGTACTCCCATATATCACTGAATGCTCATACACACAGCGCACATTACTGTGAGGTTTATTGCTGTGGAGCTCTCTCATATGCTCACACAAATTTTTGCCAACTGCCAGCAAGTACAATGCCTGTTCGAAGGCAGTGAAAGCACACATGGATATATATTGCCCCAGCAGCTCTGGATATATTGCCCCCAGCTCACCTATGGATATATTGCCCCAGTTCACAATTATATATTGCCCCCAGCAGCTCACCCATGGATATATTGCGCCTCAGCTCACATATGGATATATTGCGCCTCAGCTCACATATGGATATATTGCGCCTCAGCTCACATATGGATATATTGCGCCTCAGCTCACATATGGATATATTGCCCCAGACCAGCTCACACATGGATATTGCCCCAGCTCTCATGGATATGCCCCCAGCACACGTGGATACTGCCCCAAGCACACATGGATACTAGACATGTGCACAGCACAAAATTTCGTTTTGAACTAATGGATTAGTCCTAAAATGCAATTTATTTAGTTGCTAAAGAAATTCGTTTTCAGTTCTTTAGTATGAAAACTAATTTCATTCATCCGAAAACCAGTGGATACAATTACTATTGTAGTGGCTCCTCAGAGGGCTGAGATCGCTGCTTGTTACAGTATCTCTCACTCAGCACAATGTGAGCCATATTACATAGTTGGTGCTAACTTAACCAGAGCTGTTGTAAACTTACCAGAGCCATTATAGCCTATGGAGGTTTTCAGTTTACAACAGCTCTGGTTAAGTTAGCACCAACTTTGTAATACTGCCCCGTGTCAGGCAAAGCTGTTACAGTAACTGACTGCTGCTCATCACAGCGCTCAGAGTTTCAGTAAAACTAGTAAATAATATTTTTATATATAAGCGGTTAGAACAATATTATTTCCTTGTTTTACTGAAACTCTGAGCGCTGTTACAGTCAGTTACTGTAACAGCTGAGCCTGATACATTGTACTGAGAAATAATGTAACAAGCAGCCGATCTCAGCGCTCACAGCCACTGGATTTAAAGGGCTTAAAAAAAGGCTCCTCTCTGTATAATGTTTAGAACATCTTCCTGCATTAATTAATACCCCTCTCTGTATAATGTATACAACATCCACCTGCATTAATTAATACCCCTCTCTGTATGATATATAGAACATCCTCCTGAAATTAATTAATGTCCCTCTCTGTATAGAACATCCTCAATTTATACCTTTCTCTGTATAATGTATATAATATCCTCCTGCATTAATACCCCTCTCTGTATAATGTATAGAACATCCTCCTGCATTGATTAATGCCCCTCTCTGTATAGAACATCCTACTGCATTGGCATGTGGAGGGTGCAGAACTTGGGAATGCAATGCTTATCCTGCACAGGAGAGGGAACTTTTACTTAAACTTTGTATCTCTGTGGGGGAGACACAGGAATATAAAAGCAGGAGAGAGGGAAAATACTAACGTAAATCGGTCTGAAAGCTCAGAGAAGAGATGACTGGTGCAAATTTATTTTTATAATGAAATAAAGCACTTCAAATCCAGGGAAAACATTCAAATAAATCACACTGAAGGCTCATAATGACAGTAACTGTGAGAGCTGGATATTAAATGTATCAGACATTAAAAAAAAACTGTAACAAGCAGCACTGGAGAGGAGAGAGACTTTATATAAAACGTGTATTATAGATGAGGAAAGGGGAATAGTGCTCCTGGAATATTAAAATGTATCAGACCTAAGCCCCTATTATGCAGAGCGGGAGGGGAGATAACACACGTTTTATAAAGTCCCTCTCTTCTCCATCGCTGCTTGTTATAAAGGGGTTTTTACTAACCAGCCCTCATCTCTCATTAGCTTTCAGTGTGTTTATTTGAAGGTTTTCCTTCTCCAGCTGCTTTTATCATCTTGTCTGCCTCATAGACGTGCAAGGGTTAAGTAAAGGTTTCCTCTCCTGTGTTGGCTGTTTGTTGTTGCCAGTGAGTATTCTGGAGCTCTATCACTGTCAGATTCTCGGGTAGGGGTCGGGAAGGATTACGCATACAAACCGTTTCTGTAGCTTTGCGATGTTGCGCTCTTCTTTGCTGATCTCCTTCACTCAATGTAATATTTCAAAAAGGACTGAAACTAAAATGTAGTGCATTTTATTTTAGTTTCTTTCGTTTTTTGTACTGAGAAATTTCGTATCTCTTGAGTCATACGAAAACGAAATTATCCCAAAATTCAGACTAAATCGTTTTAGTACTAAAACGAATGCACATGTCTAATGGATACTGCCCCAAGCACACATGGATACTGCCCCCAGCACACATGGATACTGCCCCCAGCACACATGGATACTGCCCCCGCTCTCATGGATATGCCCCAGCAGCTCTCATGGATATGCCCCAGCAGCTCTCATGGATATTGCCCCAGCAGCTCTCATGGATATTGCCCCAGCTTCTCTCATGGATATTGCCCCAGCTCCTCTCATGGATACTGCCCCAGCTCCTCTCATGGATACTGCCCCAGCTCCTCTCATGGATATACTGGCCCAGCTCCTCTCATGGTTATACTGCCCCAGCTCCTCTCATGGATATACTGCCCCAGCTCCTCTCATGGATATACTGCCCCAGCTGCTCTCATGGATAAAGCCCCAGCTGCTCTCATGGATAAAGCCCCAGCTGCTCTCATGGATTTTGCCCCAGCTCCTCTCATGGATTTTGCCCCAGCTCCTCTCATGGCTATGCCCCCAGCTCCTCTCATTGATATTGCCCCAAGCTCAAGGATAATGCCCCAGCTCATGCATTTGCCCCAGCTCATGGATACTGCCCCCAGCACATGGATATGCCCAAGCTCATGGATAATGCCCCAGCTCATGGATAATGCCTCAAGCTCATGGATAATGCCCCAAGCTCATGGATAATGCCCCAGCTCATGGATAATGCCCCAGCTCATGGATAATGCCCCAGCTCATGGATAATGCCCCAGCTCATGGATATGCCCCCAGCTCATGGATATGCCCCCAGCTCATGGATAATGCCCCAGCTCATGGATAATGCCCCAGCTCATGGATTTTGCCCCAGCTCATGGATAATGGCCCCAGCTCCTCGTGGATAATGGCCCCAGCTCCTCGTGGATACTGCCCCAGCTCCTCGTGGATACTGCCCCAGCTCCTCGTGGATACTGCCCCAGCTCCTCGTGGATACTGCCCCAGCTCCTCGTGGATACTGCCCCAGCTCCTCGTGGATACTGCCCCAGCTCCTCGTGGATACTGCCCCAGCAGCTCGTGGATACTGCCCCAGCAGCTCGTGGATACTGCCCCAGCAGCTCGTGGATACTGCCCCAGCTGCTCGTGGATACTGCCCCAGCAGCTCGTGGATACTGCCCCAGCTGCTCGTGGATACTGCCCCAGCTGCTCGTGGATACTGCCCCAGCAGCTCGTGGATACTGCCCCAGCAGCTTGTGGATACTGCCCCAGCAGCTCGTAGATATGCCCCAGCAGCTTATGGATAATGGCCCCAGCTCACCTCCTGCGCCGCGTGTTCGCTCCCTCTGAGCGTCCGGTGGCATGCAGCTTGGGCGCTCGCCTGGGGGAGCCACGTGACCAGCCGCGATCGGCTGGTGACGTGTTTCCCCCAGGCGAGCGCCGAAGCTGCATGCTTCGGACACTCGCAGGGTGAGACACCCGCCCTTAGGGCGACGGTGTCACCCTAAAGGCGGGTGTCACCTGGTGCGGGCTGCACCCCCCGCCCCCACGTTACGACGCCCCTGATATATGTTCATAAAATATACAAATATTAATACATGAAATTTCAGCTTTTTATTTCAATCTAAGGCTTCAAATGTTTCTTGTAAGGTTAGTTATGTTTGTTTTTTTCTTTTAGAATCCATTAGCCATTAACTTTCTAGATTAAGAGAAAGCCTGCAAACAAGCCTAAAGTGTAAATAAATTGACAGAAACATCTGTTTTGCATACATTTTATCTACTGTATTTAGTGCATAAGTAAGCTTTTGATCTGTTTGATCATTTTGTAAGTGCTTCATCTTAAAGTTGTTGTTTGTTATAAAGTAATGTGTTTTCAAAGACTTCTTGAAGACCAGGAGAGAAGAGAGTCTAATGTTGTGGTGGAGGGAGTTCTACAAGAGGTGGGCAGCTCTGGAGAAGTCTTGAAAGCGAGTGTTGGGGGTTTGGGTACAAGGAGACGATAACATCAGATCATTGGCAGAGCAAAGTGGTTGAGACTGAATATACCTGCTAATAAGGGAGGAGATGTAGGCAGGGGTGCAGTTTTGGAGAGCTTTTGTATGTGCGCACCAATATTTTGAATTGGATTTTATAGGAGAAAGGGGTCCAGTGTAGAGATTGACAAAAGGGGGGTGTTGCGAAAGGTGAGGCAGATGAGCTTGGCACAGGCATTCATTACAGACTGCAGAGGGAGAGTCTTAGATTTCTTAAGGCCAGCGAGAAGGAGGTTACAGTAATCGAAGAGACGAGGAAACTCCACATCATACTGGGAGAAGAGGAACCGGCGGTGAAAATATCTGCCCAATACGTCACCGAATGTCACAGACTGAGAGGAACATGAGAGATCCCGGACTTATAAATCCCCAACACGGACTCGCCCCATCCCCCTTCACATTATCCCTTACCCCTGATAATGTTCATGGACTTGCCCATTCCCCCCCATATATATGTCCCACTACCCCTCCCTGCCCATATGCTTTGGCAATGCTAAAATGTATTTGGTCCTGCCAATAAAGCTTATTTTGATTTGATTTGATTTGTAATCAAGGTGGGAGATTATAAGAGCTTGGATGAGCATTTTAGTAGAATCTTGATTAAGAAAGGTACGGATATTTGCAATTTTTTTTTAGGTGGAAGTAGCAGGATTTGGTGAGTGACTGAATGAGAGGTGTGAAGAAGAGATCAGAGTCTAAACATACACCAAGGCAATGAGCCTGTGAGGTAGAAATAATGGTGGCACCAATCACCTGAAGGGAAATGGCACAGAAATATTGGCTTTGGAGGGAGGGAAGATTAGTAGTTCCGTTTTAGAGAGGATTAGCTTTAGGTTTAGCTTTAGGAAATGGGAAGTCATCCAGTTGGAGACAGTCGACAGGCAGGCTATAATACGGTCCAGCACAGGAGGAGAGAGATCAGGAGAGGAGAGGTAGATTTGGGTGTTGTCAGCATAGAGATGATATTGGAATCCATAGGAAGAGATGAAGATCCCCAGAGAGGTGTTATAGATCAAGAAGAGTAGGGGACCCGGAACAGAGCCGAAAGGTACCCCAACTGAGAGAAGCTGGGGGTGAAGAGGCACCAGCGAAAGAGACCCTGAAGGCGTGAAGGGAGAGATAGGAAGAGAATCAGGAGAGAGCAATGTCACTGAGACCAAGTTGATGCAGCGTGAGGAGCAGTAAATCATTGGTCACCTTGGTTGCTGCAGTCTCATTAGAGTGCTGGGAGTGAAAGCCTGATTGGTGTGGGCCAAGGAGGGAGTTAGCAGCGAGAAAACTTGTGAGTTGGTTATGGACCAGGCGTTCTAAGACTTGGGAGGAAAAGGTGAGCAAAGCGATAAGACAGTACTTTGAAAGGGAGGTGGAATCAAGAGATGATTTCTTTCAGAATGGGGGTATTCAAAGCATGTTTGAATGCAGAGGGGAAGACTCCCGAAGAGAGGGAAAGGGCGAAATTGTGAGTCAAAGGAGGGGCAATAACCGGTAGGACAGACCGAATAAGAACCGAGGGGATAGGATCGAGTGGACAAGTGGTCGGACAGGAGAACATGAGAAGTAATATAATGTAACCTAGAGATAATCAAATCCTCACTCCAATATTAGGCTAGGGTCAGACAAGCACATTCTGTGCGGACTGTGCGTCCGTGCACAACGGAATCACTTTCTGACTGACGACAAGGTAGTGGCCACACAGTCCGTTTTTGTGACTGTTTTTTTTTTACTGACGTAGAAGAGAAAATAAATTAATATGAAAAACCATTTTGTCTGTCAAAATGCTGGACATCAAAAATGCAGTCCGTCTGACTTCGTTCCATCACTCACACACAAAGCAATGCGGACGTTGCGGACGCAGTGCATTCTGTGCGTCCGTTCTATCCGATTTACGTTCTTGCCTAACTTGCATCCGTTTGCCACGTCTGTTGTGCGTCCGCACTTCTGTGCAGACGTACTTCGTGTGTGGTCTCTATTGATTATAATTGTATGCTACGACAGACGTTAAAATGTGTGGCAACACAGACGTGAACACTGCGTTCGTCTGACCCGAGTCTTACTGGTAGTGTTCCAAGGAAAAGCTAGCGGGCAGCAGACCCCTGTGTTCCCCATCAAATGCATCCTTCATTGCCTGACCTTTCTCTGTATTGATGCCCCCTCCTCTGAGAAATGATTTATGTTTCAGGTTTCATAATTTTAGTTTCGAATTCACTGATGCATAAATCTAACATTTTTTCCGTTACAACTTTCTTTGTTTACTTTCTTTTCCAAATATTGCAAAAAGACCATATTATTACAATCCAAGAAGCTAACTTACGATGATAATATCTTTTAAATTCTAATTGATTTTATAGTTAGGCATTTGTGTTTTATATTATTTTAGGTAATGGAGTTTTGTTTTTATTTGCTCATTAAATTATTGTATCCTTAAAATAGGTTAATTAGTAGAAGGATCAAACATCTGCACAACAACTTCTCAATAAACTGTGCTAAATTGAGCATCAGAGCTGTATTTAAGAGGCAAACTGTGCCTCTGCCGGGGTGTTCACACATCTATAAAGTGACATTGAGGCCATTCTCATCTCTGTGTTATGATTTTAGGGTGAGAGCATCAGGAATTCAATCTACAGTTCATACCATACAGTGAAAAATGATGCACCTAGTTTTGTGCTTGCATTAGCGCTTTCCGTGGGATTGTGAACAAGAGCTGAATGACAAAGAGTTTTATCAAGAACTCCGTGCATCCATTATTGAGGCGAACGTATATATTTTTATTCTAATACAAAGAAACACTCTGGCATTACTAACTTTTAAGAAAGCCAACTAAGCATGTTTCCCTTGTCACAAAGTCCCTGAAGTCTGCATTAGATATTTTAACCTTTTTGTTTTCTCACAAAACAATCTTGTTTTCCAATTGTGGTAGAATGGAACCTACTTACATGTAACTGAGCTGCGTGATATTTGTGCTTCTTCCTATTTGGCCATTGAATATATGGTAACATCACCATTAGAAAGTTGTGTTTATCACAATTTAAAACTGGAAGGACTCTATTACATTCTCTGCGCAAAAACGTGCGCGCTCAAAAACGCATTAACGTGAGGGGAAAAACCCTTTGCGCTGACCGTCAAATAACTACGTTGGCGCATATGATGCGCGTTAACGTCTAACGTGAGTTACCCTGCGCGAGCGAAAGTTTGTGCGCGCATCCCATACTTAACATTGTGAGTGCAAATGCATTTGTGTGCTGGTACGCGGATGGTATTACAATCGATGCACAACTTTTTACAAACGACGTTTGCGTGCGTAATTTTAATGTCTTTGAAAAGCTGGTGGTAACTGCAAATCTGAAAATTCTGGCCGACACAAAATACACCAGCACGAAAAAAAAAAAGTACAGCACAGTATAGTTACACATTCTACACATACCCAAACAATAAAATTGAGAGGTTGTGTGTGTTTTTTTTTAATTGCTGCAGCGTATATACTCTTTTTGGCAGGCGCAAAAACTGAACGGGAGACAATTGTGGTTCTTAATTCTGATTGGCTGAATCACGTGAAAAATCAACAGTCTGCCCACCGATATCTGCGCGCAGCGTTAATTTGCGCTCATTTTTGCGTGTCTTTTTTACATGCAATATTTTTTGACGTTTGAAAAAATGCTCTCGAATCGTAATACCTGCATTCATTTACTCTCGTTAACGTTTAACGCTGCGCGCAAAAAAATTGCTCTGCGTGTACGAATTTGCGAACATATACTGATCCGTGTCATCCCGTATACGCATACCTTTACCTAGTTTGTGGAGCAGATTTGTTTTAGTGTTGACTTATTTTTGTCCTTGATTAAAACACATTCTCACTTTCATGTAACAATGATTTGGAAATGTTATCAGCTTTAGGGTTCAGGTTAAAAAGGATAGTCGATATTGTTTCATGGTCATTTCTCGGAATCAAAATTGGATCCAAAGTCAACAAATCCTTTCTTCTAAACACTTTTTGAATAAGTTTTTAAAAAGTGACATTCCACAATGCTACAGATTGTAGCTGATAAATGATCGCCAACTATTGCTACTTTTGTGTATGAAGTCTATAGATCATCCACTTCTTCCAACCATGCTCTGTACATGAACTTGATTCAGAACTAGAACAGATAGGTATGTGTGTATATTGAAATAATCTAAGTATTGCTGGATGGACTGATATTGCATTAGACAAATAAAATGAAGGGACCGTCTTTTGAGAGTTTTTTTTACAGCATTCAGTCTTTTACAGCATTCTGAATTCTGATCAATCTAGCAGACAATAGTATGGATAATGTAAGGTGACGCAAATTGGTGATGTGATCTAGTAATACATCAGTCAGAAGGTACAAGTTAAATAGGACAAAAAGTGTGGTGTCCAGGGAAAGGGTGGGAATACAAATACAGGTGAGTAACATGGATAGAATAGCAGATCACATAAAAGGGGTACAGGAGGATGTATGGTGTAAGAGGAAGTTAGGGCATAGAAATGAAGAATACAAAGTTTATTTATTTATTTAGTTTGAGAAAAGATTTTACCAGGAAGGATACATTGAGATTTCTCTTGTTTTCATGTCCTGGGTGGCGAGTATGTACCGTTAGGTGTCTTGCCCAAGGACACTTACTGGAGAGGTGCTCTTGCCAGGATCGAACCCATGTCTCTACAGGCTCTCTCCACGCAGAGCAGTGATGTTACCTCTACTCCACCCAGCCGTGGAGAGCAGGAAAGTGGTAGAAAAAAGGATAAGTGTGTGTGTATGTATATTTATGTTATAACCGCTATATCTAGATTGTAAGTTCCCACAGGAACGGGGACCTGAATTCCTCCTGTACACATTAGGGAAATATTGACTTGCCTTTTTTAGGTGTGCTGCAGAATGTGTTGGCACTTAAATACAATAATATACGTATAACTCTACTCACACATATATTCATACATTTATAATAGGTGAAATTATAGTAATGGGTTAAAATCCAGACTCCTCATTCAGTCCACCATTTATAGTTGTTATGGAGTGTTATCCTTTTCAAATGTTTTTCATTCTTGGGTGATGATATTTTCCCTTTTAATACAATGGTTGTTGTCATGACAAGGGTGCAGTATTTGTTTTCATAATGATTGAGTGTGTTTGTGTACCGCATCCTAATTCTATTGTTTTTTTTTCTCATCTGGTTTCCGATTTACTGCTACTTGTGCCTGTATGAGACCATCTGAAAAACCTAATGATATGCAGATTACAGATGATTCCTGGGTAACCATATAATTCCATCGATGCTCATATCATACTGCTCTTTACCATGAATCCGATTTACTTTATGCAAGACAAGGGGCCATATTCTGACACAGACCTTAACATCTGGAGCTTTATACTTTCACAAAATTACTTAACACTTAAATAGATAAAAAAAAATATCAAACTTGCCTCTGATCTCACGATGCAGATGGCAACGTGGTCTGCTGCCTCCTCTGGCCACTTGCAGTGGAACACTGGGTACAAATGCACAAGTTCACACATCAATCCATCAATCCATGGGCACAAGTATTCGGACTCGAGTCTGGTAATACAGCAGCTCATTCGGGAAAATATTTGCGCTATTGTTTTTTTACAACTTATTTTTGTGGTAGTGCAACTCTTTGGCCAAAAAGATCTTCATCATACATGTTTCCTAACTTTCCAATAAGTCTCACCAATCAATATAACAGGTGTTGTTTTATTTCCTTTGTTACATGCATCTGTGGGTTTCAACAGTCTCTCATCAGTAAAGCATCCTATTTTTTAAAGCCTTTCTCTACAATGGAAATGAGAGGCTGTGTCTTAGCAGGAACTTGAAGAAGCAACATATCACTCATTAACCTCCCTGGCTGTGTTCTCAAGTGTGTCTCGGGGTTAAATTTCACTGCTGAGAGCGGTAACCCCGAGACCCACTCGGGCTGTATACATCACCTCTCCATGCACTCCCTCGCTGATCTCTGCAGTCTCCTCCGGCGATCGCAGCGTTTTACTTCCTGGATTCTTTCTCACGAGGAGGAAACCAGGAACTATAAGGTCGCTGTCGCCGGAGGAGGCAGCTGGGGACATCGAGGGAGCGCAGGGAGAGGTAACGTATCCAGCAGCATCCCGAGTGTTGCTCAGGGTTACCGCTTCCAACATAGGAATTTAACCCCGAGCCACACTCGGGATGCCGCTGGGGGGGGGGGATAAAAAAAAAATAGACCGTTTTCAGCAGAGAATTTTGTGAAGAAATAGACCACCAGGGAGGTTAATATAGGACACGTTATCAGTAGCAGAAGTCCTCCTCCCTCAAATCAATTGGCAAATTATGATTTTTCCGCATACAGTCTTATTAACTTGACGAATACTACATTATTATTATTATTATTCTTTATTTATAAAGCGCCAGCATATTCCGCAGCGCTGTACAAAAGCACAGTATAGACAGGGTTACAATACAATACATTGAACAACATTTGACAAACATTACAGGAGGAGATGAGGGCCCTATTCCCGTAGGAACTCACAATCTAGGAGGGTTGGGGTTGGAAACAGCAGGAGAGGACTGTAAGGTGAGAGTGATTGATGGTTGCGTCAGTGAGTTGGGTGGTAGGCTTCCCTAAATAGAATACAGAAGTGTGTAGTATATGTACAGTGTGTTGAAGATGCACATTTAAATTGGTGAAAAACCTTCAAGTATTGACAAAGTATTGTCTGTGTGTGTTATTACGGGTAAAGCCTGAAATCCAGATAAACCTAGGATTACCCGGTGTGATATAGCCTCTGGACACACGGATCAATGTTTCATGCTTTTCTTTATTGAGCAGCCACAGTACATGCAGAGTACTCCATAAACAAGAAAACAAATATAAATGAAAAGCCAACGCCTTACGCAAAGCCTAATTAAACGTCTGTCCCCTCACTACAACATTGGGCAGCTAAGCCATCTACCAATATTAAAAACAAAATGTACTTCCCTTAGTAGCTTCAGGGCTTTATTTCCTTCTCTGCTGCACCCAGTGCAAAGACTGCACTCTCTTGGTGGGAGCCACATATAAAGGCAGGGCAGTCTGAGGCTGCTGTCAGACGAGCGTAGTGTTCACGTCCGTGATTGCGCCTAAAAGTACGTCCGTGATAGCATGACAGGAAGCCCACCGGAGCCCGACACACGAAGTACGTCCGCACTGAACTGCGGACGCACAACGGCCGCGGCCCACGGACGCAAGGGAGGCAAGAACGTACAACCGCTAGAACGGCCACACAAAGTGCGCTGCGTCCGCAACGTCCGCATAGCTTTGTGTGTGAGTGATGGAACGTGGTCAGACGGACTGCATTTATACGTCCAGCATTTTTCACGGACAAAATGGTTTTGCTTTTTAATTTATTTTCCCTCCTACATCCGTCAAAATATATACGTCAGTGAAAAAAACGGACTGTCTGGCCACTACTGCGTCTTCCGTACTGACGTACGTCCGTGTGCACGGACGTAAAGTCCGTAGAAATCACGCTCGTCTGACCCTAGCCTTAATCAGACGTCCGCTTCTAATTAACCCTTTAGGGGGCAAAGAACTTTCTCCTTCCGCCTACTAATAAAACTGTGGTCTATTACCCTGCCTCTAATCACACTGTCACACCGAGTCAGACTGACATTACCAAGTCAGCTTTGGGAAATGAATAAAAAAATCTGGCTTTATGTGGGTAATCCTAAATCTATCTGGATTTCCACCAACTTTACCCAGTTAAACCAAGATCTACCCAAACACTGCTGGATAATGTGCTTTCTGAGACTTTGAAGTGGCTTACAGTTGACCCAAAACCTAAACTCAAACCTCACCCTGACACTAACCCTAAAAATCACTTTTACCCTAGTTGGAGATTACTTAGGTAAAACTGCCTGGTAATGTCAGTTTTACCTGGGTAATCCTAGGTTTATCCAGATTTCAGACTTTACCCATAAAGTGTGTATGTATTTATATGTGTATTGTTTATTGTGCAGACCTTAAATACATTGTTACTGGAGGGTTCCTATTTTTTTTATTTTTTTTTTAAAGTTATCCAATATAGAAGTAATTCAAGGTTTTGCAATTCTATATTCTTTAAAAATCCCTCTCAAATCAAACTCTTAATAACAGATGAAACTTTAATCTGTAAAAAAAGACGAATTCAAAATGTGGAAACGAGCTCTACGACTCTATTCAAATTCCGCTTAATGGGAAAATTATGTCGAAGTCACGGTTATTGCAATTTGCTTCGCTGTCCTTTCGACACTATGGATGTGATTTTTCATGTTATCAATCATTTAAAACAATTTGAGTAATAACGGTTTGGCATGCGTCGCCCGCTATTTTATTTATACCATTTGCTTAGCTTCGTGGGATGGGGTACCTTTCCGTATTGGCAAAAACACTTTGTAACACCTATTACCGCATGGTCAGAGTATAATTTATTGTCAAATAGAAAAATAGGTCAACAGTAATGTCACTTGATGATCAACCCCCCTAGTTTAATAAAACATCTCGCCAGCGTGTATTCCAGCACAGCAGTTGATATTTTATTAGGACTACCTGGCTACAGCAGTGGTATAATTACTATACTGTCAGAGTGATAAGTGGGATTAATGGCAGTGTGATGCACTTTGGTCTGAATAGTGCTTGGAGAATTGCGAGATGGTATTATTATTAAGAGTCCGTCTGCAATGGCATATATTCATGGTACTGAAATATATAAATAAATTGGGAAAAAAAATCTCTGAATTTGCCCCCCCTCTTCTCATTTGCATGTGACATTTTCAGCAGCTGTTTATATGCAAACTGCAGCATCTCAATAATTAAAAGAGAAATGATTTGGTAAAAGATGTTCCTAGGAACAACCAGTAATCTTTGCAATGGCTTTCCTGCCAAGCATTTTTTTTTTCTTTCATCGGAATTGTGTTTTGTTACCTAGCTGCGTGATGAGATCTCACATTAATTATAGCTCTTTTTTATTTTTTTTTGTCTTTTTTCTTGAACATCTTCACACGCGCTCATTACATTTTTCTGTATAAAAATGACAACGAGGATATTTTAGCAAGAGTTCAAACGAAACAAGCAGGACACATCGGGCTAGGACCACAAAGAATCGAAAGTGGGGAATAAAGATCGAGACGCGAGTGAACGCTAGGAAATTGTGAAATTCATGACGAACCATAGAAGCACAGCTGAGCTACAATCTAATCAGCATTGTGAGTATAGGACGCCACATTTGTGAGCAAGTTTGAGTTAACGTATGTGCTGTCCAATGTGGTGCCGTGGTCATGATCCAAAGATTAGCCAAGTACTGTTGGAACATTGGCAAATAAGACGTGTAAAGAACTGTATCTCCAACACTGATTGCAAACACACAAAATTTAAAAATGCCATAAAACAAAGCCCTCAAAATAACACTGCACATCACCAACTCTAAAGTGCTATGCGTTGACCGTGGATCAGGTCTCCACTGCAAGGCATATGAATATATTGGCACCGGTACCATTACCTACGTGGAATAGCTATGGTTTACTCCTCAATGGATTCAACAAGGTCAATGATCCCACACCTGTGCTCAAGAGCAAGAGGCCTGGAGCAAGAAAAATGGATGTGCAGAAAGTTGGTGCATGGATACCAAATGCGCTTTAATACTGCACAACTCACTTTTCAACAGAAGCCGTCACAAAAAAAATTCTGTAGCAAGATGCAAGTACACTAACCATAAAGCTAACCTAAGTAATAATGGTTTCACAGTCACGAGATCTTTAACGCAGTCATCTCAAACTCTTGAGAATGATGGGATACAATCTTGTCGTGACCACCACAGCAGGCATTTTCCATGGCTTTTACACCAAATAGTGGTTTTCTCTTTTAGAACAATGTGATGCATTGTGACTGTAGACCTTATGCTTGCACCAGGAGTCAACTCTCATAATGCCTTTACGTATCCATAGTAAGTTGCTGCCATTCACAGTTTTGACCTAAATGATAGCTGTTATGGCTCCTCCTGTGTCCCAGCAGCACCGTGCTCGCTGGCCAGCTGTCGAGTGAAGTAGCTGGCGATTGCGTGTGGGAGATGCCATGATGAAGCGTAGCCCGCCGGATTTCAAATTTGAGCAGTGAGTTGAGCTCACAGTCCAGTTGTGGTTTTCCCTTCAGTGCGAATCCCTTACTATTTGACTGTTACTGTTCTGTGTATGATCCCTGGCTTGCTTTTTGACCATTCTATTGTGTTTACCGTTTTGCTTTATGCTCATATCGTGTAGGGACTCTTGGCATTGTGTGATTTCTCATTCTGGCTCTGACTCCTGGCAGTGTTTTTCTATTCTGGCCCGTACTCCTGGCATTGTATAAGTACCCCTTCTGGTTCCGAACCCTGGCTTTGTCTAATACTCTGATGTGGTTTTTAACTTCGGCTTACCCTGACTTCCTTTGTTCTGTCTGTTCTGTGTTTAGCAATCTGACTATTCTAAAGACCGGTAGTGTCTGTGTGTAGGGATCATAGCTATACGTGACAACAGCGCACAACTCTCACCATCCAAATTCAGTTACCTTGCCAAGCATGATGTATTGTTGCACCATAACCTTCCTAAACTGATAATTATGCGGTGTCCAAGTGTACCCTAAAAATATGTATTTATCTACTACCAATTTGCATTATGAGTCTCCATATTTCAAACAACTCGTTAAGGACTTTTATTTTTATATGGGAAAAATGAGTGGTTGAATATTTGGATTTTACATCTAAACTATTTATCCTTCTGTCGTCGGCATCAATTCCCTTCCTCCTTATCCACCCTGCACACAGCAAAACCTCTCACATCCAGCAGTGAACAAGAAAGATACGGGGCAGGGAAATTGAGAACTGTATTCCAGCCCTAGTGTAAATTCAACAATTGATGTAATCTTACCAGAGCCACTAAAGTTTATGGAGTTGCAGGCTTACAACAGCTCTGGTTAAATTTATACCAGGATTGGAATAGAGTCCCAGTTTACCAGACTTGGGGACCTTATTCCAAAGTTCGTGTAAACTTAACAACCCCATAGACTATGGGCCCTATTCCATAGTAGTCGATAAGCTAACTACAGGAAATGTTACACATGGCTCCTGTAGTTAGCTTATCGACCGGAAACGTCATTCCATTCGATAAGAAAGCTGAACTTGCGGCTCGACTGCAGCGTTTCCATGCTTGAAGTTACTGTAAACTAACATCTCCTATACTTATTATAGGAGATGTTAATTTTCACCTCCGTGTGGAAGCACAGGCTAGCTATTATAAAGTGGCCTGCACTTCCACCCGGGAGATGTTATTTCACTTTGAAAGTACGTCTCCTCAAAGCGGGTGTTAAGAGATTTTGCAAATCCAAAAATCACTTAACACACTCACTTAGCCCCCCCATTAAATCCCATACTCGCTGGGACGTGCAAGGCTCCATGGAGTCCTATGACTCCAGGAGCGGATGCCCAAAATGGCATGCTGCTGGTATAAGGCACTTTTGTGCTTCGATCTGGGGCTAGATGCTAATAAAGTGTCAGTCCCAGAATAAGTAGGGATAATGGAGATAAGGAAAATCTTAAGGATCACTGTCTTGATTTTACCAACAACTATGTAATAAGGCCCTATAATAGCTCTGGTAAGTTTACAACAGCTCGGGTTAATTTAACACCAACCTTGAAATATTGCCCTGGGTTTATTAAAAAAGGCAAAAAATACTAGAATGACCCTTTGACAAAAGGATACTGTGTATTTCAAGCTATGTGGGGGAGGTAAAGTTTGAAACCATATGTTCTTAATTAATTGCGTTCATTATTGATTTAATATTATAATTGGATTCATGAAAATCCTAACGTGCTAATTAATTAAATTGACATTTAAACACTTTTATACTAATAGACAAACTAGAATAAATAAATAAAAGTTCTAAGAACGTGTAAAAAAACTGTATACTTTCTTGCATTAAACGTTTGCATTTCATCTTCTCTGGCCTTGCTCCTCGGTTAGATGTGTTTCTACAGCTCACACTTCCTGTACATGCTCCCTTGCGCTCTTCCAAGCTTTATATACTCAGTCTCACTCAAACGCCTTCACAGGTCACTCACTCTCACACTCCTTCTTGTGCTTTCTCGCTGCTTCTCTTGTGTGCTCTCTGCACCTATTTCTTGCTCTTACTTTTTCCTGCTGGCCCTCTGCTTTATTTTGCGATCTGTCCTTCCCGGTCTCTGCAGTAGCTGTGGGTGAAATTTCAGCCCCGCCCTCCCCTCGGCTCACAGTACAGGAGGGAGGTGGAGCAACTCAGTCGCACATGCTCAGTGTGTTTTTTATTTATTCCACAGAATAAACACTGATTGGTTAGATCAGTGTGCATCCTGAGGTGGGCACGGAAAATGCCAGGAAAGAAAAGTGGATAAATATGAAAAGATATCATATTTACTTACTTTTTATGCCTGCTGAATGAGACTTCGAACTCATTCAAAAGGCAAAATTACACCTTTCTAAAGGCACACAGACAAAGCATGCATGTTCCTTTTAAATATTTGAGCTGTTACTATTCTATTGTTGTTAGGCATCAGGGATATCCTTAAATTGTGAATTCCGTTTCTCTGCTAGTCGTCGAGTACTTACAGCGTTCATATGTCCGCTGAGCTTACAAATAAATATTTTTTAGGTCAACACTTAAATTATTCAATAAGAAAATGAAATTAATTTAAAAGCGGTGTCAGATCTGTCAGATCTCATGAGCGGCTGGTGGCGTGATTGTGCTCTCAGCTATAATAACCGATGTATTCTCACTTTATAACCAGTTAATGTTTAGGGAATTGACCAAGGAATATCAAAGTATGATATTTATTTATATGACAAGTAGTTGCACGAGACAGCCAAATCATGATGCCTTGTACGCTATGGATTTGTGTCTTCAAGCTAATTGACCTTTCATTTAATGTAGATCAGCATTGCATCCGCTTCTAACACATTTAATGCCGAATGATATTGCATTTTGTGTCGTTGCTATTTTGATAGAAGCATGCATTATTCATGACTTACTCTAGGATTGTATCTGAGCCATTTATTTATTTATTTATTATTCTATACATCCACTGTATCCGTCTATACTGAGCATCCACTTTCAATCAGTGTTGGGCAGTGATTCGATGACAATTTCCTTTTTCATCAGTCTGATTCAGTCATTTTTAAGTTTTTATATACTTTTCAATGAAGGAGCTATGATCTCTGTTTGATAACTGATCTGCCTGCTGTTCTCACTACTTGTGTGTCTGCCTGTGTATGTTTGCCTGCCTGCCCTCCTTTCTGGCTGTGTCTGCTTGTATCGATGCCTGTGTATTTATCTGTGTTCTTGTTATTTATCTATCTTGTATCAATGTTAAGCAGCTACATGCAGCAGTGTTTAGTGCCTGGTCTACGTATTGCTCTGTTTTGCACTTATTGATATATTTAAAACACCAATCTATTGCAAAACCTTTCATGAGACCAATTGAAATGTAATCAGAGATTCTAAATAGTAACAGCAGTATTGTGACACCGTTAAGCACTTCTATAAACCGTGACAATAAAAAAAAACAATATGCAGCCAAGAATTGGGATAATACAACTGTGATTGACTTATTTATAAAGTATTTTACCAGGAAGGATGCATTGAGATTTCTCTCGTTTTCAAGTATGTTCTGGGTTCAAGAACATTGAATTTGTACAGTTAAAGGCATATATACAGCGCAAGCCTATTTCGTAGCACTTTACGATGGGGGAGCACAAACCTGAGACGTACGTGATAAATGAGGAAATGACAACCCTGCCCATAAGATAACTGTCCAGCTAACTCAGCACTTTAACCAAGTGCTCAGCCAGACATCCTGTGAGTTTCTAATCTAAGGGACGGGGTATGTGAAACAAATGGGAGCAAAGGGAAGGTGAAGCATGTGGCCAGAAAGAATATAGCAGGGCTTGCATGGGAAGGAACAGAAGTTTGGGCTTAGTAAGTGTAATTAGAGAGGGAAGGGGAAAAAGCTGGAAAGGAGACCTGAAATTAGGGTCCGGGTCTAGGTGGGTGGGATGGACAGCAGAGTAAAGAAACCTGGTTCTGTCTGTGTATGCTGGGAGGAAAGAGAGCTTGAGATTTGGTTAAAGTTCCCAGATTGTTACAGAATTTTATGACGTAGGAGTTGCCAAAAATATAAATGAGAAAACAAGTGAAGCTCCTAGTGGAGCAAATATAAATAATTACAGCGTGAGAAAATTGCAGTGAAGTGCCAAGTGCTTAAGTATGTGTGACACACCAGTATAAAAGTGAGTCATATATACACAAAATACTCGTTCAGGTACCCTGAACCTATAGAAAAGGCTCCCTAGAGGAAGAAGGCCACTGTTTGGAGAAGGGGGTGCCGCCGATATTGACACACTGCTGATGCTACTGAGCCAGTCTTGCAAACAGGCTCAGAATAAGGGGATTCTGAAATTAATTGGTTGCATTTAATCACAAATAAGATATTTTCATACAATATTTGCACTATACAGTATGTTACATTTTTTCTTTTGCATATTTCCCATGATGGAATGAGGAGTGATCTGCAGAAAATATGAGTATTTATCCAGTATTTATATGACTCCCTTTATTACTGATGTGCCACACATACTCAAGAAGCACTTGGCACTTCACTGCAATTTTGCCTCTTTGTAATCCTTTATATTTGCACCTCTAGGGGTTTCGATTGTGTTTTTTAGAGATTCTGAATAGGAGTCCTCACCAGTGCTTATTTGTGCAGTTTTCACAGTATTTTGTCTTTTAAATTTGTTAAAGCAGACATTTCAGTAAAATTAACTGTAACAAATGTGTGTGGGTGTGACGACATCTATGAGGTTCTGCAGAATATCTGCAAATATTTAACACGATCACTGACATAATTGTTTGACAGAGTTATTGAAAAGCAATACCAGGTCGCTAAAACCAAGTTAATGCGATCTGGTCTTATTATGGACAGCCTCCAATGCATGTTGTTTATTGCAAACAAATGTATTTTCCATATGTGCTGCAAACATATTCGGAAGCTTCCAATACATCAGACATGACGACAACCAAAGTAGTGTAAGCAGCTGAAGCTACGGGTTTGGGCTGGGGTCAGACGAGCGGTAGTAAGAACGGAAGGAACGTCTGTGAGAGTGGACGTTCCTTCCACTCGACGTCCGTCTGGCCGCCTCACTGAGCGCAGTTAGTGCACTCAGCGCTGCAAGGTTCGATCCTCCAAAAAAGAATTGCGCTTTGCAGCCCCGTCAACGAGCGTCCTAGTGCTTTGACAGAGAGGACTTGCTGCACGGCCGCAGCACGGCCGCTGACGTGTGCGCAATTCATGCACGCACAACAGCGTGTTACAACGCTGTGACCGACACTGACAAGCACGTCAATACGGGTGCACATTGTGCGCTCGTCTGACCCCTGCCTTAGTCTCCCTGCACGCTATCTCAGCATTAGAATTCATCAGCAGAAGGAGATAGACACTCAAAGTTCTTGCCAGTGGTTTCTTGCAAAACCACAGGGTAGTGAAGGGTTTAAACTTGAACAAATAAAAACCAGTGGAGCCCAACACAAGCAGCTTCTTATTTACGCTGTTGTATTTTACCCATCTTGGGTACTATGCTGTAAAAAAAAAAATAAGAATATATGGTCTTTTATTATATGCATTCATTGTATAGGTCTACATAGAGAACACAAGTGCGCTTTGAATAACTATATGAACACAATTATATATTTATTTTTTTCAACAAACTGCGGGTCTTACGACTCTTCACATAAAAGTCCAATCTTTATTGTAAATATATCAACTTTTCGGCTTGTTTGAGCCTTTATCAATATAATATGTGTGTGTGTGTGTTTGTGTGTAAGGCTAGGGTCAGATGAACGCATTTTTATGTTGTCTGTGAAAAAGTGCGTTCGAACGAATGGACGCATTTTTTCCCGGAATACGTGATAGTGGTCATACTATGCGCATTTTCGTCCGTGATTTTGTACGGATCATCAATAAAACTCTTTTTGTGTCTGGACGTTATGTTGGCCGGACATTAGCAGCGTCTGACGTCTCCTAATCACGCACACACGCCGCTAGCGGACGCAGCGCACTCTGTACGTCAGTACCTGCGGTTTCACGTTCTCGAAAAAATGCGTTCATTTTCCACTTGCGTTGCGCAGCCGGACTTTTGTGCGACCGTACTTCGTATATTGGCCGTCATTGCCCGGCATCTGCTGCTAGCACGGCCGTGATTAAGTGCGCCAGAACGCGCGTTCGCACTGCCTCAGTCTGACCCTAGCCTAAATATTCAAAGAAAACTAATGTGTACTGAAGTTACAGGCACTGGCAAAAATTTACAAAGTTGCAAAATAGATAAATGCTCGTGTATGTATATATATATATATATATAAGAAAAAGTATGTGACCCCTTTGGGATTACGTGGAGTTTTGTATGAATTGGTCATAAAATGTGCTCTGATCTTCATCTAAGTCACAACAATTTGAAAAACACAGTCTGCTTAAAATAATACAACACAAACATTATATGTTTTCATGTGTTTATTGAACATAACATGTAAACATTCACAGTGCAGGGTGGAAAAAGTAAGTGAACCCCTAGCCTAATGACTTCTCCAAGAGCTAACTGGAACCACGAGTGAGCCAACCTTGAGTCCAATCAGTGTGATATTATTGGATGTGTTGCTGAAAGCTGTCCTGCCCTTTAAAAACACACACCAGTTTTGGGTTTACTGGTTTCAAGAAGCACTGCCTGATGTGAACCATGCATCGCAGAAAAGAGCTCTCAGAAGACCTACAATCAAGAATTGTTGACTTGCATGAAGCTGGAAAGGGTTACAAAAGTATCTCCAAAAGCCTTGATGTTCATGTGTCCACGGTAAGACAGACTGTCTACAAATGGGGAAAGTTCAGCACTGTTGCTACTCTCCCTAGGCATGGTCGTCCTGTAACGATGACTGCAAGAGCACAGCACAGAATGCTTAATGAGGTAATGAAGAATCCTAGAGTGTCAGCTAAAGATTTACAGAAATCCCTGGCACATGCTAACATTTTTGTTGACACATCTACAATAAGGAAGACATTAAACAAGAATGGAGTACATGGGAGGACACCACGGAGGAAGCCATTGCTGTCCAAAAAGAATATTGCAGCACGTTTGAAGTTTGCAAAAGAGCACCTGGATGTTCCACAGCACTACTGGCAAAATATTCTGTGGACAGATGAAACCAAAATTGAGTTGTTTGGAAAAAACACCCAACACTATGTGTGGAGAAAAAAAGGCACAGCACACCATCAAAACCTCATCCCCACTGTTAAACATGGCAGAGGGAGCATCATGGTTTGGGGCTGCTTTGCTGCCTCAGGGCCTGGACAGATTGTTGTCATTGATGGAAAAATGAATTCCAGAGTTTATCAAGACATTTTGCAGGAAAACGTAAGACCATCTGTCCACCAACTGAAGTTCCGCAGAGGATGGGTGATGCAACAGGACAATGACCCAAAGCATATAGGTAATTCAACAAAAGAATGGCTTCAACAAAACAAAATACGCCTTCTGGAGTGGCCCAGTCAGAGTCCTGACCACAACCCGATTGAAATGCTGTGGCATGACCTTAAAAGAGTGATTCACACCAGACATCCGAAGAATATTGCTACACTGAAACAGTTTTGTGAAGAGGAGTGGTCCAAAATTACTCCAGATCGTTGTGCAGGTCTGATCTGCAACTACAGGAAACGTTTGGTTGAGGTTATTGCTGCCAAAGGAGGGTCAACCAGTTATTAAGTCCAAATGGTCACAAACTTTTTCCACCATGCACTGTGAATGTTTACATGTTCTGTTCAATAAAAACATGAAAACATATAATGCTTGTGTTGTATTATTTTAAGCAGACTGTGTTTTTCAAATTGTTATGACTTAGATGAAGATCAGAGCACATTTTATGACCAATTCATGCAAAACTCCACGTAATCCCAAAGGGTTCACATACTTTTTCTTGCCACTGTATATGTGGTTATAATTGCAGAAGCCACTTGCACATCACAGCAATTCGATGAATTGCATCCCAGAGCTCCTGTGCCACATTCCCCGTATGCAGCAAGGAATTCTGGGTAGGATATGCAAATGACCGCTGTCTCACTTTTATGCATCCTGGATCTGTTATTACACAGAAACCAAATCAATGCTATGCCACACTGTGGCTTTGTAGCAGAGATAAGGTTTATGCAACTGGTCAAAACCACTCCTAGGACAGCGCTGTTTCAGGTTTGTTGAACCCTCATCAGCTAGGAAGTAGGCATGACCTCCTTGCAGTGGATGCTTGGACCGTACGGTAAATTAGTGTCTACATGCGTTATGGTGAAGGACTAAAAGTGATATAAAAAGCCTCCACACTATAATAAGTGTGTTTATAATTGCAGAAGCCACTTGCACATCACAGCAATTCGATGAATTGCATCTCAGAGCTCCTGTGCCACATTCCCCGTATGCAGCAAGGAATTATGGGTAGGATATGCAAATGACCGCTGTCTCACTTTTATTCAACAAACCTGAAACAGTGCTGTCCTAGGAGTGGTTTTGACCAGTTGCATAAACCTTATCTCTGCTACAAAGCCACAGTGTGGCATAGCATTGATTTTAGGGTTCTGTGTAAGAACAGATCCAGGATGCATAAAAGCGAGACAGCGGTCATTTGCATATCCTACCCAGAATTCCTTGCTGCATACAGGGAATGTGGCACAGGAGCTCTGGGATGCAATTCATCAAATTGCTGTGATGTGCAAGTGGCTTCTGCAATTATAAACACACTTATTATAGTGTGGAGGCTTTTAGTCCTTCACCATAACCTATGTAGAAAGTGTGTGTGTGTGTGTTATTAAATGTTAAGCATATTTTATCTTTAGTAGATGATTGCAGGTCACCCAAAATGTATGGTATCCATGTCCTAATGGAAAGCCCAGCACTGGTTTCATACAGCAAGTGCAGAAGTAGAAGTGTTGTTTATTATTGAATCTATTTTTGCTTGCCGAGTTTGTCTTTTGCTGTTGGGCTACAGATATTTCCTTTTGTGTATTGGTTTGTAAGGTCAAATGTTGAGTAGTTGCTGCCTTTCACAGTTGCCAATTTTTCACTTAGATACAGAGGAAAGAGATAGCAACAGAGAACCTAGAATAATTGCAAACACTGCCAAGCTCTAAACCTACTGCCCGTGCGTTACATCTGTACACTTCTGTTCATCTGTACACACGGGAGGTTAATCCCTAAATAGTGAACGCATTTGTAAACGAGAGACATTGCCCAACTCTGCTTCTTCAACCTGAAATGCACATTTTATGTGAAGACAAATTGAATTTATTCATTTCAAACCATAGACCAAAAGCATAAATGTAACAAAAGCATTTTGCTTTTTTTTTTAGTTTCTATATTATTTGTACTTCTGGATGTTTCGGGAGCAGAAACAAACAATCTTCTGACATTATATATCTATATATTCTGGTCTTGAAGCCTGATGCTTATGGGTGGCTGTTTTTGTTTTGTGTTTCCAGTTACCAGTGGGGTACCTCAGGGGTCAGTACTTGGACCCATTCTCTTTAATATTTTTATTAGTGATATTGCAGAAGGTATTAATGGTAAAGTATGTCTTTTTGCTGATGAAACGAAGATTTTCAACCGGGTTGACGTTCCTGGAGGGATCAGCCAAATGACAAATGATTTAGGTAAACTAAAAAAATGGTCGGAGCTGTGGCAATTGAGTTTTAATGTGGATAAGTGCAAGATAATGCACCTGGGACGTAAAAACCCAAGGGCTGAATATAGAATATTTGATACAGTCCTAACCTCAACATCTGAGGAAAGGGATTTAGGGGTTATTATTTCAGAGGATCTAAGGGTAAGTAGTCAATGTAATAGAGCAGCAGGAAATGCTAGCAGAATGCTTGGTTGTGTAGGGAGAGGTATTAGCAGTAGGAAAAGGGAAGTGCTCATGCCACTGTACAGAGCACTGGTGAGACCTCACTTGGAGTACTGTGCAGTACTGGAGACCGTATCTCCAGAAGGATATAGACATCTTAGAGAGCGTTCAGAGAAGGGCTACTAAAATGGTGTACAGCTTGAAGGAGAAAAGTTACCAGGAAAGGCTTAATGATCTTAACATGTACAGCTTGGAAAAAAGACGAGACAGAGGAGATATGATAGAAACATTTAAATACGTAAAGGGAATCCGCAAGGTAGAGGAAGGGAGTATATTTAAAAGGAAACAAAGTAGCAAAACAAGAGGACATAGTCTTGGATTAGAGGGGCAAAGGTTTAAAAGTAACATCAGGAAGCATTATTTTACTGAGAGGGTGGTGGATACATGGAACAGCCTTCCAGTAGAAGTGGTAAAGGCCAAAACAGTAATTGAATTTAAGCAAGCATGGGATAGGCATAAGGCTATCCTAAACAAAAGATAAATCCAGGTAAAGTATCCATCTAATTGGGCAGACTAGATGGGCCGAAAGGTTCTTATCTGCCGACATTTTCTATGTTTCTATGTTTTCTGTTTGTTTTGTTTGCTACAGCTTAGTTTATTAAGTAAACTGAAGAATGTTGTATTTTTACAACGCACTGACATCATTACTGTTCTGTAACAATTACTCTGCATGTAAATCATTAGAAGTATCATTTTTATTACAGTAAATATAGTGTACCATATCCATACTTAAGCTAATACTAACCATTTAATGCACTGGGGCAAAGGGGAAATAATTAAATAATAATGCGCAACTGGTAGTTCTAATCCTACGATTAATCAGATTGCATGTAGGTCAATAATATACACTTTCTTTCTGACAACATATATTATTATATTCTTCACTGTCAAGCTGTGATAAATCTATCGTGTAATATAGTATGCATGTTGTTCATAGGACAATACGGTAAATATCTTGCCTTTTTACCACTGAACACTAACAATGCGCTCCGTTCTATCTAGGCTGCTTCTGGAATGAAGGCCTCGATTTAATTCATCCCGACACTTTTCTTTCGTCGCATTTTGGATATTTATCAATTCTGATGTTTCAAATGCAGGTTTCAATTTCCCGATAAAAATTCAGATCACAAATTCAGATCACACTGCTGTACTTTACAAGGGAAATGTCAGCTTCGCTGATTTGAGTTTATCGGTATGCAGTTTTCCAAGAAAATACCAAATGCTGAAAGGTATCGATAAATGGTTCTTCAGATGCTTGTAGAGGCATTTAACGTATTGGTCCAGGTCTCCAGTTTTTGGCGAATTGACAGCTTAGTGAATAGACTAACTGCCCCATACAGTTCCCTGTGGGAACTCACAATCTAGACGGGTTGGGGGTGGAAACAGGAGGAGAGGACTGCAAGGTGAGAGTGATGGGCTAGTTGGGGCAGGAAGGTGTATCAGTGAGCCAGGTGGTAGGCTTCCCTAAATAGGAATGTCTTAAGGGAGCATTTGAAGGAAGGAAAATTGGGGGGGGGGGGAAGTCTGACTGTACGAGTGAGAGCGTTCCAGAGGATGGGGGCTGCACATAAGAAATCCTGCAGTCTATCATGGGAAGAGGTGATGTGGGGGGAAGCTAGGTGCAGGTCACTGTTTGACCTTAGGGAGCGGGCTGGGGTGTATTTGGTGATTAGTGAGGACAGGTAGTGGGGAGCTGAGTTAGTGAGAGCTTTGTAGGTCAGGGTAAATACCTTGAATTTAATCCCAATCCCAAATTGCTCATTATTAATCACTCTAGTCTAAAGGGCCACGTAGATTAGTGGTACTAAACACCTATATGATGTTATTTCAGATGAAAACAGCAACTCGGCTTATGAATAATTTTCAATTTGTGTTTATGTATCAATATCTCTTCTTGTAGGTGCTTGAAATGTGCGGATGCTCCTTGTCAGAAGAGCTGTCCAACAAACCTGGATATCAAGTCATTCATTACAAGTATTGCAAATAAGGTAGGCTTTTCAAAGGCAATAAATGTTTCCGTAACAATTGAGCCTGTAGACATGCACATACAGTGTGTTCTGGTGGTTTAAAGCAGTCTTTAGTACCCGCTGACAGGCCACGTTTTCCAGATATCTGAAGCACAGCACATGTGCTATGATTTGCAGCTCAGTGATTGCAGGATTCAGTCTGCATTTCCCCTAAATTAATAAAAAATGGCGTCATACTGGATCATGAGGACAGGTTTGGGAAGCGCCGAATTAAAGGGATATCCAGGGGTTAAAATGAGAGAGAAGATCAAGGAATTGAACATTAATCCCACCTGTTCCCTTTTATACCTCCACCGTTTTAACCCTTTAATGTGTTTTTTAAATGCTTGGCAACCCAGAGATTATGATCGGATCCCATCCTGTGGTGCTGCAGAGCTCTTTAATATCTTTTCAAATTCACCTTCTTTCTAGTGCCAGACTCCCCCGACACTGCACCGGATGTTGTCCGGATGTGGTGTACTGTGACTTCCTCTTAAGCTACAGAACAGATGTCAAATGGATGGAGGGCGGCTGGATGCTTAAGTGAGTGTCCAACCAATCCCACGGCTTTCAAAGTGTCACATTTCAAAAGGAAGACGATCTTTGCTTCTGGGCAGAAATTATCACCTCCACAGTCGAAGGGCAGAAATACATTGAGTGGTCAAAGTGCCTGTAGTGTCCTTTAAGTTCCCTAGTGCAGCTTCTTAAAAATGCCAACCCTGGCATTGTTTCCCAATCCTTGGCCTCAAGTCCCCCTCACAGGCCAGATTTTACGGATTCCCTAGGGGAAAAGACTGAATCCAGCAATCCCTGAGCAGCAAATCGTATCACCTGGGCTGTGCTTCGGATATCTGGAAAACCTGGGTTGTTAGGGTGACTTGAGGACCGGGGTTGGGAGCTGGTGTTATAGGGTAATTTTTTTAATCTATGTTAAACTTAAAATGTGTATTTTGCAAACCTATACAAAAAGAAAAACTATCTTCCATATGATGGCTTAACCCAGCCTAGCTAAAACAACAAACTAAATATGTAACCGTCATTACTCTTAAACTTCAGTAAAAGTGCTGCTAGACTCCTCTTGTTTCCTGATCATATATCAAATCCACAAACTGATAAGCACATGGAGAATGCCTGCCCATACCAGGTATCATTCACAAGTATTTGACCGATGCGTTTCTTTTTTGGGTGTCTATTTGTTGATTTCTGTCTATATATGAGAAAGGTACAAAGCTTTTAGCAGGGTATAAATAAGAATACTGGCTTGAAACCAGGCATTTAAAGTAATTAGCAGCTAGTAATTATGTATATTGCTGTTTGGGCAAATTTCATTAATTGCTAAAGTATTAGTTCTTTTAAAGCTGCGTGAGGGTCTTCTAGTTATTTAGGCTCGCTTTTGTGTTTGCACAGTTTGACATTCAAGTACAATACAGGCAAGATATTAACAACGGATATTAAGAAATAAGGAGTAGCTAAAGCAAGAAAATAGGATAGAAGCATGTGTGCTGTATGAGTGCTCTTACCAGTCACACATGCTACAGCCCACAAGGAAATTTGTTGGTGTCTGGGTGGGATCAGTCCTGGGTGACATGGAGGGTCCCTTGGATCGGTGGCATTTAAACAAGCTACACGGGTTGATAAGGGTCAAAGTGCCCTGGAGTCACTGGATCCCTGAACATATAATCAGTTGTCACCCCCCTAAGACAGCCCTCCGAATCAAGCCCTGGCACTCCGAAGTGTTGCAGAAAGACACAGGTCTATAGTGGTTCTGCTTCGACCTAAGCCTTACCTGCAACCTTCCTGCCTTGCATTTGAGACCATTGCAGATTCCAGTCCATGTTTTCCACTTTTCCCTGGACTGCTGATTCATGAACTTGCTATGCAAGGGTGTTACCTACTTCTACCCATGCCTTTGCTTGCTTGTACACAGTTTATCCTGCAACCTATGTTCTTCTATTTTGCTGAACACCTTGAATTAACAGCGTTACCTAGAATATATTGTGTTTTCCATTGAGTTCTGTGCTATCACTGTGTTGCCTGAGTTCCAATCTGTTCCTGCCTTGTTTATGGGCCGTGCACCTGCACTTCTTTGTTTCCCAGGTTCTGTGCAACTAAATCCCCTGTCTGAAATGTATTCTGTGAAAAATATAAGAATGGTGCTTAACATGCTTCAACCAATTACTGGTGCAGAGTATCCCCTGAAATCGTTTGATCGCCCTTGATCACCCATGTACCAGTCCGTAATTCACTCCGTATCTGGAAAAGATGAATAGGGTGGGATATAGTGTAGTATATATTACTACCATAGAAGCATTTTAAAAGCAAAAAACAAACTCACAATATAAAAAGCATATACTTGAAAACGAGAGAATTCCCAATGTATCCTTCCTGGTAAAATACGTTATAAATAAATAAATAAATATGAGCATTTGCCTCAATGGCTCACAACCTGATTCACAGTCCACCATCTGGGGGAAAATGTCCAGTGTTGCAGTTTGGTTTGAGGTTCCTGATGAGGTGGGATCTAACACACGAAACGCGTTGAGCTTGGAGTGGTAGGCCCGTGGACTGGGGAACTTCAAACCGGACTGCCATTTATCTACTAAATTCTGGACTTTTACTTCTCTTTGTACTTAAGAGAAATATGAATTGTAAGGGTTAGAGGTTTCTAAGCACGTACATTTACTAAAGTGTATTCAAGTTTGAATAGAATAGTAAAAGATCTTGTTACCTAATTTAGCAGTATTTTAACAACTAAATAATCATGAAAGGTGAAGTTCAGCTTGCCGGAATATGAAAGATTTGAGACGTAGGTGTGGGATGGAGTAGCTTAAAAGAAATAAACTAAGTATGCTAGAAGCCTTAAAATATATTAAATGCAATAAATATCATATTTTTAACAAGAGGACTACAACAAATGTGATTTAAAATTGTAGAGATAATTTGTAATTTAGTGAAATGTTATTTTCCAGAAAAAACCCTCCAGTTAAAGTAATAAGAGAAAAATGAAATGGTTCGAAATAACAAGCCAAGCAAATAGCAAATAGCAATAAAGAAGAAGAATATAAAAGCAGTTGACTAGTGAATATGTTTGTGAAGGCAATGGAATATATTTAACACAGTCCTGGTTTTCATAAACCTTGTTGGACGCATCGTTGGGGATACAGATTTTGACACCGTTTAATTTTACAGGCAAAACATACCACAATACAATCCCAAGGATTCTGAGCTTGGTTCCTCTGTTGACTTGCTCAAAGAAATTTGGACTCTTTGACTAGTCCACCTCTTAATTTAGGAAGCTGATTGCTAGGAGCAACTGGACATTCTCTAGTTTATCTCTATAATATTACAATATCAATATTGAAGTATATATTAATCAGGAGTTTTTGGCCTAGGTTTGATTTTATATATATTTTTTCTGTGGCTTTCCTCCACCATCTAATAGTATTGTGGAGAAGCAGGTACTGCGGGCACAGCAACGTGGGTTTTCTAAGCGTTTTTATTTGCAGCAGCAAAGGGGTTTTCCACCAACAGAGAAAATAAACAACAAAAAAAAGAAATCCTATTCCCTATTGGGAGGCTAACTGACAACAGACAAACCTGTCTACTCCTGGGCCCACTAAACGGGTTCCCCCAGTAAAACAAAACACACTTCCAATGTAACAGATTCCTTACTTTTTCACCACAGTCTCCAACTCCTTCCTCCTTCCTCCTTCCTCCTTCCTCCTTCCTCCTTCCTCCTTCTGTCTCCAAACCCCTCAATGAACTGGAAGGAACTGAGACTTCTTATAGGGAAGGGTGGGGCAGCTGAGGTGAATGAGCAATCACTCAGTTAACCCTGAACTGGAAGGTGGCTACTTCCAGCCTTCTACTCAGGTACCGGCCCTCACATAGCCTGCCCCGAGTGAACCCGTCAAACATCCCCCTCCCCAGCGCAACACCAGGGTGAGAAGCGACCACAGCGGAGAGCCCATGGGCCCGAGACAGCGCATCGGCGTTGCCGTGGAGAAGGCCCGCCCTGTGCTGCCACAAACTTGAAGGGCTGCAAGGAGAGGAACCACCGAAGGATCCGGGAATTGCGGTCCCGGTTACTGTGCATCCACCTCAGAGGGGCGTGGTCGGTGACCAGGGTAAACTGCCTGCCCAGTAAATAGTACCGTAGCATCTCTGTGGCCCATTTAATCGCTAGACACTCCTTCTCGATCACGGCATAGCGTTGTTCCCGGGGCAGCAGTTTCCTGCTCAGGTAAAATACCGGATGCTCCTCACCATCCACATACTGCGAGAGCACAGCCCCCAAACCAACCTCTGAGGCATCCGTCTGCAGGAAGAACTCAGTCCCGAAGTCCGGTGCCACGAGGATGGGCCGGTCACATAACGCAGATCGCCAAAGGCCTCCTCAGCCTTACCGTCCCATCTCACCATATCGGGGCCTTTGCCTTTAATAAGGTCGGTTAGCGGCGCCGCCCTAGTCGCAAAATGGGGTATGAATCGGCGGTAGTAGCCGACAATCCCTAGGAAGGCCCCACCTGTTTTTTTCTAAGAGGTTGAGGCCAATTCCGTATTGCCTCCACCTTATGGACTTGGGGTTTCACCGATCCCCTCCCAACCACATAGCCCAAGTACTTAGCCTCCGCCAGCCCAATAAAACACTTGGGGGGGTTGGCTGTTAGACGGACCTTCTGAACGTGTCGACCACAGCCTCAACCTTCGGCAGATGGGACTCCCAATCCGTGCTATGGATGACGACGTCATCCAGGTATGCCGCAGCGTACTGGACGTGAGGCCTGAGCAGCTTGTCCATGAGCCGCTGGAAGGTGGCTGGGGCTCCATGAAGGCCAAAGGGCATAATTCTGTAATGAAATAACCCGTCTGGGGTGGCAAAGGCGGTTTTCTCCCTGGCCCTTCCGGTTAGGGGTATCTGCCAATACCCTTTCATCAGATCAAGAGTCGAGAGGTATCTGGCCTTTGCCAATCTCTCCACCAGCTCATCCACACGGGGCATGGGATAGGCATCGAACTTGCTGATTTCATTCAACTTCCTGAAGTCGTTGCAAAATCTGGTAGAGCCGTCTGGCTTTGGCACCAAAACGATGGGGCTGGACCAATTACTGTGGGATGGCTCAATGACCCAAAGCTCTAGCATTTTCTTGACTTCTAGTCTGACTGCCTCTCTTTTGGCTTCCGGTATCCGGTAGGGTTTCAGTCTGATCGCTACACCGGGTTCGGTCACAATGTCGTGGAACACGTCATGTGTTCTACCCGGTACCGGTGAGAACACATCCCTATCCTCTCGACCATTCGGTTGACTTCCTCTACCTGGCAAGGAGTCAGCTCAGGGGAAATAGCCACCCCCGGCTCTGGGGCCTGAGGACCGGACTGGGCATGGCCGGTCTGGGACACGCAGGCCTCTCTGTCTTGCCATGGCTTCAGGAGATTGACATGGTAGATCTGCTCCTTCTTCCGGCGGTCAGGCTGCCTAATCCTGTAGTTAACAGGGCCTGTCTGTTCCAGGACCTCATATGGTCCTTGCCAATGAGCCAGAAGTTTGCTTTCTGCAGTCGGGACCAGTATCATCACCCTGTCCCCTTGCGAGAACCGTCTTGCGGTGGCCTTCTGGTTATAGATATGGGATTGGGTCTCCTGTGCCCTTTCCATATGCTGGCGTACCAGGGGGATAACCCGAGCCATCCGCTCGCGTATGTCTACAACATATTGTATCGGGTTGGTTCCGGTCACTCCCTGCCCCTCCCAGGTTTCCCTGAGTATATCCAGCAGACCACGTGGGTGCCTGCCATATAGGAGTTCGAACGGAGAGAAGCGGGTCGAGCTCTGGGGAATCTCACGTATAGCAAACAGCAAGTACGGCAATAACATGTCCCAGTCCTTTCCTTCCCTGTTAACAACCTTCCTCAGCATCCCCTTTAGGGTGCGGTTGAACCGCTCGACAAGCCCATCCGTCTGCGGGTGATACACGGAGGTCTTTAGCGCCTGTATCTTTAACAAGTGACACAGCTCTTTCATCAGACGTGAAACAAAAGGAGTACCCTGATCGGTCAGGATCTCTTTCGGGATGCCCACTCGTGCGAATACCTGAACCAACTCTCGGGCAATGTTCCTTGCATTTGCTTTGCGCAAGGGAACGGCTTCAGGATACCGAGTGGCATAATCCAGGATCACCAATATGTACTGGTGCCCACGTGCGGATTTTTCTAACGGACCCACAATGTCCATTGCGATCCTTTCAAAGGGGACATCAATGACCGGGAGGGGTATGAGAGGGGCTCTCAAGTGTGGCTTAGGAGATGCCAACTGACATTCGGGGCATGAGGCACAGTACCGTTTCACCGCCTCATAAACCCCCGGCCAGAAGAACCTGCGCAGGACCCGCTCCTGGGTCTTCTCAACCCCTAAGTGCCCTCCTAGCACATGGGAATGAGCGAAGTCGAGTACCTTTCTGGTCTGAGAGGACGGAACCACCAACTGTTCAATTTCCTGACCTCCCTCCATGATGACCCGGTACAACAGATCACTCTTCAAAATAAAGTACGGATAACTCTTTATTGCCCCTTCCACCGGCACCCCGTTCACCTCAATCACCCTGCTTCTCGCAGTCTGTAACAAAGGATCACTAGCTTGGTCGTTCCCAAAAACAGTGTTCCCGGAAACCCTCCCCCTGAGTCCTTCCCATCAGAGGTAGAGCCCCAGAGTTAGGAGCCTCATTCACCCCTCACTCGTATGTGTTACAGGGACCCCCAATTCTGTCTCTGTCACCTGGGTGGCCACCCCCTTTTGAGATCTTTTGGCCGGGGTGTTCACCAGAGCCTCAGCCCGAGCTCTGGTAAAGCCGTGTTTGGCTTCTCGCCTCTCTCTGCGTGTTTTCCGGGGTTTAGGAGGTTTCTGACAAAAAGACGTATCGTGGAATGGGAACACCTCGGTGATGTCGTTAAGTACCCTCATCAAGGTCGGCAGTGGCCGTACCAACAGATAACCCCTGCAATATGGTCTGAAAGTCCGGGAAATCCCTCCCTAAGACAAGGGAAAATAGGTAAGTTGGGTACCACCACAGCTGGGACAGACCGTACCCTTGCCCCCACAGAGACAGCGACTAACGCCGTGGGATAACGAACGGTACTACCATGTACGCACAACACTCCCACAGTCTTATCTTTCTGTAATTGGCCCGGCCCACCAGTTGCCTGACACCAATGTTATGGCACTACCGGAGTCCGCAAGTGCCACTGCCTGTAGTCCGTTCAGCAGGACGGGCACTCGAAAAGTCTGAGTCCCTTCCACCAGGCCAGTCATACATATCAGTCCGCAGAATTCCGGGGTCCTCACCCCAGCCCACACTGCATGGCTCGGACGTGTTAGGACACCTGGCTCGAATATGTCCCAGTTCGCCACACTCAAAGCACTGTATCGAGTTCCTTTGGGGCTCATTCCCTCTTCGAAAAGTGTTGCTGTGGTCTGAGTAACGCACTGGTCCCCCAGGTGCTGGCAGGATTGCCGACCCGTTTGACCTAGTTGTGGAGCCGAAGACTTTTTGAGGCTGCTCCTTTCTATGGGTGGGGATGCTCCCCACAACGACCTTTGGCGACCTCCTGGGCGAGTCCTCGAAGTCTTTTGCAGCCAGGTAGCGCTCTACTTGGGCCACCATGTCATCATAGGTACCAGGTTCCCTTGTCCCACCCATTCACGGAGGCTGCGTGGGAGTCCGCGTAGGAACTTATCCAACACCAGGGTTTCCACTATCTGCGTGGGGCTTTGGTGCTCAGGCTGGAGCCACTTCCGAGCCAAATGCATTAGGTCGAACATCTGCGTCCGGGGTGGTGTCTTCTCCTCATACGTCCAGTTAGAGAAGCGTCGCGCTCTCACAGCTTTTGTCACTCCGAACCGGGCCAGGATTTCAGCCTTTAAGAGTTTATAGTCCGTAGCCTGGACTTCCTCCAGGTCATAGTAGGCCTTTTGGGCCTCTCCAATCAGGAAGGGTGCGATAATCCCCACCCACTTGTCTGTAGGCCAGGCCTCCCGAGTAGCCGTGCGCTCAAAGGCACGGAGGTATGCTTCCACGTCATCCTCAGGCAACATCTTCTGAAGGTAGCAACTAGCTCGAATCCTGGTCTCCTGGCTAGGGGGTGCTTGCGTCGCCAAACCTCGTACCGTTGCTTGAAGCAGTTCGTGGACAGCTTTCTGGGCCTCCATCACGGCCCCAATCTGTGCCTGTATTAGGCGGTTGCTCTCCTGCTGCGTTGCCGTGGCACATACCAGTGCTTTTAATAAGTCCTCCATTGTAACTGTGGGTTCTGTACCCTTGTTGCTACTGCCAGCGCACAGCAGGTACAAAATCCCACTGCTGCCACCACTTGTGAGAGAAGCAGGTACTGCGGGCACAGCAACGTGGGTTTTCTAAGCGTTTTTATTTGCAGCAGCAAAGGGTTTTCCACCAACAGAAAAAAACACAACAAAAAAAAAAATCCTATTCCCTATTGGGAGGCTAACTGACAACAGACAAACCTGTCTACTCCTGGCCCACTAAACGGGTTCCCCCAGTAAAAACAAAAACACACTTTCCAATATAACAGATTCCTTACTTTTTCACCACAGTCTCTTCCTCCTTCCTCCTTCCTCCTTCCTCCTTCCTCCTTCCTCCTTCCTCCTTCCTCCTTCCTCCTTCCTCCTTCCTCCTTCCTCCTCCTCCTTCTGTCTCCAAACCCCTCAATGCTGACTGGAAGGAACTGAGACTTCTTATAGGGAAGGGTGGGGCAGCTGAGGTGAATGAGCAATCACTCAGTTAACCCTGAACTGGGAAGGTGGCTACTTCCAGCCTTCTACTCAGGTACCGGCCCTCACATAGCCTGCCCCGAGTGAACCCGTCACAGTATGAACATGTATATGAATCCTTTGGAATTGGTTGTAGGCAATAATTGGTCATAAAATATAATTTCTTCATCAACGTCACAAGAAAAGACAAACACAGTGTGCATAGGCTGACGAGGCACAAACAATTAAAATCTTCCATGACTAAATTGAGCACATCCCGTGAAGCATTCACAGCACTGTGGAATAAAGGACATGAACACTTGGATTTAATAGTCAGCTGATCCTCCCCTGGCAGCAACAACCTCAACCAAACATTTCTAGTAGCTGTGAATTGGATGTGCACAATGTTCAGAAGTGATTTTGGACCACGTTCCTTACAGAACTACTTCAGCTCAGCCATATTCTTGGGGTGTCTGAGCTTTGACTGGGCAGCTCCAAAAGGATAGATTTTCTATATATATTTTTAAGCCTTTTTGTAGTGGCTTTATTTCAATGGTTGGGATCATTGTCCTGATGCTTAAGCCAACTTTTACTGAGCTTCAATTGGTGCAATAGTCACCATGATATTATCCTGTAATATTTCTTGACAAACTTGGGAATTCACTTTTCCCTCTGATGGCAAGTGGTCCAACCTCCAAAGCGGAATAGCAGCACCAACTCATGGTGCTCTCATCACCATACTTAACCATTGAGTGATGTTATCATGTTTGTGTGCAGAACCCTTTTTACACCATACGTAACGCTGCATGTTCGTCCACAACACATTTTCCTGGTAGTGCTGAGATTCGTCAAGGTCGTCTTTAGCAAACATCAGATTTCAGGTGCACAGCATTTTTTTTTTATTTTTTTTAAAGCCTGTTTTTCTTCATGGTGTTCTGCTATGAACACAATGCCTGCTCAATGTTCCCATATAGTTGACTCCTAAACAGAGATGTCAGACATTTCAAATGATTTCTTCAAGTCTTCAGCTGTCACTTTAAGGTTTTGTTGGTTTTTGTTTGTTTTATCTCTTCGAGAACTGTGCAGTTACAGTTGCAAGTATTTATAAAGTGCCAACAAGTTCCTTATTGCTGTACAATGGGCATAGGCGTGCGCAGCCTATTGCATTAGGGTGTGCACCCAAAAGCTCAAAACACACACATATATATATATATCACATACATACATACATAATACATAAACATACATACATACATACATACATACATACATACATACGACACACACACACCATTACTATGTGTATGCTTCAGGGGTTAAGCAACCTTCGATACCCAGACGTTTTGAAACTACATTTCCAATGAGTCTCATCTATCTTAATTATGGCCGAGCAACATAGGAGATATAGTTCCAAATGAGCTAGAGGACCAATGACCCCGGTATACATCATGTCACCTCAAAATACTAGATCAAAAAATTTAAATTTGGATTTTGATCACATGCAGCGTGTGTAAATTTATTTTACCACATTTTTTCATCCAAAAGATTGTTAGTTAGCGCGGGCGCACCATATTAAAATCCAAACGCTAATCTGTTAGAAAACCCGTTACCGTTTGGAATCTTGCGCTTTTCAGCTCCCTATACTTAACATGGGGAGTGGAAAGTGTTAATCAGCATTAGCATTACAATCTACTAGCGCTGATTACCGTCCGGTTGCGGTTACTGAACATTTACTCACAACCAGGACCTGGTGCTAATGGATTCCACTTCTGCAGAATCAGTCAGCAACAGCTGAACCCCCCCCCCCAAAAATCAGATACTCACCTCTCATCCCGCAAAAAGAACGACTGCTCCATTCACCTCTTCTGGCCGCCAGGAGCAGAGGGAGACTGGGAGAAAAAGTCCCTCAGTCTCACTCTGGGAATCACTATATCGACCTGACGGATCTCACAAAGACTTCAACGACGTGCCGAGTACATCCTCTACACACAAACATGAAACCAGAGGATGCGCTCAGCACGTCGTCAGCAGCAAAGTGGTTAAATGTTAAAAAGGAGTGAAATTTGAGTAGAGTGGCCCATTTAACCTCTTGCTGACTTGTACCAATACAGTCTCCTACCTGTACCTCACGATGCTGCCAAGACGCTCGCTGTAATTCTTTTTGTGGAGTGCAGGCAGCAGATATTGTGGTGATTTCTGTGCACAATACAATCCTTTATGGTACAAGACAAGGGGCAACACCGGACAAGGAAACAGGTGCAGAATTTTACGCAAAGCAGCCTGTTTAAAGACAGATACATGCATTTATACACACAGCCATACGTTCACATACATAACTATATATCCTCCTCCCTACACCCTGGGGGTATGTAGCAATAAAGCCCACATTAATGTGCAGTGTGAATGAGCATATCCCAGAAACCACAACAATAAAACTCACAGTAATGTACAGTGTGTATGAGCGTATCAGAGATTCGCAGCAATAAACACCTTCAGTAATATACAGCGTGTATGAGTGTAACAGAGCTCCACAGCAATAAAACTCAGCAATGTGCAGCGTGTATGAGTGTATCAGAGCTCCACAGCAATAAAACTCAGCAATGTGCAGCGTGTAAGAGCGTATCACAGAATCCACAGCAATAAAACCAAGCAATGTGAATGAGCGTATCAGAGAATCCACAGCAATAAAACTCAGCAGTATGCAGTGTATGTGTATCACAGAATCCACAGGCATAAAACTCAGCAGTATGCAGTGTGTATCACAGAATCCACAGCATAAAACTCAGCAGTATATGTGTATCACAGAATCCACAGGCATAAAACTCAGCAGTATTTGTGTATCACAGAATCCACAGCCATAAAACTCAGCAGTATGCAGTGTATGTGTATGTGTATCACAGAATCCACAGCCAAAACTCAGCAGTATTTGTGTATCACAGAATCCACAGCCATAAAACTCAGCAGTATTTGTGTATCACAGAATCCACAGCCATAAAACTCAGCAGTATTTGTGTATCACAGAATCCACAGCCATAAAACTCAGCAGTATATGTGTATCACAGAATCCACAGCATAAAACTCAGCAGTATTTGTGTATCACAGAATCCACAGCCATAAAACTCAGCAGTATATGTGTATCACAGAATCCATAGCCATAAAACTCACACAAATACTGCTGAGTTTTATGGCTATGGATTCTGTGATACACATATACTGCTGAGTTTTATGGCTGCGGATTCTGTGATACACATATACTGCTGAGTTCTATGGCTGTGGATTCTGTGATACACATATACTGCTGAGTTTTATGGCTGTGGATTCTGTGATACACAATACTGCTGAGTTTTATGGCTGTGGATTCTGTGATACACAAATACTGCTGAGTTTTATGGCTGTGGATTCTGTGATACACATATACTGCTGAGTTTTATGGCTGTGGATTCTGTGATACACAAATACTGCTATCACAGAATCCACAGCCATAAAACTCAGCAGTATATGTGTATCACAGAATCCACAGCCATAAAACTGTTTAAATATTTAAAATACACTATTAAAAAATATTTTTCATATATGAAAATTGCCCCCTCTCCTGCTCACTTTGTTTGTTTTTTTTTTGCTTGCAGGGAGGGGTTTGAATATGTATCATTGGTGGTCCAGTGGCACAGATGGGGGGGAGGTCAAAGAGAGGTAACCCGGCTGGCCGCATCTGATGGATAGCCGCCGGGACCCCTCATTTCCGCGGGCCTGGCAGCCTCCGCTTCCCTGGTGGTCCCTGTGGTTCGTGGGGTGCTGCACTGCGCTCTGTGCATGGCGCACAGACCGCACAGCACATCCCTCACTGACACGAGCGGCCGGCCGATCTCTGATGACCTGTCACCTGACCGCCGGCGCTTACTGTCTGTGTCAGAGCGCGGCGGTCAGGTGACAGGTCATCAGAGATCGCCGGCCGCTCGTGTCAGTGAGGGATGTGCTGTGCGGTCTGTGCGCCATGCACAGAGCGCAGTGCAGCACCCCACGAACCACAGGGACCACCAGGGAAGCGGAGGCTGCCGCCAGGCCCGCGGAGACGAGGGGTCCCGGCGGCTATCCATCGGATGCGGCCAGCCGGGACCCAGAATGTGCCGCGGGCCGGCATTAGGGTGTGCCTAGGCACACCCGGCACACCCCGTGCGCACGCCTATGACAATGGGAGAGACAGAATAACAAATATACATACACATCACATGCACAGAACAGTAGGAGAGAGGACCCTCTTGAGAGCTTACAATCTAAGAGAACAGGGTTGACACACTAGGTGAGGGTGAGTGTGCCCTTTGAGTCACCTTTTGATTGATGACCAATTCCTGGAAGATTATCCCCAGTGCCAAATATCTAAATTTTTAGATAATGTGTCTACCAGTGAACAGATGAATATCCAAGCTGAGATAACTTTGTCACCCTTTCCAGCTTTATGCAATGCAAGAGTTCTTGATGGCAGGTCTTCTGACAGCTCTTTTTTTTATTGAAATATGAGTCACATCAACAGATGCTTTATGCGAGTAGCAAACTGAAAATATTTGAGTGCCATTTAGAAGTTAAAGTAGCTCTAACCCACTCCTCCAGTCTCCTTTCATTAAAAGTACAAAAGGTTTTCTAATTTCCAACTTTCAACTGTAATTAGCTTAAGTTTAGAATCACAAACCTAGCGTTTCACTTTTTTCCATCCTAAATTGACAATATTTGAAAGATATATATTTATTCAGTGAATCCATTTAGTTTAAAACGGTTGTGTTTGTCAATTTCTGTACCTTAGATGAACATCAAACAGGTTTCTAGACAAATGTATACAAAAATGCAGGAATTTCTAAAGAGTCGCACATTTTTTCTTGTAACTGTATTTATGTATATATATAAAGTCCAATCTTAGACCCAAAAGCCGCCAACACTAAGTAAATCGCGTACCGGAGTGCAAAAATGCCATTAGGCGTAAGTATACAAAAAACAGATAGGGCAGCACATCAGGATTTGATTAAAAATAAAAAACTTTTATTGATACAACTTAAAAGTACCTGTCCATTGACCGAAGTTTCGGCCAAACATGAGCCTTTATCAATGGACAGGTACTTTTAAGTTGTATCAATAAAAGTTTTTTATTTTTAATCAAATCCTGATGTGCTGCCCGATCTGTTTTTTGTTTTATATATATATATATATATGTAGATGTGTGTGTATATATATTTAATTATTGTAAGAAACAAAGAAAAGGCATATCTGCAAAATCACAATACTTAACCTCCTGAGATCTCTTCATCTCCTTAACATTTGCAAGTATTAAAGCAAGCAAAGCTGTCTCCTCATTTAAGTAGTGCCATAGTCTGTCTTGGAAAACAGGTGATGCTCTCTGTAGGAGATGTTTGATCTAATCCAGAACATTTGCTTTCAACTATTAAACCATTGAGTTTTGATGAGTTACAGGATGACACACAGTTTGCTTGCAAATTAAATTATTAATTTTCAAGGCTGTGTTGCTTTTAAGCATGACTTAGAATGATTGACCAATTAATTTTGTGGAGCGGTGTATTTGCTGTTGTGTCAGCATGTTTACGCACCCTCCAGTTTATTTTTTCTCTTGTTTTTCACATGACAAGAACCATTAGCCTCATTTAAAAAAAAAAAAACCTGCTTTAAGGTATAGCAGAAAATTACCAACATGTTTCCAGTTATTTCTTCTAATGGTTTGGTAGAAGCAAAATAAATAAATAAAATACCAGAGACTTGGAGAATTAGACAAACCATTTATATTTCTACGTCGATTTGTCAAATAGTTTAGAATGTAGATATGGATTTTTTTGTTTGTTTTGTTCGGTCATGTGACCTTAACATTCCTTCTTACATTAATAGAACAAACCTTGATTCTCCAGCTCTTGATTTTCAAATCCATATCTAGGACAACAGATGAAGGGTCAAGGTGAAAGAAAGTTCAAGATCAAAAGGAGTCAAAGAAAGATAATGGCTAACCAGAATAATGTGTTGAGATTTTAGCTTTAACAATGTATATCTTCGTAATATATGTTGTGTTCTTATTATTTATAATGTTTTTCCCCATTCTGAAGGCTGTGTTGACGCTGTCGGAAATAGGACCTGCTACCCCGGCCTTTGAACTCATCCTACAGCAGACGCTTTAACTATAAAAGCAGTTTTATCCTCTATAATGAAGCAAATATTGACACATTAAATATTTTCTCACTCATTTTATATTTCATTCTTGTTGTCGGACTATAGGATATCCTATTTTTATCCCACTCAGAATTGGTAAAAAGTGACCTTGATAAAAGCTGCTTTTATGTTAACATCTTTTACTTTATGTATTAGCATTAACCCCAATATTCTACTATATGAAGAACCTTTAACGGATTTAAGACTAAAAATAAACCAGTGCACTCTGCAGCACAACATTTCTTTTAGACCTTAATTTGAACAAAATAATAGGATGGCTGACAGATGGTTTTAGTTGCCATAGTTTTAATTATACCAAGAATATTTTGCAGGGTTGAGCAACACCGAGTAAAGATGACATGTTAAAAGCTTTGACTTTTCTTTCACAGACTGGATTGTCACAAATTTCATAGATTTACTGTGGAATTTTAAATTTAGGCTTAATTTTGAAACGATTATTTGCACAGTGTGTGTGTGTGTGTGTGTGTGTGTGTGTGTATATATATAGATATATATGTATTTATATTTCTTGGTGTTTGACAGGGTCTAAAGTGGCAACATATTTTGTTATTTTGTCAGGAGAGGCCAACACACCGTATTCGTATCCAAACAGAAATCGATATAGGCGCTTCTGCCTCTAGTATCAGTGCAAAATTTTTGGATTTGCAACAAATGACAGAACAATGTTTCGGCTCTAAGGCTAGTCTTTATCCAGTCTTAATAAAGAGTAGTCTTAAGAGTCTAAACATTGTTCTGCTGTTTGATACAAGTCCAATAAATTTCTCCGTATTGCGAAGTCCGGAGCGCCCCAATTGTTTTCTGTTTGGATAACCATACAAAAAAGTGACCCCTTGACTCAAGATGAATATGGTGTTTGCTTCACAGACAAAAAAAGCCTTTTGCGCCTCTCTCTGAATTGACCCATGGCTTGAATTCTGTCCCTACAAACTGGTTTATACTCCAGTTGGTCTTTGATGCCCATATTTTGTATCGTCGATACTATTGTTTTCAACGGGTACCTTCATTGTCAAGGTGTCCTCTATCCATTTATGGACATAGGATTTTTTTTTTTTTGAGAAATGATTTTACCAGGAAGGTTACATTGAGATTTCTCTTGTTTTCAAGTATGTCCTGGGTGGCGAGTATGTACCGTTAGGTGTCTTGCCAAGGACACTTACTGGAGAGGTGCTCACTGGGATCGAACCCATGACTCCACAGGCTCTCTCCATGCAGAGCAGTGATGTTACCTGTACTCCACCCAGCCGGTAACCAGGCTTATCAAAGAAGATCTTGACCACCGTGAATGAAGCATCTTTTTAGTATTTTAACATGATGATAATTTAAATATATAAATTTATTCATAATTTTTTTTATCAGGTTTATATCAGGTTGACATTCAGTGTCCATGATTTATTCTATAATGTTTAACATCTTATTATAATGAGTGTTTATCTTTCAGCTATAATCGAGCATAGATTCGGAATTTTGTAATAGTGTTGTAATTTCGGTGATGGTCATAATCTGGAAATACTGATTTAAAAAACGATTAGCTATAAATAGCTATAAGCATGTGACATAGCATGCATTAAGGGATTTAAGTGCTTGCTAAAGGTTTTTATACCTTTGGTACCTGTTAAGAGCATAAAATCCTTTAATAATCACCCTTGGTTGTACTAAAATTGCATCTAAAATTTCCTGCAATCAAGAACTTCTTTTGCTTTTCAAACAGCAAAATTATCTCTTAAGCTTTTTATCTTTTAATGTTCAACTGTTCGGTTGAGATCCTATTGCAGAGAATACAGTACGATTTCAGGAGGGCAATTTAAAGCCAGCTTACCTTTGCTTGGCACTATAATATACCGGCTGTGAATTGTGAAAGCTGGCGCAGTAGTGTCATTTGTAAAGTCATAATGTTCTTTGACAAAATATATTGAGAATCAGACCATTATATTCAGGTACCTTCAAAAATATTTCAAATCGTTGAGCTTATTTCTAACGTTTAATGCGCTCCTTCACATGCTCCAGATCATTATTCTTCTTTTCAATGTAGTGTTTTCTTTTTCTTTTCTCGTATCAAATGTTTTCAGAGGAAAGGGATACTTTCACTTTTGTTGACTAATATACATTGTCATCCAATATTTGTAGTTTTAAATAATTACTATGGGCTCTATTACATTCTTCGCATAAACGTTAACACGTGCGCAAAAACGCATTAACGCGAGGGGCAAAACCCTTTGCGCTGAACGTCGTATTACAATGTGCAAAAAATACGCGTTAACGTCTACCGCGGGTGAACCTGCGCGAACGTTGCGCTAGCGTACTGTACTGCGCACATCCTATACTTAACATTGTGAGCGCAAATGCGTTTGTGCGCTGGTACGCGGATGGTATTACAATTAGGGATGAGCCGAACACCCCCGTGTTCGGTTCGCATTCGAACTCGAACAATTTCAAAAGTTCGAATTCGAACACGAACAGAACTCAATGCAAGTCAATGGGACTCGAAAGTTCAATTTTCAGAGTGCCCTCCAAGAGGGCATATATGCAAGATATTTGCTATAAAAGGTGTTTGGGGGTCCAGGTAGTGCCCTGGGGGACAGGAAACAAGGACAAAAAGTTTTTAAAAAACGTTTTTAAAGGAACAGTGAGTTTTCCATGAAATAAAAGTTAACAATAAAAATGAAAAAATTCCTTCAAATATTATGCCTAGGAGGTCCCCATAACCTGTCCGTGAAGTGGCGGATTTGTAGGATGTATAGAAACAGATAAAAACAAAAAAATTACATTTCAAATGACAGTAAATGGTTTTCCTTTTAATCTATTAATAAACAACTGCTTGGTGCGGCAGTCTGTATGAAAAGAGAAGACATTTTAGGACACGCAGAACAAGTTTAGTGATTTTTTTTGGGCTAAATTATGGTGAAACTTATGCAGGCTTTGGATGAAAGTAACAATAGGTGCTTTAAAATTGGGCCTTTAGTGTCGGCAACAGTGCCGTCACACCGTAACCCCTCTGTGGTATTGTGGAAGAGTGCAGGGTTGGACCCTGCGGTCCAATATTAAAATGATATGAATATGATACAGTGCACCCAAATATTGTGCTTTTGGTGGCAGCAAGTGCCTTCACAACGTAAGTAACCCCTCTGTGGTATTGTGGAAGAGTGCAGTGGTGGAGGTTTTGCGAATGCAGAAGAGATCCCCGATCTATTCAGTTACATCAGCATCAGGGGATTGATAGCTGTTGATCCAGGACTGATTCATTTTTATAAATGTCAGCCGGTCTACAGAGTCGGTGGACAGACGCACTCTTTGGTCTGTGACTTAACCTCCAGCGGCACTGAACGTCCTTTCAGAAAGCACGCTGGATGAAGGGCAACCTAGTAGCTGCATAGCATATTGGCCAAGTTCTGGTCAGTGATCCAATCTCAACACCCAGTAAGCCAGTGGATCATCTGCTGTAAATGTATCCAGGTCTGCCCTTGCCCCTAGGTAGTCTTGCACCATATGGTGAAGACGCTGACAATGGGTGCCTACATTTGAAGTCCCTGGGCGTCGTGGACTAAAAAATTTTAAAAAGGCATCAGTCAAGCAGCCCCGGCCTTCACCGCTCTTCCGCTGATCATCCGCAACCTCAGAAACACCGGTGTCATCACTTGGTAACCTACCAGTGCCTGGAAAGGTGTTACACAAGTGTCGCTTTAGAGCATCCTCAAGTTGTTTCATCCTGTGCTCCCTCTGTGCAGGCAGGATGAGCTCTGCAATTTTACCCTTGTATCGTGGATCAAGAAGGGTTGCCAACCAGTAATGATCCCTCTCCTTGATAGCACGAATCCTGGGGTCATTTAGCAGGCTTTGCAGGATAAGGGAGCCCATGCAGCGTAGGTTGGAGGTGGCATTGCTTCCGAGTCTTCCTGGTCAATGAGGATGACCCCATCGTGCACTTCCTCCTCCCAGCCACGTACTAGTCCTTGTGTTTCTGGGCACACAAAATCCTCCCTTGAGGAATCCCCACCTTCAATGCCCCCACTACTTAAATATTCCTCCTCCTCCTCATCCGACTCCTGTCTGATCTGAGGACCCGTAGGAATGCTGTCTGCGTAAAGACTGGGGCCTTGAGAGCTAGGGAAGGCCTCCTCTTCCTCCTGTTGCTCTGCCTCTAGTGCCACATCTATAATTCCCCACAGAGTGCTCTCCAGCAGGAACACTAAAGGAATTGTGTCACTGATACATGCACTGTCCCTGCTCACCATCCTCGTTGCCTCCTGAAATGGTGACAGTACAGTGCATGCATCCTTGATCATCAGCCACTGCGGGGGGGAACCGAGTTTACCTGAACCTGTCCTTGTGCCATACTCACACAGGTACTCCTTGATGGCCCTCTGCTGCTTGTGCAGATGCTGCAGCATTGCTAGTGTTGAGTTCCACCTGGTGGGCATGTCACAGATCAGACGGTTTGTGGGAAGGTGGAATTCTCTTTGAATTTCTGCCAGGGGAACACTTGCTGGAAATGAGCGTCTGAAGTGCCTGCAGACTTTTCTGGCCTGGCTGAGAAGCTCTGCCAGCCTTGGGTACTTGGTTAGGAAACACTGTACCACCAGATTTAGGACGTTTGCTAGGCATGGTACATGCGTCAACTTACCCTGGCGTAGGGTGGAGAGAAGGTTGCTGCCATTGTCACAGACTACCATTCCCAGCTGAAGCTGGCGTGGTGTTATCCATCTCTGCACTCGCCCCTGCAGAGCTGACAGAATTTCTGGCCCAGTGTGGCTCCTGTCCCCTAAACAAACCAGTTCAAGCACAGTATGGCTTCTTTTTGCTTGAGCCATTGCGTAGCCCCTGTCACGCATCGGTTTAACTGCCACTTTGCCAGAGACAGAGAAGGAGGAGGAGGAAGAGGTGGTGGTGGAGCAGACAGACCTCATACAAGCATCTTTCTGGAGGCGTGGTGGATGAACAAGCTCCAGCACAGAGCCCCATCTTGGATCCCTCACAGCTGCAATCAGAGTTACCCAGTGTGCCGTGAAGGAAATGTAACGGCCCTGTCCATGCTTGCTGGACCACGTGTCTAAAGTCATGTGCACCTTGCTGCTGACTGCCTTTCCCAATGACTCCATAACATTGTGTTCCACGTGCTGGTATAGTGCTGGAATGGCCTTCCATGAAAAGAAATGGTGTTTTGGACAACCTGCCACTGTGGTACAGCACATTCAGCAAATTCACTGAAGGAAGCAGAGTCCACCAGCTAGAAAGGCAGCAGCTGTAATGCAAGTAATTTTGCTAAGATGGCATTTAGACGCTGTGCTTGGGGATGGTTGGGACTATATTTTTTATTACGCTGCAGCAGCTGGGGCAACGTAATATGACTGCGTAAATCTTCAGCTGATGGGATGCTGTCATATTCTGAGGAAGGACCTGGTACACCCACTACTGTAGCATCATCCCTGTCAGTGGAGGTTGTAGGCAATGACATGGCAGGACATATAGTGGGGGCAGAGACAGATGAGGAGGAGGAGGAGGAGGAGGAGGAAGACCTATGCAAAGTGTTGTGCCAACGGGATGCGTGACAGGTGGTCATGTCGCCTCAAGCACGTGGTACCCAAGCGTGGGATGTCTTTCCCACGCTTGAGCCTCTTCTGACATAGATTACAAATAGCAACAGTGGGGTCTGCTGCACATTTCTTAAAGAACTCCCAGACAGCAGAGTTCCTGGATGTGTGCTTTGAGACAACAGCGCTCTGCACCTGAGCAGCTCTGACATCTGATGCCTTGGACTGGCTACGGTTGGTCATAGAGGACGTTGTGCCTCGTGTTTGTTGTGCCTCCTCCTCCTCACTTGACTCCTCTGTTCGATCAGGCACCCAGGAGGAGTCAGTGACCTCATCATTGTCATCACCCCCTATCTCCTCGTCACTGGAGCCAACCTCGCAATATGCTGCAGCTGCTGGGGGAACATGAGTGCCAGTTATTTGTGTGTCACTGGCACCCCCTTGGTCTAGGTTGATTATACTCCCTTCCTCAACCTCAGAGATTGAATCAGAGCACTGTAGTTGCTGTGCATCCTCAAGCAGCATGTCACTGTCATTGTAGTCAAACAATTCAGCTGACTCCTCCGTGTGTGATAGTGAGGCTACGGCAGGAGTTTTGTTGTACATGGAACACATAGAAACGAGTGCAGATGACACCTTTTTTCCTTGTTATGTAAACCACTACAAGCCTGGCTGGCAGAGGACTCGGAGGATGAGGATGGCCTGGTTAGCCAATCCTGCAAATCGTCTGTATGTTGCTGCTGCTTAAGACGGCCAGCACCAGTTAGAAAGGACAAGCGTGCCCCTGCAGAGGATGCACCACGTCCACGATGACCAGAGGCACAGCCTCCCAACACCGAGGCTGCTTGCCCTCTTATCTGTGTCTGGGAGCGTCTGCCTGTCCTTTTTGGTATTTCTGACATGGTGATTGATATATAGATTAAAGATATACAGAACTCTGATATAAAATATGGAGATATGCAGAACTCTGATTCAACGGTGTTATCTAGATTAAAGATTTCCAGAACTTTGGTATAACTCAGACACCCTGATAGCTGGCAGCCAGTGACAAGACACAGATTAAAATTCCCAGAAACCACCTATAAATCAGTGAGACCCCCCCTGGTAGCTGGCAACAGTGACAAGACACAGATTACAAATCACAGATATCTGCTAGAAATATGTGGGACCCCCTGATAGCTGGCAGTGAGAAGACACAGATTACAATTCCCAGGAACCTCCTATAAATCAGTGAGACCCCCTGATGGGTGGCAGTGACAAGACACAGATTAAAATTCCCAGAAACCTCCTATAAATCAGGGATACCCCCTGATGGGTGGCAGTGACAAGACACAGATTAAAATTCCCAGAAACCTCCTATAAATCAGGGAGACCCCCTGATGGGTGGCAGTGACAAGACACAGATTACAATTCCCAGTTATCTGTTACAAGTCTGTGAGACCCCCTGATGGGTGGCATTGACGACACAGGTTATAATTCCCAGATATCTGCTACAAGTCTGTGAGACCCCTTGATGGGTGGCAGTGATAAGACACAAACTACAATTCCCAGGAACCTCCTATAAATCAGTGAGACCTCCTAATGGGTGGCAGTGACAAGACACAGATTAAAATTCCAAGATATCTTCTAGAAGATAGACCCCCCAATGGCTGCTGGCAGTGAGAACACACAGATTACAACAATTCCCAGATATCTTCTAGAAGTGAGACCCCCACAATAGCTGCTGGCGGTGAGAACACAAAGATTACAAGTCCCAGATATTTTGTAGAAATGAGACCCCCCCCCCAATAGCTGCTGGCACAGAGAAGACACAGTAACAGAACAAACTCCACTCAAAAAACACGTGCTGAAGGCTGTGTGAAGCCTTATATAGTGTGCTACGGGACTTAGCTCTGTGAGCCCATGATTGGGCAAAATTTGCCCACTCAGGACTCTGAGCCGTAATTGGCATAGTCTTGCACCTGACCTGTGGTCAGGTGCAAGGCCGTAGCCAATTACAAGCTTCAGGCCAGTGGAAAAGTACAGTGTGGTCCATTGTGGTGCATTGTGGGCGAACACGCGGCAATGTTCGGAGTTCGAACAGCCGAACGGGCGATGTTCGAATCGAACTCCGAACATATCGAACCGAACAGCTCATCCCTAATTACAATCTGTGCGCAAAATTTAACGCACAGCGTTTGCGTGCATAATTTTAACGTCTTTGAAAAGCTGGTGTTAATGGCAAATCTGAACATCCTTGCCGAAACCAAATACACCAGCCCAAAAAAATAAAATACAGCACAATATAGTTACACATTCTATGCATACCAAACCATAAATTTGAGAAGTTGTGCGTGTTTTTTTTTTTTTTATGCAGCATATATGCGCAGATTGACTTTGACAGGCGCAAAAACGTAACGTGAGACAATTAAGGTTCTTATTCTGATTGGCTGAATCGTGTGAAGAAACAGTCCGCAAACAGATTTCTGCTGCAACATTAATGCGCGCGTGTTTTTGCGCGTCTTTTTTAGTTACGTTATTTTTTGATGGATGAAATAATGCGCAAGGTTTGTAATACCAGCGTTAATTTACGCGCGTTATCGTTTAATGCTTCGCGCAAAAATTCACACGTTTACTGTGCATTTTTGCGTGAAGAATGTAATAGAGCCTATATGTTTATGGAAAAAAGTATTCGCTTAAAGGTCCTGCTACACTAAGGTAATTCAGTGTTAAGTGCTGCATAACAGTTGATGTTCTAAAAAAAAGAGGATACTGATTAAAAAAACCTATAGACTGCTTGTCCTAAAAAAATCACACACTTTTATTCCGTGGGCCCACCTGTTGCTGTGATTACGGTACACATTTGCAGTGGAATCGTTTCGATAAGCTCATGCAATGTCACAACATTATTTCTGTCCTGAGCTGCATTAAATTTTGACTAAGGCCGGTGTCGGATGAGTGCACTAGGTGCGCCCATACTGACGTGCCTTCCGGCGTCCGTCGCAGCTTTGTGACGCTGCAACAGGGCCGGTAACACGCTTGTGCGCACAAAATGCACGCGCAATAAGCGTCCGCTCACAAAGCCTCCCAATTGAAAAATGCTAGATGCGCGTTGACGGGACTGCAAAGCGTGATCCTCCATAGGAGGATCACACTTTGCAGCGCTGAGTGCACGGACTGCGCTCAGCGAGGTGGCCAGATGGGCATCGAGTGGAAGGAACGTCCACTCTCACGGACGTTCCTTTCACTCTGCAGTGCGCATGTCTGACCCTGGCCTAAGCTCTTGTATTGATGATGGGCGAGTCGCGTTGCTGTGTAAAGCCTTCTCCAGCACATTATCCCAAAGATTCTTCATGAGGTTAAGGTCTGGACTGTGTGGTGGCCAATCCATGTGTGAAAATGAGGTCTCATGCTCCCTGAACCACTCTTGCAAAATTTGAGCCTGATTAATCCTGGCATTGCCATCTTGGAATATGCCCGCTGTGCCATCAGGGAAGAAAAAACCCAGTGATGGGAAAACCCATTCATTCAATATATTCAGCGAGTCACATGACCTCATTTTTTGCAGCTAAAACATATTAATCACTGCAGTAATTATCCAATGGAAGACTCACCCCTATCTGCTTAGGTAATTCCAGGTAGTGACTTTTTTTCCCACAGCACTTCTGTTTGAATCCCTATGGCTGCAGTCACACGAGCGCACTTTTCACGTCCGTCTGACCGCGCTGTGTTCTGTCCGTCGTAGCTTTTCAAAGGAGTCCATAGAGAACAAGACACGAAGCATGTGCGCACTTTTTCACGTACGGGCTACAGACACCATCAACATGAAAATGCTACAACGGACGTAGAGAAATCCCCGCATACAGCTTTTTTTCCCTTTTTTTCTTAGTCATAACTAACTGATGCTATACAGCCTTTTTAATTATTTTTCTCAGTCAAAACTGATACCACACAGCTTTTTTTTCCTCTCCACGTCAGTCATAACTAACTGATACAATGTAACCACAATCTCATCCGTTATAAAGTGCATCCGTTTCAACGGATACACTGTGCGCAATCATTGCGCTCGTGTGACCTCAACCTACACCTTTTACAGCCCAATATGTTATTTATTTATTTATTTAATTTATTTATAAAGGATTTTACCAGGAAGGATACATTGAGATTTCTCTCGTTTTGAAGTATGTCCTGGGTTCAAGAACATTGAAGTGTTACAGTTACAGAAATACAAAGTAATACAATGCAAGATATTAAAAAAAAACAACACAAATATACAGATTAACAGAAAAATATGTAGGAAATATAGTCATTATGTTACATGTTTACAGGTGCATTCTGTATTGAGGTATGTTAGTAAGGAGCTTTTGAGTGACTTAAGACTGGGGGAAGATTTGATGGTGTCTGGGAGGATATTCCATAATTGTGGTGCTCTGTAGGAAAATGAGGACCGAGCCACTGTCTTTTTGTATTGTGGTATAGCAAGTAAGGTGCTGGTCCTGGATCGGAGGTTATAGGATGAGGGAGCTGCTGGGGGAAGCAGTCTATTCAGGTAGGGTGGCAGCTTCCCAGAGATGCTCTTAAACACCAGGCTGGAAAGGTGAAGGGTGCGTCTGGATTCCAGCGATGGCCAGTTTAGCTCTTTTAACATGTCACAATGGTGGGTCATGTAGTTACATTGTAGCGCAAAGCGGCAGAATGAGTTATACAATGTAGTAAGTTTATGAAGGTGTGTTTGCGGGGCGGCTGCATACACTACATCTCCGTAATCAATAGCCGGCATAAGCATTTGCTGTACAATCTGCTTTCTTACCGCGGGACTCAGGCAGGATTTGTTTCTGTACAGGGCACCTAGTTTGGGGTAAAGTTTAGATGAGAGTTTTTCGATGTGGGGGCCAAAGGATAGATTAGGGTCCAACCACATACCTAGATATTTGAGAGAAGTGACTGTGGTCAGCATGCCATTTGATTTTGTCCCAACACATAGATGGGGATTTTGCAATTTGTGTAGTTTAGGTGCTGTTCCAAAGAGCATCGTTACAGTTTTGTCAGTATTTAAAAAAAGTTTGTTGTTTTTGATCCACTTTTCTACCTCTGTGAATTGTTCTTGCAGCACGGCCTCCAGCTGCGGGAGATTTGGTTTGCTGGTATAGATCACAGTGTCGTCTGCGTACATATGTACAGTTGAGGCTTTGCAGACGTTGGGCAGATCATTTATGAATATTGTGAATAGCAGGGGGCCTAGTATTGAGCCTTGGGGTACACCGCAAGTGACTGGGAGCGGGAGGGAGGAGCTGCCAGAAATTGACACATATTGTGATCGGTCGGATACATATGATTGAAACCAGGTTAGCGTGCGATCACCAATGCCAGAGTTTTTAAGTTTTTCTAACAAGATGCCATGGTCTACCGTGTCAAAGGCCTTGGCAAAATCAAGGAAGATGGCTCCTTGTTCCATCCCAGCCTGGATATCATTGCAGACTTTTAAAAGGGCGGTTGTAGTTGAGTGATTTGGACGAAAGCCTGATTGATCCGGGGTTAAGTAGTTCCAATATTAATAATAATCACGTAATTGTGTGTAGACACATTTTTCCAAGACTTTTGACATTACAGGGAGCAACGATATCGGACGGTAGTTGGATACCAAAGTACTGTCACCACTTTTATGGTGCAGTCTTCCAGAGCTTGGGTATGTATCCAGTCGCCAGTGACTCATTTATTAGGGTTGCGACAGGATTTGCAATTGCTGGCGCACTGATTTTCAGCAGCATTGCTGGTATTTGATCAGGTCCAGACTGGTATTTCATTTTTTGCTTACGGAGAAGTTTAGTAATGATACTGACAGGCACTGGTCTAAAACTGAATTCCTGTCTGATACAGGGACTTTGCACAGTTGGGGGGGGGGCTGACCTGCATGAGGCCTCTCTGATTGCATGTCATTTCCTAGCTTGGCAATCAAAGTGGTGGCACATCCAACAAAATAATCATTAAAGGCATTTGCTACATCTAGGGGGTGTTGCAGGGTTTGGTTGTTTACTTTGCTGTGCTGTGTATAAAGTGTGTGCCTTATTATTTAGTATCTTTAACCCGTTACCACCCAGCGTGTTGTCTAAATGCTGGCGGGGGTACTAGTATACCCCCTCTCCGGATGCTGCTGAGGCCCCTCGTTCAACCTGCTAACACGCCGGGCTGTAGGGGGACTGCTTGAGTTTATGCCGTCCCGCGACAGCGAATGACATGCGTTGTGCGCCCATAAACACCTGTGAGGTGTGATGTGCCGTTCAGACCCACTCGCACATCATAGTGCGCCCTGCAACGTTAAGTGGTTAAATAAATTCATTCAAAAACCTTACCAAATATCCTCCCAACATTATAATGTTCGCCGCCTTAAAACATCAGTGTCATTAGCGCTGTGTATTACCATAGTGCAGTAGATTATTTTTGTATAATCCTTTTTTTAATATTTTAAAAGTCCCTCATGCCATATAAGGTTTTTACATTTTTTTTGGTATTCAAAAGTCATTTATAAGCCATTAGTTGCTGCACAGTATACAGCCGCAGCCGACATGGTACATTTCAAGCAAAAACATTTTGCATATGCTTTCTTTATTTCACATACCGCTTTTATATATCCTGGACGTACGTACTCTCTTTAAGCTTCTTCCCGTTTAGGAAAAAGGAACGTCAGTTTTGCCAATGGGTGACTTATCAGTTTATAATTATTCAAAGCTGTCTATTCTGCTATGAAATAAAAGAATCAATGCGGAAGGTGGAATAATGATTAATGCTGCCCGCGCACTGGTCACTTTGCGGGTTTAATTAGAGGTTGACTAATATGGCTTTTTTTGAAGTGGCCTCCAGTTTCTGGGAGTTTTCAAATTAAAAACCAGGCCTTTAAAAGCATTTTTCTTCAGGTGCTAGGATATCGATTCTACATATTTTAATAGTGTTTCCCAAAGTAAGACTATACTAATTTGCATGCAAGAGCGTGGCTGATTCTAAATGATCCATGAGGATACCTTGCCTGTCTGCTTCTCCCTGATTATAGATGTCTATTTAAAACTGTGCTTCTGTTGTCTCGGTTACCAGAGTAGTCTTTATTGACATTTTGATGAAGGGATGCTGAGAACAGGCTACACAGTTATTTAACTGATAAGCAAGATGAGCCTGCCAGACGACATACATACGTGCATGCACATATCCATGCGTATAGATATCTGTGTGTATCTTTATATGTATGGATTAAATCCAATTTTTAAAGAAATAATTAGAATTATTGATCTTTTTTATACAACCTAAGCAATTGCTAACAGCCTGTATGAGTCCCAGTACAGCTGATTATAATTAATAATAATATAATAATAAAAATAGAATACAAGTGCATCACTAGAATTTTAAAAGACACCAAGTTCAAAAGCATTATTTTTAATTTAATTTTGTATAGGACACACTAATGTGGAGGCAGGCAGAGATTAACGTGCGATTCCAAGGTAGCTTGTTATTCTTGCTAGCAGCTGATAATGAAGAAAGTTACCATCTGCGTGAAACTGTAAAGGCTGGGTTCACACCTAGGCGGTTTTTATATGCGCGCAATATGTGTGTTTTTTTACACACGTTTGCACATACGAAAACCGTGTGAACGCGCATTGCAGCGCGTTCACGGCTATGTCTATGGCCGCGAACGCGTTGTTGTACGCACCAAAGAAGTTCCCGTACTTCTTTGTGCGTCGGACGTGTTCCTGCGCGCTTTAAAAAGCCCAGGTGTGAACGGGTCCCATAGGAAAGCATGGGATTCCCCGTTCATGCATTTTAAAGCACGCAGGAACGCGCTTTAAAACGTTTAGGTGTGAACGGGGCCTTTACGTTAACATACAGAAATTAATAAACTAAAATCATCCGTACCCACCTATGGTCCTATGGTAAGGAACGTTACGTCTAGCTGGTAGCAGGACACTTGGAACAAATGCTTGTCTGTGTCCTTTCAGCCGCCTTTATAGGTCTCCATGATGTTACCAGTAACCGTGCACAGCGGTGCTGCCCTTAACAGTTATTCTCCAAATTATTATGACCCAAGTGTAATGTTGGGGCTTCCAGCCTCTCCTGTGTGCTTGAGGGCAGCATGTCTGATGCTGCTCGCTGACCAACGCCCGGTTTAAATGGAGACAGGCAGGGAGGTGGCTGCATGAGGCGCGGCTTGAGTGGGGGGCGCGGTCTGGTGAAGGTCTTTTAAAAACCCTCAGTTACTTCTCAGGAGTGCCAGATTGTGGTTATCCATACCTGAGCGCCCTCTACCTGAATTCTATTGTGATTTATCCTGTTATTGACCTCTGCTTGTTTTCTGACTATTCTGCCTTCCGTTGCCCTAGACTATTTTCTTGTACTACGCTACTGCACTGATATCGACCCGGCTATTCCATTTGACTATTCTATACTCTGTATTCCTGATTCTGGCTCGTCTGACTAACCCCGTGTTGCTGACCTGGTTTTGTATTACAACATTGTCTTTTGCTTAACCCTTTTCTGTCTAGCTAGTTTACCTGGCCAATTCTAAGGACCAGACAGTTAGGGATTCTTCATGGCTACCCTGTTGGTAGCTTTTGGGCTCTGTGGAGTGTTGGGCGTTAGGTACTGCGTGGTGGGATCCGAGAACCGTGACACCAAGCTGCTCACATAGGGCAGGGGTCAGCAACCTCAGCTCTCCAGATGTTTAGAACTACATCTCCCATGATGTTCAGCCATTCATCAGGTTGGATGGTTCTCATGGGAAATGTATTTCCAAAACAACAGGGGGGGGTTTCCTATGCCTGAAATAGGGGCTAACTCATAACAGGGTGCCACTAACGGTTAGCAGATCTCACCTAATTTTTCCTTTTAGGCTAGGGTCAGACGAACGCATTCTGTGCGGACTGTGCGTCCATGCACAACAGACATACTTGACGACAAGGTAGTGGCCACACGGTCCGTTTTTGTGACTGACGGTTTTTTTGACTGATGTAGATGGAAAATAAAATTAATATGAAACACCATTTTGTCTGTCAAAAATGCTGGATGTATAAATGCAGCCTGTCTGACTACGTTACATCACTCACACACAAAGCTATGCGGACATGGCGCACTCTGCACATCCGTTCTAGCGGTTTTACATTCTTGCCCAACTTGCGTCCGTTTGCCGCGTCCGTTGTGCGTCTGCACTTCTGTGTGGACGTACTTCGTGTGTGAGTCTCTATTGATCATAATTCTATGTTACCATGGACGTTAAAATGTGCGGCAACACGGACGTGAACACTGCGCTCGTCTGACCCTTTGTTCTTTTGCAATTTATGATAATTATTCACACCTTTTTACTGCCCGTTCACTTCCCTGTGGTATATTTAGACCAGTGTTTCCCAAACCTGTCCTCGGGACCCTCCACCAGGCCAGATTTTGCAGATCACCTTGGGGAAAAGCAGACTGAACCCTGCAATCCCTGAGCAGCAAATTATACCACCTGTGCTTAGCTTCAGATATCCTGCAAACCTGGCGAGGCGGAGGGTCCTGAGGACAGGTTTGGGAAACACTGATTTAGACCAATACGGTAGAACTTACCCAACCTCATGCTGTGATAAAAATTCCTTTTGAACAAGTAGTCGCTGCTGACACCTCAAAAACCATAACTCGAAGGAACTCTATTAACCTCCTTCTGCCTTTTTTCTTTTAAAATGTTTTTTCACAAATGTTTCCCCCCCCCCCCCCAATATTGGTATTCCGGTACATTTTACTGTTTCTACTACTTTTTGCTCATTGTGTTTACCCCTTGATCTTGTTGGAAATCCCTTAAATAAATTGGTATTTTTTTAAAATGAAAAAAAAAAGCTTTCTTTCTTGCTGTTTAAGTTTTTCCCCTCATCTCTATCCTTCCTTATCTCTAGTCAACTCATTCTTTGAAGACACCTCACTGATATTTCATCATTACCATTTTTCAAACGGACTGTTACATCTTACATCTCATCAGTGTCTAATTCGGGGATCTCAAACTCTGCCCCCCCCCCCAGAGTATCTGAGCTACACATCCCATGAGTCTCTAGCAATTTCTTGCACTCAAAGAATTCTGGGAAATGTAGGCCATAAACACTTCTGGTGCGTGACTTTGAGATCCCTGCTCTAACTGGATAAACCACCAATTACTTGAAAATCATAATTTCAGTTTTTTGGTCCTTTATTCTGTTTGTCAGTGACTTTCCTTTGGTTGTCCCCTTTTCTACAATGGTTCTACCGGGAACCCAACCGCGGACAAGCGTATTGACTTTGTGCTATTTTTGATTCCTTTGAGTTCTACCAAAATCCTTACACCGCAACTGTGTAACTGTAGCATTTGCTCTTTTTCATCCAGTAAGAAAAATAAATTAAAACCAAGAAAGTGAAAATATTTCTCACCTGAAGCATTTAAATTTAGTCTTCTTTTATCTAATATTGACACCTATTGATCAAAAGAGAAGCGGCGCACGCAATAACATCGCTATAGAAACCCGACTTTTCTTGCAAATGTAATCGACTCTGGGATACATTCACAAAGCACCGAAATCTAATACAATGTCGGTGTTTGCAATTCGGCCCATTTCAACTCCTTTCAAAGATCCCGTTTTCCTGAAAATACTGTGCATTCACCATGTATCCATTGGTCACTGTATTTTGACAAAATTCGAGTCACGGAAGCAGTTATCGGACATTGTCGATGCGCGCCGAATTTCACTGAACTGAGGTGAAAAATTAGGATGTCTTCTATTCTCCTAATAGGAGCTTAAAACAAGAAAAATGTATTTGAAATGTATCTAAATAATACAAAAGGTCCTTTAAAAAAATAATGAAAAGGTCTGTTAAAAATAATAAAGTTTTTTAAAAAAAATAAAACCAAAAATATCTTTTTTTTTTTAAATTCTAAAAAGCAAAAAATAAAAATAATAAATGGTCTTTATAATTTTTAAAAAATCACATTTATTATATTGAAACCTATTGGATTTGTCTGTATATAACTGTCAAATTGAAACAACAAACATCCGGTCATTTAGTCAAAATTTCTGTGCAATTCGGCGGTCTGTGAATAGGCAAATCGATCGTTCTCAATGGAACAACGTCAATGGTGGCAAAAATAACGAACCTCCGAAATTGCCACCGTACTGCATCGAATGGTGAATTTCACAATAGGTGCAATTTTGGGGCAATTCGTGTATTTACTAAGCTGTCAATTCGCCAAATGCAAGCGAACTGACAGCTTAGTGAATACACGAATTGCCCCAAAATTGCACCTATTGTGAAATTCACCATTCGATGCAGTACGGTGGCAATTTCAGAGGTTCGTTAATAACATCATTAGTTTTACCATTCCTACTCAATACCTTTCAATCCTTCATTCCTCCCTTCCTTCTGTTCTCCTTCCCATTATTTCCTCTTGCTCTGTCCTGCCTTGTCTTTTCCTTTCATATTTTCTTATGCTCTAAAGATCCGTGTGTTGCTGCCGAACAGAAAAATGTTTGACAAATAGATTGCATCTTCTGGTTTCTTTTTATGTTTTGACTTGAAGATTTCAACACCTGATGCCATCTAAAGGTTATGGCAGCTAATCATCTATCAGGCTGACGAGTCTGTAACAACTGACTTGCATAGGAAAATATTATCTTCTAAGCCAAGAATAGCTTGTACTGATTAGAAATTAGCCTTTAGTGCGAGGCTAATGAGCCAGGATCTACTAAGGCCAGAATCTTGGAGCTAATCTCTTGGCAGCTCAGTAGAGCATCTGATTTTAGTCAGCAGTAATGAAATTGTAGTTTAACTCCTTGAACGCCAGCATGTGCTGCCACTCAAGCAGGTAAATGGGATCAAAATCATTATGCAACAGAGTGTTCAGAAGCTCAAGGCAAATTAAATCTTAACATTTCAATTTGAAGAGCACTTATGCTTCGCAAATATGCATTCATTATATTTTGGGTAGGTTTTTGTGATCGACATTCATTTTACACATGCATGTTAACATTATTTTGTATTTGCTCTTTGCATTACAGTTCGGCTTTTAAGTTTGTTCGAACACGAATAGTATAAATAAACCCTATAGAGCCCTATAGAATGTTAGCTCTTGCGACACTGTCCCTGAATGTTAAGAGGTTATAAAAAAATGACCTTACTCGGGGCTCAGTCTAATTCTATTAGTGATTTTTCTTTTTTTATGTTGAGTAGCGTCCAATAATTTTGAGTAAAAAATCTGGTGATTAATTCTCTCAAAAACAAAAAACGAATAATGATAGGCTTTTTCAGACTTTCTATTAAAACCGTATTTGTGGCCAATACCACAATATAACGGAATGTGATACATTGTGCATTGTTTAAATATTTTGGCATCTATTTTGTTATGCTCAATTAGTTTATGTTGATGATGCATTCATTGTTGGACTTGTTTGATGTCATATTTAACATAGATTGTATCTAACATAGGGCTCTATTACATTCTTTGCACAAAAACGCTCGCACAGCGCGTTAATCTGTGCGCGAAGCATTAAACGTTAACGCGCGTAAATTAACGCTGGTATTACAATCCGAGCGCATTTTTTCATCCGTCAAAAAATAACATGCATAATCGGTGTGCGGACTGTTTTTTTCACGCGATTCAGCCAATCAGAATTAAGAACCACAATTGTCTGCCGTTAAGTTTTTGCACCTGTCAAAATCAATCTGAGTGTATATGCTGCAGCAATAATAAAAACACGCACAACTTCTCAATTTTATTGTTTGGGTATGTGTAGAATGTGTAACTATACTTTGCTGTATTTTTTTTTTGGGCTGGTGTATTTGGTTTTGGCCAGGACGTTCAGATTTGCCGTTACCACCAGCTTTTAAAAGACGTTAAAATTATGCGCGCAAACGCTGTGCCTTAAATTTTGTGCATGGATTGTAATACCATCCGCGTACCAGCGCACAAACGCATGTGCGCTCACAATGTTAAGAATAGGACGCGTAAAGTACAGTGCGCTCGCATATGGTTCGCGCACGTTCACCCGCATTAGACGTTAACGTGTATTTTTTGCGCGGATGTTGTAATACGATGTTCAGCGCAAAGGGTTTTGCCCCTCGCGTTAATGCGTTTTTGCACACGCGTTAAAATTTGCGTTAAGAATGTAATCAAGCCCATAGTCTGCTTCAAACTGAATAATGATACGGACCATGCACATCTGGAAATTAATGTTTGAATGGCTGTTTCAGTGTGATTTTCCGTTTCCCAGCCTAAGAGCCATTTACCAACCCCTCCGCACTTGATATACAGTATTTTTGGCTATTGCCAAGAAAAATGAATAGAATTGCAAAAGCCAATAGTATTAATAATGTGAGCATATTTTAATGGGAATTTCAATCTCTGTATACCCCTAAGTAAATATTCCGCACAAAGAAAAGCCAAATGACAGACAAAATCATGGTAGATATCTGGTTTGAGGTCACTCCAAAAAATATTCCCTTTGGATCTTTGCTGCCAACATGACTCTGGGGGCCGATCAGAGAACACAGTCATGTGCAGTGCACCTCATACACTTGCCAAGAGCCGGCCCTGCATATTAACAGATGATTCTTCATTCTTTAGAATCTAGCATGATATTGGATAGTAAGTCTTGAGTAAACATAACCAGGGGCCAGATCATAACCTTGCCATTGAGCACAGCGCTTGAGCCATGCATCGTAATGGCTCGAGTGTTGTGCTTATTTTTTACCCATCCTTTTCCATCCAAGATGCAAGCTGAGCTGATGCTGCACCAGATTACTGTATATTAGTGTCTTCTATACTTTGTGCAGGAGATGCTAATATGGCCTCAGCAGATGGAGAATGAGCTCTTCCATCCAGATCGTCCCCATCTATGTCTGAGGTTATTCTTAAAAGAATAAAAATTTTCATACCCTGGAGTTATGGGACTTAAGCGCAACCACTTGACACACAAATCTTAACCCACCCAAAAATCCAATACTCAACTGAGATCCCTCGTTGGAGAAAGCGGTGCGATCTGCTGCTTCCTGGCTCTTTGGGCAGAAGTACACAGGGAACAAATAGTTCACCGTGTTCTTCTGCGTATCCCTCCACTCCACGGATTTGTGCGAGCATTTTTCCATCTCCATGAAGTCCTATGGACTACTGGAGCAGATAATACCTGCGGCGCTTAGCGTGGCTCATGTTATCTCCCTGCAGGCTCCGCAGTATTACGGCTCAAACCGCTGGCAGAGCGGCTGGTTTGTAAAATGGATGTTAAAGGCGAGACGAAAATGTTTTCCATTTGAATGTCACCTTTAACGTCCACGATGCGATCAGACCCCAGAGCTGTTGTAAACTTACCAACTCCATAGACTTTATTTGCTCTGGTTACGTTTACACCGGACTAAGAAATTAGCCTATAATTTCCACAATGTTACCAGCTCCATGGCCGAGCACAAAATATCCAATATAATTTCCTATTATGCGTCCATTTAAGACACATCCAGCATGACAAACTGTAAAAAATGATTTCTTGCAGCAGTATATCATGTTCCATGTTTTCATTAATGGGATTTTAATGACTTAATTTTGTGTGCAGAACTATTATGGAGCTGCCAGAACTATCCTTTCTGATAACCCACTTGGATTGACGTGTGGAATGGTTTGTCCGACATCAGACTTGTGTGTTGGAGGATGCAATTTATATGCAACGGAAGAAGGACCAATTAATATTGGAGGATTGCAGCAGTTTGCAACTGAGGTATGTGTACATCATGTGTAAAATAAACAATTACAGAAATATAAAAGTATAAAAATCTTTGAGCAGTTAGTAACGCAGTATCCGTTTTATATTAAAAATACTTAACGACGTAAAAAAAATTGAGAAATTATGTGTATATATATATATGTGTATATATATATATATATATATATATATTATATATATATATAATATATATATATATAATATATATATATATATTATATATATATATATATATAATTACATAGGGAGGGTAGCACTCAACCTATACTAAGCACTCAGTGTGGGTGCATCTCAAGATAATGTAATGCAACAAACCAGGTAGAGAGCACTCCAATCACCACACTCAAAAGACTCCAACAGCAGCTTATACATTCAAAGATTTTACCAGATTTTAACCCTTCAAAGCTTCCAACAATTCTTAACCCCTTCAGGATTACAACCGTTCTTAACCCATTCAATACTTTTTACAAGGTTAACCCTAATTTCTGTTGACAATGGTGGAATTTGGTTCACAAGAAGGTGGGATACATTGGCGCTGTTGGCAGGATTAAGCAATTCATGCCCATTTATTGTGAACCAAATTTCCACCATTTTCAACAAAGTTTATGTTTAAAACCCTTTTAAAAGTCTTGAATGGGTTAAGAACTGTCGCACCAGGTTAAAGCAGGCGAATCCCTTTTTTCAATGTAAAAAAAAATATATCTTTTTAAATTTGGTTTTTAACCCCTTGGATGCAGACGACGTGTGGGGAATGTGATGGGGATCCCCGCTATATGCGGAGGATGTTCCCCACACATCTGCTAAGAGGGGTATGCTGCCGAATACTCCCCTCTCTCTCCGGGGTCTTTTATACCCCCACTCGGCTCACGGACATCATTGCGACAGGCACGATGATGTCAGTTTCAGGCGCCCACCCAGGAAAGAGCACCTGAAAGGAGATCCAGCTTGAGGAGAGGCATCGCTGGAAAGGTCACTGTCCTATGGAAATCCCTATGTTGGAGATAGGGGGGTCCAAACGGCAGCTAGAGGGTCATGTTTGGTATCCCTGGAAAGGCCAGAGAAAAAATAAATAAAAACGCCATTTTTTTAAAATGTATTAATACAGCTCTATTGATCACATTTCAATTATAATGTGAACAATGATGCTGTACTAATGATTTTTTCGTAGAGTTTTTAGCTAAATCCATGTATTTTCTCAGGAAAATAAAGTGGTTACCATTTGTAATTTTTTTTTTTTTTAACACGCCTACACCACAAAATATATAACCGCAACGGCTCGGATGATAAAATGTGAAAAAAGTAATTTTACATTGGAAATTAATTTTTTTTTAAACTTTTAATTTTTCAAAACACCTTTTTGTATTTTTTAGAATTTTTTTATTTTTTAAGACTTTTTAAATTTTGTAACGGACCTTTTTATTATTTTTGTAAAGGTCTTTTTTATTATTAGGACACCTAAATCTTTACTGATTGCAACTCCTATTAGGAGAACAGAATAGGAGACTTATTTTTTTTCTTTTAGCTCGCTGGAATTAGCTGGCGTCAATACGGCAGTTTTCGGCGGTGTCAGATAACTGCTACGGCGATTCTAATTTTGGCAAAATATGGTGACCATTCGCTAAAAAGTGAATTTACCATATTTTTCAGCTAAATGGAATCGCCAAAGTGTTTTGGTGCTTTGTGAATAGACACTTTAGTCTTAGTGAATGCATTTTCCCCGTACATACTGCAGGGAGGCACTTTTCTACAGGATATAAATATTAAGTCACTGATACATATCATGAGATTTTCTGAATATGACTCTCAGCAGCATATGAATTCTGCATACTGCAGGGAAGCACTTTCACATACTTTCAATTAGCGTGTAGAAGTTATATGGCCCCTATTACATTCTTCACGCTAACGGTAGCGCTCACCTGCGTGAGCGCTACCGTTAGCTGCGGTATCTGCCGCATATTACAATCCAAACGCAAACGGGTTAAAAAACCCGTTTCCTTTTGGGACCTCGCGCTGTTCAGCGCGAGGTCACTGCACTTTGCGCTCCCTATACTTAACATGGGGAGCGCAAAGCGTTAGCGCTGGATTACAATGTACCAGCGCTGATTAACGCCTGACTCTGGTCAACGAAAAGTTAACCAGAGCCAGGACCTGCACCAGCGGAATCCGTTACCACCAGCTTAAAAATAAAATAAAAAAATCCCATACTTACCCTCTGTCCCGCGGGGAGGACTGCGGCTCTGGTCGCCTCCTCTGGCCGGCGGGAGCAGGGAAAGACGGGGGAAAAGTCCCCTCCTTCTTTCCCTGCATATCCCTACGCCGACCGGCCGGATCTCGCGATGCGAGATTTGGCTGGTCACGTGACCGGCAGAGGGGAGCTCAATGGAGTCCTATGGACTCCATTGAGAGGATGCGCGCGGCTGCGCTCAGCGCTGACACGCGCATCCTGATTTTTAACGCTCGCTAACAATGCAGGCAGCATTTTTTGCGCCTGCATTGTAATCTGGCATTAAAACGCAGCCACAAGGGGGGAAACTGCAGGCGCAGTTTTTCCTCCCCCTGCGCTCGCGTTTTAACACCAGGAGCGTAATAGGGGCCTATGTGTCTTAGGTAAAACTGAGCAAAACTAGGAAAATAATGGTTTGCGATAAGTAGTGTAAAACATGTATTTTACATTATTTTTATATTTAAAAACCTGCATTAAAAAGCATTTTAACAAAAACGCTATAATAATGAAATTGACACCACTGATGCTCGGTGCTTAGAATGGGTTAATACTTCAATGCGGAATACAACATAAAATCCCATCTTTCATGGAAATAATTGTAATCAAGGTTTACTGACATTTGAAAGGATGTTTTGAATGTAGAAAACTCTTGCATCAATTAAAAACATAATGATATGCTAAAAATGCATACTATAATTTATAATTAAGTGTTTGTTTTAAAATGTTGCTGCGAGAGCATACAGAGTTGGAATAACAACACGCTTTAGTGATCTAAAATAGTTTTTATTTAATTTTTGGGTATAATTTACCATTTTGCACAGCTTTATTTATATCATTCTGAAGTTACAATTATTCGCTTGCAAAACCTAGCTCTGCCTGAAGCGGATACATTCTGTAATCTGCTCACAGGTTTAGCAGATAACAGATGTCACCTCATGATTCATGTTTTTGAGTATTTACAACTGGATCTAACCCTTCTCTGTCCACAAAACACAAAATGGAGCATTTTTACAGGCTAAGATGGATACATCTATATCCGGATGCAATTGTGAACACAAATTATGGCCCTTCTTTGGTCGAACCAGGAGTTAGAATCCACAAATGATGATAAACCTCTGCATGAGCCATTATTTCTTAGTGACTTCCTATCACTGGCTCTGTTACGTGTGAGCCACTATGTTTGCATCTCGGCTGGTAATGTAAGAAACCACTAATGTATACTGGCAGGCGTGCCTCTCCATAGGGTCAGCCGAAGGACACTGAAGAACTATCTGTTTTCCATTATCCTTCCTAGTTCTGCAAGAAACGGGTCTGTATATAATACCAAAGAAATGTGCGTGTGTGAGGTCTGAACACCAATATAACAAAATACGTAGCTTGTGGGTCTCCCGGAGCGTCTCCTCCTTCATACGCTCAATATCAAACAATAAGTAATGTGAACAAACCACCAATGGGAGCAACCTAGATACATAGATAGAAGAAAATCATGTAATACAATTTGACACTAGGTACAGTATACAAATCAGGCCCCTATGAGACTCACTAGACACAAAAAGAATCCGGTGTATCATATATCGGGATGTTACCCTTCCAGTTCTGTCCGCCTTCGTCAGCATTCAGCAGGAGCGGCAGGTAACTGGATACACGGGTCTCCGATACTTCATGGGTACTTCGGGATCGCACGGATTGTCCTCCCGTCCACTTGTTCTTGTCACAGCTTCTGTAGGTCTATGAGCATTTCTGGTGCAGGTTCACTTGCGGTCATCAAACTACAAGCCCAGAGGACAATGAACCAGCAGGAGGCAAGAGACCGTGACCATGCAGGCCAGGAGAAGGGTTAACTGGCGATGGAAACAACCTGGAGATGTGGTCAGCAGAACCAATTTTCAGGAGGAAACACCACTTGGAAGGAGTTCAGACTTCAGGAGAAGCTGGGTGCTGAATTGCCTGCTTAATCAAAAGAAACAAGGTTTATCCTGGGCCTGATGTGTATACCTAGTGTCAAATTGTATTACACAATGTTCTTCTATCTATATATCTAGGTTGCTCCCATTGGTGGTTTGTTCGCATTACTTACTGTATATAATACCCATGTGTTGAATTTTTGGGATACAGGTTTGGCACCCTTTATTCGAAATTCCATAATCTGGGAAGACTTCGAAAACCAGAATTGTTTGGAGTCTTCTTGATTTAATTTTCATTTGCCTCCTTGATGCTCCAGATGGGTCCCCCTGCAGTCTGGCTCTCCTCCATGAGCTGCAGTACCACAGGGAACATGCTGGGAGATTCTGTGCAGCTCCACAATGCTGCAAAGTCAACCAGAGACCTGTCACTTGCAAAGTGTTGTGCAGCGTCTCCCAGAATTTATTTTGCTGGTGCTGCAGCATCCTTTGTCTCATGGCACCCTCCTGTCACACATCCCTCCTCTCCAGGTTCAGAATCCTAGCCAGATTCTGAAATACCAAATGCTCAAGATCTTGAGCTTTCTGGGTAAGGCTAGCGTCAGATAACCGCAGTCATCACGTCCGTGTCGCCGCACAGTTTAACGTCTGTCATAGCATTGATTTGTGATCAATAGAGACCAACACGCGAAGTACGTGCGCACCAGAGTGCGTCGCGTTCATGTAGCGGCCTGTGTGCGTGATGAAGCGACGTCAGTCGCAGCGCATTTGCAACGTCCATCACGTTGATGCTCAGAAGTTTTTTTGTCTGGCTGACTGTACCTGTCATTTAATTTTAATTAATTTTGTTTCCCATATTTCTTTTTTTTTCTTCTACTACATCCGTAAAAAAAAAATGGACCGTGTGGTGTCTACAGTATCTTCCGTCAGTACGTCCGTCCGTTATGCACGCACGCAGAGTGCGCTCAGACTGCGTTCGTCTGACGCTATCCTTAAGGGTGCTCAACCTGTATTTTCGTTTTTCTGTTGGTGATTTTGCTGTTACTAAATTACTGTTTAACACCAGGTTTTGGCAACTGTTGATGGTACTTTTGAAGATCAAGTTAACTCGATCGTGGAATTAAAGGCGTTAATGCCTGACTCGTTAAAACTAATGGCTGGGGTGAAGTATGACCTTCTGGGTGTTATTGTTGTTACTCCCTTTTTTTAGTATTGAGATCATTTGCTGTTTAACCTCCCTGGCAGTGTTCCCGAGTGTGTCTCGGGGTTAAATTTCACCGCTGAGCGCGGTAACCCCAAGATACACTCGGGCTGTATACATCACCTCTCCGTGCGCTCCCTCGATGATCTCTGCAGTATCCGGCGATTGCGGCTTTTTACTTCCTGGATTCCTTCTCGCGAGGAAGGAACCAGGACGCATAAGGTCGCGGTCGCCAGAGGAGACAGCTGGGGACATCGAGGGAGTGCAGGGAGAGGTGATGTATCCAGCGGCATCCCGAGTGTTGCTCGGGGTTACCGCTTCCAACATAGGAATTTAACCCCGAGCTACACTCGGGATGCCGCTGGGGGGGGAACTAAAATAAAATAGACCGCTTTTAGATGCGTTTTTTCCCAAAAATTGGACCGCAAGGGAGGTTAATTTATCTTCTACATGTAAAGTTTACATCTATGTTTTCATAGTCCTTCCCATCAATTGTGTTAACCAGACTTTTATTGTTTACAAATTACTGCACAAAAACCCACAATAATCAACATCCACTGAACAATTTTACTAAATACCCATAATCTATTTGTAGAATTAATGCAGAGAGACAAAGTGTTTGATCTCAGCACCTCTGACTCCTAAGCACAGAGGAGGTGTTTGTCTGAAATCGTTCTAGATGATGAATGGCACCTTCCAGCGAGGCATTTTTCTATAGTTTGTCTACTTGAGTCATTACATCTGTCCTGCTCTTTGGAAGATGAGAAGTTACTAAAATCACTCGTGTAAACTTTCAGAGAGACACCGTGTGTGAAATGATCAAAAGTTACAAAGATCAACAGGCAGCCTCTCAGCACTTCAAAGAAGAACAGACTGAGAGATGAGCAAAACATCCGATTCCATATATATATATATATATATATATTTCTAAAAACTCTTGGCAAAATGCATGGTCTGGGGGAAAATGTTCTGTGGAAGACACAAACTTCTTGGCAATATAAATATATCTTCAAAGATGTCTCTTCCCTGGGAGATTTTGACCCTTGACAAAACTTTGAGTCACTAGAGCTAAATGAATGAATTTCACTGAGAAATGCCATCTGGTGTTGGCAGAATCAAGTAACACACTGGCCAAGCGCCAACAAAAAAATTCCATGCTCACCTCTCATTCCATGGTGTAGAGGGCAGCATGACCTGCCTCCTCCTCTTGCAGGGAGCAGTGTGAGCTTGGGAGCAAATCGTTCCTAGTCTCTGCACGCGATTCCTCCACAGCACTGCACAATCTCACGAGAGGGAGAATGTGGTCGGGACACGCAACGCTCAATGGAGTTCTATAGACTTCAGGAGTTGACACTAATGGCAGCACCCAGCGCAGTTGCAAGTCTCCATCTCCGTTTGCCTTGCGCTTCCTTCTGGGGCGTGATGATATCATAACGCCTACCTCGGAACAGGCATGCGAAAAGGAAGGCGGTAAAAAGAAATCTGCAGGCACAGATTTCATTACATCCGGTCTCCCCTTTTGTGCCAGCCTTGGAATAAGGCTCCAGCTCTATAGGAAATATATCTCCCATGAGCCTCAGGCACTCATTCATTTGGCAGAGCCTTATGGGAAATGCGTTTCCCAACTATCTGGGGGGGTGAGGTTTGCTGATTCCTGTGCTTTATTAAAATGTGGAATTTTAGTGTAAACAAGATGTTACATTGGTGAATCCAATATGACAATGAAAGGGTTAAATAAGATTTCTCTGCAGGACCTTGTGTATAGCAAAGGCTTCACAGTTCGCTTGGGCACTTGGTGGTCTTGCATTATTTGTGCCTGGCAGCCATTAGTACAAGTCATATTGTTATTGATCCTCATGCACTTGGTACTGATGCTTACATTTCAATTCTAGACATGCTTAGCCCAGAAAACCCTGCACGTCATCTTGCCTCCATAGAAAGACAGACAGGTGTTAAATGATTTAGATGATTGAGACTGTCGATTCTCTTATTTGCACCAGTGTGTTCATGCAATATGTGTATCTTTAAATATCTGATTCTGCCTTCGGCATATAGACGGGATCTCTGCTACCTTGAAAATGTAGGAAAACATGAATTTAGTGCAAGCATTGAAACAATACCGGTATTCATCATTTGATTTTCTTTTTGAGAGTCAGGGCTTATACTTGACTTGTTTTTCCTGCAAAACACCACTAAGGAATGAGGTTGTATATATACATAGAAAAGATCAAATTCTTCTTCGGCTTAAAGCAATAGGATGTCAGTATGAGTGGCAGGAGCACACCAACCTGCAAGGGGAATTATTCTGCCTATGGTTTGAGTTGTATAATAATTCTGGCTCCCGTTTTGATTATGTGTGTTAAAAATGCTAAATAAGAGCTTTACTCCTAATGCACTAGATCAATGGTTCCCAAACCTGGCCCTCTAGTCCCCCTAATAGGCCAGGTTAGCAACAGACAGATATCTGAAGCACAGGTGATATATAGGGATGCGGGTTTCGGAATTTTCACGAAATTTCCCGATTCGTGGATTCGGATTCGAGCAATTTTTTTTTTTTTCCGAATCGGATCGGATCTGAAAATGGCAGATCCGAAAACATTTCCGAGCCGGAACGAAAACTTTTCGGCATTTTTGAATGGACTAGGAATGTGTAAAATCTAAATTCATTTTCGTTCCATTCGTGATTTCGGCTCCATTCCTGATTTCGGTTCCATTTCGGTAATTTCGGACATCGTAGTTTTCGGTTTTGATCAACTTTTTTTCCATTTTTAAAACCTTTTGTTTTGGTTTTTATTTTTAAAGTCAGACCATTTGGGTTGGGTCAGTTTTGCGTTTTTAAATCGTTTTGTTCATTTTTTTTGTTACTTTCATACCATTTTAATATGATTAAATAAAGTTGTGCAATGCATATTCATAAGAAAAAAAGGATCTTTATTAAAAAAACGATAGAATCGGCAGAATTATTGTATATCGGCAGAATTATCGTATCGGCAGAATTATCGTATCGGCAGAATTATCGTATCGGCAGAATTATCGTATCGGCAGAATTATCGTATCGGCAGAATTATCGTATCGTCAGAAATAGCAGATCAGAAAAACCATTAGTTTACGCCAAAACGAATAGACACTTTGAAACGAGGAGAACAGACGTTCTGAAAAACACTAAAATTTCTGAAATCACGAAAAAAAAAGTAGATACGAAAAACAAGCAGACCCGAAAACATGAAAATGGACGATATTCCGAAAAAAAGTCGATACGAAAAACGAACCGAACGGAAATCGGCCGAAACGAAAACTTAAAAAATCTGAACGAATCGAACCGAAAAAAAAATCGGTGCACAAGTCTAGTGCTATAATTTGCTGCTCAGTGATTGCAGGATTCACAAGAGTGGGTGTCTGTGGAGGCGCTTACTAGGTAACTGTGGTTCCTTAAAAAAGGGGGGTGCTGCCTACAAGGGGTTGCACATAAATCTCAACCTAAATGTGCAAATAAATGTGTAGAAAAGGGTAAGGGTCCTAGTGGCATAGTGGGTGCTTCCAAATATGGAGCAATCTAGATGAGTATTTCTAAATGCTGATATTATGGCTCAACTCTATTTATCAGGTGGTGATAGATAAAAGTACTCCAGTGAGTCAATGTTACACTAGTATTGTGCAAATAGCAATTCTGTGCAAATGAACAACCTTGTGCAAAATAAGCAACAACAATGGTGATAAATCCTTAAGTAATGCGTACAAATCTGCTCCTATAGCACAAAGTGTATAATAATCCACATGTGCAAAATGCATATAAAGTACATATAAAGTGCATGTGCTCATATATCCTATTCCATTCATAAAGTGCATGTGCTCATATATCCTATTCCATTCGTAAAGTGCAGACACAAAATTTGTGTTGATGTGACATCAAAAAAGTCATAAGACAGTCCTTTTATTAGGTTATCTGATGGATGGTCTCTGGATGGCCTATGACTGTATAAAGTGCACGTGAAAAAGTGCAAATCTCAAAATGAACAAGGTCCGTGACTCCTAGTCACCATACAGTAAGTAGGTCACTTCAGACAAAATGTTCCAACGTTATGCTTCCTCTCCTCAGTTGGTAGATTCCGTCGCATATATGAGGAAGACAAAAAGAGAGACAATAGTGCAGACTGTTGTAATTTGTGAAGTGAATATATATATATGAAAATCACTCACAAATTATAGAGCCTAATAAGTCCTGGCTCTAGGTTGCAATGCCTCACGTCAAATACAGGGTGACGTTCCCCCTTTTTCTGGGTCTTCCAGTTATCCTCAAATAAAACACAGAGAGACAGCGCTCCCATAGCGTGACACAGTATGTATATTCTGAGTAATTGCAATTTTTTGTTCAACTCACCGATGTTGGAGCCTCGGTTTTCTCAGGCTCAGCTTAAAGGCGAATGGTACTTCTTAATTAGGTGAGTACCTTACCCCTCTCTCCTGCAATGCCTTTCAGCTTCTGTCTCCAGCTCTGTATTACCATCCAGATGGGGACAAAAAAGGGGGGAGGGAGGGGGGGAAGAGAAAAAATTCCTCTGCTTTCACCTTCAAAATATTTTCCTCACTCTAAAGGGATAAAATAGTAAGGGGATATCCCATAACAGAGTAAAACCAGAGATGAGAATCAGGTTAAAATATCAAAAATGTATTCCAAAAAAAGTGTGTGGGGGGGGGGTTACTGGACGAGTTTCGGCACTACAACTGTGCCTTCTTCAAGCAGTATAGCATATGGGGTAAGGGGAGATTATACCTTGTGTCCTTCTTATATACTAAAATAGTACTGAAAACATGAAAATGGACGATATTCCGAAAAAAAAGTCGATACGGAAATCAGCAGAAACAAGCCGAGACGAAAATTTTAAAAATCCGAACGAACCGAAACGAAGAAAAAAAATCGGTGCACAGGTCTAATGCTATAATTTGCTGCTCAGTGATTGCAGGATTCAGTCTGCATTTCCCCAAGGGAATCCTTAAAATCTGGCCCTGTTAGGAGAACTTGAGGACCAGGGTTGGTAACCGCTGCTCTAGTTGTTATAGCAACATTTGCAAATATATATGCCTTTTTTTCTGTATAGGGTTAAAATATTACAATCAACAACCACCACATTTATTTCACAGTCGTACAGTAGAATCAGGTGAGGTCACACAACTTTTCTTGCCAAATGTCCTTAGGAAATAATTACCATCCATATATTGGATAACATGCTTATCTACATCTCCTCCTCTAACATATTGCCCTCTTTAGTAACTCTTATCAGTCACTGTCAACCTAATATCTCCTCCCGGATGCCATCCTGCTTAAAGTCTTTAAAAACAAGATGTTACTAATACGCATTCATCTTCAATTTCACAACCTGACACACAATGTAGCAACAATCTCCAGTTCTACAATCGTCTTCACTCTTCATCCCCATTATTTTGATCACTTGCTAGACTTGTACCTTCCAATGGGTCCACATCTCCTCAATCTCCTATGTCTTAGCCAGTAGGTCTTTAATACTTGTTTTACTCTCATTTAGCTCTGTCATTTTCCTTTAATTGCAAGACTTCAGCACTTTAGGTCCACAAGAAAATACCAAAGGTTGGTCACCCTTTAACAAGCACTATCATTGTTAACCGATATACTACTTCTTCTATTCGAATCGTTTCACATATGATGTCTTCTCCTTGTCCTATGTCAAGGTTTCGCTTAGGCATTCTAAGAATGCTAGATGAAGTGAATGCTAGAACAGACTTCTATGTTACACTGGCTCTTGAGTAGTGTTTCCCAAACCTGTCCTCAGGACCCGCTGACATGCCAGGTTTGCCAGATATCTGAAGCACAGCACAGGTTATATGATTTGCTGCTCAGTGATTACAGGATTCAGTCTGCGTTTCCCCAAGGTGATCTGCAAAATCTGGCATGGTTGAGGGTCCTGAGGACAGGTTTGGGAAACACTGCTCTAGAGAAATTACGCAGTTCTAGTCAGTCTCTGAAAACAGAAAGTTATCACTTTGTGACCTCAAAGACCTCTTAAGAGCCCATGTAGACAAGTCTGTGACTTATACCAGGTATAAGCAACCTAGGCCATTCATATGTTGCGGAACTACCTTTGCCTTGAGGTCAGTTAATCTAATGGTACCTGAACTTCCTGGGAGATGGTGTTTCAAAATATCTGGAGCATCAATGTCGCGGACTTATGCCCTCACTATCCAACCCATAGACAAATAAAAGGTTTGGGGGACACGTTTGACTGATCAGGTTCTTGGTGAGACAAGGCTAACTGCAGAAACTGAATTATTTTTGCATTTTCTGTTTGGAATGAAACCTTCTGAAAAAGGGTCAGCTCTGCGTGTTCACGTTAAAACAAGTGAAGCAGGAACCTGAAAGGAGCTGTCTTGATTTAATTTACTTAATGTGACCTCTTTACTGTGGCACATGAATTTAATAAATGACAGGGCAGAACTTCCCGGTACTGCCATCAGATCGAAGAAGACCTACTGTATGTGGTCAGGAAAACATGGAGCACTATATTAACGTAACCGAGATCCTTTTTTCCTCCCTTACAATTTCTCCAAAAGCAACCAGGACAGATAATCAACGTTGTTCTCACTGATTGATATAGACATCTTAGAGTTCAGAGAAGGGCTACTAAAATGGTGTACGGCTTGAAGGAGAAAAGTTACCAGGAAAGGCTTAATGATCTTAACATGTACAGCTTGGAAAAAAGACGAGACAGAGGAGATATGATAGAAACATTTAAATACGTAAAGGGAATCCACAAGGTAGAGGAAGGGAGTATATTTAAAAGGAAACAAAATAGCAAAACAAGAGGACATTGTCTTAGATTAGAGGGGCAAAGGTTTAAAAGTAACATCAGAAAGCATTATTTTACTGAGCGGGTGGTGGATACATGGAACAGTCTTCCAGTTGAAGTGGTAGAGGCCAAAACAGTAATTGAATTTAAGCAAGCATGGGATAGGCATAAGGCTATCCTAAACAAAAGATAAATCCAGGTAAAGTATCCATGTAATTGGGCAGACTAGATGGGCCGAAAGGTTCTTATCTGCCGACATTTTTCTATGTTTCTATGATTGCCTAGTGGGGTAATACTTTCACTACAAAATATACCAATTATCTTGCCTAGACTTTTGTAGAATGCAAGCTTGTTCTAATGAACTGTGAGTTCCTTCTTCTAAAACAGGACAACGTTTCTATTCAAAGCATCGAGACAAATGGAAACTGTGGTGCCAAAATAAGAATGCCACATAAACACACCCAACTGTGATAAGACCCCAACCTCTAAATACATACATCATGCCATTGCTAATTCAGAAAGTGTCTTCAAAACCTTCTGAAAAGGGTATGATAAATGGAAACTGTCCTGTTCTCTAAGATTCGCCATTAGATACCAATATTGTGCCATTCTTTATTTAGAAATGTCTTGCAGTAAAGGGAAAAGTGTATGATCGCATCTTCAATATACCGAAGACACAAAAAAATTCTATATTACCTAAAGAGTTTAACGTTTTTCCTGCAGGCGACACACACACGGGTCTGGCAGCCTCTACTTCCATTAAATGTTTGTGACGTAAAATGTTCGTAACGTAAAGTGAACATGTCATGATGAATGTGACATCCTTTTTGATAACGATTTATAAGTTATCTCACCCCCTGATGAGATTAGGGGCTTCTACTACACTCGTTCAGGAATGATACATAATGAGGATAATCATGTTACTCTTTTGCGATTGGCCCTCTACAGTGACATTGATGTTGGCAGTCATTAACATGGCTACAATGAGCACGGGAAACGCCTGAAAGGCACTGCTTTCGTTTGTCTGTTGGTGTATGCCAACAGGAGACGGTGATAGCATTTATTTCATGGGAAATCACTAAAATATGTCCTTTACGTTGTGGTCATTAATTGTAGAGTTACATTTTCTGTCAAATGATTCATTGATGTTTGTGACATCGATCTCAGGGTCACCTTTAAGAAAATCATAGTTACAGGATCTAAAGTTAAAGGGACATCCAGTATTAATTTTTTCCCTTTATGCATAAAAAAATCCAAATCTTAAATTGCATCACAGGCCTGGATTTTGGCACCTGAGCATCCTTTCATTCATGAACACTGCTCCTGTTACTGATGCTCTTGTTGCTAGAAGCATCTTGATGCCAGTATTTAATTGAAATACTGGTGAACTCTGGGGACCAGGGTGGATAAACTGTGATGCAACTATTGTATATTCTCAATTTGCTCCAAAGTTTTGCAGCATACCTTGTAGTGTAATATTCATTGTGGTTTTCACTGTAGTTCCTGCCAAAGTTATTTAGTGTAGATTTCACCTTTTGTTGCAGATGCAGTTGTTCAGTTTTGTACCGTTGCTTTCACTGTCGTTTCTATAGGAGTTTTAAAGGAAGATCGCTACCTTAATATCAACGATCGGTTCACTGAATGCTGTTCGCAAACAATAGTAGATGGAAAATGGCCACAGTCTACTTTTTCTGTGGAAGCAAAATGGTGGTACCATTGTTTGCATTCAGCATCTTCGATGGCCATTTTTAATTTTTCTCTTCTGAAGAGTCGAAGCTCACCGTAGTTGCAACATGGTGATTTTTATCATTGTTTGCAATTACGTAGGACTTCATCGAAACAATGGTGCTCAATGTATAACCAATCAGCTCTAAACAGAAGCTTCTCTTTTTGCTTTATAGTAGGGTTCGGCAACCTTGGCGCTTTAGATGTTTTGGCACGGCATCTTCCATGATGCTCAGCCACTGATTGATGTAGCCTCATGGGAATGTAGTTTCGAAAACCTCTGCATTGCCACTGTTGCTGAATCCTGCTTTAAAGCATTGGAGCCTGTTACACAAACAAGGCCACTGCACCATAGAAAGGCTGACAGTGAACTGTGTAGCTTATAAAATTTCATCCCAAACGACATGAACAGTGAAATAAAACCTTTATATTTAATACATCCATTAAAAAAAAGTTATTCAAGTTTCATTTGTGATGAATTAAATTGTTGGCAAGAAGTTGGAAATGGATAGAGCAACATTTACGACAGATCCAGTTTGGCAGAGACTTTTGTAAGATATAATGAAGCCAGGTGGTCAAGAAAATCCCCTTGGTCACTTTAAGCCTGCAGTTGATGTTCTTTATATTGCCTGCATTATGAGGGACTTCAGGGACCCCAGTAAATCACACCAAGTAGTTGTTTCTGCTTGGAAATATGTAATGAATAAATTGAAGCTGTTTTTCATTTTAACTAGTGTCATGAAGGTATTTCAAGAACATTGATTTTTCTTCAACTGTGCAAGAAGCATCTAAGTGTAAACCTCCTGAATTGTACACACACAGCAAGACCGTCAGATTCAAGAGACTGACACCTTTTTTTGCATTTAATAATTTTGGAATATATATATATATATATATATATTATACAAGCTAATGGTAAAAAAAGATTTTCGTCTGTTCAGACTTATTTGCCTGTATCCCGTGTTAAAATAATGTTTAATTTCATTAACAATCCCTGCGGTTTTGATTGACTGAAAACATATTGTTGATTTCAGCCTTATGTTATCCAGGAGGTAAAGGTCAGTTTAGAGACATTTTTTTTTAATGCTCAGTAGAATATAATTACAAACATCAGAAAAGGTTAGCAGATCATTTCTCTTGACTCTGACAGAGATTGAAATTTAAAGAATTTTTTTGCCCTATCCATAAATCAAACACAACCAATTAACTCCTTTGTGACTGGACTCTTCGGTAAAAGATTGAGGGGTAGAGGGGGGAATATCAGTACATGTCAAGATACAATATTTAATGTAAGGCTTACCGGAGGGAAAGTTTGAGAGGCAGTATTGGCAATGTGAAGTACCCAGCTGAGCGGATATACTGTAAACCTGAGAAGTAGCCCCCCAGCAAGATGAGGATTAAATTCAAAACCTAGTATGACAAAGTCATAATCTGAAAGTGTGCACTTGTTCTGGTTCCAGACAGCAAACGTAAGAGAAGGAGACAGGCCAAAGTACTGGTACACCCTATAGTCAATCGGAGAAGTTTGGAAGTGAAGTGTTGACTGAGGAAGCACAGAACAGACCAAGGTTCCGAAGAATTCATGCATTCAAATAGGGCACCATAGAATGACTACACCCCATTATCATCTCATCTAGCTGCCTGTGGGTACGTTTATGACAGTTTTCGAAGTTGCCACGTTTGAGGAACCAATGGGCTCATCTACTGTGCAAGAGACCACAGTACCAGCCCACATACATCATCACAATCACGGGGAGCAGTATGGTGTTGGCCAACACATCTGCTATTATTCAGAGGGTCACTTTGGTCCCGTGGAACGTGTCCGTCTGCTGGAGTGGAACTCTGCTTAGGGTGGGCCATGAGTCGGTCTCACATTTAATCAAAACTGCATAGCCTTTGATAAAGAATATGGGTCGTCTTTTGACTCCAAAACTAATCAGGACAGTTTGTTTTCCTTCAAGAGGCCGGGTCAATTTCGTTGACCATCTGATGGGGTGACAAATTGATTTTAAGAACACCAGGTTCCTGCTTAGGTGGTGTCACAGATTGTGCTTGTTTATAATGAGATGAGGGCCCTGTGCCTTTGGTGGAAAGCTCATTCTGACCGAAGTAAAATGACAAATGGAGACTGTGCTGTTATAATAAGAATGTCCAATAAACCTACTCCTGTTACAACACTCCAAACACTGAATTGAGCACTGATGTCATATAACATTGCTGTTATTGTTATGATTATTATTTATACACTTTATAAAATGCTAACATACTCTGCAGTGCTGCACAGAGGTTCAGTCAATACAAGAAAGTCAGTGGCGCCATACTATGAAACCAGATGAAATTTGGTAAAGGAAGAATTGATGGCCCTATTCCCATTGGAGTCCTTAACATGCAGGCCATGTTTGCCAGATATCTGAATGGCAGCAGAGGTGTTCTATAATTTGTTGTTTAAGTATTTAGTGGCGGTTACTGAGACATGGTTCAGTGAGAAAAATAACTGGGACATAACAATACCGGGGTACTCTTTATATAGAAAAGACAGAGAAGGTAGGAAAGGAGGAGGAGTGGCCCTGTATGTGAAAAACAACATAAAAACGAACCAAATAAAAGTGAGCGAGGTGAACATAGTCAGTTTGGGTTACGCTAACATTTGGCAATCATACAGTAGCTCGTGTAGGTGTGATCTATAGACCCCCTGGACAAGTAGAAGAGCTAGATAATCTGCTGCTTGAGGAAATAGCCAAAATGGCAATGAAGGGGGAAGTTATTATCATGGGGGACTTTAATCTTCCTGATGTGAACTGGAAAACCAAAATAGCTGGGTGCACCAGGAGTACAAATATTCTAAACTCCTTACTGGGATTATCTCTAACACAAGTAGTTGAGGAGCCGACCCGTAAAGAGGCCATATTGGATTTAATACTCACAAATGGAGGTTTGGTATCGGACGTTGTTGTAGGTGAAAATTTGGGATCTAGTGATCACCAATCAGTATGGTTTAATATAAGAACAGGGATGGAGCCACACCACACAAAAACAAAAGTTTTAGACTTTAAAAAAACTGATTTTTCTAAAATGAGATTTTGTGTGAATGAGTCATTATCAGACTGGAGGAGTTTAAAGGGAGTCCAGGAGAAATGGAATTATTTAAAGGAAGCATTATTGAAGGCCACAGGAAATTGCATTCGGCTTGTTAGCAAAAACAAAAAAGGGAAGAAGCCACTGTGGTACTCTGCAGAAGTGGCCAAAATAGTGAAGAACAAGAAGATAGCATTCAATAATTATAAACAAACTCAGCATGAAGAGGATAGGCAAACCTATAAGATTAGGCAGAAAGAGGCAAAGCAATTTATAAGAGCTTCCAAAGCACACGCAGAAGAGAAAATAGCTCAGTCAGTAAAAAAAGGGGACAAAACATTTTTTAGATACATAAACGAGAAAAGAAAAGTAAAACAAGGATTAGTTAGATTAAAAACAAAGGAAGGAAGGTATGTAGAAGAGGATAAAAGTCTCGCTGACTGCCTCAATGAATATTTTTGTTCAGTCTTTGCAGAAGAAAAGGAAGGAAAGGGACCTCAGTTAGGAGAGAACACTAAAGAGACATTTACATATGAGTTTACAGAGGAGGAGGTTCTAAAGCAGCTGTCTAAAGTAAAGACAAATAAGTCAATGGGGCCTGATGGGATCCATCCTAAATTATTAAAAGAGCTCAGTGATGTAATAGCAAAACCGTTAACAGATTTATTTAACCAATCCTTGCTAACAGGAGTCGTCCCAGAAGACTGGAAATTAGCAAATGTTGTGCCCATTTACAAGAAGGGTAGTAGGGAGGAATCGGGGAACTATAGGCCAGTTAGTCTTACGTCAGTAGTGGGGAAATTAATGGAAACCATGTTAAAGGAAAGGATTGTTGAACATCTAAAAACACATAGATTACAGGATCAGAAACAACATGGGTTTACCTCAAACTAATCTTATTAATTTTTTTGATTGGGTAACAAAAATAATAGACACAGATGGTGCAGTAGACATTGCTTATTTAGATTTCAGTAAGGCTTTTGATACTGTTCCGCATAGAAGGCTTATCAATAAATTGCAATCTTTGAGTTTGGATTCCAATATTGTTGAATGGATTAGGCAGTGGCTGAGTGACAGACAACAGAGGGTTGTGGTAAATGGAGTTTATTCGGCGCAAGGTCTTGTTACCAGTGGGGTACCTCAGGGGTCAGTACTTGGACCCATTCTCTTTAATATTTTTATTAGTGATATTGCAGAAGGTATTGATGGAAAAGTATGTCTTTTTGCTGATGACACAAAAATTTGCAACAGGGTTGACGTTCCTGGAGGGATCAGCCAAATGACAAATGATTTAGGTAAACTAAAAAAATGGTCGGAGTTGTGGCAATTGAGTTTTAATGTGGATAAGTGCAAGATAATGTACCTGGGACATAAGGCTATCCTAAATGGTCGGAGTTGTGGCAATTGAGTTTTAATGTGGATAAGTGCAAGATAATGCACCTGGGACGTAAAAACCCAAGGGCTGAATATAGAATATTTGATACAGTCCTAACCTCAACATCTGAGGAAAGGGATTTAGGGGTCATTATTTCAGAGGATCTAAGGGTAAGTAGTCAATGTAATAGAGCAGCAGGAAATGCTAGCAGAATGCTTGGTTGTGTAGGGAGAGGTATTAGCAGTAGGAAAAGGAAGTGCTCATGCCACTGTACAGAGCACTGGTGAGACCTCACTTGGAGTACTGTGTGCAGTACTGGAGACCGTATCTCCAGAAGGATATAGACCTCTTAGGCTAGGGTCAGACTGAGGCAGTGCGAACGCGCGTTCTGGCGCACATAATCACGGCCGCACTAGCAGCAGATGACGGGCAATGACAGCCAATATACGAAGTACGGTCGCACAAAAGTCCGGCCCGCAACGCAAGTGGAAAATGAACGCATTTTTTCGAGAACGTTAAACCGCTGGTACTGACGTACAGAGTGCGCTGCGGCCGCATAGCAGCGTGTGTGCGTGATTAGGAGATGTCAGACGCTGCTAGTGTGCGGCCAACATAACGTTCAAACAGCCGGATTTCCCTAGACTTCTTTTTACCCCATCGTCATGAAATACGTCCAGAATTGCGCATCGTCTGACCACTTAAGCGTATTCTGTGAAAAAATGCGTGCGCACGCATCGACGTACATTTTGACGGTGGCCGCAGAAAATGCGCTCATCTGTCCCTAGCCTTAGAGAGAGTTCAGAGAAGGGCTACTAAAATGGTGTACGGCTTGAAGGAGAAAAGTTACCAGGAAAGGCTTAATGATCTTAACATGTACAGCTTGGAAAAAGACGAGACAGAGGAGATATGATAGAAACATTTAAATACGTAAAGGGAATCCACAAGGTAGAGGAAGGGGTATATTTAAAAGGAAACAAAATAGCAAAACAGAGGACATAGTCTTAGATTAGAGGGGCAAAGGTTTAAAAGTAACATCAGGAAGCATTATTTTACTGAGAGGGTGGTGGATACATGGAACAGTCTTCCAGTAGAAGTGGTAGAGGCCAAAACAGTAGTTGAATTTAAGCAAGCATGGGATAGGCATAAGGCTATCCTAAACAAAAGATAAATCCAGGTAAAGTATCCATGTAATTGGGCAGACTAGATGGGCCGAAAGGTTCTTACCTGCCGACATTTTTCTATGTTTCTATGTTTCTATGTTTCTATAAACAAAAGATAAATCCAGGTCAAGTATCCATGTAATTGGGCAGACTAGATGGGCCGAAAGGTTCTTATCTGCCGACATTTTTCTATGTTTCTATTGCAGGAGTCACTCTGCATTTTCCCAAGGTAATCCTTAAAATCTGGCCTGCTAGGGATACTTGGGGACTGGAGTTGGGAATCACTCGAATAAATGAACACTCTAAGGAAAACACAAGGGTTAGAGTTAGGCAAGAACCACATACAGGGTTATTCAAAGAGAGTCTATCTGGCCCCGAAAGGTAACCAAACACTGAAATTCAGCGTACAGTTACCTTTCCTAGCCAATCCGGCTATTCTGAGAGCAGGTAGTTCGCCAAATGTTGGCGAATTGCCTGCACATACGGTGGCTGGTCGTTACCTGTCCGAGGGCAGTGAAATCCCCATAGAGAAGCAATGCTATGTCTATTCAGAGAACACAAAACAGCAGGGAAAAGTTGCCGAAACGCCTGCTGTTTGGTGGTTTCATTCAACAGGTTTATTCAGGTGATTCCCATAGGCTTCAATGTTAAAAATATTCCCGTTTTAATCCAATATCTAATAAACCATTTATTATTTTATTGTGCAGTAAAAAGTCTCTAATTTATAGATTTTTTTTGGATCTATTAGGAATTTTCTTTTTTCTTTTTTTTGGCAATTTTTTTTTTTTTTAATCGTTTTTTCATTTTTCTGTAACAGCCCATTTTATTATCATTCATTGGATCTTCTATGTAAATTCCAGACAGTTCAGTATTTTTTTTGCAAACCGCATTTTTAATTTTCAAACTTTCAAGTGTACTGTTTTATTTGTTTTTTTTACCTCGTGTCGGGTTTTTCCGGCGGCTGCCCTATGATGCGATCGACGGCTAGTCGGGTTTTTCCGGCGTATTGGGCGTGGTTAATCCAGCTGTTTTTATGCGGGTTTCGGTGAGTGTTCAGCAGGTTTGCAGCGAGTGTTCGGTGGGTTTGCGGTGGGTTTTTCCCTGCACTACGGGGCCCCTGTGGTGCTTGCTAAATACACCGCAGGGTCGGCAAAATAGGATTGCCGAATCGCCCCGAAGTGCAGGGAACAAAAAGTCATCAAACATACGTTTCTCTATTACTAACCCTGATAACCTCCCATCCACCCCCTTCCCGGTTTTCTGGGCTTTCTTGGCTTTTCACCTTTTTTCCCAGTGCAAATTGGTGTCCCTTGTAATGTTCTTATTGGACTGCATCTGATACAAGAAGCAGAAGAGTCGGTCAAATAGCCAGTTGGTTGCCTCTCATGGTGCATTGAGACACATTGACCAATCAGATATGCAGTTTGTGCAAAGCTGAATGAAACTATAGAAGGATGTCCCTCTGGATACTGGTTGACATCTTTCTGGTGTTGGGAATGGATGACTCTCTGCTTTGTAAGTCCACAGCAAAGTGAAAGAAGGGCCGAGGGACACCTAGCACACCATGACCAATTATATTAATTTGGACATATTGATTAGAGTGCCCCTTTAAAGTTTCATCTGTTTCATCCGGGAGATCGCCTGGAAGGGAGGGAGGATCTGTTCGGATCCCTCTCCCTCCCGATCGGGAGGTCCCACAAAAAAAAGCCAGGCACCGCTTAAAAGGGGAGAGTCTCCCCTTTTAAGCGGTGCCTGGCTTTAACCCCTTAGGCACCGGGTCGCACTTCAGCGCCTTGCGGCGTCGAAGTGCGGCCTAGCGCCGGTGGGGGCTGCCATCTTGGATGGCGGCTCCACCCCGGGTCCCCCCACACTGCCTGACATCCTCACGCATAGCGGGATGATGTCAGATAGCCAGGGAACCCCTAGTTGCCCCCAAGGAAATCCCCTGGTGGAGATAGGGGGTTCGTCCCCGATATCTCCAGAACCATGGCAGCTAGGGGGTCATGGAGGGTGTCATTCGAAAGGCCCGAGCATGGCCTTTCGAATGATACCCAACATGACCAGGTATAAAGTAAAACAAAATAAAAAAATAATAATAAAAAATAAATAAAAACATGTATTATTTTTGTGTTGTTTTTATTAATGCAGCAATATTGTTCCCATTTCAATTTTAATGTGAACAATGATGCTGCACTAATGATTTTTTTCTATGGGGTGCGTTTGCTAAAAATCACCTAATCCCCCCCCCAAAAAATGTAATAAGTCCCCATTTCTAATTTTTGTGCAAGCGCACCCCATAGAAAATATAATCGCAAATGTTCATGTGATAAAAGGTGAAAAAAAAACACTTTACACGCTACAGATGATTAAAAATTCTAATTTTATTGCATTTTTGTTATAATATACAGGTAGGACATTACATATACATATAATAATGATATATTATGAATCTGCCGAGTCTGCCGGAAAGAACGATATATAATATGTCTGGGTTGTATAATAAAATATGGCTTCAAATCGCGTTTAAACATGATGAGCGAAAGCGGTAAAAATTAGCTCAGCACACAGCGGTGAAATGCCTCAGCAGTGAAAGGGTTAATTGATATACATCAAAAATACAATTTAATGTGCAAACCAAAAGAAAGCAGAAACCATAGAAACAGACAATATAAGTAAAAAAAAATGACTCCAGTTCATGTGCTACAAATCATGTTCTCTCCTGGAATAATGATTTGTGTCAATTTAAATGCAAAACCATAACAAATTATCACAATAAGAATGTGTCATTAACCCTTTCGCTGTGGAGGACGCGCTCAGCGTGTCCACCCGCAGGTAGCATTGCCAGAGCACGTCCTCCCTTTGCGGCCAGCGGATTCTGGCCGATCGCTGTGCCCCCCGGTGCGGGCTGACATCCTCGATGTCAGCCCAGCATCCGGGACCGCCGCTGGCACCCTTAGATGTCATTGCGGCAGCGCGATGACATCTAATTCAGACGCCCCCCGTGTGTGCGGAGGAGGCGCCTGAAAGGGAGGGGCGAGGTCCTTCGGACCTCTCTCCCTCCCGATCGCCGGCTGTCACAGGGTTAAGGCAGGCACGGTTTGGAAGGGCACAGCCTGCCCTTCCAAACCGTGCATGCCTTTAACCCCTTGGGTGCCGGATCACGGTTCGGCGCCGAAAAGCACCAAATCGTGATCCTCTCCTAGAGCTGGCCAACATCTTGGATGTCGGCCAAGCTTCCGGGAATGCCCCCTGAGGACTGGCATCATCGTGCATAGCACGATGACGCCAGTCCTGGAGTTAACCCCTAACTGCCACCAATGGTGGAGATAGGGGGTTCCAATGAACCCCCTATCTCCCGATCCGTGGCAGCTAGGGGTTAATGTTTGGTACTGTTGGATACCAAACCTGACCATGAAAAAAGTTTTTATTTAAAAAATAAAATAAAAAAATATTTAAAAAAACCAATAAAATAAACAAGTTTTTTTTCTTTTTTTTGGTTTGTTAATGCAGCAATATTGTTCCCATTTCAATTATATTGTGAACAATGATGCTGCACTAACGACTTTTGTATGCGGTGCATTTGTGAAAAATCGTGTAATTTTCACCCAAAAAAATGTAACGAGACCCCATTTCTAATTTTTTTAACAAGCGCACCCCATAGAAAATATAACTGCAATTGCTCGCATGTTAAAATGTAAAAAAAGAACACTTTACACGTTGTAAATTATTGAAAATTCATATTTTATTGCATTTTTTGTTATAATATACAGACAGGACATGACGTATACATATAATAATGACATATTATGAATCTGCACAGTCTGACGGAAAGAACGATATATAATATGTCTGGATCATATATTAAAATAAGGCTTCAAAACGCGGTTAAACATGATGAGCGAAACCGGTAAAAATGAGCTCAGCACAGAGGTGTGAAATGCCTCAGCAGTGAAAGGGTTAAAGGTGCTGTTTTTTTTTTCTCGAGGGGGGTGGGGTTGCCGCATTTTGGCTTAACAGCAGCCGTGGTGTTCTGTGGAAGATGAACTTGATGGACACAAGTCTTTTTTCAACCTACATAACCAGGTGCTCGATTTAATCCTATTGGCTGTTCTTTTAAAAAACATCAGCTGCTTGTGGCGGATATTTTATTTGGCTGGAGTTGATATTGGAAAAATCCCGCTGGTCGGGGTGGGGGGAGGAGGGCTGTGGCCGGTAAGGCTGGGGTCAGACTAGCGCATTTTTAACGTGCGTTTAGGCACACTTAATCACGGTCGCACTAGCAGCAAATGTCGCGCAATGACGGCCAATATACAAAGTACGGTCGCACGAAAGTCTGGCCGCGCAACGCAAGTGGAAAATGAACGCATTTTTTCCAGAACGCAGAACTGCTAGTACGGACGTACAGAGTGCGCTGCGGCGGCATAGCGGCGTGTGTGCGTGATTAGGAGACGTCAGACGCTGCTCATGTCCAGCCAACATACCGTCCAAAGTTTCCTGGTTTGGATCCGTAACAAATCACGCACGAAAATGCGCATCGTATGACCGTTTTCGCGCATTCCGTGAAAAAATACGTCAATGCGTTCGGAGGAACTTTTTGACGGTCGCTGCAAATAATGCGTTCATTTGACCCTAGCCTTAAGGCTAGGGTCAGACTAACGCAGTATTAACGTGCGTTTAGCAGCACTAAATCACGGCCGTGCTAGCAGCAAATGACGTCCAATGCCGGGCAGCATACGAAGAATGGCCGCACAAAACACAGGTGGCGCAACGCAGGTGGCAAACGAACGCATTTTTTCGAGAATGCAGAACCACTAGTACTGACGTACAGAGTGCGCTGCGTTCCGCAAGCAGCGTGTTTGCGTGATTAGAAGACGTCAGACGCTGCTCATGTCCGGCCAACATAACGTCCAGAAGCAAAAAGTGTTTTATTGAGATCCGTAAAAAATCCCGCTTGAAAATGTGCATCGTATGACCGCTATCGCGTATTCTGTGAAAAAATACGTCAATGCGTTCGGACGCACTTTTTGACGGTCACTGCGAATAATGCGTTCAATTGACCCTAGCCTAAATCAAGCCCTATGTTACTACATTTGTTCTATTAACCCCCCCTGATGGTTATCCCGAGTGTGGCTCGGGGTTAAGTTTCAGTGCTGAAAAGCGGTAACCCCGAGACACACTCGGGCTGGATACATCACCTGTCCCTGCGCTCCCTCGCTGATCTCTGCAGTCTCCTTCAGCGATTGCGGCGTTTTACTTCCTGGATTCCCTTCTCGCGAGGAGGAAACCAGGGAGTATGAGGTCGCAATCTCCGAGAGGAGACTGTGGGGGACATCGAGGGAGCGCAGGGACAGGTGATGTATCTAGCGGCATCCCGAGTGTTGCCGAGGTTACCGCTTCCAGCATAGGAACTTAACCCCGAGCCACACTCGGGAATACTACTAGGGGGGAAAAAAAGACCGCTTTTGGACATGAAATTTACAAAAAATCAGACCGCCAGGGAGGTTAAGAAGGATTTTTTTCTTTTGTGCACAATTTGTGAACGTCCAATGAGGTTTTTTTGGGTTTTTTTTTCTTTCTTCTATCTTCTTTTGGATTAACAGTCACCATAGAGATATGTAAGAGGTTAAAGTCGATGGACGTTGGTCTTTTTTTTCAACCTACTTTCCTATGTTACTTATTTATAGTATCACAGTTTTGTTCGTTCCTGAAAACCTTTCTTGCCAGTCTCTAACTTGTAAACTGCTAACCATTTATGTAGGTAACGTCTTCAATTTTATATGTTCACAACCTTGAACATCACAAACCCGGTCATGTGCGCCGCAATTCTCTTTAATATGGACTCCAAACGAGGTCTGGTGAAATCCTCTGCTTGGATGTGAGTGATTGCAGTTCTCCTGGGTGAGTAGTCACCTCCTCACTGTGCAGTACTTGATTTATGAAAGCCAAGAAAAATACATACTGATAGGATTTTATTTTTCACTGTATCCCCGTTGCTTTTATTTAAATAGTTTTTAAGTTGCACGGTTTTTGAACAATATGTGGAAATCTCTAAAAAAAAAAAAAAAAATTCTAATGTCCCCCCCCCCCCCGTTCTCATTTTCCTTTGATTCACTATCATGCTGAATAATGTATCACCTCTAAGCCGGAATAAATTATTAAAATCTACACGGTGTTATGTCTCATTTCATCCATCAGCTTCCATACTGACAATATTTGTTTTACATAAGTGTATAAGCTGCGCATGTTGGTAGGATGGAGGAATCCTGCTGATATTTCAGATGTCTGCAGACAGATCACCTTAAGAAAAGTGACTTGCGCTCTTTTTCTCCTCCCCCCTCTCTCTTCTCTCAAACAATGACAGATACTGTGGCAGAACGTTACGTTTCAGAAACTAAATGCAAGCAATATCCATTAAAGCGTGATCTGTGTTTCCTTTTAGTCTTGTCATGATGATTAATAGACGTAAATTATTCCTTGATATATTGTGCTAAATATCTGCCATTTTTCTTTAAAATCATTAGAAATCTATTACAAAGCTTTGTGCTGACACTTTGATTAATACAGAATGTGCAGCTAGGGATAAATATTGCAAAACAGTGACACTGGGAGACTTCAAATGTATGTTTAGATGAAAATGTAAAGCTCTGGCCATGGGCATGTAATAAGTCATTGTTTCTTAATAAACCAGTACATACGAGTACAGTGTGTGTGTGTGTGTGTATATATATATATGTGTGTATATATATAATATATATATATATATATATGTAGGCCTCAAAATTTCCACTCCCCTGCTCGCATTTGGCGAGTGGAAATTACATGAGGGCGAGTGGGATTGCAGAGGCAATGCTGGAAAGGGGTTAGGTGGGGCAACTAGTGGCGAGTAACTCTTAAGGCCTGGCTAGGAGCTCAGGACTTGAAATTTTGAGGCCTGTGTGTATGTATGTATGTGTCTGTGCATAAAACCAAACTCAGCTCTCACCCTCAGCAAAGTTAAACGCAAGACAAACAGGGCTATTCAGAAAGAGGTGGCACTCAGGAGAATGACTGGAGAATTTAAAATTCTAGATCAAACCAGAAAAATTCTCCCATTTATCTCGCTTTCCAAATTGGCTATTTGGTCTAGATTGTTCATTCTCTTGGCAATTCTCAAGGTTTTCACCTCTCTCTGAATAACCCTGAAAGTCTTTTCCGTATGCTGGTGCTACCCATGATTTCTGTAGAAATCCTGAGGCTTAGCACCGCGTTACGGGGCAGACTGCTGGTTAAGGCTGGGGTCAGACCAGCGCATTTTTAACGTGCGTTCTGGCGCACTTAATCACGGCCGCACTAGCAGCAAATGACGGGCAATGACGGCCAATATACGAAGTACGGTCGCACGAAAGTCCGGCCGCGCAACGCAAGTGGAAAATGAACGCATTTTTTCGAGAACGCAGAACCTCTAGTACTGACGTACAGAGTGCGCTGCGCCCGCTAGCGGTGTGTGTGTGTGTGATTTGGAGACGTCAGACGCTGCTCATGTCCGGCCAACATACGTCCAGACACCCAAAGTTCCCTGGTTTGGATTCGTAAAACATCACGCACGAACATGCGCATCGTATGACCGTTTTCGCATATTCCGTGAAAAAATACATCAATCCGTTCGGACGCACTTTTTTACATTCGCGTGTAGAAATGCTTTCGTTTGACCCTAACCTTAACGCCTGCCTCGCAATGTCACGCTAAAACAAGGACGCTAAGGAGAAACCTGCTGGTGCAGGTTTCCCTCTGTAGCGTCCCCGTTTTAGCATGAAGATCGTAATCTAGCCCTTCTTGTTTTATTCAAGTCCATGAGTGCATCCACAGCGCACTATTTAGTTCATAGTTTTGGATTTAAGCATCAAGGAGTTTCATATATACTGTATACTATATACATATACAAAGCAGCAAAAGGCTGCACTCAACCTCAAAACTAAGCGGGTGCATCTACGACCTCAAATACAAAACGCCAAGAAAGAGCATTCCATATTATTGACCACCTTCTTCCATCATTTTCTGTGAAAAACCCCCCCACAGTTTAACCCCTTCGCTGCTGAGCCATTTCACGCCTGTGTGCTGACTGAGCTAATTTTTACCGGTTTCGCTCATCATGTTTAAACGCGTTTTGAAGCCATAATTTATTATATGACTCAGACATTATATATCGTTCTTTCCGGCAGACTCGACAGATTCATAATATATCATTATTATATGTATGCGTCATGTCCTGTCTGTATATTATAACAAAAAATGCAATAAAATTTAAATTTTCAATAATTTACAACGTGTAAAGTGTTTTTTTCACATTTTAACATGCAAACGTTTGCGGTTCATTTTCTGAGTTGCGCTTGTTAAAAAAATTAGAAATGGGGACTTGTTACATTTTTTTGGGGCAAAATTACGCGATTTTTAACCAACGCTCCCCATACAAAAATCGTTAGTGCAGCATCATTGTTCACATTATAATTGAAATGGGAACAATATTGCTGCATTAATAAAACAAAAAACTTATTTTTTAAATATTTTTTTTATTTTCATTTTTATTTTGTTCCTTAACTTTTAACATGGTCATGTTTGGTATCATTGGCAAGGCCATGCTCTGGTCGATCCAACGATACCAAACATTAATATATATATATATTATATTCGATAGGTCGTGTTAGTCCAGATGCCAAAATCCCGAGTATAGCAGTACGTAGTGATACCTTTTTTATTGGACTAACGTTACATTTAAAAGACAAGCTTTCGAGAGGATTCCTCTCTTCCTCGGGTCTATATGCACAAAACCAACAATGCCCACTCCTGCACTCGAGACTCTACTTCCAAATATGTCTGGTGCTCATCTGCAAAGGCAGCGCTAAGCGCCGCTGCGAGCATCCCCTCCATGGAGTCCATAGGACTCCATTGATGCTTCGACTGCCGGTCACATGTTCTGCAGGGTTTCGAGTCTAGCGAGATCTGGCAGGTCGGCAGAGTGACCGCGGAGGGAAACTGGGGGACGTTATTCCCCCAGTCTCCCTCTGCTCCTGGCGGCCAGGAGAAGCGGATCAAGCCGCTGTTCTCTCCGCAGGATGAGAGGTGAGTATCTAATTTTTTTTCTTTTTTTTTTAAGCTGGTGCTGACGGATTCTGCAGAAGCGGTATCAGTTAGCACCAGGCCCTAGCTGTGGTTAATGTTTCCTGTTAACCGCAGCGGGTCGTAATTGCCGTTAGGACTTTTGTAATCCGAACGCTAATTAACACTCTGCTCTCTCCATGTTAAGCATAGGGAGCGCAAAGTACAGTAAGCTCGTGTTGAAAAGCGCAAGCTTCGAATCACTAACGGCTGGCTTTTTTAACCCGTTAGCGTTTGGATTGTAATATCGTCGGCCCGCGCTAGGGCCACCAAAGCTAACGTTGGTGATAACATTGTGATAGGGCCTGAAATCTTTATTCTGGCTACGTTAAAGGGACACTACCTCTTGCTTAAAGTGTAGCTAAATTATTTGCGCATTAAATATAAAAACACATTATAAGAAACATGCTGTTGTTTTTTTAAAGTTTTGCATGTAAAAAGGAAAAATAAAGTTATTTTTTAAATCCGGTTTCCATTTTGTAGATTTTTTCTCAGGATGTAATATTTGCCAAAATCTGTGGAAAAGTTTTACTTTACTGCTGTGGTTTAGCTTCTATAGTATTTAACAGTCAGTGGGGTGGAGGAGGTAATGTTTAGATAAGGCTATCGTGTGGTGTATGCTACTCTTGACAAGCAATAGCTGTAGGTGATAAGACAGAGAGCTGAAAAGACTTGTAATCTACTCCGTGGTCATGTCCCATAGAATACAATGATGTGAGTCTGGCCCATTGACTCCATTCTATGGCCATTGCAACACAGTGAGGAGCAAGTGAAGTAAAGATACTGTGGGGGCAGTTGACAACACAAAATGGTGCACCCAGTGACATATATATATATAGCTTGTGGTGGAGGACTAAAAGTGATATAAAAAGCCTCCACACTATAATAAGTGTGTTTATTATTGCAGAAGCCACTTGCACATCACAGCAATTCGATGAATTGCATCCCAGAGCTCCTGTGCCACATTCCCCATATGCAGCAAGGAATTCTGGGTAGGATATGCAAATGACATCTGTCTCACTTTTATGCATCCTGGGTCTGCTATTACACAGAACCCTAAAATCAATGCTATGCCACACTGTGTGTTTCTAGCAGAGATAAGGTTTATGCAACTGGTCAAAGCCACTCCTAGGACAGCGCTGTTTCAGGTTTGTTGGACCCTCATCGGCTAGGAGCTAGGCATGATGACCAGTTGCAGTGGATGCTTGGGACCCGTAGGAAATCAGTATCTATAAGGCTTGTGGTGGAGGACAAAAAGTGAGATAAAAGCATATATGTATATATATATATTATATATATGTATGTATATATATATATATATATACATATATTGCTTTTATCTCACTTTTTGTCCTCCACCACAAGCCTTATAGATACTGATTTGCCTACGGAGATATATATACTGTATTGTCGGAGATATTAACTAAACCTACAAGAGAGAAACAAAAATGCATGTGAGATATCTGCAACAAAACAATAAACACAAAAAGAACATTTCATTTTTTGGTGGTAGTGGCCCTTTGAAAATGAATGTTTTGGCGCACACACAGAACCTTTAGCATGGTACCTCGGTAAAGGCAGAGCACTTAGCATATCTAATATATAGTGCAAACTTTTTAAACAGCTGTGAAAATTGATGTAATAAGGCTAGATTTTCCATTAAACATCTACTTGTTTGTAAATATATATAAAAAACTACACCGTAAAAACAAAACCACATTCTGGACATTATTTCTGTTTATACTGTGTTTGTTGGGTATTAAGGCCAATGTCTGAGCTTGATAAACGAAACATTCTCCATACAGATGTGTTGTTACATTCCTATAAGATAGAGTAGGAATCTCTCTCTCTCTCTGCTTGAATCCGTTCCTGTGAACAACTATGGAGATTATTGGGCACGATTAGGAATTTGATCTGTGGGGATATAAGAAGCTTTCATTGTATTGATTTTTAGTTTATATTTTGATTATACAAAAGAGAAGTCTGCACTTAAACCATTTATATAAATCCAAATAACGCACACACAGCTTAACCTTTAGCAAATATTTTAATAAAATTATGTCAATGGCGTATGTAAGTAACTTGTAGTAACATTTACTGTAACTCGCGGTTGCACTACATTATTTGTCATATATATATAAGGAAAATACCACTTCCGGGTTGCCTCTCCGCACGGTGGGGGACGGGTGAGATTGGGTGAGTTAGCTTCTCTTGTATATAAAGTCTGTTGTTATGTGTTGTTTTTACCTTGAAAAAGGCTTTTAGGGGCCGAAACGTTGTTTTTTTTATATGGTTACTTAATAAATTTCACTTTTTATTGAATTAAGTCCTCAAGTGCCTCCCCTTATATATATTTTACTTTATATTTTGCTCATGGGAGCTAAGCACTGAGGCCAGAAACTATTTACTACCAGGGCCGAACTGGGGATAAAAACCAGCCCTGGAAATAATTTCACACCATCCCCAGTAATATGCGATGTGTTTGAGGGTATCGCAGCGCTGTACAGTAATGTGTGGTGTGTTTCAGGGTATCGCAGCGCTGTACAGTAATGTGTGGTGCGTTTCAGGGTATCGCAGCGCTGTACAGTAATGTGTGGTGTGTTTCAGGGTATCACAGAGCTGTACAGTAATGTGTGGTGCGTTTCCGGGTATCGCAGAGCTGTACAGTAATGTGCAGTGTGTTTGAGGGTATCGCAGAGCTGTACAGTAACGTGTGGTGTGTTTGAGGGTATCGCAGAGCTGTACAGTAACGTGTGGTGTGTTTCAGGGTATCGCAGCGCTGTACAGTAATGTGTGGTGTGTTTCAGGGTATCGCAGCGCTGTACAGTAATGTGTGGTGTGTTTCAGGGTATCACAGAGCTGTACAGTAATGTGTGGTGCGTTTCAGGGTATCGCAGAGCTGTACAGTAATGTGTGGTGCGTTTCAGGGTATCGCAGAGCTGTACAGTAACGTGTGGTGGGTTTGAAGGTATCGCAGAGCTGTACAGTAACGTGTGGTGGGTTTGAGTGTATCGCAGAGCTGTACAGTAACGTGTGGTGGGTTTGAGCGTATCACAGAGCTGTACAGTAACGTGTGGTGGGTTTGAGTGTATTGCAGAGCTGTACAGTAACGTGTGGTGGGTTTGAGGGTATCGCAGTGCTTTACAGTTACGCTGGATAAGAAGGGCGCTTCAGGCTGCAGGAAAAAGTTTAGATTTAGTAGAGAAGGACAAGCCAGGAGTCTAAATGGCAGCCAGGATCCCAGCAAGCACTCACCCTGTGTACTCTGGTGGGGTATGAATGAGCACTCCGCCCAGCCTATACTAATACAGAGGCTACTTGAGGAACAGACCTGGCTTTTCTCCTCCACGTGTCCTGGGGGCTCTGCTGCCGCACAGATCATCTCACTGTCACTGGTGGGCCCAGCCGGACAGGCTGTGGCAGCAGGTGAAGCTGAAGAGGGATCCGAGCACCAGGGATGAGCGAGCGCCCTGCTCCTGGCAGGGGAGTCGAGTTGTGCGCTGGCTGCTGCCGCAAGCAGGCGGGCTGAGCGCGGAGGATGGAGCCGGCGATCACAGAGAGAGGGATGCAGACGAGCGGCATGCAGAGGATATGAGCAGCTGCTTCCCGCTCAGATACCCGTTTCCCACTAGTTCCCAGCCCCCCCAATTGTCCCAGCCTCCTCCTTCCATTGGCTGGGAACTAGTGGGAAGCGGGTATCTGAGCGGGAAGCAGCTGCTCATATCCTCTGCATGCCGCTTGTCTGCATCCCTCTCCCTGTGATCGGCGGCTCCATCCTCCGCGCTCAGCCCGCCTGCCTGCGGCAGCAGCCAGCGCACAACTCGACTCCCCTGCCAGGAGGAGGGCGCTCGCTCATCCCTGGTGCTCGGATCCCCACTTCAGCTTCGCCTGCTGCCACAGCCTGTCTGGCTGGGCCCAATACAGTGTGCTGCAGCAGCTCACAAAAGCAATCAGCTCCGGATTCGGACTCAGAGTCCGATACCGGAGCTGAGCGTTAAGGCGGCCAGTCAATCTGGGCCGGCCTGCTACCAACCCACGGCCGCGGGCTCTTGCCTCTCGGGCCCAAAAAGATAATAGAGGCCCAATTATTGACCTAAGTCTAAGCAGCCTACCGGGATTCCTCCCGGTATCCCGGTAGGCCAGTCCGGCACTGTTTACTACTCATTGGGGGCCTCCTAGGAGCTAGCCACCCGGGGAAATGAGTGCCCGGTCGATTGATTCTTTTATATATTATATATATATGTATGTATGTATGTATGTATGTATGTATGTATATGTTTATTATTGCAGAAGTAATATACACATCTCAGCAATTCAGAGCACTGCTTCACAGAGCTCATGTGCCACATTCCACACATGCAGCATGGATCTCTGGGTAAGACATGCAAATGACGTTTGCAATTTCTCATTTGGATTTTTTTAGCAAAGGTCAGGTTTATGCAACACAAAATAAGACTGAAACTGTACAGGGGTGGCTGTGACCTGTAGCATGAACATGACCTTTGCAAAAAACAATCCATCTAGTATGGCATGGCACTGGTGAGAAGGTTCTGTGTTTAAACAGACCCAGGATGGAAAAAAAAATGAGAAATTGCAAACGTCATTTGCATGCCTTACCCAAATACCCAGAGTTCCGTGCTGCTTGTGGGGAATGTGGCACATGAGCTCAGGGAAGCAGTTCTCTGAATTGCCGTGATGTGTGTATGACTTCTGCAATAATACACTTTATTATATGCTGTGTGGAGGCTTTTAATCTCAAGTGTGTGTGTGTGTGTGTGTGTGTGTGTGTGTATCTACACACAAACAGAGGTGTATTGTTGAATAAGTCAGCTAGGCAGATTGTAGGGTACATCATTTCTTAATACTTGCTAAGCAAGAGAAAGGGCCAATAATTAGTAAAATCGAATTCACGTATTCATTTTCCCTAATGTCAAAATGTGCCTTTGCTTAGAGGTCCAATATGTTTGTGTGCGGGTATTTAACAGAGTTACAAAGAAATAAAACTCCCTTATGAGTCTCTAAACATTTAATAAATCTCCTACTTATTCCTCCCTCTAATGCCTACCCACCTCCTGACTTCTCTATCATGGTGGAGGGTATCACCATCTCCCCATCAAACCAAGTTCGCTGTCTTGGAGTTACACTTGACTCTGCTCTTTCCTTCATCCCCCACATCAAGTCTCTTTCCTCCTCCTGCTGATACCAACTGCGTAATATTTCCAGAATTTGGCCATTTCTTACCGCTGTCACCACAAAACAACTCAAACACGCCCTGGTAATCTCCCGACTGACTATTGCAATAATCTCTTATCTGGCCTCCTTCTGTCCCGCCTCTCCCCCCTACAATCCATCCTGAACGCCTCCGCCAGGCTAATTCACCTCACCCGCCGCTCTGTCTCTGCCGCTCCCCTCTGCGAGTCCCTTCACTGGCTCCCCGTCCACTGCAGAATTAAGTTCAAAATCCTTATCCTGACCTACAAAACCCTCACTAACTCAGCTCCCCACTACCTGTCCTCACTAATCACCAAATACACCCCAGCCCGCTCCCTAAGGTCAAACAGTGACCTGCGCCTAGCTTCTCCCCGCATCACCTCTTCCCATGATAGACTGCAGGATTTCTCACACGCAGCCCCCACTCTCTGGAACGCTCTCCCTCGTACTGTCAGACTTTCCCCTAACTTCTCTTCCTTCAAACGCTCCCTTAAAATGTTCCTATTTAGGGAAGCCTACCACCCAACTCACTGACGCAACCATCAATCACTCTCACCATACAGTCCTCTCCTCCTGTTTCCAACCCCAACCCTCCCAGATTGTGAGTTCCTACGGGAATAGGGCCCTCATCTCCTCCTGTATTGTTTGTCAAATGTTGTTCAATGTATTGTAACCCTGTCTATACTGTGCTTATTGTACAGCGCTGCGGACTATGCTGGCGCTTTATAAATAAAGAATAATAATAATAAATATTTTTAATATTTTTCCCCTCTGCTCAATTGATTTTTTTTATTTTTTAATGTTATTTTGCCTAATTCTTCTCACCTTTTTGTCCTTCGCCGCACACAGCTCTTGCTCTTTAGCTCCCAACCATGGAAGTCCCTGACGCTTTTCTGCCCTTCTGCCCAATTTGCGATCCCTGTGCTAGTTGCGTAGTGCAGGAAACGTAAATTGCTCACTGCAATGGGACTTGTGAACTTTGCGTCTTTGCGGAACAATGGATCGGTGCTGAGCGCATGCGCAGCTCTGATCCAGCACAGCCTCTCTGAGACCGATCGCTATGACTCTCTGAAGGATACTGGCTGTTGTTTGTATCCATCTGATATCTGCAAGAGGTGGTGGATCGCACTGTCCTCGAAGCTGTGGAAACAGAAGTAACACATTCTTGTAATGTAGTTTTTTACTTGGGTTATTTTGGTCATTATTTATTTTACATTTCTGGCCAGATTTCTAGCTGCATCATAAATTTAGTGATTGGATTAAGATTGCACTACGTGGAGGCATAGCATAGAGCAGGGGTCCGCAACCTTGGCCTTCCAGATGTTTTGTAACTATAACTCTTATGATGGTCGGCCACTCGTTATGTTGTTTGAGCCTTATGGAAAATGTATTTCCAAAATATCTGGAAGGCCAAGGTTGTGGACTCCAGCGTTAGAGCGGCTACTTGCCATTAAATGGCATGGATGACACGTTCTATACCTTGCCCATTTATAATGCCTTGTTTGTTGACTGGATTAACTGAACGACACAGGGAAATATGTTGAGAAAACTGCAGGCAGACAAATGGTTAAGAATGAAGGAGACAACAAGCCGTGTACATGAAAAATGGAGTTGAGTATATATTGGGAATGGCATCTTAGCTGTGGTCTTTATAACCATTATATTTAAACTCAATCATTGCGTTGAAACTGCTTTCTGTGTTCTGAAATCACCAAAATTGGATGTGAAAAAGCAGGATGGAAGCTTGGCTATCGTGCCTTAACATCTATTCGTGCCCCTGAGACAAGTCCAGCTGCACTCCTCTTCTTTATCACTGGCATTATTCCGTAGGTGTAAAATGCGTTTGTCAAACATCATGACTTTACGTCTCTGTTTTCTTTCTAAAGATGGAGATTCTTATTTTCAATTAACAAATATTTATTTATACAGTACATCTTCATTTCTCTGTTTCGGACTCACAAACCACCTCCAGTGATGACCAGGAATAAGGAAATATTAAGAAAACTGGAGTCTGTGCTGGGGATTGAATAACATTGCAGACCTTTTGTAAAGATTATGAAGTTAAACCGGGGGTCAGACGAGCGCACTATGTTCTCCCGTACGGAGTTGCCTCTCCGCTTCTGTCGCAGCGTTGTGACGCTTCGACGGGGCCAGCCACTCACTGTAGCGTGTGCCCAAATTGCGTGCGCATCAGCGGCCATGCTGTGGTCATGCTGGAAACCTACAATGTGCGTTTGATGGGGACTGGAAAGTGCGATCCTCCATTGGAGGATCGAGCTTTGCAGCACTGAGTGCACTAACGTGTGGAGGGAACGTCCACTCTCACAGACATTCCTTCCGCTCTGAAAAACTCTCGTCTGACCCCGGCCTAATACTTTTTTTTTTTTGTTCATTTCCCAGCTGTGCCCCCTAAGGTCAGCAGATTGGGGATCACCTCCATACAAAAACAAAGCATTCCCCTTGCAAGCAAGTACGATGTAGGTCATCTGATGAGCATATCTGTGTCTACTGCTTTAGCTAGTTCAAGGTTTTTACCCGTGTGTGTGGACAAGTCATAGCGGTGATTTTTTTTTAAAAAAAACTCTAATTTTGATAAGCACTCACTACGTTGATTTTTATTTGGCAGATTTTTAAAGCTATGAATATACCTCAGATAAGAAATCCAATGTTGCCTCCTTTGGAAGAAATGCCAGGAATGTACAAAACCAAAATTGCTCTCCTCGGGGCTGGTCCAGCAAGTATAAGCTGCGCCTCTTTCTTGGCGCGTCTTGGATACTCTGATATTACCATTTTTGAGAAACAAAATTACGCTGGTGGTCTCAGGTAAGATCTCGGAAAAACTGATTTTCTTTAGATCAAGTTAATTTACGACTTCCTTCCTTCATGCACATTATGAACAAATACCACACATAGAGCCCTATTCCTAGGTAACCAGAGCTGTTGTAATCTTTCCAGAGCCATTCTAGTCAATGGAGTTAAGCTGCGGTTACGTTTACATCAACCTTCGAATTGGGTCCATAGTGGTTTTCTAAGGCTGGGGTCAGACCAGCGCACTTTTAACGTGCGTTCTGGCGCACATAATCACGGCCGCACTAGCAGCAGATGACGGGCAATGACGGCCAATATACGATGTACGGCCGCACAAAAGTCCGGCCGTGCAACGCAAGTGGAATTTGAATGCATTTTTCTGAGAATGCTGAACCGCTAGTACTGACGTACTGAGTGCGCAGCTGCGGCATAGCGGCATGTTTGCGTGATTAAGGCTAGGGTCAGAGTGGGGCAGTCGGAACGCGCGTGCAGGCGCACTAAATCACGGCGGCAGTAGCAGCACATAACGGCCAATATACGCAGTACGTGCGTACAAAAGTGCGCCGACACCACGCAACCGGCAAATGAACGCATTTTTCTCAGAACGTGAAACCGCTGCTACAGACGTACAAAGTGCGCTGCGGCCGCATGGCAGCGTGTGTGCGTGATTAGGAGACGTCAGACGCTGCTAGTGTGCGGCCTACATAACGTTCAAACAGCCGGATTTCCCTAGAATTGCGTTGGTGAGTACCTGCGACTGTGGTCGTCTGACCACTTAAGCGTATTCCGTGAAAAAATGCGTGCGCACGCATCGACGTACATTTTGACGGTGGCCGCAGAAAATGCGCTCATCTGTCCCTAGCCTAAGATGTCAGACGCTGCTAATGTCCAGCCTACATAACGTCCAGACGCAAAAAGAGTTTTATTGACGATCCGTACAAAATCACGCCCGAAAATGCGCGTCGTCTGCCCGTTTTTGCGCATTCCATGAAAAAATACGTCAATGCGTTCGGACGCACTTTTTCACGTTCGCAGGGAAAAATGCTTTCGTCTGACCCTAGCCTTAGATGCTCAACAGGAAAATAAAATGTAAAATGCTCCTTGTACAACAGATTACCAGCAATACTGGTAAAGGATAAGTTACTTGTGAGCTTTTTAGAGAAGACCAATATTTAAGAGGGAACTTGAGGTATAGAAGATCAGAAACCAATTTACCTTATGGACAGATGGATTTGGTTTTCATGGCACTTTTAGGATCATTGTGGGTGAAGAAGAACCTAGCTGAAGACCTATTCTACAACATCTAGGCACTCACTGTTTAAATTAATAAACCAATGGTTAGGATGGTATACTGCGCACAACATTCATTGTATGAAACTGGTTTTAGATTTTCAAAAATCATTCTTTTTAAATGTGTTCATAGGAGAGAATTGATTTGTATCACTTTTATTTCACCCCAGTTTTGCATCCCATTCCAACCCCGTCGATAACAACTTGAGCCATTATGCATAGCAGCTCAAGATGTTATTCTGCTCATGCGGCAAACTTTAGCAGCTACTTACGGTACATTGATGATTCCTATACTTTGTATCCGAGACATTGGTAATGGCTTAGCAGAGCTATTCCATGGTAGCCTGCTATTCTCGGCCCAATCCAGTATTCTGCAAAGACCCTGATGTTAAGCGGCTCTTAAGGTTAGCTTTGGCCTTAGGTTTGGTTTGTGTTTTTTTAAAATAAATATATATATCATAGGCGTGCGCACAGGGTGTGCCTGGTGTGCCCAGGCACACCCTAATGTTGGGTGAAGGGTTCATCTTTGACCCCTACGTAGATATTTTGGATGTTCCTTATCTATTGCATTATAAATTACATGTCTAGTGCCTGACAGGGCACTGTCTGTATCTCCGCATAAACATTGGTTATGCCCATAGGCGTGCACAAGGGGTGTGCCCAAGAAGAAGATGAAGAGGTCCTTTTTCACCTCATACATTGACATTTTAGATGTCCCTTATCTGGTTCACGATAACTATAATTAAAAGTGACTGTAACTCTGGTTACAGGCTCGTTATTTTGATTGAAAAATTTGGTTTTTTTTGCAAAATCTTCTAAAATTTTAGTTTTCAGTTAACGTTCTATGGGTGCACACCCTAATGTAATGGGCTTTCTAAAAGGATTCTTAAAGGATTTCTACTAGCAGTTGCAGCTGGTAAAGTTTTCAAATGGAGAGCTGAAATTTAATTCTATCAGACAGAGCATGTCTAATGTGGCCTCTGTTAGGGAAAGTTTAAAAAAAAAATCTATTCTTGGTTGCTCGTTTCAGCTTCTCAAAGTACTCCTTAACCCCTTCGCTGTGGAGGACGCGCTCAGCGCGTCCACCCGCAGGTAACGTTCCTTGCGGTGGATGCGCTGAGCGCGTCCTCCCTTTGGGGCCAGTGTTTGGCTGGGTTCCGGCCAATCGCTGGACCCCCCCCCGGTGCGGGCTGACATCCTCGATGTCAGCCCAGCACCCGGATCCGCCGCCAGCCTAATTAGGTGTCATCGCGGTGGCGCGATGACACCTAATTCAGGCGCCCCCCCGCATGTGCGGAGGAGGCGCCTGAAAGGGAGGGGACCTCTCTTTGGACCTCTCTCCCTCCCGATCGCCGGCGTTGCGGGGGTTAATCCAGCACCGTTTGGAAGGGAACAGCCTGCCCTTCCTAACGGTACCTGGAATTAACCCCATGGGGGCTGGATCACGAATCGGCGCCGAAAAGCGCCGGTTCGTGATCCTTTCCCGGAGCTGGCCGACATCTTGGATGTCGGCCATGCTTCCGGAAATGCCCCCTGAGGACTGGCGTCATCGTGCATAGCACGATGATGCCAGTCTTGGAGTTAACCCCTAACTGCCACCAATGGTGGAGATAGGGGGTTCCAATGAACCCCCTATCTCCCGATCCGTGGCAGTTAGGGGTTAATGTTTGATATTGTTGAATCGGCCAGAGCATGGCCGTTCCAACAATACCAAACATGAGTATGAAAAAAGTTTTTAAAAAAAAATTAAAAATAAAAATAAAAAAATATTTTAAAAAAAATTATAAAAAAAAAAAAAAAAATTTTTTTTTCTTTTTTTTTGTTTCCTTAATGGAGCAATATTGTTCCCATTTCAATTATAATGTGAACAATGATGCTGCACTAACGATTTTTGTATGCGGTGCGTTTGTTAAAAATCGCGTAATTTTCCCCAAAAAAAATGTAACGAGACCCCATCTCTAATTTTTTTTAACAAGCGCACCCCATACAAAATATAACCGCAATTGCTCGCATGTTAAAATGTGAAAAAAAAAACACTTTACACGTTGTAAATTATTGAAAATTCATATTTTATTGCATTTTCTGTTATAATATACAGACAGGTCATGAGGTATACATATAATAATGACATATTATGAATCTGCCGAGTCTGACGGAAAGAACGATATATAATATGTCTGTGTCATATACTAAAATAAGCCTTCAAAACACGTTTAAACATGATGAGCAAAATCGGTAAAAACGAGCTCAGCACAGAGGCGGGAAAAGCCTCAGCAGCGAAAGGGTTAATAAAAGGGGAAAAATCCTGCAGGACTGTAAATATGAAAGAGCTACAATACATGTGTTTTTCTAACCTTGTTTTTCTATTTTATTTATTAAAAAACTTTATCCTTCTGTTTATATTCTCCATCAGTTCAAGTTGTGGTGAATGCAACTTTTTATTCAGGGGTAAGGTCGAGGCGGAACGCGTGGGAACACAGTTCTTTCACTGTTTTTGCAGAGAGAACTCTGCTCCATTGGTCCCATACATTATAAAGCTTGTATCCGGGTGTTCAGTTATTGGTTGCCCTGATAAGTTGCAATAAATATTGGAGTTCCATATTTTTGCTGAAATCCACATATTATTATTGTCGTCATTTTATATAGCGCCAACATTTTCCGCAGCGCTTTACAATAACCAAAGGGAACGAAATACAAATAAACGGATGTAAGATGGAAACAAGAGGTGTAGAGGGCCCTGCTCATAGGAGCTTACATATAAGCATAAATATACCAGATTCGAGTGTGCGTTTGTGTTACGTGCAAGTTAATAATTGCTAATGGGGGGGGAAGAGAAATCTTGGTGAGTTCTCACACTTTTTTTAAGACTCGACTCCTGCTTTTATTAACGACACAAGTCAGAGAAAGATTTACCTCGTTATGTCATTTACCTCGTTATGTCGCACTCCTTTGTCAGGCCCCCATATCCAATAAATATTACCTCTCTTACTAACCGTTAACCTGGGCACATTATATAAAAAGGATGATAATATTTAAAGCGCCAAAACATTCGTCAGCGCTGTACTTTAGTAAACTTGCTATAGTTAGACAAACCGATACAGGGGGATGAAGGACCCTGATCCCGTGGAAACTCACAATCGTTATTTCTACCACTCATAGTTCCAAATTACAATCTTGCGCAAAAACGCATTAACTTGAGGGGTAAAACCCTTTGCGCCGAATGCCGGATTGCAATGTCAGCGCAACAACCGCGTGCAATCGTCTACCGCGGGTGAACCTACGCGAACTCTGCGTGAGCATACTGTACTGCGCACGTCCTATACTTGTGAGCGCAAACACGAATGAACGCTGGTACGCGGATGGTATTACAATCTATGCACAGGATTTAACGCACAGCCTTTGTGCGCATAATTTTAGCAACTCCTAAAAGGTGGTGTTAATGGGAAATCTGAACGTCCTGGCCGAAACCAAATACACCAGCCCAGAAAAGAAAAATGCAGCAAAGTATAGTTACACTTTCTACTCGTACCCAAACAATAAAATGGAGAAGTTGTGCGTGCATTTATTATTGCTGCAGCATATATGCGCAGATTGATTTTGGCAGGTGCAAAAACTGAACGGGAGATAATTGTGGTTCTTCATACGATTCAGCCAATTAGAATTAAGAAAACAGTCCGCACACGGATTTCTGCGCGTAACGTTACTGCGCGAGTATTTGTGCGCACGTAACTGCTCGACGGATGAAAAAATGCGCGAGGATTGTAATTCCAGTGGTGATTTATGCGCGTTAACGCTTGGGGCACAAATTCACGCATTGCGCAAGCGTTTTTATGCGAAGATTGTAATATGGGCCATAGAGTTATGGAAAATAATTTGATGTGAAATGCATGGATTTTGTATCCGTACCATAGCACACAAGTGAAGTAAATGTTGTTTTGTGGAGTAAGATGCACCAAATGTTAAGCTCCTCGATGCTAATTGTCAGTAACATATTGCACAAAGGAAAAAAAAATATTCAGGTAGTAAAAGTAAATATAGAGACATTAAATGTAATGTATATTGAAATGGAACCAAATTATATTGTCCAACTTCTATCTTCATGTAAAGTATAAAGTGAATATGATGGATTATGCTGTGAGAAATGTTTGACGTATTATGTTGTAAAGCGCTGCGGAAACTGTTGGCGCTATATAAATGAAATGACGACAATAATAATAATGTTTAGATCTCGTTATAGAATGTAACTGAATTCTCTGTATTAACAGCACATCAGAAATCCCGCAGTTCCGACTGACGTATGATGTTGTCCGTTTTGAAATTGAGCTGATGAAGGACCTCGGAGTTAAGGTAATGATACTCTAAACTGATCTGCTAAATATCATATCCATTTGTAGCAAACAATTAAAAGCTACAGTAAGTTGAAGCCGACAGATACTTTCTCTTGCTCAGGGCATTTGTCTGTCTGCTGTCTGAATGCCAGTAGTTTGGAAAAGGGCAATCGATAGTTCTCATTTGGCATGCCTACATGTGATTAATTGTCCATGAAGAAGGAAAAAAAAAAGTGAAAAAGTTGAGTTGCTTGAGAGGTTCCACTTAGTGGATGGATCACAATCCTCCTCTTTTTCAAATTATTTTATATTGGAAAAGCAATAGCGCCTGGACGTTTCCAGCAGCTACAACAAGCTGTGACAAAATTTACAATGCATTGTTTGCTTGTTTGTTTCCCTAATAAGTTGGCTTTTTATTTTGGTCATCCAAAACCATATGAATGATATGTATTGCTTCATATCTTTTTTTTTTTTTTTTAACCAAGAGTTTTGAGAATTAAGAAAGGTAAAAATAAAATTGCACCTAGGAAGACTAATGTACTTTGACACTTTATTTTACTCTTCATTATTTCAACCAAACTCTTAATACCATAATTTAAGTGCCCTGGTCACTTTTCATAATGCCTTGTTTTACATTTTGGTATATAAACTTCAATAAAATGTGTGTTTTTGGATATGTATTTTTAAATTTCAGTTTTCCACTTGCATAAAAAAACAATACAATGCACTACTTTAGGGTCTGCTTCTATTTTTTGCATTTTTATTTTTGAGATGCTTTAGATTTATATCGTTAAACCATATTTTAGCCAGGAACACGAGTAGATTAATGTGAAGAAGAAAGATGGTCAACTGCCAAAAATGATGAACTGTAATTTTTGCAACAGTTGAAGTCTGGAACCATGTAGGACTCTATTCCAAGCTGGGAGTAAACTTAACCAGAGCTGATTATTATTATTATCATTGTCATCATTTATATAGCACCAACAGTTTCCGCAGCGCTTTACAATAACCAAATGGAACGCGATAAATGGACACATGATGGAAAGAAGAGGTGTAGAGGGCCCTGCTCATAGGAGTTTACAGTCTAGAGGGATTGGGGTTGTAGAAGACGAGAGGAATTTTACTAGATAGCAGGATCATTCGTGCCAGTGGGTTGGCAATGGTGAGGCCATAGAATCAGCTTCAATCATGTGTGTAGGTCAGCAGAGGGATGAGTTGCATCAGTGATGTGGTTCTCTAATCTAAAGAGATGGGTTTTGAGGGATTTCTTGAAGGTTTTAAGATTAGGGGAGAGTTTGATAGGGCAAGGCAAGTCATTCAACAGGACCGGTGCTGCCCTTGAAGTCTTGGAGACGAGAGTTGGCCGTGCGCCTGTAGACAGATGACAGTTGGAGATCGCCTGCTGTATGGAGTTGTCTAGATGGGACGTGTTTGTGGAGTAATGAAGACCTGTAGGGAAGAGTTGAGTTATTGAGCGATTTGTGAGCCTGGAGGAGAATAAGACAGGCGAGAGAATACAAATACGTGAGCGTCAGTATTTTAAACTGTATCCTGGAACGTACAGGAAGCCAATGGAGGGACCAGCAGAGTCGGTGCACAAGGTGCGTCTGGTGAGAAAAATAAGCCTGGTGCCTGATGTAAACTGTAACAGCAGCGGTAACGGTGCTACCCTGGAGTAGCGTTTATTTGGATCCTTTAGGACAGATTCTTGAACACAGACAGCAGGAAAGGCTGTAGTACCTTGTAGTACCTCCCTGGTGTGGGAATCAAGGTATTACAGCCTTTCTTGCTGTCTATGTTTCCAATATCTGTATCTAGGTATTGTGTGACTGCCCTGCAGTCCGCACAACTCATGTATCATTGATATCCAGCAATCTTGTTCAGGTCTATTCTTGTATCACGTTATGTCTATGTATCTGTACACAGATAGTTCATGTGTTTACACCCAGTGACCTCCTGGCCACGAAGCCATTTGGAGCCGAGGTGATAATTAGGTTTCTTGTAGTACCTCCCTGGTGTGGGAATCAAGAAACCTAATTATCACCTCGGCTCCAAATGGCTTCGTGGCCAGGAGGTCACTCGGTGTAAACACATGAACTATCTGTGTACAGATACATAGACCTAACATGATACAAAAACAGACCTGAACAAGATTGCTGGATATCAATGATACATGAGTTGTGCGGACTGCAGGGCAGTCACACAATACCTAGATACAGATACTGGAAACACAGACAGCAATAAAGGCTGTAATACCTTGATTCCCACACCAGGGAGGTACTACAAGAAACCTAACTAACTCCTCAGCACCAAGTGGCTTCGTGGCCAGGAGGTCGCTGGGTGGAAACACCTTAACTATCTGTGTACAGATACATAGACATGACGTTATACAAAAACATGAACAAGAGTGCTGATGCAAGACTTACTTATGAGACATACAGAGCGGGAACACTTGTGTTCATTAGCCTGCAGGGAAGGCCTACAATCTAAGATTGGATATACTGTATGTACTCAGCTATACAGAGGGAGAACACTTGTGTTCATTAAAACTGGGAACTCAGGAACATAAACTAGCAAATTAATATACATGAACTAGAAATAACCAGGACAAGAACCAGACAGACAACATAAACCATAAACATGAATCTGACACAAACTCAGGCAAAAGTACAAATAGGGATATGCGAGAGAATGGTCGATAGGGATACCCAGGTCAAAACGTAAACGGGTCCTCAGCCAGAAACAGGTCAATAACAGATCAGACAGAATGAGACCAGCAACAAAGCAGGCGATGCAGGAACTAGACTCCACTCCAATTACCCCACGACAGTTCAAGGAGCAAGTCCTCTCAGCCTCATTTAAAGGCTGATGACTCCTTGCACTTATGCCTAGCTCCGACCCTCAGATGCCGTTTTGCCAGCCCTTACTACTGGCAGCAGGCTAGCGGGCAATGCCACCTGGCGCCCTGACCCCCCAGGAAGCACTGCGGGGACAAGGATGTAACACAACCATCCCGTCTACGGTCGGCCTCAGGATGACCCCCAGGCACAGAAGGATGGGCCACCTGAAGCTGGTGAACCAGACGAGGTGCATGGGTCCTACTGGCTAGGAACAGGTCAGACCTCCCTCAGTCAAAGACCACCTTGAGGTGACTGTACCCCATGGGTACCTCTGCAGATGATGGAGGGGCTGTGGCCATGTAGCCAGACGGGAGCAGTGCGGCATCGCCGCCAGCCGGGAGCAGTGCGGCATCGCCGCCAGCCGGGAGCAGTGCGGCATCGCCGCCAGACGGGAGCAGTGCGGCATCGCCGCCAGACGGGAGCAGTGCGGCATCGCCGCCAGACGGGAGCAGTGCGGCATCGCCGCCAGACGGGAGGTTTGCGGTCACACCACCAGATACAGATGTAACCAGTTTGGGAGTTTCAGGTACCTCTTCCTCAGACCTGGTTACCCTAAAGAGGGTTCTCCTAGGCCCGGACAATATTGGAGGTTCGAACTCAAACTGGGACCTGGCCTCAGTGACCTTACTGTGGGGCATAGGCACAGCAGAACCACTGCTTGGCACAGACACTGCAGCCTTACTGCCACATTTGAAGATTGCGGTCACACCGCCGGTCATGAGGTTTGCGGTCACACCGCCGGACATGAGGTTTGCGGTCACACCGCCAGACATGAGCAGTGCGGCCTTGTAGCAAGATACAGAGTCAACCAGATCATGAGTCTCAGGTACCTCTTTTTCAGACCTGGTTACCCTGAGGAGGGTTCTCCTAGGCCCGGACAGTTTTGGAGGTCCTAACTCAAACTGGGCCCCTGACCTCAGTGACCCCACTGTGGGACATGGGCACAGCAAAACCACTGCTTGGCACAGACTCCGTGACCTTGCTGCCAGATTGCATGATCGCGGCCTCACCGCCAGATTGCAGGAGCGTTCCTGCAGAACCAGAAGCACCCTCAAAACATAAGGGTATTTTCAACCTCGCATGGGCTGCTTCAGCAGCAGTCAAAACAGGAGAGGAACCATTAATAAAGAGGCTCAAAGCCTGAATAAATTGGTCCCAGCTGTGAGCCTGCTTCTCTCGGTTAGCAAGCTGCTTGTCCCGTTTAGCAGTGATCTCACCAAGCTTGGACATAACCATGATTAAATCTGTCGAATCCATGTTGGAACTGTCATAATGTAATGGTAGCGGTAATGGCGCTACCCTGGAGTAGCATTTATTTGGATCCTTTAGGACAGATTCTTGAACACAGACAGCAGGAAAGGCTGTAGTACCTTGATTCCCACACCAGGGAGGTACTACAAGAAACCTAATTATCACCTCAGCTCCAAATGGCTTCGTGACGAGGAGGTCACTGGGTGGAAATACATTAACTATCTGTGTCCTGACACATAGACATAACGTGATACAAAAACAGACGTGAACAAGATTGCTAAATATCAATGATACATGATACATGAGTTATGCGGACTGCAGGGCAGTCACACAATACCTAGATACAGATACTGGAAACACAGCAAGAAAGGCTGTAATACCTTGATTCCCACACCAGGGAGGTACTACAAGAAACCTAATTAACTCCTCAGCACCAAGTGGCTTCGTGGCCAGGAGGTCGCTGGGTGGAAACACATTAACTATCTGTGTACAGATACATAGACATGACGTGATACAAAAACATGAACAAGAGTGCTGATGCAAGACTTACTTATGAGACATACAGAGCGGGAACACTTGTGTTCATTAGCCTGCAGGGAAGGCCTACAATCTAAGATTGGATTCTGTATAGCAAACAAGGAAACATATACTAGACAAGATACATAAAACTGGGAACTCAGGAACATAAACTAGAAAGTAATATACATGAACTAGAAATAACCAGGACAAGAACCAGACAGACAACATAAACCATACGGCAAAACCATAAACGTGAATCTGACACAAACTCAGGCAAAAGTACAAATAGGGATATGCGAGAGAATGGTCGATAGGGATAGCCAGGTCAAAACGTAAATGGGTCATCAGCCAGAAACAGGTCAATAACAACAGATCAGACAGAATGAGACCAGCAACAAAGCAGGTGATGCAGGAACTAGACTCCACTCCAATTTACTCCCACGACAGTTCAAGGAGCAAGTCCTCTCAGCCTCTTTTAAAGGCTGATGGCTCCTTGCACTTACTTATGCCTAGCTCCGACCCTCAGATGCCGTTTTGCCAGCCCTTACTACTGGCAACAGGCTAGCCGGCGATGCCACCTGGCGCCCTGACCCCCGAGGAAGCACTGCGGGGGCCAAGGATGTAACATAAACCTAACAACTCTATAGACTATAATGGTTCTGGTCAGTTAACACCTCGTTTGGAATGGGGCCTGAAGACCTTTAACTAACAATAATTAATATCTGGAGTTTGACAGCTCAACCATTTTTTTTTGTGTAGCAAAAGTATAATGTTGATTATTTTGTATTGACTGGTGTTTGGGGAGACCACCGCTAAGATAAATAGCACTGGGCGGAGTGTCACGTTGTTGTGGTTATCGTAGATTGTCTCCTTGTCAATTTGTTTCCCATTACATCATTGGCCGGTCAGGGGTCCTCAACCCTGGCTCTCCAGATGCTTTGGGACTATTTTCCATGATGCTCAGTCAGCCTAATGAATGGCTGAGCATCATGGGAGATGTAGTACCAGAACATTTGGGTAGCCAAAGTAACTGAATCCTGACCCAAGTGCTATGACCTTTATACAGGAGTCTTCGAATACCAACTCAGGGCTGTTTCCAGGAACCATCACCTCTTGCTCTGTTCTAAGATTCTGACTATAATATATTGCAATATTAAAGTCCACATTCACAGTGAAGTCACTTCATTCCCCTCAATAAAGTGCAAAACAAATAATACTGGATAGCACACAAATGTATTTTTGTGTGCCTGCCTCAATCAACTGATACACGGTTTATTGTCTTACACTTTGTAATCCTATGATATTTTAAGGGTAGCAGCTTACCTTACTTAACCCCCTTTTAAATTCTTCTCTTTTCCCTGAAAAAAAATATAGTTAGCGATATTAAACGTCTGCTTCTTCCCTACGCTGTGCAATGCTGGAAATGGAAAGAACTTTTATCCTAATCACATTTTAATGAGTGGCTTGCAAATCATATTACCTCTTCTCTTTGTATTCTCTCTCCTGTCTTGTTCTCCTCCAGGCTTTAAAAGTTTTTAGTCTGTTTCCAAACACTCTTCATTCTTATTAGGTTACATTACATTAGTTTTCATAATTGGCAACTCATTTTCTTTTACAAGGTAATTGAGGGCAAGGGCCTGGGAATAAATGGAATGAGTATCCAGTCCCTGAAAGAAGAAGGTTTTCAAGCAATATTCATTGGTATTGGTAAGTTACTACAAGTTACTTCACCAAAAATAAGCCTAGTATATAGTTAATATTTAGCATTTTATAAATCCTCACTGTTATAAAAGTAGATTAAATAAAAAAGAGCCTTGTCAAAGTCCCCTGCATATAGCTCAATGGAATCCTTCATTCGAGTATAAGCACTGCATTCTGCGTGAAACTGGCACTTATATAATATATATATATATATATATATAATATTCAATGTATGTATATATATATTTAACTGATTGTAATTACAGTGATTTTTTTTCTGTAGCTATGTAACAACCTAAAACACATACATTAGATTGTCACTTTATAGCATTTTGAGAAGTTACAATTGAAGGGAAAAAAAATCCCTAGTAGTTAGTCAGTTAAAATATATATATATATATATATATATCTCGATCTCCGCACACCTGTTAAAACTCGGTAAATGCTCCGGTGCTTGAATTAGGCATAATCAATACAACCCCACGATAGTCAGCAGCTCAGACTTCTTAATAGTTAAAAAAAAAAAAACTTTATTGGAGTCAACGTTTCAGTCCCAACGGACTTTTCTCAAGACATCGTCTTGAGAAAATTCCATTGGGACTGAAACGTTGACTCCAATATAGTTTTATTTTTTTGAACTATTAGGAAGTCTCTGAGCTGCTTAATATCGAGGGGTTCTATATATATTCTTGAGAAAAGTCCCTTCTGACTGAAACGGGATCTAAATAAACTGAGATCTAAATAAAAGACCTATTTCTGCAAGTCTTCATGTGCATCTGGATATCCTTTCTATACTACTTTATGCAGCCGGATTTGCACCGAAGCAAGGACTTCATTATGACTTCATTTCATTGAGTGCGGGGTTGCTTGTATTTATATATATATATATATATATCTGTGAAGGAACCGTTCCCTTCCGTCTGTCCTGGTTCTCCAGACACCCCTTTGTTGCGGTCAGCCCGGCTACTGGGAGCGCTGTCCTCAGCGCCTCGAGCAGCTTGACCTGCCTGCTTCTGTTCTTCTGCCCTGGAGCCGTTAGAAGGCAGAGAGCGGCCTTCTGGAGATTCCTGAGGGTGAGGGTGAGTGTGGAGTGTAGCGTAGTTTGTAATAAAGACACCAGGCGCGGCTGTATGCTTTAAAACAGGATCCTCTCTCTCTGAGCTCTGAGAGTTCTCGGACTTCAGCATAAATGGTGGTTGTTCATTAAAAAGTCAAACAGTCATAATTTGCATACCCATACTAATTACTAGTCATAATTTGCATACCCATACTAATTACATTAGGTCAGTTATTTACAATAAACATTCTTTACATTCTCTAGCCTTCAGCTCACACAACATTGGTATATCCATTGTTCTAACACATCAGATTAAACACACATTATCAGAGATCCCTTGAATTAAACATGCAGCTAGATAATGGGAAAAACCCTGGTGCATAAATTACACAGCAGTAAAGCTTGTTTACTGTATACACAAAAACACATTTTCCTACAGGAATATAAGTATTTTTAAAACCAAAGCTATGCCATTTTACACTAAACTAAATTAAACTAAAACCAAACGATGTAAAATATATTTAAAACCACACGATATAAATGAACATAAAGTCTCTTGGGGTTTGAAGCATGGAGCGTTACATCAGCTCCATGACATATGTCCCCCCTTCCAGAACGGCAGGGCAAGCTTAGATCCCAAACGGATCTCTTGTCCTTTTTTTTTTTTTTCTGTGCCATCCTCAAAGTTCCAGGGTGCTGGCGCACAAGCATCACCAGTGGGGTCCGACGGTCGCCACAGGGTATGCCTGGGTGTGGGTCCATAGTCTGTCGGGAGGAGGCGAGCCACCAGGCTTCTCCACTTGTCCTCGTAAACTAGCCCGCTGTCCGAGGGGTGCTCCAGGCCCCAGCGCCGGGCACCCCGTTGGTGCAGTTGGTGGCAGGTGTCCCCTCCTGGGGAAGGGTTCTGTCGTCGGGGAGGGGTACCGCCTGTACCACCTCCGGGGGTATCACGCACCCGGGAAAAACGCGGGCCACTTGCACGCGTCCCGAGCGCTCTGGTCAGCTGCTGGAAAAAGTAGTGGCTGTAGGGGGCCTCCGGGCCAAAGGGTTGGAAAAGTGGGCAGAGTTGACAATGGCTCTGCCCCGTAGCCAGCGCTTCTGCTGGAGAAGGGACTCTGGGCGGGAGGATGGCTTCCTCCCTCTCCGGGGAAACCAAGTGCTGCGGGCAAGTCAACCCGGGGGTATCCGCCATCGGCTCCTCGGGGTAGGCGGTGGAGAGTGGGCAGAGGCCAGCGGCGCTCTGCCCCGTGGCCAGCTCTTCTGCTGGGTAGGGGTCTCCTTGTGGGCAGAGGGCATCTTCCATAATGAAGGGGGCCAGGGGGGGTGGAAACAAGCCCAGGGGGATCCTCGGGGGGATCCGGGGAAACAAGCAAGGGCTGCGGGCAAAGCCCTGGGGCCAGCTCTTCTGCTGGGAAAGCGGGTGCGAGATCAAAATCCAGCGGGGTGGAAGGGGTCAGCGGCTGCGGGATAAGCAGCCCGGGGGAATCATCTTTCTGCTCCTCGGGGCAGGATGGGGCGGGTGGGCGGGCAGAGGCCAACGGCGCTCTGCCCCGTTGCCAGCGCTTCTGCTGGGTAAGGGTCGCTTTGCGGGAGGATGGCTTCTTCCATCTCCAGGGGGATCAAAGGTTGCGGGCAAACCAGCCTGGGGGGAACATCTGTCTGCTCCTCGTGGCAGACTGTGGAGAGGGGGCAGAGGCCAGTGGCGCTCTGCCCCGTGGCCAGCTCTTCTGCTGGGTAGGGGTCTCCTTGTGGGAGGAGGGCATCCTCCATAATGAAGGAGGTCAGGGGCTGTGTGGAAACAAGCTCTGAGAGTTCTCTGACTTTTTAATGAACAACCACCATTTATGCTGAAGTCCAACAGTCATAATTTGCATACCCATACTAATTACTAGTCATAATTTGCATACCCATACTAATTACTAGTCATAATTTGCATACCCATACTAATTACATTAGGTCAGTTATTTACAATAAACATTCTTTACATTCTCTAGCCTTCAGCTCACACAACATTGGTATATCCATTGTTCTAACACATCAGATTAAACACACACTATCAGAGACCCCTTGAATTAAACATGCAGCTAGATAATGGGAAAAGCCCTGGTGCATAAATTACACAGCAGTAAAGCTTGTTTACTGTATACACAAAAACACATTTACCTACAGGAATATAAGTATTTTTAAAACCAAAGCTATGCCATTTTACACTAAACTAAATTAAACTAAAATCAAACGATGTAAAATATATTTAAAACCACACGATATAAATGAACATAAAGTCTCTTGGGGTTTTAACCATGGAGCGTTACATCAGCTCCATGACAATATCCTTTTTTTTTTTTAACAGAGTTTAACAGTGATTTCATTTTCCTTCCATTGTAACCTCTTATAACGTTATAAAATGCAAATCTACTACATGTGTCAGAGATTTAAGATGAATGTAGTTAAAGTAAAAAAAAAAATCACTGTAAAGTCAGATAAAAAATATAAATATATTTCCTTAGTATATATTGTGAGAAGTCCACTGCTGAGACAGCTACTTGAGCTATTTGCTCAAGGTCTTTCCTTTCACTTCAGGCAAGGTTTACAGCCAAGGCTCTCTTTCGCTTGGAATGTTAAGCAAACCAAAAGCAACTAAACAGATCTCTCGAACTAAAAAGCTGGGTAGCCAAACTAGTTCCCAGTCAACAAACAGCATAAAAAAAAATACAAGGTTCTTTGTTTTCTCACCACCCAGCTCTCAACTTTACTTGCTTATCTTGGTGTCCTGGACACTAATGAGAAATGTCAGCAGACTGAATGGGCCAGGTAATATCAAACTAGCTACAGGTGTAGATGCTACTGATCTTAACCCTATAAGCAGGGAAAGAGAACTTTTCCCAGGCTCCTGCTAAAATATCTGCATATCAACTAACCCAAGTAATCTTTTGCTATGTATATAAAAAAACTGTAAAATGATAGTCTGTGCTTATTTATTTCTGTCTTATGATTTCCAGTGGAATAAATGGTAAGGGGGTATAAAAGCGGTTTTATGTGAAACAACAATTACAGGGTTATTCAAAGAGATCCGAATGGCTGCTGAAAGGTTACCTTTCTTGGCCATTCGGCTATCCAGAGAGCAGGCAGTTTGCCAAATGTTAGCAAATTGCCTGCACATACGGTGCCTGTTCTGTGCCTAATCGAGGGCAGTGAAATCCCCATCGCTTCGGCTATTCAGAGAACAAAAACCAGCAGTGAAAAGTTGCCGAAATGCCCTGCCATTCGGTTGCTTCATTCGACAGGTTTATTCAGGAAAATCCCATAGGCTTCAATGTTAAAAATATTCCCATTTTAATTCAATATCTAATAAACCGTTCATTATAATATTCCGCAATAAAAAGTCTATAGATTTTTTTTAGGATCTTTTAAGCATTTTTCGGGATCTTTTTGCAAAAAAAATTCCGTTATTTTTTTTTTATCAACACTTTTTTTCTGTAACGGCCTTTTTTATTATCATTCATTGGACCTCATACGTAAATTTCAGACATTTTCACTCAGTAGTTTGTTTGCAAACAGAGTTTCACTTTTCAAACATTCAAGCTTACTGTTTTTTTTTTTTTCTCACTCCATTCGTCTACGGTGTCGGGTTTTTCCGGCGGCTGCTCTGCTCTCTCATCGGCTCCTGCTTGGGTTTCTCCGGCGTCTTCGGCGGGGTTAATCCAGATGTTTTTGCGGGTTTCGTGTGCATTCACCTGGGTTTTGCGGTGAGTGTTCGGCAGGTTTCAGTGGCTTTTCCCTGCGCTACGACGGCCCTGTGGTGCTTGCTGAATGCACCGAAGGGTCCCTGAAATGGGATCGCCGAATTGAAGAGAACGAAAAGTCACCGAACGTGCGGTGACTTTTAGATTCTCTTTGAATAACCCTGTTAGTCTTTGAAAATGCTCCCACAATTTTAAAATTTAAATGAAAAAATTTCGAATCACCAACATGCAATCCTTTCTTGAGCGATGTCTCAATTCTGAGTTGAAGAGCCCACCTTAGATTCGCAGAACAACTGTGAAAGTCTTACAGGAACCAAAACATCATCTTTATCAATATTTACAATGTAACTGAAAGTTTAATGAAATTTAAGGTGATATCTGGTGATGCAAATAAACATTTATTAACAATATAGTGTCCTTAAAATGTTCAATAAAGCTCATATCTTCAGTATTGGAAATCCTAAGTAAGTAGTCATATTAAATTGGATTATGGAGAAAAAGAAACGTATTTCAATTTATCTAATTGGCACTGATATCCTGATGAATGTCTTAATTCAAAAACTGATCTATGAACTACAACTAATTAAACCCTTACATTAGCCGTGAATTATTAAACAGCTGGTACAGTTTTTCCCTGCGTTTGTACATTTTTTTTTTTAGTACCAATTATAGAATTAAATAAGGTAGGCAAACAAGTTAAAAGCAGGATATCATCATTTAACGGCATATTGAGTTAAATATTATGCAAGAAAAAAGTGGCATTAAATAAAGCAGCAAATGTCTGAGCCGATGTGCAGAAATAACATGTTGGAGCTGGTCGCGGGCAATTATGGTTGTGGGAGTGACTGGAACATGACATTTCCAATCACAGGTTGACACTGGGGTGAAGCAATTGGCAAATGATCACTTACATTCTATATGTATCACAGGACAGCAATATAAAGGAGATAAAAAAAGGCACAATGACAGGAGGGGAAAAAAGAACCTTACTGATGGGTCTCCCTTACAAAACGCTTTAAATAGGCTTTAAGCAGGTCACATAAAGGTAAGCGAATCTGAAGGTTATTGTAGTTATGACAGAAAAGCAAGTTGAACGTAAAGAGCCATATGTTGGCTCAAAAATCTGCTTCCATATATTAACACGCGGACATGGAACAGTGACTGGTCTTCTCTCTGTTTCTACTTCTCTTCTCTGTGGATGGGATTTGCCAAGTGTGCTAAGGGTGCAGTGTGCCAGAAAGCACCTAGACCTGTGTTTTTTCCCAAACCTGTCCTCAGGACACTCCGCCTCGCCAGGTTTGTCAGATATCTGAAGCACAGCACAGGTGATATGATTTGCTGCTCAGTGATTGCAGGATGCAGTCTGCTTTTCCCCAAGGTGATCTGCAAAATCTGGCCTGATTGAGGGTCCCGAGGACAGGTTTGTGAAACACTGGCCTAGACGCTACCTGCCTTATTCAAATTGCACTCGGATCACAGTGCAAACCTAGTACGAACAGACACGGACTGCTTAGGCCAATGTCAGACGGGCGCACTAGGTGCACCTGTACTGACATGGCTTCGGGCGTCCGTAGCAGCGTTGCAACACTGTGACAGGCCGGCCAGATGCTGTTGCGCAGGCACGAATTGTGCGTGCAACAGCGGCTGTGCTGCATCCATGCAGCAGGCTTCTCCATCAAAGTGCTAAAATGCGCGTTGACAGAGCTGCAAAGTGCTATCCTCCATAGGAGGATCGAGCATTGCAACGCTGCACGCACTAACTGTGCTCAGTGTGGTGGCCAGACGGGCGTTGAGTGGAAGGAACATTCACTTTCACGGACGTTCCTTCCGCTCTCATGATGCTCGTCTGACCCCAGCCTTAGACAGACAGTCCGTCAATAAAAAAAAAATCTGAATCCTAGATTTTTGGAAATGAAAAATTGAAGTAAACTTTGAATTAATCATGCAAGATTAGAAATTGCCCAGCCCTAGCCCTAACATTCCATGTGGAAGCAGACGACTGTGCTGTGTCACCCTTACTATATTTATATATGTGATATTTTTATACTGTTGATGCTATTTTATGTCAGTTGACTACCTTTCTTATGACATTGCGTCTGCTTGCTTTTGCAATACAAAATATGCAGAAGTCAGGATGTTGGTTTGAAGATCCACATCTAATGATTATTCGGCTAGTCTGGCATTAAAGCAAATATTGCTTAAAATATGATAATAGTGCCTTGTGATCTTCCATTGCCTCGGTTCAACCTCATGCAGAGGTTGTGTTGTTCTTCTATCTCTCCATGGAGTTGTGCGTACTCCAGGGTATGATAAGAGTGGTGGTGCACGGCACTGCTGCCGGTATCAATTGGCGGCTCCCATATATTATGACTCGAGCTACTAACGCAATGGCTAGTCGTTATAGAGCCAGTAACAGAGAATAACTAAAACGTATCAGTTTGCAACAATATTTTCCCTTAGCAGATCCTTGTTACGACTACTTCGGATTAGGGACCATGTGTTTCCAACTTCTCCATCTCACTGAAGTAGCTAAAGAAAATGTTTTATATGTCTACATAATTATGTATAGCAAGATGAAAACTCTTGGCCCTTGTTAAAGAAAATAATAAATATTGCAGGAGTTGCACGTTTACGATAAATACTGTTTGGTGTTTGTGTCTTCTGTGTGTAGTCATTTTCCTCATGAACATTTGATGAGAAGAAAATTTGTAACCGTTGCATTGCAAACTCAAAGCTAATTTCATCCTTTCCAGTGTTTTCTTTTCTTCCAATACTTGAGAAGATTATTTTAACTTAATAGAAAAAGCTGAAATAAATGCAAGCATTCGTGTAGCTAATGTGTTCAATGAAGCAACTAAAAAAATCAATTTCTAAATTAAAATTATCATAGTTTATTAATTTACTCCTTCAGAACTAAACAATGTGTATTTATAACACTGCTCAACGAGAAAGAAAACTTCATTATTCACGACAAGCTGATTCAGTTTTTGCTCGAGTTATCCTTCTTTAAATGTATTAATTTATAATGCGTATATGCGGTGCAAACGCTGGTGATATTTACGTCAGGAGGAAATTGGATACAGATAAAATTGTTTCAGTACCACTATCCTCGTATTAATCCTTCTAATCCTTAATATTACACTGTACCTAGTTTCAGGACGTTTGTCTTGGAGTTCTTTATTTGACCAACGCTGATTGGAATTCAGTTGCAACCTTACAGACAAATCATTAGGTTCCCATAGAATATGACATGTCTGCCCTCCATACAACAAATGCTTGGTCTTAAATAGTACAGCCGCAAATCTTTTTATGTAATTCATGATTTTTTTTCTTCCTTTTCACAAAAAATCCTGAGCGAAGTATATGAGTAGTTTTGAGGGTGGTTAAATAATATAAACCAGGGTGTGTGTCCAGAGCCCCATCCAAGATGGCTGCTTAACTCAGGAGCTCTGATCTGACCTGCACGCAATCGCACCTAAGGTGGACCCAAACTGTGTTTGATGGAGAAGGCCAACTGCTCCTCGGGCTCCCAATGCACCCCCGCACCTGCAGGATCACAGGTGACGCCATCTCTGTGCACCTTCTTGGTGCCTTAGCCAGACCTCGCAGCCGCGAGGTGCAATGAATTGCAGGCCTCGAGTTCACCAGGCCACACGTCACCACTCGCGGACTCAGAGGAGGACACAGCCATGCCGCAAAATCGGGGAGACCCTGACTGGGCTGCTATCCTAGGGGGGCTACCCACTAAGGAGGTGAACGCTGATCTCCGTGCTACTATTAAGGCGGCGCTACACAGAGTTTGTGTAGACTTCTCTCGCCTGGATGCCCCTGTCAGCCACCCAGCTTTTGTTTGCTACCTTTGGTTCTCTTGCCTCTTCTGCAGTGACGTTTGGGTCTCCATTGACTGATGTTTTTCCCTATTTCTTCCCCGTGTGAAGCTCCTCATTTTTCAAATGAGTGCTTTGCTCTCACCCTTTTCTCTCTCTATGGTGTTAGGTACCCCCGCTTTCTGGATGGCTGAGGCACCGAGATACCAGACTTTATGCCTTTTACTCAGTTCTAACTTCGTTGCGCTTTACATCACTCTCCCTTTTTGAAGTTGATTTATTGAGGGTCTGTGCTGCCCTACACCCTCCTGTACTGATGTGGAGTTCTGTACCATTTACGTGGTGTTTTCCAGACTCGTACCCCATCGAGGACAGGATGACTTGAAGGCTGGGCAAAAATTGGGATTCGTTTTCGTGACCCCCATTTTTCTCCACCCACCCTAATCGGAGTCTCCTACCTGTTCCCCACAGAGACTCTCCCTCACTCCTGTTGGGTCTGTCTGTTTGTCTCAGTTGGTAAGCCCCAGCCTGACTTCCTCCCTGCCCCTATGATATTACACCATATGCCATACTCGATCTCTGCTTGCAAGAAGTCAATTGGGCTCTGCATCCTTAACATTACTAAAAGCCTGATCCCCCTTTTTTGGTGCAGCACTGAATGCCCCAGATGAGATTGTGGCTCTCCAGAATGGAGGAAGCAAGCTATTTTCTAAGAAGTATCAGATCTTGCATGTACCCAATGATTGAAAATACTATCAAACCATGAACTTTTGAATACTCTTACATCATATACTCCACAATACTCTACATCATACAACTGCCTATGTTTTATTTCATTGGGCATTCACGCATAAAGCACAACCTGTCATTGGTGCTGCCATTGCCTTTCTCCTGTAGAGTGGTTCTTCTGGGCTCACCTGAAGGATATACATTGGCAGCTCTGATTGGACCTCAGATTGCTGTGCAAATGCTATCACCTTGACTGCAGCACCTTCTTGTTATTAATGTTTGAGAAAATACATATAAAAGGAGCAGAGATCGATGGCTGTATTATTTTTTGCTCTTGATAGTCTATTAAATTATTTTAATGACCGTTCCTTGGCTGATATTTAATGTAAACCTCCTCTAAGGTCTACAGGAGCATAAGGCCAAGTTTGTTATGGTGATTTGATCCTTTTGATAGAGAGGCTTTATTAGTATGGATTATCACTATAACCCTTGTGTCTAGAGTTTTTATACTTTTTTGTACTGACAGCTTTTCTGATATTGGTAGTTTTGTAAAATTTCTATAAAGTGAACATATGTTTCGAGTTTTCTTAAGGGTGTGTGGGAAATGCATTTAAGTGGAATCACTTATTAAAGGGGCAAACAAAGGTCCCCACAGACGATGGTGATTTGATGTACTGTATCTCTGGAAAAAGTATGGCTGTCCTTCTTCAATTGCAAAACAAATAACCTTCCCTGTACAGTTAAATTTCTCTGTCTGCTCCTGCTGTCATTCGAGTTGTATTAAGATCTGCAGAACACATTTCGGATTTATACAATGTCTTCTGGTAGCTTGTCTACAAGCTCTGCATCTGGACATTTTGTGAGTTCTGGTCTGTTGATTAGTGTGAAATAAATATTTTTTTCCCCGGAAGATCTTGACTCCGTTAGAACTACTTTTTTTAAGAGTTTGTAACTTTTTCCTATTATGCGTGCAGTCCATTTTCATGACTAACAAATCTCACAGTGAAAATGTTTTCTTATATTTTTTTAAAATTTTCCTGCTGTGATTTGTGCATTACCACTCAACAAAGCCAAACTGCAGCTTTTAAGGGTCTTTCAGCAACAACATATTGTATAACGCAGGTAATAGAAACACTTAAATAACATCGTAAACACCAGTGTAACAGCAACTGTGGTTGCTGGTCTCCGGCTTGTGGACCAGACCCGAACCTGTTAGTGTCCGTCCCTTCTCTCCAGTCAACCTGATCCGCAGCAACTTTCTGTCACGGTGGCTCAGGGGATGGGGCGCCTGGCAGCAGCTTCCTCGCTGCTCGCTGGCCAGGCGCCGAATGTAAACGCTTCCGGGGGCGCTCACGTGGGACGCCGAGGGGCGGGGCCTGGCGTTATGACGCGGACCCGCCGGCTTTAAAACCCAGTCTCTCCAATACACCGGTGCCCTGACGTGGTATTCACCTCCCGCAGAGCTCTTGTGTTATTTTGGCTACCTCCTGTGTATGACCCTTGGCATTGGCAAACGAACCCTCCTGTGTATGACCCCTGGCATTGGCAAACGAACCCTCCTGTGTACGACCCTTGGCATTGGCAAACGAACCCTCCTGTGTATGACCCTTGGCATTGGCAAACGAACCCTCCTGTGTATGACTCCTGGCATTGGCATTTACTCTGCGCTAGGTTCTGCCCTTAACGTTGGTACCGAGGTCAGTCTATGTGGCACCCTAAGCACGCATCAGACTACCTCTGCTATTACTAAAGTCCTAGGGAGGACTTGTGATCTGGTCTGTACCCCTGTCTGGTGTTTCCCTTTCTTTATCTGTTACCTGCTTCATTGTCTATATAGCTTTGCCGACCATTCAAGGATCGGAAGAGTAGAAAGGGAGCTACATAAAGAGATCAATATCTTGGCAGTCAGAAAGATTTGTGACAATACTCTATTCCATACCTCTGTCTGGTGTTACCCCTTGTTTATATATTGTCTGGTAAATTGTCTGTCTAGTATTGCCGACCATTCAAGGATCGGAAGGGTAGAGAGCGGTCTGCGTAAAGGGACCACACTTTTGGTAATCAGAGGGATCCGTGACACTTTCCTTCTCTCACAACACTCAGCCAGAACTTGAGAGAGACCAAAAACAAAAATAGAGCACCTATGCATCCACAATGGTGCTCACAAAAGTAAAGGATCTATGTCCCCAGTGTATACACAATTGTACACCTTTATTAATACATACAAATTGACAGTAGACAAATAAAATCACATAAATATTGTATGAGTAGTCAGAGTACCTGGTTCATATCTTTATGGCAGGGTGAAAAATGCCACACCTGTGGGGTGTATGAATTTGAGGAGTTCAAACCAGCATCATGGGTATGTTTGTCCCATAACAGTTGCAATGCATTTGCCTAAAGGAATGGGTTAAAAGGCATTACCATCCTACATCAGCCATCAAGGGATAAATTCAACGTTTTGAGCGGATAAGCAATTAGTTTCCAATATATTCCTTATAGAAACCTCTGTCCAGTATTACTAATCCTCAATATCCCTGCAATGTCAGGGTAAAAGCAAACTGTCTATAAGGGCCCTTGATATAGATCACAATACCTGGTGATTAACCAGACTCCTCTGCATTATATTGAAAAAACACCCACTGGCCACCCTGCCAATCCAGGTAACTCTTTCAAAAATTCATATAACTGTTAAAAAAAAAAAACACCCAACTAGTTTTGCCTGTATACCAGGCTTTATCAAGATAAAGCCTGGTATACAGGCGAAACTAGTTGGGTGTTTGTGTTTTTAACAGTTATATGAATTTTTGAAAGAGTTACCTTTTAACATTGAACTCATCCCTGGATGGCTGATATGGGATGGTAATGCCTTTTAACCCATTCCTTTAGGCAAATGCATTGCAACTGTTATGGGACAAAAATACCCATGATGCTGATTTGAACTCCTCAAATTCATACACCCTACAGGTATGACATTGTTCCCCCTGCCATAAAGATATGAACCAGGTACTCTGACTACTCATTATTAGGGATGGGCCGAACACCCCCGTGTTCGGTTCGCATTCGAATACGAACATTTGCAAAAGTTCGAACACGATTCGATCTCAATGCAAGTCAATGGGACTCGAACGTTTGAATTTTAGAGTGCCCTCCAAGAGGGCATATATGAAAGATATTTGCCATAAAAGGTGTATGGGGGTCCGGGTAGTGCCCTGGGGGACAGGAAACAAGGAAAAAAGTTTTTTAAAAAAGAAGTTTTTAAAGGAACAGTGATTTTTCCATGAAATAAAGGTTAAGAATAAAAACGAAAAATTCCTTCAAATATCGTGCCTAGAAGGTCCCCATAACCTGCCCGTGAAGTGACGGATTTGTAGGATGTATAGAAACATTTTAAAACAAAAAGATGACATTTCAAATGACGGTAAATGGTTTTCCTTTAATCTATTCATTAACAACTGCTTGGGGCGGCAGCCTGTATGAAAAGAGGAGACGTTTTAGGACATGCAGTACAAGTTTACTGATTTTGTTTTCTGTCTAAATTATGGTGAAACTTATGCAGGCTTTGGATGAAAGTAACAATAGGTGCTTTAAAATTGGGCCTTTAGTGTCGGCAACAGTGCCGTCACACCGTAACCCCTCTGTGGTATTGTGGAAGAGTGCAGGATTGGACCCTGCGGTCAAATATTAAAATTATATGAATCTGGTACAGGCGTCAGTGCACCCAAATATTGGCTGTAGCCAATTACAAGCTTCAGGCCAGTGGAAAAGTGCATTGTGGTCCATCGTGGTGCATTGTGGACGAACACGCGTAAATGTTTGCCGTTCGGTGAACGGTTGAACGGCCAATGTTTGATGCAAACTCATGTTCGCATCAAACCACCAGCCCATCCCTAATCATTATACAATATTTATGTGATTTTATTTGTCTACTTGTCAATTTGTATGTATTAATAAAGGTGTACAATTGTGTATACACTGGGGACATACACTGTAGATCCTTTACTATTGTGAGCACCATTGTGGATGCATAGATGCTCTATTTTTGTTTTGGATGTAACATAGGCAGGTTAGGCCCATTTGGATCTATGCTATTGTCACCATCTAGTGGTTTTAAGAACTTTGTTGATAGAACTTGAGAGAGTGCTGTATAATTCTAAGCATCTCTCCCAAAACACCAGACAAGACTTAATGCAGGGAAGTAGAATATGTTTTATTGATAATGGGAAACAGGGAGGGGAAGGTAAAATGACATAATTGGCAGAATACATTGTCTACATGAGGGGGATGTGAATTCCTTCAGGAGACACCGAAACCTGATCAGTACACAATAGACAACATCAGGTCAACCTAGGGTCTAACAGTTATACAGATAGCAAGAACAATAAGTCTACATTATATAACTAACAGAAACCAACTGCTAAAATACAGTTTCAAGATAGAAATATATTTATCCTGTTAAACCTTAGGTGCCCACTTATGCCCATTGTTTTTGAGAATTAGCTTTGCCACATTGGTCCAGTCCCTTGGCAGAAGTCCAGCATCCACACATCTCTTATAGACACAAAGGCCATGTATAGTGTGGACAAGAGTGCCAAGGAGGGTGAGGGCACAAAGGTAGAGGGAGCTTCGGTTACAACTTGTATATATCAGTGTCACACATTGTTTGCAGAGTCTCTATTCACTGTTGGTTATACCGGTTAAACACAAATAAAATATAGTTTCTCAATATCCCAAAAGTAAAGACACACTTATCTTGATTTCCATATGTAATGTCATTAGCAGTAAATGGAACAAAATCTTGGTTTTTATATACGATGTCCTTGATGGTAAACCAATCTGATCCGTGGCAAAAACACAAAGAAAAAAAACACAATAGTGTAATAGTGTAACAGTTCAATAACCTCTCTGCTGATTCCTCGCTTGCGAGCACATTAGAGTCTATTGACACTCTGTAAAGTGGAAAGACAATCAGGGTTATTCAAAGAGCTCCGAATTGCTTGAGAAAGGTATCCGAAAGCTGAAAATCAACGTTCGGTTACCTTTCCTGGCCATTTGGCTATCCAGAGAGCAGGCAATTCGCCAAATCCTAGCGAATTGCCTGAACATACGGTGCCTGTTCGAGGGCAGTGAAAACCCCATGAAAAGCACTGCTTCGGCTATTCAGAGAACACAAACCAGCAGTGAAAGGTTCCCCTAATGCGCTGCCATTTGGTGGTTTGATGCGTCAAATTTATTCAGGAGAATCCCATAGACTTCAATGTTAAAAATATTCCCGTTTTAATTCAATATCTAATAAACCGTTCATAATAAAATTCTGCAGCAAAGAGTCTCTTTATTTATAGATTTTTTTAGGATATTTTAAGCATTTTTCGGAATTGTTTTTTTTTAAGTTTACTTATTTTTTCTGTAACACCCCTTTATATTATCATTCCCTGGACCTCATATGCAAATTTCAGACATTTTCGCTCAGTAGTTTCTTTGCAAACAGCGTTTCACTTTCACACATTCGTACAAACTGTTTTGCTAATTTATTCACTGCCTCTTCTGCTGTGTTGAAAGCTGCATCGGCTCCTGTTCAGGTTTTTCTGTGGTTTTCGGCAGGTTAATCCAGATGTTTTTGAGGGTTTTCGGTGTGCATTCTCTGGGTTTTGCGGTTCGTTTTCGTTGGGTTTGCGGTAGCCTTTCCCTGCAATTCGGGGACCCTGTGGTGTTTACTGAATACATCGCAGGGTCACCGAAATGGGATCGGCAAAAGGAACCAAATTGAAGAGAACGAAAAGTCATCGAACGTGCGGTGACTTTTCGAATCTCTTTGAATAACCCTGATAATTTTTTTGAATAATTCACAATGAAACAGAAAATTTATAGACAAAAATTCACACCTACACTATCTCCCTGTAACAATAATACCTTGTTGTTTTATAATTTTATGCGGGAAAATAGGGGTCATATATGTTGAACAAAAGAAGCTGCATATTAATATGCTACCAAGGCTATTTTTACTTTATTGCATAAAGAGCAAAATTTACATAAAAAGGAAACAAGTTGGTTGTTACACAACTTTTTTAGCTTGCTACACAATGATTTCTTAGCAAAAAAATCTTGATACGTTTGCAATAGTTCTAAAAGCCTTTTTAGTGATGTACTGGTGTGTGGCTTCCTTCTTTTCATAAAACATATAGGGCCCTATTACATTTTTTTGCTCAAAAACGCTCGCGCAGCGCGTTAATGTGTGCGCGAAGAGTTAAACATTAACGCGCGTAAATTAACGCTGGTATTACAATCCTCACGCATTTTTTCATCTGTCAAAAAATAACGTGCGTAAAAAAACGCGCAAAACGCACGCGCATGGACGCTGCACACAAGAAATTGGTGTGTGGACTTTTTTTTCACACGATTCAGCCAATCAGAATTAAGAACCACAATTGTCTCCCGTTAGCTTTTTGCACCTGTCAAAGTCAATCTGAGCATATATGCTGCAGCAATAATAAAAACACACCCAGCTTCGCAATTTTATTGTTTGGGTATGCGTAGAATGTGTAACTATACTTTGCTGTATTTTTTTTTTTTTCGGGCTGGTGTATTTGGGTTTGGCCAGGACGTTCAGATTTGCCATTAACACCAGCTTTTAGGAGTCGTTAAAATTATGCGCGCAAGCGCTGTGCATTAAAAACTGCGCATAGATTGTAATACGATCCGCGTACCAGCGCACAAACGCATTAGGGCTCACAATGTTAAGTATAGGACGCGCGCAGCACAGTACGCTCGCGCAGTGTTCGCGCAGATTCACCCGCGTTAGACGTATACCCGTGTTTGTTGCGCGATGTTGTAATACGACGGTCTGCGCAAAGGGTTTTGCCCCTCACCTTAATGCGTTTTTGCACACGCGTTAACGTTTGCGCGCAGAATGTAATAGAGCCCATACTATATTATACACTAAGAGCTAATTTGTAGGAAGCTGTTCAACTGGATTTGCGCTCAGGCTATGTGTTTCTTGGTTCAATGTGCAGGTAACATCCTTACTTTGTAAATAGATACATAAGGGATTATTCAGAGAGCATTGAAATTTCAGTGTATTCTCATTCTGCGCACTTCAGCGATTCCAGTTCGCCGACCCTGCAGTGAATTCACCCCCATGGAACTCTGCTATTCTTTAGAAGGTGTTTAAAGCAGTAAAAATGCATGAAAATGTGTGGAAATCATTTAAAAAAAGCTCCTATAATATTAATAAGGTCTATTGCAGAATTTTGGAAAAGCCTTTAAAGTAAAAATTGGAAATCAAAAATTTTGTCTAAAAAATAAATATTAAATTCAAAAAAATTACAAAAAATAGACTGCTGAAAATGAAAAGAGTAAACGGTAAAAAAAAGAATTAAAAACAATAATTATTTTTTTGCATTGAATCTTCTGGGATTCGCCTATTGAAACCTGTCGAACTGAACCGCCGAAAAGCTGGTAGTTTCGCCGGCACTTCGGTGTACTTTGGCGTTCTTTGAATAGATCAACCATCACTTCGTTGCTGCCAAAAATCACCGAATTGCAGCGATCTGCACTATATTTCGCTGTCAATTCGGCAGTATTTGGCGAATTGACAGCTTTGTGACTAGACTGTCACAAAATTGAATCTTACGGTGAAATTCACTGTTTGGTGCCCTTTGGAGGTAAGTTTGGCGCTCTTTGAATAACCCTTATGGTTATAGGCTGAAAAGAAAACCTGCGTCCATCGAACTTCAGCCTATCTCACATCAGATGCTGCCCAGTCTGAAGCAATATCAAATATGCGACAACATGGGGGAAAAAAATCCTTTTTGACCGTAGAGGTAGAATTAGGTTTTATAAACCATTTTATAACCAAATTCTTGGGTGTGTGTGTGTGTGTATATATATATATATATATATATATATGTGTTACGGTTAAAGCCCGAAGTGCGCTTAATCCTAGGGTTACCCGGGTAATCCCGACATTACCCAGGCGTCATTAGCAAAAGTACAAAGTGAAATTAAATTTCGGACGTTAACCGGGTAATCTGCAAAGTATCCAGAGGCATCTGGGTAATCCGGTTTTCTGCACTGTTTTAACCAGGTAATTCGCACATTACCCTAGTGTTGCGAGATAAAGTGTGATGTGCAACGAAACATCGTACTTTATCTGGGTAATCTGCAAAGTATCCAAACGCCTCTGGGTACTCCACTTTTCTTGGGTTTTCAGCAGGTTAAAGTCCAAAAAAATTTTTTTCCAGCTTTACCCAGCTGTTTTGGGTAATCCTAGGATTAACCGCACTTCGGGCTTTACCCATAACATATATATATAAAATCTAGCAAAGAAATTTATCATTCATTAATGCATTTGTGATGCTAATATTATTTTTCTAAATGTATATTATTTGGGAAATTCCTTTTCTTTAACAGTCGGGATCTATATTATTCTTTGTCCAGTCTCCGCTTCATTTATGAGTATATTGGGCACACAAATGTATTCCCTCAGTAGGACATGGGTTTTATAAGAATTAATTTTAACATGTCTTATTTAATATCACCATTCAAGCAGTAGTATAGGGTCAGGGAGTGAGTAGCGAATGGAAGTCAAAATGGAAAATGAAGTGCCGTTTTCTGTTTAGCACTGGGCACTGATGGTAAGGGATAATGTTTGATTAATGAGAGGCAGCCTTGCAGCAGGAGGAAACATCTGTAAGGGATGATTTATTATTTCAGAGGGTGCTCGATGCTTGCAGTATCTTGCAGATTTAAGTATGTGTGGCTGAATAAAATAAATTAGATGCAACACGTGAAAAATGAAAGCACATTACTTGCAAAGGAAGCTTCGCAATCCAGGCTTTTCTCTTTTTTTTTTTTCCGTTCAAGTACACTTTGTCATGGGGGGTTTTTTAATGTGCGTCTGAATATAAATCATTTAACTGCTTCATAAAATAAACTCAGTTGGAATTCTTACATCTATCATCTAGGACAGAAATGAAGGTTCAACTTAATGTGCTGTAACCTTCCTTAAATGTTCAGAAAATAGCCTGGTGGTCAAAGCAATGCATTCACGTGTGTGTGTGTGTGTGTTCAAAAAGGGAATTTAGATGAATAAATTACTGTAGCACTAAAGGTTTACAATCAAACGGTTTGGTAAGTTATGCCAGGACACTTTCTTCGGTCATCTAACAGCAGTGGTTGACCTTGGCTAATACTACCCTTCATCTGCTGCTTTTAAAGACTTTCAGGGTTATTCAAAGAGATCCGAATTGGGGCCGAAAGGTATCCGAACGCTGAAATTCAGCGTACGATTACCCTTCCTGGCCATTCGGCTATTCAGAGTGCCTGTTCGAGGGCAGTGAAATCCCCATAGAGAAGCAATCCTTCATCTATTCAGATAACAAAACCCAGCAGTGAAAGGTTGCCGAAATGCCCTGCCATTCAGTGGTTTAATTTGACAAGTTTATTCAGGCGAATCCCATAGAAACATAGAAACATAGAAAAATGTCGGCAGATAAGAACCTTTCGGCCCATCTAGTCTGCCCAATTACATAGATACTTTACCCTAGGCTACAATGTTAAAAATATTCCTGTTTTAATTTAATATCTAATAAACCGTTCATTATAATATTCTGCAGTAAAAAGTCTCTTTATTTTTAGATTTTTTTTTAGGATCTTTTAGGCATTTTTCCAGATTTTTTACGACAATTTTTTTTTCGTTTTTTTTTTTTTTTAATCGTTTTTTCCTTTTTGTAACAGCCCTTTTTATTATCATTCATTGGACCTTATATGTAAATTTCAGACATTTTTGTTCAGTAGTTTCTTTGCAAACAGCGTTTCACTTTTCAAACATTCAAGCAAACCGGGTTTTTTTACCTCCATTTGTCTCGGTTTCGGTGTGCATTCGCTTGGGTTTTGCGGTGAGTGTTCTGCGGGTTTGCGGCAGCTTTTCCCTGCACTACGACAGCCCTGTGGTCCTTGCTGAATACACCGCAGGATCGCCAAATCGCACCGAATTGAACGAAAAGTCACCGAACGTGCAGTGACTTCTCGATTCTCTTTGAATAACCCTGCAAGTCAGCCTTTTCAAAACACAAATAATATGTAAACGATAGACAATACAAATGCTATCTAGAGCGTGACATTTGTAACCAATGATGTGTTTATATTGCCCTGCAGTTATTGATTAGGATACGAACTGTAAACTGATGGGTGTGAATAATAGGTATGCTAATAGATAAAATCTGGTAATCTGTCAATTTCCTAAATTAAACTACTATTTGTAATCTATAAAAAGTACGAGGATCTTGGAGGGCATGAGGATCTTCAATGGCACGTGGATATTTGGAAGGCATAACAAGAAATAAGGGTGTCATCTGCGCGTATTCCTCTAACAGCGTGTAAAACAAACCACAATTAGAGGCTCTGGTTTACTGCAATGGCCTGTACTATGGTTGGAAGGCAGGCTGGGGATGCAGGGGAAAACAAAGGTTTCATGACCAGCAACACACATTATTTCAGTGTGTGAGCTAAAGGGATACAATGTTGAAGCACTGGTTGACAGGAGGCGTAGCCTTTTATTGAGAAAAGCCAGTGCTTAATTGGTCATAGCAAAGACTGCAAGTATGCAGGGAAATTCAGGGCTAGGAGTACAGGAGATCCAGGAACGAGAGTGCCGTGCTAGACTAAGACCGGATCTGGAATGTACTGCAAAGACAGGACCAAGGTTTCCAGGGGTCTGGGCATGGCTGGGACATTCCTTCCATGGTTCTCCCTAGGTTTGTCTCATGGCGCTGGGCACGGTCCATGACATTGTGCGAGAAAAGTTCCTCCACTATTTTTTCACGGGAGATGGAGTTCCCATTAGACACGTAGACTATGAAGCTTTTATTTGGGTGTTAAGTCATATGTTCCCAAACTTGAGTTGACTTGATTTTGTATTGCAATGCAGTCATTGGCATACAAAAACACCATTTTACAGCTTTTTAAAGATCGAATAGTGTGCCCTCTATGGAGAAACAAAATCTGTTGTTTCCTCTGTCTGCAGCTACCCTGGTTAGTGATAAAGCAAGCCGCAAATAGAAGTCCCACTCCTCACTGTAACAAAATGTTCAATCACTTTGCTGATGGATTGCAGCAGTCAGGGAGAGGGCAGAATTCAGGGAGAGCTCTGGGGTCACTCACTGCTGTAAAGGGTAAGATTCAGGGGGATTATAGAGATTTAAAATCCTTGTACAGTAGAGATACAAGGTGTTACTCTAATTTCCATACACAGGCATTATGCCACATAATACAGCTACATTGCTAATAATCTCATTATGATCAATACAAATTCCCATAAGCAGGGGATCTGTCCATTTTTTTATCAATCACATTTACTGTATTTGACACATGCCATTCTGCCTGTATGCTAGTGCGGCAAACCCTATGTGCAATTGTGGAACATAAGGGATACCATCTAGAGTTCAGAATCATTTAATACAACAATATTTCTGTTAAGGATAAACGAATACATGAAAAACAATAAGGGCCCTATCACATTCTTCGCGCACAATTGTGCGCGTGTGCAAAAACGCATTAACGCGAGGGGCAAACCCCTTTGCACCGAACGTCGTATTACGACGTTCGCGCACACAATGCGCTTTAACGTCTAACGCGAGTGACCCTGCGTGAACCCTTTGTGAGCGCAATTTAGTGTGCACATCCTATACTTAACATTGTGAGCGCAAATACGTTTGTGCACTGGTGCACGCACGGTATTACAATCTTAGCGCAAAATTTTACGGACAATGTTTGCGTGCATTAATTTTAACGTCTTTGAAAAGCTGGTGGTAACGGCAAATTGTAACAACCTGACCATACCAAACTGCGGATTTACAACGGAGAACGTCGATGCACACGTTTTTTTTTTTACTAGATCTGTCAAAATTGCGCTACCTTGTCTTCCGTCAGAACGTACGTCTGTTGTGTGCAGTCCTTACAAAATGCGTTCGTCTGACGGACTTGTGTTAAAAATTACATTGCGCTCATGGATTTCTGCGCGCAACGGTACTTTGCGCGCATTTTTGCACGCCGGTTTTACGAGCGCAATTTCTGGTGGTAACGGCAAATTGTAACAACCTGACCGTACTAAACTGCGGATTCGCAACGGAGAACGTCGATGCGCACATTTTTTTTACTAGATCTGTCAAAAATGACGGCCACTACCTTGTCTTCCGTCAAAACGTACGTCTGTTGTGCGCAGTCTGCACAAAAATGACTGACAGACTCACGTTAAAAATTACATTGCGCTCACTGGTTTCTGCTTGCAACGGTACTTTGCACACATTTTTGCGCGTCGGTTTTACGAGTGCAATTTCTGGATGAAAAAATGCGCGAGGAATGTAATTCCAGCGGGGATTTTCGTGCGTTAACGTTTAATGCTTCGCGCAAAAGAACATGGGTTTAGCATGTGTTTTTGCGTTAAGAATGTAATGGGGCCCGAAATGGGCAAATATACATTTTGATTCGTTAATTTGATTTGTTAATCTCAGAACAACAATCTCTGCGTGAAATTTCTATTTTATCCTATATTTAATTGTTATCTTCACGTTCCGTGGTTCGAATAAATGTTATTTTTTTTCTCCAACAAAAATTATTTGGTAGTGAATGTGTTAAGTCACAGTAAACACCATTTATCATAATTTCCCCCAAAACCCAGCCTATATGAATAAAAAATATATTCATATCAAGTTTGAGTGGGTCTGGGGAGTTAAGTGCCAAACATTAATTGGAGGGGGGGATCTTTTGAGTTCCCACACTTAAATTTTAGGGCTTGACTCATGGCCTTATGCTGTCTGCAACCGAGAGTAAGCAACATACCGTATTTTTCGCTCCATAAGACGCACTTTTTCCCCCCAAAAAAGTGGGGGGAAAGTGTGTGAGTCTTATGGATCGAATACTGAAAAAAACAGTGCATGTTGGGGCAGTGGCATCGCAAGGTGGGGGCGGGGGGTGTGGCCCGCACCAGGTGACACCCGCCCTTAGGGTGACACCGTCACCCTAGGGGCGGGTGTCTCACCCTGCGACGCAGTGTTCGACTCCCTGTGAGCGTCTGAAGCTATGGAGCTTCGGCGCTCGCCTGAGGGAACCACGTCACTAGCCGAGTTCTCGTGAGATTGTGGCTGGTCACGTGGCTCCCCCAGGCGAGCGCCCAAGCTCCATGCCACCGGACGTTCAGAGGGAGCCGAACACGCGGCGGCAGGAAGTGAGCTGGGGCCTGGGGGCAGTATCCTTGAGAGCTGCTGGGGCAGTATATCCATGAGAGCTGCTGGGGCAATATCCATGACAGGAGCTGGGGCATATCCATGAGAGGAGCTGGGGCATAGCCATGAGAGGAGCTGGGGCATAGCCATGAGAGGAGCTGGGGCATAGCCATGAGAGGAGCTGGGGCATAGCCATGAGAGGAGCTGGGGCATATCCATGAGCGGAGCTGGGGCATATCCATGAGAGGAGCTGGGGCATATCCATGAGAGGAGCTGGGGCATATCCATGAGAGGAGCTGGGGCATATCCATGAGAGGAGCTGGGGCATATCCATGAGAGGAGCTGGGGCATATCCATGAGAGGAGCTGGGGCATATCCATGAGAGGAGCTGGGCATATCCATGAGAGGAGCTGGGGCATATCCATGAGAGCTGATGGGGCATATCCATGAGAGCTGATGGGGCATATCCATGAGAGCTGCTGGGGCATATATGTTAGTGTTCTCCAGACACCTAGCTTCGACACCTCTCCTTCAATGTACCAGACGCCACGCGATCGATCGGAGAAGGAATGACACGAACAAGCAGTATCTTGTGTGCAATCATTCTATTGATTTATTCTTGAGATGGATCTTTTAAAGGATTCAGGTGGGAGGATACAGGAAAAGAGAAGGGGAGGACACAGGGTGGTACAATATCGGGTGAGACGCAGCTCACCAGTCAGAAACATACATTGCATAGATTAATTGCATTAAAGTACATTAAAAGATGGGGCTTAGATTAATTAGTAGTGAAAGCCATCACCGCACGTAGCAAGTTCTCAATTAACATTGGTCAGGTCGACATGAACTCGTCTTTAGGAACAAATCAATTCTACTGTTGAATCTGCTCGGTCAATTGAAGTTATGTAAATAATGCGATGAGCAGAAATGATCAAGGTACAGACAAACAGGGTTAGCTGAGACAGCAGAATAAGAGATCATCATTAAAAGCGGAAATAGGAATTATGAGCAAGAGGCCTAAATACAGGGAAGACCAGACTAGATTAATGGTCAATGTTAACAGGTACTCAGAGCGATAATTAGCAGCGTGTATCATTAGTAGAATTAATATCTAACAACTCTCCCTTTTGTCGCAACTGCGACAATACGTCATATAAAACATATTAATTCTCCCTTTCCGTGCTGTTTCTGGGCACATCGGTTGAAAAGACAACCAATCAATTTATAGATTAGGTATATGGCAAATATCATTACTAAGACCACTAGCAGACCAGCAAGAATACTCTTACCCATGGATCCTAGCCAGGACCCAATACCTAAGGACCAATCCCATCCATCGAACAGCCCACGTGCCTTCTCTCGGATATGGGACTGGACTTCCTCTAGGTTGTCTAACTCGTGGTGTATCACCCCTGAATTATCAGGGATCCAGGAACAGCAGGAGGAGCCTATTCTGGCGCAAACCCCTCCCTCTGCGACTAGCAGGTAGTCAAGGGCCATTCTATACTGCAATGTTACCAATCTTATCTGTTCCTGTTCAGACGAAATCAACTGTAGGGCTCCTCGGGTTGCATTGAATGCAGCATCTACTTCTATAGCAAGCAAGTTCAGTTTAGTATACAAGCGAGCAACACCAAAAGCAGGCATCAGAGATAGGAAAAACATTTCAGAAGTAGTAGATTTCACTGTCAGGGCTCGCCTGCGTTTGAGTTTGGGGATGCGTATATGTGTCTTGGGTAATGTCTTAGAGACAGTGAAAGCGGGCATGATCTGTCCTATAAAACAGGGTTTCTTTAGGTGTACTGGTATGGTCTTGTATGCCCACTTATCACAGAGGTAATATACCCCTTCAGGTAGGGTAAGAACCAGACCGGGATTGACCTTCTGGTGTTGTAGATACAATGAAGTGATGTTTGGGGCTAAGAGGTACTTAGAAGCAGCCTTAGCCCAGCGAATGATGGTAATATTCACATTTTCCTCTGGTTCTATGTGTGGGGATATAACATAATTTTCCAGGTATGTGGTGCGTATGTACTGTGTTAGAACGAGCTGTACAGACTCTATAGGTGTGCATCTTTGAAAAAGAGTGGTTATCAGGTACCAACAAAAGATACCCATGCAATTCGCTAATTGTTCTCTTTCCTTGTCTGTATGTGGACACACAGGATCATTACCCATTCACGGAAGCCAGAGAGGGACATTATAATCAAACACATGAGTAGCATTCACATCGGGTATGTTAGTACGATTATCATGGTTAACAAAGGCAAAAGCTCCATTTGTTATAGCATAAGCAAGATGTACGTTAGTGCGTTCCATTTCAGCTTTGGCCTCAGGTGCACTACGAAAATCAGTAATCAGAGTCTGATTATTCCTTATCATGTCAGCTAACATCTGTGCAGTCCATGTTATCCCTATAAAGGGATAGCCATATTGTTGTGAGTGTGGGGCATATCCACATATCCAACAGGACTCGTTCCTCATGTAGGATTCACTGTGTACAGCTTGTAGGTTTGTATAAACACATTATCCATCTCATATGCGGAGTGTCTGCGGTTTCTATGTTTTGTAGCAGCAGAGGTATTGGGACATGAAGAAGGATTAAGAGCAATACATGCACAGTCATTATAACATTCGATTAGCATATGTATTGCTATGATCAATGGAAAGCCAATGGCACAGATCTTTGTGATCATTCCAATGGAGATGATCCCTCCGGTGAAGGCGAATGCCATGGTTGAATCTTTGGTGGTGCGGCCTTTACTCGTGATGCGTGTATCCAGGCGGGTGAGTCACTTGTCAGTACAGCGGTATGGGTAACAGCCACTACCGTCGCCGGAAGACCGTAAGGTGGATCCAGAGACTTGTGCCGGTGTAGTTCCTTCACAAGGACTTGATCTCCTGTGCGGAATGGATGCGTTGGCTCACTAGAAGGAAAAACCGAAGACAAAGACACATCACCATAAACACTATTCAGTTTTTCTATCAACCGGGCCACGTAATGTTCCTGGATCTGTTACAGATCACCAGATAACATTACCGGTGGCCCTCCTTTGGTCCATGGTGTTGGGAACGGTCATCCCATCAGAATCTCAAATGGCGACAGCTTCGTCTGAGCCATTGGAATCATTCTGATCTCTGCCAATATAGCAGGCAGGTAATCAGGCCAATTAGTGAATGTACCTTGTGGCCTTTCTTATCTTATCTTTTATGGTACGATTTTGGCGTTCGATAAAATCAGAACTTTGTGGGTGGTACGGGATTTGAAACTTCCACTGTATTGACATTAGATTAACCACTTGTTGGACAAGTTTTGAGGTAAATACAGGGCCTTTATCAGAATCGATTGTCACTGGACAACCAAATCTGGGTATGATTTCATTGCATAGAATCTTTGCTGTTGTTCTTGCATCCTCTCTGGTAACAGCAAAGGCCTCAGGCCATTTGCTGAACCTATCTACTATAACAAGTAGATATTTATCTCCACCTCTGGCTGTTGGCATGTGTGTGAAATCTAGATGTAATTCCTGAAAAGGACCCTGAGCTGGGATTAGATGTTCATGTAATCCTACTCTTTTTTACCTTGTGTGTTATTGCGGGCGCAGGTCAAGCACCGACTGATTTGGGCCTGCACCATGGATGTCATATCAGAAAACAAAAAACGCTTTGCCAGTTCTGTACATGTGCGTTTAATCCCACGGTGGCCAATACCATGGAACTGTGCTATGAAGTCGGGTGCTGCGGCTTTGGGTAGCTCAACTACTCCATCTTTGGACAATAGTCCTGTGGAATCTATTGTCAATCCTTGTGACTGCCAGAAGGATACATCTTCTGGAGCAACAACTGCCTGTAATTCTAGGAGCAATGTATCACTGGGAAGTGTTGGTGCAAGAAAGAAGTGTGTCTGTGTGATGTTTGTTGTGTCATCTGTGTCAGCTGCTTCTTTCAAGATAATGTCATAAAACTGGTTTCCTTTTGCTTGGAAAGAACCATCAGTGGCATGTCCTTTACATTTAACTACAGCTAACCTAGCAGGTAACTGTATGGCCTCAAGCAAGTCAGTTATGAGGTCTGCATGTGCTATCGTCTTACTGTCAGCTGTCTGAAATCCCCGTCTCGTCCACAATACACCAAAATCATGCACCACTCCAAAAGCATACCTTGAATCTGTATATATTGTTACTTCCTTATCCTTGAACAACTCACATGCTCTTGTCAGTGCTATCAGTTCTGCTGCTTGTGCTGATCCTTGTGCTATTCTTCCTGAATCATGTATCATGTCTGGCAATTCTACCACTACATATCCTGTCATGTATGTATTATCTGTGGGCCTACGGCATGAACCATCAACAAATATGTGGCATATGTGTTCACCTTCTAGTGGTGTAGACATAAGATCCATACGTGGGGAGGTTACTGCGTGTATGAGAGGCAAACAGTCATGTTCGTCATCTTTTGGTGTGTTACTTAACCTAAGTAGGCTGTTTTGTGAATGTATGGGACCTGAGGTCGGTGATGAGTACTTAAGTCAGGTTTTGTGTGGCTGTAAGGATTATCTCATATCCTGAGAGTCGTTGTGCAGTCACATGTTGTGTGGTCAGGTTGTTAGCCTTCACATTTGAAGGAGCGTAGTTCTGCTGGGAGCGACTCCCGCAGGGTTTCGTTGACAGCGCTTCTGCTTAATGTAGAGCTCTCCGTGAGACCCTCAAAGAGGTGGGTGCTGCCATCTGGTTCAGTCCTATTGCAGTATGCGGATGACTTGTTGCTCTGTGAGAGCTGCTGGGGCATATCCATGAGAGCTACTGGGGCATATCCGTGAGAGCTCCTGGGGCATATCCGTGAGAGCTCCTGGGGCATATCCGTGAGAGCTGCTGGGGCATATCCATGAGGGCATATCCATTATTACACTATTTGATTCAGAATATTTTTTTCCTGTTTTCCTCCTCTAAAAACAGGTGCGTCTTATGGTCAGGTGCGTCTTATGGAGCGTAAAATACGGTAAGTAAAATCAGAAAGGCGGTGCGAAGCAAAGACCAAAGAAGATATTTAAGGGGTAAGACAAGAGATAGGGTGCCACAGTGTGTTCTAAAGTAATAATGAGGGACGAGGTGGCACACACGGTTCAGCACCAGCATTGTTCCTTGTTGATGTTTTGCTGGGTGTCCATCACTGTCACAAATTCTTGCTAGTAGCCCAGCCTCTTCCCTCAGCCTCTCCAGTTGTATGGAATCCAGACAGGAGTCCAAAAACCCAGAAAAATGCCAAGATTCTAAATGTTCATGGTCTCGAAGCGCGACTCAATCATTAACTTTATCCTTAATAGTGTCTGGTATTCTTCGCAAAGCACCTTTTAAACCCAAATCTCGTTTATCCGTCCCATCAAGTGGATTTTTAAATGTTGCCTACGGTCTGCAGAAACTCCATTTCAGACAGTCTTTTCAGATTCTTTTTAATGTATGCGTTTTACTGTACTTTAGTGCTTATTTAAAGACGTAAGGTATTGTTAGCGCTTTACAAATGTATACACAAAACCAGATAAATATAGATGCAGGAGTGCATACAAGCTGAAAGAACTGGAAAATTGCTTGTGGTGCAGTCTTGATCTTTGACTTTTACCTATTAAGTCTTCACACATTGCATGTTACATTTGACGAGGAACACTTTCAGGATGTTAGACGAATCCTGTAGCCTTAGCAACTTTTGTAAAGCTTCAGTTTTCTATATTCAAACAAAAAATGTAAGTCGGAAATGCTTTTTTTCCTGCCATAAATAGAACCTTACTGTATGCTTGCCAATCCTGTAAAATAAAGTGTAATAAAGATACCCTTCAATGTATGAAATTAATCTAATATAAAGCTTGCAATAAACATTTCACTTCCATAGTCCCTAAAAACAAATGTTTTTTCACATCGTATCCAAGACAGTTTACATACAGAAATCACAACAATAATATATTATTCGATTTGGTCATGTAATTAAAAGAACATTCAAGGGTCACTAGCATCCATTAATGAACGGTTCTTATTTTGTTAATTTTTTATGTTGCTGATATCTTACATGTGCTTTGTTTTTTCTCTTGTATGTTTAGTTAAGAGTATTTTATTCTGTCACTGGTTGCATTAATTTTCGGATATTTTGTGTTGTAAACTGCCCCCCCCCCCCACACAGTGGGCAGTATTACATACGGTCCTCTAAAACGGGGACGCTAAGGAGGAAAACATGCATCTGCATCTGATTTTTTTTTAAAAAGATTGTAAATACCAATTTTCACACCTGTAACGTCTTGTTTTTCAAAATGGGTAGTTATACTGATAAAAATATTCAAACATATTTCAGCACCAAGGACAGGGGAATTACATTATTTTTTATTTTATTTTTAAAACCCTAATCTAAGTAAATCCATTTCTCCATAACGAAATAACGAATCTATAAGAAATACGAATCACGGTAACGTAACGAATGCACTGAAACAAATTAACCCCTTAGTGACCGGGCTGTTTTTACGTTTCTGCGCTGTTCGTGTTTAGATCAAATTTTCTTACTCGTTTATGCAACCCACACATATTATACGCCCTTTTTCCCGCCATTAAATGGACTTTCTAAAAATACCATTATTTCCATCATATCTTCTAATCTACTATAAAAAAATATGAAATATGATGAAAAAATGGTAAAAAAACACACTTTTTCGTAATTTTAAACCACAAAATCTACAACCACCAAAAGAGACCCCGGCTAAATAGTTTCAAAATCTTGTCCCGAGAACAGTAATACCCAATGTTTACATGTACACATCACCTATGTGCGCTGAGCTCATTCCTACCGTTTTATGCTCATTATTTTTAGATGACAGCCTAGGTCCTATTTAACTAAACCCCCCCCAGACAAAAGTTATATATATTTTTTTAAATTTTATTTTTATACCAAACCTGGTCATGTTTGATCATTGGAAAGGCCATGATCAGGCTTTTCCAATGATGTCAAATAAGACTCTCCAAATGATCCCCCTATCTGCACATGGCAGCTAGGGTTTTAACTGGCCCACTGACATCCTCACACATATGGTGAGGTTGTCAGTGGGTGGGGGGAACCTGGAGGCTTGGCTGACATCCAAGATGTCAGCCCCCTCCAGGTTTGAATCGCGATTTGCAGATCCGGCAGCGAGACAGTTAATGCTAGAAACCTTTGAAAAGGGGAGACTTTCCCCTTTCCAGCGGTGCAAAAAGCATCACTGTACCTTAAATGGTTGGGGAGATAGAGGGCTCCAAAGGAGCCTCCCACTCCCCTTCCTAAATTTTCCCTACCGGCTCCTGCCGATGATGTCATCACACAGCGTGATGACATCATCGGTTCTGCCGGCCCCCAGGAAATGGCGAGGCAAGCTTCCTGCTTGCCATAGATGTCGTTGGAGCCAGTGAGGGAGGGGAGTATCGGCGGGAGGGAGGTTAGGAGCCCGCTGACGTACTATGTACGTCGCGGGTCTAAGGGAGACCCGTGGGCAGGACGTACATGGTACGTCAGCGGTCGGGAAGGGGTTAAAAAAATAATTATTTTTTTTACATTGTGCACATCTCTAATGAGTGGCTGATTTATAATGGGAGGTATAGTCGTGAAACATCTGGAGGACAAAGGTTGAACACCGGTTATAACATGTTAATGCTTAAACCTGGTTCTTGAAATTACACCGCCTCTTTAATTAGCTTCCCTTTTCAAATTTATGCCAGTCACATAATTTAAAATGACATTGCCAGAGCAGCACAAGTGGTATATAACAATAAACTTGATATAACACGTGTCATGTTTTTCACATTCAAGAGACCCACGTAGTTCAAAAACATATCTGATATAAATGTATAAAAAATATTTTAAAAATAACCCTGTAAACTATGGAACAGTAAAGCAAGTGACTATGACACCGGAGAAATAAAATGGGCCTTGATGAATAAAGTAATATACTTTCTAAACTGGTCCACTTGCTTTGTCTCTACACCTCATCAATTCAGCATAGGCTGTTGCCTATCCCAGTATTCACATTGTGCCATTTAACTGGAAAATGTATGTGTATTCTTACTAATGTGAAGTATTTAACATAGGCCTGAACATTGTACTTTGCCATCTGAAAAGTCACTTTGGTTCTCACCATTACAAATGGTATCCAACAATACTTGATATTTCCACTCCATGTCTACAATCAAGATTGTGACAAGAGGATCGGGAAACCATGCCCAGGACCAGGAAGAAATAAGGAACCACTGCGTTTTAGTATAGCAAAAGAAAGCGAAAACAATACCTTTTTAGATCAGTGGTTCCCAGGCCTGGTCTTCGAGTCCTCCTACCAGGCCAGGTTTGCCAGATATCTGAAGTACAATGCAGGTGATATGATTTGTTGCTCAGTGATTCGATATTCAGTCTGCATTTCTGGAAGGTAATCCTTAAAACCTGGCCTTTTAGGGGTTCTTGACGACCAGGGTTGGGAAACACTGTCTTAGATAATGCAAGTTACATAGCAAGTCCATCTTAAAATGAAATCTCTGGGGCTTGCTACAAATGAAACATATACAGGGTAATTCAAAGAGAATCGAAAAGTCACCGCACGTTCGGTGACTTTTCGTTCTCTTCATTTCGGTTTGTTTTGCCGATCCCATTTTGGTGACCCTGCGGTGTATTCAGCAAGCACCACAGGGTCCCCGAATTGCAGGGAAAGGCTGCCGCAAACCCGACGAAAACTAACCGCAAAACCCAGCGAATGCATGCCGAAAACCTGCAAAAACATCTGGATTAACCCACCGAAAACCACGGAAAAACCCGAGCAGGAGCCGATCACACGCAGCGCAGCCGTAGGAAAAAGCCGACACCGCAGACAAGTGAAGTGCATAAATTAGGAAAACCGTTCGCTTGAATGTTTGAAAATTGAAACGCTGTTTGCAAAGAAACTACTGAGCGAAAATGTCTGAAATTTACATATGAGGTCCAGGGAATGATAATAAAAAGGGCTGTTACAGAATAAATAAGTAAACTTAAAAAAAAAAGGAAGAAATCCAGAAAAATGCTTAAAATATCATAAAAAAATCTATAAATAAAGAGACCTTTTACTGCAGAATATTCTAATGAATGGTTTATTAGATATTGAATTAAAACGGGAATATTTTTAACATTGAAGCCTATGGGATTCGCCTAAATAAACCTGTCGCATGAAAGCACCGAATGACAGGGCATTTCGGGAACCTTTCACTGCTGGTTTGTGTTCTCTGAATAGCCGAAGCAGTGCTTTTTCATGGGGATTTCACTGCCCTCGAACAGGCACCTAACGGGCAGTTGGGCACTGTATGTGCAGGCAATTCGCCAGGATTTGGCGAATTATCTGCTCTCTGGATAGCCGAATGGCCAGGAAAGGTAACCGAACGCTGATTTTCAGCGTTCGGTTACCTTTCTCAATCAATTCGGATCTCTTTGAATTACCCTGATAGTGTTAGTATAGTAGGTGAGTAGGTGTGAGTACTTGTTAAAGGCTCATGTTCAAAGTTGATACATTGTACTCTTTGACCCAAATCCATTTAATTTGAGTCTGGCAGGGTGATCCGCTTTTTGCTTGTCCTATGCAATTTTTTTGTTCAACCAACAACTATTATCGCTTTGGCTCTTTCAAACTTCATTGGACTGTTAATTTGGTTAATTTAAAATTCAGACAATTATATTTTCTTAAACCATTTAGTGCTGTCGAATGAACTCAATAAGTAATTCATTTACCATGACCCTTGACTGCGAATGAGATCTTATCAAACTCCATGGCCAGCAAAGCTAGGGAATTCCTGTTCCTCTTATAACCCATACTTGTGTTCCGTGGTTAAGGGGTTAAATCAAAAGTAATCAAACAGGCCGCTCTGATTTAACTCCTTATGCCCTAGTTATGGGAGTTTTCAGTCCAGTGCAATGCACCCAAAAATATACTTATGGGTGTACTGACAAGAATCAAAATGGACAAAAATAATTACCTCTTGAAACTGGTTTTTCGATTTATTTTCTTTTCTTGAGGCGTCCTTTTGTTGATTTGTATTTCCTATAATTGACAAATCGCCCATATCAATTTATCTGAAAATTAAAGCACGTGTCTAGAAATTTAGCAAAAAATAATAAATTGGTAACGGCTGGGTGGAGTAGAGGTAATGTCACTGCTCTGCATGGAGAGAGCCTGTGGAGTCATGGGTTTGATCCCAGCGAGCAACCTCTCCAGTAAGTGTCTTTGGCAAGACACCTAACGGTACATACTCGCCACCCAGGACATACTTGAAAACAAGAGAAATCTTAATGTATCCTTCCTGGTAAAATCCTTTCTCAAAAAAATGCAATAGCTATTAGGACTATAGTAAAATATAAATGTATATATATCATAGGAAAAATCTGAATCTGGAAAAAAGTTAAAATATATAAGATTTTATAATTATGGAAACGTCACAAAACAATGTACATTTTTAATATCTGTGCAGCACCTAAGGCTATATGGTTAGCAAAGGAGCCTCTAACTATAGAAACAATGGATATCAAAAACGGACATTTTGACCTTCCTCTGCTTGTTTTTAAGGTTGCTGTTCTGTTTGGTTGTTTTATTATTATTATTCTTTAATTCTGGGGGTTGCTGAGTATAGCAGTTCTGTCATTGATTCAATACGCAATAGCGGCCACGTACATTTATAAACAAATGTACTCATTTCACACACCATTATATCTGCACTAGGACGATGGCTTACTCCCGAAAACACAAATGATTTTAAATCAGCTCATGCGGTACAGTAAGTGTTTACTTTAGCAGAATATTGTTGGGAATAGTAGGCAGCTCAACAACCTAGGATTACATTGCCCGGATGGCACTATTTATTAAGGCTATGATAACGCTAATGTTCCTCTTTGATGTATAGCATGTGAGACTTCAACTGATCTTGTAGAGAGCCTAAAGGATGTTTCATTGAACATTTAGTATGGCAGCAAGCCAGAATACATTTAGCCTAAGCCCAGATGACAGCTTGGTAATGAGCTAGTGATTGATGACCACTGCTTCCTTATGAAAACCTGCTTGATATGCTGGGGGGAAATGCATTGCCAGCTCTTTTCATTTCATTCCCTCTCATGTTCGTTATTTTTTACTCTCAAATAGTTACATAGACCTGTGGCTGTGCACTCACACGGCAGCGTTTACAGTGCAACGAAGCAAAATGATCACCTTTTATCAGGAAGTACTTAGGTCAATATGACAAATCTCACAGAGCAGTTTAGACTATTATTTTCTATAAAGCCTGTGATGTGTAGCAATGCATCCAAAGGAGCGTCGGAATATAAACCACTTCTACCGGCCTTCTACTGTTGTGAAATAAAAATGAGAATAAAATGGGGTCCCCTGGGATCTTTATTGTAGTTGCCCTTTAAATATGGTACTTCTGCTCAGTGCGTGTTTCACCTGAAGCACTAAAAGATACAAGATCCCTTCGGTGCCCTTTGGTTTCTCATTTAGTAGAACTTGCGTCATGAGAACTGGCTGGTTCAAATTCAGGAAAGGTCTATTGAGAGTGTATGTAGTCCAGTCTCACACAAGCCACGAATAACAAAGAGGTACGCAAGCTAAAAACACATCACTTCTCAGGCAGTGATTTATTTATTTATTTACTTATTTTTTAACTCTTTTCTTTAATTATTATTTTAGGCTTAGAAATTGAAGACCTGCTCTCATGCTTGAACAATAGGAGGGCCCTTTTGCCAGTAAACGGGAGCATCTAAAGGAAAATATCAGTCAAGCCGATAACCCTTATTAGCCCCCTGTTCAAACCCAGGCACTGTATTAACGGCTTCAATCAGAAAACTTCATAACCGCTCGCAGATACTGGCAGTGTCGCCATGCACAGCCATAATTGATGGTTTCTGGAGTCCGTAGAACCCTGAGCTCACATATGTGCGTCACACTGAGGCCATGGAAGGACACTGGGAACTAATTTGGTTCAAGTGTTCTGCAGCTCATGGCCACATGAGGTCTTGGATTGTGCCACCCTTTGCACTGTGAGATCAGGTGTATTTGTATTGTGTATGTGTGTGTATAAATATATAATGTATTTTTTGTATACACGTATTAAGTTAAATTTAAGAGTGATTTTTGCAAAAGCAAAAACTGTCTCTGAGATTCTTTCAGTAATACCATCTTGATCAGAGGATAACGAGCAATAATCAAATAACTTGCTGTTCTCCAGCTCAGCCGCTGTTATTGCCTCCCAGATAAAGTGTAGAAACCATTAATTTGCAATAACCAGCCTTGAATTCAGAGCTGGAAGCAAAGCAAGGTCAGAATAGCGCCTTGAGCCATTAACGGCTAGTGATGTTAATTTAATGGTAGGTGTGGAATAACGCCCTTCTCACTTTACTGCACAAAAGATAATATACAGGACTCTTTTATTGACACCTTGCTATGTATGAGCAAAGAAGGATGCAAAAAATTGTCTTGTTTAAATTTTGATCTTTTGTTCCAAAAATACACAAATGTACTCTGCTCACATGGATATCAAGCAAATATGCAGATTAACACAGGGAATATCGGAGGTTATAGGTTCAAGGTTATAGGCTGAGGAAACTGCTAGGGGAAGCAGCCTATTCAGGTAGGGTGATAGCTTCACAGAAAAGCTCTTAAAAGGTGAAGGGTGCATCTAGATTTCCAGTGACGGCCAGTTTAGCTCTTTTGACATGTCACAATGGTGGGTCATGTAGTTACATTGAAACACAAAGTCGCAGAATGAGTTCTACAATGTAGTAAGTTTATGAAGGTGCGTTTTGCTGGGCAGCTGCATACACTACATCTCTGTATTCAATGACCGGCATAAACATTTGCTTTATTACCATGGGGCTCAGGCAGGATTTGATTCTGTACAGGGCACCTAATTTGGGGTAAAGTTTAGATGAAAGTTTTTTGATGTGGGGGCCAAAGGATAAGTTTGGGTCTAACCACATACCTAGATATTTGAGAGCAGTGACTGTATTCAGCGTGCCATTTGATTTTGTCCTGACACATAATGGGGATGGGGATTTTGCAATTTATGTAGTTTAGGTGCTGTACCAAAGAGCATCGTTACAGTTGTCAGTATTTAGAAAAAGTTTGCCATCTTTGATCCACTTTTCTACCTCTGTGAATTGTTCTTGCAGCATGGCCTCCAGATGCGGGAGATTTGGTTTGCTGGTATAGATTACAGTGTCGTCTGCGTACATGTGTACAGTTGAGGTTTTGCAGATGTTGGGTAGATCATTTATGAATATTGTGAATGGCAGGTGGCCGAGTATCGAGCCTTGGGGTACAACGCATATGACTGGGAGTGAGAGGGAAGTGTGGTCAGAAATGGACACATATTGCGATCAATCGGATACATACAACTGAAACCAGGTTAGGGTGCGATCACCAATACCTGTGTGAGTAAATAAAAATAAATATTCCTTGGTCTTGCCTATTGTGACGAATGACGAAGGGAATTAGGCCTAGATGTTACCTCCTACAGTATTTATATCCCTGTCAAATTGGAAGTCATAATGTTGAATAGTTTCCTTTTTCTGGTCACCCAGGTCTGCTAAAACATGTATGCATTCATAGGGGAACCAACGACTGTGCAAGACATATTTAAACATTTTTTTTATATATAAACCTGTGTAGTGTTTGCAATTGTTTGATATCCACGAGACTGGAGTACTGGTGTGTATTTTTTTCCGAAGCTCAAAATATTTAACTATAAACTCTTTCACAGCATTTTTTGCTTATTTATCAAAGGTGCCAATATTTTAGCGAAGGGTATATACAGTGGGGCAAAAAAGTATTTAGTCAGCCACCAATTGTGCAGGTTCTCCCACTAAGAAAGATGAGAGAGGCCTGTAATTGTCATCATAGGTAACTTCAACTATGAGAGACAAAATGAGAAAACAAAATCCAGAAAATCATATTGTCTGATTTTTAAAGAATTTATTTGCAAATTATGGTGGAAAATAAGTATTTGGTCACCTACAGTACAGTACAAAGAAGCAAGATTTATGGCTCTCACAGACCTGTAACGTCTTCTTTAAGAGGCTCCTCTGTCCTCCACTCGTTACTTGTATGAATGGCACCTGTTTGAACTTGTTATCAGTATAAAAGACATCTGTCCACAACCTCAAACGGACACACTCCAAACTCCACTATGGTCAAGACCAAAGCGCTGTCGAAGGACACCAGAAACAAAATTGTATACCTGCACCAGGCTGGGAAGACTGAATCTGCAATAGGCAAGCAGCTTGGTGTGACTAAATCCACTGTGGGAGCAATCATTAGAAAATGGAAGACCTACAAGACCACTGATAATCTCCATCGATCTGGGGCTCCACGCAAGATCTCACCCCGTGGGGTCAAAATGATCACAAGAACGGTGAGCAAAAATCCCAGAACCACACAGGGGAACCTAGTGAATGACCTGCAGAGAGCTGGGACCAAAGTAACAAAGGCTACCATCAGTAGCACACTATGCCGCCAGGGAGACTCAAATCCTGCAGTTCCAGACATGTCCCCCTGCTTAAGCCAGTACATGTCCGGGCCCGTCTGAAGTTTGCTAGAGAGCATTTGGATGATCCAGAAGAGGATTGGGAGAATGTCATATGGTTTGGTGAAACCAAAGTAGAACCTTTTGGTAAAAAATCGTCGTGTTTGGAGGAGAGAGAATGCGGAGTTGCATCCAAAGAACACCATACCTACTGTGAAGCATGGTGGCAGAAACATCATGCTTTAGGGCTGTTTTTCTGCAAAGGGACCAGGACGACTGATCCGTGTAAAGGGAAGAATGAATGGGGCCATGTATCGTGAGATTTTGAGTGAAAACCTCCTTCCATCAGCAAGGGCATTGAAGATGAAACGTGGCTGGGTCTTTCAGCAGGACAATGATCCCAAACACACCGCCCGGGCAATGAAGGAGTGGCTTCGTAAAAAGCATATCAAGGTCTTGGAGTGGCCTAGCCAGTCTCCAGATCTCAACCCCATAGAAAACCTTTGGAGGGAGTTGAAGGTCCGTGTTGCCCAGCGACAGCCCCAAAACATCACTGCTCTAGAGGAGATCTGCATGGAATGGTCAAAAATACCAGCAACGGTGTGTGAAACCTTGTGAAGACTTACAGAAAACGTTTGACCTCTGTCATTGCCAACAAAGGATATATAACAAAGTATTGAGATGGACTTTTGATATTGACCAAATACTTATTTTCCACCATAATTTGCAAATAAATTCTTTAAAAAAATCAGACAATGTGATTTTTCTGGATTTTTTTTTCTCAGTTTGTCTCTCCGTAGTTAAAGTGTACCTATGATGACAATTACAGGCCTCTGTCATCTTTTTAAGTGGGAGAACCTGCACAATTGGTCGCTGACTAAATACTTTTTTGCCCCACTGTATATAAACAAAACATATACTGTATATATATATATATATATATATAACGGTGAAGTTGTGTTCGTCCACAAGTTCAGATGATGGAAAAAAAATGTGAATATTGCAGGATGTAATGTTGCCTGTTTTATTGGACTTAAAAAAAATGTACAAGCTTTTGATGGTCTCCTCTTCTCTGTTCTTTAGGTCAGAAACATGAATGCATCTGACCTGAAGAAGAGAGGATCTTCTTGAAAGCTTGTAATATATTTTTAATAATCCAATAAAAAAGATACTCTGAGATTGATATAGATAGATCTCAGTCACATACATAGATACAGAGAATGTGTATTTATATGGGTGAAAACCATTGATTCCATTCAATGTATAAACTATGTGGTATATGGCACCATTTAATGTTAGTATTGGGTAAAATCTCATGTAACTATTTCAGAGGTTTTTTTGTTTTATTTTGGGCCATATACTGCTGGAGCTCACCTTTACCATAAGCCCCTTTCCTTTTTCTGTATCCTGACATCTCATCATCACCCCTACCTTTGTTCTCTGATACAATATGGCTTTAGCATTCCTTTTTGTTGATCTTTGACTCTTCACTAGCACCCCCCAACCTTTTTTTGTTTTATTTATCCATTCCTTCAACCGCATACCAGTAAAAAGCTGGATCTAGCTCACACGGTAACCTCTTTGTTCAGCTATCGGTTGTGCTTCTTCCTTAATGAAAAATCTCTGCTACATTCTGTCTTGATGCAGCGTCTTCACTAACCTCCCATGCTCTATTGTATGCATTGCCTCCAACACACTGATATATTCTGTGCTTTACACTGACTGTACTTAAATCAAGGGATAGCATGAGGTTACTTGACAAATTCTGTGCTGCTTTGTCACTTGTTCTCATTCTGTTTCTGTACTCAACACAGCTGTACAATGGTAAAGCATTCACTGTCATTAAGACCTGTGCCTGGAAAATGGCAACAGATCTAGTGTTCTGGCATTTTACCTCACTCCTATAAAATGCGCTAAACAGGGCTGTCCAGCTATCTGTTCCATGTATTATCAACTTAAACAAACATACAGGTACAACAGAACTGTATCACGCGACTCTAAAGTCATAAAAAATAACAAATGATGTATTTATTAAACAATGAATTCTGGAACAGAACTACAAAATAAAATCGGTAATAATATACCACAGTGGACCGCTTAATATGGCAAATGAAAAGCTTGCTTTTCAATTATGCTGCTACAAATATATGTATAAAGAGACTATACATACGTTACGAACTTAATATGCTGAAATGTTCCATCTAGCTTTATTCTGTCAACAATTATTGTTGTCCTATAACTTATTAGGACAACTCAAAAGTCCTTTGTTTTACCTCTGTTTCTTTAGTTTTGTGGGAGTAGCAGCTCCAAGGATGTAAGGGACAAGAAATGCATGTTTATTGCATGCAGCAACAAAGGTGGAACTTAAGGAATTGGTGACTTTTGGATTCATTGTATTTGTCCTCTGTGTAAATATTCACAGTGTGCGTTTTTTGTTTCCGATGAAAGACAACGTACAAAAACACTATAGACCTGTTAGAGGTTCATGTGTCCAAAATGTGACCTGTTCGGTTCGATCAGTTCGGAGTTCAATTCGAACATTGGCAGTTCGAAATTTCGCAGACGTTGAACGCTTTGGGATGTTCGCCAAAAGTTAGAATTTTTTTTGAAAAAAGTATAAAAATTGCTTAAAAATACTAAAAAATCTAGAAATAAAGCGATTCTTTACTGCAGAATATTATAAGCAACGGTTTATTAGATTTTGAATTAAAAACTGAATATTTGTAACATTGAAGCCTATGGGATAAAACATTCTTGTTAATAAAACATCAGTCAGACACGGCCCTCTAATCAGGCACTGTAGAGGGCAGCCTGCAGGGGCCTCCCAAGGATCCCATTGAGGAGCAAGGAGCCTGCAGCCACCGGATGACAGAGCTGCGACTGTGCGGGCCAGCTGCCCGGGTGCATGTGGCAGAGACAGGCAGCGCAGGGAGGGAGCCACTGCACCTGCGGCCACGGCAGCCCCACCAGCCCCCACCAGGATCCAGGGAGCCCCTACTGACCACCAGGCTAAGGTAAGGCGACACATTTCTAAAAAAAATAAAATCCGAGGACATTTTTAAATGTCCCTGGGAACATAAAATAAAACTTATTTTTTTTCTTTCTGTACCTTGCTGAATGTATTTAATTATATATTAGATAGGGGAAGGTAAGGGCAGGTATGATATATATATATATCTATCCAGACTTGTATTACACAAACATCTTGGCAACTAATTGCCCCCCCCCCAATTTGGCTGATCCCTCCATACGAAATGTTGAACCCGTTAGAGCAGAGAATAATATATATATTCGCTGCTCTGTCGGGTTCAACATTTCTTCTGGAGGGATCAGCCAAATGGGGGGCGCATTTAGTTGAGATTGTCCACATGCCACCCCATGTGCGTATGTGTATATATGGTCTGTGGGTGGGTATATATATATATCTGCGTGTTGATATATACGTATATATAGGTCTGCGTGTTGATATAAAATTTTTGTTTCGGCTCGTTTCTTCGTAATTCGACAATTTTCATTTTGGATCATCTCGGCCGATTTCCGTTTCAGTTCGTTTCGTTTAGGCTCATTTTTCGTATCGACTTTTTTTCGTGATTTTGGACATTTTCATGTATTCGTGTGGGAAATGTTTTGCCCCATAGATATCAATGTTAGAAATATTCCCGTTTTAATTCAATATCTAATAGACTGTTTATTATTATATTCTGTAGTAAAGAGTCTCTTTATTTCTAGATTTTTTAAACCTCACAGTAATGTGTGCCGTGTTTTATGAGCATTCAGTATTATATGGGAGTACTGCTTTATGAGTAAGAGTGGTTAAAAAAATAAAAATAAACGTAAAACTCGGGGGGGGGGGGGTGACACCATGAGTTACCGCACCGGGTGACACCAACCCTAGTGAAGCCACTGACGGTGTGAAGGCACTTTCTGCCACCAAAGGCAAAATATTTGGGTGCACTGCCACTGACTCCTGTACCAGATTCATATAATTTTAATATTGGACAGCAGGGTCCAACCCTGCACTCTTCCACAATACCACAGACGGGTTACTTACGGTGTGAAGGCACTTGCTGCCACCAAAGGCACAATATTTGGGTGCACTGACGCCTGTACCAGATTCATATCTTTTTAATATAGGACCGCATGGTCCAACCCTGCACTCTTCCACAATACCACAGGGGGGTTACGGTGTGACGGCACTGTTGCCGACACTAAAGGCCCAATTTTAAAGCACCTATTGTTACTTTCATCCAAAGCCTGCATAAGTTTCACCATAATTTAGACAAAAAAAATTACTAAACTTGTTCTGTGTGTCCTAAAATGTCTTTTCATAAAGGCTGCCGCCCCAAGCAGTTGTTTATGAATATTAAAGGAAAACCGTTTACCGTCATTTGAAATGTCATTATTTTGTTTTAAAATGTTTCTATACATCCTACAAATCCACCACTTCATGGGCAGGTTATGGGGACCTCCTATGCACGATATTTGAAGGAATTTTTCGTTTTTATTTTTAACCCTTATTTCATGGAAAACTCACTGTTCCTTTAAAAACTTTTTGTCCTTGTTTCCTGTCCCCCAGGGCACTACCCGGACCCCCATACAACTTTTATGGCAAATATCTTGCATATATTCCCTCTTGGAGGGCACTCTAAAAATTTAACTTGAGTCCCATTGACTTGCATTGAGTTCGGTTCGTGTTCGAGTTCGAACTCGAACTTTTGAAATTGTTCGAATTGCGAACCGAACACGGGAGTGTTCGGCTCATCACTACTCGCCACAAGTTTGATTAGTTCTGTGTGGCAGGAACATTGAGCAGTATGTTTCTGAACATGTTACTATGGAACATCCTGATACAATCACATTGAAAACACTTTAGTTAGATTTTAACTGTTTGCTACGTCTCCTTACAGTTAGATTTTTTTATCTGGTGTATGATTATCAAGAGCATGTAAATTCATTATTTGGTTATGTTTATTTACTGTTTGTAAGTAGCAGCCTAATAATATTGACTGCAAATACTTATGCCCAATGTTGTAGCAATGTACCATTTTTTTTATTTAAAGATCTTTTTATTTTGTAAGCAAGAAAAGGTCACAAACTGACCAACGACAAATGACCCCGCAGGGCCATAGAAACTCACATATTTAGTACACTGCATAACTATATAAAAATAAAATCCCACCAGACTAGGTGAGGAAAAGAGTCTCAAAAATCTGAACAAGGAGCCTCAGTAGGTCTCAAGAAAGAAGGAAAAAAAATCTAGTCTAGAACTACCAAGGGAAGGGGTGGTGTGGGGTGTCCACATCCATCAGTAAGAGAAAAAAGGGGGAGGCTAGCGGGGGGGTCTCAGGGGGAGCAAAAGAAAAAGAGCATCTGCGTAAGGATGAGCCATCAAAAGGAAGGTCACAACCGGAAGGTCACTGGAGGAAAAATACAAAGTCTACAGACATTCAGCACGTGTCCAAGGAGAGCGAAGCCGAAGCACTATCAGCTGTACATCCCGTACCCTGTGCGAGCCTCAAAGAGTCCAGAACAGGCCGCACTTCATCCGGGGGAACCAAAAACATATGGCACATTGTCATATGTAAAAAGCAGGGTGTCGGCTGCGCCCCACCTGTACCGAACCTCCCTAGCCCATAGACAGGCCACTGCATCCCGAAACCTGTGGCAAGTGTCAAAAAAAAGGGAGGTTATTGAACAGGGACCCCGAGACAGACTCAAAGGCGATGACACCCTTAGCCGCAGGCAACGCCATCAGCTTCTGATTCAGCGGTATGATTAAGGCTAGGGTCAGACGAATGCATTTTTCACGTCTACTGTCAAAAAGTGCGTTGATGCATCCGAACGCAATTTTTCACGGAAGACGCGATAGTGGTCATACGATGCGCAATTTCGGCCATATTTTTTGACGAGCTATAAAAACAAATGGCCGGATATGTGCAGCATCTGATGTCTCCTAATCACGCACACACGCCGCTATGCCGAAGCAGCGCACTCTGTGCGTCTGTACTAGCGGTTCCACGTTCTCGAAAAAAATGCGTTCGTTTGCCGCTTGCGTTGTGTGGCCGAACTTTCGTGCGGCAGTACTTAGTATATTGGCCGTCATTGGACGTCATTTGCTGCTACTACGGCCGTAATAAAGTGCGGCTTAACGCACGTTCGCACTGCGATCGTCTGGCTCCAGCCTAAGAGTCGCTGTAGCAGAGCTCTGCAAAAGTGAGGCCGTTCCCGCTCGAGTCAATGTACCATTTTAGCTGATACAAACCTGATGTGTCCTACAGGAGCGAAATAGGCAAAGTATTTTTCTGCTACAACCTGATTATACAGTCTTTTCTAATTTATTTTTAAATCCTGCCCTTGTGCTACTTACACATCTTAAATGAGATGTTGGCATTATGGACATTCCATAGAGAAACGAATGACTATATTTAGGATTAACACTTGTTTACTGGTACGTTAATTATACATTCTATGATGTGGCTTTCATAACCAAAAAAGAAGCTATTAATACATTCTGCTTTCTATACTTTGCCTATTAGTTAGGGTAATTATAAATCCATTCCTCATTATTATTGATTTGACACATTGCTTTGAAACTGATTTTCAAGGATTACAAACCACAAAGACCTGCTTGCGTTTAATAATCATTTCTTGTTGACTTACTATGTCTTCACACATGCTTCTCAGGCCAGGATTAAATCGTCTGCAATATTTAATATCTGGCAGTGAAACTGTGTGTTAACTAACAATACCGCACATGTTACTAACCTCGCGAACAGGCAGAATCACGCCTTAAGTCCCATGACAATTTGTACTGAGACATATGCACAGGCAGCTTTGCCATGAACAGAATGCTATGTATTTCTTTTCTCTCTCCGCAGTGATTTAATAATGCAGCAATTCACCATGCATATTTATGGAGGGAAAAAAAGTTCTTATGGTCAATGGATTATCTCTTGGTTTTAGAATATGTTGCTAAATTTAGGCTTAGATTTATTAATTCTAATAGAATGATCAGGTTTGCAGAATCTACATTAAAAACATGATCTCTCTTCTGGTCTACTAGATCGCGTCACTGAATGTCTCTCCGCCATCTCTAACTGGATGCCTTTTTTCTTCCATAAACTCAATTTTGCCAAAACTGAAATTCTTGTCATTCCTCGTTCCAGGAAGAACCACTGCCACCTATCTCTCTACGCGTAAATGGAACACTCATCAGTCCATCACCTCAATCTTACGACCTTGGCGTCATTTTTGACTATGACCTTACGTACTCTCCCCACATCCAGACAGTGAAACAAATCCTGTTCTTATCAACTGGAAAACATTACGCATATCTGCCCCTTTCCGACGCAAAATGCTGCTAAGGTGCTTGTCCATGCGCTCGTTATGTCATGATTCTATTACCACAAAGCTCTCCTCATTGGCCTCCCCAAGGCCCCCTTGCAATCTGTAAAGAATGCAGCTTCCAGGCCTATATTTTGCACTCCCATCTCCTTGCATACCTCCCCCCCCCACTGCCAGTCCCTTCATTGGCTTTCTGTACCTTTCAGAATCCGATTTAAGATTCTGATGCTTACATGCAAAGCTCGAAAAAAAAAACACAATCCCTCCTACATGTCTTCATTGCTCCACAAGCACGTTACCTTCTAGATCACTCTGGTCAGCAGGCAATCTCCACCTGTCCTCTGTCTCCACCCACACCGTCAACTCTCACCTCCAAGACTTCTCAATGGCAGCTCTGGTCCTGTGGAATGACCTACCTTGCCCTATCAGACTATTCTTCCCAAAACTTCAGGCCTTTAAGAAATCCCTTAAACCCCAGATTAGCATACCATATTACTAATGCCTGCCTATCCCTCTCCTCGCCTATCCACACATCATGATTGAGGCCCTTTTCTTGTCCCCACCATTTCTGTAACACTAGTGCTAGTGATCCTGACGACCAATTAAACTTCTCTTGTCTTCCTCCACCTCAACTTCTCTAGATTTAAACTCATCCAAAAAGCAGGGACCTCTACATCTCTTGTTTCTGTCCCTGTGTCTGTAATTTTGTCTCAGTCCCCATTGATTATTGTAAAGCACTGTGGAAACTATTGGCGCTGTATAAATGATGATGATAATAATAAATAATAGCGTAGTTAAAATAAGACATTAACTAGATTTTGCATTGTAATACTTTGAAAAGCAATCATTGAGCATATCAAAGACCAATTTGCATATCCTTTGTAAACAAGATTACTGTGTCTCCTGTCGAGAGACTGAATTCTTCTATCTCTGTCCAGTCACTCTATAATACTGTATTTCAAGCTGTAATACTGTAAACAAGCTGAAAATAGCAGCTACAAACCTCAAAGTTCAAGGAGTTTGCTGCTGCATTATAACAGGCATGGGCAACACAGCGTATGGGGAGAGCTCTGGGGTCCCGCACTACTGTACAGGGATAGAATTCCATGGGATCATGATTGAAAATCCTTGTACAGTACAGATAAAATGTGTTACTGTAATTTCCATATACAGGCACTATGCCACATACAGATATTATTTTTTCTACTAGTATTTTCTGGAAGCTGCATTGATAATTATCTTATTATGATCACAACAAATCCCCATCGGCAGGATTTCTGACAAGTTTTTAATTTTTTATCTTTAACCCATTAATGTATTTGAAACAAAGGCCATTTCTGCCTGTATGCTAATCATGCAGACCCAGTATGACATTGTGTAAGATAAGGGATGCCACCTACAGTTAAGAATCGTTCATTTGAACAACATTTCTCTGAAGGATAAACAAATGCGCGAAGATCTAAAAATGAGAGAATTTATATTGTGCTAGCTTGCTTTTTTTTTTTTTGCCTCTGGGCAAAAATTCTATTTTACATTGTGTTTAATTAGTAATAACAAGATTGTCCCTAAATTGTCATCATTAAAATCAGTGTTGGCTCATCTATTAACTCCTCAAAATCCACTGGTTAATGAAAATAACACCTCTCGAATCCTTTCCCACCAATAGCAAACTAATCTCCCTCCTTTGGCATCTATATCTGCCTGCGTGAATGATGCTTCTCCCGATTCGCTTCACAAACTCTGTCTCAAGCATCCTTGTAGAACCACAGATTTATTTTATTTAGTGTAGCTAGTAAAACCTTTTGCACTGTTTATTATATATTTTCACGTGAAAATCTTTTCTCTAATAAATACATCGCCTGGCATGCTCTAACGTGCCTGACCTTCCCTGACTGCCTTCTCTGCCTCTTCTAGAGCTCTTTTATATCGGCGAGAGAAGAGAATAGGTCTGAATGATGACAAATGTCAAGTTTTAAATTGTTAATAGTCCCTTTTGTCATCCTAAAGGTGATGTGTGTCTGCAAACAGAGTACAAATCAAACTTTCAATTATATGCCGATGTATGCTTCATTTGAAGGTACCGCGCGCCGGTGAGATTTGCAGGTTAACTGCTGTCCATAAGAATATATACAATCCCTTCGTATTAAACAAAGATTCTATTTTTCCAACTACGTACGTGTTCCTCTATACATGGTTCTATGCTCCCCGCTTTCATGACCTCTACTTGTAAAGCTCACATATTTTTGGCTGAGGCTTTTAATAATTGAAATATGCCTTCATAGCCATGACTCCAAGCACACACATTGTGTTATTATTAGTGGAATCTCAATGCCATGTAGTTTTCGAATTGTACTACAGTATGTGATCTTGGATAACACAACTTCTTAACTGAAAATGTAAATAAAGATTCTGTACATGGTCTTGTTCCTAAAATAAAAACTATGCGTATTCATCAATGATTTTTATGTTTTATATGCCAAATATTTATTGATTTCACATGTGAGAATCTGAATCATTGCTAGCATTCTGTGTATAAAACCTCTAATAAAAAGACAATTCCACAGAACCCACGAGTGCTGATAATTATAGGGTTCTTGGACTTCATTTTGTCCATGGTAACACACTGAATTGGTATTAAGTGTACTTGTCATTTACACTATCTGATTCTGGTGAACGGCGTTGGTTTCATTGAAAAAGGCAAACCAGATATTTATATAAAACATTGAAATATAAACAAAACTGTTAAAAGATACTTGTGGAATTAAGCGATTACACAAAGTACAGTAACATTGTCTCTATAAAATTACTAAAAGGGAACCTGTCCTTGACAGGTACACTTTTCAGGTTGGATATCACACGAACCATAAAGATCAATGTGAAATTGCTCGCCACTCCATGTTCATCCTCCTTGGGGGTTGTTTACCCCTTAACTGCTGAAGACGTGTGGGATGTCATAGGGTTTCCCTGCAACATGCGGAGGACATCCCACACACGTCACAGGGTTTCTGCAGCCAAGGGGGTGACTTTGAAGTCCTGCCATCGTGGGACCACTCCCAGCACACACATGTCATCTTGCTGATAGCAACCGGAAGAGCCAGTTAAATGCCTAATGGGAATGGAGGTCCTTTGGACCCCTCTATCTCCTCATCCAGTGGGTCTAGGAAAACAAGAGAAGCATTGCTGGAAAGGTCACAGTCTGATGATGCCCCTCTTCACACATTAACATTGGCCGATTTTCTGAGCAAGTCCTCCACTAGTATGCAGAAGACTCCCTCAGCACTTCATCCTAGTAACGCGGTCTGGCGCTGATCGCGAACTTCTCCTGGAGGGGACTGGCATGTAAACCCTGGCTCCGGGGCCTCCCACTGATGTCATGGTGCATGTGCGTGATGACATCACAAAGGCAATACCCCCTCCCAAGCAATCCCTATGGTAGAGATACAGGGGTCCTTTGGTAACAGTACAGTAACAGGTTCCCATTTCTACTTTTTGTTTAACAAGCGTACCCCATAGATTATATAATCACGAAGTTTGGATGATAAAATGTGAAGAATTTTTTTTTTCCACATTGTAGATAGATGATTGAAATCTGAATGGAAATTCTCATTTTAATTTTTTTTACAATTTTTTTTGTTCTAGCATTCTGACAGGACATGACGTATACATATAATAATGATTTATTATGAGTCTGTCAAGCCTGCTGAAAATAAGGATATATAACGTGTCTAGGTCCTGCAATAAAACATTACTTCAAATCGCGTTTAAACATGAGTAGAACCCAGTCAAAAAGAGCTCCGCACACAGGGTGGAATGGCTCAGAAGCGAAGGGGATAATCCGTGTCATTATAAAGCTCTACAAGATTGGCCCTTGTCCGGTGACATAGACATGCTGCTGCTGACATGTCAGAGGATCGGCACGCAATTCACTGCAAGGAGTGAGCAAAGTATTGTCCTATATGATGGCTCTTTTATTCAAAGCTGTGACTCACCCCAGCAAAAGTGACTAATCAGAAAACATTTGAAAGAGAATTACTCAAAATGTTTTAAAACCTTATGCTGGTTAAAAGAATGTGCACAGTTATTGGGAGTAATTCCCTATAAAATAAATCCGATGCATGCTGGACATGACAAGTGCACTTTATTATAGACTATATAGCTACATGGTAATAAACAGCAGGTTGAAAAAAGATCGATGGCCATCAAGTTCAACCTTCCCTATCCCTATGTCTGACGTTGATCTAGAAGAAGACCAATAAAAATAAAACCCTCTTGGTGCATCCAGTTGTGGCCAAATGGTAAAAAAAATAATCTTTGATACCATAGTGGCAAGCAGATTTCTCCTTTGATCAACAAGTAAAGCATTACAATATTAATTTGTATGTCTGTTTATCATATTTTACCAGGAAAGCAGCCAAACCTTTCTTAGAGGCAACAACTGAATTGGATAAAACCTCTTTAGGAAGAAAATTCCATATTTTTATTGTTCGTACTGTAAAAAAATCCTTTTATTTGCAGCTGCAATTCCGGTGCTTTGTGTTTCGGCACATTATGGCTCAGATTGGCGTTTTTTGTTTCACCGAAAATATGGCGAATTCACTATTTAGTGAATTGTCAACATATTTTGCTGAAATTGCAGTCGCCGAACCACTTATCGGACATCAACGATAACCGCCGAATTGCGCCACATTGGGGAATTCCACCAAACTCTTAAAAAATACTGTAAAAAAAGTCTCATTCATCTAATAGGAGATAAAATCAATAAAAATGTGTCCAAATAATAAAAAAGGTCTGTTACAAAATAAAATGGCCGTATTCCATTGATGAGGCTAACATGGAGACGGTAAGCAGGATATAGTGCGCTTGTAGATTTTCCTTACCGTCCCCAATTAATTCCTGGGAAGGTGCTATCTCCGCACCTCGCCCCGGAACGCAGCGCTAACCTCCCTGATAACCCACATTAGCGCTTCCACACCACAGCAAGTATCAGCTCTTGGAGTCCACAAGACTACATGGAGGCTTGTGCTTCCGGGCCACGAGCTCTGCACGAGCTTGCTCGCACAAGATCTCGCACACTGCTAAGCGAAAGCATAGGGAGACTAGGAACTATTCTACTACCAGCGACAAGAGGCGGATCGGGCCACCCTTTTTGCCGTAAGATGGTCTGATGAGTATGGAATTTTTAGGGGGGGTTGGAAGGGTGTTGAATGATTTTGCATTTGCAGAATCATTTAACACCAGCTTTCAGGAGATGTTACGATTATGGCTTGTGCGCCCCAATTGGTAATTTGCGCCTGCACTTTTTAATACCTAACTTATCAAAAATGCTAAAAATTGATTGCGCTCCCCATGTTAGGTATAGGAGACGTTAAGTACAGTAAGCTTGCGCAAGCTGCGAAGCGCTAACCCTTTTCACCCGACCATACCGTCAAGATTGGAATATCAATGCCAGAAGTTAAACGTCACCTAGAGCTCCTGATTATATATCTAGACGCTACATTAGCACCAACCATGGAATAGAACCCTAAAATGACTTCTAAAAAAAATACAAAATATATGAAAAGGGTCTTTTAAAAAATAAAATAAATATACTAATAATACATACAAAAATATATATTAATAAAAATGTTTATGCAAAAATTATAAAGAATAAAGGGTCTTTAAAAAAATTAAAGAGATATTACTTTTTTTTTTACATGTAAGGCTATGGGATTTGTCTGTTTAAACCTGTCAAATTGAAACACCAAAAATCAGGGCATCTTGCCAGAATTTAGGTGCAATTTGACATTCTGTGAATAGAAGACACGATAGTCTTCGGCCGGGGTCAGACGAGCGTTTTTAGGAGTGGACGGAACGTCCTTGAGAGTAGACATTCCTTCCACTCTGACGCCCGTCTGGCCGCCTCGTTGAGTGCAGTTAGTACACACAGCGCTGCAAGGCTCGATCCTCCTATGGAGTATTGCGTTTTGCAGCCCCGTCGAATACACGTCGTAGCTCTTTGACGGGGAGGCTTGCTGCACATCCACACCACGTCGCCTGTAGAGTGTGCAATTCATGCGCACGCTACAGCGTGTGGCCGGCTTGGTAGAAGCGTCACAACGCTGCAACTGATGCCGGGAGGCACGTCCGTATGGGTGCACGTAGTGCGCTCGTCTGACCCTTGTCTTCCATGGGAATGTTTCAGGGCTGCCGAATGCTGCCTAATTTTGGCAAAATGCACAGTAGTTTGCTGTCATTTCGCCTATGTTTAGCATATTGACAGAATAGTGAATAGATGAACTGCCCCGAAATTGCACCGAATGATGAAATTTACCGTTTGGTGCAATTGGGGGGCCAATTCGGAGGTTAGTGAATAGCCTCTTTAGTGTGCTCTATTCCAGCTTTTGATATGCCACTGCAAGCGGATTTAAATGGCTGGGGAATAACTAGTTAACCAGATAAACTTTGGCTGTCAGTGATCTTAGAAAGCCTTTTGAAGGGCACAATCTTGCACTTATGCTTCTTTTTTTGGGATTCATTGTCTAAAGAAACCATGAAACATTACGAATCTGCAGATCGTTTTAAACGATGATTTATTTATATAAAGATCGGGGCTCCACACAACTAGGCAAGTCTATTTCCAATTTTGTGTACGTTCTAATTTTGCAGTGTGTAAAGTAAGCATGTTTACAAGGCAGCATTCCAAAAAAAAGCTAAATTTAGCCATAATTATCTAAACCACCCGATTCAAGACTACGAGATACAGCTTTTATTCTAAAAAAATAAAAGGAGCTGAATCGAAATAGATTCTAAATAAAATAGAATTAACGGAGTGAATTGAAGTGACTAGCCATTTTTGTGGTTAATTCTGTTAGCTGGGTTTATAAAAAGACCTCCAATTATATGTTTGTTTTGGTGCACCATTTAGAAGATGAATTTTTAGTAAATGCTTTCTAGCCAATTATGCTGTGCCCATTAAGCTGAGGCTATGTATGCAAGCGGTTAAATCTGCCAACTAATACGATCATTAAATGCTAAAAACAGGGATTAAATCGGCAGCTTGTTAGGGCTTTCAAATGTTGTCTATTTTATAAAATATTAAAATAATAGAGAATTAATCTCAATGGTCACTTGCTTGTATTTTATACATACTCTTCTCCGAAATACTTATATTATTTATTCATTGGTCACAATAAATTACTGAAAATTGTATCTTCATATCTTTTCATTTTAACAGCAATGCAGACAGACTGTGCTTATTTTCCCCTTATTAATCTAACGTTACTTTAACCATATTTCTCTTTTGAAAATCATATGTTCCAGCATGGAGGCCGCCTCGGAATTACATCTTGGTTTTGAAACTGCTATGGATCACTGGTAATTTCTACCTATATAGCCTGGTCTGTCTGTCACTGTGGAACTCTTAGATTTTTGGGGTCATTTGATGCCTGCCAGGTGCCAACAACTTTGTTCCACAGCTTTACTGTCGCTGCCTATATTTTAATTTGGCTTATTGTTGTGCCTTGTACTGATTTCCTGATATACTGACTCCGGCTTGTCTTTTGATTATTCGTCTCCCTGTAATTCTGACCTTGGTTTGTGTATTCATTTTTCCGAACTCTTGTTTCATTTTTATTCTTCTCTAGTTGGCAAGATTCTGTCAACCCAGTTATCGCAAGGACTGGTATAGTATTAGTCATAGGTATCTTTATCTGTCATCCTGCTGCTTATCTTTGCCTCCGGATCCTCCTTGCATTTGCATAACAGAAACTTGGCACCAACTGCATTTTGGGATGTTGAAAGCGCTGTCAGCTTTCCATTGTGTTTGATGCATGTGATTGTTTAGAGTGTGTATGCTCTACGTCCTAATCTTTACAGGCTTTGCTGGAAATGTTTTGCATGTTTACAAAAAATGCTTATCAGAGTTTCAATGATCAACATGATGCATAGGCTTCGTATCTTGACCCATAACGGTACGCTATGCCTTTTTATCTGGTGGCATTCCATTTGAAGAGATATTTTAACCAATCAGAGTGTGAGATTAAGTTTTATTTAACACTTAAACTCACACTCCGTTGATCATAGGCTTGTGCACCGATTTTTTTTTTTTTTTTTTTTTTTTTTTTTTTTTTTTTTCGGTTCGTTCGGATTTTGTAAATTTTCGTTTTGACTCGTTTCGTCCGATTTCCGTTTCGGTTCGTTTCGGTTTGTTTTTCGTATCAACTTTTTTTAGTGATTTCGGAAATTTTCGTGTTTTTCAGAACGTCTGTTCTCCTCGTTTCAAAGTGTCTATTCGTTTTGACGTAAACTAATGGTTTTTCGGATACGATAATTCTATGATACGATAATTCTGCCGATTACGATAATTCTGCCATTGCGATTTCTCATGTTTTACAAGAAGGATACATTGAGATTTCTCATGTTTTACAAGAAGGATACATTGAGAATTCTCTGGTTTCCCGGGAAGGATACATTGAGATTTCTCTGGTTTTCCAGGAAGGATACATTGAGATGGGAATGATACAAAATTTAATTACAGAATCAGCGATATAAATACGATGTCCGAAATTACTGAAATGGAACCGAAATCAGGAATGGAGCCGAAATCACGAATGAAATGAAAATGAATTTTGATTTTACACATTTCTAGTCCATTCGAAAACTCCAAAAAGTTTTCGTTTCGGCTCGAAAATTTGTTTGGATCTGCCGTTTCGGATCTGAAAATATGCGGAAAATCGGCCGAATCCGAATGCACGAATTGGGAAATTTCGTAAAGATTCCGAAACCCGAAACGCACATCCCTAATTGATCATTGTGAGAGTTAGCCCTTTTGTATGACCACTGTAACTACCATATGACACAAGAGAATGCTGGCTACCATTTGGTAGTCATCTAGCAACAGCCTGTAAAAGTAGGGTATGCATTGTAAGCTTGCACCTGGTAGGAAGAATGCCCACTGTCCCTCCACCATAGCGTGGGGATTTAAACTGCTGTTGCAGATAGCTATAACAATCAGATGTCCTGACTATCATCTGGGGTTTGTTGGCAGATTTATTCTTCGACCGAGACCTTCGATAGCTCAGCTGGTAGAGCAGAGGACTGTAGTGGATAGCATTGTAGCAATCCTTCGGTCGCTGGATCAATTCCGGCTCGAAGGAATAGATTTTGGGATACTAAAATGGTGTACGGCTTGAAGGAGAAAAGTTACCAGGAAAGGCTTAATGATCTTAACATGTACAGCTTGGAAAAAAGACGAGACAGAGGAGATATGATAGAAACATTTAAATACGTAAAAGGAATCTACAAGGTAGAGGAAGGGAGTATATTTAAAAGGAAACAAAGTAGCAAAACAAGAGGTCATAGTCTTCGATTAGAGGGGCAAAGGTTTAAAAGTAATATCAGGAAGCATTATTTTACTGAGAGGGTGGTGGATACATGGTACATGGTAGAGGCCAAAACAGTGATTTGAATTTAAGCAGGCATGGGATAGGCATAAGGCTATCCTAAATAAAAGATAAATCCAGGTAAAGTATCCATGTAATTGGACAGACTAGATGGGCCGAAAGGTTCTTATCTGCCGACATTTTCTATGTTTCTTGTATATAGTACAGTACAGCTCACATCGTCCAAGATGTGCACAAGGATGGATACTCACAGATCTGTGCCATGGTCTTGGGCATGTGATTGTTGCAATAGAGACCAGGTGCTTTGTGCAGCTTCAGGTAAGCGACAGTTGAGTATCAAGCAATCAGGCCCGTCTTTAATATTGATTGGACCCTGGGTATACATTTTCTTGCCCCCCTCCCCTAAAGCTCATATGATACATATACATTTTATTGTACCATAAATTATGCCATACCATAAAGTGCATTTCAGAAAGATCACCTATCCTCAAGTGCCGTGCACTTTATATCTCCTGTAAATCCACGAAGATGCCAGCACTGCAAGGTTTTATTTTTCTCCAAAAACAATATAAATTTATTAATCCGTATTATAATCCATGTTTCAGTTCCTCTTGGGAACTTTCATCAGGAAAATATTCACAATTATATCTCATGTATTTATAACAATATCAAATACGTATTTGATATTGTGGAAAATAGCAACGTAGCGCCGGCGAACAATAGTCCACTGGAAAGCGAAGAAGTACGTACTACATGTCCAATAAATGGAATATTCCATATCTTCAGGGATATCCCCCTTTTTTCGGTAGAGGTAGCACAGCTGACTACAAGAGAGAACAAAGAAAAACCAAAAATTGTGCAGTATGTCGCTCCAATATGGGTGGATATATTATAGGTATTAAACTCACAATTTCATGAGCCAATCACCTGGCTCTGGGGCGAAGTGCTTTATGGGTCTTAATCAGGATCTTCAGGTGCCCATCTAACCCCTTCTGGGATCCAATTGATAGTAGACAGGATGCCCCTGTAATATGCAGAATATATCGGGGATACCCCTAGTGCAATCTTGTATAGCAAGGGTAAATTTAAAATAGAGCTAAAGTATAAAAACTCACATATTCATGAGCCCCTATGGCTCCGTGAAATACGCTCAGGGGATTGTAAGGAATCCCCCAAACCTTCTTGAATCAGGATAAGGCAAAATCAGCAGTAAAAATAAAAACATTTATTAACACAATACAATATAGCTATTATATAAATACATATATTGTAAATACATGAGCTATAATTGTGAATTATACATTTACTTGATGGTGGACTTTTTTTCTATGTGACCCATTTTCACAGTGCACAATAAAGCAAAGGTATAAAGTGTGAAAACACTAATCCGATGAAATGTTTCTACGATCAGCTCTGGACGAATTAAAACTTTAATTTCCCATTCAGGCATAAATCTATAGCATTGTTTTGACACAAATTTAGAATCCGTACCATAGCATCCTACATTTATTGTGAGAAGATTAGAATTGATCGCAAAGCGGAAAGACACTAAGCGAACTGCTGTAGCCTATTCCATTGCATTAACCCTTTTCTCCTGGAAACAAGCCTGGTATGAACACCGGCTTTATTGCCTCTTTAGTTTCAATGTAGCAGGTCGGCAGCTGAATGACTACATTTCTTGGGATAAATCAATACTTTCGTCATTAGCTATTGTTGATGGTGTTTGTCAGGTTCACGCAGTACCATACAACCACATAGGATGGTATATGTTTAACCTTCCATATGACATCTTCAAACCTAATGCTCTTAGCAAGCTGTTGTTTCCAGATGGAAACCGTAAATAAGAATATTATATGCTTTTGTATTATAGGTCAGATGGCATGCAGAGGAAAGAGTGGAAAAAAAGACACTAATTATTACCTTTGTTATGAAAAATATGCTGATGATAGGTTTTCAGTTTAAGATGTACAGCTACAGACACATGAATAGCGCTTGATCTTTTTTTTCTTTGTGCTTGGCATCGTTGTTAATGTGTAGTGATGGTTTACCTGAAATGATCTGAAGAATAGCGTAGGTGGGATGATACGTGCATAATTACATAGCAATTTTTAAAGCATGCATTTTGTTCTTTTTTGTTGTAAAATGATTCATTATTTGAAGTTTGAAGAGAAGTTTAAAGAGGTGCAAATCTTCTTTTTATTGTTTATTTGCATAAAGCAACCTGCTCTTGTTCATGGAAATTTCAGGTTATTTGCTCACGTGCCTGTACACTGTTGGATATTCTAGACATTCTTGAAAGACTTCATCCACCTCTCTGCACGTCTTAAAAAAACAACAAAATAAAAATGTAAACTGTAAAATTCATCTACTAAATAATGATGTGATGAAAAAAATAGAAGGATATAGAAAAATGTGATGGAGGTAATGCAGAAGTAGACGTAACCACCAAGCTGAAGATTGTGTAAGGAGTGTAAAGAGACCTACCAACAGTGCATCATTTTTCACTCGTTCTTAGAAGTTTTTTTGCTCCAACTTTGACACCGTGACTTAAGGCATTTTCTAGGAAATCTTGATATATGTGATGCACACATATATCTCACCAACATCTCACCCTTTTGTTGCCGTGGCCATGTGGATGCAGGTCTACTGTCGGGTCATTTTATGGGGGTTGGTAGACAGAGCCCAGGTGGTGGGGATGTATGGCACAACAGGCTAGTTATGGTGCAAATCAGGCTGTTTATTGGCATACGCATAATCCAGGTAGAACAGCACAAGGGAACTCATGATGTGGAGGTAACAAGAACAGGTATCTCGATGAGGAACACAGAAATGAGGCAATGAACACAAACAAGCAAAGGCAGGTATGCAAAAATTTAGTGCAGGTAGCACTATAAACTGATGATGTCCAGGCACCCCTGGGGGGGCAACTCTTTCAAATAGGGAAGTCCAGAGAACAGCAGGTAGGGTTTTGCAAGCACTTGAGTATTTCTTCAAGTGGGGCTGGTGGGTAGGTTATGAGCTGTTCGGTTTGATCGGTTCGGAGTTCGATTCGAACATTGGCCGTTCGAAAGTTTGCGGATTTCGAACTTTTTGGGACGTTCGCCAAAAGTTCGAAAAAAAAATATGAAAAAAAGTATAAAAAATACTAAAAAAATCTAGAAATAAGGAGACTCTCTACTGCAGAATATTATAAGCAACGGTTTATTAGATATTGAATTAAAACGGGAATATTTTTAACATTGAAGCCTCATGGGATAAAACATTCTAGTTACTAAAACATCAGGCAGACACGGCCCTCTAATCAGGCACTGGAGGAGCATGCGGCCGCCGAATGACAGAGCTGCGACTCTGCGGGCTAGCCACCTGGGTGCATGTGGCAGAAATGGGCAGCGCAGGGAGGGAGCCACTGCACCTGCGGCCACGGCAGACCCCCCCAACCAGGTCCAGGGAGCCCCCACTGACCACCAGGCTAAGGTAAGGCGACACATTTCTAAAAAAATTAAAATCAGAGGACATTTTTAGATGTCCCCGGGAACATAAAATAAAACTTTTTTTCTTTCTCTACCTGGCTGAATGTATTTAATTATATATATTAGATACATTCAGCCAGGTAGAGGGGGGTGGCATGTGGGCTGCGCGGGGTCTCAGGCAGTGGTTTGTTTTTTTTGTGTATATTCTTAGCAAATTTATAGGGGAAGGTAAGGGCAGGTATGATATATATATATATATATATATATATATAGATAAGATATATATCTGTATTCTTATAAATATATATATCCAGACTTGTATTACACACACATTTTGGCAACTAATTGCCCCCCCCCATTTGACTGATCCCTCCAGAAGAAATGTTGAACCCGAAAGAGCAGAGAATAATATATATTATTTTATATTTTTATACTATTCTTATTAAATTAACAGTAATTTTTGATGTATTTTATTCAGTAGAAACTTTTTTTTGCCTATATAACATGTGCTTTGTGAAAATAAATCGGTTTTGTGTGTACATTTTAATTTAGTTAGTGGATTCCTGTCCAGTGCGGTAAGAAGCAAACGTAATGCAGTGTAGACCCGCTGCGAGGCGGAGCGGAGTGAAGTCAAGCCTGCAAAATGTTTGCTTCTCTTCGCTTCGCTACGCTGTGCGTCGCTACACACTCAGTGTGTCTCAGCCTTTATTCCCGCATCTCTAGCTTACCGAATCAGTTTGTATACTTGTTACTGACCCTGCTTCTTCTGAGGACCCGATCTGTTGCCGACTTTGCCTGCCATTTGACTATTCTCTCTGTGTATTCCCTGCCTGTTCTGTTTGCTTACAGTTGCTACTGGTGTGCGCCGATTCTCACCATATACAGTAGCGCAGTACAAGTGCCTAAACATTGCTGACCCGGTTTGTTATAGCTGCTGATGTAACTGAATAGATCGGGGATCTCTTCTGCATTACCAAAACCTCCACCACTGCACTCTTCCACAATACCACAGAGGGGTTACGGTGTGAAGGCACTTGCTGCCACCAAAGGCAAAATATTTGGGTGCACTAACGCCTGTACCAGATTCATATCATTTTAATATTTGACAGCAGGGTCCAACCCTGCACTCCTCCACAATACCACAGAGGGGTTACTTACGGTGTTAAGGCACTTGCTGCCACCAAAGGCAAAATATTTGGGTGCACTGATGCCTGTACCAGACTTATATCATTTTAATATTTGACCGCAGGGTCCAACCCTGCACTCTTCCACAATACCACAGAGGGGTTACTTACGGTGTGAAGGCACTTGCTGACTCCAAAGGCATAATATTTGGGTGCACTGATGCCTGTACCAGATTCATATCATATTAATATTTGACCGCAGGATCCAACCCTGCACTCTTCCACAATACCACAGAGGGGTTATGGTGTGACGGCACAGTTGCCGACACTAAAGGCCCAATTTTAAAGCACCTATTGTTACTTTCATCCAAAGCCTGCATAAGTTTCACCATAATTTAGCCCAAAAAATTACTAAACTTGTTCTGTGTGTCCTAAAACGTCTCCTCTTTTCATACAGGCTGCCGCCCCAAGCAGTTTTTTATGAATAGATTAAAGGAAAACCGTTTACCGTCATTTGAAATGTCTTTTTTTTTTTTAAATGTTTTTATACATCCTACAAATCCGCCACTTCACGGGCAGGTTATGGGGACCTCCTAGGCACGATATTTGAAGGAATTTTTTGTTTTTATTCTGAACCTTTATTTCATGGAAAACTCACTGTTCCTTTAAAAACCTTTTTTTTTACTTTTTGTCCTAGTTTCCTGTCCCCAGGGCACTACTCGGACCCCCATACACCTTTTATGGCAAATATCTAGCATATTTGCCCTCTTGGAGGGCACTCTAAAAATCGAACTTTCGGGTCCCATTGACTTATATTCAGTTCGGTTCGAACTCGAACTTTGAAATTGTTCGAGTTCGAATGCGAACCAAACATGGGGGTGTTCGGCTCATCCCTACTGGTGGGACACATGGACTGGAATGTGACCGAAAAGGTACTGCCAGGTTATGTTACAGCAGGAGCAGCTCTGACTGACACAAACCTTTTGTGGCCCTCTTATGGTCCTGGGCATGGATCCTGACAGCTACTTTTATGTTGGTGAAGGCCGTGTCATTTCTTTTTGTATTGTAGGTTCACCTACATTTTTTGACCTCTGCTCTTTTGTCGCAACTTGCCATAATTTTCTCATGCCTCAGCACTAGTTTGATTAGAGACGTGTCATGTCGGACCTGGACATATACTACACTCAGAATCCACTGGACTCTGCCCGTAATGATGTTCATTGTTCCTGAGTTTCGTGGTTTGATTTGTTAGACCCGGATACATATTAACTATTCCGCTCACGGGCATCCTGCTCTGGTATGTTTTATGACCTCTTCTTTGTAGCAAGACTGGATCTCGAGCCTAGTTCTATTTATTCCTTTTAAGCGGGAACCCAGCCAAGTAGGGCCGAGTAACACCTTCACATTTTTCCCTGTCTTTGCTAGGTTGTTAACGTATACCTTTCTGAGTGATCCCTTCAGTCTATGAACGGGTTTCATGGCTATTACTAATGATCATGGAATGTAGAAGAATATGTGTTGTAAGACCAAAAAAATACCCAGATTTTTCCTAAAGCATTGTATTAATGCATTTAATTTATTGAATTCACTACAAATCCCATCTAAAATACTTAACTCATATTGTGTCTATTTAAAGACACTTGTATAGCACAAGAAAAATGGAGGTTTTTTATATATTTTTTTTACTATAATGTAAAAACAGAAATCGTTTCTGGCATGCGTGATTGATTTGACACATGTTCACATGGTGAGTATAAGGTGATGTCTTAACATCCGAGAGGAATTCAGTTTCTGAAAACTGTACAAGCCATTGCGGATAATACAATTTTCATGCTGTAAAACTGTAGCCAGTGTATCTGATGTTTCTTTTGTGTTTCTTGTGCTGATACACTCAAATTATGCATGGCTTCATCCCAGCCACAGGCTTACACTTGGCCCACTGTCCAGCAATGGAAATAATCCAAGAAAATGAGCCAAAGCAAAGATCTAGTCTTGCCATTTTCTGTAACAGGGAAAACTCCTACCATGTAATTCTAGCAATCTGAATGTTTCCACAATTGTAACAGAAACATGTTGAAAAATCAGCAATTATGTATAGTTTAATGAATATGTATGCTGTCTAACAAAAGACGTGCAGGTTTTCAGTTCTTCTACACTTCTATCCATCCATAATGGAAATGTAAGATCTGTAATATCTTTGAACAAAATGAGTCTTGTTTTTTCTTATTTTTTTTTGTGTCACAACTGCAGATATTTTGTCATTTTGATCAATGATTAATCCTTTAATTTGGGTACCATGTTTACGTAATAAATTAAAATTAGCATGCATCTTCTAAAGAAAAACCTCTAAAAGGGTGCTATAATAAAAGTGGATTGCCTAGGTTAAAATAGATGCAAGACATTTATTTAAATGCAGCATATTAGGATGTTTTAGGAGGGAAATTAATTCTCAAATCTCAATCAGAAACAGACACCACCCCACCCCCTCACTATATTGTACAATGTATCAAATTGATTACCAGACTGAAAACACCTGGTGTTATGCCAGTTTGTGATCAGAGGTCATTTAGAGTTGATAATCTTTCCACGTACACATTAGTTTTTAAGTCAATATCTAATAAACCGTTGCTTATAATATTCTGCAGTAAAGAGTCTCTTTATTTCTAAATTTTTTAGTATTTTTTTAAGCATTTCTATACTTTTTTCAAACCCGAACCGAACACGCCAAAAAGTTCGAAATTTGCGAACTTTGGAACTGCCAAAGTTCGGGTCGAACTCCGAACCGTCCGAACCCGAACAGCTCATCCCTACTGATGATACTGTAGACACCACAAGGTCCGTTTTTTTTGACTGATGTAGATGGTAAATAAAATGAATATGTAAAATGAAAAAAATTGATACATGATATGAAAAACCATTTTGTACGTCAAAAATTCTGGACGTCAAAAATGCAGTCCGTCTGACTACGTTCCATCACTCACACACAAAGCTACGCGGACGTGGCGCACTCTGTGCGTCCATTCTAGCGGTTTGACTCTCTTGTCTAATTGCGGCCAGTGCCACGTGCGTTGTGCGTGCGCAGTTCGGTGCGGACGTACTACGTATTTGGGATCATAATTTTATGCTATAATGGACGTTAAAATGTGCAGCACCAAGGACAGCACCCGCCGAACACAGCCAGACTGAAGAAAAAAAAGCTGCATTTGGCAAAGAAAAAAAGCCTAGTCTTTTTTAAATATGCACCGAATGGCATTGTATGTTGCTGTCCATGGCCTGTGGTGCTGAATACTACAGATTCAGCACCACAGCCAATGGATAGGGACGCGGTGGTGAGTCTAAGTGAAGCAGTATAATTACTTGATTTGTAAAATCAAAATCAATTTGTTATATACCATTTAGTTTTCGTTCCATTTCGGACTAAATCAATTTTTTTATTTCAGAAGTGCTCGGTATAATTTTGTCCTGATTGCGACACGGAACGAAACAAAATGCACATATCTACCCTTAAACTTAACACTCAGAATAGGGTCCTATGTGGTTTTGTTTAGCATAGGGATATAGGATTTAGTGTGCAGATGGCACATTTGGTTTGTTCCTCATATGATACGGGGCTGAATGCCAACAGTGTAGGCTGGCCCCCAGTAGTAGTGGGAGTTGAGTGCAGGACAGATTTTGTGTGTTTATAAATCTAAGTTACACCACCATCTGTTCAAGTCGTTTCACAGGACTTTTATCAAGACATATATGTGTACATACACATAAATATTTAACCCTTTTATTACTATAAGCCTTCTGTTAAAAAAATATACCATAATTTTATAACCTAGAGTGCATAGGCTACAATTAAAAAAGATAAAATAGGATTTTCTCCACAACAAAAAAAAGAAGATTGTTATTTATTAGTCAGGAGATTTAAAAAAATTTTGGAAAATTTGTAATTATTCATTTATCCAGCTAGAAATGTAGGGCTATATTACAAAGCTGGTGCTAACTCAACCAGAGCCATTATAAACTTACTAGAGCCATTATATTCTATGGGGTTAAGTTTACAACAGGTCTGGTTAAGTTAGCACTAACTTTGTAATACTCCCTGTAGTTGGGTGAAGAATTCTAGACACCAAATGCCAGATTTTGACTGAACTGTTAACAGGGAGCCGCTAAGGGAAAAAAATTGGTGAGAGCCAATAACCCATGGCAGCTCCTGATTATTGAACATCACAACTGAGCCGTGGTCTCAAACGCTCGAGCCATAAACCTAGGGAGCCACTGATACCGGACACAGTGCCAGAAATCAACCCTAGTCCTCTATGGCAACAGGAGTTACAAAGAAAACACTTCAACCCAGCTTTAAATTAATTAGTAAAAAATTATATATGTCAATAGTATTCTTAACCCAATCCTTACCATACATTTCATTGAAAACATTAAAACATTTAGGCTATGAAGCCCCAATTACATCTCTTTTTAACCCTTTCGCTGCTGAGGCTTTTCACACCTCTGTGCTGAGGTCATTTTTACCGCTTTCGCTCATCATGTTTAACCGTGTTTTGTAGCCATATTTTGATATATGACCCAGACATATTATATATCGTTCTTTCCGGCAGACTTGGCATATTCATAATATGTCATTATTATATGTATACGTTATGTCATGTCTGTATATTATAACAAAAAATGCAATAAAATTTGAATTTTCAATAATTTATTATGTGTAAAGTGTTTTTTTTCACATTTTAACATGCGATCGTTTGCGGTTATATTTTGTATGGGGTGCGCTTGTTAAAAAAAATAGAAATGGGGTCTTGTTACATTTTTGTTTTTGGGGAAAATTTCGCTTTTTTTAACAAACGCACCGCATACAAAAATCGTAAGTGCAGCATTATTGTTCACATTATAATTGAAATGGGAACAATATTGCTGCATTAACAAAACAAAAACAAACAAAAAAACTTGTTTATTTTTTTTTAAATATTTTTATTTTTATTTTTTATTTTTTAAAAAAAAAAAAAAATCATGCTCATGTTTAGTATCCTTGGAAAGGCCATGCTCTGGCCGATCCAACGATATCAAACATTAAACCCTAGCTGCCACGGATCGGGAGATAGGGGGTTCATCTCCACCATTGGTGGCAGCTAGGGGTTAACTCCAGGACTGGCGTCATCGTGCTATGCATGATGACGCCAGTCCTCAGGGGGAGTTCCTGGAGACTTGGCCGACATCCAAGATGTCGGCCAGCTCCAGGAGAGGATCACGATCCGGCGCTTTTCAGCGCCGGTTCGTGATCCGGCTCCCCAGGGGTTAATCACAGCCACCATTTGGAAGGGCAGGCTGTGCCCTTCCAAACGGTGCCTGGATTAACCCTCTTCCCCCCCGGCGATCGGGAGGGAGAGAGGTCCGAAGGACCTCACCCCCCTCCCTTTCAGGTGGTTCCTCCGCACATGTGGGGGGGCGCCTGAATTAGATGTCAGCGCGCCGTCGCGATGACATCTAATTGCTCTGCCGGGGTCCCGGAGTGCTGGGCTGACATCCAAGATGTCAGCCCGCACCGGGGGGCGCAGCAATCCGCCGGAATCCGGCGGATTGCTGCCTCCTGTGCATGGACGCGCTCAGCGCATCCATAGCACAGGAGAACCACTTGGCTGGACGCGCTGAGCGCGTCCATAGCAGCTAAGTGGTTAACTGGTGTTTGAAAAAAATCTAAAGCAATGTTATTTTACACCTCAGGATTAAACATTCACAGGGTTATTCAGAGAGCGGTGAAAAGCAGGAGAATAACTGGAGAAGTGAAAATTCTAGGTCAAAATAGCCAAACCAGAAAAATTCTCCCATTTAACTCACTTTCCAAATTGGCTATTTGGTCTAGATTGTTCTCTTCTCCTGCCAGTTCTCCTGGCTTTCACCTCTCTCTCGGTTGTTCAGAGAAAGGTAAAAACCAGGAGAATGGCAGGAAAAGAGAACAATCTGGACCAAATAGCCGATTTGGAAAGTGAGATAAGGCTAGGGTCAGACTAACGCATTTTTCGCAGCGACCGTCAAAAAGTGCGTCCGAACGCATTGCCGTACTTTTTAACGGATTGCGCGAAAACGGTCATACGATGCGCATTTTTGTGCGTGATTTTTTACGGATCCAAACCAGGAAACTTTGGGTGTCTGGACGTTATGTTGGCCGGACATGAGCAGGGTCTGACGTCTCCAAATCACGCACACACGCCGCTAGTGGACGCAGCGCACTCTGTATGTCCGTACTAGCGGTTCTGCTTTCTCGAAAAAATGCGTTCATTTTCCACTTGCGTTGCGCAGCCGGACTTTCGTGCGACCGTACTTCGTATATTGGCCGTCATTGCCCGTCATTTGCTGCTAGTGCGGCCGTGATTAAGTGCGCCTTAGGCTAGGGTCAGACTAACGCATTTTTCGCGTTGTCCGTGAAAAAGTGCGTTCGAACGAATGGACGTATTTTTTCACGGAATACACGATAGCGGTCATACGATGCGCATTTTCGTCTGTGATTTTGTACGGATCATCAATAAAACACTTTTTGCGTCTGGACGTGATGTTGGCCGGACATTAGCAGCGTCTGACCTCTCCTAATCACGCACACATGCCCCTAGAGGACGCAGCGCACTCTGTACGTCAGTACTAGCGGTTTGACGTTCTAGAAAAAATGCGTTTGTTTGCCACTTGCGTTGCGCGGCCGCACTTTCGTGCGGCCGTTCTTCATATGCTGCCCGGCATTGGACATCATTTGCTGCTAGCACGGCCACGATTAAGTGCGGCTAAACGCACGTTAATATTGCGCTCGTCTGACCCTAGCCTAAACGCACGTTAAAAATTCGCTAGTCTGACCCTAGCCTAAATGGGAGAATTTTTCGGGTTTGGCTATTTTGACCTAGAATTTTCCATTCTCCAGTCATTCTCCTGCTCTTCACCGCTCTCTGAATAACCCTGACAGGGTTATTCAGAGAAAGGTGAAACTCAGGAGAATGACTGGAGAATGGAAAATTCTAGGTCAAAATAGCCAAACCAGAAAAATTCTCCCATTTATCTCACTTTCCAAATCGGCTATTTGGTCTAGAATTTTCCATTCTCCAGTCATTCTCCTGCTTTTCACCGCCAAAAAATCAGTAAACTTTTTCTGCGCGTCCGAAAATGTCTCCTCTTTTCTTACAGACTGCCGCCCAAGCAGTTGTTTATGGATAGATTAAAGGAAAAGCATTTACCGTCATTTGAAATGTCATTTTTTGGTTTTTACATATTTCTATACATCCTAGAAATCCGCCACTTCACGGGCAGGTTATGGGGACCTCCTAGGCACGATATTTGAAGGAATTTTTCGTTTTTATTTTTAACCCTTATTTCATGGAAAACTCACTGTCCCTTTAAAAACGTTTTTTTTTTTTAACTTTTTGTCCTTGTTTCCTGTCCCCCAGGGCACTACCCGGACCCCCATACACCTTTTATGGCAAATATGTAGCATATATGCCCTCTTGGAGGGCACTCTAAAAAACTGAATTTTCAGCCCCATTGACTTGCATGGGGGTTCGGGTTCGGGTTCGGACCCGAACAAATGGGAAGTTCGGGTTCGGGCCCGAACCGAACTCGGGGGGGTGTTCGGCTCATCCCTAATCATCAGTCAGAAAGTACATCAGTTATGCACGGACGCACAGTGTGCTCAGAATGCGTTCGTCTGACATTAGCCTTAGGGGTTATTCAGAAAGGTCTGAAATTTCAGTGATTTCTGGTTTGGCTCACTTTGGTACGCTTTGGCAATTCCATTTCGCTGGCCCTGGAGTGAATTCATTATTCGCCGAAGATGGAGATGCCGAATACCACCGAACTCACCGCCGCTGAAATGCAGAAAAGAAAATGGAACTCTATTTTAATAGGTGTTTAGAACCAATAAAAACATGTATTAAAATGCGTCTAATAATAAAGTCCTATAAAAATAAATGACAAAAGGTCTGCTACAGAATAAAAAAAACAGCGTTTAAAAAATTGGGTATCAAAAATTGAAACTAAATAAAGACCTAAAGGTGCTCCATAAAATAAATAAAAAGATGGTTTTCTGGAAATGAGAAGAATAGATAATTGAATAAAGAAAAATTAAAAATTATAATATTTTTTCACACTAAATCCTATGAGATTCGCCTGTTTAAACCTGTTGAACTGAATCACTGATATTTTGGTGCAGTTCAGCGTTCTGTAAATAGATTAACCATTACTTCTCTATGGGACAATTTCCCTACCATTGAAGACTGGCGAACTGCACTGTATTTCACAGTCAGTTTGCCTGTATTTGGCGAATTGGCAGGGTAGTGAACAGACGAATTGGCCCGAAATTGCCCCAAATGGGGAAATTCAAAATTCGGCGCAATTCGGTGGCAACTTCATTGCTTAGTGAATAGACCGTTATGTGTATGTGAGAGGGTCTTTCATTCATTTTATTGTCATTCAATAGTCTGGACAATTTTGATTGTTTCATATTTTTCTGACTACTTTCTCAATAGACAAACTGCCCCGAAATTCCACTGTACGGTGAAAATCACTGTTCGGTGCAATTATACACATACACGGAATCGCTTAAGGTCCATGTCAGACGAATGTAGTGATCACGTTCGTGTTGCCGCACATTTTATCGTCCGTCGTAGCATAAAATTATGATCAATAGAGTACGAAGTACACGAAGTACGTCCGCACAGAAGATCGGACGCACAACGCACGTGGTACCGGACGCAATTTAGACAAGAACGGCAAACCCCTAGGACGGACGCACAGAGTGCGCCACATCTGCGTAGCTTTGTGTGTGAGTGATGGAACGTAGTCAGACGGACTGCATTTTTGACGTCCAGCATTTTGACGGACAAAATGGTTTTTCATATCATGTATCAATTTTTTTAATTTTACATATTAATTTTATTTCCCATCTACATCAGTCAAAAAAAGTCCGTTAAAAAAAAAACGGACCGTGTGGTGTCTACAGTATCATCAGTCAGAAAGTACGTCAGTTGTTTACGGACGCACGGTGTGCTCAGAATGCGTTCGTCTGACATAGCCTTACTTAGGCTAGGGTCAGACGAACGCATTTTTATGTTGTCTGTGAAAAAGTGCGTTCGAACGAATGGACGCATTTTTTCACAGAATACGCGATAGCGGTCATACTATGCGCATTTTCGTCCGTGATTTTGTACGGATCATCAATAAAAATCTTTTTGTGTCTGGACGTTATGTTGGCCGGACATTAGCAGCGTCTGATGTCTCCTAATCACGCACACACGCCGCTAGCGGACGCAGCGCACTCTGTACGTCAGTACCTGCGGTTTCACGTTCTCGAAAAAATGCGTTCATTTTCCACTTGCGTTCTGCAGCCGGACTTTTGTGCGACTGTACTTCGTATATTGGCCGTCATTGCCCGGCATCTGCTGCTAGTGCGGCCGTGATTAAGTGCGGCTGCACGCGCGTTCGCACTGCCTCAGTCTGACCCTAGCCTAAGTGGTGTTATTGTAATTTTGTTTCCTGTGCTGGTGGATAGAGAATAGCAGTTTATAAGTGGTAACAATGTGTGCCTATAAACAATAGTATACACATTGGTGTTTTGTTTTTGCTTGTTTGTTTGTTTTTTGCTTTTTGGGTTTCTGGTTTTGGTATTAACATTCCAAGTTCAGAGTTATTGGTGACTGTAACTTGCTCTTTCTTTTACCACAATTAACAAATCTGCAATATTATCCATCCAACATTGTATCATTACAAGGAGTTGTTACTGAGGTGATTTATACACAGGGAATTCATACACCAGTAAATATATTATTCAAATGCAAATTCTACATTTTTTTCCCTTAACAGTTTCTTGTTTTATTTTATTTTACAAACTATGGCAGCATTAATTTAACTCCCCACTGTGATGTGCTTTACAGCAGGGCTCATTATGAAAGGTGCTTAGTTTCTCTTCTGTACATACATGCAAAATAGTGTTTTAATTATCACTTTAATGTATAATTTTTTTTTCTGCTTTCAATTTTCCCACCCTCTTCACTAAATACAACTACTTATTACGAGCTCCCGAGATTCTTTCTTGATGTCTGCAGCAGGTGCCTTGTCTCTATTTTATTCTCTTCATAAGTATCATTTATGTTACAATAAAGCTAGTTGTTTTTAATGTTACACTTGTTTATTTTACATAATCACAGTTCCGTAACAGTACGTATCGTTACAGGCTGAATCCTGGACTATTTTTAAATATTGGCTCAATGAAAAACAACATAATAAATGCATAAAGCCTCATTTGCTTATTTATTTATTTTATTACTTGTATCTTTAAGCATCTAGTATATGTTTATGAGCTATGTGCATCAGTATGTCACTATCGAACCGCTAAATTTCTTTCAAGGCAGGAGTTGCAAGAGTCTATCCAGAAAACATTGATTTTGTTTTATCTACCCCCCCCCCGTATTTTTCCATAACAATTGGCCATACAATATTAATGTGCAAGGAAAATATAGAGCAAAACACACATACACTTTAAGGTTCTTTTTGTATGGTTTAAATTAATATCCATTCTGCCTCAGTGTGTTTTATTCTGCTTTTTTATGGACATAAGGCTTTCATGCAAATATTGGGGCTGTGTATTTATACAAAACACTTGCTCTTAGAAAAATTAGAACGTGCATCTTTTCTAATCAGCGGGTCACATAAGCAGAACGCTTGAGCCAAAAGGGAGACGTGCTTACTGTTCCAAGCCTCTCCAGCTGTACGTCAAGCACGAGAATAAGCACATTCTGATTAACGCTTGTGGCTATATTCATGCATGGAGAGAGTTTGGTGCTCTCGCTCTGGTGTATGACGCTCTGCAAATATTGATAGAATTGTTCATACTATTGGAGATCATTTTAATTACAGAATGCAATATTATATTAAAAGTTGGCTTATGGAAGGAGGGCTAGTAATGGGGGACCGATGGACAATGGTCACAAAGACCACAGGCATACAGGGCCACAACCCACTAGGGCAGTGGTTCCCAACCGCGGTCCTCAAGTACTCCCAACAGGCCAGGTTTTAGAGATTTCCTTGGAAATGCAGACTGAATCCTGCAATCACTGGGCAGCAAATCCAAACACCTGTGCTGTGGTTTGGATATCTGGAAACCTGACCTGTTGGGGGTACTTGAGGACCGCGGTTGGGAACCACTGTATTAGGGCAATTCACTTGCTGTTTAAATGCAGTGTGAGGTATTTTGGACTGTCTTTACACAACACTACAGGAGAGAGGTTTCCATGGAGTCGTTCATTTATAAAAGCGCTATAAAATTGTAGATTATTATCCATTAAATAACCTTACTAGAACAGATACTATGAGATCTTTTCTGTTTGTTTACCAATGCTAATGTCAGACGAACGCAGTCTGAGCGCACTCTGCGTGCGTGCATAACGGACGGACGTACTGACGGAAGATATTGTAGACACCGCCACGGTCCTTTTTTTTAACGGATGTAGAAAAAAAAAAGGGAAATATGGGAAATATAATTAATTAAAATTAAGACGGTACAGTCAGCCAGATCAAAAAAACTTCTGAGAGTCAACGTGATGGACGTTGCAAATGCACTGCATCTGACATTGCGTCATCACGCACACAGGCCACTACGAGGATGCAGCTCACTCTGAGCGTCGTAGCGCTTTAACATAGAGGCATAAATGGCGTCCGTTGCCACCTGCGTGCGCACATACTTCTGTCTGTCCCTATTAATCCTAAATCAATGCTACGACGGACGTTAAACTGTGCGGCAAAACGGACGTGATGACTGCGTTCATCTGACGCTAGCCTAAAGTTTTAGGTAAAGTTAAGTATCATTGGAAAAAGGCCTAGGTCCGGCGTTTTCAAACATGACCATGTAAAATGTGAAAAGAAAAAAACAAAGGGTTATTCAAAGAGCGTCAAACTTGTCACTGTACGGTGCAATTTTCTGGCAGTTCAACTATCAATTTGCCAAATACTGGTGAATTGACAGTGAAATACAGTGCAGTGCACCGCAATTTGGTGATCTTTGGCAGTGGCAAAATTGTCCACAGAGAAGTAATGATTAATCTATTCAGAGTTCAGAGAACGCTGAACTGCGCTGAAAGACACGTTTAAACAGGCGATGTAAAAAAATTATAGTTTTTAAGTTTTTGTTTTATTCAACCATTTATTCTTTTCATTTTCAGCAGTCTTTTTATTTATTTTTTGGAATTGCTTTATTAGGCGAAATTTTTGATTCCCAATTTTTTTTTTTTAATTCTGTTACAGACCATTGTATTATTTTTTATAGGACCTTTTTTATTATTTCTACACCTTTTCTTGCATTTTTATTGTTTTAAACACCTTTAAAAAATAGAGTTCTTTTTTTTCTCTGCAGTTTGGCGGCGTTCTGCGGGCTGTCCACAGTTCTGCGGCAGTCTACGGCGGCTCCACGTTCTGTTTACTTCGAAGACCGTGCTGTGAATAGTGAATTCGCTGAAGTTTCGGTGAACTGGAATTGCCGAAACGCACATAAGTGCGCCAATCGAGACCACTGAAATTTCAGTACTTTCTGAATAACTTTTTTAAAATGATTCTTGTAACGCAGTTTCATCGTCTGATTTTCATTTATAAAGCAAACAATTCCACTGCCATTACATATCTTCTTCTTTTCCATGCTTGCTGAAAACGTTTGCAACTGGCAAAAAAAGTATTCACATGATGACAAAAGAAGAAAAAAAGTACAGTTCCTACATAAAAATACAGCAAAAGCATTAGAGCTAGATTTCAAGCCTGGTGTAATCTTAACCAGAGCTCTGGTAAACGTAGCAGTTCCATAGACTATAATGGCTTTGTAAGTTTACCAGAGTTCAGGTTAAGTTTACGCTAGGCTTAGAACCTGATCTCATATATTTCCGCATTGGCACATTCATATCAAGCTTACTTATACATCCAAAAATCCGTAATCTAATGAATTCAGGCTTTTTATTCTGTTGCTTATACTTTATGTAATATTTGTAGATGAGATTATTCAGTGCGTATGTGAATGTGCAGTATGTGTATTTTTCTATTCCATAAGAAACTGGACTAAGGTTTCCCCTGAGGAAACTATTAACGGAAAGAACTCTTAAGCAATGCAGGGTAGATGAATCAAAATAAATAAAAGATATTCAAATAATTTATTTGTGGATATATTATACAGCTCTTCTTGAATGTGAAGCATTGTTAATGCCTTAAAATCTGAGAAGGATATAATTTTTTTTTAACCATAAGAAAATTGGAGTCGGATTTATTAAAGTTTTATGTCTTTCCTTACTATGAAAGTGCCCAGGAGCACATCAGGAGTTTGCACACGATCCGTTTCTCATGGGGGACCCCCTCCCTTTATGTGGCTCTGATTTTCTCATTTATCTACCATTTGAGATGTGAATCAATATTGTTCAGTATAAAACCTGTGTTTATAAAAGATTTACCAAGCCACATATCCTATAGTAATGCAGGCCTCCGTCCTTTGAATGAAATAATACACCCTCTTATGGCGCAGTCGTTTAGAATAGTTTATTGAAGCTTTTAGCTGCGGGAGGCATACACCCCCTTAAATGCTTGCTCACTAAAGTAAAAGTGTTAGCGCTCATTAACATTGATTGTTCCAAATAAAACAAACTCTCAGGATTTCCAGAAAAGGTCCTAGATGTGCTACACTAAGTGCTTGTCTACCCGCTCTGTCCACAGAAAAGATGACATTCTTGTTAAAGCCTCCATGTAACTGTAAATTGGGGATGGGGAGGGAGTAGCAGTGTTTTTCCAACCAATGGCTGCATGTCTGAAAATATCTACATGAAATTGTTTGATTTATTTATTCTTAAAGGGATGCTACCACCTACATAAACCGTAACTAGATTACTTGTGCATTCCAAATATCACATCCCACGCCCTCCTGGCTGGGCCCCAGTGGTGGGCACTGGGCAGCGCCTCGCTGCTCGTTGGCCACAGAGTGAAGTAGTGAATGATCGCAGTCACGTGTCCGGGCCGCGGGCGAGGCGTGGCGTGATGTGGGGCCCGCTGAGTTTAAAATAGAGCCCTGGTTCATTGCCTTTACGTGGTCAGGCCCGGATTAAGATCTCTATGGGCCTGGAGCTGAATATTTTGGTGTTTTGTTTTTTTTGTAATTTAGTGAAATGAAAACCTATTTTTGGTTATTTAATAATACAGAAATGGTATATCTAACCAGGCAGATACTGTGTGATTAATTTTTCATTCAGATTTCAATCATTTAGGCTAGGGTCAGACGAGCGCAGTGCGAACGCGCGTGCAGGCGCACTTAATCACGGCCGTAGTAGCAGCAAGTGCCAGGCAATGACGCCCAATATACGAAGTACGGTCGCACAAAAGTCCGGCTGCGCAACGCAAGTGGAAAACAAACGCATTTTTTCGAGAACGTTAAACTGCTAGTACTGACGTACAGAGTGCGCTACGTCCGCTAGCGGCGTGTGTGTGTGATTAGGAGACGTCAGACGCTGCTAATGTCCGGCCAACATAACGTCCAGATGCACAAAGTGTTTTATTGATGATCCGTACAAAATCACGGATGCAAATGCGCATCGTATGACCGCTATCGCGTACTCCGTGAAAAAATGCGTCCATTCGTTCGAACGCACTTTTTCACAGACAATGTGAAAATGCGTTCGTCTGACCCTAGCCTTAAAGAGTGTAAAAATGTTTTTCCCCATTTTATCATCCAAACCTTTGTGGTTATATATTCTATAGGGCATTCTTGTTAAGAAAATGTGAAATGGGAACGGTTACTGCATTTTTCTGAGAAAATATTAAATTTTGGAACATGTTTTTTTTTTTTTTTTTTTTTAAGAATAATATGTCTATGTATAAAACACTGACCTTGCTCCCAGCATGGAAAATGAGAAGGTGAGTAATGGCAGTGGTATTGCTCATTTTATGCATGACAAATGGACAATGCCATCGCTTGGGAGCTAAAAATAAATAAATTAAAAAAAAATTGTTTTCTTTTCTTTTAGATTTTACATGGTCAGGTTTGGTATTACTGCAAAGGACAGACTCTGCCCTGTCCAACGACACCTCACTTGACCTTGTCAGGTGTAAAGATTAGTAATGAAGTGGTCCAAAGTTCCCCGCAGTGCTCTTCTTCGCTGCAGTGCGGCGGTTTAGGTTTTTGATGTAACCATTCGTAACAGTGGATTGTACCATCACCTCCAAACTTGCTGGTGACATGAGAAATTATGTGCAGCATCATTGTTTACTTTATAATTGAAAAGTGAAGAATTATTACTGTTGGAAAGAAAAAGTATATATTTATTTTTTACTTAAAACCTGGTCATGTTTGGTATCATTGGAAAGACCATGCTCTTGGCTTCGCAGTGATACCTGACGTGACCCTGTAGCTGCTATGGAGTTGGAGATACAGGGGTCCAAGTGAGATATACAGGGTTATTCAGAGAGCGGTGAAAAGCAGGAGAATGACTGGAGAACTGAAAATTCTAGGTTAAAACAGCCAATTTGGAAAGTGAGATAAATGGGAGAATTTTTCTGGTTTGGCTATTTTACTAGAATTTTCAGTTCTCCAGTCATTCTCCTGCTTTTCACTGCTCTCTGAATAACCCTGATAGTTATCCTTTCTCTGGGCCTATTCTGAGGCATGGGCCTGGAGCTGCTGCTCCATCTGCCCCTATGGTAATCCAGCCCTGGACTTGGTTCTCCTTTCTCTCCTTTCTCTCATTGCTCACTTGTGTTTATGTGACTGATATTCTGTGTATGACTTCTGGCTTAGCTGACGATCTCTCCTGACTATTATCCCTTTGTCTCATGATTTATAACCCGCTCTAGTAACTGACCTCTGGCAGTCTTCTGACTACCCGATCTGGCACATGACCCCTTGAAACCACATAAGATGTTCTTTGCTGCATTTAGGGGTTATTCAGAAAGCACCAGTGTTTACTGATGCAGCAAAAACTGGTGAAAACCACTGTTCTCATAAATAATTCAAATAGTGATGCTTCTTCTGCTGTTGTTTAGATCTTTCTTTTGTGCAGTGCTGCCGTTTGTTGCTGCTTGCAACATCGGCAAACACTAATGCTTTCTGAATAAGTCTCATAGAATTAATTCTGATGCAAATATGTGACAAATAAAGCAGACAAGTGTACAATTGCAGCCCTGCCTTTCTTCTAGTCCTCTCAGGGCCCTATTACATTCTCAAAAATGTTTGCACTATTACATAATGCAAAAACGCACGCACAACGCATTAATTTGTGCGCCAAGCGTTAAACGTTAACGCGCATAAATCAATGCTGGAATTACAATCCTCGCGCATTTTTCATCCGTCGAGAAATGACGCGCTTTGAACGGACGCGCACAAGTGCTCGCGCAGTAATGTTGCACGCAGAAATCGGTGTGCGGATTTTTTTTTCATGCGATTCAGCCAATCAGAATTAAGAACCACAATTATCTCACGTTAAGTTTTTGCGCCTGCCAAAGTCAATCTGCGCATATATGCTGCAGCAATAATAAATGCACACACAACTTCTCCATATTATTGGTTTGGTATGTGTAGAATGTGTAACTATACATTGCAGATTTTTTTTTTTTTGAGCTGGTGTATTTGGGTTCGGCCAGGTTGTTAATTTTTGCCATTAACACCAGCTTTTAGGAGTTGCTAAATTTCTGTGTGCAAAGGCTATGTGTTAATTTCTGCTCATAGATTGTAATACCATCCGCGTACCAGCGCACAAACGCATTTGCGCTCACAATGTTCAGTATAGGACGTGCGCAGTAAAGTACGCTCGCAAAGGGTTCGCGCAGGTTCTCCCGCGGTAGACAATAGTGTGCACAACAAACGCGCATTATGTAATATGACATTCAGCGCAAAGGGTTTTACCCCTCGCGTTAATGCGTTTTTGCACTAGCGCAGACGTTTGCGCGAAGATTGTAATAGGACCCTCAATCTTGTCCCAAAGCTCTTGAAATAACAAGAAGGGGAAAGCAAAGAGAGTATAAGTGTAGACCATGAATCTGTCATGAAATGACATAGAAGGGCTACAGATGTAACTGCAAACAGGTTAGCCCTTTCACTACCATAATTGTGTAGACCCGATCACCCGTTGCAGACACAGCAGCCCAAGATTGTTTGAAAACGATCTGGGGCTATGCTGTATCCCTGCAAATGAAATTTGTTTGTTTCAAAAGAATTTTGTTTGCTTTTGGGCTCCAGAAGGTGCCTCCAAAGTTTTAGCTCTGTGGGCATATTGCCCAAGGTGCTAAAACTGGTTTAAATCAGCCAGGTAATGACCGACATATCGGACATTATCTAGCCGACACAGAGCCATGGGCTTTGTACCAGGAGCAAAATCTCCCCTCTGAGCCATAGTGATGGCTTTGACCATCGTGGAGGTCTTTTAACCCCCCACCCCCTTGTTAGTCTTTAGTCCAGCAAGTATTTGCACACTTTTCTCAGCAGCCATGGCTACAAATGAAAGAAAACAGTTGACCTTTCCTCGAATTGCCTTAGAGTGAATTTTGGAAAGCTACTTTGTTTATCCTTGGTTGTCCCATTAAGGCTGGGGTCAGACGAACGCAGTGCGAACGTGCGTTCAGCCACACTTTATTACGGCCGTAGTAGCAGCAAATGACGTCCAATGACGGCCAATATACGAAGTACGGCCGCATGAAAGTTCAGCCGCGCAACGCAAGTGGCAAACAAACGCATTTTTTCGAGATCGTTGAACCGCTATTACTGATGCACAGAGTGCGCTGCGTCGGCATAGCGGCGTGTGTGCATGATTAGGAGACGTCAGATGCTGCACATGTCCGGCCAACATAACGTCCATTTGTTTTTAATAGCTCTGTCTAAAATCACAGTCGTAATTGCGTACCGTATGACCGCTATCGCATCTTCCGGGAAAAAGTGCGTCCGTACGCATTGACGCACTTTTTGACGGTCGACGTGAAAAATGCGTTCGTCTGACCCTAGCCTTAGTTACCAAGTGTCACGGTGGCCCATGTCCGGGGAAGTGTTGCGCCTTCGTCCCTGATTGCAGTTGCCACAGCGGCCGATATCCGGAACACTTTGTCCCCAGGTACTGTTTACCGCTGGACAGAGAATGGCAGCACCCGTCAACCACCGGCCCACAACATCCACCAGCCACACTCGGAAGTCAATTCTGCCCGCAAATCAGACGCAGTAGGCAGAGGAGGTAACCAATCGCAGCACTCGATCGGCGATCCTATGGGAGAACAGGGCGTCCCTTCTGATTTCCAATAGGAAGTATTCTGGCTCCATTTATAGGGCTTCCTGTCTCTTAATGATCGCCCTAGAGTGGTTTTGCCTCCCCTAGTGCCTTGTTGCTGCGAATATATTTCTCCATATATTTAATCTCTGATTGTCTCTCTGGTTCTTTGATCCTGGCTATTCCTGACTATCCTGACCTCTGGCGCCCTGACATTTGGCTTTGTTACAGTTTCTCTGTACTTTATCTCCCACGCAACCCTTGCTAGCCAGTTAGCGTACACTGTAAACCCGGCCATACATCAAGGACCGGTTAGTTTAGGTCTATATGCTATCTGTATATGATTTGGGTTTCCCATCCGTGACTATTAGTCGGTAAGGGCCTGCACCGTTTCAGTATACCGAGGGTTACTTAGTTGTGACACTCCTACCCCTATCTGTGTACTTCACTGCAAACCTGGCCATACATCAAGGACCGGTTAATAGTGACCATTGTTTTTATTGTAAGCGGGGTTGCCCGTTCCTGACGCTATCTGTGAATACTGATATCCGTCCAAACCATACTCCGGCCATTATCAAGGACCGGTTGGTTTAAGTCTGTTGGCTTGTTGTTTGAAAGCGGGGTTACCCGATCCGGGCACCAAGCCTGGTGTAAGCGTACCACAGCCATTAAAGTCTTTGCTGTGGTTAGGTTTACCAGAGCTCTGATTAGGTTTACCCCTTTCTTGAAATCCAGCCCCTAGGTTGTATATCACAATAGGATTAAGTTAAAATGAATTGTCATGTTAACACACAATATAAGGCGATTATCTACAAATGTTTACAGACTGTAAACGGGTTCTTTTCTCTATTGGTATCGGGAAATATGCAATTATAACTCAACCGCCAACGTACAGGTCTATCCAATAAAGGCTGAAGTCGGGAGAATGACTGGAAAAGTGAAAATTCTAAGTCAAAATAACCAAACCAGAAAAATTCGCCCATTTATCTCGCTTTCCAAATCAGCTAATTGGTTTAGATTGTTCTCTCCTCCTGCCAATTCTCCAGACTTCACCCATTAGTGAACAGACATGTATATTCTGAATGTGTCAAAGAGTGTGCACTCTGCAAGGATATTTGTAGATGGAGCAAACCACGTTGTGTGTTTTTTTTTTTCTGCTGGTCTATATCCAATTTATTTGTTTTCTGTTAACAAAGCGTTGATCTATATTTGTATTGCTATGCTTAATAGGTCTTCCTGAACCCAAAAAAGAAGCTGTCTTTGACGGTCTTACAACAGAAAGAGGATTTTACACATCAAAAGACTTCTTACCGCTTGTAGCGAAAGCAAGTAAACCAGGTCGGTGGTTATTTAGTCATCATAAAATACATGTAACTGTATTAAATGCATCACGGAGATATTTATTATACAAAGTTTGAAAGGCTGATTACATTGTCCATTTGATTATATGACATTTTTCTATTAAGGTTCTATCTGCGTACTAAGCTGTATTTTCATAGTTTTGTACACATACTGTACAACAGAAACAGTCACAGCCAGAGGGCGATGTGGTTAGAGGAGGGGATTAAAAGTTAGTTGTAAATTCATGCATGAAACTGGGTAACCCTTTTTTCATTATAGTATGTATTATGAGTTTGATGGGGGGGGGGGATTCCTACCAGTGAAAGCAGAAGCCTGTTCAGTTCCTAAGCAGGTGCATGTTGTAACTTAGCAAACGGTAGCTGATAGCTGTGCTGCAAGTCAGCGCTCAGCACTACTATTAACGTCACACTTGCATAAGAAACAATTGTGGCTGCATCTCTAAGCTGGAAGCCGATTGGCTCCAAGCCATTAGAGCCTGGAAGGCAATGCTGCTCCAGTCCAAGTTGCTGGAGATCAGAAACAATACAACAAGAACAAGCTCGTTTCAAAGCAGAAGTTCAGCAGTTACTACTGTACTCAATATGTCTCTGGCAATGTTCAGAAAGCCTGGGATCCTTTTTGTGAACAGTCGGCTAACCCCAGTTATGATTCATTAACCCTCTCACACTCCACGTTTTGAAATGATAAGGTCCTCTTAGTTCCTAAATCATGCCTTATATAACAAGAATGATAGACCGTAACCAATTCAGTACCAAGACTATACGGGCAGTATTACAATATCACTAAAACAGGGACAGTAAGGAGGAAAACCAGTGCCTGCAGGTTTCTCCATAGCATTCCCATCTTAGTGCCATATTACAGGGCAGGCGATATTTCAGCAGTCTGCCCTATAACGCAGCGCTAAGCTAGAGGATACTTGAGGCAGCCCTACCGTGCCACCCCGAACATCCCCTCTTGGAGTCCATAGGACTCCATTGAGGCTTCGACTGCCGGGTCACCTGAGCTGCAGTATCTCTCCTCTTCCGAGATCCTTCTGGTACACAGAGGCAGACTGGGAAACCTTTTTCCCCAGTCTCACTCTGCTCCCAGCAGCCAAGAGAGGCAGAGAGGTCGCCGCTCTCGCCTGGGGATGTGAAGGGAGTATCTGATTTTTGGGGAGATTGGCAGCTGCTGCTAAATGATTCTGCAGAAGCGTAATCAGTTAGCACCCACTCCAAGCTGTGGCTAACTTTTCAGTTAACCGCAGCCTTGAGTAATCCTCATGCTAGTTACTCCTTGCTTACTCTTGGCGCACTTAACATAGGGAGCGCAAACGTTAGCATTAAGATTGTAATATAGCCCTCAGTCTTTAAAAGCACCTGCTGGTGGCCTGATATTCTGTATGCCTGATGTGGTCTGATTTGGGATCAAAGTAAAGGAGTTTCATTCATTGCAAAAGAAATTTGAATTGCAAATGGAATCCAGCCAAAGCCCTTAAAATGTCAATACGTCAGACATGACAAAGTATTGAATTTATTGAAATCGTTTTAAGATCCGTTTGTCCTGCACGGAACCATGAAACTAATTATATTGTAAATGCAGTAGCACTTTTTGGCCAGTAGATGGAGCCCTTCACCTGTAAAACAGGGCTTACCTACAGCGAAAATGTGCAGAGGGACACCACTGTATCTATTACAGCGTGTGTAATGGAAAGGAATTTTCTGTAAAACCTCTAGGTCAGGAATCACAAACTCCGGCCCCCCAGATGTTTATTGCCTACAATTCCTTCAAAGCGATAAATGGCCAAAGAATCATGGGAGCTGTAGTACAGAAACATCTGGGGAGCAGGAGATTGAGATCCCTGCTCTAGGTCATATGTGGTGTTGAAGGGGTTAACTTGGTTTTAACTCTTCACTCACTGCTCACTAGGGGCTCCTTGATATTTTGAGTGGGGTGACAATTAGTGATGTGTGATTTTATAGTCTCACTTGCAAGCCGATAAAGCTGGTAAGCGCGGCATAACTTGTGTAAAGCAATAGCATTTGCTGGTTTGCATGTACAAAATAACACATTCACTTGCAGCCAGCCAATTAAAGTCAAATAGCATTACAAGTGCCAATAACTATACTAAGACTAGTGACTTTCAACTGTCAATCTAAAAAATATGTCAACCTTTTACAAATTAATCACCCAAGGCGACTATATTCAATTCATTTAGGTGTGTGTTTGTTTTTTGTACATGCTGCACCGTGTTCTCTAATTAATTACCTTTAACTTTATATCTTTAATTTCTCTAAAAAAAAAAAGTTAATTGACAGGTGTATTAGAGGTTCAGTGGGATCTATATTTGTTGGTTTTTCGTATGTGCAAGCATTGTTTTTTTTCCTCTCGCATGCAATAAAGTGTCTTCCTCTAGTCATGGCACTAAGGTTTTTTCTTTTTGTGCTTTTTTGTTTTGTTTTGAAACAAATGTTTTATTGTGTTTAGCCCTTGATTTGGCATTAGAGGGGTCATTTTTTGTATTTGTATGTATTGCATTTTCCATGTAAACAATGTGTTTGCAAAATATTACAAAAAAATGGTAGGAAATTATGCCTTTGGTGTATAAGCCCTCAATGTTATGCAAGAACAAATCTGTGCCGTCAATCCACTCTCACAAGATAATTTGGAAGATTCCACCCCAGGAAACCTCCCTTTGGTAACAGCTAGTAAAATAAAAATGTATCTTTCCCAGATATTATAGGGGGCGGTGAGATGAAGGGTGAGACACATTCAGGGTTATCCCTGATCCGAATGGCTGCCGAAAGGGAACCGAATGCTGAAAATCAACGTTCGGTTACCTTTCTTGGCCATTCGGCTATTCAGAGAGCAGGCAATTCGCCAAATCCAGGCGAATTGCCTGCACATACGGTGCCTGTCCGTTGCCTGTTCGAGGGCAGTGAATCCCCAAAGAGAAGCAATGCTTTGGCTATTCAGAGAGCAAAACCCACCAGTGAAAGGTTCCCCAAATGCCCTGCCATTCGGTGGTTTCAATCGACAGGTTTATTCAGACGAATCCCATAGGCTTCAATGTTAAAAATATTCCCGTTTTAATGCAATATCTAATAAACCATTGATTATAATCTGCATTTGTTATTATTATTATTATTCTTTATTTATAAAGCGCCAGCATATTCCGCAGCGCCGGTTACCTTTCTTGGCCATTCGGCTATTCAGAGAGCAGGCAATTTGCCAAATCCAGGCGAATTGCCTGCACATACGGTGCCTGTCCGTTGCCTGTTCGAGGGCTGTAAAGAGTCTCTTTATTTATAGATTTTTTTAGGATATTTTAAGCATTTTTCGGGATTTTTTTGTTTTAAAATTTCCGATATTTTTTTTTTAACTTATTTTTTCTGTAACAGCCCATTTTTATTATCATTCATTGGACCTCATATGTAAATTTCAGACATTTTCGCTCAGTAGTTTCTTTGCAAACAACGTTTCGCTTTTCAAACATTAAAGCGTACAGTTTTTTTAATTTATTCACTCCATTCGTCTGCGGTGTTGGGCTTTTCCAGCGGCTGCGCTGCGTGTGATCGCCTCCTGCTCAGGTTTTTCCGGCGTTTTCGGCAGGGTTAATCAAGATGTTTTGCGGGTTTTCAGTGTGCATTCTTTGGGTTTTGCGGTGAGTTTCTGGAGGATTTGCGGGGACTTTTCCCTGCAATTCGGGGACCCTGTGGTGCTTGCTGAATATACCGCAGGATCGCCAAATCGAACCGAATTGAAGAGAACGAAAAGTCACCGAACGTGCGGTGACTTTTCGATTCTCTTTGAATAACCCTGATATTATGCATTGAGGTATTAACCACGACTTCACTACCAAGATCAAGTATCCTCGATCATCAAAGCAACTGCTGATGCATCGATATTGAATATACTCGACTGGGTGCAATTCTGGAGCAATAGAAAGGAATTTCATTGATTGCAATGAATATGTCCCCAATGTCACAAAATGCCAAAAGCAAAATTGAATAGTTTGAAATCTGTTTTTATTCTCTCAAGTAAAAACAGAGCCCGAGCTATTTTATAGAGATGCAGTAGCACGTTTTGGCCAGGAGATGGAGACGCCTGCATGTCAAATAGTGCATAGAGTTTGAAAATGTGCTTTTATCCAGACACATTCTCACTGTGGCTACTTTTAAATTTGCTTTACTATAAATCCACTGCATCTTGGCAGTGATTTTATGGAAAACTAGGGGTGACCGGGGATAAATCTCTGTAAATTGATTAAGGAATTAGAATGGAAATTCTGCAAATACATTTTTTATGTGGTAGCTCGGATCATGGCAATGGACAATAAAGGTTGTTGAAATACAGGGTTATTCAGAGAGCCGAACTGGCCGAACTGACATAGGGTGCAATTTCATGGCAATTCGGCTATTCAAAAAGCTGGCAGTTTGCCAAAAATTGACGAATTGCCAGCAAAATACAGTGCTGTTCGATGGCAGTGAACTCCCCATAGAGACATAATGGTTAATCTATTCAGAGAACACCAAACAGCACCAAAATTTCAGTGAAATGCCCAGATTTTCGATAGTTTCATTCAACAGGTTTAATCAAGCGAATCCCATAGGTTTCGAAGCAAAAAAATCCCTGTTTTTATCAAATATACCAATTCAACCGTTTATTCTTTTCACTTGCAGCAAAAAGACTCTTGTTTTTTTAAATTTATTTATTTATAATTATTTTTTTAAATGTTGCTGGTCTTATCCATAACAGACCTTTTTATTATTATTCCTGGGACCTTATACAGTCAGGTCCAGAAATATTGGGACATCGACACAATTCTAACATCTTTGGCTCTATACACCACCACAATGGAGTTGGAATGAAACAAACACAATGTGCTTTAACTGCAGACTGTCAGCTTTAATTTGAGGGTATGTACATCCAACTCAGGTGAATGGTGTAGGACTTACAGCAGTTTTCAGATGTGCCTCCCACTTGTTAAGGGACCAAAGGTAATGGGACAATTGGCTTCTCAGCTGTTCCATGGCCAGGTGTGTGATATTCCCTCATTACCCCAATTACAATGTGCAGATAAAAGGCCCAGAGTTCATTTCAAGTGTGCTATTTGCATTTGGAATCTGTTGCTGTCAACTCTCAAGATGAGATCCAAAGAGCTGTCACTATCAATGAAGCAAGCCATCATTAGGCTGAAGAAACAAAACAAACCCATCAGAGAGATAGCAAGAACATTAGACGTGGCCAAAACAACTGTTTGAAACATTCTCAAAAAGAAGGAACGCACTGGTGAGCTCAGCAACACCAAAAGACCCGGGAGACATCGGAAAACATCTGTGGTGGATGACCGAAGAATTCTTTCCCTGGTGAAGAAAACACCCTTCACAACAGTTGGCCAGATCAAGAACACTCTCCAGGAGGCAGGTGTATGTGTGTCAAAGTCAACAAGCAAGAGTAGACCTCACCAGAGTGAATACAGAGGGTTCACCACAAGATGTAAACCATTGGTGAGCCTCAAGAACAGGAAGGCCAGACTACAGTTTGCCAAACAACACCTAACAAAGCCTTCACAGTTCTGGAACAAGATCCTATGGACAGATTAGACCAAGATCAACTTGTACCAGAGTGATGGTAAGAGAAGAGTATGGAGAAGGAAAGGAACTGCTCATGATCCTAAGCATACCACCTCATCAGTGAAGCATGGTGGTGGTAGTGGCATGGCGTGGGCATGTATGGCTGCCAATGGAGCTGGTTCTCTTGTATTTATTGATGATGTGACTGCTGACAAAAGCAGCAGGATGAATTCTGAAGTGTTTCGGGCAATATCAACTGCTCACATTCAACCAAATGCTGCAGAACTCATTGGACGGCGCTTCACAGTGCAGATGGACAATGACCCAAAGCATACTGCAAAAGCAACCTAAGAGTTTTTGAAGGGACAGAAGTGGAATGTTATGCAATGGCCAAGTCAATCACCTGACCTGAATCCCATTGAGCATGCATTTCACTTGCTGAAGACAAAACTGAAGGGAAAATGCCCCAAGAACAAGCAGGAACTGAAGACCGTTGCAGTAGAGGCCTGGCAGAGCATCACCAGGGATGAAACCCAGCGTCTGGTGATGTCTATGCGTTCCAGACTTCAGGCTGTGATTGACTGCAAAGGATTTGCAACCAAGTATTAAGAAGGGAAAGTTTGATTGATTGATTATTATTCTGTCCCATTTCTTTTTGTCCCTTAACAAGTGGGAGGCACATCTGCAAACTGCTGTAAGTCCTACACCGTTCACCTGAGTTGGATGTACATACCCTCAAATTAAAGCTGACAGTCTGCAGTTAAAGCACATTGTGTTTGTTTCATTCCAACTCCATTGTGGTGGTGTATAGAGCCAAAGATGTTAGAATTGTGTCGATGTCCCAATATTTCTGGACCTGACTGTATGTTAAAACATAAGGGAAAAAGGTGTCATCTGCGCTCGTTTCTATGTATTTCCATGTACAACAAAACACTGTTTTATACATTAACTGGACTGTTACTCCTGGCTGTTGCAGCCTCTCCCGTGAGTATGGGCGCAACGCCATTTTTTCTGTATGTATGTATATTATGTTTGTAACACCAGTTCGTCATTTTGCAGCTATTCCTTTTTCCATGTTTTTGTTTTTAACCCCAAATGGGAAGTGTTTGGTGCGTGTATAAATAAAACCCACAATCTTTCTGCCTCTCCTTAGCTGAAAAGCAGCAGGAGGGGCATGGAGCTGCTCAGTAGAGCGGCTTTTGGTACATTGGTTAGGTACTCACTCTACAAAGAGGTGCCTTGAAGGGGCGAGTGAGCTTACGTTGCAATGGCCATTGAAACGAACTAAAACCTCATAGTGTTTCGTTGTACATGGAAATACATAGAAACGAGCGCAGATGACACCTTTTTCCCTTATGTTTTATACATTAACTGGGCTGTTACTCCTGGCTGTTGCAGTCGCTCCCGTGAGTATGGGCGCAGCGCCATTTTTTCTGACTGTATGTTATTTCCTGGCATTTTTGTGCAGTATTATTTTTGCAAACACCTTTTAGAAGTTGCGTTTTTTGTATATTTTACCTGTCCGCCAGCTTGTTGACTTTTTCCGGCGGCTGGTCGGCGCTTTGTTCGTCGGGTGGTCGTTTTTTTTCAGATCGATTTGACAGTTTTGCAGTGGATCGTCTGATGAATTTGGCTTTTTTTCGGAGTGATTCAGTGGTTTTGCCGCAGTTTTTGGATGTGTTCGGCGGCTCATTCGCTGCACTTCGGGGACCCTATGGTGAATGCTGAATTCACCGCAAGGTTGGCGAATCAGACTAGCCGAAGTGCAGGGAACGGTAGAGCACCGAAATAACCCTGATGGTTGACATTTAATTTTTTTTTTTTATTGACATTTAATGAATAAAAAATAAATAAAAAAAAGCGTGCCAGGCTTTAATAGTATTTATTGGAACAGCAGGCTTTATAGAATCACTTGGAATAATAGCAGGGAAAGTGTGCCCTCTGGGCTATTGTGAAGGACCAACAATCTCATAGAAATTCACAAGGAGCGCCGAACTGTACAGACCTTTGCCAAGGACTCCATATACACTCCTGGGCTTTCTTTGTTTCATCTAATATTTTTATTTTTGCTTCTTCGTGATAAAAGACTCACACTAACCTTTGCACATGTATAATAGAAACCAGTTCCGAGCTTTGATTTCAGATAAATAAATACATGTTTTAGCCCATTTCATTATATAACATATGTTTTTCATTATGCTATGAATGGGATTTAACTATACACGCAAAAAAAGATAAATTATGCACCTTGAGGCAGCTAATAAGCCACTCGTATGAGTTATTCTATATATTTGAAAGATTAAGCACTGCATCTCATATGATTGCTGCATTGCTAGAAGGCCTCATTATGGTTTTTCTTCCTCAGAAGATATATATATATATGGTGGAGTGAGAGATGATTTTTCTTACTCTGGCATTATACAGTAAGTCTTATGAGATTGACAGAAATAAGTAAAAGTATGCTATGGTAATGTTTAAATAAAATGATCTCTACCAAAACATTTTAGCAATTTTTGAAGCTAAAGAGACAAATCTTCATTGTGGCAGATATAAGGGGCATACTGTACCTTTTCACTAGAGGGGGTGAACAGGCCAGCGCCCATAACCCAGATGGCCACCAGCAATGACTTGACATCCCCATGCATGTGCAGCATGGAGGTCACCGCGCATGCATAATACATCAAATGCCAGCTGCTGCCCCTCCTGATGTGCCGCTCAGGGCAGTTACCCTTCAAACCCCCCCCCCCCAGTAAACCACAGGTAAATTTAGCGAGCCGCACCATACTATCCAAATGAAAGATTGAAACAAGATATATATTAACCCCTTAGTGATCTGACTTTTTTTACTATCGTTAGTCTCAAAGTACCCACTGCTGATTTAACATTTCTGCACAGTTTGTGTTTAGCTCTAATTTTCCTCTTACCCATTTACTGTACCCACACATATTATATACTGTTTTTCTCGACATTAAATGGACTTTCTAAAGATACCATTAGTTTTATAATATCGTATAACGCACTATAAAAAAAATTGTGAAATATGATGAAATTTATTTAAAAATCTCCACTTTTTCAAACTTTGGCCCCCAAATCTCTTACGCATCTGCAACTGCCAAAAAAGACCCTGGCTAGATAGATTCCAAATTTAGAAATACTGAAAACGAGAGAAATCTCAATGTATCCTTCCTGGTAAAATCCTTTCTCAAAAAAAAAAAAAAGTTTACATGTTTTTTGCTTTTATTGCAACTTGTATGACAGCAAGTGCAATTTCCAAAGCATTCAGGGATATTCAGAGAAAGGTGAAAACCAGGAGAACTGGCAGGAGGAGAGAACAATCTAGACCAAATAGCCGATTTGGAAAGTTAGATAAATGGGAGAATATTTCTGGTTTGGCTATTTTGACCTAGAATTTTCACTTCTCCAGTCATTCTCCGGAGTTTCACCTTTCTTTGAATAGACCTGATTGTTTTCCCAAAATATATTAATGATTAGAGAGCGGGGTGGGGGGGGGCTTTTTATCATTATTTACCACAACCCCTATATCAGAGTTTTTGGGGCCTGATCAAGAGGAATGAAGGCATGGTTGAAGAACATCAAACTTTAACTTTGGTTCAGGTACCAAGAAGCATTAAAGAGGTAAGGGAGGAAAAATTAGAATTAAACAAAAAAATTAAGTTGGCTAGTAAATTGGAACCAGGGAAGTGTGTGTGTGTGTGTGGGGGGGGGGGAAGCACAGCAATTCAACACAAGGAAGATTAATGGGGTTGCAAGTTAGAAATTTGAGAGGAGCAGTGGGAGCACATTAATTAAGTCCTATTCTCTAAGCCTATTACGGTTGCTAGATTGGAAACATTTTAGCAATTCGTGCACAGGCCTAGCAAAGACTAAAGTGCTGACCTGTAAGGCTGGGCGTCCACTGGCACCGTATTTGTGCGATGGTGCGATCATCCGTTATTGTCCGTCGTCGTCCGTCCGATCCAACAACATGCAGGTGAATAAACCATCGTCCATTACGTCCGTCTTCCTGCGACGGGTAACAACGGCATCGGATGTGCGATCAGAACCAAATCACTCGTTTGCATCGCATGTATTTCAGCAGATCAGAGAAGATGGATGTGGAGAAACTGATCAGGGGAGTTAGAAATAGTTGATTTTAAATGCTTTTATATCAGGGATCTCAAACTCTGGCCCCCCCAGATGTTTCTGAACTACACCTCCCATTAATCTCTGGCCATTTATTGCATTCAAAGAATTCTGGGATTTGTAGGCAATATACATCTATGGGGCCAGAGTTTGAGATCCCTGATTTATATGTATGTGAGCTGTGTGGGACTAGCCCTGTTTGCGTAGGGGTGAGGGGTAGCGCAGGGAAGGCTCCTTGGTTGATTGTAAGCTCTTGGGTCCTCTCTGCTACTGTTCTGTGTGTACTTGTATGTATATTTGTATTCTGTCTCACCCATTGTCCCACAAAGGACTGCAGTGTTTAAAAAAGCAGAATGAACTGTGTTTTATATGTAAAACCAGTTCATCCTGGTTTTGGCAGCCTCTGCACTCCACCTCTTCAGAAATCTGATCTATCCCATCATCCGACGGATCACTTCCAGTGGACGACCCTCATCGCACGACGTCGGACGTACGACGTCACACATAGTCAGATGAACGCATCGGTCGTCCGACTACGGTGCCAGTGGATGCTCAGCCTATTATGTATAATTCATATGCTGCAGAAAGGAAGTAAAAACAGGTAATCTGAGGTTCCTTTTTGAATTCTTACCTTCAGCATTTGGATGGTACATGCAGCTGGATGGCATTTATCATGCACTCTGCATCAGCAGATATTTGCCAGAAATGTGAAGCACAGCACAGGTGGTTTGATTTGCTGCTCAGTGATTGCAGGATTCAGTCTGCATTTCCCCAAGGTGATCTGCAAAATCTGGTCTGTTAGTGGGCCCCGAGGACAGGTTTGGGAAACGCTGCTCTATGCAAACTGCTTTTGTTGATCCTGCAAACAGCATGCAGCAACACTAAGTGCCCTATTCCCTTGTTGGCGCTAAAATGGGGGCGCTAACAGGAAAAACCTGCATGTGCAGATTTCTCTGCAGCGTCCTCATTTTAACGCCATATTACGGGGCAGGTGCTAATTCAGCAGCCTGACCCCGGAAAGCAGCGCTGCCCTCAATGATACTCACAGTAACGCTGCCTCCATGGACTCCAAGGACTCCATGGAGGGTTGCACTGTCGGGCTGAGAGCCCTGCACGATCTTGCTCTCGTGAGATTGTGCAGCACAACGGAGTGATGCAGAGGGAGGCTGGGGACTATTTGTCCCCAGTCTCACTCTGCTCCCGGCAGCTAGAAGCAGCGGATCACCCAACTGTTCTCGCCACGGGATGAAAGGAGAGTATTGGATTTATTGGGGGGTGGGTTATCTGGTGCTAATTGATTTTGCAGAAGCGGACTCCTTAAGCACCAGCTTCTGGGTGACGAAAAACATCTGCTAGCCCATCAGTGTGTTAGTTAGCGTTCAGACTTTGTAATACCTTACTTATCCTAACACTAACTCCTACTTGCGCTCCCCATGTTAAGTATAGGATTTGCAAAGTACAGACAGCTTGCACAAGTTAGTGCAATCACCGATGCGATAATGGATTTTTTCAATGTTTAGCATCAGGGATGTATTATTCTGGGCATGCGTTAAAGTCACTTATCCTGACATTAATGTTTACTCACCTGAACGCTGCAGCTAGCGTTATCTAGGGCATAGGGCCCTTATTGCAGGGAATTGTGCAAATCACTGCTGTTGCAACTTTGATAAACTTTGGTAATCCACGGAGGGAAAGTTAAGATTTTGGCCGGGGTCAGACGAGCGTTTTTAAGAACGGAAGGAACATCCGTGAGAGTGGACGCTCGTCTGGCCACCACGCTAAGTTCAGTTGGAGGAACGCACTTTGGAGCCCATCGAACACTCGTCTTACCGCTTCGACGGGGAAGATTTCGGAACGTCTGCTGTAGCATGCACTATTCGTGCATGCGCTACAGCGTGTGGCCGGCCCGGTTGAAGCGTCACAACTGCGATGGACGCTGGGAGGCGTGTCAGTACGGGCGCACATAGTTCGCTCGTCTCGCCCCCGGCCTTATCCGTGAAATGAAACTCAAGATTTTTTGGTTAAAGGAGTAGAAAGGACCTGACGCTGATCCTGAATATAATATATTATTAAAGCTCCAGGTATGATGCTAAATTTACAAGAAAGAAATTTTTTTTTTTTAAATTAATGGAAATATACGCTATATATAGAGCACAGTGGTATCGTGTTACGGAGAATGGTCTTGAAATGCTCTGTTATTGAAGAATCTTTAGCAATATAACTGTGTGACAAAATGAAAAGAATATATTGCATTATATGAATATATTCAGCCTAATTAAGTATCTCATGTGCTTGATAAAGTAATTAACTTTTTAATTAAGTTAAGCTACAATTAAATAAAAAAAATGCACTCTTCTCAAAATCGCGGAGTTTTCCATTGTTAAATTTACATTATTTAAAACACTAAAATTAGGCATGTTAAACCAGGTTTGAAATTAAAAAATCGTGCATAATTGCAGGAATGCGAGCGCAAGTTAAAAAGCTGGTTCTTATGGCATTCTGTAGGATAAAACCACTGCGTCAGACTTATCGATGCAATTATGCTCGATTAGATATAATTCAAGAATGAATAATATTTTTTCCTGACCTCATTTAGGGGCTGCTTTACTTAGGCTAGAGTCAGACGAACACAGTCTGAGCGCACTCTGCGTGCGTGCACAACGGATGGACGTTCTGACGAAAGATACTGTAGACCCCACACGGTCCGTTTTTTATGACGGATGTAGAAAAAAAGGGAAATCTGGGAAACCAAATTAATATGAAATATGAAAAAGTATATGAAAAGGCATTTTGTGGCGTCAAGGAGCTGTGTGCTCTGTGTCTGACGTCTCCTCATCACGCACACAGAACTCTACGCGGACGTGGCGCACTGTGCACGTCCGTGTTAGCGTTTTTATGTCCTTGCCTAACTTGCGTCCGTTTGCCATGTGCGTTGTGCGTACGAAGTTTTGGTGCGGACGCACTTAGCGTGTGGGTATCTATTGCTCAGGATTCTATGCTACGACGACGTTAAACTGTGCGTCAACACGGACGTGGTCACTGCGTTCGTCTGACACGGGCCTTAGGCATAAGGGTTCTTTTCCAATAACAATCAGAAGACCCTATCATATTCTCACCATATCACGGTCAAGCTGAATTCAGCAGTTTAATCCGTCAAATTGGCATTCAGCTAACATAGCATAATGGAAAAAGCAGACAAGGGGAAAAATAATTCCCCATACGATTGGTACCTTTATTGCACCGCCTCCCACCACCACATTAGCCCCATTATTGAGCCCTTTTTGTTGAAAAAAAAATATCCTAACATTTATTTGAAACCAATGATGCATAGTTAACAATTAAATATGGAATAAAAATAGCAATTTTGCAAAGATTTTTAAAATAATAAAATACAATTGTTCATTTTTAATTTCTCTTGTTTATATGACTCCTTTATTTAAGACCTATAAACACTTACACAAGTTCCATAGAGCCACCACAGAACGTTGGATCGGAGCTGCGTGCATGCGCAGATGCGGTTCGTCACTGCCTGTCTTGGCCTGCTTGCTACAGCGCATGGTCTCGGACAGGGTGAGGCCAGCACTCTCTCTGCATGCTGACACCACTAATGACTGATCTGGTGACCAGCTGCCAGGAAGTTTAAAATCCCGGTTCCCAGCTGCTGGAGACGCTGTGAAGACTGTAGAAAATTCCTTCACTTTACCCGGCGATATCGCCAGATAGGGGCAACACTGAGTGGTAAGGAGAAGAGGGCGAGCACTCAGGATGAGTAGAGTGTTCCTTTAACCCCTGTTAAAAAAGACCCCAGCTAAATAGTTTCAAAATTTTGTCCCGAGACTAGAAATACCCAATGTTTACATGTTTTTGCTTTTTAACCCCTTCACTGCTGTGCCAGTTCACCTATGTGCGCTGCGCTCATTCTGCCCATTTTGTGCTAATTATTTTGAGATTACAGCCTAAGTCCTTTTTAACTAAACCCCCCAGCAAAAAAAACTTTTTTTAAAAAAAACATTTTTTTATTTTATTTTATTTATTTATTTATTTATTTTTTTTATATATTTTTTTTAAAATTCTATTCTTAAACCAAACCTGGTCATGATCAGGCCTTTCCAATGATGTCAAATATGACCATCTAGCTGCCACGGATCAGGAGATAAGGAGATCCTAAGGATCCCCCTATCTCTACATGGCAGCTAGAGGGTTAACTGGCCCACTGACATCCTCACACATATGGTGAGGTTGTCAGTGGGTGGGGGGGACCTGGAGGCTTGGCTGACATCCAAGATGTCAGCCCCCCCTCCAGGTTCGAAACGCATTTGGCGCCAATTACCGCCGAAACCCGATCCGGCAGCTAAATGGTTAATGCTATACACTGCTGAAAAGCATCTCCCTAGCTTCAATGGTTGGAGAGATAGAGGGCTCCGAAGGAGCCCCCTCCCCTCCATTGAATTTAATGGGGGCGCCTGCTGATGTCACCACGCAGCGTGGTGACGTCATCGAGCTCACCGGCCCATGCAAATCAGGAGGGAAGGCTTCCTCCCTGCCAGATCTGCGAGGGATCCAGCGAGAGAGGCAAGTATCGGGCGGGAGGGGGGTTAGGCGCCGCTGACGTACCATGTACGTCCGCGGGTCTAAGGGAGACCCATGGGCAGGACGTACATGGTACGTCAGCGTCCTTAAGGGGTTAACCCCAGACAGAGATGAATAAAGTTTAGATCCCCAAACCTTTGATCAGTGCCTGTAAAGAATGGGTTTGGGTCGAAATCCCTACAACCAGGTTCCCTAATTCCAAAATCCCGATGGCCAACTTCCCTACACACACAACTCCCTGACGGCCAACTTCCAGACATCAAAAATCCCAGCGGCTAACACTAACCCTACTTCCTAACCCCCTAAACCTAGCCCTAACCCCCTAAACCTAGCCATAATCCTAACCCCCCTAAACCTAGCCATAACCCTAACCCCCTAAATCTAGCCATAACCCTAACCCCCTAATCCTAGCCATAACTCTAACCCTCCTAAACCTAGCCCCAACCCCCTTAAACCTAGGGTTAGGATGTTCGTATTATGGTTAACTGCAGGGATTATGAATGTCTGGAAGTTGGCCGTGTAGAGAACTTGGTATGTCCGGTACTTGTTCTGTCTGGAAGTTGGCCGTCGGGATGTTGGCATTAGGGATGAGCCGAACACCCCCCGAGTTTGGTTCGGGCCCGAACTTCCCATATGTTCGGGTCCGAACTCGAACCCGAACTCGAACTCAATGCAAGTCAATGGGGCTGAAAATTCTGTTTTTAGAGTGCCCTCCAAGAGGGCATATATGCTAGATATTTTCCATAAAAGGTCTATGGGGGTCCGGGTAGTGCCCTGTGGGACAGGAAACAAGGACAAAAAGTAAAAAAAAAAAAACGTTTTTAAAGGGACAGTGAGTTTTCCATGAAATAAGGGTTAAAAATAAAAACGAAAAATTCCTTCAAATATCGTGCCTAGGAGGTCCCCATAACCTGCCAGTGAAGTGGCGGATTTCTAGGATGTATAGAAACACTTAAAAACAAAATAATTACGTTTCATATGACGGTTAATGCTTTTCCTTTAATCTATCCATAAACAACTGCTTGGGGCTGCAGTCTGTATGAAAAGAGGAGACATTTTCATACACAAAGAAAAAGTTTACTGATTTTTTTTGGCTAAATTATTGTGAAACTTATGCAGGCTTTGGATGAAAGTAACAATAGGTGCTTCAAAATTGGTCCTTTAGCATCCCCAACAGTGTCGTCACACCGTAACCCCTCTGAGGATATGAATCTGATACAGGCGTCAGTGACAGTGCACCCAAATATTGTGCTTTTGGTGCCAGGCCTGCAAGTACGATCATACAGTAACCCCTCTGTGGTATTGTGGAAGAATGCAGGGGTGAACCTTGCGGTCCTATATTAAAAAGATATGCATCTGGTTAAGGCGTCAGTGCACCCAGATATTCTGCCTTTGGTGCAAGACTGCCAGGCCATCAAGTATCATCATACAGTAACCCCTCTGCAGTATTGTGGAAGAGTGCAGGGGTGGACCATGTGGTCCTATATTGAAAAGAAATGATTCTGGTCAAGGCGTCAGTGCACCCAGATATTCTGCCTTTGGTGCCAGGCCAGCAAGTATCATCATACAGTAACCCCTCTGTAGTATTGTGGAAGAATGCAGGGGTGGACCATGTGGTCCTATATTGAAAAGATATGATTCTGGTCAAGGTGTCAGTGCACACAGATATTGTGCTTTTGGTGCCAGGCCTGCAAGTGCCATCATAATACAGTAACCCCTCTGTGGTATTGTGGAAGAGTGCAGGGTTGGACCCTGCGGTTCAAAAAATTTAAATGATATAAATCTGGCACAGGCGTCAGTGCAGCCAAATATTGTGCCTTTCATGGCAGCAAGTGCCTTCACACCGTAACCCTTTTGTGGTATTGTGGAAGAGTTCAGTGCTGGAGGTTTTGTGAATGCAGAAGAGGACATCCCCGATCTATTCCATTACTTCAGCATCAGGGGATTGATAGCTGCTGATCCAGGACTGATTCATTTTTATAAATGTCAGCCGGTCTACAGAGTCGGTGGACAGACGCACTCTTTTGTCTGTGACAAAACCTCCAGCGGCACTGAACGTCCTTTCGGAAAGCACGCTAGATGAAGGGCAACCTAGTAGCTGCATAGCATATTGGCTAAGTTCTGGCCAGTGATCCAATCTCAACACCCAGTAAGCCAGTGGATCATCTGCTGGAGAGGTATCCAGGTCTGCCCTTGCCCCTAGGTAGTCCTGCACCATATGGTGAAGACGCTGGCAATGGGTGCCTACATTTGACGTCCCTGGGCGTCGAGGACTAAAAAAATTTAAAAAATGCATCAGTCAAACGGCCCTGGCCTTCACCACTATTCCTCTGATCATCCGCAGCCTCAGAAGCACGTGTGTCAGCACTTGGTAATCTACCAGTGCCTGGAAAGGTGTTACACAAGTGTCGCTTTAGAGCGTCCTCAAGTTTTTTCATCCTGTGCTCCCTCTGTGCGGGCAGGATGAGCTCTGCGACTTTACCCTTGTATCGTGGATCAAGAAGGGTTGCCAACCAGTAATGATCCCTCTCCTTGATAGCACGAAACCTGGGGTCCTTTAGCAGGCTTTGCATCATAAGGGAGCCCATGCAGGGGCATTAGCTTCCGAGTCTTCCTGGTCAATGAGGATGACCGTATTGTGCACTTCCTCCTCCCAGCCACGCACTAGTCCTTGTGTTTCTGGGCACACAAAACCCTCCCTTGAGGAATCCCCACCTTCAATGCCCCCACTACTTAAATATTCTGCCTCCTCCTCCTCCTCCTCCTGTCTGATCTGAGTAGGACCCGATGGAATGCTGTCTGCGGAAAGACTGGGGCCTTGAGAGCTAGGGAAGGCCTCCTCTTCCTCCCGCTGCTCTGCCTCTAGAGCCACATCTATAATTCCCCGCAGAGTGTGCTCCAGCAGGAACACTAAAGGAATTGTGTCACTGATGCATGCACTGTGCCTGCTCACCATCCTCGTTGTCTCCTCAAATGGTGACCGTACAGTGCATGCATCCTTGATCATCAGCCACTGCGGGGGGAAAAAAAAACAAGTTGACCTGAACCTGTCCTTGTGCCATACTCACACAGGTACTCGTTGATGGCCCTCTGCTGCAGCATTGCTAATGTCGAGTTCCACCTGGTGGGCATGTCACAAATCAGACGGTTTGTGGGAAGGTGAAATTCTCTTTGAATTTCTGCCAGGCGAACGCTTGCTGGGAATGACCGTCTGAAGTGACTGCAGACTTTTCTGGCCTGGATGAGAAGCTCTGACAGCCCTGGGTACTTGGTTAGGAAACGCTGTACCACCAGATTTAGGACGTGTGCTAGGCATGGTACATGCGTCAAATTACCCTTGCGTAGGGCGGAGAGAAGGTTGCTGCCATTATCGCAGACGATCACTCCCAGCTGAAGCTGGTGTTGTGTTAACCATCTCTGCACCTGCCCCTGCAGAGCTGACAGAATTTCTGGCCCGGTGTGGCTCCTGTCCCCTAAACAAACCAGCTCAAGCACAGTATGGCATCTTTTTGCTTGAGCCATTGTGTAGACCCTGTCAGGCATCGGTTTAACTGCCACTTCGCAGAGACAGAGAAGGAGGAGGAGGAAGAGGAGAGGTGGTGGTGGTGGAGCAGACAGACCTCATACAAGCAGCTTTCTGGAGGCGTGGTGGATGAACAAGCTCCAGCACAGAGCCCCGTCTTGGATCCCTCCCAGCTGCAATCAGAGTTACCCAGTGTGCCATGAAGGAAATGTAATGACCCTGTCCATGCTTGCTGGAGCACGTGTCTAAAGTCACATGCACCTTGCTGCTGACTGCCTTTCCCAATGACTGGATAACATTGTCTTCCACGTGCTGGTATAGTGCTGGAAAGGCCTTGCGTGAAAAGTAATGGCGTTTTGGAACCTGCCACTGTGGTACAGCACATTCAGCAAATTCACGGAAGGGAGCAGAGTCCACCAGCTGGAAAGGCAGCAGCTGCAATGCGAGTAATTTTGCTAAGCTGGCATTTAGACGCTGTGCTTGGGGATGGTTGGGACTATATTTTTTCTTTCGCTGCAGCAGCTGGGGCAACGTAATCTGACTGCGTAAATCTTCAGTTGCTGGGATGATGTCACATTGTGAGGAAGTACCTGGTACATCCATTACTGTAGCATCATCCCTGTCGGCGGAGGTTGTAGGCAATGACATGGCAAGACATACAGTGGGGGTAGAGACCGATGAGGAGGAGGAGGACCTACGCAAAGTTTTGCGCCAACGGGATGTCTGGCAGTTGTTCATATGTCGCCTCAAGCACGTGGTACCCAAGTGTCCGGTATCTTTCCCACGCTTAAGCCTCATCTGACATAGATTACAAATAGCAATGCTGCGCTCTACTGCACATTTCTTAAAGAACTCCCAGACAGCAGAGTTCCTGCATGTGTTCTTTGAGACAACAGCGCTCTGCACCAGAGCAGCTCTGACATGTGATGCCTTGGACTGGCTAGTGCTACGGTTGGTCACAGAGGATGTTGTGCCTCGTGTTTGCTGTGCCTCCTCCTCCCCCTCTTCCTCACTTAATTCCTCTGTTCAATCAGGCACCCAGGTGGAGTCAGGGGGTGATGATGACAATAATGATGAGGTCACTATCTCCTCGTCACTGGAGCCAACTTGGCAGTATGCTGCAGCTGCTGGGGCATCATGAGTGCCAGTTATTTGTGTGTCATTACTGGCACCCCCTTCCTCTAGGTTGATTATACTCCCTTCCTCAACCTCAGAGATTGAATCAGAGCACTGTAGTTGCTGCGCATCCTCAAGCAGCATGTCACTCTCATTGTAGTCAAACAATTCAGCTGACTCCTCCGTGTGTGATAGCGAGGCTACGGCAGGAGTAGCTGTGGACATGGAGGCTGCATTAGATGCTTTGGCAGCTGAGGTGGACTGTAAAGCACTAGAAGCCTGGCTGGCAGAAGACTCGGAGGATGAGGATGGCCTGGTTAGCCAATCCACCAAGTCCTCTGTATGTTGCTGCTGTTTAAGACGGCCAGCACCAGTTAGAAAGGACAAGCGTGCCCCTGCAGAGGATGCACCACGTCCACCACGACCAGAGGCACAGCCTCTCGACACAGGGGCTGCTTGCCCTCTTATCTGTGTCTGGGAGCGTCTGCCTGTCCTTTTTGTTCTTTCAGACATGGTGAGTGATATATAGATTAATATATACAGAACTCTGATTCAACTCTGGTATAAAGATTTAAAGAACTCTGGTATAACTCAGTGAGACACCCTGATAGCTGGCAGCCAGTGACAAGACACAGATCACCTCAATTCACAAATGTTTTAAAGAAATTAGTGAGCCCCAAAATACTGCGTGGTACTGGTTGTGTGACAAGACACAGATCACCTCAATTCACAAATGTTTTAAAGAAGTTAGTGACACCCAAAATACTGTGTGGTACTGGTTGTGTGACAAGAGACAGATCACCTCAATTCACAAATGTTTTAAAGAAATTTGTAACCCCCAAAAAGACTTGCTGGCTGTGTGACAAGACACAGAAGATCACCTCAATTCACAAATGTTTTAAAGAAAGTTGTAAACCCCAAAAAAACTTGCTGGCACAGTGACAAGACATACATCACCTAAATTCCCTGATATTTGGTAGAAATGAGACCCCCCAGACCCCCCCAGTAGCGTGGCAGACCGGCAGTAACAACACACAACTATCTCCTCTGAAATCTCCTCTGAAATGCGTGCAGAATCGGCGCGTGGAAACGTTATATAGTGTGCTGCGGGACTTAGCTCTGTGAGCCCATGATTGGGCAAAATTTGCCCAATCAGGACTCTGAGCCGTGATTGGCATACTGTTGAACATGTCTTGCACCAGACCTGTGGTCAGGTGCAAGGCTGTAGCCAATTACGAGCTTCAGGCCAGTGGGAAAATGCATTGTGGTCCATTGTGGTCGAACATGCGGCGAACACCCGGAAATGTTCGGTGTTCGCGATCTAATCGAACAGGCTAAGTTCGGGTCGAACTCCGAACCGTCCAAACCGAACAGCTCATCCCTAGTTGACATTAGGGAACCTGGCTGTAGGGATTTTGTCCAGCACCCGTAAAGAATAATCCATTTAATCAATATATGACATGTAACAGCACTGCCAAAGAATGCCACATTTTCTTATAATGCACTTAAAAACCTAACTTTATTGTTGATCATGTACCGAATGTCTTCCCTTTAATCCATCAATGTAATTCCTAATTGATTTAAATTGCTTATAAGTTTTATATCGCTTTTAGTTACACCCATTCAAACACACTATTCTAACAGTTCTGTTATTTTTTTTCTAGGAACAAAAAGAAACTTTGCTACACTGCAATGTTGAAATTTCTTATCCCTCAAGAGATAAACCAAACAAAATGCAGCTCTCCTAAGTGTAGTGACTGTGAAATTACATACATGAGCACATCTTAAAATACGGGAATAGAACTGTCTTTCAGTGAAGCAGAATAATGTGATAGTGACACTCTATGCTTGGGAACCTCAAGATGCAATTTTACACACCTTTAAGTACATGTATCTTTGCGAGTTGACATGCAAAATGGTTTCTCAACTTGAATTTTTCTTTTTTTTTACCATTCATTCAGGAATGTGTGCCTGTCGCAGCTCACTGCCATCCATCCAGGGAGCTGTTATAGTGCTTGGAGCTGGAGACACTGCGTTTGACTGCGCAACCTCTGCTATACGATGCGGTGCACGTAGAGTGTACGTTGTTTTCCGAAAGGGTTTTACAAACATCCGAGCTGTTCCCGAGGAGGTAAATAGTAAAACTGACATATGACTTTAAATAAGTAGTGTGGTGGTATCTTCTTCTAAAGATATAGGGCCCTATTACATTCTTAACGCAAAAATGCACGCTAAAAGCGTGTTTTTTTTGCGCGAAGCGTTAAACGTTAACACACAAAAATTACCACTGGAATTACATTCCTCGAACATTTTTTCATCCGTCGGGAAATTGCTTTTGTAAAACCGACGCGCAAAGTACTGTTGCGCACGGAAATAAGTGAGCGCAATGTAATTTTTAACGCGAGTCCGTCAGAGTTCGTTATTGACGCGAGTCCATCATTTTTGGACTGCGCACAACAGATGTACGTTTTGACTGAAGACAAGGTAGTGGCCGTCATTTTTGACGGATCTAGCAAAAAAAAACGCGCGCATCGACGTTCTCCGTTGTGAATCCGCAGTTTGGTACGGTCAGGTTGTTGCAATTTGCCGTTACCACCAGCTTTTCAAAGACCTCAAAGTTATGCGTGCAAACGTTGTCCGTTAAATTTTGCGCTAAGATTGTAATACCATGCGCGCCCCAGCGCACAAACGCATTTGCGCTCACAATGCTAAGTATAGGATGCGCACACTAAATTGCGCTCGCAAAATGTTTGCGTAGGGTCACTCGCGTTAAACGTTAACGCACATTTTGTGTGCAAACGTCGTAATACTCCGTTCAGCGCAAAGGGTTTTGCCCCTCGGCCCTCGCGTTAATGCGTTTTTGTGCACAATTGTGCTCGAAGAATGTAATGGGGCCTATATTCTCCTTTGCTTGAGGACACATCCATAGGCCTAGAGCTTGAGTCATTAAGCAGCTATGCAGGTGTGATGTATCTCGATATCGATGCAAGCTGACTGCCTAACTCATGTTGCATCAGATTCAAGCGCAATCTGAGTTGCTATTGGTGTTCCTGGAGGGAAAGCCGGAATCTGTCTACACTTAAGGCCGGGGGCTCAAAACATTGTGTTGAACTACCTGGTCACGATATTATGCAACCATGTAATCTAAAAACGCAAGTATTGGTTGATGGCATAAATTGGCAGACCTGCCTCAACCCTAAATTATCTCTAAATACCACTAATGCCCAACGTTGGAATATACTTGCCCTGAGCAGCATCCTTGCACTCTTTTTAGATATTTATTTTCTTAGTAAGCACTATAACTGGCTTTCATGATATTTGTCCCAAGGTTGAGTTGGCCAAAGAAGAAAAGTGCGAATTTTTGCCCTTCCTTTCACCTCGCAAAGTTATCTTTAAAGGAGGTAAAATAAGCGGTATGGAATTTCTCCGCACTGAAATGGATGAAGGCGGCCACTGGATTGAAGATGAAGATCAACTTGTCCAGCTCAAAGCAGATGTTATCATTAGTGCATTTGGATCAGTGTTAAGTGATCCAGCAGGTGAGTTACTACAATGTGTTCGGTTAGTTGCAGTCATTTATATACTGTAGCTCCAGCAAATTCCGTAGCACTTTACAATGGGGCGCACAAACATGAGAGGTAAATGATACATGAGGGAAAGATGACCCTGCCCGTAGGATAACTGATCTGCTGAGGATAGCGTCAGACGAATGCAGTCATCACGTCCTTGTTGCCACACAGTTTAACGTTCGTCGTAGCATTGATTTGTGATCAATAGAGACCAACACACAAAGTACGCGTGTACCGAACTGCGCACGCACCACGCAGGTGGCAATGGACGCCATTTAGGCCTCAACATAAAAGCGCTATGTGTGTGTGTAGTGGCCTGTGTGTGTGATAATGTGACGTCAGACGCAGCGCTTTTGCAATGTCCATCACGTTGACGCTCAGAAGTTTTTTTGGTCTGGCTGACTGTACCTGTCTTTTTAATTTTAATTAATTTTGTTTCCCATATTTCCCCTTCTTTTCTACATCCGTCAAAAAAAAGGACCGTGTGGTGTCTACAGTATCGTCCGTCAGTACGTCTGTCCGTTATGCACGCACGCAGAGTGCACTCAGACTGCGTTCATCTGACATTAGCCTGATACATCACTTTAACAAAGTGCTCAGCCAGACACTCTGTGAGCTTGCAATCTAAGGAGCGGGTTATGCGAAACGATTGGGAGCAGAGGGAAGGTAGAGCTGATGGCAAGAAAGAATATAGCAGGGATTGCATGGGAAGGACCAGAAACTTGGGCTATAGTTCCGTATTAGGCAGGAATTGGAAACTCTCCAGTGACATTTTATTTTGCATGGCTCCATCACTTTCCATTTCGAACATAAGTAATTATTATTATTTGAATAAAAAAAACAACCTTATTGTAATTCAATCTCTTGGTATCTTTATTTTTAAATGGATAGAGGTTGTCAACGTGAGCCCTATTCACGTTAAGTCAATATTGGATAGACTCCAAGGTATGAATTAGGTACAAGTCGTCATACCTTTGAAGCTGCCAAACACTATCTCTAACCAACAGTCAGCCATTATACTAGTGCCAGGAATTGCAATTTTTCCCAGTTTGCATTGGAATGCTGGTAAAAGTGCACGCACCACCTCTGGAAATCACTCGTGTCTACAGTTCATGCGGGAGTCGTGAGTGGTGCTGTGTCTTGCAATTTGGATATAAAGTAAATACATTTCAGAGAACATAATAAGTAGCTACATTGATGTATTGATGTCACAAGTAATTTCATACGCAACTAAATGTTACCCACTGCGCACTGAACAAAATAAGCACAGGTGCACATCCAAAAGAGGACTCTCCCACAGCCCCAATGTACACAATAGAAAAGATGGCACAACCCAACAACTAATAAGAAATATATTGGACTGTGGCTGCACGGTCCATTTCATATTAAACCTTGAATAAATAAATCCACTATCCTCAATAGAATAAAGTACAATGACAAAAAACACATTAAAAATACATATGTGGCCAGCATATAGCCTACAGCAGGGGCCAGCAACCTTGGCTCCCTGATGTTTTGGGAACTACATTTCACCCATTAGGCTGACTGAGCATCATGGGAGATGCAGTTCCCAAAACATCAGGGAGCCAAGGTTGCTGACCCATGGCCTAGAGGAAAGAGTATGCAATAAATCCAATATATATTCACCGAAAATGCATCCAAATTCAAAAGTAGGAAAGAGTAAACATCCCACCTTCTAAATATGCTAGAAAGACAAAAATTGCAGAAAATATAAATGGGTATAACGAGCCACGCAAGTACTGAAGCAAGGTACCCAACGATTTGGTGATAATATGCCTTTTGACAAGGGTTACAAAACCAGCATATTTAGAGGTGGGATGTTTACTTTTTACTACTATTGAATTTGGATGTATTTTCTGTCGATATGTATTGGATTTATTGCATTCTCTTTCCTCTAGGCCAGGGATGTCAACTCTGGGCCCCCCAGATGTTAATTCCCAGACTTCTTTGAATGCAATGGATGGCCAGAGAATCGTGGAAGTTGTAGTTCAGTGTCACGTATCCACATCGCAGCAAGGCCCCCTGGTGGTGAGAGCTATCCTTGTCAGCCCTTGTGGGTTTCGGGGTTAATCTGTTCAGGCCTCTCCACCCCTGGAGTCTGACTGATCAGACCTGTGGTCACATGACCTGCACTGCCATATATATATAGCCAGCAGTGCATTAGATCTTTGGTCCAGTACAGGTCTTCCTTCTAAGTGCCTGCGTCTGTGTTTTGGTTCTGTTATTCTGTGTATGACTATTGGCGTGATCTCTTGACTATTCTCTTGTTTGCTCCCTGTATGCTGTATATCCTGTTGCTGACCTGGTCTTTCTGAGAACCGCTCCTGTGTATGACTTTGGATTGTATGACTAACTCTTCTGGCTCCTGATCCCTGATTTTGTCTGACAATCCTCCCTGGCGTCTAGACCTGGCTATTCCCTGACAATTCTTGTATATTCTTGTTTATGTTCTGTATGTCTTGTATTCTGGTCTTTATGTATTGTTGTCCAGCAGCATATTGTAGAAAATATTAGAGGCCAGCCTAAGGACCTCATACATAGTTCAGGGTTCTGTGTTGCTGCTGGGCATATTGGTTGTTGTTCTGGTGTTTATTCCCCACCCTGTAATCTGTATAGTTAGTAGGCTACTCAAAGACCTTACCCAGTGCAGCGCCTCCTCTTGTGTCTGTATCCTGTCCTTTCATCTCTGGTTCTGTTCCTGTATACTGTGTGCTGGGTTCTGCATCATGCAGCAAAGCACATACCTGTCTAAAGGGCTTAATAACAGTCTGTAAAAAGGCACTCCTTGGCCTCTGCCTGGGGCACTCGTGACATTCAGAAACATCTGTAGGGCCAACGTTTGAGATCTAGACTATATGCTGGGCTGGCCACATCTGTATTTTGCATGTGTATTTTTCATTGTATGTATTTGTATTGATTATAGTGAATTTGTGACCGTCTGGGTGGAGTAGAGTTAACATCACTGCTCTGCATGGAGAGAGCCTGTGGAGATATGGGTTCGATCCCGACGATCACCTCTCCAGTAAGTGTCCTTGGGCAAGACACCTAACGGTACATACTCGCCACCCAGGACATACTTGAAAACGAGAGAAATCTCAATGTATCCTTCCTGGTAAAATCCTTTCTCAAAAAAAATAAAAATTATGTATTCGAGGTTTATTAAAGCAATTTTTTTATTAGCTGTTTTGTTTTGCCATCTTTTCAATGGTATAAATCATTTCATAGCCATTTGATATCAAGGCCGAACAGGCTTTTGTACTCCAAAAGTTGTGTACTTTGATATCAGATCATACCGGCTTCAAAAAGTCGTGGCAGGAATTTCATGTAACTACTGTTATTTTTTTGATACGTATATATCATCTCTCAAATAAGTCACCCTTACAAAAAGCCACAAATGTCTATTGTTTTGCCCTAAACAACAAAGGCATTTGATTTTACAGTTTAATAATATTATTATTTCAATGCCTGCTCCTTCCTTTGACTTTCAGATGGAAATAAGGCTAATGAAAAGTAATTTTCTTTCCCTATTTTTCATCTTTGTTTTGGAAGCACAAGCTGATGCGAAGATGGAGAAAAATCATAAAACATCTGATCTAGGCTTTCATCCTTTAAAATAGGTATATTGCAATATTAGTTTTGTACCAGATGTATGTCCAATACAAGTTAAATGTAGCAAACTATTTGATCTTGGAGAGAGATGTACATTATGTAAATCGGTGTCTACTCTGTGACCTCCACAGATATAATAATCAAGCATTCTTTAAAGTATTACTCCTCTGCCAAGAAACAAAAACTTTCAGGGTTACTCAAAGAGAATCGAAAAGTCACCGCATGTTCGGTGACTTCTCGTTCTCTTCAATTCGGGCCCATTCGGCAATCCCATTTCGGCGACCCTGCTGTGTATGCAGCAAGCACCACAGGGCCGTCGAAGCGCATGGAAAAGCTGCCGCAAACCCGAAGAAAAGTCACACCAAAAACCCGGCGAATGCACGCCGAAACCCGCAAAAACATCTGGATTAACCCGCCAAAGATGCCGGAAAAACCCGAGCAGGAGCTGATCACAGCGCAGAGCAGCCTCCGGAAAAAGGCGACACCGCAGGCGAATGGAGTGAATAAATTAGCAAAACAGTTTGCTTGAATGATTGAAAAGTGAAACGCTGTTTGCAAACAAACTACTGAGCGAAAATGTCTGAAATTTACATATGAGGTCTATGGAATGATAATAAAAAGGGCTGTTACAGAAAAAATAAGTAAATATAACAACTTGTTGCCTGTTATACTGGTTATTTTCTTTTGTTTTTGTAGAAAAAATAAGTAAACTAAAAGTAAAAAAATCGGACTTTTTTAAAAAAAATAATCCACAAAAATGCTTAAAATATCCAAAGAAATCTATAAATAAAGAGACTCTTTACTGCAGAATTTTATAATGAATGGTTTATTAGATATTGAATTAAAATGGGAATATTTTTAACCTTGAACCCTATGGGATTCTCCTGAATAAACCTGTCGAATGAAACCACCGAATGGCAGGGCATTTCGAGAACCTTTCACTGCTAGTTTGTGTTCTCTGAATAGCCGAAGCAGTGCTTTTTTATGGGGATTTCACTGCCCTCGAACAGGCACCGTACGTGCAGGCAATTCGCCAGGATTTGGCGTATTGCCTGCTCTCTGGATAGCCGAATGGCCAAGAAAGGTAACCAAAAGCTTATTTCAGCGTTCGGTTCCCTTTCTCCAGCCATTCAGATCTCTTTGAATTACCCTGTCTTACTTTACTAGAACCCTAAATACTTTCAAGATTAAATAGACACTGGAGAATGTGATGGGTAAAAATAATATCTACGAGACACATAGGAGCAATTTGATTTTCTAGATTAGGAGGTCTCAAGAATTCTACTCTTTAACCCCTTTGCTACTGAGCCATTTCTCCCCGTGTGCTGAGCTAATTTTCACAATTTGTATGCTCATCATGAGTAAGTGTGATTTGAAGTCATGTTTTATTGTAGAACCCAGACAAATTATATATCTTTTTTTTTTTTTCGGCAGACCCAGAGATTCAAAATATATAATTTCTATCCAGTCTATTCACTAAAGGGTGAAACTCAGGAGAAATGGCAGGAGAAGCAAAAATTCTAAGACTAATAGCCAAACCAGAAATATTTATCTCACTTTTCAAATCGGCTATATGGTCTAGATTGTTCTCTTCTGCTAATTCTCCTGAGTTTCACATTTTGGTGAATAGACCTGTATGTGTATACGTCATGACCCAACAGAATGCTATAACTAAAAATTTTAAGAAGTGTAAATTTCCATTTGGATTTCAATCATTTTCAGCGTGTAAATTTATTTTTCCACGTTTTATCATCCAAATCTTTATGGTTATATATTCTATGGGTTAGTCTTTATGAAAAAAAATCATAAATGGAGAACCTATTACTCTTTTATCCCTAAATAATGCAAATTTAACCAGCACTGAAAACATTTCATTTTTTTTGCCAGTAATTGCTCTCGGCATGGTAAATGTGAAAGTGAGTAATGGCAGCAGTATTGCTTATTTTATACCTGAAAGATGTATAAAAGATGCCTTAAAAAAACAACTTTTTATTCCTCTATTTTTGATTTTTCTTAATGTTTTATATGGTAATGTTTGGTTCATTGGGAAGGCCAGATCCTGATACTTGATTTGACCAAGTGGGGTGTAAAGAATGGTGATATGGGGGTCCAAATGACCCCCATCTCTAATTGTAGCACTGCAACGAATTATGTTTTAGATGAAACAATGCGTAATAACGCATTATGCCATCACTTTCAAACTTGCCCAAAAAATTATATATATAACGGAGTTCCAAAAAATAAATACGACTGTTTTCTGAAAATTAAAAGAATAAACGGATAAATGAATTTTTTTTACATTGAATCCTATGAGATTCGCCTGTTTATACCTGTTGAACCGAATCACCAAAAACCAGGGTATTTCACTGACACTTCGGTGCAGTTTGGTGTTCTGTGAATACATTAACCATTGCTTCTCTAGGGGACAATTTTGTGGCTGCCGCAGATCGCCGAATTACAGCGATCTGTGGCGAAATGCACCGTAATTTGCTGTCAATTTGCCAGTATTTGACCAATTGACAGTGAAATATACAGGGTTATCTAAAGAGATTCGAAAAGTCACCGCACGTTCGGTGACTTTTCGTTCTCTTCAATTCGGTTCCTTTTGCCGATCCCATTTCGGTGACCCTGCGGTGTATTCAGCAAGCACCACAGGGTCCCCGAATTGCAGGGAAAAGCTGCCGCAAACCTGACCGAAAACTAACCACAAAACTCACCGAATGCACGCAGAAAACCCCCAAAAACATCTGGATTAACCTGCGAAAACCACGGAAAAAGCCCGAGCAGGAGCCGATCGCAAGCAGCCGAAGCAGCTGAGACCGCAGACGAGGGAGGTGAATAAATTAGCAAAAACATTTGTATGAATCTGTGAAAATGAAACGCTGTTTGCAAACAAACTACTGAGCGAAAATGTCTGAAATTTACACATGAGGTCCAGGGAATGATAATAAAAAGGGCTCTTACAGAAAAACTAAGTAAACTTAAAAAAAAAAAAAATCGGCCTTTTAAAAAAAAAAAAAAAATAAGAAAAATGCTTAAAGTATCCTAAAAAATCTATAAATAGACTTTTTGCTGCAGAATTTTATAATGAACGGTTTATTAGATATTGAATAAATAAATTGAATAAATTTGCCGAATTAAACCACTGAATGGCAGGGCATATGGGGAACCTTTCACTGCTGGTTTGTGTTCTCTGAATAGCCGAAGCAGTGCTTTTTATGGGGATTTCACTGCCCTCGAATAGGCACCGAACAGGCACCGTATGTTCAGGCAATTCGCCAGGATTTGGCGAATTGCCTGCTCTCTGGATAGCCGAATGGCCAGGAAAGGTAATTTTCAGCGTTCGGTTACCTTTCTCAAGCAATTCGGATCTCTTTGGATAACCCTGATAGTACAGATCGCTGCAACTTGACGTTCTTTGGTGGCAGTGAAATTTGTATTAGTATTTGGAGAATTTGCAGGTTTCTGAATAGACGAAATGACACGAAATAGCATCATACAGTGAAATTCACCATTTGGTTGCAAGTTCATCACTTATTGTATTAATTCCTCTAGTCTTCACTTGGTGTCTGACTTTGAGTTCAGAGATAAGTAGGTTACCAATCCTTTTTAATATAACACTTTGTTTTTGAATGGTATGGCTCGTTAAGTTAGTTAACGAACATTATTTTCCCAGGGTTTTTAAAATCACTGTTCTTTTGTTTAACAAGTGATTTATGTAAATAATTACTCCATATCGGCCTACAAGCCAATTCTGTCCTAAATATAAACCACTGGTTCAATGGTCAAAGTCTCTGAGCTTCCTTAACTCTGACTTCGAAGCAGACAACCAATGCATTGTCATATCTCCAGGATAAGCTATTTTGTACCATACTCAGCTGCCATATCCCTAGTGTGCTAGCTAAACCAACAAACTTGGAAACCTCTGCGAAGCCTGAATCTTTTAGATAGAATAAAAAAAGCGGCACTGAGATAATATAAAGAAATTATCGTCCTTCCAGGCCACTGATGATTCATATTCAGAACCATATGGCCAATCTGGTATTACATCTGCCTCTACCAGACTCATTCTGTACATAAACAGGTGTTCACTTTCCAGCTCTACGAGTATGTGATACCCAAAATCTCGGTTAGTTATCGTAACAAGTTGATTTAACAATATATTGGTGGCGTTTTTAGGAAAACCTACATTTGAGGTTTTTATTGTGCAAAATTAATCAGGTATAAAGTTGCATTTAATTGTCTCACATATATCAATTGTATGGTTTTCACAAATGTCTATTAATGTCCTTTATTTCAGCACTGTAGATGTTTCTTAGCTTAAAATTTACAGTACATTGAAAAAAAATCCTGCTATATTGTTGCCACCAACCACAAATGTATTATTCTTCACAAAAGACTGCCCGACTCATAAACCTCACCTCCCACACCCTCACACCTCTCCCCTTTGTCAATCTTTACACTGGCTCCCTGTTTCCTTTAGAGTCAACTTTAAAATACTAGGTCCTCACGTACAAAGCTCTCCATAACCGAGTTCCTGACTACATCTCCTCCCTTATTAGCAAGGACATCCCATCCTGACCACTTCTCTCAGCCAATGATCTGATGCTATCAGCTCCTGGTACCCATACCCCCCGTACTCTTACCTTCAAGACTTATCCCGAGCTGCCTGCTTTCTATGGAACTCCCTCACCTGCAACATCAGACTCTCCTCGTCTCTCCAGTCCTTCAAGAAGTCTCTGAAAACACATTACTTTAGAGAAGCCTATTGGTTCACTCCACCATAATCCCCCATGGTTCATTTCCCACACAGCCCACATGCTCCCCAATACTTCATGCTCTCTCTTCACCCTCACCTAGCGTGTGACCCCTCACCTCTTAGATTGTACGCTCTTGAGCAGGGTCTGCTCTCCTCCTGTTCTGTGTGTAATGTGTATGCATATTTGTCTCTCCCATTGTACAGCGCTACAGAACCTATTGGCGCTTTATAAATGCTTGTAACTGTATTTAGTACAACATCTGTATAATTTTCTCCAGGGATTCCTAGTGTGATTAGAAGGGTATGTTTAATGCAGGGGTCAAGTCAAGGGGGAACACAGTTGCCCCACTAGTTTTGCAAAGAGAACGGAGTTCCCTTTGAACCCACACACTATGAAGTTGTGTTCAGGTGTTCAATCATACCTTTCCTTGTGAAGGCACAATAACTATAGTTATTATACAGTGGCAAGAAAACGTACAGTTGTGTTCAAAATTATTCAACCCCCACTGAAATTGAGTGTTTTGGCCAGTTTGACAATTATTTTGATCATTCATTCATCTTGCTTACAATTAAATCAAAGAGGCACGTGTAGGTCAGACAAATCTAACATAACATTTATAATGAAATAACCACAAATGTCTTTTCTGTGCTCACATCATTATCGGTTTTATTCAACCCCCAAGTGACATTCAATCTTAGTACTTAGTACAACATCCTTTTACAGTTATATCAGCTTTTAAACGTGAAGCATAGCTTGACACAAGTTTCTTGCAGCGATCTACGGGTATCTTCGCCATTCGTCATGGGCAAAAGCCTCCAGTTCAGTCACATTCTTAGGCTTGCGCACTGCAACTGCTTTCTTTAAGTCCCACCAGAGGTTCTCAATCAGATTTAAGTCAGGTGTCTGCGATGGCCACTCCAAAATGTTCCAGCCTTTAATCTGCAACCATGCTCTAGTGGACTTGGAGGTATGCTTGGGATCATTGTCCTGTTGAAAGGTCCAATGTCTCCCAAGCCTCAGGTTTGTGACGGACTGCATCACATTTTCATCCAATATCTCCTGGTACTGAAGAGAATTCATGGTACCTTGCACACGCTGAAGCTTCCCTGTACCTGCAGAAGCAAAACAGCCCCAAAGCATGATTGACCCCCCGCCATGCTTCACAGTAGGCAAGGTGTTCTTTTCTTCATAGGCCTTGTTCTTCCTCCTCCAAACATAGCGTTGATCCATGGGCCCAAACAGTTCTAATTTTGTTTCATCAGTCCACAGAACACTATCCCAAAACTTCTGTGGTTTGTCCACATGACTTTTGCATACTGCAGTCGACTCTTCTTATTCTTTGGAGACAGCAAGGGGGTGCGCCTGGGAGTTCTGGCATGGAGGCCTTCATTACGCAGTGTGTGCCGTATTGTCTGAGCTGAAACTTCAGTACCCACATCTGACAAATCTTTTCAGTTCCTCAGCAGTCACACGGGGATTTTTCTCCACTCTACGCTTCAGGTAGCGCACAGCAGTCAAAGTCAGCATCTTCTTTCTGCCACAACCAGGTAGCGTTTCAACAGTGCCCTTTGCCTTGAATTTGCGAATGATGCTTCCTATGGTCTCTCTTGCTATGTTTAACATCTTTGCAATCTTCTTATAGCCATTGCCCTTCCTGTGAAGAGTAATCACCTCTTGTCTTCCTAGACCATTCTCTTGACTTCACCATGTTTGTAACAACACCAGTAAATGTCTAGAAGGAGCTGAGTATCACAGTCATTTTAAAGCTGCCTAATTGGTGCTTATTATGCTTTATTGCTGCTCCGTGACATCCACAGGTGTTTTCAATACCTGATTGAAAACACTTGAATGAACCTCTGTTCTTCAGAGTGGTTGTCTTTAAGGGGTTGAATAATTGTGTCAATGAAGAATTCACAAAAGAAACATTTACTACTGTATTACAAAACCAATTGATGTCATTTTGGTTGCATATGGTTCCTTAAAAAGTCCTTGTAGGATTTCATTCTGAATACAATTACAAATGTACACTAAATTCCCTAAAACCCTTTACAGCATTGGAGGTTGAATAATTTTGAACACAACTGTATGTGAACCCTTTGGGATTACGTGGAGTTTTGCATGAATTGGTCATAAAATGTGCTCTGATCTTCATCTAATTCACAACAATTTGAAAAACACAGTCTGCTTAAAATAATACAGCAGAAACATTATATGATTTCATGTCTTTATTGAACAGAACATGTAAACATTCACAGTGCAGGGTGGAAAAAGTATGTGAACCTTTGGACTTAATAACTGGTTGACCCTCCTTTGGCAGCAGTAACCTCAACCAAACGTTTCCTGTAGTTGCAGATCAGACCTGCACAACGATCTGGAGTCATTTTGGACCACTCCTCTTCACAAAACAGTGTAGCAATATGCTTGATGTCTGGTGTGAATCCCTCTCTTAAGGTCATGCCACAAACATTTCAATCGGGTTGAGGTCAAGACTCTGACTGGGCCACTCCAGAAGGCATATTTTGTTTTGTTGAAGCCATTCTTTTGTTGAATTACTTGTATGCTTTGGGTCATTGTCTTGTTGCATCACCCATCCTCTGTGGAGCTTCAGTTGGTGGACAGATGGTCTTACGTTTTCCTGCAAAATGTCTTTTTATAAACTCTGGAATTAATTTTTCCATCAATGACAACAATCCGTCCAGGCCCTGAGGCAGCAAAGCAGCCCCAAACCATGATGCTCCCTCTGCCATGTTTTACAGTGGGGATAAGGTTTTGATGTTGGTGTGCTGTGCCTTTTTTTCTCCACACATAGTGTTGTGTGTTTTTTTCCAAACAACTCAATTTTGGTTTCATCTGTCCACAGAATATTTTGCCAGTAGTGCTGTGGAACATCCAGGTGCTCTTTTGCAAACTTCAAACGTGCTGCAATATTCTTTTTGGACAGCAATGGCTTCCTCCGTGGTGTCCTCCCATGTACTCCATTCTTGTTTAATGTTTTCATTATTGTAGATGTGTCAACAAAAATGTTAGCATGTGCCAGGGATTTCTGTAAGTCTTTAGCTGACACTCTAGGATTCTTCTTTACCTTGCATTCTGCGCTGTGCTCTTGCAGTCATCTTTACAGGACGACCACGCCTAGGGAGAGTAGCAACAGTGTTGAACTTTCTCCATTTGTAGACAGTCTGACTTACCGTGGACACATGAACATCAAGGCTTTTGGAGATACTTTTGTAACCCTTTCCAGCTTCATGCAAGTCAACAATTCTTGATCGTAGGTCTTCTGAGAGCTCTTTTCTGCGAGGCATGGTTCTCATCAGGCAGTGCTTCTTGAAACCAGTAAACCCAAAACTGGTGTGTGTTTTTAAAGGGCAGGACAGCTTTCAGCAACACATCCAATAATATCACACTGATTGGACCCAAGGTTGGCTCACTCCTGACTCCAATTATCTCTTGGAGATGTCATTAGGATAGGGGTTCACATACTTTTTCCACCCAGCACTGTGAATGTTTACATGTTATGTTCAATAAACACATGAAAACATCTAATGTTTGTGTTGTATTATTTTAAGTAGACTGTGTTTTTCAAATTGTGACTTAGATGAAGATCAGAGCACATTTTATGACCAATTCATGCAAAACTCCACGTAATCCCAAAGGGTTCACATACTTTTTCTTGCCACTGTATATAAAATTTGAGAAGAGAGAATATAGAGTGAATGCACCAGGTTCAAATTTTCTGAACCAAAAGGTAAATCTGGACCTGGGAAAAATAAGATCGTTCAGTCTCCGCAGACAAGATGAGCTGGCAAAGGCCCTAAACAATCACTAGGCCGCAATACAGGATGATGATAATAAGCTCCCAGAACCATTGTTCCCCTTTAGTCCACTATTAAACAAAAACTGTAATCTCAGAGATTTCCTGTTACACACAGATCAGGTTAACCTGTCTGTAAGTGACAATCCCAGCACATTGGGATGTTATAGATATCTCATATGTCACCATCTGACCTTTAATCATTCGTATATTGGAAGCTTTCCAGATTCGGCATCACATTACTTGCACGACTTGATATGTCGTGTGCCAGATTACATGCCCTTACCTATGCTGGAAAAACTGATAATGATCTACACAAGATTATCATGAACCATCGTGCAGCAATATAACCGTTTTCACAGATGGTAATAATGCCAAGCTTGCAGATAAACATTTCAAGGAAGAATGACACCCATTGACCTCCCTTTGGGTGATGGATATTGACCTCTTACCCCCACTGATTTATGGTAGTGATAGAACCTTGCAGCTTCTTAAACGTGAGACATAGTGGATTTTCACACTCGATACTTTGTCTCCAATAGGACTGAATGAATCGTGTTACAGTATATTTTGCGTTGCTACTGAAGCAATTTTGAACATTGTTGGAACTGGAGTTGAGTCCCTTTCTAGTCTCTGTTGATTACCGCCACCCTTTTCTGTTTGAGACAATTCTCTATGTAAGAATATATATTGATTGTACCAGGGTGCTCTCAAGGGGTTGGCTCAGACCTCCCAATGTGGGTGTTAAGCTCTGACCAGAAGCTGAGATCAGCAAGCTCTGATGAGTTTCCCGAAGTGGGATTCTTCTCAAGATCTAGGCCAAAATAGAGACCTTTTTCAGGTGATTTTTCAACCACTTTTTGGTTCAAGAGATTCAAATGCATCTTTACCCCCATTTTGAGTCCCAATAAAATGTAGAGTTTAGACTTTACGAGTATCCAGCACTGAGTAGACAAGATGTAAATTAGACATTAACGTGGATATTGGATTGAAGATATTATGATTTTTTTTCCCTTGCTTATTTTGCTATTTTATAATGAGTTTTGTGTATTTTAGTGTTAAAGGTTTTGCATTCCACTTACCAGTGTGGGAGTATTTGTTGGCACTTTCATTTGGTGTTCAGTGTCCACATGGATGATCATCCTCTTCCATTACTCTTAGAGTATGTGGTGTTTATATATTTGTAGGTGTTTGATATATTTCTGAATCCAGGGATCAAGTCGAGGGAGAACACCTGAGAATGCAGTTCCTCCACAATTTTTGCAGAGGGTGCAGAGTTCCCATTGGTCCTACATACTGTAAAGCTTGTAGGTGTTTAATCATATGGTTACCTGTTTAATCGTACAGTTATTGCCGCTTGTCATATATCTTGCTAATATCTGCACATATATGTAAATATATATGATTTGAGTGTGTTTGTCTTAAGTGTGAGATGGTAATTAATTACTAGTTAGACAGAGTTCTAAAAAATACCAATGGTGGAACTCACAAAGTTCCACCATTGGTATTTTTTAAGAACTTGTACCCTGTCTGTATCTTGAAAAAAATGTTAACCTTCAATAAAGTATTCATATTCTGAACCATGACTATACGTCTCTCTGGGATTTATATATTTAATATATACTATTAAATATGCTTTATTTTTAATTACCAGAATTAATATTTATCAAATGTTTCCGTTAGTTGATTAGTTCAAGTGATATATTTGTGTAGGCAATATTACTCATGGGGTTTCTGAGGAAGCGTTAGACACTGTTTCTTTCTCAATAATTGTTAATTTAAACTGGCAACTCTATTGGGTCTTTAGAATAAACATTCCACCATTTTTTTAAAACCACACTGGTCTTTGTAGAGGGATTAGCAACATCTATAGAATTTCTTCTTTCTCTTCAAAACAGAAACTTTTTTTAAATTCTTTTGGAGAGCGGGAGCAATTTGGTTAAAGAACTGATATTGAAATAAATCTGTTTAACTTCATAAAGCAATCATTTAGACCTTTAGGTAATTAAATAGGAGATAAATCATGACTTGACTAGAAGACCACAGATTTTATGACTACTGGTAATATGCCAGCGGAGAAGGTGCAGCTACTCTGAAACATTGCACAGATGTGAAAGTCTGTGCCATAAAGCCAAATTAGTGGTTTTGCATAATTTAAAAATGGCGTGCTCGCGTTCTAGGAAAGCCATATAGAAATATATATTTCATAAAAAAATATCATGGACGCTTGTAATTATGTTTGTGGCTTCAAGGAGAAGCACATAAAAACAATTGGAAATGTGAGACATCTGGAATCTAATTATGCAAAAACATATGTTTTTTCTCATGGGAAATAACAAGTTAATTGGAAATTAGTGAGAAAAACCTGAGGAAACAATGTACATAAGTAGTTTCAAGTCCAGGTTAGATTCTTCAACATGTAGAAAATAAAAAATATAGATCTCTTTAGTTATAATTAATGTAGTGTGTTTTTTGTGAACCAAAGATAACGGTTTCTTTGTGTATAATTTGATGATGCAAAAAATGTATTTTGTATGATGTATTGCACAGATTTAAGAAGGTTTAAGATGAAGGGAAACAATTACCGCTTTTATAATGAGGATGTGACCCTTGGTGGCATGTACTCTATGTTGAGCACCCACTGTCACTGTTCTTTGGAGTCATACATTTAACACTTCTTTCCCTCTATCTCTGTATCTTTGTAGTTATCTAGCTGCTCCTCCTAAGTTCCTGTTTCTGCAACTGCAGCGTGTGTTGATTGTGGCGATTTATAATATATATATTCGTCATAAGGTTTGGTAATGTTTTGCATACGTTAATAATTGTTAATATTTCATTATTGCCGTATGACACTGCTACATAGACAAGGCTGATTTTCCGAGGATAAAACGGGAATGTTCTTTTGTTGGTTTCTTCCCCCCGATGGGAAACACAATTAAGTTCCTTTTGAGTAGGTAGTTCAACGATTTGAATATTCCTGGGCCATGGAAGGTGTGAATGGTGGATGTAATTAAGAGACCTAGTCAAAGCGTAATCTGCATGCTAGGGGAAATGGCCATTTGGTCTGCTCAGCAGGGGCACCAAGCTAGCTCTTATTGATGGGTACAAGCCAGTCGGAGCAGCACCGCCATGACCAAAAGTGCATTTCAAAAGAAACCATTATGTCCTTTGTAGCTAGAAACTATCTATTGATAATATAATTCAAGGGGATCATAAACATTAAATAAGAAGTGAACCGAGCATGCCCACGAATTACCAGGAGTGGGTGGGCTGTACCATCTATGGGCATGACACTGGGGGAGCATAGAAATGTATCAGTTGTGTGGCCACAGCCATGCTCCTCACTTATTCTTTCTGGGGTCCACGTGAAGTGGGAATTTGCTTTGTTTCCAATCCCAGCCTCAGGGGGTCACAGATTTCCTTTTAGCTTGCTTACTCGTAAGTAGGTTCTGTGTGTTAAATCCTTTTTTATTTCTCTGCTTGTGGATGTAATTATTAATTATAATACCTTTTTGATTCATGTATATGCCTGTGAAACCATTTTATCGTAATAAATATAACATTTCTTAAGATCTGCCTCTGTCTGATATAAGAACCCGTTAATTGAAAAGACAGGATTATCATAGTTGTTCTTTTTTGTTAGCTCGGGACGATCTACTAAGAGTGAGTTGGGAAGTCAGTCGTTTGGACTGTATTCTGTTTTGGGGTGCATAATCAGAGTCTCAGGGGACCTGTGGTGGCAATGTTGATAAATTACAAGGGAAGTGGTTGCAGGGATTGTGTGCAATGTAGTCATTATTCTGGGTCTAGTGCAAACAGATAGTGATTTTTAACCCTGCGTCCACTTCGCTGAGTCACGTGCCTTTCTGGAGTGAGGCGGTTATGTGACATTGACCAAACATTAAAAAAATACAGAGCAAAAGAGAGGGACCTGGCACTCCAGTCTAACAGATGACCAATTTATTGGGTGTGCAGCAACATTTCATCTGTGCAAACAACCTTTCTCAAGAATCTACTTAAGTATATCAGCTGTATATGTCTCATGAATGCATAACACTGCTTGATTGTGTTAGGCATTAAATAGAACACTACAAAGTTAAATGTGGGAAGGGGAGAAAATAGAGGGTTAAATAATTACACTCTTGATCCCCTGCACTCCCCTCCTTTTTAACACTCAGCTGTAATGTACTAACTGTCACATTCACACTTGACAACAGTGGTTTGGATTCCTATCGACAGACCTCGAAGTCCTCCGATCCTTGAGTGGTCGGGAACGCTAACCTTATCACTCCCAGCCAGGAAACATAAACAGACCAGCAACAGTGGGCACAAATCAGCATTAGATGTCAGGACTGCGCATACACTGGGGCAGAAAGGGTTAACTTTGTTGACAGCTGAGGTATAGCCTGCGTTAGGCCTGTGCAGGTTATTTATATCAAACCCTACACAATCAACGTGGTCAATAAGACAATCCGGGTCAGCAACAGAGAGGGTTCGCATACAATCAGAGTTGGCAACAGAGGGGGTACTCATACAGACTGAATCGGCAACAGAGAGGGTATCCATACAAACTGGGTCGGCATTCTGCAGGGTCCGTATATATACTGAGTCAGCGTGTGTGGCAGGATCAGCAATCGCTCTGAGGCTGCTCTAGGTAAACCATACATACAGGCTGTATCAGAGAGAATCGTCACAAGGCAGTCCGGGTCAATAACAATCAAGGTCCTCATACAATCCAGGTCAGTATAACAGAGAATGAATCAAAGAAACAGTGACTCGAAGCGAGAAACTCAGTGATGTGGGAAAATGACTCCACGTCAAGGCAATGACTCAGAGCGCGCACTCTTTACTTAAAGGCCGGCTGCTCCACAACATCACGCCGCCCCCCGACTAGCTGCAGGAATGCCAGGGACCACTGGAGCCCCTGGCACTCGGCCAGTCAGCAGTGCGGTACGACTGGGGCCCCCCTGAAACCCCTAAGATGTGACAGTAACTCTTCATTAAAACTAAAGAAATAATTTGGCACTGGCCCATATCTGACAGTAAAGGGTCAAAGCGGCCAAGGGTCTGGAACAGGACTGCCAGATCGACCATGTTTTCCTGGACACATATAATTTTATTCATGCTGATGTTTAGTGAAAGCGAATAGAACCCCACAGTATGCAGAAACCATATGCTGCAAGTAATGAATCCCAGGTGACATGCCTTGATTTCCTTCTTACAGTACATGAATTATACATGTTACAGGTCAGCACTTTCCCCTGTGCCCTACTCTGCGTGAACTAGTAATATGTGTCCAGGAAAACATGGCTGATCTGGCATCCCTAGTCTGGGTGATCATTCATGCATCCAACCTGTAAAATTGCTCTCAATGCTTCTGTCCAGAATACTGAAAGGATGACCACTCAGAAGGCCAAGTCAGTCTTTGAGGACACCCACTCTGTAGGTAAAAGGAGGAGGGAGGTGCACATCCTTCAACTCCAGACCGTTTTCAGTCAATTATGTTAGGGATTGGCAACCTTGCTCCTCCAGATGTTTTGAAACTAAATTTCCTACGATGCACAGCTACTCCTCATGGGAAATGTAGTTCCAAAACCTTTGCAGGGCCAAAGTTGCTGACCCCTGCATTATGTGGTCCTAGTGGCTAGAATGTCCCTTAAAATCTAAAACCTATTATTCCAATTATTTTCTTTACAAAACATAATAAAATACAGTGGGTTTATTATTGTAACACATGTTGTAGAAAGGAGTACGATGAGTGTATTGCCATTCAAGATCTTCTTCTTTCCCCTTCAGATATGAAGGGAAAAAAAATCAAAACCAGATAAAAAATACTCTTCCAAATTGCTAATAGTGCAGGAGCATATGAAGCTGGTTAAATACAGAAATCATTAAATGGTTTTGTGATTCTTCAGATATATTCTGGCTAATGAGCAATTCTGTTATTTAAATAAGTCTAAATTGAGCGCACATTACATGGATACATAATTAGATGTGGCAGTCGTACACGCTTAGTTCTATCTTAAATATTCAATTTCTGCACCTTTCTTTGTTTAATTTGTTTAGTCAATTAAAAGCAGTGTTTTTATGTTTGACTTTTTTTAAGATCGCGTTTACTCAAAGGTTTGTTTACTCTTACCATTCCCTGTGGTTTTTATCATATTAAAATAAATCTGTAGCAGTAAAGAGTCAAATTATAGAACAGATTTTCTCATTAACTAATGTGTCTGATTAATACAGTATGTTTAGATATCAATATCTAACAGACCCATGTGGGTTTGTGATTCTGCACCCCAGCACCACCACCTCAAGGATAGCTCCATGTCCTGCCATCAGAAACTTCTATACAGACCATCTCACCAACCTCAGCTATTATAAAAATGAATTGTAATACAAAAATGTGTATGCAAATGATGGATTAACACTCACACTTTAAGGAGCTAATTGCTCTAATTTGTAGCGCCATAGGGTCTTTGGGTCCACCCGAATGACCACCACTCTCCAGAATTCGACTCTCTACAGCCCTCAGGAGGAAATAAGACAGAGACACTTCATGGCTCTAATAACACAACTTTAACTCTCATAAACAGATGTACTTAAATGCTCCAGAGCCTGTAACGGGCTCTAGTCTGTAGCTCCTTGGTTGTAATAAATGGGCACAACCTGAGATGCCCCCTCTGGTATTGCTTCCAATAAGTAGCCGTATTCCAGAAAATACCCAAAAATATAACACTGTATTAAAATCTTAAGCATAAACCTACCAAAAGCATTTCGCCATTAAGTATGGCTTCCTCAGCGGTAAAAAATGTAATATAAAAGTCCCCGCCACTTCTTTAACCCCTTAACGCCGCAGGGCGTTCCATGTCGTCCTGCATTTGGCGGGCTTTAATGCCGCAGGACGGCATGGAACGTCCTCGGCATTAGGAGCCCAGCCGGCGGTAATACTTACCTCCCCGGCGGCTCCCACGCTGATCTGGCTTCGATGAAGCCTGATCTGCGTATTTTCAAGCCTCCCGGCGCACTGACGTCATCGCGCTGGCGCGATGACGTCAGTTTCAGGCGCCCCCCCGCCGGAGCATGGGGAAGCGCCTGGAGGGGAGGAGAGGGATCCTTCGGATCCCTCTATCTCCCCATCGCTGGGTGCTACAAGGCTGTGGCCAGCATCGCTGGAAGGGTCACAGCCTGACCTTTCCAGCGATTGTATGGGGGTTAACCCATGAGTTGCCAGGTCGCGACCGGGCACTAATTTGTGCCCAATCGCGGCCTATTTCCGGTGGGGGCCGCCATCTTGGATGGCAGCCCCCACCTCTGGGTCCCCCCCCCCCGCGTCAACTGACTCATCGCGCCATGCGCGATGATGTCAGTTAACTGGGGAAGCCCCTAGCTGCAAAGGGATTTCCTATGGAAATCCCTTGCAGGAGATAGGGGGGTTCTTTGAACCCCTTTATCTCCTGATCGGTGGCAGCTAGGGGGTCATGCCTGATATTGATGGAAAGGTCTGAGCATGGCCTTTCCAACGATATCAAACATGACAATGAAAAAAGTAAAATAAAAGTGTAAAAAATAAAAATTAAAAAACAATTAATTAATAAAAAAATAAAACGTGCTTTTTTTTTTTTTTTTATGCAGCATTATTGTTCACATTTCAATTATAATGTGAACAATGATGCTTCACCAATGATTTTTTTTGGGGGGGGGTTTAGCTAAAATCACGTAATATTCCCCCCCCCAAAAAAAATGGGTTCCCAAGTCTACCCCATAGAATATAACCGCAAAGGATCGGATAATAAAATGTGAAAAAAAAAACACTTTACACACTGTGGATGATTGAAATTTTATTGAAAATTCAAATTTTTTTACATTTTTTGTTATAGCATTCTGGCAGGACATGACGTATATATATAATTATGATATATTATTAATCTGCCGAGTCTGCCGGAAAGAACGATATATAATTTGTCTGGGTGGTATAATAATACGTTACTTAAAACCGCGTTTAAACATGATGAGCAAAAACATCAGCAAACTTCACTTCCGAAAGAGCGCCAAAGTCGTAAAATTACTCCCGTCCTTAAGGGGTTAATTGGCAACCTCTATCTGTTCAGCTGTACATTCAGTCCTTTTAAATGCCACATTCGCAGGTTGTGCCCGTTCTGGAGTGTGTAAGTATTTCTATTTATGAGCGTTTAAGTCATGTTATTAGTGCTTGCTACACCATGAAGTGCCTATGTCTTGTTTCCTCCTGAGGGGTGTGGAGAGTCAAATTTATTTATAAAGTATTTTACCAGGAAGGATACATTGAGATTTCTCTCATTTTCAAGTATGTCCTGGGTTTGAGAACTTTGAATTGTTACAGTAGGTACAGAAATACAAAGTAATAAAATGCAAGATATTACAAACAACAACACAAATCTACAGATTAACAGAGAAAATAAATATGTAGGAAATCTAGTCCCTATGTTACATTTTTACAGGTGCATTCTGTATTGAGGCATAGTTAATAGGGAGCTCTTACGTGACTTTAGACTGGGGGCAGATTTGATGGCGTCTGGGAGGTTATTCCATAATTGTGGTGCTCTGTAGGAAAATGAGGATCGAGACACTTTTTTTTTGTATTGCGTAATTGCAAGTAAGATGCTGGTCCTGGATCAGCGGTTATAGGATGAAGGAATTGCTGGGGAAAGCAGTCTATTCAGGTAGGGTGGTAGCCTCCCAGAAAAGCTCTTAAACACCGGGTTGGAAAGGTGAAGGGTACCTCTAGATTCCAGCAACGGCCAGTTTAGTTATTTTAACATGTCACAATGGTGGGTCATGTAGCTACATTGTAGCACAAAGCGGCAGAATGAGTTATACAATGTAGTAAGTTTACGAGGGTGCGATTGTGGGGCAGTTGCATACACTACATCTCCGTATTCAATAGCCGGCATAAGCATTTGTTGCAAAATCTGCTTTCTTACCGCGGGGCTCAGGCACGATTTGTTTCTGTACAGGGCACCTAGTTTGGTGTAAAGTTTAGATGAGAGTTTTTTTATGTGGGGGCCAAAGGATAGATTTGGGAATCCTGGAGAGTGGTGGATGTTCGGGTGGACCCAATACCAAACTGCTTAAAGTATGGTGGGAAGCTATCTAAACGTGTAATAGCATGCACATTTCACATGCAAACATAAAAATCATATATAATCTTGAAGGCTAAACAAATACAAAATACACTGCTTTATTTCATGTCTGTATTTGAAATAGGCAAACCAAGAGCTTACCGAATAAATTTCTATGAATTTTTCCACTATGCCCTCCCCTTCAGCACAACAAGTTATCTATTCCAAACGAAGTTTTGTTTTCAGTAATGTTGAATGATTATATGTGGTGTACAGATGGTTGATAATATTAGAAACTGTTGTCTGCGTCTGTGAATTCAAAGTGACAATTTATTTTATTCTTCGGATAATAACACATTCCTATTTAATACATGTTGGTGACATGAGTTGCTTGATCTTTACAAACGTTAGGTTTCCACACTGTCTAGAAAATATGTAAATGTTGGCTTGTTACTATTCATGGAAACCATAGGATATCCTTTATTGACAAAAGGAAAAAATATTCACTCCAGTGAAATTTCTTTTCTTTCTTGAATATTGTATGCACATGTAACCAAAGTGGAAATGCACGCCGTCTCTCGTGAGCTAATTAATGTGAATATTAGAATTCAATTTGCTGTTAAATTCAAACTTTTTACTTGATGGTATAACAATGAATTTTGAGACATTGTAGTCAACATACTGATCATTCGAAGCATAATGTGTGTCTACCAATCTATCACAAACAGCACATGGAATATCACAAATAAATAAAATTAAACCACCATTCGTATGATATCCGTTTTTTCACTAGAGCAGTCCAGAGAGTATTTTCAGGTATGGTTATAGAAAAAAATATCCCAGTCCAAGAATGTTTTTGCCCTGATTTGCCTTGTCTACATCTAGATATTATATTTATTATCCTTTGTTTACAACGCACCAACATAATCAACATCACCATTGAAGATATGTGAACAAACCGTTGATACATTCGGACAGCAGATGTAGCAAGGATGATAAGGTATGATTGCCGAACTTATGTTCTATAATGGATACATTTATTGTGAGGTAGGCATGTACATATCATTAGGCATCTTACCCAAGGACACTTTCTGGAGGGTCATTCTGACTGTGATCCAGATCTGCTTTCCACAGTTGTAGACCATCGAAGTTGAGGTTGAACCTGCTTCTCCACAGTTGTAGAGGAGGAACCTGCAGTTCAAGCGTTTTGGTCAAATTCAAATCTGCTTTTCCACAGTTGTAGAGCAGAGATGTTACCTCTCCTTTATGCAACTGACATTGTGTGGCAGATAAGTATGTACTTTGAGATGTCTTGCTCAAGGACACTGATGGAGAGGTGCACTGACCAGTATTCAAAACTATTTCCATGGTTGTAGAGCTGTGCTGTTACCTCTACTCTGATATGTTATATCAGATAAGTACTGGCTGGATGGAGTAAAGGTAACAACACTGCTCTATAACCGTGGAGACCCAGGTTTGAAGCCCAGCCAGAGCACTTCTCCAGTAAGTGTCCTTGGGCAAGACACCTAACGGTATGGGTGCGCCTACCTCACAAAATACTTGTACATCTCATAGTTTGTAGGTTCCCTTGGGAACAGGGTCCCCCTGAATCAAGTCATATCATCCATGTGTGGTATTCTAATGTATCAACACCTTGTACACTGATCTTGTAAAGCGCTTCAGAATATGTGGTGTTATATAAAGGATAATAAGAATAAGAATATTAATACTCTACTGGGTACAGTCCAGATGAAGAAACGTAAATGTTTTTTTCCGATTAGTTTTTATTGCTTGTTATACATAATTAAAAGTGTTATCAAACAGTATGAGATACAGAACAATAAATAGGGGGTTTGTGAACAAACACAACTAGTAATGTTATGTGAATCTCTGATGTAAGAATGTATAAGTAGTACTAGTCAGTGCCCAATATGTCAAGATCAGAGCAACAATAAAGTATCAAAGTACAATAGGATATAGTGTAGGCTTTTTGTCTGTAGATCCAACAAGTATCAATATAATTTTATAGAATAATAAAAAATATACAGTCATGCACAAATAAAGGCTGTTTGTATGGCAAATATTTTATTGATTATCTTGCAGTTCCAATTTTAGATCACTTGTACCATTATAGAAGGAGAGCTCTATTCTATAGTGAACGCTAATGGTAGCGTTCGGATGAGCACATGTTAATGCTAGGATAAGTGCCTTTAACGCATGCCCCCCCATATTACAATCTGATGCTAAACTTGTGAAAAATCTGTTACCACATTGGTGACTCTGCAAGCTTACTTTGCTCTCCCCATGTTAAGTATAGGATGCGCAATCAGTAATAAGCGGTAGGATAAGAAAGGATTACAAAGTGCTAGCGCTAATTGTGGCAACGATCCACAAACCAAAAATGTAGCTACTCCTAAAAGCTGGTGCTAAATGATTCAGATTTTGCGAAATCATTTATCATTCCCTAACTCCACCCCCCCCTAACAAATATGATACTCACCTCTCATTCAGTGACAAGAATGGTGGCCCGATCCGCTGCTTCTTGTTGCCGGGAGCAGGTGAGACTGGGTACAAATAGTTCCCAGTCTCACTCCACGGTGCTGCACCATCTCACAGGAGCGAGATCGTCCAGGAGATGATACTCGCAGCTCGGAAGCGCTGTGAGTATCACTAAGAGTAGTGCAGTGTTTCAGGGCAAGGTGCCAAAGTAGAGCCTGCCCCGGAATCTAATGCTAAAATGGGGATGGTATGGGGAAACCGCAGGTATTCCCTGTTAGTGTCCCCATTATTATTATTATTATTTATTAAGCGCCAACACATTCCGCAGTGCTGTACAAGGTGTAATGGGTAAAGACAGGACAATTCTACAATACATACAGGAGACAGGTCAGTATTCCTGCCAGCAGATACATGAGGATATGAGGACCCTATTCCCGTGGGAATTTACAATCTAGATGGTGAGGGGATTAGAAACAGGAGGGGGAGACTGCAGTGATGAGTTAATGCAGGGAGAGGTTAGGACTGTTTTTGGGTAGGTCGGATGTCTTCTTACGGAGTCAGGTGGTAGGCTTCCCTAAATAGAAGGGTCTTTAGGGAACGTTTAAATGAAGCCAGATTTGGGGACAGTCTGATATTGCGAGGAAGTGCGTTCCATAGGGTCGACGCTGCACGAGAAATCTGGCATGTGAAGAGGTAATGATGGAGGATGCAGGTCATTGTTGGATCGTAGGGGATGCGCTGGGCTGTATTTGGTGATTAGTGATGACAGGTAGTGAGGGGCTGCGTTAGTGAGGGTTTTGTAGGTCAGGGTGAGTAGTTTGAATTTGTAGCGTTACCTAGGGAATAGGGCCTGGAATGTTTTCTTTACAATTCCAGATTGATGATTCAGCCTCTCATTGGCTTTAAATATGAAGCCGAGTAAGGAAGGGGATACAAGTTCACAAAACCCATTTTGATTAATGGATATCCTGAGAATTTACAAATAAGCCGAAATAATGTAAGAAAGAACATAATAAGAATAAGAGAATTCGTAGACAAACTACGTCGCTAATCTGTTTAAAAACCAGGAGAGCGCAATACAGCAATACCCAATGTCAAACAGAAGCCGCCAAGGCCAGCAAGGTATTGGCATGCATTAAAAGGGGAGTTCACTCTCAGGATGAAAACATAATTTTGCCTCTGTATAAATCAATGGTAAGACGCACCTTGGATATGCCGTGCAATTTTGGGCACCTGTCTTAAGAAAGGATATTATAGCGCTAGATAAAGTGCAGAGACGGGCAACTAAATTAATAAGGGGAATGGAAGGTTTAAGTTATGAGGAAAGACTAACAAGCTTAAACTTGATTAGTGTAGAGAAACCGGCGCCTTAGAGGGGAACTGATAACCTTATATAAATATATACGGGGTCATTATAAACCATTGTCTGGAAACCTATTCATTAACAGGACTATACACAGGACACGAGGTCACCCATTTAGACTGGAAGAAAGAAAATTCATCCTAAAGCATAGGAAGGGTTATTTTACAGTGAGAGCAATAAAGCTGTGGAATTCTCTGACTGTTGAGGTGGTTGGGTCAGAGACTGTACAGACTTTTAAAAAAACGACTGGATGACTTCCTGCAGGCACAAAATATTAAGGGTTATAATATGTAATATGTGGGTAAAAGCTTCTTGATCTAAGGAAAAATCTGACGCCAACTGGGGTCGATAAGGAATTTTGCCACAGTGTATTGTATATTGGCGAGCGCTTCAGACTGGGTTTTTTGCCTTCTTTTGGATCAACAGCAGTATGTGATGTGAGAGAGGCTGAACCCGATGGACGCATATCTTTTTTCAGCCTATGTAACTATGTAATGTTCCTGGTATACTGATCTACAAAAAAAATCAATTTAGAAATATGTGCCGGCTGGGTGGAGTAGAGGTAACATCACTGCTCTGCATGGAGAGAGCCTGTGGAGTCATGGGTTCGATCCCAGCGAGCATCTCTCCAGTAAATGTCCTTGGCAAGACACCTAACGGTACATACTCGCCACCCAGGACATACTTGAAAACGAGAGAAATCTCAATGTATCCTTCCTGGTAAAATCCGTTCCCAAAAAAAAAAAAAAAAAAGACTGAGCCTTATACTCTTTGAAAAATGCAGACTAGCACATGGAGATACACAGAAGATGGGCAAATGTGATATATGTAGACACACGGTCACAAAGGTCAAAAGAAAAAAGAAAATTATAGCCAGGGTTGACAATACATTTGTAGAAAAAAAACTAAAAGGAAAAATAGACTGTGCATAAGCACACTCTGTCAACGCAGCCAAGAGACGTTGTAAGTCCTTTTCTCCTATATTGCTTAAAGGAGTTAAACGCGTGATTATATAGTATACAATTATTCATGCAACTCAATTTTTTTCATTAATAGTCCAACTGAAGTTTGAATTTTGAGTAATGGAATACATTAAAATGATTCATTGTGTCCTAATGATTGATTTAAATTCTGAGATGGCCGTGTATTAAGCTCAGATGGTTTGTCGCATGTTGATAACACCAGGATCATGCACACATCTGCATTGCAACATCTCGTGCATTTATCCCTATTAATGGTGTGGTTACAGGCTGCATTATTTAATGGCAAAGACTGATTTTCCTTGCATAACATTAACGCAGTTTACGGTCTAAGGTCAGTTTATTCCGTTTGAAATCATTTTCAGTGTGGAAAAGCAAGAAGTAAAATATACTTTATGAACTGCTTAATATCAAAACATGGAGCATGAGCCAATAAGTTTCCTGTTACTTTTCTGGCCATGACTTTGGGAAGAAAAGAAGGAAAAACTATAAACATTAAATTTCTTAAAGTATTTCCTTTAAACACAAAGGATTGATAAATATGGTAGGCACTATCCTGGAAAAGAGATAAATGTTAAGTCTCCATTTAAATAGTTCTTTTAATTCCGCATCTAAGTTTTCAAGGTGCAATCTTTTACCCTTCCGTGAAGGACAAGGAATATTTATTCAAAGCAGCTATTCACTCTGATGGATTAAGAAAAACCTGATTATGTTTCTTTGATGTCCTTTGAAACTGCTGCTCCCATCTTCTTGAACCTTGTTATTAATATCTTTTCCTCATACACATTTCTGCGACACAAAGGACCGAAGATCTCGTATCCCAGAGATCAGATAAGACTTTAAGGTCGACCTAAAATAAGGAATCCTTTAACGTCTCTTTCTTTGCCTGTAATTAAGTGGGTGGTTAAGGGTTTTAGGAAGGCATCATCAGAGTATATTGTTTATTAGAATTTTGTTTGTCCTTTGAATACTAGTTACTTCACTCATGCATTCGACTTTTCATTGATTTGGCCAAATAACAAATCCACCATGCACCACATTGTCGAAGTTATCAAATTGTACTATTCATTCACTAATTTTGTACATGAGGCATTAAGAGATGGCTGCTTGGTGCTTCACAGCCAATATGACAAATAAAATTAAAAGAACAAAAAAAAATGGAGCAGAATAACCACCATAACACCCAATGTTGCATCTTAATATTGCAGGGGGGAGGGGCGTACCAGCAACATTGCAAATGGGTGTGCACTTGCATCTCTTACTAATTGGCTTCAATCTATCTAACCAAACAACAGAGTTGAGTGTTCTGCTTGGTATTTTTGTTATTTCCCCAATTAATTATGAGCAACTAGGCACCAATAGCAGCTCAGTTGCTAATATTTAATCCCCGCAGTGCTGCAACGTTAGCATTGTTCAGCCAATGACTGCTGGCTATTTAGCTGATGTAACACTACCCGCACCATGTCAGTTGACCTGCATTTTTTTATTTAATCTTTTTAAAATGATGGCTGGGAAGAAAGAGCTGGCCATCCCCTCCAAATTAACCCTCACACTGCTGAGAAATGCTAGCAGACTTCATCCAGAAATTAATTTAATGTCAAACAAATTTAAATAACGAAATTCAAACTGAATTGCGACACATTAACGCACAACAAATCGAATAGTTGGAAATTGTCGGCAATGTCAATAAGTCTACTAGTTATCAGTCTGAAGCCTCTTAACTCATTGGCAATATACATTAAGTAGTATTCTGAGTTCTCTGCATGTAATATCACAAGTCATATTGAGCTATATTGAAAATCGGGTATAAATTTAACCAAACCACAGTTAAAATTACCAAAACCAATAAATTCGGTGGGATAGGTAACTTTAACATGGCTTTGGTTAAATTTACACTGGACTCCATAAGACTACGCTCATGAACAATTTAAAGAATTGCACATACACTTGATCGTTCTGTTGGAAGACAATGGGCTACAGTCTTCCAAGCCACCCTTGTCTTGCATGTTTTTACATCCTTGAGTATGTCTTTGAGTATAGTTTCCGTCTTCTCTTTTGCAGTCATAGATGCAATGAAGCCTGTTCGGTTTAACCGTTGGGGACTACCAGATGTGAACCAGGAAACAATGGAAACTAGTGAGCCTGGAGTTTTTGCAGGAGGCGATATAGGTGGCATTGCTAATACCTCTGTGGAATCTTGTAATGATGGAAAACAGGCATCTTTTTATATACACAAATATATACAGGTGGGATATTTTTTCTCAATAACTTTACCAGCAGTTAGATTTTTAGTTTGTTGTTTCACCTTTCTTCAATAATAATTACAAATAGAATGTATTTGTCACTCCTGTTTCTCATCCCATAGCTTAATGGGGCTCTGATTAACAAGAGGCACCATCACGAATAACAATTACGTTTAACAGCTTTGCCTGGATAAGATAAACAGCTTTTATAAAATGTACTTCATCACCTCCATCCTTGCTCCCAGCATGTGAAATGAGAAGGTGAGTTGTTGCAGCAGCATTGCTCACTTTACAATTAAAAGGTGGACAATGCTGCTGCTTAAGAACCCAAAACAAATAAATGTATGTATTTTGTAATTGGTATCCATCACATGGTCATGTTTGGCATTTTTTCAAAAGGTCAGACTCTAGTCTTTCCAGTGGCACTACCCTGGACCTTGTGGGATGTACAGATATGAAGATACAAACCTGTCTCCACTAATAAATCCTGTCCAGTGTTGTCCACATGCATTGTGCAAACCTAACAGTGTCTCGCACACGTTGCCTACGTCAAAAGACTTGATACACATACAAATACTGTAACCTACAGTTAGATATTCATGGAATCTTCTTTCCTAACATGGGATGAAACCTTTATAATATATTGCTATGATAAAGACCTTTTGTACAGCACCCAACAACTGTTATGGCTTGCTAGATAGTTACATAGTCTGAAAAAAGACATGCGTCCATTGGATTCAGCCTTTCACACATAACCTACTGCTGTTGATCCAAAATATGTCAGTCTTCTAGATATCAGTGCTCTAACTTTTTTCTGTGGTATTATCTAAATGCAAGGATTCTTGCTTTGCCTGGTGTCCATTTTAAACCCTATTTTACTAATGTAAGTGAACCAGTAAGGTCCAGGGAATTGCGGCCATACTGTCTACTAGGGATGAGCCGAACACTCCCCGAGATCGGTTTGAAGCCGAACCCGAACTTTCCAAATGTTCGGATCCGAACTCGAACTCCATACAAGTCAATGGGGCTGAAAATTCGGTTTTTAGAGTGCCCTCCAAGAGGGCATATATGCTAGATATTTGCCATAAAAAGTGTATGGGGGTCTGGGTAGTGCCCTGGGGGACAGGAAACAAGGACAAAAAGTTTTAAAAAAAAAACGTTTTTAAAGGGACAGTGAGTTTTCCATGAAATAAGGGTTAAAAATAAAAACCAAAAATTCCTTCAAATATCATGCCTAGGAGGTCCCCATAACCTGCCCGTGAAGTGGCGGATTTCTAGGATGTATAGAAATATGTAAAAACCAAAAAATGACATTTCAAATGACGGTAAATGCTTTTCCTTTAATCTATCCATAAACAACTGCTTGGGGCGGCAGTCTGTATGAAAAGAGGAGACATTTTCGGACACGCAGAAAAAGTTTACTGATTTTTTGGCGGTGAAAAGCAGGAGAATGACTGGAGAATGGAAAATTCTAGACCAAATAGCCGATTTGGAAAGTGAGAAAAATTGGAGAATTTTTCTGGTTTGGCTATTTTGACCTAGAATTTTCTCTTCAGTCATTCTCCTGAGTTTCACCTTTCTCTGAATAACCCTGTCAGGATTATTCAGAGAGCGGTGTAGAGCAGGAGAATGACTGGAGAATGGAAAATACTAGGTCAAAATAGCCAAACCAGAAAAATTCTCCCATTTAGGCTAGGGTCAGACTAGCGAATTTTTAACATGCGTTTAGGCGCACTTAATCACGGCCGCACTAGCAGCAAATGATAGGCAATGACAGCCAATATACGAAGTACGGTCGCACGAAAGTCCGGCTGCGCAACGCAAGTGGAAAATGAAAGCATTTTTTCGAGAACGCAGAACCGCTAGTACGGACGTACAGAGTGCGCTGCGTCCACTAGCGGCGTGTGTGCGTGATTTGGAGACGTCAGACCCTGCTCATGTCCGGCCAACATAATGTCCAGACACCCAAAGTTTCCAGGTTTGGATCCCTAAAAAATCACGCACAAAAATGCGCATCGTATGACCGTTTTTGCGCATTCCGTGAAAAAATAAGGCAATGCGTTCGGACGCACTTTTTGACGGTCGCTGTGAAAAATGCGTTAGTCTGACCCTAGCCTTATCTCACTTTCCAAATCGGCTCTTTGGTCCAGATTGTTCTCTTTTCCTGCCATTCTCCTGGTTTTCACATTTCTCTGAACAACCCTGAGAGAGCGGTGAAAGCCAGGAGAACTGGCAGGAGAAGAGAACAATCTAGACCAAATAGCCAATTTGGAAAGTGAGTTAAATGGGAGAATTTTTCTGGTTTGGCTATTTTGACCTAGAATTTTCACTTCTCCAGTTATTCTCCTGCTTTTCACTGCTCTCTGAATAACCCTGTGAATGTTTAATCCCGAGGTGAAAAATAACATTGCTTAAGGCTGGGGTCAGACGAGCGCAGTTATCACGTCCGTGTTGCCGCACATTTGTACGTCCGTGGCAGCATAGCATTCTGACCAATGGAGCCCCACACACGAAGTACGTCCGCACAGAAGTGCGGATGCATGGCGGACGCAGCAAACGGACACAGGTTAGGCAAGAACGTAATACTGCTAGAACGGACGTGCGGAGTGCGCCACGTCCGCAACGTCCGTGTAGCTTTGTATGTGAGTGATGAAACGAGGTCAGATGGACTGCATTTATACGTCCAGCATTTTTGACGGACAGAATGTTTTTTCATTGTAATTTATTTTCCCTGCTACATCAGTCAAAAAATACGTCAGTGAAAAAAACGGACTGTTTGGCCACTACCTTGTTGTCAGTCAGTAAGTACGTCCGTACTGCACGGATGCACAGTCCGTACAAAATGCGCTCATCTGACCCTAGCCTTAGATGTTATTTTGATTTTTTTTTCAAACACCAGTTAACCACTTGGCTGCTATGGACGCGCTCAGCGCATCCAGCCAAGTGGTTCTCCTGTGCTATGGACGCGCTTAGCGCGTCCATGCACAGGAGGCAGCAATCTGCCAGATTCCGGTGGATTGCTGTGCCCCCCCGGTGCGGGCTGACATCTTGGATGTCAGCCCAGCACTCCAGGACCCCGGCGGAGCAATTAGATGTCATCGCGGGCACAATTCATGTGCGGAGGAAGTGCCTGAAAGGGAGGGGGGGAGGTCCTTCAGACCTCTCTCCCTCCCGATCGCCAGGGGGCAGAGGGTTAATCCAGGCACCGTTTGGAAGGGCACAGCCTGCCCTTCCAAACGGTGGCTGTGATTAACCCCTGGGGAGCCGGATCACGAATCAGCGCTGAAAAGCGCCGGATCGTGATCCTCTCCTGGAGCTGGCCGACATCTTGGATGTTGGCCAAGCCTCCAGGAACTCTCCCTGAGGACTGGCGTCATCGTGCATAGCATGATGACGCCAGTCCTGGAGTTAACCCCTAGCTGCCACCAATGGTGGAGATAGGGGGTTCCAATGAACCCCCTATCTCCCGATCCATGGCAGCTAGGGGTTAATGTATGATATTGTTGGATCGGCCAGAGCATGGCCTTTCCAAGGATACCAAACATGAGCATGAAAAATGTTTTTTTTTAAAAAAAAATATTTAAAAAAAAAATTCTAATAAAAAAATTTGTTTTGTTAATGCAGCAATATTGTTCCCATTTCAATTATAATGTTAACAATAATGCTGCACTAACGATTTTTGTATGCGGTGCGTTTGTTAAAAAAGCAAAATTTTCCCAAAAAAAAAATGTAACGAGACCCCATTTCTAAGTTTTTTTTAACAAGCGCACCCCAAACAAAATATAACCGCAAACGATCGCATGTTAAAATGTGAAAAAAAACACTTTACACATAATAAATTGAAAATTCAAATTTTATTGCATTTTTGTTATAATATACAGACATGACATAACGTATACATATAATAATGACATATTATGAATCTGCCAAGTCTGCTGGAAAGAACGATCTATAATATGTCTGGGTCATATATCAAAATATGGCTACAAAACGCGGTTACACATGATGAGCGAAAGCGGTAAAAATGACCTCAGCACAGAGGTGTGAAAAGCCTCAGCAGCGAAAGGGTTAAATGCAGCATATTAGGATGTTTTAGGGAAATTAATTCTCAAATCTCAATCAGAAGCAGACACCACCCCACCCTCAGTATGGTGTACAATGTATCAAATTGATTACCAGACTAAAAACACCTGGTGTTATTCCCGTTTGTGAACAGAGGTCATTTAGAGTTGATAATCTTTCCACGTACACATAAGTTTTTAATTCAATATCTAATAAACCGTTGCTTAGAATATTCTGCAGTAAAGAGTCTCTTTATTTCTAGATTTTTTAGTATTTTTTTAAACATTTTCTATACTTTTTCAAAATCGCTTCTTTTTTTTTTCATACTCGAACCAAACACACCCAAAAAGTTCGAAATTCGTGAACTTTCGAACTGCCAAAGTTCGGTTCGAACTCCGAACCGTCCGAACCCAAACAGCTCATCCCTACTGTCTACAAAGGGGTTGCAGTTGTAAAGTGGGGGCAGCACAAATTTAAGTAGTTTCTACTATACAGACCCTAATGTTATTTGAATTTCTTTCCACCTGTCTCTGGTAAATCTGTATCAACTCTTGAAAAGGATTTTACTCACTGATTAGATAATGAGAGCTGCTAGCTTGGTGATTTAGGAATTTACCAGAGTCTGGATTATAGTTACTGTGTCATGTATGAGATTTTAATAACATGAATAAGAAATAAAAAAGGAAATACATTTTTTCTTTGCACGAAACTGGGTTAACCAAGGCTTCTGTTCGGTTTTCATAGTAGTATCAACATTTATAATTTACATTTGACTTGTTATCATCAACAGGGCCTACATGCGTTACCCGTTGCAGAAAAATCCAAGTTACCACTATTTTATACATCTATTGACCTTGTAGATCTTAGTGTGGAAATGGCCGGACTGAAATTCCTGAATCCCTTTGGTCTTGCCAGTGCTCCCCCAACTACAAGTGGCCCAATGATACGCAGAGCATTTGAAGCAGGATGGGGATTTGCACTAACGAAAACCTTTTCACTGGAAAAGGTAAGACAAATGTTAATTTTATTTTCTTTGTACAAATCTATTTTTTTAATTTGTTGAGTCCTCTTAAATATTCTTAATATATTTAGTGTTTTGTGTCCGCTAGCTAAATTGTCGATTTCCAGTATGTCATTGTGTAGCAGCTATGACGAAAGATAAAAGAAAAATTATATTGAATTTTGACCTGACGATGTGTTTTTCTTTTCCTTGATCACTTTGATTAGCATCCCAAAATGTGTACAGCAAATATTACCTCACTAAAGTGGAATAATTTAATTTAATAATTTCGGAATTATTGTGTTTGAGTTTCACACTGTGGTGGAACAATGTAAGGGCTCTATTACATTCTTCATGCAAACGTTAACGCGTGCGCATAAATGCATTAACGCGAGGGGAAAAACCCTTTGCGCAGAACATCGTATTACAAATGTCCGCGCAAAAAATGCGCGTTAACGTCTACCGCTGGGGAATCTGCGCGAACTCTGCACGAGCGTAATGTACGTTGCGCATCCTATACTTAACATTGTGAGCGCAAATGCGTTTACGCGCTGGTACGTGGATGGTATTACAATCTATGCGCAAATGTTAACGGACAACTTTTGCGCACATAATTTTAACGTCTTTTAAAAGCTGGTGGTAACGGCAAATCTGAACGTCCTGGCCGAACCCAAAATACACCAGCCCAAAAAAAGAACACAGCAACATATAGTTACACCTTCTACACATACCCAAACAATAAAATTGAGAAGTTGTGCGTGTTTTTATTATTGCTGCAGCATATATACTTGGATCGATTTTGACAGGCGCAAAAACTGAACGGGAGACAATTGTGGTTCATAATTCTGATTAGCTGAATCGTGTGAAAAAACAGTCCGTACACCGATTTCTGCGCGCAGTGTTGATGCGCGCGCGTTTTTGCGCGTCTTTTTTATTTTTTGATGGATGAAACAATGCGCTCGGATTGTAATACCAGCGTTAATTTACGTGCGTTAACGTTTAACGCTTCGCGCACAAATTAACGCACTGCGCGAGAGTTTTTGCACAAAGAATTTAATAGAGCCCTAAGTGTTTTTAGAGATTGTTTTTGTATTCAACAGTGAAGTAAGACTGTGGCTTCTATTCCAGCACAATGAGCACTGTCCATTGGGAAGTGTGATGATACGACATTTGCCAATGCTTGCTGTGTGACTTGAGAGCCTTCTGTTGTTGTTCCTTCCTTGTGTGAGACTTGTAAGGTGACTGAGCCAAGCCACTTACGCAACAGCAACAGATTGCTTTCACTATGCATTTATTTTTTCTTGGATAGAGATGGAAAGCGCTCTTTATCCCCAAACATACATATAGTAAGAAGAATTGTGTCTGTGTGTGCTGTATAATTAAATAATTACTCTGTTGTACACCAGCAGTGGCTTTGGTTCAGGGGTTGACAGAGGAGATGGTGCTGTAACACTGTCAGAATGAGTGCTTTTATTTTAAATTTCTACAAAGGCAGTAAAGTAACAAACTGTGTCTATTATTTATTTTAAATTGCAGCTAGCAGGCAGCGACATCAACTGTTTTTAAAAGTGTTTTATTAATTGTTTGAAAGCAACTAGTTGAAGAACAAAATTTATTGTTTTGGGGTTATATTTTTTCCTTTTTAAATGCACTTCACCAGAAAGTCAGTGAAGTAACTGGCTGGATTTGTTATTTACAATCCTTCTCATTTTCCATTTTATCTTTAAAAAAAAAAAAAACAAGAAGAAAAGAAAATGTTATTAATATATATATATATTATCTCAGCAATGAGGTATTTTTCATACTTGCAAATGGACTTGGTTAATCCAAAGTCTTCATACACTTATCTTGTCTCAATATAGTTGTAAAATTCTCTACATTTCCATGAAATGATTGTTACAGTTCCAAAATTGCTGGAGTTTCCATTGCCCTGCTACAGATTGCAGTGGAGCATCGTCTGCTAATGTCAACAATTGCAGTCGCTGAAGTTGATGAGGCCTTGATTTTACAAACTGGTGGTCACTTCTAGTCGATTGCCCCCGTGTTCGGTTTGATTTCGAACTCGAACAATTTCAAAAGTTCGAGTTCGATCTCGAACGCGAGCCGAACTCAATGTAAGTCAATGAGACCCGAACGTTCGATTTTTAGAGTGCCCTCCAAGAGAGCATATATGCTAGATATTTGCCATAAAAGGTGTATGGGGGTCCGGGTAGTGCCCTGGGGGACAGGAAACAAGGACAAAAAGTTTAAAACAAGACATTTTTAAAGGAACAGTGAGTTTTCCATGAAATAAGGGTTAAAAATAAAAACCAAAAATTCCTTCAAATATCGTGCCTAGGAGGTCCCCATAACCTGCCCGTGAAGTGGCGGATTTGTAGGATGTATAGAAACATTTAAAAACAAAAAAATGACATTTCAAATGACGATAAATGGTTTTCCTTTAATCTATTCATAAACAACTGCTTGGGGTGACAGCCTGTATGATAAGAGGAGACGTTTTAGGACACGCAGAACAAGTTTAGTGATTTTTTTTGGGCTAAATTATGGTGAAACTTATGCAGGCTTTGGATGAAAGTAACAATAGGTGCTTTAAAATTGGGCATTTAGTGCCGGCAACAGTGCCGTCACACCGTAACCCCTCTGTGGTATTGTGGAAGAGTGCAAGGTTGGACCCTGCGGTCAAATATTAAAATGATATGAATCTGGTACAGGCGTCAGTGCACCCAAATATTTTGCCTTTGGTGGCAGCAAGTGCCTTCACACCGTAACCCCTCTGTGGTATTGTGGAAGAGTGCAGGGGTGGACCCTGCTGTCAAATATTACAATGATATGAATCTGTACACTCGTCAGTGGCAGTGCACTCAAATATTACTGCGCTATAGCGTATGGCAGGATGGAAGCGCACCAGCAGTAACAAGCAGCGGAATATACCAGACAGGGGCACAGAGCGAGAGTAGTTGTTATAACAAAACCAGCTCAACAATGTTTAGGCACTAGTACTGCACTACTGTATATGGTGAGAATTGGAGCACACCGGTCTTGGTGGCTCTGCGTCATCACGCCGCGCCCTGCCCTCTGATCACTCACAGCTGCGCCGGGTGCCGCCGGAGCTCCTGGCATTCGGCCAGCTGGTGGCACCATGTGTCCAGGGCCCCCTCCGATTGCCACCCGGGGGCCCTGGATGTCACAATATTACAATCCAAACGCAAACGGGTGAAGTGACCAAATTTGTAAGAAGAATAATTAATGCAGCGTATGAATCCTCACACTGCCGGGCAGCACCTTAAGGCCCGGTTCACACCTAAGCATTTTACAGCGTGTTTCCTGCACGCTGTAAAACGCATAAACAGGCAAATCCCATTATTTGCTATGTGACCTGTTAATACCTGGGCGTTTACAGCACGCAGGAACGCGCTGTAAAACATCCTACGCCCGAAGAAGTACAGGAGCTTCTTTGGGGCGTATTACAGCGCATTCACTCTGCAGTCTATGGCCGTGAACGCGCTGCAATGCGCGTTGCATGTCTTTTACGTTTGCGCGATACGCGCGTTAAAAAACGCACATATTGCACTCGTAAAAAAAAACCGCAGGTGTGATCCCAGCCTTACAGTATAATTAATGCAGCATATGATTCCGCACACTGCCGGGCAGCACCTCTACAGTTTGTGGATCCAGGAATCAGGTGAGTATTAGAAAGAAAGAAAAAGTTTTATTTTATGTTGCTGGGGACATTTAAAAATGTCCTCGGATTTTATTTTTTTTAAAAATGTTTCGCCTTACCTTAGCCTGGTGGTCAGTGGGGGCTCCCTGGATCCTGGTTGTGGGGAAGGGGGGTCTGCCGTTGCTCCCTCCCTGTAATCCCTGCGCCACCTCTCTGCCACATGCACCTGGCTGGCCAGCCCACACAGTTGCAGCTCTGTCATCCTGCGGCCGCATGCTCCTCAAGGGGTCCTTGGGAGGGAGGCTCTGGCGGGCTGCCCTCTACAGTGCCTGATTAGACTGCCTCGCCTGCCTGATGTTTTAGCAATAAGAATGTTTTATCCCATAGGCTTCAATGTTAAAAACATTCCTGTTTTAATTCAATATCTGATAAACCATTGCTTATAACATTCTGTAGTAAAGAGTCTCTTTATTTTTAGATTTTTTCGGATTTTTTAAGCATTTTTTTTTAAAAAATATATATTTTTTTTTTCGAACTTTTGGCGAACATCCCAAAAAGTTTGAAATTCGCGATCATTCAAACGGCCAATGTTCGAATCGAATTCCGAACCGATCGAGCCAAACAGCTCATCCCTAGTCACTTCTACCAGACTAAAGGTGTGAGAAAAGCTTTGTGTTTGCCAGTTGCCCATTTATTTCCCAATATTCTCCATCAAAATTATCCATTCAGAGGAACAGAAGATGAAAACTGACTCAGACCATGATCCACAGAGTATGACCAGGACATATGATAAGAACCTACCCAGAATATTACCAGCCAAGGAAGAAGGAAAGGACAAGCTCAGCCTCAAACCAACACCAGTATAGGACGAAGAGGAGAGGATCAACCCAGACCCTTCTCCCAAAGAGGAAGAAGCATAGAGGACCAACCCAGACGACCACTCCCACAAGAAGAGGAGGAAAGGAATGACTCCGATCACCACTCCTAGAGTAAAAGGTGAAAGGACTGGTTCAAAAGTCACAAGCTGAGAAAAAAAGGGAAAGTATCAACCCAACCCACCACCTCCAGTGGAAGAGGAGGAAAGGACCTAGAATAGAAAAACTATGATATTCTGCGTTGACTGGGAATTTTTCTATGCAGTCTGCCATCCTTCATCTGTTTTTAGTTTAAGGGCAATTCAAAATGGCAACTAGTTCACCAACACGCTAAATTCTGTCCAGCAGCCTATGACTGACAGCTTTCAGAATGAATGTGAGACCTCTGCTTTGAAGTAATGTACCATTGGGCAGAGACATAAAGTACAAGGTAAAATAAATTATTACCCAATAGGCTTGTGCACCGATTTTTTTTTTTCGGTTCGATTCGATTTTTCGGATTTTTAAAATTTTCGATTCGGCTCGTTTTGACCGATTTCTGTTTCGGTTCGGCTCCTCGACTAATTTTTCGGGTACATTTTTTTCGGAATTTCGACCATTTTTCGTATTTTCGTGTCACTTAGCTTGTTTTTTGTATCGACTTTTCGTATTTTCGAAAATTTTCGTTTTTTCGGAATGTCTGTTCTCGTTTCAAAGCAATAAATTTCGATTTGACACATTTCAAGTACATTCGAAAATTCCGAAAATATTTCGTTTCAGCTCCGAAAACTTTTCGGATCTGCCATTTTCGGATCTAAAAATTTTCGGAAAATCGGCCGCATCCGAAAACACGAATCGGGAAATTTCGTGAAAATTCCAAAACCCGAAACGCACATCCCTATTACCCAACAGATATTGGGAATTTCGTTGTTTTAAATGTTTACAAACATACCTCAATTCCTTAACATAGCGTATTCATACCTTTTTATGGTCAGATTGATATCCAAGCAAGCACCACCATAAAATGAGGCTTTTGGCCTCTCTTGAAAATGATTGGGAAATGTATTAAATATCAAATTAATTGGCCAACGGTATATAACAAAATAAATTTATAACAATCTCTATTAACAAAGTCTACTTTGTTTCTAGTATTAAAATGAGAAGATAATTAATAAAAGGGAGCATATAATCCTCAAATTTAGAAACCTGCGCATGCATATTTTATTATTCATTATTTAAAATATATAAAATGCTATTTTTGCAGAATACAAACTGGAAACACCGGCTTAATAAACACCTAAGTGATTTTTGCAAAAGACATATTTCTAGAGTTTGCATATTAATTTAACACATTGGAATTATCAGTTCTTACAGCCCTGAAAGGGACTTAAATCTATTGTTTAACACGCTAAGAAGAATTAGGCTCGGGTTTCTGAAGTTCCAAAACTAATGAGATTTTCATTCCCTAGAATCATAATGCAGAAAAACATGATATGCATTAATTTGTAATTAACATGTTGTATATTTTTTTTAATACCTTTCACTATGAAATTGGTTGAAAATATCAGTCACAAAGAAACTGCTGTAGAGAGATTCAAAGAAAAAAATTCCTAGAAGCACTCAATGAACTGGAAGGCAGTGAATGCACAGCAGTTACTCCCAAGTAAAATAATTGGATCATCAGCCTTCTAAATGTTGAGATTTATTAATTATAACGGGACACGCAAAGAAGTGTGTGTGTGTGTGGATAAGTATATATACATAGACAGATCAGCCACAACAATAAAACTACCTGCTTAGACGCAGATACTTTAAGTCCTGCAAGATGAGATGTGGGATCTCCATGGATCAGAGTTGTTGTTCCAGCAGATCCCACAGATGCTTAATCACATTGAGATCTGTGGAATTTTGAGACCAAGGCAACACCTTGAAATCTTTGTCATGTTCCTCAAACAATTTCTGGATAGTTTTTCCAGTGTGTCAGCCAGCATTAACCTGCTGAAAGAGGCCACAACCATCAAGGAACACAACTGTTTGATCAGACCAGGCGGTCTAGCCTTTGCTCCCTACGTGCACTGATAACTCTTGAGAGCCAATGGCGATGGTTCACTACTTGTCCTTCCTTGCACCACTTTTGCATACCTAAAACACCCCCCAAGGCTAGCTGTTTTTGAGATGATCTGAGCTAGTCATCTAGCCATAACTATTTGGCCCTTGTAAGAGTCCCTCAGATCTTTTTGCTTGCCCATTTTTCCATCTTGAACACATGAAATTCTAGAACTGACTGTTCCCTTGCTGTCTAATCTATCCCACCCATTTACAGGTGCCATTGTAACCATATGATCCATGTTATCCACTTTACCTGCCAGTGGTTTAAGGCTCGGGTCAGACGAGCTCAGTGTTCATGTCCATGTTGCCGCACATTTTAACGTCTGTGTTAGCATACAATTATGATCAATAGAGACCCACACATGAAGTGCGGACGCACAACGGACGCGTCAATCGGACCCAAGTTAGGCAAGAACATGAAACCGATAGAACAGACTTGCTGAGTACACCACGTCCGCATAGCATTGTGTGTAAGTGATGGAACGTAGTCAGACTGCATTTTTGACATCCAACATTTTGACGGAAAAAATGTTTTTTCATATTAATTTTATTTCCCATCAGTCAAAAAGAACATCAGTCACAAAAACGAATTCTGTGACCACTACCTTATCGTCAGTCAGAAAGTACGTCAGTTGTGCACGGACGCACAGTCCGCACAGAAAGCGTTCATCTGACCCTAGCCTAAATATTGGGACTGATAAGTGTACGTATATTTACAGAAAGCCTAACATATAACTTACAGTGTTTAATTACTTTGTGTCATAATTCATTTGTTTAATAGTGCAGACAAATTTATAAATGGGGTATTAAATAGGGAGATATTCATAAATATGTTTATATAGTCCCTTATTCATAGTAACGATGCAATGAATGAAAACTATCAATACAAAATACTATTTTTAGATAAAGGTTTAATAGAATGATTATATGATCGTGCATACAATAATGTGTTTTGCCTTGACCTCAGGGATCTCAAGAGGAGGACGTCTTAACAGAGTTCTCCACAGAATTGTGAGGAATATGCAGCAGGCAGATTGTTTTGTTTAGAAGGCATAATGTTTGCTTTTATTTAGATGTTTTCCTCTCTTGTGAACAGGTAATTCTGATTAATCAGGGACATCTGCTTTTACTCTGCTGGTGACACGCATTGAGTTGTGTGGCTGTCACTTTCAATAATCAGCCACGCTTCCTTCATTACATGCACTCAGCGATGTGATTGCACAGGAGAACTCCGCTGCAGATCTCTGGATACTTTTTCCTCCATTTATCTTATTATTATTTTTTTTCTTGTTTTGCTTTTACCTATTTTAACGGCTACAAAAATAGTACCAGTGATTATGTGCAAATGAGCCTACATACTAAAACCTGCCCTGTGCAGAGCATAGGAACCAGTATTCTTTTCCATCAGCAATGAAAAAGCAGTATACGTGTAAAATCATACCGCATGGATTATATTTATAGAAAACACAGGCAGTGAATTATTTTACATAGTAACCTCAATGTTATCTAAAATAATGAGCTATCATTCTCTAGATACATGCCAACACAACAAGAATCTTAATGGTTTTCTTTTACCTTTGTACTCTATTCTGTATTGTATGCATTTACAAGAATACACGTGTAATATATATATATTATTTATGGAAACCATTATATTTCACTATTTTTAGAACTATCTCTTATATTTTGGCAGAGATGATTTTTGATAATTGCCATCAATTGGTCTAAAGGAGCATCTGCTCATTTAAGTGAATGGAACAAATCTAGAGTTGAAATTGACGGTGTAGTATAGTTGTTCTTTTTATCTATTTTTACTAGAAAAGAAAAGGAAACTGAGCACTATACATACTTTAAATCCATTTTTCTGCGGCTTAGCTAGCTCTTAATGAGCAAGATCATTGTAATATTTATGGTGTAAACCTGTGCAAGGTTTTACTTATTAAAGCATATATTTCCTCTAGCTACGTATTTATTTAACCTGTCTGGCAAAGATGCACAGAGATTGCCAAGAGCCACCACGTATGACAGTGTCATATTTCTGTGCATGTGGTCTAATGCGTGGTGCTGAGGCTGAATATGCTCGTACTTTGACACATTCAACGCATCAAATAAAGGCAGTGGCTAAATAATATCAGTGTACAACTCTGCTTGGAGAACCAACTTTCAAGCAAGCAAATCAATGTATAAAGTGCTAGGCTAGTGGTATTCATGATCGGCTGGCATTCAAGGAGAGTGAAGGGAGATATTGAGAGTTTACATATACACAAACTAGGCTTGTGCAGTTTTGAAGCAAGAAGAGAGCTGATCCTTTAAGGAGTTATTCAAAGAGCGCTGAATTGCACCGAATGATTTATTTCACCATAAGGTACAATTTTGTGGCAATTTGGCTTTTCAGAAAGCTGGCATTTTGCCAAATATTGGCGAATTGCCAGCAAAATATGGTGCAATTCAGTAGCAGTGAAATTCCCCATAGAGAAGTAACAGTTAATCTATTCCGAGAACGCCGAACAGCCCCGAACAATTGTCGAAATGCCCAGATTTTCAGTGGTTACATTTGGCAGGTTTAAACCGGCAAATCCCATAGTTTTCAATGTAACAAAAATCCGTTTTTATCAAATTTTTATTCAACTGTTAGGGAGTGCGTCATTGATCCTAAGCTGTTGTTTCCATCTGAGATTTTCTCTCGGCCTTTGACCGTCACTCATAGGACCCTTCGGTCACACTGGCGAGATGATGCTTGCTCAAACGGTGAAGTATTCTGATTATTCTACTTGTAATTGCATTATTCTGATTGCTTATCTAACTTGCATTATTGGATAAACTATCCTATATCCTACTGACATGGTTTATTCTTGGCATCCAACGTACAGTAAAACCTTGGATTGCGAGTAACAGTCTGCAAGTGTTTTGCAAGACGAGCAACAATTTTTTATAAATTTTAGGTTTATAAACAAGCGAGGTCTTGCAATACGATCAGTATGTACTCTTTGTCTGTCGAGTGTCATGTCAAGTTGGTTTCAACATTTTCAAAAGCTACATCGGACATAGAGACTCCCCGCATACAGCTCTTTTTTTCCCCTCAACGTTATCATACCCAACTGATATATAGCTTTTTTTTCTGAATGTCCGTCATAACTAACTGATACAATGTTAACCACAATCTCATCCATTAATGATTAATGTCCTACACAATAACCCTCCTACTCCTTCTCTCCTCTCTCTCTCTCACACTAGCCACAGTTCTTCTACGGCTAGTGTCAGACGAGCATCTTTGGAGAGCGGAAGGAACGTCCGAGAGAGTGGACGTTCCTTCCACTCGACGCCCGTCTGGCCACCTCGCTGAGTGCACTCAGTGCGCTCAGCACTGCAAAGCGCGATCCTCCTATGGAGAATCGCGCTTTGCAGCTCCGTCACGTGCGTCCTAGCGCTTTGCCGGAGAGGCTTGGATAATGGTCGCTTGTTGCACGTGCACAAGCGTGTGACCACCCCGTTGCAGCATCACAACCCTGCGATGGACACCAGTAAGCATGTCAGTACGGGCACACATAGCCCGCTCGGCTGCCGCCAGCCTTAAAGGTAAAGTGAAGGCTAATTTGTTTCCATTTTAGCATGAGAAACGTAATATAGCCCTTTAGTTTTAGGTGGTGGTGTCACTTGAAAAAAAATTAATCAATTACATTAACATGGTGGACAATTCTATCTGGTTAAACAATTGCATGGTAGGCAGATGTTGCTTACAACACACACACAGTTTGACTCACACACTCTGTATTGAAATAACCCTTGAAGACAACACAATTTTGTTAAATTCTGCAAACTCCTGCAATAGAAATAAGTAAGTACATAAGCAGAGGCCGCACAAACCTCCTGCAGCATTTGAATGCCCCATAAATGTTTTTTTTTTTTTTTTTTTTGAGAACTACAAATTAATTATTTACGTCTAGAAAGGCAGTTGTTTGCTACGTCAAAGGAGAAAAAACACATATCATGATTTGCAATTCACAGTAAAGGTGTTTTTAACAGAAGACTGCAGGGTAATTCAAAGAGATCCGAATTGCTTGAGAAAGGTAACCGAATGCTGAACTACAGCGTTCAGTTACCTTTCTTGGCCATTCGGCTATTCAGAGAGCAGGCAATTCGCCAAATCCTGGCGAATTGCCTGCACATACGGTGCCTGTTCCTTGCCTGTTCGAGGGCAGTGAAATCCCCATTAAAAAGCACTGCTTTGGCTATTCAGAGAACATAAACCAGCAGTGAAAGGTTCCCGAAATGCCCTGCCATTCGGTGGTTTAATTCGGCAAGTTTATTCAAGAGAATCCCATAGGCATCAATGTTAAAAATATTCCAGTTTTAATTCAATATCTAATAAACTGTTCATTATAAAATCCTGCAGTAAAGAGTCTCTTTATTTATAGATTTTTGTAGGATATTTTATGCATTTTTTTTTTTTTTTAAAGTCCGATTTTTTTTTTTTTTATTTTTTTTTTAAGTTTACTTCTTTTTTCTGTAACAGCCCTTTTTATTATCATTCCCTGGATCTCATATGTAAATTTCATACATTTTTGCTCAGTAGTTTCTTTGCAAACAGCGTTTCACTTTTCAAACATTCATGCAAAATGGTTTCCTAATTTATTCACTTCACTCTGCGGTGTCGGCTTTTTCCGGCGGCTTCGCTGCATGTGATCAGATCCTGCTCAGGTTTTTCCGTGGTTCTCGGCGGGTTAATCCAGATGTTTTTGCGGGTTTTCGGCGTGCATTCGTCGGGTTTGCGGTAGCTTTTCCCTGCAATTCGGGGACCCTGTGGTGCTTGCTGAATATACCGCAGGGTCACCGAAATGGGATCGGCAAAAGGAACCGAATTGAAGAGAACGAAAAGTCACTGAATGTGCGGTGACTTTTCGAATCTCTTTGAATTACCCTGCAAGTGTTCCCAAATATGCATTTTTGTAAAATTCCAAACTATGTTCATTGTACCCGGATTGTGCTGGTCTGAAATGAACATATTTACTATATACGATATTTTATCACGACAAAATGAGTTCTTCTGCTGATTGTAGTTGCAGTGAAATTAAGCAGCGTATAATTAGCATTTTTTTAATAAAACTATTCATTTACTTAAGACAAAAATGAAAATTTACCATGCTTAGGTGGAGGGGGGGGGGGGAATAAAAGCTCCTTAAAATGTATTAGAATGAAGAGGCTTGACATTTGAATTTCTGATGTTCCTATTATGAAAAAGGTTATTCTATGGAGTTTTGTTATGATATGAAATATTAAAATTTCACAATACAGTTTTGATGAAGTACAATTTGCCAAGCTTGCATATAATAAAGAAATTAAATGCTTACCAAGGGAGTTGAAGGAAAATTAGAGACCTGTCTGAACATCTGCTTGAAATTTTATTATCCGGTCCTGCTGACATCATTACTCCCTCGTCGTTGCTAAAAGATTGACAGTTGAATATTGGTTGAAAGGTTTGTTTTTCAGCGAGTTTTGAGCAAATCTAAAAATCTAGATCTCTCGTAATGAAACGGTCAATGGAGTAAATTTGTTTTTTACCGTCATAATTCCCAGCATTGTTTTGAATCCCCATATTTTTTTTTCCTTTCATACCTGTGACATTTGTAGATGCCAGACTGTGGTCTAACATGCTGTAACAAAAATAGACCATTGACTTTAAGTGAAATGCCAGCTGATATCTTGGTAAACAGCATCATTCTTCTTTCCGGTGAGACTGATTGAATGTAGGGTATAAGCAGGTGAATCTGAAGGGTATTGATTATCAGATCATTAATGTTAAGGTCACATAGAATAATTTCAATGGGAATTGAGAATAATTAACAAATAAATAAATTACACAACTTATGCTGATCCCTTTTGTTTGGAAAGATAAAATCCGATAAAATGTCCCACGTGTATGTCATAAGTGTGAAATCAAAAGACATGCAACGAGACCTCCAACAAGTAGAGTGAGTCTTGCAAAGTTGTCTGCAAAGGAATTTGAGATCAGGTTAGATAAATCTGTAATTGTAGATGAAGATACATTGTGGCTTGTTTTAGGGTTTGTCGAAGTTGTCCATAGTGCAAAGAGAAACTCCAAAGTCACAAAGCATTGTGCATAACCATAATGTGTAACTGGACCACCACTGGGTGCCAGGAAAACAGCTGGTCATAGTGGGTGCACTTAACGCAACAGCACGCCACTCACCGTGAGATTCAAGATGACCGTGTGCATGAATACTCACACAGGAAACTACTGCTACTTACGTTAACTTTATTTTTGTTTACTTGTATGTTTTAGATCTATCAATGTGTGAATTTGTTGACTTGCATGTTTAAAAAAGTGGCATGATCAGCCTGTTGTGCCCAGTTTTGTGCCCTTGATGATCCATCGATGGACATAAGATCGGCATTCCTTCCTTTCTACAAAATGGGAATCAGAACTGTCTTAATATTTGTTAAATTAGGGTTTTCCAAACCTGTCCTGAAGACCTTCTAACAGGCCAGGTTTGAAAGATTACCTTGGTGAAATGCAGACTGAATCCTGCAATCACCGAGCAGCAAATCCTATCACCTGTGCTGTGCTTCACATATCTGGCAGACCTGGCATTTTATCGGGTCCTGAGGACAGGTTTGGGAAGCATTGTGTTAAAGTCTGCATTTGCCTTGTGTTGGGACTTGCCTTACAAATGTTGCTCAGCACTTTGGAGTTGGTGATGTGGCCTGTTTTTCTGTACTTTTATGCACTTACAATCATGTTGGAGACATATCATTTTTCCCCTTGCCTCATTTTTTTTGTTTCTTCCAAAGTAGGCATTTTGGGTGGCGCATGCATCAACTCGCTAGTTATTACGGTTTCCTATACTTATAATAGTAATAAAAACATGCTAATGTGATATTTTAACTTGAAATCTTCAGTTTCTCCTTCAGTTTGTCGGTTTAAAACCTATAACCTGTCAACAATTCTCGATTGTTGACTTGATTATTGTAATTGGCCTCCCCAATGCCGCATTGCTCCCCTTGTAATCTATAATGAATGTAGCTGCCAGTCTTCTATTTCTCAATCATCGCTCCTCACACTCTTTCCCCATCTGCCGGCCCCTTCGTTGGCTTCCTGTACCTTTTCAGGATACAATTTAAAATACTGATGCTCCCATTCAGAGCCCTCGATAACACAACCCCTCCTTCCATGCTCCACAAGCAGATCCCTTCTAGATCACTCCAGTCAGAAGGCGATCTCTGCCTGTCCTCTCTCACCACCCGCACCACCACCTTTCGCCTCCAAGACTTGTAAAGGGCAGCTCCAGTCCTGAGGAATGACCGAACTCATCCTATCAGACTCTCCCCTAATCTTCAGACCTTCAATAATTCCCTTAAAACTCATCTCTTCAGATCAGCATATCACATTAATGATGCCGACCTATCCCTCTCCTCACCTACCCCAACTAATGATAGAGGCCCCTTCCTTGTCCCTCACATTTTTGTAACACTAGTACTAATGATCCCGATGACCAATGAAAGTCCTCTGGTCTTCCTCCACCCCAACTCCTCTAGACTGTCAGCTCATCTGAGCAGGACCCTCTATACCTCTTGTTTCTGGTCCTAAGTCTGTCTTGCTCTCACTGGTTAACGTAAAGCACTGCGAAAACATTTGGCGCTACATAAATTATGATAATCCTAATGAAAAAGGCAGTTTTTTTGTCATGATGAACAGCAGTTTAATAACTGACATGTTAAGAGGCGTGGAAGTATGCAACTCTTAAAAATATACTAGTGCTCTATTCCTGCCTTTTATATGAAAAGAGGTGTTTCGTTGGCCCATATTTTATGGCCCACGTATGAGAAGCTTCCCTGTCATAGCATTAAGGCAAACCTTGTAGGGGCATCCCTATCTAACTGCATTTTAAAATATGGTGCATTTAAAACTGCGTACAGTTTATAATGCAAACCCACTAATGCTGTTTTTACATTTAAAGCACTTGCCTTTCTATGAGAATATGGTGCCTGCTTCATCAATGTCCTACCTTGAGTATAAGTCACTTTAAACCTAACCCAATAAACCTTTTCAGCCACAAACTTAGAATGAGACGCAAACACCTCCTTTCGTCATATTTATCTTTAGTATTTATTTGGCATTTAGGAATGGGTGTGACTTAATATAAAAATACTTACTTAATTTCAGCATAGAGCCAGTAGCAAGAAATGGTGCAAATCTTCCACTCTAAACTTGTAACACATACATTCTCCTTTTTAGTTACATTTACAGATAAAGTGTCCTATTAATAAAACCAGGGGTCCTAAAACAATAGGTTTGAGAACTTCCAGACTTCAGCCCCCCCCATCCAAACCATTGCTCACTTGACATACCATCCACACCCTAATTTAAAATTTATGTTTTATTAATATGTATTATGACTTAACATGGACATGTATGATTGAACATCTAAATACAGCTTTACAGTGTGTGGGACCCATGGGAACGGCTTCCCTCTTGCTAAAATAATGGAGAAACTCTGTTCCCAAACATTTCTTCTCAACGTGACCCCTGAATACAACCCATAACAGATACAGTCTAGAGAGGAAACATCCAGTGGTAAAAGTCAATTATTAACAAACTAGTTGGAAAGCCTGCCCAGAGGGCCGTCTATTATTAATACTGCCCCAGCTCATGGATACTGCCCCAGCACATGGATATACTGCCCCAGCTCGTGGATATTGCCCCAGCTCGTGGATATTGCCACAGCTCGTGGATATACTGCCCCAGCTCGTGGATATTGCCCCAGCTCGTGGATATATTGCCCCAGCTCGTGGATATATTGCCCCAGCTCGTGGATATTGCCCCAGCTCGTGGATATATTGCCCCAGCTCGTGGATATTGCCCCAACTCGTGGATATATTGCCCCAGCTCGTGGATATATTGCCCCAGCTTGTGGATATATTGCCCCAGCTTGTGGATATTGCCCCAGCTCGTGGATATTGCCCCAGCTCGTGGATATTGCCCCAGCTCGTGGATATATTGTCCCAGCTCGTGGATATATTGCCCCAGCTCGTGGATATTGCCCCAGCTCGTGGATATTGCCCCAGCTCATGGATATATTGCCCCAGCTCGTGGATATTGCCCCAGCTCGTGGATACTGCCCCAGCTCGTGGATATACTGCCCCAGCACATGAATATTTGCCCCCAAACTCTCATGGATATTTGCCCCCAAGCTCAGACCCCAGACCAGACATGGGGCGGCTGTTCGAATGCTCTATCGGCATTCGGACAGCCGCCCCTGGAGCTCTCAGCCGCATACTTACCTTCCCGAGCGGCGAAGGGAAAGTTTCCCCGCTTCCGCTCGTTGAAGGACCCAAGCCGCGGTCACGTGGGACTCCCACGTGACCGCGGCTTGGGTCCTTCAAAGAGCGGAAGCGAGGGAACTTTCCCTTTGCCGCTCAGGGGTTGGATGCGTGCGGCAGCCGGGTAGAGATGCTGTGTGCATCTTGTAACCGCCGCGGCGAGCGCACAGCCGGCTCGAGCCGCGGCGGTTGAATGCATGCGCAGCCAACCGCCGCTGGTTGCGCGCGCATGCGCAGAGTAGGCTTGGCGACGGACACGCCAAGCCTTACTCTTTTATAGTATAGGATAATACATTAAAAATGATATGTTAAAGAAATTTCTATTCCCCAAATAAATTTCTTTGACACATTTTAGCCAAACCATTACAATGATAAAAAACATACAGAAGGATTTAACTTTCTCCCCAGAAATAAAGGAAAATTTCGATTTTATTCATATATTTTTTATTATTTTTTATTTTTTTAACATCTGAAATGGAAAATGATTACTAATGTATTTCCGATCATTATAGGTTTGCAGATCATTAAGGAGCTTTCTGTATTTTACACTTGTTGCAGACGAGCTTGCATCAAAATATAAAAACCTAAATATTAATAAAGTGTAATATTTTTACAAGGATGATAATTTTATATCTGATAATTCAGTAACAGGGTTATCCAAAGAGATTCGAAAAGTCACCGCACGTTCGGTGACTTTTCGTTCTCTTCAATTCGGTTCCTTTTGCCGATTGCATTTCGGTGACCCTGCTGTGTATTCAGCAAACACCACAGGGTCCCCGAATTGCAGGGAAAAGCTGCCGTAAACCCACCGAAAACTAACCGAATGCACGCTGAAAACAAGCAAAAACATCTGGATTAACCTTTGAAAAAGACGAACAGGAGCCGAACAGGAGCCGAACATGAGCCGAATCACACAGAGCCGAAGCAGCTGTGACGTAGAGGAGGCAGTGAATAAATTAGAAAAACCATTTGTATGAATCTGGGAAAATGAAACGCTGTTTGCAAAGAAACTACTGAGCGAAAATGTCTGAAATTTTCACAGGAGGTCCAGGGAATGATAATAAAGAGGGCTGTTACAAAAAAAATAAGTAAACTGAAAAAAAAAAAAAAAATCGGACTTTTAATAAAAATAAAAAAAAATCAGAAAAATGCTTAAAGTATCCTAAAAAATCTATAAATAAAGAGACTTTTTGCTGCAGAATTTTATAATGAACGGTTTATTAGATAATGAATTAAAACGGGAATATTTTTAACATTGAAGCCTATGGGATTCTCCTGAATAAATTTGCCGAATTAAACCACCGAATGGCAGGGCATTAGGGGAACCTTTCACTGCTGGATTGTGTTCTCTGAATAGCCGAAGCAGTGCTTCTCTATGGAGATTTCACTGCCCTCGAACAGGGACCGAACAGGCACCGTATGTTCAGGCAATTCGCTAGGATTTGGCGAATTGCCTGCTCTCTGAATAGCCGAATGGCCAGGAAAGGTAACCGAACGCTGATAATCAGCGTTCGGTTACCTTTCTCAAGCAATTCGGATCTCTTTGGATAACCCTGTAAATCATGCTCATGGAAATGGTCTCAGAGCTGGGTTTCTGTATTCCAGTCCTACATTTCAAAGCTCAATAAGCAACATAGTTGTGTGGGCTTTCTTTGGTCCCCACTCCCAGTTACAAGATCACCTTGTTGTGTTGCCAAGGGGATTATGAAACTTGTACCGGGGCTCCTAGCAAAAGCTTTTATTTTTTAACACATAATACACCTCTTATCTTTTTTGAATGGTAAGTTTTTGACTGTGTTCCCAGTTTCAGAATACAATAGTAGAATTTGGATAGTGCTTATCATTAGCAAAATATAACTGTGCTATATATACGAAAAATGCTAGGGCAAAATATTTTAAAGAACCAAAATGTTTGAATGGATTGTCAGCCATTGTGGTGCCGGATCGGTGATACAATGTATCTGCTTGAAATAAAGCATTATTTGACTCTACACGCAAGCTGCTCATGTGTATCCTCCTATGAGGATTTATGCTGCTAATGGAGCACATATACCATAGATACTCGAGTATAGCGTGACCCGAATATAACGCAATGGATAGAGATTTATTATGGAAATTAGAGAATACTCAAGACTCGAATATAACGAGAAGAACAAAATTTTACCTTACCGGTAAACGATTAAAATCCTTCCAGGTTCTCTAAACACAGTCAGGCTCCCCCTCAGGGCCAGGTGCTCTGCTCTAGAATTATTGTAGTTGTTACCAAGTATGAAGCTGCCGGCCATCTCTCTTCTTTACTAGCGATTATTGGCCGGCGGAGGCGAGCGAGGTGAACGATAGGCTTAAACCGAGCATGCCCTCTGGCCGTGATGGATCCCACCTCTCCCGAATCTGGGAGTTCCTGAAGTGTTTGCAAGCATCAGGGAGCCCGCATTCACTTGAACGAGACTACCGGAATTTCCAGGAGACTTGGGATCCAGAGCAAGGCAATTTTTTTTTTTTTTTTTTTACACGCGATGCAGATGTCTCGAATATAACGCGACCCCTCCAATTTTAAGGTAAATTTTTGTCACCAAAATCTAGCGTTATACTCGAGTATCTATTATTCTAGTAGTTATTCTAGACCATTATAACAGACAATCCTATTGCACTGAAAATATCTGTTGATGTAAATTATGGATTACAATCTATATTCTTCCTTTCACTTAGTCTGTATGTTGCCTTACTTCTATAACCGGTTATTTGAACGCAATAACTAATTTATTGCAGTTTTTTTAAGCTCCGAAGAAATACGAGTTTCCTCCCAGTGAAGCACACTTAAAGCAGCTGAAACCGCATCCATTTAAGAAGGCCATAAGGGAAAGATTATCTCTTCTGGATGCTCTGCATAATTAGTGTGATTATGCTACAAAAAAGTCTGTTTACCAAGTGTTTAATCGTTAAAATATCAAGTGCTTTTCTAAATTTTACAACAAAACATTGCCATTGATGTCAGAACACTCCTGCTAGCTTGTTTGAGCGTATCTCTTTGTTGACACAAATCGGTAATGGATTTTGTCAAGGCCGGTTCTACATAATGAAGCTGTTCCGTTACCATTGTGCGACGCTCTCTCTCATAGTTTGTATTCTCCAGAACAAATTATATTGGCAGAAACAAAAGCTTCAATGCCTTGTACATAAAATCACTCCTGAATTTTTATATTTCAAGGTAGCTTTGTTTAGTTTGTCTCTTAGTCTAAATTCATATGAAGACCTGAAGAAGAGAGTTATATTCTTGAAAGCTTGTCTTTTAAATGTAACATTAGCCAATAAAAGAGGTATCACTACGTACTGCTATACTCCGGTGATTTCTAGATAGATACTCCCTTCACATTATATATCTAAAGATTTCTTCATCCTCTGTACATTTTTATAGTTCTTCTGTAGCATGATTCTTTGGTTTCATCAATACGGGAAGGATCCATGTCCTGAGGATATCCTTCCTTCACATTTAGTTCTTCCCTATAAACATACCTCAGATTGGCCACATGGGTTGTCCAATTTCACTTTAAAAGAAAAGGAAAAAAAAAAAAACGGTATCCCAAGGCTATAGTACAGAAAACATGGGTTCAATAGTGTGGGTGATCTGAATATAAAATCTAGGAGCCTGGAGGGTAAAACCATTTAATTGAAATTCCAATCATCGGCATGGTATGCTTTCCTAATATTTCATCTCAAAGACATGCCCCTTGTGTGACTTGTATGGATGATGTATATTGTGTGTTGTGTGTCCAACAGATTCTAGAACTCAAACACATGGCACGAGATTTGCTGTGAATGTCGCATTTTGGGTATGCTATATTGTACTGTATTAAAATGCATTGCTTTCTTAGCATTTTATCAGGCACTTTTTAACCTTATGTATCCATAACCATAGCTCAATAACGTCTTCTGAAATACTAATCAAGGATCTGATGCCCAGAGAATAAATGATTTTACTAAAATGGTATTATGTATATTTATTGCTAAATAGCTTTGAAACCTACTGATAGATCATAGCAAACCTAGTAAAACCAATAGAATAAAGAACAATACACTGGGAGAAATAGATAAACCAGTGTACAACATCAACATGAACCCTACCAAACAGAAAACTATCATCTCTTGAGAAAGCCGGGTTCGGTAAGCGGTGAACTGAGTTAAAATGTACCTATTGTAACAGTTCACTGTACTTTTCTGTATACTTACCATTTTTTGATAGTCCTATGGTCACTATTAGCCCCTCTTTAATGAGGGCTCCGTGGCTGGATTGATTACTGATACTTCATTTATTTCCGTCTATTACTGTTTATGTAGAGGGACTATCATTATTCCTAGTTTGAGCACCAGGTTACTATATGCATGGTGATTTGAGGATTGTCTATGGCATGAATTGTGGGACCGCCTGTAGCCTTAATTTGAGGATGCTTAGTCTACCTGTGCATTGAGTCTGGTCATATTTTGAGGTGGTACGTTTGCCGCTGGTGTCCATTTCTTGAGTATACATTGTGCTGCCTATAGATTATTCTTATGTGGTTGAGTATTTTCTAACACTTTGGGTATGTGTTTTATACGTCTTTTTTTGTTTTGGGTGTATAATAAAGGCTCAATTGTTTAGATTGGTCACCAGTGAATACAATTTATGGTAACAAACCTAGTAAAACACCGACTGAGGAAAAAGGGTACTTAACTGTGTGGGATAAAACATTGGATGATGGGCCAAGAATGAATTTGGATGATTAGACCCACTACGCTACGGTGGTGGAGGTCATGGTCCCACCTGATATTTACTGCGAGACGGAATGAAATTTCTTTTATGTGCTAAAATGATACATTTTTAGTGGCCAGCACTGGCCAGTTACTGAGACCTGAACCACTGGAGACACATAACTGTTGGAACTCAATGGTTGTTACCTCTTTGACACAATTCTGTATCTGCAGCAGAATACAATATATTGTGCTCAGTTCTAACTACAGATGTTCAATCCGTCATGTATAGTGGATAACACTTTAAGAGCTCCCTTGTCGAGGGAACATCTTTGAGCAATACTGGAGATAGTTTGCTAAAAATAGATATAATAAAAAATACATGTATGAGAAATCGAAACAAATGTATTATTTTAGCAGCTATAATTGCAATGTAATTCGGCAGCTCTAACTGTATTCTACTTTGTAGCTATAGATTTTCGTCTTTTTTTTTTTTTTTTTTGTATGTGTGGAGTATTAAGTAAATTTTTTCCCTTAAATTTCATTTTGTGCTTTCAACCATTTAAGTGTTTTTACTTTTTAAGTTATGTGTAGAGGAAAATTAGAAAAATCTTTGTTGCAAAGATTGCTTTATTTCAGTTCCAATACGACACATACATATCTTGCATATACAACCCATATTGAGGTATTTGTACAAAGAGTATAAAATCACATAAATGCAGAATCCCATTTCTAAAAAGCTATACAAAGAGATACAACGCACAATGTAATGACCAGAACCTGATCGTAACCTAATGTGTTCTACTTTTTTTTATTTTTGCTTTGCTTGTTTTATGGAATTTAAACAATTAAACACCTGACCTGATGGACATGTTAAAAGGATATATTTTCTCAGCATGATACTATGTGGAAATGCCACAGTGCCCTTTTCAAAAGTCTTCCCTAGTGATAAAAGCCTCTTCAGTGGCTCAAAAGCCTAAGATAATTCTTCAAACAGCCAATATGAAATGACAATAAGTTGATTATTGATGTTTGAAAAATGTTGATGCTGTCCGGGATAACTACAGTACTTTATCGCGTGCAGTTTTTTTTAATGATGCAGTAAGAATGTAAATGATCTTTAAGCATTAATGTCCTCAGATCACAAGGCAAAGTCAAATACAGCACAGGGCAGTGTTTCTGAACTCTGTTCCTCAGGTCCCCCTAACAGGACAGGTTTGCCAGATATCTGAAGCACAGGTGATATGATTTGCTGCTCAGTGATTACAGGATTCATTTTGCATTTCCCCAAGGTAATCCTTAAAATTTGGCATGTTAGTGGGTCCTGAGGACCAGAGTTGGGAAACACTGGTTTAGGTTGATGCCTGATTTTAGGATATAAGCAACAATATCACATAATGTATAGAGGTATCTGTATGACTGCTATGTACCTCTAATATCGGTTAAATGGAAGGGTTCAAGCTAAACGTTCTTCATGATGTTAGTAAACCTTTTATCGTTCATCCTTCTTTGTTTTTATATGCCATCAATGGTGGGCTCTGTGCCTTGTAATCCTTACCTTATTCAAATCTATGATCATATAGACCCTGTTCCCAATCCAGTCTTCTTTTATCCCAGATGCCTTGTGCTGTGTGATTTATTTATTTTTTTAAATGTATTCTATTGAGCAGAAGGTTATCGAGTGGCTGATATGAGAACAACCCTATGTTATGTCCAGTTAAATTCTTTTCAGTATAAGGCTGCAGGTTTTTTTCATGTTGTGGAAATTGTTTTTTATTGTTATACATTATATATAAATCACAAGTGTGTACAGGTCCATATGGACAGTTTGAATCCATTAGAACAAGACATAACTTGACAAAGTTGATACAAAAGGAATAAAGGATTCATAGCTTTCACTTTTTCTCTCCACTGTGGAAGTGCACCTTTTGGTTCGGATTGCAAAACGCGTTTGGCCTGTTTTTATTATTTTGTAATACATATTAATATTTTTTAATCTATTAAAAGTACTTATTTTTACCAAACAATGTACTTTTGGACTCTATCTAGCAGTATTGATCCAAAGAGAGGATTTGGCGAGTTGTGCCCAGGAGAAACCAACTTGAGCTAGGTCCGCGCAGTTAAGAGCTTAAGCAGGTGATTGTCGCACCTACACTTTTGGTTCTTTATATATTGATGTACTACCCTATGAAACTTTTTGTTATTTGGAAATCCTGTGAGTGAATTCAGACCTACTACTGCAGATTGGTTTGCCCTAAAGAACCCCAAGGTATTTCAACATGTATAAGAATACTCCTTTAACATATGCTGGACTAGTGAAAACATTTACACGGTTTTGGTGATAAGGGAGCACTGTCCTATTGATGCTTGGTTTTTATAGGTATTTTGGTGTGGGGGAGTACCACTTTCTCCGGATATATAGCGATTCCACCCATCTTTATTTGAGCGCCACGTACTCACTCTTTATTTAAAAGTTCTCCTGCTAATATTCAGTCCATAACCATAGGTGAGTGCAGGGGGTGTGCCCAGGCACTCCCAAATGTTGGGTGAAGAGGTCCTCTTTCACCTCCTACTTTGACATTTTAGATGTCCCTTATCTGGTTCATGATGAATAGCATAAAAAAAATTGACTGTCCGATTACAGTCTTGTTATTTGTAAATGAAAAATGTGTATTTTGTGCAAAATCTTCTAAGCCTAAGCTTTCATCTAATAAAAGTTCCATGGGTGCACACTCGAATGTAATGGGCTGAGCTCCAAGTGTCCATAACCCTTCACAGAGTAGTTGTTACTGTAGTGTCTCGACATGTAAGCGCTAGCCTTAGTAAATGTAATCTCTGATATCAATATTCTAAAGTTGACGCTACACTGGTGTGAAATCAGTTAGCGCCTCTCAGCTTGTGTGAGCTTACTGTACTTTGTGTCCCCTATAATTAACATGGGGAGCACAACAATTTTCTCTACAATTGAGGTATTACAAGGTATAGGCTCAAGTTAACATCGGGAAACGAAATGACAAATTTTAACAACTTCTGAAGCTGGTGTTAAATAGATTCTGTACTCGCCTCTCATCCCTCGGGGAAAAGGGTAGCGCGATCCGCTGCTGCTTCTCACCTGGAGCAGAGTGAGACTGACAAAAAATAGATCCTAATCTCCCTTCGCGGCTCTCTACAATCTCTTGAAAGCGAGCTGACGCAGAGCTCGCGGCTGGGACGATCAAAGCTATGGACTCCACTAGCGATTACTAGTGGCGCCACTGCTGGTATACAGCAACTTTGTGTTTCATTGAGGACGAGGTGCCAAGAGGGCACCTGCCCTGGAATATGATGTTAAAATGGCGACGGTAAGTAAAATCTGTAGGAGCAGATTTTCTGGTTTACCTTCTCCATTTTAGCATTAACTATGGAATAGGGCCCATAGTGTGCACATTATATTATTTTTTTACTCCATGAAATTAATGACTATTATTATTCTTTATTTATAAAACGCTAGCATATTCCGCAGCGCTGTACAATAGGCACAGTATAGACAGGGTTACAATACATTGAACAACATTTGACAAACAGTACAGGAGGAGATGAGGGCCCTATTCCCGTAGGAACTCACAATCTAGAAGGGTTGGGGTTGGAAACAGGAGGAGAGGATTGCAAGGTGAGAGTGATTGATGGTTGCGTCAGTGAGTTGGGTGGTAGGCTTCCCTAAATAGGAACATTTTAAGGGAGCGTTTGAAGGAAGAGAAATTAGGGGAAAGTCTGACTGTACGAGGGAGAGTGTTCCAGAGAATGGGGGCTGCGCGTGAGAAATCCTGCAGTCTATCATGGGAAGAGGTGGATACCTCGATTCATAAATCTCATTCAACATATATAAAATAATTTTAAAATGGGGGAACTTATATTTATTTTTTTAATGTACCAAACTCAAATAAAATAGTCTCCTCATATATTTGCCCACATATTCCAAAATTACTATAAAACAACTATGTGTTTCCTGGAGGCAAATGTCAGATATGATCCCATAATTTAATAATATTCAATAATTGCCTTTTTTTCCCTTTTTTCACTATTTACCTGTACAGTTAACATTTTATTAGGTCAAGTGAAAAGGTCATGTGAAAACAATATTGTTTGGCATTTTTAAGTCCTTGCATGGCTGTGCCAAATGGAATCCGGTAAACAATACAATTATTGGAAAAGGAAAGTATTGATTTATTTTCTTCTTTGTTTGCAGAGCTGGAGAAATAATCAGCTCTGACTGTCCTCCGTATTGTTGCACAGGGATTGAATAGTGAGTGGAAAGGTAACTTGTGTATTGGAATGTGCAAACTAGAGTAGGTTGTCACAGCAGTCAATAAGATCTGAGAGGTGTTGACTAATTGGCTGCTAATTACACAGTAAATTGTCTAATTAAGCTGATGGTTAATTAGCCTACGCTTGCACAGCAGTCTTGTAGAATTTTTGTCTGATGTCTGGGAGGCAGTGTGTTCAGTTGGCAAACTGGTAAGAACTGGCAGAGATAATAATGCCCGAGAAGAACACTTTTTAGTAAATGACAGAACTCCCGGCGAAGGGTTTTCATATGTACATTAAATGTTTTATTAACTTTCTGCGGCTTTATAGAAGCAGACATGTTGGGAAATGAGTTTTAACACTGAGCTCTGTAAATCATTACAAATGCACTGCGAGATGTTGGCTTTTGTTGGACACGCTGCCGAAACGGCTAACTTTTACCCAGATATTATGTTTTATTATACCTAAAAGAGCATTAAAATGTAGCACTTTGGCAGGTGTTTGCCCATAATTCCCACAATGTCCTCCCGTGCCCCCCACCCTGCGCTTGGCTTGGGAGTTGCTATCAAACAATGAAATGGTAGAGCCAGATTTTGTGCCTGCTGATTTTCTGAACCATTTGCGAATCCGAACCATTCTGTTGGAAATAGAATTTTGAAAAACATGTTTCATTTTCTTCAACATTGTTGTGTTTACAGCCAAATGTGTTGTGTTGGATGAGTCCGACAATAAAATCCTGCTGTTTTGTTGTAGCATTTGTTTTAATTATTCATTATAATTTCAATGGATATTTCATGGATGTAATTATTCTTGTTTTACAATTAGAACTAATAGAATTCACTAAGGTTTATTTTTGTGGTTTGTAAATTGTAATTCTTTGCTTTATTCTAAAATATTTATAATTGCTTCTTTTTATTTGTTAGTCACAATGGCTCAGGCTATTTTTGTTTTTAATTATTGGATGGAATATGTTTTATACACCAATTTACAGGTTATGCTCGTGCAATGTATACATAAGTAACACCAGGCATGTACTTGCCATAGGGACATTCCCGGTGGGCCAATGGCTCAGAAGGCCAGCGTGAATGCTGGTTCACTGCGTGGCTCAGAATGCCCTAATGGGTGAGGTGAGAACTCCTTCACCATCTGTAAAACAGAGGCAGACTGCCACAGTCTCATATTGTGGCCACCGTGTCACCTTAAGATTGATATGGTGCACACTCATCTTCAGTACCGCTACGATGCTTTATCCAATCGCTGTGCAGTGACTCTGGTATCTGTAGAACGATTGGTTGAGTGATCCGGTTGGTTTATATACTATTTTTGTGCATGTTTGCCCTAATTAAAGTGGGCCAGTCTGGATAAAGTCCAGGACTGATTTTTTTTGTCCCAAGTCCGGCCCTGAGTGACACCCTTGCAGTCTGACTTACAGAAAACATCTAAATTGGGAAACCCATCACTAAGAATCAGAAAGATGATGATACCCAGGACTCCATTCTTTTAAAAAACAGTTTATTGGGATAGCAACAACTTTCCACTGTTTTATTCCCAATTAACTGGTCTTTTTACAGACTGGAGTGCTGGGTATGGTCACCTTTTGGTATCATTTTGAGTTTTGTCTGGACGCTCCATGGCTCCTGGAGAAGTCATCTGACCCGAATTGGTTAAAAGCTGTCAGCGTATATCTCTTTATATGTTTATTAGGTATCAGAAAGGATTATATTTACATTTTTGTGTGAGCAAATACATAGTTGTTGTCCAGGATCCCAGAGTATAGTGAAAGCTCTAATGTAAGTTGAGAGGTTCCAAGGATGACATAAGGAAATGGCCACCAGACCCCATTCACCTTCTTTCTTAACTGAAATTTGTTTTAGTTATCTGCTGTAATAATGATTAGTTGAACCCGATGGAGGTTTCTTAAGTGTCTATGTAACTCTTAGTCCAAGACTTCAAACACATCCACCTTTCAGGGTATTTTAGAGTCCAGGCTGTACAGTGTGGTGGGAAAGAAACCAGAGCCAAGCACTCTTAAGAGGGTCCTTGAACATTTTTCCAGTGAATGTGAGAGGATCTCAACATAACTCGTATCTTTGGAACTCACATTGAGTATGACATCTGAGTACCTTGCAGAAAAAATTAACTCCTCGTGCAGTTTCGCTGTCACATGAATTAATAACCATCAAGAAACGTGTCAAAATGGAGACAGCCGTGATCGTCCATCACGTTATAGAATGCATAGTTTTATAAGAATTCTGCTGAATAATCAAGTGTGGTGAATGATGGGGCTGGCATTGATGGGGCTGGCATACTCAAAGACGAGCAACAGATCTTTTAAAGGAAAACCAAGATTTAAGCACTGCAAGTCAATTTGGATTAAAGGAAACACTATAACCACTCAATGTTATTTAAGTTTAATTGATTACAGTACTCTGAGCATCACATCCCTCTCTCCCTCTGGCGGAGGAGGGGTCTCGGAGGACTGATTCAGCCCTCTGAGTGTAGGGTATTGGTTCTGCCAAGAAGCTGCTGACCAGCTAGTGCTGATCTCAAATTCTGTGGAGTTCTAGGAAGCGAGACATGAAGCAAGTGGGCAGCAGCAACCAGATGTTGTCAGTGACTTTCAGTATGCTCACATTGAGAGCCATTGACTTGGCTGGATGCTCACTTGAGTCATTGCCAGCTCCCCCGTGGTTAAGTAACATACCTTGGCTTGCAAGAAGCCAGCAGCGTGACCCATGCAGTGCTGGATACAGGGGAGTTTTAAAAAAAATACTGAAAGGTTAAAACGGGAGGATGTGTGAGACGGTTCAGGAGAGGATTAGGTTTAGCACCCTCCATTTCTCTCTCTCCCATTTTAACCCTATAATATTCCTTTACATATATTCATGTGACCATCTGCAGGGTATACAAGGCAAATCAATAAAGAAGTACTAAACTGCAAATGAGACACCAGAATAAGCCTCAACTGTGAGCTATACCAAATGCGTATTTATTTAACAATTTTATACCTTAGTAATATAATTTGTATTGGTGTAAAAGGATTTATAGATTTGCAATGTTGCTGCGAAAGGGATATGCAGATGTTCCTTGCCCTTTTCTATCTGATCATTAATTTAGCTGACAACTAGAATTAAGTATCTTTATTTTTAAAGAACATCTTTTATGAAGTCCCTGTACTGGAATGAGAGAAAACATATTTCATTATTTTATTTTTTATTTGATGCATGTTTTTCACGCCTTTCAAAGTAAATCTGAATTTTTTGTATCCTTGGCTATATGTTTTATTAGCACTGGTTTCTGGCTGAATGGTGGAATTGATTGCTGCTGGAATAAATATGATTTTTTTTTATACTTCTGAATGCAGGATATATACACTGCCTGGCCAAAAAAAAGGTCACCACTTAGGCTAGGGTCAGACTGAGGCAGTGCGAACGCGCGTGCAGGCGCACTTAATAACGGCCACACTAGCAGCAAATGCCGGGCAATGACGGCCAATATACGAAGTACGGTCGCACAAAAGTCCGGCTGCGCAACGCAAGTGGAAAATGAACGCATTTTGTCGAACGTGAAACCACTAGTACGGATGTACAGAGTGCGCTGCGTCCGCTAGCGGCGTGTGTGCGTGATTTGGAGATGTCAGACACTGCTAATGTCCGGCCAACATAACGTCCAGACGCAAAAAGTGTTTTATTGATGATCCGTACAAAATCACGGACGCAAATGCGCATCGTATGACCGCTATCGCGTACTCCGTGAAAAAATGCGTCCATTCGTTCGAACGCACTTTTTCACAGACAACGTGAAAAATGCGTTCGTCTGACCCTAGCCTTATTGTACAAGCCTGTTATGATCTGGGGTTGCTTCAGTTGGTCAGGTCTAGGTTAAGCAATGTTATACACCTAAAAAATGAGGTCACGGGACTCCCTGAATATACTGAAAGAGCAGGTTTTTTCATCACTGGGTTTTTTCTTCCCTGATGGCACAGCGGGCATATTCCAAAATGGCAATGCCAGGATTCATCGGGCTCAAATTGTGCGAGAGTGGTTCAGGGAGCATGAGACATAATTTTCACACATGGATTGGCCACCGCACAGTCCCAGACCTTAGCCCCATTAAGAATCTTTGGGATAATGAGCTGGAGAAGACTTTAGGCTAGGGTCAGACGAGCGCAGTATTAACGTGCGTTTAGCCGCACTTAATCACGGCCATGCTAGCAGCAAATGACGTCCAATGCCGGGCAGCATACGAAGAATGGCCGCACGAAAGTCCGGCCGTGCAACGCAAGTGGCAAACGAATGCATTTTTTCGAGAACGTCAAACCTCTAGTACGGACATACAGAGTGCGCTGTGTCCGCTAGCGGCATGTGTGCGTGATTAGGAGACGTCAGACGCTGCTAATGTCCGGCCAACATAACGTCCAGACGCAAAAAGTGTTTTATTGATGATCCGTACAAAATCACGGACCAAAATGCGCATCGTATGACCGCTATCGCGTATTCCGTGAAAAAATACGTCCATTCGTTCCAACGCACTTTTTCACGGACAACGTGAAAAATGAGTTCGTCTGACCCTAGTCTTACACAGCGCTGCGACTCTCCCATCATCAATACAACATATTGGAGTTAAATTAATGCAACTCTGGATGGAAATAAGCTTATGCAATGCTCCAGCGTTTATCGAACTGATGCCGTGGCGAATGAGTGCTGTAATCAAAACAAAAGGCGATCCAACAGAATTAAAGTGTGTGTGACAATTTTTTGGCCAGGCTGCTGATCTGTAAAGTGTTAAAGACACGCTAGTATAAAATGATTTCTATGTTCTATGTTCCTCCACTCTTGGGTTATATAAAGAAACACTTTTAGACACATGAGGCCATTGAAGTATCATGATGTCATAAATTACTCTCTGAAGCAAGCTGCAGTAGAATTAACTCATCGGTGGATTACATCATCCTCATGACTTTGCTTCACGTTTGCTTACGATTGTACTTAATTAATTTTGACGTCCTGGGAGATAGACATGATGTTGGAATTTCTGTATATAGTAATTTTTAACATGATGTCAAAAAGAAATTGTGCAAAGCCAGTGCTATACAGAAATATAAAAATATTCGAGTGTGAGCCAGTTTATAAAGTACAAGGTAACAAAAGGATGCAACACAGAGTAAAAGTTAGACTTGTATAGGCTATTTAAAAAAAGGGATTTCTTGCAAGCTTTCAAGACATTAAGGTCTCCGATGAAATGACCTTACTGTCCTGAAAGCTTACAAGAAATCCATTTTTCATTAGCCAATGAAAGTATCACTTCTACAATGTCTTTTCTTATTTCCTCATTTCATAACCGGACTGCTGTTTGCCGCTTATTATAAGGCGTTACACTTTAAAGTAATAGAAACATTATTCATTTTTATCGGCTTTTTAACATTAAAGATATTTTTAACTAAAAGACAAAATAAAATTTACCAGATTGGTCACAGTGCCTCTATTGTTTTGGCTGCACCAGCTGTGTCAATGGTGCAATTTACACACTATATACAGTACAATCTTTTTCTCACTCCAACATGTGTGTCTGGTTGTTGGTTGTGGGAGTTTCTGCTTGTCTCGAACACATCTCTGCAATACCAGGGCTGCCGTCACGTAGTCTGGAACCTGAATGCCAGTCCCTTGAGTGGCATTCAACAATTGTTCATATGGTAAGATTATGAATGTGTTATCTATACTTTGGGCCAAATTACATTCTTCGTGCAAACGTTTGCGCATGCTCAAAATAACATTAACTCGAGGGGTAAAACTCTTTGCGCTGAACGGCGTATTACATTGTCAGCGCAACAAACGCACGTAATCCTCTACTGCGGGTGAACCTGCGCGAACCCTGCGCGAGCATACTTTACTGCGCGTGTCCTATACTTAACATTGTGAGCGCAAACGCAAATGTGCGCTGGTACGCGGATGGTATTACAATCCATGTGCAGGAATTAACGCATAGCCGTTGCGCGTATAATTTTCACAACTCCTAAAAGCTGGTGTTAAAGGCAAATCTGAACAATCTGGCCGAACCCAAATACACCAGCCCAAAAAAAAAATATCTGCCAAGTATAGTTACACATTCTACTAATTCCAAACCAATAAAATGGAGAAGTTGTGTGTGCATTTATTATTGCTGCAGCATATATGCTCAGATTGACTTTGACAGGCGCAAAAACGTAACGTGAGATAATTGTGGTTCTTAATTCTGATTGGCTGAATCACGTGAAAAACAGTCCGCACACTGATTTCTGCGCGCAACGTTACTGCGCGAGCATTTGTGCGCGTCCGTTTTACACGCGTTAATGCTCGACGGATGTAAAAATGCACGAGGATTGTAATTCCAGCGTTGATTTACGCGCGTTAACGTTTAACGCTTGACGCTCAAATTCACGCATTGCGCGTGCATTTTTGCGTGACGAATATAATTTGGCCCTTTGGGTTCTAGAGCCAAAAATCTGTGTAAGACGTTATATATATATATATATCAGGAAACAAGCTGCACTCTCGGGTCTCACCACCATATATATCAATTTTATTTAATCAACGTTTCAGTTTGTTGTCCAAATGTTCATCAGGAGGGGTGTACTCACTTTTGTTGCCAGCGGTTTAGACAATAATGGCTGTGTGCAGGCCCGTCTTTAATATTGATTGGACCCTGGTCAAACCTTTTCTTGGGCTCCCCTGAAAGCCCGCCCACTGCATAATTTTGCTCTCCACCCCCAACATCCCAAAAACACAAATACATCATGGACTTGTCTCGAAAAGCTTTAATAATGTAAAAATAAAGAACTGGCTCACAAACAAGTCCTTAGATTGATCTGTAACAGTATGTACATGCCAATTATAGCCTCTTTCTCATTATATATTTCTATTAACAGTTACATGTTTTTGGGAGAAAAGGCATGTTAATATCTTAATAACTTTCAGTAATAAAGTGCAAATGAACATTATTATGTTTCAAGTGTAAAACAAATAGCTATATAGTCTAGTAATAACATAAAAATAAGAATTCTATGTATCCAGTACAGACCCCCAGAAATATATGTACCCCGCACAGGCCCCCAGAATATGTACCAGCACAGACCCCCCAAAATATATGTACCCAGCACAGACCCCCCAAAATATATGTACCCAGCACAGACCCCCAGAAATATATGTATCCAGCACAGGCCCCCAGAATTATATGTACCAGCACAGGCCCCCAGAATGATATGTACCCAGCACAGACCCCCAGAAATATATGTACCCCGCACAGGCCCCCAGAATATGTACCCAGCACAGACCCCCCCAAAATATATGTACCCAGCACAGACCCCCCAAAATATATGTACCCAGCACAGACCCCCAGAAATATATGTATCCAGCACAGGCCCTCAGAATTATATGTACCAGCACAGGCCCCCAGAATGATATGTACCCAGCACAGACCCCCCAAAATATATGTACCCAGCACAGACCCCCAGAAATATAGGTATCCAGCACAGGCACCCAGAATTATATGTACCAGCACAGGCCCCCAGAAATATATGTATCCAGCACAGATCCCCCCCCAGAAATATATGTACCAGCACAGACCCCCAGAATTATACTTACCCAGCAGGATCAGGTGACCGGCGTGTTCCGCCGAGCACCAGCATTCTGCTCCATGTGGCTGCCGGCTTCCGAAGGCTGAGATGCGCTCTCGTGAGATCTTGCCAGTAGGCTGCTTCACAGCCTTCACAGGAAGGCAGCCACGTGAGGGAGCATGCTGGCACTTGCAAGAAGACACGGACAGTCAATGGGGCTGCTAGCGAAATGCTGTTAATGCATTCCACTAGCAGTGGGGGTGGTAGTCCAAGGTTTACGCTGGCCCAAGGGGCAACTGCTTTGGGCCCCTCAACAATGACTGGGCCCGGGGCAACTGCCCCTTTTGCCCTGCATTAAAGACAGTCCTGGCTGTGTGTTAAGTTATTTTGAGGGGACAGCAAATTTACACTGTTACACAAGCTGTACACTCACTACTTTACATTGTGGCAAAGTGTAATTTCTTCAGTGTTGTCACATGAAAAGATATAATAAAATATTTACAAAAATGTGAGGGGTGAATTCACTTCTGTGAGAAACGGTGTAATATATATATATATATATATATATCAGGAAACAAGCTGCACTCTCGGGTCTCACCACCATATATATCAATTTTATTTAATCAACGTTTCAGTTTGTTGTCCAAACGTTCATCAGGAGGGGTGTACTCACTTTTGTTGCCAGCGGTTTAGACAATAATGGCTGTGTGCAGGCCCGTCTTTAATATTGATTGGACCCTGGTCAAACATTTTCTTGGGCTCCCCTGAAAGCCCGCCCACTGCATAATTTTGCTCTCCACCCCCAACATCCCAAAAACACAAATACATCATGGACTTGTCTCGAAAAGCTTTAATAATGTAAAAATAAAGAACTGGCTCACAAACAAGTCCTTAGATTGATCTGTAACAGTATGTACATGCCAATTATAGCCTCTTTCTCATTATATATTTCTATTAACAGTTACATGTTTTTGGGAGAAAAGGCATGTTAATATCTTAATAACTTTCAGTAATAAAGTGCAAATGAACATTATTATGTTTCAAGTGTAAAACAAATAGCTATATAGTCTAGTAATAACATAAAAATAAGAATTCTATGTATCCAGTACAGACCCCCCAGAAATATATGTACCCAGCACAGGCCCCCAGAATTATATGTACCCAGCACAGACCCCCAGAAATATATGTACCCCGCACAGGCCCCCAGAATTATATGTACCCAGCACAGACCCCCCAAAATATATGTACCCAGCACAGACCCCCCAAAATATATGTACCCAGCACAGACCCCCCAGAAATATATGTATCCAGCACAGGCCCTCAGAATTATATGTACCCAGCACAGGCCCCCAGAATGATATGTACCCAGCACAGACCCCCCAAAATATATGTACCAGCACAGACCCCCCAAAATATATGTACCCAGCACAGACCCCCAGAAATATAGGTATCCAGCACAGGCACCCAGAATTATATGTATCCAGCACAGGCCCCCAGAAATATATGTATCCAGCACAGACCCCCCCCAGAAATATATGTATCCAGCACAGACCCCCAGAATTATACTTACCCAGCAGGATCAGGTGACCGGCGTGTTCCGCCGAGCACCAGCATTCTGCTCCATGTGGCTGCCGGCTTCCGAAGGCTGAGATGCGCTCTCGTGAGATCTTGCCAGTAGGCTGCTTCACAGCCTTCACAGGAAGGCAGCCACGTGAGGGAGCATGCTGGCACTTGCAAGAAGACACGGACAGTCAATGGGGCTGCTAGCGAAATGCTGTTAATGCATTCCACTAGCAGCGGGGGTGGTAGTCCAAGGTTTACGCTGGCCCAAGGGGCAACTGCTTTGGGCCCCTCAACAATGACTGGGCCCGGGGCAACTGCCCCTTTTGCCCTGCATTAAAGACAGTCCTGGCTGTGTGTTAAGTTATTTTGAGGGGACAGCAAATTTACACTGTTACACAAGCTGTACACTCACTACTTTACATTGTGGCAAAGTGGAATTTCTTCAGTGTTGTCACATGAAAAGATATAATAAAATATTTACAAAAATGTGAGGGGTGAATTCACTTCTGTGAGAAACGGTGTAATATATATATATATATATATATATAATCCTTTATTATTTTATTTATTTGCAAAGTATTTTATTTAATCCTATATCTTGGATGGTTCAACATAAATTTAATTTACATATATTTAATATGCATGTGTTCTAAAAAATTTAGGTTTAATCTCCTATGCAGGATAGATGTCAAGTATTTCTTTAGTTTCATCATACTTGATGCATTTTGTCTATAAAATGACATGCAATGCAACAGAACCTAAAAATCTAAATTATACTTGCACAACCACTATACATGCCTGTGTAACATATTACATTGAAAAATATTTTTGTTTTGGTTGTCTCGCGTCTACCTGTCATGCTCTCCTGCAGCCCCCTCCCCTTTTTTTTCTTTCTCTCTCTTCCCTCTCTTCTCCTTGTACTTCCCTTTTCGCTTTCCCCCCTCTTTTCCTTCTGTTTTCCCCTTCCTGCTGTTTTCCGCTTCTTCTCTCTCTTTTCCTCCTGTTTCTCTGGCTCTTCCGCCTGGAACGCTTCACCTATACACTATTGGATTGAACCACTTTTCTGAAGGGGTGCCCTGCTGCATCAGAGGGTTTTTTCCACCCTTCTCTCCTTCGTCCCTTTTCTCCTCCCTAGGGGAGGAGTTTCAATGGTCCTCAGGACGTACAGGGATTTGCTGCATTATCTCTGCCTTGTGCCTTTCCGATCCGGGGAATTACCACCTGTACCAGTTCTACCCTATCCCTCAATCCACCATATGTTCCCCATTTCGTGCCTTCTTTTTGACCTCTGTTCTTTTCCATTATTGGATGCGACCTATTATCTGTATGTCTGTGTACATCGTTCTAATAAAAAAAAATTGAATTTAAAAAAATATATATATTTTTGTGAAATTATACAATGATACCAAAGCCCTATGAACCATTCCTTTACAAGACACAATACACATTCTAAAATGCCATAATATGCAAATATACATAAATATATCTCACGCAATCTCATAAAATCTGATATTGTGCTGAAATACTAATATTCAGGCTGATCGTTTGAATACAAAATGGAAACAATGAGGTTGCTTTTTTTTCTCATTGAGATAGATGTGGACATTAATAAATTGCTACAATAAACATTTTGTCAGTGTATAAGAAGCCGATGAAAATAAATGGCCAACTCGCTCCCTAAAATTTACATAAACAGCAGCAGGATTTTTTTCTTTTTTTTTTTTTTATATTTTTTGAGGCCAATTATTTAATGGCAGCCAATATGTGTCTGAAAATAATAAGTAAAGTTTCTTCAGCTGTTGTTCGTTGTGCAAAATGAAACGTTGAAATGTGAAAGAAATTATAATGGGATGTTTTGAATGCAATTAACTTGTGGATATTTTCAATCTATTCTAGGCTAACTACAGCGACTAAAAATATACAATAACATCACAGATCTTTGTAAAGACTATCTACTGTTCACTTTTTCGCTTCAAATCATAAAGTACACATTTAAACTGCAAATTTGGCAGTCAAGTGCAGCATAATTTAAATGGTGTATAAGTGTGTGTATATGTATCTACCTATAGAATTATGCTTACAATTAGCGGTCAATTTAAAATCTGAATAATCTACCCTACCTGGCCAAAAAGAAAGTCACAGACTCTGCTTGTTTGGCCCAACCTTTGCTTTGATTACAGCATGTGTTTCCCATGGCATCATGTCGATAGGCTCATGCAATGTCTCAACATTTATTTCATTAATTTGACATTAATTTGTGGCCAAGATCTTGTATTGATGATGGAAGAGGCGCAGCGCTGCGTAAAGCCTTCTCCAGCACATTATCCCTAAGATGCTCAATGGGGTTAAGGTCTGGACTGTGTGGTGGCCAATCCATGTGTGTAAATGATGTCTCATGCTCCCTGAACCACTCTTGCACAATTTGAGCCCGATGAATCCTGGCATTGCCATCTTGGAATATGCCCGCTGTGCCATCAGGAAAGAAAAACACATTGGTGGAAAAACCTGCTCTATTTATATTCAGGGAGTCACATGACCTCATTTTTAGCCATTTGAAAAATATTAATTGCTGCAGTAATTATTCAATGGAAGGCTCACACCTATTTGCTTAGTTAAATCCCGGTGGTGACCTTTTTTTGTCCACTCAGTGTATATTCCTGACACATCATGGGTATCTTTTATTGTTTCCTGTTCCGGTAGTTTTCACTTTACAATACTTCCAAAAAAGCATAGTAACCCTAAAAGTAACCCTAAGCCAGGGGTCAAGTACTAAAAAAAAAAGAAGTGAGGGAAGTCACCAAGATTTCTGTCCTCCAATTAGCAATTATCATGTCACACTTAGATTTAAGTATATATATATGAATTTTAGCAAAAATGTATGGTAAGTCACAATAAATAAATGATTTAACAGGGAAACATAAGATTGAACACCTGCATATAAGCTTTATAGTGTGTGGGACCAAAAGGAACTCAGTTCCCTCTGCAAAGATAAAAAATAGTGCTGGAACTGCGTTCTCATAAGTTCTCCTTGGACTTGACCCCTGCCCTAAACCATAATATTTGATAACTTCTGAAAAATGCTCAAATTCTAATTCCATTGCATTTGAAAATTTTTGATTGCTCCCAAAAAGTCTTCTGAAAATGGATGTGAGGGTCAATTTCAGAAGTGTCTGACCTGTAGCATATTTTTCTATTTGTCGTATTTGTCCGTATTCACAAGGTTATAACATTACCATAGGATATCCTGAACTGGCATGGAATGGCATAGTTTGGGGGGTCAAGATAGCCGCACTGAAAGCACATAAGGTAGTCATCAATTTGCGTAAAAAAAAACCCAGTATTTTAAATTTGCATGTATGGCACACCACAGTAAAGCAAAGTTCCTGCAAAGACGGATGAGCTACACTATGATGAACAATGATACTGCAGTTATTCATTTGTTGTAAAGCACACACAGCATCTATTCTGTTTACGGTTGTTTCACTGCTGTCTAGTAGAAACCGCACAAGACGACGTCCGCTGTAATGCCGGTGGAAAACTACAATGAAATCTTTGCTAAATAACGAACGGAGAAGCTAAAGTGGAAAAAACTGTGAAACCCCTTAGAAAACTACACTGAGAACTATGCTGAAGAACCTGGGAAGAAATTAATGTGAAAAGGGTGACAAATTAGAGATGCACTGTAACAGATCGCCATACCCCCGACTGGGTCACATTGTTAATTCCGCTTCCTTGTCAGACCGACATTCTCCCACCAGTAGTCTTTCGTGCCTTTCTCCAGCACTTAGCCTAAACTTAAGGATGGGTACACTGAAAGTGTAGTGATGGCATTCCCCAGAAATGAGTCAGCACGCAGATCTTGAGGTTATAACAGTCAGCCTGGAAACTGAGCCTTTAATGAGTAATATATACAATGCCAGGCAGTTGCCTAGCAGGCAATGCAAAATGACACCCTGGGTTCTTACTGCACTTCATCATGAATCGCTCCACTGGAATATTGTTGTTCCTGCTCACAAATTACCAGCGACCGATAAAGGGATTAACTCTGGTCACCAAGACCCATTGTGCAACAAACCCAGAATAATAGTATATTGTGACGATAACGGCATAAACAGGGAATTTAGATTTACAGAATCCGATAATGGGGCCCTGCTTGCCAGACAAGACAAAGACCACTCCAACCTTTAACAGATGTACACATATTCTAGATCAGTGTTTCCCAAACGTCTCCTCGGGACACTCAACCAGACCAGGTTTTAAGGATCACCTTGGGGAAAAGCAGACAGAATCCTGGCTGCAATCACTGACCAGCAAATACTAATCACCTGTGCTGTACTTCAGATATCTGTCAAACCTGGCGAGGCGGAGGGTCCTCCTTAGGACAGGTTTGGGAAACACTGGTCTAGATAGTGGGAGTTTGAGAAGGCTACCGTGACTCACACAGCAATCCTATTAGCAGATAGTATCAGATAAAAATAGACAATAACGATAATAGCAATAACAGTATTCATGCGAAGCACAGACAACACAAACACCCTGCACCTAAAATTTTAGGGACAGGGTGACTTTAACATAGGAGTGGGCAGGGAAACCATATAGAACATCAGGCCTGTACCTCCCAAATGCATCTCTAGGTCCAAGTACCCTAAGTTCAAAGAGACTCTTGCCACAGGCACTTTTGCTAATTGGTGAATGTAACCTAACTTGGCCTTGCTTGGTCAACCACAAATTGAGGAAGAATACTCACAGTTCTTTCAAAGGAAGACTGGTGGATAGTGAATATCGCCAATGGTGCTGTATCCATTCCTGGATAACACTTTCTTACAAATAGCATGCTTTTTATCCTTTTTGTGGCATTTGACTACAATTTATCATGAGCATTCCTTGTCTTCATGAGTCGAATGTGAAACTGCTTTGTAAAATTGCAATTTCAATTACTTTTTTGATCAACAGTGCCATTTTTTTAATTGCATCGCAGTTCAACATTTTTATGATTTCCCTCAAATTAGCTGCTGTTAGCAATTAAAGGGGGATTTAAACAGCATGGGCATATCATATGCATACATATTAAAGTGACAACATGCATATATACTGACAAAACATTGTCAAAACCAACATGTCCACCAGATTTTAGCCAAAGTCCACTTCATAGCATGTCACATGGCACTCATGAGCTTCTGCTGTTATAATTTGCTAAAGGCTTGTTCAACAGTTTCATGTCTTTATTTAGTAATATCATATAAAATACTCACATTTTCAAATGTTGTCAAGTGCCTAGAGCCCTAAATAGCTTTGTCATTTACTGCATATTAAAAGTTAGAATTTGTAAAATGACTTACACTAGTCTTAAATAAAAAAGAATGCTTCTATTAAATTGTCCCTGCAATGTGCATTCATTAATTGGTGCGTAAAGCTGAACATGGCATGCAGTTCATTGTTAGAGGTTTTTCTCTTTTTTTAATTGAAAGCATTGTGTTTTGGTGGCCATTGTCATAGAAGACGTTTTATATTTTCAGAATGTATTTTATTCAAGGCCTCTTTTTGTGAAGAAGATAAAAAAAAGAGGTAAATGGAGAAATATGTGTGCATTCAGAAATTTCAGCGGGACTGAAAGAAATTACCTTTTATTAATAATGAGGAAAATATATAATCCCCATACACTTGTTTTTGCCACTTAAAAACAGAATCACAAAAATTAGTCAAAGTGGAAATAAGTCTCCATTTCGCCATTGCTACTTTTACTTTAAAGGGCCACTCTAGGCACTGTGACCATGATCACTCAATGCGATTTGTGTGGTCATCCTACCCTTGAGTGCCATCACTGATTTTCCTTCTACAGGAAACTCTCCAGCGGCTGATTCAGCCCTCTGAATGCAGTGTAACTTTGCCCATATGCTCAGATTGGTGAACACTGTTCTGATACTCATGGGTGGAGGCCAGGAAGATGGAACCAATTTAGCACCTACCTCCCTACAAAGACTCTTGAGGAGCTCGCATAGAGAACCATTTTATTTTTTCGGCACTTTCTTGAGCCCCTCCTCCTCTATGGTCATGTGACTACTGCTGCTCACAGGAAGCCAGGAGCATGTCACTGCTAGAGGAGCTCAGAGGCAGCCCAGCGCTGCAAAGAAGTTATGTTTTCAAAGCATCTAAAACAGTGTTTCTCAACTCTGATCCTCAGGACCCACTGACAGGCTAGGTTTTTCATACATCTGAAACGCAACACAGGTGACATGATTTTCTGCTCAGTGATTGCAGGATTCAGTCTTACATTTCCCCATGGTAAACCTTAAAACCCGACCTATTAGAGGGTCCTGCGGACAGGTTTGGAAAACCCTGCTTTAACAAATATTAAGACAGTTATGTTTTCCATTGTGCCGAACGGAAGGAATGCCCATGGAATGCTGATCTTCTGTCCATCGATGGATCAACAAGGGGCTCAAAAACCTCTGATTCAGCCCGCCCACGCAGAGGATGCGTGACACACGTCATTGGCTGCAGGGGTCGGCCTGAGTTCAGGCCGTCTCGCAGCAGTCAACGGTGCGCACCGGCTGCGGGGAGGGGCTGAAGCAGCCCATAGATGTCAACTAGGCATATTAGCAGGCCCCGCGTCTTCTAAGCCCACCCGCCACAGGGATGGCATGGTACACCCTGCGGCGAGAAAGGGTTAAGCATTGTTAATGTTAATTGTTGCCCTGGATGGCTGGACATTAAAACAAATCTCCAACCTTTAAAGGGTAAACCAAATCCTATGTTAAATAACATGTTACTGACTAAACTGTCTTTGAAATGTGCTTACCGGGCTTTTCACCAGCCTGATATTTTGTATTTTATTATTTTATAAAAAGGAACATTTTTAGAATTTCATCTACGGCCAAATCGGTTTGAATGAATCTGTCTATGTAAATAAAAATGTTGTGGAAACTAGCCTGTATTCTTCCTGAAATATCAACCAATCTAATTAAATTGAGCTATATCTTCTTAGTGTGGACTTGGCTTTATTTTGGGGATGAATCGCTCAAGAAAATCAAATCTCACTATTCATTAAGTGATATATACAGCATTTTTATACACTTTTAGCAACAAACTATGTTTACAAAACATACAGGTCTATTCATTAACCCCTTAAGGACGGGAGTAATTTTACAACTTCGGCGCTGTTTCGGAAGTAGAAGTTTGCTGAGCGCATTTTGACCATTTTTAAGTCACGTATTCTTATACCACCCAGACAAATTATATATCGTTCTTTCCGTCAGACTCGGCAGATTAATAATATATCATTATTATATGTATATGTCATGCCCTGCCAAAATGCTATAACAAAAAATGTAAAAAAATGTGAATTTTCAATAAAATTTCAATCTTCCACAGTGTGTAAAGTGTTTTTTTTTTTTAAATTTTATTATCCGAGGCTCTGCGGTCATATTCTATTGGGTAGATTTGTTAAAAAAATTAGGACGGGGAACCCATTTTTTTTTTTGGGGAGAAATTGCGTGATTTTAGCTAAACCCCCAAAAAAAAAATCATTAGTGAAGCATCATTGTTCACATTATAATTGAAATGTGAACAATAGTGCTGCATTAAAAAAAACAAATTTTTTTTTTATTATTATATTTATAATTTTTTTATTATTTAATTTATTATTTTTTTATTATTTTTATTTTTACTTTTTTTACACTTTTATTTTACATATAACATGGTCATGTTTGATATCATTGGAAAGGCCATGCTCTGGCCTTTCCAGCAATATCAACCATGACCCCCTAGCTGCCACCGATCAGGAGATAAAGGGGTTCAAAGAACCCCCCTATCTCCTGCAAGGGATTTCCATAGGAAATCCCTTTGCAGCTAGGGGGTTCCCGGTTAACTGACATCATCGCGCATGGCGCGATGAGTCAGTTGACCGGGGGGTGACCCAGAGGTGGGGGCTGCCATCCAAGATGGCGGCCCCCACCGGAAATAGGCCGCGATCGGGCACAAATTAGTGCCCGGTCGCGACCTGGCAACTAAGGGGTTAACCCCCCATACATCGCTGGAAAGGTCAGGCTGTGACCCTTCCAGCGATGCTGGCCACAGCCGCCGGGGACCAAGCGATCGGGAGATAGAGGGATCCAAAGGATCCCTCCCCTCCCCTCCAGGCGCTTCCCCTGCTCCGGCGGGGGGGGACGCCTGAAACTGACGTCATCGCGCCACCGGCGCGATGACGTCACAACGCCGGAGGAGGGATCACACTGATCTGACTCCGGGGGAGTCAGAACAGCGTGGGAAGCGACCGGAGAAGGTGAGTATCTCCCGGGGGGGCTCTAAACGCCGAGGACGTACATTTACGTCCTGCGGTGGCAAAGCCCGCCTAATGCAGGGCGTAAATGTACGTCCTGCGGCGTTAAGGGGTTAAAAGGTGAAACTCAGGAGAATGACTGGAGGAGTGAAAACTCCAGCAGGGTTATTCAGAGAAAGGTGAAACTCAGGAGAATTGGCAGGAGAAGGGCGAATTTTTCTGGTTTGGCTATTTTGACATACAATTTTCACATTTATCTCACTTTCCAAATTGGCTATTTGGTCTAGATTGTTCTCTTCTACTGCTAATCCTCCTGGTTTTCACCTTTCTCTGAATAACCCTGTAGGTCAAACTAGCCGAACCAGAAAAATTCTCCCGTTTATCTCACTTTCCAAATCGGCTATTAGGTCTAGAATGTTCACTTCTCCTGCAGTTCTCCTGCGTTTCACCTTTTAGTGAATAGACCTGATAGACTTTTTGAGAAGGAAGAAGTAAAAAAAAGCTGCATTTTGAATAATTCAGGACATGTTGCAATTCAACTTTAATTAAAATTTGGCATGGATTCCATCACCTATTCGTGGCTTAATAGAATGTAAATAGAAGCAGGAAGTGAACTTTTCTATGTAGTTCTACAAAATTAAGATGATTCACGACGCAACAAAGAAAACATGCATCGGACTGCATTTCCATACCAGCTAACACCCCATTGTTATCTGTCCCTAATTATTTAATTGTTAGACAGAATAGCTCATTCTTTTCTTTCTAATGTCACAAGCAGGCACAAGCTTGTAGCACAACAATACAGAAACAACAAGATGTATGGGAACTGGATAAACTCAAGTGTTGTTGTAATGGAAAGTACTGGAAGACCATGCCAAGAAGCCAACTCATTTCTACACATATAAGAGTATGAAACATTGAATGAAAAGTACATGAAACATTCCTTAATGTCAGAATGAAATTGCTTGGTTGGTATGTTCTGAAGCTACTGTGGCTGTGTTCAATACAGCTTTATTGTAAACCAGAATACAGAGAACAATAGATACTTAACACCAAAACTGCATTTCTTTATGGTTACACACTCAAATTGGAAAAATAATACTAATAGCCTAGGTAGCCGAAGATGGAAAAATTTGGCAAGAATCGTTAAGCATTAGTGGTTCACCATTGCCAGCTGTTACAAATGAAGAGAAAGGGTTCCAGGCGCACCCTATGTATGTATATATATATATGTAGCGCTCACTCCCGGAGGAGCCGCTGAAAATGAACCACGGGTCAGTCTCCCCGCACTAGGGAATAAATATACTCCAACACGCTGAACAGTTTTATAATTTAAAAGGTTTACTAAAAGGTTTGCAGCTCTTAAGACACGGTATATGCAGGAAGATTTACAGTACTTTCGTAACACGATAAACGCGTAGCGGTAAAAGAAACGAAAACACGAGGGCTTCGTATTTTCGGAAAAAAACCCCGACCGAGCAGAAAATTAAAAGATACGAAATTCGAGGAAAAACCGCGTAGCGGGACACAATAAAATACACAGTTCTCGTATTACGATAAGCGCGCAGCGGGAACAAAAAAGGAAAAAAATAGTTCAGAATGTAGCTTTTTCTTTGCCCCCTTGTATGGATTTTGAACAAGGAAAACCAGAGTCCCGCACAGGTTAAGTCCCAGAACTTGAAGTGATATATATTTATATATGTAGGGTACCCGGGTACTTTTCTACTGGCCAGTGAGCTTACTTTAACGATGTCTTCGACTAGTCAGTTGGGGCCCTGTGGGTTTTAGAAGGAAACAGCAGTGTACGCTTAAATTTACACACGGCCTTGGGGGCCTCTCACCCATCCAGCACAAGCTTGAGGTTCCGCTGACCCAGGACGTCTCTCCGCTCGATATTGACTGGGGACGCCGACCACCGGATCTGTTGTCTGGCCTTCCGTCTGTCAGCCGCAACTCAACCAGCTTACCGCCTGCTCCCCGCTTCCATCGACCGCGGTACTCCTTACTCGAGGGGTCTTCTCTCCTCAGCACTGCACTCGCAATACAGCTGGTGATGTCTCTCTCCCGCAAGGCTGGGTGGCCCGATTGTGAGGCCCAATCCACTCTGTCTGCGCTCCGGCCTAGCTCTGGATCTCTCCTTCTGTGTGTGTCTCTGTGCATCCGCTCTCCTCAGCTCTCTGGCGCGTTCTGCCTGCTCTCCACGAGGTGCAGGATGTACAGGCTCTCCACAAACCCACCCACTTCCTGTTTCTTCGCAAAGCATGCATGGATCTGTAGTTCAAGTGTCCAGGGTCTTAAATCGTGATAGTCTCCATCTTGTGGCCAAAAATGGGTACTGCCACAGTAAACTTTAACACATCGCTACATATATATAATAAGAGCAATTTACAAGAATTTTTTTAATATATACTGAATAGGATGGAAGTACTGTAAGATTGGAATACTTACATGTAGTTGATTTCTTCTCTTTGCTGTTACAAATGAGCTACTATGTTATCGGCTCGACACGTAATATTACTGACCCGAACTGCTAGGTCAGTGTTTCTCATCTCCGGTCCCCTGAACCCACTGACATTCCATGTTTGTGTCAGGGCTCAGCGGGCGCCGCCGACCCGGCGTCCCGCCAGGCCGCCGACCCGGCGTCCTCCTTCCCGGCTCCGGGGTCGGCGTCCTCTTCGCATCCTGTGCGTGCGCTGTATGCGAGCGCGCTGCCGGCGGTTCCGGATTTAGCCCTCCCGGCGGCGCGACGTCACCTATCCCCATGTGACCACGACGGACCAATCAGCAGGCAAGGCGCCAGATTTAAACCTGCTTTTCCCATTCCTCAGTGCCCTTTCGTGGTTTTGCCTGTCTGACCCTTAAGTGCTCGTTTATTTCACTATTTGACTTACTGTGTATGACCTGGCTATCTCTCTCGACTTGTGTACCTCTATACCCCTTGACCCGGCTTGTTACTCGACTCTGTTTTCGCCTATACCCTTGGCTTTCTGATATACGTTCCTGGCTTACCAGCGTTTACACCAGCCACTCTAAGGACTGGTTCCTGTCCTCCTTGTGTCCCTGCCTTATAGGTTCACCTCCTGTTTGTGCGAAACCCAGCCACTATAAGGACTGGTACCGCATTGTGACTCTATCTTGCTTTACCGGCACTGCCGTTACGTACCCTTGGTTGTGTTGGCCTGAAGACAGGGCAGCCCTCATTATTTGTGTTAACCCAGCCACTACAAGGACTGGTTTCTCTTCTACGTACTCGAGGCTCCTGTTTTCACTTAGGGCTACCGTTCGTCCACCCTCAGGTACGTGAGCGTGCCTGACATCACGAAAGGGCCATGGACCTTGCAGGGACTGCTCAGCAATTCTCTGGTCTAGAAAGCCGTTTGGAGGAGCAAGATCACCGTCTTGATCAGTTCGCCCAGGCCCTCCAAACGCTGCTCACCCGTACCGCCCCTACCCAGGTAGAGGTTTCCCCTCCCGTGAATCCTCTCCCTTCCGAACCGTTCTCTGTGTCCACCTCATACCCTAACTTGCTACCTCCAGTACGTTATGGGGGCGATCCTACCGCCTGTCGAGGTTTTCTGAACCAGATTTCCATTCATTTCGAATTAACCCCGTGGTCTTACCCTACAGATCGTGCCAAAATCGCTTTTGTCATCAACCATCTTACCGACAAAGCGTTGAGTTGGGCTAACCCTCTTTGGGATACCGATAAACCGATTGTCTATAATTATCGTGACTTTATGTCGGCCTTTCGTAGGGTGTTTGACCCTCCGGGCGTAAAACCAATGCCGCAAAATCCTTGTTACGCTTGCGCCAGGGTGCGAGATCACTGGGTGAATATGCTCTGGAGTTTAGATCATTGGCTTCTGAATTGAACTGGAACAATGAGGCTTTGATAGCCGTGTTTTCTGAGGGTCTGAACGATGAGTTGCAAGATGAGATAGCGGCCAGAGATCTCCCAGGGGACCTGGAAGACTTGATTACTTACCTGTCCTTTATCGATGAACGCCTTCGCCATCGTCGACTTACTAAGGAGAGGTCTAAAAGACCACCGGTTAGGCAGCCTCCCCGGTTTTCTGTACCTTTGCTTCCCGAGTCTCGTTCACCCCCCGAACCCATGCAATTAGATAGCACCAAGATCCCTGATAGTGAAAAACAACGCAGACGACGTGAGGGTTTATGCCTGTACTGTGGTTTGGGGGTCATTTCCTTAAGGGCTGTTCCAAACGCCCCCAGGGTCCAGCGGGAAACTCTCATGCCTAAGTGCCTCTAGGGGACAGCTCTTAGGCGCTTTTCCTTCGTCCCCCAAACTGGAAAATAGACTCCGGGTTCCGGTTACTCTATCCTGGGAGAGTTCCCGTAACCCGGTACAACTCTATGCCTTAGTAGACTCTGGTGCTGCCGATAACTTTATTGACATAAATTTTGCTCGCAAACATGCCATACCCCTGGTTGAAAAAGAAACCCCATTACTTGTACAGGCCATCGATGGCAGACCTCTCGAAACCCCTTTTGTTTTGTTTGAATCTCGCAATATTACTGTTGGGATAGGACTGTGTCATAAGGAAAGTATGTTCTTCCATGCTATTTCGTCCCCTTCCTATCCTATCGTACTGGGTTACCCCTGGTTAACCCGCCATAACCCTGTTATTGACTGGCGAGCTCGTCAGATCGCGAAGTGGGATAATGATTGTATGGCTTCTTGTATTGAGATTCCACTATCCATTAATGTCTTGAATTTGCCCACGGCCCCTCCTCTGACGACTTCCATTCCTGTCCCCTACTCGGACTTGGCACCTGTGTTTGACAAAAGAGAGGCCGATAGATTACCCCCCCATCGTTCTTACGATTGTGCCATCGACCTTCTTCCTGGTACCATGCCTCCCAAAGGGGCTGTCTATCCTTTGTCCGTGAAAGAACATAAGGTTTTGGAGGAGTACATTAAAGATTCCCTTAAAAAAGGGTTTATTCGTCCTTCCTCCTCACCTGCTGGGGCAGGGTTTTTCTTTGTGCAGAAAAAGGAGGGTGATCTTAGACCCTGTATCGATTTTCGAGGGTTGAACAAGATCACCGTTAAAAATGCCTACCCCATTCCACTCATCCCCGAGCTGTTTGACCGCCTGAAACATTCCAAAATCTTTTCGAAACTGGATCTCAGAGGAGCGTACAATTTAATAAGAATCAAACACGGGGATGAGTGGAAGACTGCGTTTAACACCAGGTTAGGGCATTACGAGTACTTGGTTATGCCCTTCGGTTTATGTAACGCTCCAGCAGTGTTTCAGGCGTTTATTAATGATGTGTTACGAGAGTACACCCCTTGTTTTGTCGTGGTTTACCTTGATGATGTGTTAATACATTCCCCTGATCTGAACACCCACCACGTACATGTACGACTCGTCTTATCTAAGCTCTTGGCCAACGGCCTCTACTGCAAGCTAGAAAAATGCCTATTCGATGTCCAACAGGTACAGTTTTTGGGTTATGTTATATCCTCCTCTGGTTTCATGATGGATCCCAAAAAACTGGAGGCCATCAGTCACTGGCCTCTTCCCAAGGGCCTCAAGGCCATTCAAAGGTTTATTGGCTTCTCCAATTACTATAGACGGTTTATCAAGGGCTTTTCGTCCATTATTGCACCCATTACAGCATTGACGAGAAAGGGAGGTGACACTCAGAATTGGTCCTCCAGTGCCCTGGAGGCTTTCGAACGGTTAAAGGAGGCCTTTTCCACTGCTCCCATTCTACACCACCCTGATCCCAATAGACCCTTCGTTTTAGAGGTTGACGCATCAGAAACCGGGGTAGGAGCCGTCTTGTCACAACGTCCAGCCGATGACAAGCCTATGCAACCCTGTGGTTTTTATTCTAGGAAATTGTCCCCTACCGAGGCCCGTTATGACATTGGGGACAGGGAATTGTTAGCCATTATTTTGGCCTTAAAAGAATGGCGCCATCTCTTGGAGGGCTCCACCTGTCCGTTTTCCATTCTCACTGACCACAAAAATTTGATTTACCTGTCCGAGGCTAAAAGGTTGAACCCTAGACAAGCACGATGGGCCCTTTTTCTCACCAGATTTGACTTCCTCATTACGTACAGACCCGGGTCTAAAAATGTTAAGGCCGACGCACTCTCCAGACAATATGAACCCCTAGCAACTCCAGTGTCTGTACCTGTGTCCATAGTTCCCGAAAGGAAAATTTTAGCCTCTCTGAGTACACGAGTCGAGTCTCCTTTCTGGAACCTCTTACTCTCTAAACAGGCTCTGGCTCCCCCGTCCAAATCACAGAATAAGCTATTCGTTCCTGCTGTAGAGGTACCCACTGCTTTACAGCTCTTTCACGAATCCAAATTCGCTGGACATTTTGGGGTAAATAAAACTCTTGACTTGATTAAACGACACCTTTGGTGGCCGACACTTACTAAGGATGTAAAAGATTACGTAACCACCTGTTTTGTTTGTACCCGTTCCAAATCCTCCCGCCTTTGTCCTGCTGGCCTCCTCCAACCCCTACCGATCCCTGAGCGCCCTTGGTCTCATTTAGCTATGGACTTCCTAGTGGAACTAACCCCTTCACTTGGTCATACTGTGATTTTTGTGGTTGTCGATCGCTTCTCTAAAATGGCACATTTTATTCCGTTAAAGAAGCTCCCCTCCTCCAGCGAGCTAGTACAGATTTTCACCAAAGAAATATTCAGACTACATGGTGTTCCTAATGTTCTCGTCTCGGATCGGGGTTCTCAGTTTATCTCTAAGTTCTGGAGAGGCTTCTGTCACCAGTTGGGCGTTAAACTGTCCTTTTCGTCCGCGTATCACCCGCAAACGAACGGTTTAGCCGAAAGAACCAACCAAACGCTTGAGACTTATTTAAGGTGTTTTATTTCTGACGCACAGGATGATTGGGTTACTCTGTTACCATGGGCAGAATTTGCGTATAACAACGCCACATCACAGTCGACAAAATTTTCTCCTTTCGAAATAGTCACGGGTATGCATCCCACTATTTTTCCATCCTCGTTCTCCCCCGAACATTCCTGCCCTGGAGGAACACCTAGATAAGCTCCGGGTTATTTGGGAGAAGACCAGGTTGAATCTAGAATCCGCTTCCTTGAGACAGAAGCGGGCGGCTGATCGGAGGCGCAGACCTCCACCAGTGTACCATGTGGGTGACAGGGTTTGGCTCAGCACACGCCACATTCGTCTGAAGGTTCCGTCTATGAAATTCGCGCCTCGTTTTATCGGTCCGTATAGAATACTCCGATGTATCAATCCCGTAGTATACGCACTGCAATTGCCCGTCTCTTTGCGTATTCCGAACTCCTTTCATGTCTCTTTATTGAAGCCGCTCTCCTGCAACCGTTTTACTCGCCCTGACTCTCCTCCTCCCCCTGTGGTGGTTGATGGGACCCCCGAGTATGAAATTGAGTCCATTTTGGATTCCCGTTATGTCCGCAATCGGTTGCAGTATTTGGTTCATTGGACTGGCTATGGCCCCGCGGATCGCACATGGGTTTCGTCACGTGACGTTCATGCTCCTCGATTGGTCTCCGCCTTTCATCGTCGTTTTCCTGATCGCCCGGCTCCTAGCCGCCCGTGGGCGTTCCTCGAGGCGGGGGTGCTGTCAGGGCTCAGCGGGCGCCGCTGACCCGGCGTCCCGCCAGGCCGCCGACCCGGCGTCCTCCTTCCCGGCTCCGGGGTCGGCGTCCTCTTCGCATCCTGTGCGTGCGCTGTATGCGAGCGCGCCGCCGGCGTTCCGGATTTAGCCCTCCCGGCGGCGCGACGTCACCTACAGCAGGCAAGGCGCCAGATTTAAACCTGCTTTTCCCATTCCTCAGTGCCCTTTCGTGGTTTTGCCTGTCTGACCCTTAAGTGCTCGTTTATTTCACTATTTGACTTACTGTGTATGACCTGGCTATCTCTCTCGACTTGTGTACCTCTATACCCCTTGACCCGGCTTGTTACTCGACTCTGTTTTCGCCTATACCCTTTGGCTTTCTGATATACGTTCCTGGCTTACCAGCGTTTACACCAGCCACTCTAAGGACTGGTTCCTGTCCTCCTTGTGTCCCTGCCTTATAGGTTCACCTCCTGTTTGTGCGAAACCCAGCCACTATAAGGACTGGTACCGCATTGTGACTCTATCTTGCTTTACCGGCACTGCCGTTACGTACCCTTGGTTGGTGTTGGCCTGAAGACAGGGCAGCCCTCATTATTTGTGTTAACCCAGCCACTACAAGGACTGGTTTCTCTTCTACGTACTCGAGGCTCCTGTTTTCACTTAGGGCTACCGTTCGTCCACCCTCAGGTACGTGAGCGTGCCTGACAGTTTGCCAGATATCTGAATCGCAGCACAGGTGATAGGATTTGCTGCTCATTGATTGGAGGATTCTTTCTGCATTTCCCCCAGGTGATCTGTAAAATCTGGCATTTTAGTAGGGGTCCTAAGGACGAGAGATGAGAAACCCCATGCTGTGTGATACCTGAAACACACAGCTGGATGGAGTATAGGTAACATCACTGCTCTATAGCCATGTAGACAGGTTCGAAACCAGGCAAGAGCACCTCTCCAGTAAGTGTCCTTGGGCAAGACACCTAACGGTACATTTTTGCTGACCCAGGACATACTTGAGCGAGAGAAATCTCAATGTATCCTTCCTGGTAAAATACAGTACTTTATAAAAAAAAATATATTCTCTCCTCAAGTCTGTAAGACTCCATGGAAACTTGGGCAAGCCCTTTGCCAGATCAGAGGACAAGTTCTTCTCCTTGTCCTTCTGTTTGCGGCCAGAGGAGGCAGTAGATTGTACCACCATCTTTGTTTAGGGATCTTTTCAGTGTTAAGTCGTTAAAGCATTAAGTATTAGCTTCCGGTAAATGTTTTCATGACCAGCTGGTTAGAATATTGAGAGACCTTGAAATTGCTGGTCATTCTACAGCTGCCTAAGTGTTAGTGCTCCCTCTTCATAGTATAAGATTTGTTACTGTATAGTAGACAGCTGGAATAGCTGCTGAGCCACTAACCTTAACAAGAGGCCACCACTGAGCCATCCCCCCCCCATCTGCTGACCTTATTTTCACCATTGTTTGCTCATCACATTTAAACGTTATTTGAAGCCATGGTTTGCAGGTTATGAACCTAATAGATAAAAACCCAAAATATTTAGATTTATTTTTTATGTTTACACATAATGTGGTCATGTTTGGCATCCCTTGTAAAGGCTCTGACACAGACTCTGGCACCTCACTTGAACTTGTAGGATGTGCAGAGGTGGAGTTATAGGAGTCCAAATGATATTTGTTTTGTAGTAGTTTTGATGCCTTTTTGCTCGTCAGTTCACTGTATCCTCAAATTAATTTACTTTAGGATTGTACTACAAGCAAAAGGAGTTAGTTGACCTAATGACAGAAATTGAAATGGAATAAACCTTAACCCCATTAGGACCAATGAGGTACCAGGTAGGTCCTATGAAAACGGTGGCTTAACAACAAGGATGGACCTGGTACGTCATGTTGTTAGCCCACCCTTCCTCCCGAAACCTCTCTGGGTGTCGGGGCAGTGGTGGTATGACTGCTTTTAAGCCCCGGCTCCTTCTGACCTTTCCAGCGATGCCTCTCTTTAACCCCCTTAGGTGCTGTGCTGGTCCGTAATCTGGCGCTAATCGGCACCAGATCGCAGACTTGTCCTGATGATAACTGGCATCTTGGATGTCAGCCAAGCCTCCGGGGCCTCCCCCGCCTGCTGACATCATCATGCATGGGCGTGATGATGTTAGTTGGCAGTTACCCCCTAGCTGCCAAGAGATTTCCCTATGGAAATCCCTATGGTGGATAAAGGGGGGTCAATTAGACCCCCCATTTCCCGATCGGTGGCAGCTAGAGGGTCATGTCTGGTATCATTGAAAAGGCCAGACCATGTTTCAAATTAAAAAAATAATAATAATAAATAACTTTACTTTTTTGTCTGGGTTGTGTAATAAAACAGGACTTCAAATCGTGTTTAAACATAATGAGCTCAGCACACAGAGGTGAAATGGCTCAGCAGTGAAGGGGTTAAAAAGCAAAAAACATTTAAACATTTGGTATTTCTAAACTCAGGACAAAATTTAAAAACTATTTAGGCTGGGGTCAGACGAGCGTGATTTCTACGGACTGTACGTCCGTGCAGTACGGACATCGTCAGTACGGATGACGCAGTAGTGGTCACACAGTCCGTTTTTTCACTGAAGTTATTTTTTGACGGATGTAGGAGGGGAAAATAAATTACAATGAAAAAACATTCTGTCCGTCAAAAATGCTGGACGTATAAATGCAGTCCGTCTGACCTCGCTCCATCACTCACACACAAAGCTATGCAGACGTTGTGGACGTGGAGCACTCCGCACGTCCGTTCTAGCAGTATTACGTTCTTGCCTAACCTGCGTCCGTTTGCCGCGGCCGTTGTGCGTCCGCAGTTCAGTGCGGACGTACTTCATGTGTCAGGCTCCAATGGACTTACTTTCATGCTATCACGGACGTACTTTTAGGCGCAATCACGGACATGAACACTACGCTCGTCTGACCCCAGCCATAGCCGGGGACCTTTTTTTGCGTTCGGGGTCAAAGTTCAAAAAAATTATGTTTTTTTTTCATCCTATTTCATAATTTTTTTTATAGTAAATTAGGCGATATGGTGAAAATAATGGTATCTTTAGAAAGTCCATTCAATGGCCAGAAAAATAGTATATAATATGTGTGGGTATAGTAAATTAGAAAGAGCTGAACTCAAACAGCGCAGAAATGTAATAACAGAAGTGAGCACTTTCGGACAGACAATGGTAAAACAGCCTGGTCAATATGGGGTTAAGAAAACAAATACCGCAGTATATTCGGGAGCGCAAAAAATAGTCTGTCTCCTTAGGGTAATAGTCTTAGGTACACCATATGATACACGATATTGCCCAAATGTTTTTTCTTCTTTCTTTCTTTATTGCATATTGGCTGTGAGATTGGAGATTCCATTGAAGATTCAAAGATCTTCCGAAGACTCCCAAGGAATTTAAGATTATTACCCAAAGGAGATAGGTTCCTTAGGAATCTTCAAAAGATAGTCTATCTCCTTTGGGTAATAATCTTAAATTCCTTGGGAGTCTTCGGAAGATCTTTGAATCTTCAATGGAATCTCCAATCTCACAGCCAATATGCAATAAAGAAAGAAAGAAGAAAAAACATTTGGGCAATATCGTGTATCATATGGTGTACCTAAGACTATTACCCTAAGGAGACAGACTATTTTTTGCGCTCCCGAATATACTGCGGTATTTGTTTTCTTATATTTTGTTGTTGGGTGAGGGATACACCTTAACGGTGAGCTGCACTTTGGTACATCACCCATTTCATCTTTCTATAGTATAATACTAGCGCCTTTACACTCATTTGACCCTTAATTGGGCCATTTTTCCTCTTACACAATATGGGGTTAAACCAGGTGATAAAAGAGAAGCCTAATGGAGACATGGGTTTGTACTTGGGGAAATGATAACCCTCAAGGAGCCATTGAGATTTCACTTTTTAGGCTGTCATATGAACGCAGTCTGAGCGCACTCTGAGTGTGTGCACAACGGACGGACGTACTGACGGAAGACACTGTAGACACCACATGGTCCGTTTTTGTTGACGAATGTAGAAAAAAGAGGGAATTATGAGAAACAAAATGAATATGAAAAATGATAAAAATTTGAGCAGGATATGAAAAGGCATTTTGTGCGTCAAGGTGCTGGACGTAGCAAATGCTCTGTGTCTGACATATCATCACTCACACAGAACGCTACGCGGACGTGGTGCACTCTGCACGTCCGTCTAGCGGTTTTACATTCTTGCCTAGCTTGCTTCCGTTTGCCGCGTGCGTTGTGCGTGCGCAGTTCTGTGCGGACACACTTCGTGTGGGTCTACTGATCGTGATTCTATGTTACGACGGACGTTAAACTGTGTGGCAACACGGACGTGATCACTGCGTTCGTCTGACGCCGGCCTAATTCTCTGACATCACTCATTAAGTGAACTGGAAGAAAGGAATGATATTGATAGTAGCACTAATGGTATAAATGCATTTATTTTCTTGTTTACGCCAGTGCAGTGCGAAAGACAAAGCTGAAAAATACACTTGCCAGTCTGCCGTTTTAATAGCAGCATCTATTTTTCTGATTAGAGGTTTTCCCTTTGGTGCTGTTGGCTTACTCATTTTAAAACAAAAGTGTGCAACTAAAGCAGTAACAATGTGTAACCTGAGGTTTGAATTATTGATTTTTTTTTGTTGTTGTTGTTGAAATATTGAAGCTGTATTTTGAATGGATTTTATTGGAGTGTCTTCTGAGTGAGGCTGGCGAGGTAATGAGATGTCCAAAAGCTACTATGTAGAACGTTTTACAGACATTTCATTCTTTTCTCTGTTCCTTCTGACTACTTGCTGATATTACAGAATATTGCATTTGTCTTTCTACAGTAAAGAGGTGCATAAATTGTTTTGGGAAGACTGAACGATTGTAATGTAAATGGTGAAAGTTATGTCTGCAGATTAAGTGATGAGAGTGCGAACACTGTCTAGACTTCCTAGAAATAATAGTACACTTGCATGGAGCAATCCTTGCTCTTACGGCAGAGAAACAAAACCCCCACAATTCCGAATTCCGACATCTTTCTGCCTGTGACGGTGAAGCAAAAACAGAAAAATAGTAATGTAGGTGGCAAAGGGAAAATAAAAAATCTCCAATCTTATTCTACAACATGTCACAGCCCCGTTGCTGCTGTTGAAATGAAAGAAAAGTATACAAATTTCAAAATCCGTTTGATGTTGATATTTCAGTATTAAATAATGTAGATTTTTCTATGACTCTACAACTTATTCTTCTACGTTTTCGTATTACTTATTGTACTAGTATAGACCAAGCTGACTTACATGTACATCAGTATCTCTTTTTTTTTGCTGTTCCCAACCATACCATGGACATAACACTTTTAGCTATATATATATATATTTTTTTTTACTCCTGACCAACACTCATCATCACTGCTCTATAACCGTGGAGACCCAGATACGAATCCCGGCCAGAGCACCTCTCCAGTAAGTGTCCTTGGGCAAGACACCGAATGGTACATACTTGCCTACCACACAATGGGCTCTATTACATTTTTCGCGCATACGTTTGCGCCCGCGCAAAAACACATTAACGCGAGGGGCAAAACCCTTTGCGCAGAACGTCGTATTACAATCTCAGCACAACAAGCATGTGTATACGTCTACCGCGGGTGAACCTGCGCGAACGCTGAGCGAGCTTACTGTACTTTGCGCGTCCTATACTTAACATTGTGAGCATAAATGTGTTTGTGCGCTGGTACGCGGATGGTATTACAATCTATGCGCAGTTTGTAACGCACAGCCTTTTCGCGCATAATTTTAGCAACTCCTAAAAGCTGGTGTTAATGGCAAATTCTATCAACCTGGCCGAAACCAAATACACCAGCCCAAAAAAACAATACGCAGCTAAGTATAGTTACACATTCTACTCATACCAAACCAATAAATTTGAGAAGTTGTGCGTGTTTTTTTTATTGATGCAGCATATATGCGCAGATTGACTCTGACAGGCGCAAAAACTTAACGGGAGACAATTGTGGTTCTTAATTCTGATTGGCTGAATCGCGTGAAAAAACAGTCCGCACACTGATTTCTGTGCGCAACGTTGTTGCGTGCGTGTTTTTGCACGTCCTTTTTACGCGCGTTATTTTTTGACTGATGAAAAAATGCACGAGGATTGTAATACCAGCGTTATTTAACGCTTCGTGCAAAAATTCACGCCTTCTGCATGCTTTTTTGCGTGAAGAATGTAATAGTGCGCAATATCGGCTGTGGAGTCCAGTGGTAACGTCTATACCCTTCGACCGTGGAGAAGCAAGTCAAATCCCATTCAACACATCCCCTCCAATACAACTGTGGAGAAGTCTCAACTTTACGACTCAACCTAACCACCAGGTCGCGGATCTGCAATCATGGAAAGACGACCCAATCCCACTCAGAAGATGCCACCAACAAGTGTCCTTGGGCAAGACACCTAACGATATGGATGCGCCTACCTCATCATCAAAATACTTGTACACCTCATAGATTGTAAATTCTTTTTGGAACAGGGTCCCCCTGAATCAGGTCATCATCCATGTGTGGTATTACAATGTATCCACCACTCATTGTCACAGGGTCCTGATTTAAGAGAAAAGAAAAAAAGGATGTTTAGTACATATGCTCGAAATACTATTAAATAGCATAGAAAATAGATTTTTGGTTGGTAATCAAAAACTGCAGGACCTGTTTCTTCCTTGTGCAGGGACCTGTAGGAGAAGGTATGTCCCATGTAAATTCATTCCACTAGGTTAGGACAGAATAGGTTATGTCGTGATAGGGTGCATTGATGATGTGGCGTGCTTATGGGTTTGCGCAATGTATTCTCATGTTTTATAACCAAAACTACATTGTTTCAGTTACATTTATAAAGCGCTAACAAGTTCCGTAATGTTGTACAATGAGAGAGACAAAATAACAAATATATCTACAAGTTAAACCAACAGAAGAGAAGAGAGGACTCCACTCTAGAAATTACAATCGAAGAGGAGAGGGGTGACATACTAGGTGAGGGTAAATAGAGAACCTGAAGTAGCGGGGAGCATGTGGGCTGGGTGAGAAGATGGCGCAAGAAATGTACAGAGCGGGAATCATTGAGTGAGCTGATAGGCTTCTTTAAAGTAATGTGTTTTCAGAGACTTCTTGAAGGACTGGAGAGATGGGAAGAGTCTGATGTTGAGGCAGAGGGAATTCCATAGAAAGGAGGGAGTTCAGGAGAAGTCTCGATGGTAGGAGTTGGGGGGTGCGGGTACGAGGCGATGATAACATCAGATCATTGGCAGAGCGAAGTGGTTGGGACGGGATGTACCTGTTAACAAGGGGGAGATGTAGGCCGGGCGCGGTTATGGACAGCTTTAAATGCGGCACCAATATTTTGAATTGGATTCTATAGGAGACAGGGAGCCAGTGCAGAGATTGACAAAGGGGTGAGGCGTGAGAGCTGCAGGGTGTGAGGTGTATGAGCCTGGCACAGGCGTTCATTACAGACTGCAGAGGGAGAATCTGGAATCTCTGAAGGCCAGAGAGAAGGAGGTTACAGTAGTCAAGGCGGTCTTGTATTGCCTGAGTCAGTTGTTTGTAAAATGTTAACACTATATCAAGGTGGAGTGTGTTGCATTTGGTATGTCATGTGTGAAGTATACATGTAATTGTAGACTTAGGTTACTGAACAGTGTGGGAGGATGGAGAGGGATGGTTGCCGTTTATCCCACGATGTTACCAATATTAGAAGTGTTGGGAATTGTTGTGATGGAGACCTATCTTTCTTGACCATGATTCTGCAAGCAGTTAATTCTAAACGCGTTCTCTCTTTATTCATGCTTTGCTTTTTAAATAATCTTCAGGCTTTGAGGACATTTCAAAACATTTTTACAAAATCACTTATTTGATTGATGTCGGGATAAAACACTACACATTTCAATATGTCATGGAACGTATTAAACTGAAATAAAATGTTTGAGAAAAAAAAAAGTATTTCTCTGCCTTGCGGTCACTGATAATGAGAATTACCAGAATAATGGACTGTTGTGTTTGTACATTCGTGATTAGTTCCAAATAACAATCTATGGCATTATCAGTAGCTGTTCCACTTTATGTAATAAGCGCAGTTATTTTGTTGCTCTACACAACAGTATTAAATATACATTATGATCCACAAACTGCATTGGCATTAAAAATAACTGCTCCTTTAGAGATCATGGAGATAAAAGCCCAGCACATTTCTGATCCAAATGAGGAAAATTTCTGCTGCCTCGAAGCACCAAGATAAACAAATTTTTCAAACAAGAAATGCATTTAAGATGACAGGCTAAATTGAAGAATTTGTCTTGCCAGAATCAAGTCCTTTTAAAATTGCAACATGGAACTGGGTTTGAGTTGGCACATAGAGAGTCATAAATTTTAAGAAAATGACAACATGTGCACTGATAGAAAATGCATTATGTGCTATGGACACTGAAGAAAATAATACATATTATGATTGATGTGTGTGATTAGTGAGCATAAAATAAGACAAGCAATGGTAAGTGTAGGCCAGGCAGTTAATGGCAGGCACTCTAACCGTATAATATAATTCTGGGTGGGGAGGAGGAAATCCTTGCGAGCTTATGTAATGTTTTGAATCTGATTTTAGATAAATCAATTGGATAAAGTGTAGAATTTAAGGTTGACAGATTTAAAAGTGGTGGCACGGCTTCACCTTTTCTTTTTTTCTGGGCAGATGAGTCTTTGCAGCTGGGCACATGAGTATCTATAACCAGGGATACAGGTGTATACAGCATACAACCTGGCAGATGAGCAGATATAGAAACACAGACATGCTTTCACAACGTGCCTTTATGCCCCCCATTTCATTTTATGAACTTTTGCTGTCTTGCCACTACTTCTTTATTTTGCTCCCATTTCATTTAGGTTAGTGTCAGACGAACGCAGTCATCACGTCCGTGTTGCCGCACAGTTTAACGTCCGTCGTAGCATTGATTTGTGATCAATAGAGACCAACACACGAAGTACGTGTGCCGAAGTGCGCACGTACCATGCAGGTGGCCACGGACGCCATTTAGGCCTCGATGTAAAAGCGTCACGACAGACGTCCAGAGTGCGCGGTGTCCGTGTAGCAGCCTGTGCGCGTGATGAGGCGACGTCCATTACGTTGACGCTCAGAAGTTTTTTTGGTCTGGCTGATTGTACCTCTCTTTTAATTTTAATTAATTTTGATTCCCAGATTTCCCTTTTTTTTTCTACATCCATCAAACAAAATGGACCGTGTGGTGTCTACAGTATCTTCCGCCAGTACGTCCGTCCCTTATGCACACACACAGAGTGCGCTCAGACTGCGTTCGTCTGGCACTAGCCTAAGTATTCCCACATTTTTCATATGGAATAATTTATTTATAAGGCACCAAGCAAGAAGTCTCAGTCTCTCTCTCCCCCTCTCCCTTTTTTTTTTCTCTCTCTCTCCCTCTCTCCCTCTCCCTCTCCCTCTCCCTCTCCCTCTCCCTCTCCCTCTTTCCCTCTTTCCCTCTTTCCTCTTTCCTCTTTCCCTCTTTCCTCTTTCCTCTTTCCTCTTTCCTCTCCCTCTTTCCCTCTCCCTCTTTCCCTCTCCCTCTTTCCCTCTCCTCTTTCCCTCTCCCTCTTTCCCTCTCCTCTCTTTCCCTCTCCTCTCTTTCCCTCTCTCCTCTTTCCCTCTTTCCCTCTTTCCTCTTTCCCTCTTCCCTCTTTCCCTCTTTCCCTCTTTCCCTCTTTCCTCTCCCTCTTTCCCTCTCCCTCTTTCCCTCTTTCCCTCTCCCTCTTTCCCTCTCCCTCTTTCCTCTTTCCCTCTCCTCTTTCCCTCTCCCTCTTTCCCTCTCCCTCTTTCCCTCTCCCTCTTTCCTCTCCCTCTTTCCCTCTCCCTCTTTCCCTCTCCCCTTTCCCTCTTTCCCTCTTTCCCTCTCCCTCTTTCCCTCTTTCCCTCTTTCCCTCTTCCCTCTTTCCTCTTTCCTCTCCCTCTTTCTCTCTCCCTCTTTCCCTCTCCCTCTTTCCCTCTCCCTCTTTCCCTCTCCCTCTTTCCCTCTCCCTCTTTCCCTCTTTCCCTCTCCTCTTTCCCTCTCCCTCTTTCCTCTTTCCCTCTTTCCCTCTCCCTCTTTCCCTCTTTCCCTCTCCCTCTTTCCTCTCCCTCTTTCCCTCTTTCCCTCTCCCTCTTTCCCTCTCCCTCTTTCCCTCTTTCCCTCTTTCCCTCTCCCTCTTTCCCTCTTTCCCTCTCCCTCTTTCCCTCTCCCTCTTTCCCTCTTTCCCTCTCCCTCTTTCCCTCTCCCTCTTTCCCTCTCCCTCTTTCCCTCTCCCTCTTTCCCTCTCCCTCTTTCCCTCTTTCCCTCTCCCTCTTTCCCTCTCCCTCTTTCCCTCTCCCTCTTTCCCTCTCCCTCTTTCCCTCTCCCTCTTTCCCTCTCCCTCTTTCCCTCTTTCCCTCTCCCTCTTTCCCTCTTTCCCTCTCCCTCTTTCCCTCTCCCTCTTTCCCTCTTTCCCTCTCCCTCTTTCCCTCTCCCTCTTTCCCTCTTTCCCTCTCCCTCTTTCCCTCTTTCCCTCTCCCTCTTTCCCTCTCCCTCTTTCCCTCTTTCCCCCTTTCCCTCTCCCTCTTTCCCTCTTTCCCTCTTTCCCTCTTTCCCTCTTTCCCTCTCCCTCTTTCCCTCTCCCTCTTTCCCTCTCCCTCTTTCCCTCTCCCTCTTTCCCTCTCCCTCTTTCCCTCTCCCTCTTTCCCTCTTTCCCTCTCCCTCTTTCCCTCTTTCCCTCTCCCTCTTTCCCTCTCCCTCTTTCCCTCTTTCCCTCTCCCTCTTTCCCTCTCCTCTTTCCCTCTTTCCCTCTTTCCCTCTCCCTCTTTCCCTCTTTCCCTCTCCCTCTTTCCCTCTTTCCCTTTCCCTCTCCCTCTTTCCCTCTTTCCCTCTTTCCCTCTCCCTCTTTCCCTCTTTCCCTCTCCCTCTTTCCCTTTCCCTCTCCCTCTTTCCCTCTTTCCCTCTCCCTCTTTCCCTCTCCCTCTTTCCCTCTCCTTTCCCTCTTTCCCTCTTTCCCTCTTTCCCTCTTTCCCTCTCCCTCTTTCCCTCTTTCCCTCTCCCTCTTTCCCTCTTTCTCTCTCTCTTTCTCTCTCCCCCTCTCGCTCCCTCCCTCTCCCAGTATATTAGGACATTCAAACAGGGAGCCTATAAAACGTTGCAGGGGTATTCTGTTAAAACATTGTAACTTTGTATAGCCTCTCTTGGAACACTGAGATATCTTCCAGTAGTCGGCTATTAATGAGCTGAATATGTAACCATTATAAATTGATTGTGACTTTCCTCAAAGAAAACATTAATTAAAACGAAACTTTGATTTTTCGGGAGACTGCTCCCGATATGTTAAAAAATTTAATTAGGCCATATATTGCCCCTGTGCAAAGTTCATGAGTCCAATGTAACCATGAGATGTAATAACAGGGCCCTATTACATTCTTAACCCAAAAATGCATGCTAAACGAGTGTTTTTTTGCACGAAGCGTTAAACGTTAACGCACGAAAATCACCGCTGGAATTACATTCCTCGCGCATTTTTTCATCCGTCGGGAAATTGAGCTCGTAAAACCGACGCGCAAAAATGCGCGTAAAGTACTGTTGCAGGCAGGAACCAGTGAGCGCAATGTAATTTTTAACGTGAGTCTGTCAGAGTCCGTCATTTTTGACGCGAGTCCGTCATTTTTGTGCAGACTGCGCACAACAGACGTACGTTCTGATGGAAGACAAGGTAGTGGCCGTCATTTTTGACAGCTGTAGTAAAAAAAATGTGCGCATCGACGTTCTCCGTTGTGAATCCGCAGTTTGGTACGGTCAGGTTGTTACAATTTGCCGTTACCACCAGCTTTTCAAAGACGTTAAAATTATGCGTGCAAACTTTTTCCGTTAAAGTTTGAGCTAAGATTGTAATACCATGCGCGCACCAGCACACAAACATTTTGCGCTCACAATGTTAAGTATAGGATGAGCGCACTGAATTGCGCTCACAAAGGGTTCACGCAGGGTCACTCGTGTTAGACGTTAACGCTAGGCTTGTGCACCGATTTTTTTTTTTCGGTTCGATTCGGTTCGATTTTTCGGATTTTTAAACTTTCCGATTCGGCTCGTTTCGACCGATTTCTGTTTCGATTCGGTTCGGCTCGACTCGTTTTTCGTGTACTTTTTTTTCGGAATATCGACCATTTTTCGTATTTTCGTGTCACTTAGCTCGTTTTTTGTATCGACTTTTTGTGATTTCGGAAATTTTCGTTTTTCGGAATTGCACATGTTTTCGGAATTTCGACCATTTTTCGTATTTTCGTGTCACTTAGCTCGTTTTTTGTATCGACTTTTCGTAAGTTCGGAAATTTTCGTTTTTCGGAATTGCACATGTTTTCGGAATTTCGACCATTTTTCGTATTTTCGTGTCACTTAGCTCGTTTATTGTATCGACTTTTCGTTAAGTTCGGAAATTTTAGTTTTTTCGGAAAGTCTGTTCTCCTCGTTTCAAAGCAATAAATTTCGATTTGACACATTTCAAGTCCATTCGAAAATTCCTAAAATATTTCGTTTCGGCTCAGAAAACTTTTCGGATCTGCCATTTTCGGATCTAAAAATTTTCGGAAATTCGGCCGCATCCGAAAACATGAATCGGGAAATTTCGTGAAAATTCCGAAACCCGAAACGCACATCCCTAGTTAACGCGCATTTTGTGCGAGAACATCGTAATACGACATTCAGCGCAAAGGGTTTTGCCCCTCGCGTTAATGCATTTTTGTGCGCACGCACAATTGTGCGAGAAGAATGTAACAGGGCCCTTAGTGTTTTAATGCTGAAGTTTTGCACATTAACTCGCAACAGCGAAAATGGGAATTCTACCCACTCTGCAGCTTAGAATGTTTCAGTCTACACCACCCCTGGCCGATACAGCCCTGCACTGCATGATGACGCAGACCATCCTTCAATGATTAAATATACGAAATCTGGATTTATGGGAATTCAGACTTGTGGTCATATCAGAATCATGTTTGAGGTAAAGGGCATTGAAGTGAGCAGTTATATAGAACATTCTGAATTCTAGAATTCTTGGGTTCGCAAACATTCCGAATAAGAGATGTGCATCCTGTAGAACAAATAATTGCAAATAACATCTACACATCCAAGCAAATCTGAGAATGAGTTTTTCCACATAGTTTTTTTCCACACTCCCTGTATTCAGTAAGGAACTCTGGGTAAGACCTGCAAAAGAAGTCAACGTTGTCTCCTGTTTGCATCAAACGTCTGCTTTACTGCAGACATCCTGCAAGCCATACTAGACGGAGGCTTTCACCTGCTTTTTGTCTTCCTTAATTAAAAAAAAATATATACAGTGTGTGTGTGTGTGTATATATATTATATATATATCCTTTTGTGTGTGAATTTGCCCTCTGAACAAAGCTTTCCATGTTTCTAAATATGTATTTTATATAAAACACTAGAAACATTGAATAGAATATGATATTGTACATTGACAAAACTAAAGACGCCAAGGGCCATGTTCCTTACAGCATAAAATCTTTAGGGATTGCGAGGCATGCATGCAGGAAAACATTGCTTTGTCTGCCATTTATCATGGGATTTGCAAATACTAGCAAAAGTCAAACGCTTTTTTCTAGGAAGCAGATCTACTGGGAGATTCTAAAATCCTTGAGGATTCGTAAAAATACGGTTGTTAAAATTTGAGAAATTCACTTGAGCGGCTCAGAGGTTTCATACAGACAAGGATCCTTTTTTTTATTTCTCCAAAATTAACTCCATTTATAGTAACATTTAGTTATGTTTTCTGGACTAAAATGATTTCTATCAAGAATTTATTAAATCGCCGGATAACCAGGACATATTGGTCACATGTCCTCTGATTCATATGACTAATGGAACTTTAATTAAAAGGTCATGTGATTTAAAATAATGTGACAAATTGCTTGACCACCTGATTATTTCATCTGTGGATTAGATTGGGATATCGTTTAAATTCAGTTGAGCCGGTGTCGAAAAGAAATGTATATATTTAGTTCTGTACTGCGGGATTCACCTTTCATGGCAGCCACACAAATGCATGTATCCCTGTGATAGAATATTGAGTACCATGGGTTCAATTTGTAACCATTTGTTACATGGCTTTTTGTGCTTAAGGATGGATTTGGGAATCTTTAAGAATCTCCTCATGCTTCAAAGCACCCGGTTGAATGATCTATGTTTTAGGCTAGGGTCAGACGAAAGCATTTTTCCCCGCAAACGTGAAAAAGTGCGTCCGAACGCATTGATGTATTTTTTCACGGAATGCGCAAAAACGGTCAGACGACAATAAAACTCTTTTTGCGTCTGGACGTTATGTAGGCTGGACATTAGCAGTGTCTGACATCTCCTAATCACGCAAACACGCCGCTATGCCGCAGCTGCGCACTCAGTACGTCAGTACTAGCGGTTCAGTGTTCTCAGAAAAATGCGTTCAGATTCCACTTGCGTTGCACGGCCGGACTTTTGTGCGGCCGTACTTCGTATATTGGCCGTCATTGCCCGTCATCTGCTGCTAGTGTGGCCGTAATTATGTGCGCCAGAACGCACGTTAAAAGTGCGCTGGACTGACCCCAGCGTTAGTCTAGCCTGTTTGGTGGTGGGGTGGAAATAAAGATGATTGCTCTACCACACTTTTAAATTATGACCTGATTATTTTGCAGTCTTTCGAAGCATGGGGTCTGGGCAAAACAAGTGCTATGACAATGGTCAGAGCTGCCATCAGACTTTTTGCCATCCTGTCCTGAAACATTGATAAGGACTTCCCACTCCAGTTGCCAAGTTCTGTAAACTTGGTATGAAAAAAAAATTGCCCCCCTTTCTTGTATGATTTTACCTGGAGTGGTTTAAATCCATAGTGTTCCAGCAAGGGAATAAAAAGTATTCCCTGGTGGTCTGGTAAAGAAGCAATTGGTCTGGACCCGGAGCAGACCATACTAATGGTCTGGTCAAAGAGCAGAGTAACTCTGAGAGGACCCGGATGTCATGACCAACCAGGAAATTTCTTGGTACCCCAGTTGGTCTATCCTCAATGGAATGGAAGAATCCTTACACCTGTGGCACTTAGACAAGCTGCACTAGGTTTGGCAAGGGCCAAGGCCCCTGGAGCCATTGGGCCCCTGAACATGTTATTGACTGTCACCACCCTGTTGGCAGCCCTGACAATAGCTCACTTGGATACCCTACATGGTACAGTTTCAGTATTTATATACTGCCATCAGATTCCACAGAGCTTTACAAAGGGAAAACACAAACATGAGATATAATGATAAATAAGGAAAAGATGGCCCTGCCTTAGGACAATTGTCCTGCTAATATAGCACTTCATACAGATGCTCAGGGAGACATCCTTGAATTTACAATCTCAAGGACTAAGGTATGTGGAAAAAAGGAAGCCGGGGGACTGTGGTGTTGGTGATAAGATGGCTTATAGCAGACTGCATGAGGATAGGCAAAGCGCCTGGGCTTGATGAGGAGAAGTGTAAGCAGCTGCAGGGAAGAGCTTATAAAATTAGGAGAAGGACTAGGTGGGGTCGTGGGACGATATAGCAGAGGGAAGATGCAGATGTGTATGGTGGCTTGCTGGCTTGTTTCAGATTTGTTTCAGAGGAAAGATGGAGATGTGGATAGCTTGGTATATTCCTTCAAAGCAAAAAAAGATATTCCATTGATTATTTTTTCCCCTCCATTTTTTTTGTTCAATTTCATCCCTTTAGTCTCAGATCCCTTGTTTTGTAACCAGATATCATCTTTTCGTCACATCAAGAGCTTCCTAGTCAAAAACCCAAGCCTACATTTTGTATTCCATTGATATAAATTCTTTTAACTTTGTAATGTAATCCAAATGTGATAGGCAGTAAATATATTCCTCATGGAAGCATGCAGAATCAAATAATCTCTCAACCCAACTGTTCTTATTTCCATGCTTTAGAAAGCCTTTCAAGTAGGTTAAGTATTCTTGTCGTCAGGCTTATGGGTCTATTATTCACATTTAAACATTGTAAATCTGTTGGTATCGGCGCGGCACAAAAATGCCTCATACACAAACCAAGCTGTATTTACAATGCTGTGGAAAGACTTGAGGTAGAGACCGGCGAAGAAAGACACTGCACATAAGCTTGAGATTTTATGAGTTTATAAATGGATTTACAGACCACAAGCATGTTTGTTTTTTTCTTTTCTCCCAATCTTCCCCTCTCAAAGATTTAGTGGGGGATATAGAAGAAATGAGATGAGCTCTGGAATTCTGTGAAATTTATTAGCAGGATTAAAATCTTGATCCAGATGAATTAAATGGAATTGAATTAATGAATACTCACAGCAGACATACATATGATTATTTATATATATATATATAAGAGAACGCAATCCTCACACACCCAGTAACAATTCCAAACTGCTCCGGTGCCAGAATAAGGTAAATAGCACAATATTCCTCCAGGAATTCCGCACACGGAGTCTTGAAGTATAAAGTAAGTACTGTATATAAAGTTTTTATTCAAAATATTCAACGTTTCAGTTCATCAGGACTTTCATCAGGACGAATAACGGTTATTCGTCCTGAGTAGGGATGAGCCGAACACTCCCCGAGTTCGGTTCGAGCCCGAACTCGAACTTCCCATTTGTTCGGGACCGAACCCGAACCCCATGCAAGTCAATGGGGCTGAAAATTCGTTTTTTTAGAGTGCCCTCCAAGAGGGCATATATGCTACATATTTGCCATAAAAGGTGTATGGGGGTCCGGGTAGTGCCAGGAAACGAGGACAAAAAGTAAAAGAAAAACGTTTTTAAAGGGACAGTGAGTTTTCCATGAAATAAGGGTTAAAAATAAAAACCAAAAATTCCTTCAAATATCGTGCCTAGGAGGTCCCCATAACCTGCCCGTGAAGTGGCGGATTTCTAGGATGTATAGAAACACTTAAAAACAAAAAAAATGACGTTTCATATGACGGTAAATGCTTTTCCTTTAATCTATCCATAAACAACTGTTTGGGGCGGCAGCCTGTATGAAAAGACATTTTAGGACGCGCAGAAAAAGTTTAGTGATTTTTTTTGGCTAAATTATTGTGAAACTTATGCAGGCTTTGGATGAAAGTAACAATAGGTGCTTTAAAATTGGGCTTTTAGCGTCGGCAACAGTGCTGTCACACCGTAACCCCTCTGAGGATATGAATCTGATACAGGCGTCAGTGGCAGTGCACCCAGATATTGTGCCTTTAGTGCCAGGCATGCAAGTACTATCATACAGTAACCCCTCTGTGGTATTGTGGAAGAATGCAGGGGTGAACCTTGCGTTCCTATATTAAAAAGATATGCATCTGGTTAAGGCGTCAGTGCACCCAGATATTCTGCCTTTGGTACAAGACAGGCCAGCAAGTATCATCATACAGTAACCCCTCTGTGGTATGGTGGAAGAGTGCAGGGGTGGACCATGTGGTCCTATATTGAAAAGTTTTTGATCTGGTAATGGGCGTCAGTGCACCCAGATATTGTGCCTTTAATGCCAGGCCAGCAAGTATCATCATACTGCTGTGGTATTGTGGAAGAGTGCAGGGTTGGACCCTGCGGTTCAAAAAAATAAAATGATATAAATCTGGCACAGGCGTCAGTGCACCCAAATATTGTGCCTTTCATGGCAGCAAGTGCCTTCACACCGTAACCCTTTTGTGGTATTCTGGAAGAGTTCAGTGCTGGAGGTTTTGTGAATGCAGAAGAGGACATCTCCTATCTATTCCATTACTTCAGCATCAGGGGATTGATAGCTCCTGATCCAGGACTGATTCATTTTTATGAATGTCAGCCGGTCTACAGAGTCGGTGGACAGACGCACTCTTTTGTCTGTGACAAAACCTCCAGCGGCACTGAACGTCCTTTCAGAAAGCACACTAGATGAAGGGCAACCTAGTAGCTGCATAGCATATTGGCTAAATTCTAGCCAGTGATCCAATCTCAACACCCAGTAAGCCAGTGGATCATCTGCTGGAAAGGTATCCAGGTCTGCCCTTGCCCCTAGGTAGTCCTGCACCATATGGTGAAGACGCTGGCAATGGGTGCCTACATTTGACGTCCTTGGGCGTCGTGGACTAATTTTTTTAAAAAGCATCAGTCAAGCGGCCCTGGCCTTCACCGCTATTCCTCTGATCACCCGCAGCCTCAGAAGCACGTGTGTCAGCACTTGGTACTCTACCAGTGCCTGGAAAAGTGTTACACAAGTGTCGCTTTAGAGCGTCCTCAAGTTTTTTCATCCTGTGCTCCCTCTGTGCGAGCAGGATGAGCTCTGCAACTTTCCCCTTGTATCGTAGATCAAGAAGGGTTGCCAACCAGTAATGATCCCTCTCCTTGATAGCACGAATCCTGGGGTCCTTTAGCAGGCTTTGCATCATTAGGGAGCCCATGCAGCGTAGGTTGGAGGTGGCATTACCTTCCGAGTCTTCCTGGTCAAGGAGGATGACCGTATCGTGCACTTCCTCCTCCCAGCCACGCACTAGCCCTTCTGTTTCTGGGCACACAAAACCCTCCCTTGAGGAATCCCCACCTTCAATGCCCCCACTACTTAAATAGTCGCCCTCCTCTTCATCCTCCTCCTGTCTGATCTGAGTAGGAACCGCTGGAATGCTGTCTGCGGAAAGACTGGGGCCTTGAGCTAGGGAAGGCCTCCTCTTCCTCCCGCTGCTCTGCCTCTAGAGCCACATCTATAATTCCCTGCAGAGTGTGCTCCAGCAGGAACACTAAAGGAATTGTGTCACTGATGCATGCACTGTCCCTGCTCACCATCCTCGTTGCCTCCTCAAATGGTGACAGTATAGTGCATGCATCCTTGATCATCAGCCACTGCGGGGGAAAAAAAAACAAGTTGACCTGAACCTGTCCTTGTGCCATACTCACACAGGTACTCGTTGATGGCCCTCTGCTGCTTGTGCAGAAACTGCAGCATTGCTAATGTCGAGTTCCACCTGGTGGGCATGTCACAGATCAGACGGTTTGTGGGAAGGTGGAATTCTCTTTGAATTTCTGCCAGGCGAACGCTTGCTGGGAATGACCGAACTGAAGTGGCTGCAGACTTTTCTGGCCTGGATGAGAAGCTCTGGCAGCCCTGGGTACTTGGTTAGGAAACGCCGTACCACCAGATTTAGGACGTGTGCTAGGCATGGTACATGCGTCAATTTACCCTTGCGTAGGGTGGAGAGAAGGTTGCTGCCATTATCGCAGATGATCATTCCCAGCTCAAGCTGGCGTGGTGTTAACCATCTCTACACCTGCCCCTGCAGAGCTGACAAAATTTCTGACCCGGTGTGGCTCCTGTCCCCTAAACAAACAAGCTCAAGCACAGTATGGCATATTTTTGCTTGAGCCATTTCGTAGACCCTGTCAGGCGTCGGTTTAACTGCCACTTCGCCAGAGACAGAAAAGGAGGAGGAAGAGGTGGTGGTGGTGGAGCAAACAGACCTCATACAAGCAGCTTTCTGGAGGCGTGGTGGATGAACAAGCTCCAGCACAGAGCCCTGTCTTGGATCCCTCCCAGCTGCAAATCAGAGTTACCCAGTGTGCCGTGAAGGAAATGTAACGACCCTGTCCATGCTTGCTGGACCACATGTCTAAAGTCACATGCACCTTGCTGCTGACTGCCTTTCCCAATGACTGGATAACATTGTCTTCCACGTGCTGGTATAGTGCTGGAATGGCCTTGCGTGAAAAGTAATGGCGTTTGGGAACCTGCCACTGTGGTACAGCACATTCAGCAAATTCACGGAAGGGAGCAGAGTCCACCAGCTGGAAAGGCAGCAGCTGCAATGCGAGTAATTTTGCTAAGCTGGCATTTAGACGCTGTGCTTGGGGATGGTTGGGACTATATTTTTTCTTTCGCTGCAGTAGCTGCGGCAACGTAATCTGACTGCGTAAATCTTCAGCTACTGGGATGATGTCACATTGTGAGGAAGGACCTGCTGGTACATCCATTACTGTAGCATCATCCCTGTCGGTGGAGGTTGTAGGCAATGACATGTCAGGACCTACGCAAAGTTTTGCGCCAACGGGATGTGTGGCACTTGTTCATATGTCGCCTCAAGCACGTGGTACCCAAGTGTTTATCCCACGCTTCAGCCTCATCTGACATAGATTACAAATAGCAACGGTGGGGTCTGCTGTACATTTCTTAAAGAACTCCCAGACAGCAGAGTTCCTGCATGTGTTCTTTGAGACAACAGCGCTCTGCACCAGAGCAGCTCTGACATGTGATGCCTTGGACTGGCTAGTGCTACGGTTGGTCACAGAGGCTGTTGTGCCTCGTGTTTGCTGTGCCTCCTCCTCCTCCTCCTCCCCCTCCTCCTCACTTGATTCCTCAGTTCGATCTGGTACCCAGGTGGAGTCAGTGACCTCATCATCAATGTCATCTTCTCCCCCTATCTCCTCGTCACTGGAGCCAACTTGGCAGCATGCTGCAGCTGCTGGGGCAACGTGAGTGCCAGTTATTTGTGTGTCATCACTGGCACCCCCTTCCTCTAGGTTGATTATACTCCCTTGCTCAACCTCAGAGATTGGAAGCAGAGGGCACAGGATGCTTGTCAGTGGGCACTGGATGCTTGGTAGCAGCGGGCACTGGATGCTCGGTAGCAGCGGGCACTGGATTCTCGGTAGCAGCGGGCACTGGATGCTTGGTAGCAGCGGGCACTGGATGCTCGGTAGCAGCGGGCACTGGATGCTCGGTAGCAGCGGGCACTGGATGCTCGGCAGCAGCGGGCACTGGATGCTTGGCAGCAGCGGGCACTGGATGCTTGGCAGCAGCAGGCACTGGTTGCTTGGCAGCAGCAGGCACTGGTTGCTTGGCAGCAGCGGGCACTGGATGCTTGGCAGCAGCAGGCACTGGATGCTTGGCAGCAGCGGGCACTGGATGCTTGGCAGCAGCAGGCACTGGATGCTCGGTAGCAGTGGGCACTGGATGCTTGGTAGCAGCAGGCAGTATACGTGGGTCATATAGTCCATGCAATAGGTAGTGACAGGCGGCTGGCAAACGTAGTCAATGTTCAAAGCAAGAAGTCGGTACACGGGGAATCAATAATAGCAGAGGATGGGAACAGGTCTAGAAGGAATGCTACCAGGGAATAAGTGAGACAATGCAGCACTGGATCATGGGTGCTCCACCCTTATAAAGGGAATGACAGGTCTATTAGTGGTAGCACCTGAAGTTCACACAGCCTGAGGGAAAGTGCAAGGTGACGTAGTCAGAGAGATGCTGTATTGATCCATTCAGGAGGGTGCAGTACCACCTTTGGCCTTCTTGCCACGGCGGCGACGGAGTGAACCGTGACACGTCCGGTGTCTTTCCCACGCTTGAGCCTCATCTGACATAGATTACAAATAGCAACGGTGGGGTCTGCTTCACATTTCTTAAAGAACTCCCAGACAGCAGAGTTCCTGGATGTGTGCTTTGAGACAACAGTGCTCTGCACCTGAGCAGCTCTGACATCTGATGCCTTGGACTGGCTAGTGCTACAGTTGGTCATAGAGGACGTTGTGCCTCGTGTTTGTTGTGCCTCCTCCTCCTCCTCACTTGACTCCTCTGTTCTATCAGGCAGCCAGGTGGAGTCAGGGGGATGATGACAATGATGATGAGGTCACTATCTCCTCGTCACTGGAGCCAACTTGGCAGTATGCTGCAGCTGCTGGGGCAACATGAGTGCCAGTTATTTGTGTGTCACTGGCACCCCATTCCTCTAGGTTCATTATATTCCCTTCCTCAACCTCAGAGAATGAATCAGAGCACTGTACTTGCTGCGCATCCTCAAGCAGCATTTCACTGTCATTGTAGTCAAAAAATTCAGCTGTCTCCTCCATGTGTGATAGTGAGGCTACGGCAGGAGTAGCTGTGGACATGGAGGCTGCATTAGATGCTTTGGCAGCTGAGGTGGACTGTAAAGCACTAGAAGCCTGGCTGGCAGAGGACTCGGAGGATGAGGATGGCCTGGTTAGCCAATCCACCAAGTCCTCTGTATGTTGCTTCTGCTTAAGAAGATGGCCAACACCAGTTAGAAAGGACAAGCGTGCCCCTGCAGAGGATGTACCACGACCAGAGACACAGCCTCCCGACACAGGTGCTGCTTGCCCTCTTATCTGTGTCTGGGAGCGTCTGCCTGTCCTTTTTGTTCTTTCAGACATGGTGAGTGATTTATAGATTAATATATACAGAACTCTGATTCAACTCTGGTATAAAGATTTAAAGAACTCTGGTATAACTCAGTGAGACACACTGATAGCTGGCAGCCAGTGACGAGACACAGATCACCTCAATTCACAAATGTTTTAAAGAAATTAGTGAGCCCCAAAATACAGCGTGGTACTGGATGTGTGACGAGACACAGATCACCTTAATTCACAAATGTTTTAAAGAAATTAGTGAGCCCCAAAATACAGCGTTGTACTGGTTGTGTGACGAGACACGGATCACCTTAATTCACAAGTGTTTTAAAGAAATTAGTGAGCCCCAAAAAGATTTGCTGGCACAGTCACAAGACCCAGAAGATCACCTCAATTCACAAATGTTTTAAAGAAAGTTGTAAACCCCAAAAAAACTTGCTGGCACAGTGACAAGACACACATCACCTAAATTCCCTGATATTTGGTAGAAATGAGACCCCCCAGACCCCCCCAGTAGCGTGGCAGACCGGCAGTAACAACACACAACTATCTCCTTTGAAATCTCCTCTGAAATGCGTGCAGAAGCGCTGCGTGGTAACGTTATATAGTGTGCTGCGGGACTTAGCTCTGTGAGCCCATGATTGGCCAAAATTTGCCCAATCAGGACTCTGAGCGGTGATTGGCATAGTGTTGAACCAGTCTTGCACTAGACCTGTGGTCAGGTGCAAGGCTGTAGCCAATTACGAGCTTCAGGCCAGTGAGAAAATGCATTGTGGTCCATTGTGGTCGAACATGCAGCGAACACCCGGAAATGTTCGGTGTTCGCGATCCACTCGAACGGGCTAAGTTCGGGTCGAACCCCGGACCGTCCGAACCCGAACAGCTCATCCCTAGTCCTGAAGAAAGTCCTGATGGACTGAAACGTCGACTATTTTGAATAAAAACGTTATATACTTGCTTTATACTTGAAAACTCAGAGTGCGGAATTCCTGGAGGAATATATATATATATATATATCTCCAGAGGTGTGAGACAGATGTCATTTGCATGTCTTACCCAGAGTTCCTTGCTGCGTATGGGGAACGTAGCACAGGATCTCTGGGATGCAGTTCTTTGAATTGCTGTGATGTGGCTTCTGCAATAATAAACATATATAATATATAATGTATAAAATATATTACTCTAAAACTCTTCTGCTGTAATGTAGTTTGAAGTTCAGAACCTTTCCAGAGTACACTTTTGTTGCAATCCTAAATTCAGCATTGAGCAAAACTTTCTTTTCAGTGTTTTTTTTTATTTTTTTTAATGTGGTAGGCTGTAATTGTTTTTCAAGGTTACTTGTTGCACAGGGCATGCCATGCAATACATTAGAAAAGGATGTTTTGTTAGAGAAAAACACCCAGTGAATTATTTTCGTCATTGGAGATGCTCTCTTAATTATGAACTGCAGCATTTAAAACAATTGAAATCTTCCTTGTCTGTCAGATGGAGTTTAAAAGCTCAAAGAACCTTTTTTTTAAATACTTTCTGCTCTTATCACCTCTTTCAATGAACAGTAATGTCTGTAATAATCTAGTTCTCTAATTTAGAATGTTTATTGTTCAGCATACATTGTTGGTTTTAGACAATAATTATCTGCTTTTTCCCCTAACAGTTTAAAATGTGTTGCACCCTTTCCTTAACGTTCCTCTTAATTATCAAGCATGGAAAGTGTAAGCCTCGGCGCACGGTTTATACTCAAATTAACATTTTCGCAATCCGTTAGATCTTAAAAAGCAAAAGGTTAATTTTAATTCTCATCATGTGTATTTACAAATCATAGCAAAATAGAACTTGAAAGCAGGTTAGCAAGAGAGGTGCAGATCTACTGGTTTTGTGCTCCTCCAGTAAATAACCAGTGTTCTAGATTTGCTGGATTATTTGTAGCGCTAGGGCTGCTTTGGTCACCCTTAGAAAATAAAAAAAAGATGAAAAAGTACAGAAAACTACACAGAAAGAGCAGATCAGTAAGTTCGCTGTTGATCCACATGTGGTTCAAAGACCACCAGTAAAATTAGTGCCATTTTTGGCCTAAATATCCCAGTTTGTACTATTGCTACATGTAATATGTCCCAGTGTTTATTTCAAAGAGATGCATAGATAACACAAAAAATTTATAAACTAGATAATGTACCAGTTGTTGAAAAAAAAATAATTTTAGGAGCGCCAAACATCCACAGCCTGGCATGGACTTGGCTCGGATTCCTGCGCAGAATCTGTTTTATGCTAATCGCTTACTGAAAAGTTTTGCTCCAAAACGTGCAACAGCCCGTCACTTCCTGATGATGCTACAGCAAATACTCAATATGGAGTCCTTTTGGACATGGGGTATTTGCTTTAAATGACCAAACCTCCCTTCTATCTTTGCCATTTCGTGCTTTTCATCACCTAGGAGTGCTGCATGACTTTGGCATGCCTTCCCATGTGGCAGCTCCATATTCTTGACTCTACTCCTTTCCATACCATGGTATTTGCTGCAATCTTGCCTTCTTATCTCTTATTCTGTTTTTTGGCAGCCTGACCTCCGTGTCATCCAGTGAGGCAGGGATTCCCAACCCTGTCCTCCAGGACCTCTAACAGGCCAGATTTTAAGGATCACCTTGGGGAAATGCAGACTGAATTCTGCAATCGCTGCAAATCATATCACCTGTGCTGTGTTTCAAATATCTGGCAAACCTGGCCTGCTAGGGGGACCTGAGGACCAGGTTTGGGAACTACTGCATTAAGGGAGCTGCACCTACCTTCTCTATCCAGCTCTGACATTTACCTGCTGACCACTGACATAGTGTGTCTCCCATAAGCCGGCTCTTCTGACCTCACCTGACAGGTAGACATAGGTATTTCTCTGCCAGTGCTGTCATGGGGATGGCAGAGCAATTTAGGTGAGTGTAACAGGAGCACTTTAGATTTATACATACATAAACACACAGGTTTAATTCTTTCCTGTGTGTTTGGATAATTATCACCATGGCCCAAGAGCACAATCCCTGATGCAGAGGTTAAGGGCTGAAAATTAGGGCAAATCTGGGAAATCCATGTGGGAAATCCAGTATTGGTAGGTCAATACTCTAGTAATTACTGACATTGGTATTGTGCATTTGTTTCTTGCTTTGACTCTAGCAATAAACTATTTAAAAAACAATCTGTAGTTCGTGTCTATAAACACTTACCGCACAACTGCAAATTATCTAGTCTGCTGTCAGTTCTAATAGATGTTTTTGAAAGCTTCCTTTGTTGCTCATCTATATAAAGGAGTAATTTTGCATAACTTTGTGTCCACAATTAAAGTTTTGAAACAGTGAATGTAATTTATGTGTAAACGAAAAGTTGAACCCAAAACATTTGATTGCTAATATTAGATTCAAATAATGTTTTTGTTTCTTTCTATCTTTCTTTCTTCCACCTCCTGTTTTCTCTTGCTTCTATGTTAATCCCTTCAGCATTCAGTGCTGGGGGGGTGCTCCGATGCACTGCACTGAAAAGCTAGCCGATCCATCTGTTTTGTCTACGGAGGCCTTGAAACATGAAAGGAAATTCAAGGGAATCTAAGGAAGATTCAATACCAGAAAATAAAAGATGTCCTTAACTTTTCCCCCCCTTTGAATTTAGTTTGCTATGTCTGATGTGTGATATCACTTTCTTTATTGTGTTGAGGTTAAACCTGGTATACGTATACAATGGTTTAATTTGTTTCATTTTAGTTTATGCTCCCTCTACCAATTATGTACATATTTCCATTCTTTAGAATAAACAATAAAAACAATAAACAAAAAAAAATCAAGTCAGAAACTGGTCAAAACATAACCTAAACAAGAAAGCAGGTTTGCGCACAAAAACGAATTACCTTCAATTGAGGATTAGGGCAGCTTCTAGGGTAATATTGGATGTCATATCCCACTTACATCAACCAAAAAAATCCAAAAGAAACCAATAGTCCAAGTGCCCAGTTTTTAAAATAACCACCAATCTTCATAAATATTCAAACTAGGGTAAAGTCCTCTATAAAGTAATTCACCATGAAGTGGTTTAATGGATATTCTTTGAGAGAAATATCTCCAACTTTTACCTCCAGATAAAAAAAACAAAAATACATAGTGCAGGCATAATCCCTTCTTTTAATAAGGAAACTACCACACGCACATGTGTCTGAGGCTGAGTATGTCCATACTCAGGCTCAGATTTACTGTATGTGAGCATGAAAGTTTCCTTATACTTTTCTATAAGAAGTGATTACGTCTGCAATATATATTTTGTTTTCCTCTTCAGGGATATAGATTTGAGAGGAAGCTCTCACCAGTGGATCTCTACTGATTTACTTTATGGAGGACTTTACCCTATTTTGAATAATTATGGAGCAATATTCCAAAGTTGGTGTTGACTTAACCAGAGCTGTTGTAAACTTAACAACTCCGTAGGCTATAATGGCTCTGGTAAGTTTACAACAGCTCTGGTTAAGACTGGGCACTGGATGGACTATTTGTAGTTTAAAACATAAAAACTTGTACTTAGGTGATTATAATTTACTGAATCAAAAATCTAACCCAGCTTCTTAAAATTGATTTAATTTGGCCCAATAGCCAAAGTCTGGATAGTTGTTTGCTGTATTAAAGTTCGGGAGATTCAAATTACTGGCATTTTGTTTCCTGATAAAAATTTGGATGGAATATCGTCTTTCATGGCTACACTTTTTAATGCAAATATTGCCTTTAAAGATTCAATTCAATTTTATAGGTATATCAATTTTTAAAAAAATTAGAAGTGTTGAAAGCAGTGGCTACTCTAGGAACAATATATAGGGGGCAAATAAGATACCACAGTCAAAACTGGGGGGGAGGCACCAATAATTTGACACTAACTCATATCACTGAAAAAAACCGAAATAAGTATATATAAATAAGATTCCATAATCCCAGAGTAATGTGATGCGATGATACTTTTTGTTGTACTAACCTGGTACAGAAATTCAATATTTTATTTTGCCGCAATTCGGTGGTTTTTGATGACGACCAATAACTTGTTCAGCAACTCTAATTTTCGTAAATTACTGTGACCATTCGCTAAATATGGAATTCACCATATTTTCAGCAAAATTAATTCCCCGAAATGTGACAAATAGCAAAGGATCTAAATATGAATAGACCCTTTAGTTTCTAGCTTCCATAATAACCCCTAAAATACCTTAAAGCCAGGGAAATACAATAAAAAATAATAAACAATGTGGCATGTAGCCTACCCATGAACCTCTATAATGCCATTAAGGCAGAACATGAAATGAATAGACTGAGGCATGTAGCCTACTCATTAACCCCTAAAATGCCATTAACCCCTTAGTGACCGCTGACGTACTATGTACGTCCTGCCCACAGGTCTCCCTTAGACCCGCAGACGTACATAGTACGTCAGCGGCTCTTAATCTTCCTCCCGCCCGATACTTGCCTCCCTCGCTAGATCCCTCACAGATCTGGCAGGGAGGAAGCCTGCCCCCGTGATCTAGATGGGCCGGCGAGCTCGATGATGTCACCACGCTGTGTGGTGACCTCAGCAGGCGCCCCCATTGAAATCAATGGAAGGTCAGGCTCCTTCGGAGGACTCTATCTCCCCAACCATTGAAGATAGAGCATTGCATGTTGCACCGCTGGAAAGGGGAGAGTCTCCCCTTTTCAGTGGTATGCAGCATTAACCATTTCACTGCCGGATCGCGATTCAGCACAAATTTGCACCAAATCGTGATTCAAACCTGGAGGGGGCTGACATCGTGGATGTCAGCCAAGCCTCCAGGTCACCCCCACCCACTGACATCCCCACCATATGTGTGAGGATGTCAGTGGGACCAGGGCCGGATTAAGATCTCTATGGGCCTGGAGCTGAAAATTTTGGTGGGCTTTTTTGGAATTTAGTGAAATGAAAGCATACTTTAGCTTATTTAATAGTTTAGATACGGGTATATCTAACCAGGCAGATACTGTGTGTGGAAATTTACATTCAAATTTCAATCATTTACAGCGTGTAAAATTATTTTTACACATTTTATCATCCAAACCTTTCTGGTTATATATTTTATAGGGCATTCTTGTTAAAAAAAATTGAAATTGGATCCTGTTACTGTGTTTTTCTGAGAAAATATACAATTTTAACCAAAAAAATAAATATTTCCCTTGTGTTTTAGAGGAAGGTGTTTTATAAATAATATGACTATGTATAAACACTGATCTTGCTCCCAGCGTGGGAAATGAGAAGGTGAGTAATGGCAGTGGTATTGCTCATTTTAGGCTGGGGTCAGACGAGCGTGATTTCTACGGGCTGTACGTCCGTGCAGTACGGACATCGTCAGTACGGATGACGCAGTAGTGGTCACACAGTCCGTTTTTTCACTGAAGTTATTTTTGACGGATGTAGGAGGGAAAAATAAATTACAATGAAAAAACATTCTGTCCGTCAAAAATGCTGGACGTATAAATGCAGTCCGTCTGACCATGCTCCATCACTCACACACAAAGCTATGCAGACGTTGTGGACGCAGCGCACTCCGCACGTCCGTTCTAGCAGTATTACGTTCTTGCCTAACCTGCGTCCGTTTGCCGCGGCCCTTGTGCGTCCGCAGTTCAGTGCGGACGTACTTCATGTGTCAGGCTCCAATGGACTTTCTTTCATGCTATCACGGACGTACTTTTAGGCGCAATCACGGACGTGAACACTACGCTCGTCTGACACCAGCCTTATACGTGACAAATGGACAATGCCACGCAGTGGAACTAAAAATAAGTAGATAAAAAAGTTTTTTGTCTTTCCTTTCTTTTAGATTTTACATGGTCGTGTTTGGTATTAATGCAAAGGCCAGACGCTGACCTGTCCAATGACCCCTCCCTTGACCTTGTGAGGTGTAAAGATTGGTGACGCAGGGTTCCAAAAGTGCACTTTGCTGCAGTGCGGCGGTTTAGGTTTTTGGTGTAACCATTCGTAATAACGGATCATGCCATCACCTCCACACTTGAGATGGTGAGTTAGTGCAGCATCATTGTTCACTTTATAATTGAAAAGTGGAAAGTATTGCTGTGTTAGAAAGAAAAAATAAAGAAATATTTATTATTTTATTTTTATTGTTACACAAACTCTGGTCATGTTTGGTATCATTGGAAAGGCCATGCTCTGGCCTTTTCGGTGATACCTAACATGACCCTGTAGCTGCTATGGTGTTGGAGATAATGAAGTCCAAATGTCCATCAATGCAGACATTGTTATTTTTTCTCAGGGCCTATTCTGGGGCATAGGCCTGGAGCTGCTGCTCCATCTGCCCCATATGTTAATCCGGCCCTGTGTGGGACAGTTAATCCCCTAGCTGCCAAGGGGAGATAGGGGGATCCTTTGGATCCCGTTATCTCCCGATCCGTGGCAGCTAGAGGGTCATGCTGGACATCATTGATCATCAACATGACTAGGTTCGGTGTAAAAAAAAGCTAAAACATAAAAAATTAAAATTAAACAAAATAAAAAAAACAATTTTTGTTTTTTTTACAGGGTTATTTAAATAGGACCTAGCTGTCATCTAAAAATAATGAGCATAAAACAGTCAGAATGAGCTCAGCGCACATACAGTTGTGTTCAAAATTATTCAACCCCCACTGAAATTGAGTGTTTTGGCCAGTTTGACAATGATTTTGATCATTCAGTCATCTTGCTTACAATTAAATCAAAGAGGCACGTGTAGGTCAGACAAATCTAACATAACATTTATAATAAAATAACCACAAATGTCTTTTCTGTGCTCACATCATTATCAGTTTTATTCAACCCCCAAGTGACATTCAATCTTAGTACTTAGTACAACATCCTTTTACAGTTATAACAGCTTTTAAACGTGAAGCATAGCTTGACACAAGTGTCTTGCACGATCTACGGGTATCTTCGCCCATTCGTCATGGGCAAAAGCCTCCAGCTCAGTCACATTCTTAGGCTTGCGCACTGCAACTGCTTTCTTTAAGTCCCACCAGAGGTTCTCAATCGTATTTAAGTCTGGTGACTGCGATGGCCACTCCAAAATGTTCCAGCCTTTAATCTGCAACCATGCTCTAGTGGACTTGGAGGTATGCTTGGGATCATTGTCCTGTTGAAAGGTCCAACGTCTCCCAAGCCTCAGGTTTGTGACGGACTGCATCACATTGTCATCCAATATCTCCTGGTACTGAAGAGAATTCATGGTACCTTGCACACACTGAAGCTTCCCAGTACCTGCAGAAGCAAAACAGCCCCAAAGCATGATTGACCCCCCGCCATGCTTCGCAAGGTGTTCTTTTCTTCATAGGCCTTGTTCTTCCTCCTCCAAACATAGCGTTGATCCATGGGCCCAAACAGTTCTCATTTTTTTTCATCAGTCCACAGAACACTATCCCAAAACTTCTGTGGTTTGTCCACATGACTTTTGGCATACTGCAGTCGACTCTTCTTATTCTTTGGAGACAGCAAGGGGGTGCGCCTGGGAGTTCTGGCATGGAGGCCTTCATTACGCAGTGTGCACCATATTGTCTGAGCTGAAACTTCAGTACCCACATCTGACAAATCTTTTCTCAGTTCCTCAGCAGTCACACGGGGACTTTTCTCCACTCTACGCTTCAGGTAGCGCACAGCAGTCGAAGTCAGCATCTTCTTTCTGCCACGACCAGGTAGCGTTTCAACAGTGCCCTTTGCCTTGAATTTGCGAATGATGCTTCCTATGGTCTCTCTTGGTATGTTTAACATCTTTGCAATCTTCTTATAGCCATTGCCCTTCCTGTGAAGAGTAATCCCCTCTTCTCTTGTCTTCCTGGACCATTCTCTTGACTTCACCATGTTTGTAACCACACCAGTAAATGTCTAGAAGGAGCTGAGTATCACAGTCATTTTAAAGCTGCCTAATTGGTGCTTATTATGCTTTATTGCTGCTCCGTGACATCCACAGGTGTTTTCAATACCTGATTGAAAACACTTGAATGAACCTCTGTTCTTCAGAGTGGTAGTCTTTAAGAGGTTGAATAATTGCGTCAATGAAGAATTCACAAAAGAAACATTTACTACTGTATTCCAAAACCAATTGATGTCATTTTAGTTGCATATGGTTCTTTAAAAAGTCCTTGTAGGATTTCATTCTGAATACAATTACAAATGTACACTAAATTCCCTAAAACCCTTTACAGCATTGGGGGTTGAATAATTTTGAACACAACTGTAGGTGAACTTGCTCAGCAATGAAGGGGTTAAAAAGCAAAAACATGTAAAAATTGGGTATTTCTATTCTCGGGACAAAATTCAGAAACTATTTAGCCAGGGTCTTTTTTGGTGGTTGTAGATTTTGGGGATTAAATTACGAAAAAGTGTTTTTTTTTTAAAAACATTTTCATCATATTTCATATTTTTTTTATAGTACATGATGCGATATGATGGAAATAATGGTATTTTTAGAAAGTCCATTTAATGGGGGGAAAAACGGTGTATAATATGTGTGGGTTGCATAAACGAGTAAGAGGAAAATTTGACCTAAACACGAAAAGCGCAGAAAGGTAAAAACAGCAGCGGTCACTAAAGGACAGATTTGTGTAAAACTGCCCGGTCACTAAGGGGTTATTCAAAGTAAAACATTAAATGAATAGAGTGAGGCATGTAGCCTACCCATTAACCCCTAAAATGCCATTAATCAAGAGAAAACATTAAATGAATAGACTGTGGGGCATGTAGCCTTCCCAATAACCACTAAAATACCAGTAATCAAGTGAAAACATAAAGGGCCCTATTATAATCTTCGCGTTAAAACGCTCGCACAACACGTGAATTTGTGCGCCAAGCGTTAAACGTTAACGCACGTAAATCAACGCAGGAATTAAATTCCTCTTGCATTTTTTCATCCGACGAACAATAACGCGCGTAAAAAGGACGCGCGCAAATGCTCGCGCAGTAATGTTGTGCGCAGAGATCAGTGTGCGGACTGTTTTTTTTTCCACACAATTCAGCCAATCAGAATTAAGAACCACAATAATCTCACGTTAAGTTTTTGCGCCTGTCAAAGTCAATCTGAGCATACAGTCAGGTCCAGAAATATTGGGACATCGACACAATTCTAACATCTTTGGCTCTATATACCACCACAATGGAGTTGGAATGAAACCAACACAATGTGCTTTAACTGCAGACTGTCAGCTTTAATTTGAGGGTATGTACATCCAACTCAGGTGAATGGTGTAGGACTTACAGCAGTTTGCAGATGTGCCTCCCACTTGTTAAGGAACCAAAGGTAATGGGACAATTGGCTTCTCAGCTGTTCCATGGCCAGGTGTGTGATATTCCCTCATTACCCCAATTACAATGTGCAGATAAAAGGCCCAGAGTCCATTTCAAGTGTGCTATTTACATTTGGAATCTGTTGCTGTCAACTCTCAAGATGAGATCCAAAGAGCTGTCACTATCAGTGAAGCAAGCCATCATTAGGCTTAAGAAACAAAACAAACCCATCAGAGAGATAGCAAGAACATTAGGCGTGGCCAAAACAACGGTTTGGAACATTCTCAAAAATGTTCACACCGGTGAGCTCAGCAACACCAAAAGACCTGGGAGACCACGGAAAACAACTGTGGTGGATGACCGAAGAATTCTTTCCCTGGTGAAGAAAACACCCTTCACAACAGTTGGCCAGATCAAGAACACTCTCCAGGAGGTAGGTGTATGTGTGTCAAAGTCAACAATCAAGAGAAGACTTCACCAGAGTGAATACAGAGGGTTCACCACAAGATGTAAACCATTGGTGAGCCTCAAAAACAGGAAGGCCAGATTAGAGTTTGCCAAACAACACCTAACAAAGCCTTCACAGTTCTGGAACAAGATCCTATGGACAGATGAGACCAAGATCAACTTGTACAAGAGTGATGGGAAGAGAAGAGTATGGAGAAGGAAAGGAACTGCTCATGATTCTAAGCATACCACCTCATCAGTGAAGCATGGTGGTGGTAGTGTCATGGCGTGGGCATGTATGGCTGCCAATGGAACTGGTTCTCTTCTATTTATTGATGATGTGACAGCTGACAAAAGCAGCAGGATGAATTCTGAAGTGTTTCGGGCAATATTATCTGCTCACATTCAGCCAAATGCTGCAGAACTCATTGGACGGCGCTTCACAGTGCAGATGGACAATGACCCAAAGCATAATGCAAAGGCAACCAAAGAGTTTTTGAAGGGACAGAAGTGGAATGTTGTGCAATGGCCAAGTCAATCACCTGACCTGAATCCCATGGAGCATGCATTTCACTTGCTGAAGACAAAACTGAAGGGAAAATGCCCCAAGAACAAGCAGGAACTGAAGACAGTTGCAGTAGAGGCCTGGCAGAGCATCACCAGGGATGAAACCCAGCGTCTGGTGATGTCTATGCGTTCCAGACTTCAGGCTGTGATTGACTGCAAAGGATTTGCAACCAAGTATTAAGAAGGGAAAGTTTGATTTATGATTATTATTCTGTCCCATTACTTTTGGTCCCTTAACAGGTGGGAGGCACATCTGCAAACTGCTGTAAGTCCTACACTGTTCACCTGAGTTGGATGTACATACCCTCAAATTAAAGCTGACAGTCTGCAGTTAAAGCACATTGGGTTTGTTTCATTCCAACTCCATTGTGGTGGTGTATAGAGCCAAAGATGTTAGAATTGTGTCGATGTCCCAATATTTCTGGACCTGACTGTATATGCTGCAGCAATAATAAAAACACGCACAACTTCTCCATTTTATTGGTTTGGTAAGAGTAGAATTTGTAACTATACTGTGCAGATTTTTATTTTTTTGGGCTGGTGTATTTGGGTTCGGCCAGGTTGATCATTTTTGCCATTAACACCAGCTTTTAGGAGTTGCTAAAATTATGCGCGCAACAGCTATGCGTTAATTCCTGCGAATAGATTGTAATACCATCCGCGTACCAGCGCACAAACGCATTTGCGCTCACAAACTATAGGACGCGCGCAATAGATTACGCTCACGCAGGGTTCGTGCAGGTTCACCCGCGGTAGACGACTATGTGCGTTTGTTGCGCTAAGGGTTTTACCCCTCGCGTTAATGTGTTTTTCCGCCGGCGCAAAATTGTGCACGAAGATTGTAATAGGGCCCGAAATGTGTACACTGAGACATGTAGCCTACCCATTAACTCCTAAAATGCCATTAATAAAATAAAAAAATATAAAATGTATACTGCGAGGAATGAAGCCTGCCCATTAACCCTTAATATACAACTAAACCAAGGCAAAAACGAAAGTAATACACAATGTAATATGTAGTCTGACCATTAACCCGGTCACTGTTGAGCCATTTCTATCCTGTGAAACAAAAGTTACATTTTTATTTTATTATTTATGAATTTATCTTTACACTGAATATAGTCATGTTGGGTATCATTGGAAAGGCCAGACTCTGCTCTTTCAAATGATTCCTCAATTGTCCACGGGGCCGGAGAAACATCGGTCCGAAGATGTGGGGGAAGCTGGATGCTGAATTCTGGTGGGGGGGCACATGTGGCAAGGAATAACCTGGGGGGGGGCAATTTCCCCTCCTAGAGAAGCCTATGGTTGAAAGGAGTTGATAAATGGATATTCAAGTAGAGAAATAGAAGGAATAAGACTGAAATCTTTGTTTAAGCATTGGATTTTTCTAACAGACTTGTTTAAAGGCACAAATCTGCCTGATGCTGACCGAAGGTTTACTTATTTGGGCTTTTTTCAGAAAAGTTTTTAATTTTTTTAAAACCACATTGCATATAAGCCATTAATATTTTTTTCTTTAAAAAAATCAGCTGAAGATTTACATGGAGCCCAACTTTTTGCTCAAATGGCCCCTTTGGTGGTTGAAAACCACTTACTATCTGAAACTTGTGTAAAAAAAACATAAACCTTTATATCTTTTATATTCGTGTGGATGGGTTTGAGTGAACCAATTAGAAAGACGCTGTAGATGTTTGAATAGAACACAGGTTTGAAAAAACATTTTGAGATCTGTATATTTTGATTTGAATATTTTTGTGTCAAGGTATGGAAAAGACAAATTGTTGTAGATGTCTTTATAGGGAATTTGTCGCGGTATTGTAAATGAGATCTTTATTGGTGTAGGACAGTTTTTGTGACAGATTTGCATTTGGGACTTTGCTCTCACCACTGCCATGCTGGTTTCCAGTCGTGGACACTGATATGGCCTTTAGCTTTTTTGCTAAGGTGCTGTGCTTGTTGCTTAATGTCACATTAGATCATCAGGAGGATTAATCAAGAATCTTGGATTTTCGAATCTGATGTTTTAATCTTGAGTTTATTTTTATTCGTGTTACCCCTGTTGTTGATACTTTCGATACAGGGTATCTTTGATTTGTTTGCTGTACAATGCAAGGATTTGTTCATCCATGTAGTTTTTATCTACAAGAAGGACAATGATACATTTTGATTGACAGTAGAGACATGTATGTATTTATTTATAAAGTATTTTACCAGGAAGGATAAATTGAGAATTCTCTAGTTTTCAAGTATGTCCTGGGTTCAAGAACATTGAATTGTTACAGTAGGTACAGAAACACAAAGATATTAAGATATTAAAAAAACAACACAAATACTGTATACAGATTAACAGAAAATAAAATATGTAGGAAATCTAGTCACTATGTTACATGTTTACAGGTGCATTCCGTTTTGAGGTATATTAATAGAGATCTCTTAAGTGACTTTAAACTGAGGGAAGATTTGATGGTGTTTCGGGAGGTTATTCCATAATTGTGGTGCTCTGTAGGAAAATGAGGTCCGAGCCACTTTCTTTTTGTATTGTGGTGCTGCAAGTAAGGTGCTGGTCCTGGATCGAAGGATATAGGATGAGGGAACTGCTGGAGGAAGCAGTCTATTCAGGTAGGGTGGTAGCTTCCCTCAAAAGCTCTTAATCACCAGGTTGGAAAAGTGAAGGGTTTGTTTAGATTTCAGCGACGGCCAGTTTAGCTCTTTTAACATATCACAAAGGAGGGTCATGTAGTTAGATTGCAACAAAAAGTGGCAGAATGAGTTATACAATGTAGTAAGTTTATGAAGGTGTGTTTGCGGGACAGCTGCATACACTGCATCTCCATATTCAATGTAGTCTCATGGGTTTTGGTGGCAAGATGCTAAAGGGTATAGTGCACAGGTTTTAGGTTCTTATGGGAACCCCAGATATTGAAGTTGGTTTATATTGGTTATGTATGAAGAACATACACTGGAAGCTTGTGAGAATGAAGCATTAGGGTTTCCCTCGTGCGGCGAGAACAGTGGCCCGATCCGCTGCTTTTGGCTGCAGGGAGCAGAGGCAGACTGTGGATACAACAGCAGGCATTTAAAATACATCAGTGTCTACTTTACTTTAAGGCTAGGGTCAAACTAACGCATTATTCGCAGCGACCGTCAAAAAGTGCGTCCGAATGAATTGATGTATTTTTTCACAGAATGCGCGAAAACAGTCATACTATGCGCATTTTCGCGTGTGATTTGTTACGGATCCAAACCAGGAAACTTTGGGTGTCTGGACGTTATGTTGGCCGGACATGAGCAGCGTCTGACGTCTCCTAATCACGCACACACGCCGCTATGTGGGCGCAGCGCACTCTGTACGTCAGTACTAGCGGTTCTGCGTTCTCGAAAAAATGCGTTCATTTGCCGCTTGCGTTGCGCGGCCGCACTTCGTATATTGACCGTCATTGCCCGTCATTTTCTGCTACTGCGCCCATGATTAAGTGCGCCTAAACGCACGTTAAAAATGCGTTAGTCTGACCCCAGCCTAAAGCAGCAGCACAGAAACAAATAAGTGGAAAGAGGATGAGCAGACAGAACGTCCTTCCTGTGAATTGATCAACAAGTTCACACACATATACAAACAGGAAACTAACTAGCCAGCGCCATCTACTGCTCAGGACATGGTACAGTACATGCTGTTTTATTGCTCAACATTTTAAACCTCTCCTGACCAAAGCATTTCATGTTCATAATACATTTACTTTCAAGTCAAGCATCAAAATAACTTGTATTCCACGAATAGGTTATTGGACATATGCATTTGTTTTTAGACAAAGTTAAAATAGTCTGCATTTGGGGTGGTTCATCGACCGAATCCCCACTCAATAAAAGGACACCTCAACGAATAAACAAAAACAAATTGCACGAAAAATGTTTTTTTGTGTTGTGCAATTCACCACGTACGTTATTTAATGCATGTGAGATGCAGTACAGACACGACTAAATGTATCTTAAACACTTTTTTTTTCTTGCTAGAAATATACTTCATTTTTATGCAGATAACCATTCAGTATGTTTTAAAAATATGTCTCCACATGCAAATAGATGGTAAAATTGCAATGGTATTTAAAGTCTCTTATCTGCGTTTACCAAACACCATGTAGCTTTATTTATTTAATATTTTTCCCCGTCTATAAGAGCCTCTAGCAGTTTGCAGAGTTTTTTTTTTTTTACTGTTTAATATTAAAAAGCTCACTTTACTAATGTTCTGAACAGTGCTCAAAAGCTAAGTGTTGCCAGGTCAGCAACTTCATTAAATACAGACAACCCCAAGCTGTATACCCTCTGGGTGAGCTGTTGCGGTTCTCATCGCCAATTTGTCTATAGGGAACTTGTGGTCTCTGAAGCATGCTGACACATTCATTCACATGTTTGTGGGTTATTTTTACATTTAAACTGAAAGATTGATGAAAACTCGCAACGTGCGGAAACCGTAATGGCTGTTTCACCTTGGGTTACCTTGTGTTACCGCAGTAGAAATTTGCAAAGGCTCACCTTGGCATCATCGGATGTAACACTGGGATGTAATAAAGTCAGATTTATTTCAGGGTTTTTATTGTAGTGGAGACAGTACAGTGTCAGGAAGAAGTGCATGAATAGCAAATGTAGTGGATACGTAAAGGAAGAAAACCGATGTCTTATAGAAAAAAGGTCATTGTTGACAGGAGCCTCATAAACAGAAGAGTAAACTTCGCGATCGAATCACTTAACACTGGTATAGAATCAACTTTTTATAAATTTCTTTTAATTTTGTGATATATGTATATATGTAATCTATGGTATTGGAAATTAAAGCGACAATGGACTCATGACCATTTATGACCAATTATCCATTTTACTACCAAATGCATTTGTTGAAAAATTTATTATCGTAACATTTATTTAAATTAACAATTTTACACAAAGATTTATATTCTGAAATAGTTAAAAGAGTAAGGCCGGCGTCAGACGAACGCAGTGATCACGTCCGTGTTGCCGCACAGTGTAACGTCCGTCTTAGCATAGAATCATGTTCAATAGAGACTCACACACTAAGTGCGTCCACACTGAACTGCACAACGCATGTGTGAAACGGACGCAAGTTAGGCAAGAACGTAAAACCGCTAACACGGACGTGCAAAGTGCGCCATGTCTGTGTAGCGTTCTGTGTGAGTGATGAGATGTCAAACGCAGCGCATTTGCGACGTCCAGCACCTTGACGCACAAAATGGCTTTTCATATCCTTTTCAAATTTATATCATTTTTCATATTCATTTTGTTTCCCATAATTCCCTTTTTTTTCTACGTCCTTCAACAAAACGGACCGTGTGGTGTCTACAGTATCTTCCGTCAGTACGTCTGTCCGTTGTGCACGCATGCAGAGTGCGCTCAGACTGTGTTCGTCTGACCTTAGCCTAAAAATGAGCAAATTTAGATCATTATAATTCCTACGTATTTATTTATTCTCTGTATCAAATTTGCTGGGATGAAAGGTTCTAAAAGCTGGATGGTTACCATTATTGGCATATGGGCAGAAAAGTCTTTGTGTCAAATGAAGTAAATGTGGTAAAGGTAGATAATACAAATGGGCCGATAAATTACTTTTGGGGATTTGATTTCTAGTGATTACAATACATTATTAGCAAGAAATACATTATATAAATATTATCCGTAAGTGACATAATGCCTGCGTTTAATAATTACCGTAACCCCTTGTATCTGTACTTTACAGAAAGCATCTGGAGCATCCCATTTTAGTACGATATTCCAGGGCAGGCGTTAGCTATGCACCTCGCCCACAACGCAGTGCTAACCGCTGGTATACTCGCTGTAGTGCTGCCGCAACTATCACCTCCTGGACTCCATAGGACTCCCTCTGGGGGGATGTTGCGCTTCTGGGCTGCAAGCCCTGCATGATCTCTCTCTCGCTGCTCCATGGAGTGATTGCAGAGGGAGACTGGGAACTATTTGTCCCCAGTCTCACTGTGCTCCCAGCGACGACAAGCTGTGGACCAGACCAACGTTCTCGCTGAGTGATGAGAGGTGAGTATTCGATTTATTGCAAATGTAGAATAATTTAGCACCAGCTCTTAGCTGGTAACTAAAATGTTGCCTTGTGGGTCCCAGCAGTAATTAGCGCTAGCACTTTGTAAATTGTAATACCTTATCGAAATGCTGATAAATAATTGCCCTCCCCATATTAAGTATAGGGTGTGCAAAGGACAGTAATCAAAAACCAAGGCGGTGATTGCTTTTGTCCCTAATTAGCGCTAGCTTAAAGGAGGTCTTAGCACTGCGGCCAGATTGCCTTCGAATCTCTAACGGGTTAAAAAAAAGCTGTACTTACTGTACTTTGCGCTCCCTATACCTAACATGGGGAGCACAAAGTGAAAGCACAGATTAACTAGCATTAGGATGACTTGGTCCTAATGCTAGTTACTAAGAGCTGGTGCTAACGAAAAAGTTACCACCTGCTCAGAGGTGCAGGTAATGGATTGTGCTGCTGCAGAATCCGTTACCTGCAGCTCAAAACCTCCCAAAAATCACATACTCCCCTCATCCCGCAATGAGAACGGCGGCCCGATCTGCTGCTTCTGGCTGCCGGGAGCAAAGGGAGACTGGGGGAAAGAAAGACCAGCAGAGGCGAGATCCTGCCTGTTATGTGACCTAGCAGCACGATCTTCCATGGAGTCCTATGGATGCCATGTACGGAATGCTGGGGACGGTGCTATAACACTGCCCCCAGCATCCGCGAGCCTAGCGATCACTAAGGGACAGGCTTAACTCTGCTCTTGCCCTGTGATTTGCTGTGGAAATCAGGACACAAAGGGGAAATTGGCGAACGCTAATTTTTCCCTTTAGCGCCCCGGTTTTAGCGAGAGGCAGTCGGTAGTGCCCATGGGTTATTAGGCTCACAAGATCAAATAAATAAAGATGTACACCAACTATAGAACCTTGCCTTTGTGGCCCACAACTTCTTCTGCAGGTAACATACACTGATTGGATTTTATCATATCATTGTTTTTATAATGTCATATTTATCTTTTCTATTTTTATTGGATATTTTAGAAATAATGCAGTTCGGTCTTTGCTTTCAGTAGTGCCAACCAATCTCCGAAAAATACAACCAAGAACAAATAAATGAGGTGGTTCCACTGTTTTGCAGCAAGCTTATTAAACACAGTTACCGAAATTACAAGCTTTAAATTAAAGACAGATAAAGCATAGTCAGAAATGCCATGCAATGTTTATACATATGTTTAATTAACCATTCAATAAACCAGTGTTTCCATAGCAACGCACTGCAATTTTCTCTGCAATCTATAATTTGTAGAAGAGGTGTGATTTTTTTTTTCTCCTCTCTATTGAAGGCTGGTAATGGTAAAGTGTATGCAGTACATCATCGAGGAGCCTCTATTTTCTGTTACGGAAGAGTAAAATTATTCATTGTGAAACAAGACAAACACATTTATTTGGCTATTTTCTAAAGGAAAAATAAGCAATGCCATTTAACACACTTCCCTACCTTTACCTGCCTTCCTCAGTACTGTTTATCCGCTCTCATTATTGCGTGTCAGTGTCTTTGTGTCTTCTTTACATCCGACTGTTAATCTTGGTTTATATTATCCTAATCAATAACCCAGGAATTTCTCCTTTGTGACCATAATGTCTCTTATTTGTCAGTACATGCAGATATATATATATATATGTATGTATGTGAGTGTCCATGGATCGCCCTGCAGCCTTAATGGTTTTAGAACATAAATGTTTTACACTAGATATATTATGTGTGTGCATGTGAATTCCTGGAAACAATACAGAAAAGCCAGATGAATAAATTCCGTGTGTCTACCCACACAAGCTCTTTAAGAGCTCTCTGCTCATGGTCTACCATTGCAACCACTGGCGCAGAACATTTATTAGTTGAAAACTTATGCTTAGAATATTTTGCACAAAATGCTAATTTTTCATTAGAAATAACAAGCCTGTAATCAGAGATACACAGGGTTATTCAAAGAGATCCGAATGGCTGCCGAAAGGTAAATCAGCGTTCTGTTACCTTTCTTGGCCATTAGGCTATTCCGAGAGCGGCAATTTGCCAAATGTTGCCGAATTGCCTGCACATACAGTGCCTGTTGGGTGCCTGTTCGAGGCCAGTGAATCCCCATAGCTTCGGCTATTCAGAGAACAAAAACCAGCAGTGAATAGTTGCCGAATTGCCCTGCCATTCGGTGGCTTCATGCTGCAGATTTATTCAGGTGAATCCCGTAGGCTTCAATGTTAAAAATATTCCCATTTTATTTCAATATCGAATAAACTGTTGATTATAATATTCTGCAGTAAAAAGTCTTTTATTTATAGATTTTTTGGGATATTTTAATCATTTTTCAGGATTTTTTTGCCAAAAAATGTTTTCCGATTTTTATTTTTTTTCTATTATTTTTAAACGTTTGTTCTTTTTTCTGTAACAGCCCTTTTTATTATCATTCCCCGGACCTCATATGTAAATTTCAGACATTTTAGCTCAGTGGTTTCTTTGCAAACAGTGTTTCACTTTTCAAACATTCAAGCAAACATTTTTTTTTCCCCACTCCATTCGTCTGCGGTATCGGCTTTTTCCGGCAGCTGCGCTGCGTGTGATCGGCTCCTGCTCGGGTTTTTCCGGCGTTTTCGGCGGGGTTAATGCAGATGTTTTTGCGTGTTTTCGGTGTGCCTTCGTTGGGTTTCGCGGTGAGTTTTCGGCGGGTTTGCAGTGCTTGCTGAATACACCGCAGGGTCGCCGAAATGGGATCGCCAAATCGTGTCGAATTGAAATGAACGAAAAGTCACTGAACGTGTGGTGACTTTTCGATTCTCTATGAATAACCCTGACAGTCAGCTTTTAAGATATTTATCATGAACCAGATAAGGGACATCTAAAATGTCAATGTAGGAGGTGAAAGAGGAACTCTTCATCCAATATTAAGATGTGCCTGGGCCCACCAAGAACACCCCATGCACACGCCTATGCTTGCAACACACAGGACAACTACCAACAAGCCTGGTGCGAATGACAATCGGTACAACACACGTTTGCAGGCGGGCACATCCCATAATATCCTAATTGTGACTATTGAACTACTGTCTTGTGGTCCTTCATGTCCCACTTGCAGTCCACTCATAATGCAAATCATGCTACGAGGAGGGAGCATATGATTGCCTTTATCTTCTCTTTTACACTGCCTGGCTACTAAAAGGCACACACTGTAATATTTCGTTGGACAATCTTTTGCGGTGATTAGGGCACACAGTCACAATGACATCATTTCGATAAATTTTGTGACATTGCATAAGCTTATTTCCGTCCAGATTCGCATTTAATATGTGGCCAAGATATTGTATTGATGACGGGAGAGTCTGTACGTTTTGTAAAAACTTCTCCAGCACAAAGATTAAAGTCTGGACTGTGCGGTGGCCAATACATGTGTGAAATTATGTCTCGTGCTCCCTGAACCACTTTTGCACATTTTGAACCCGATGAATCCTGGCATTTCCATCTTGGAATATGCCCGCTGTGCCATCAGGGAAGAAAAAAACCCATTGATGGAAAAACCTGCTCATTCAGTATATTCAGGGAGTCAAATTACTTCATTTTTGGCACCTGAAACATATTAATCACTGCAGTAATTATCCAATGGAAGGCTCGCACCTATTTACTTAGATACATCGAGGTCGTGACAATTTTTGACCAGGCTGTGTAAAAAATGTATTGAAGAAGTGGAGTAAGAAAATCCCCAGGACCTCCTCAAGCCATTAATCAATACAAAGGTCTCGGTATGTTTTTACGTATTTATTTGGCAACGGGTCTGCAATTTGTGCATTTTTTTTAAACTACTTTTTTCACAATGTTTATCAACTCTTGGTGATCATTGAGAAATGTAATTCCAAAGCATTTGGCAGGTCAAGGTTGCAGAAACTGATCTAGGAGGGACTCCTAATGAAATTATATTGCTGGGCAGTACGCAAAGATGTATCAGATTATAAGATTATCTCATGCTTCATCACCGCTTTGTTATGGGGGGGGCAATTTTAATGGTCGGATTACAGAACTCCCTTAAAACAGAAATATCTTCAAAATTCTCATATATTTCAATGCCAAGTTTGCTCCAGATCTATAAAGAAAAAATAGGCTTCCTGGACCATTACATTTTTATTTCTCTATATTAAATTTGTCAAAACGAGGGTCTTCAAATAAAATCCATAGCAAGAAAAGGGCTTTAGCAGAACTGTACCGGCTGGATGGAGTAGAGGTAAAATCACTTCTCTATAACTGTGGAGACCCAGGTTTAAATCCCGGCCAGAGCACCTCTCCAGTAAGTGTCATTGGGCAAGACACCTAACTGTACATACTCGCTTACCACACAATATCGGCTGTGGAGTCCAGTGGTAACATCTCAGCTCTTCGAACATAGAGAAGCAAGTCAAATCCCGTTCAGCACATCCCTCCAATACAATTGTGGAGAAGCAAGTCTTGACTTTACAAGGGTTCAACCTAACCACCAGGTCGCTGCTCTACAATCATGGAAGGATGACCCAATCCCACTCAGAAGCCGCCACCAGCGAGTGTCCTTGGTGCAAGACACCTAACGATTAGACTTGTGCACAGCACAAAATTTCATTTTGGATGAATGCATTCGTCCTAAAATGCAATTTATTTAGTTGCTAAAGAAATTCGTTTTCAGTTCGTTAGTATGAAAACGAATTTCATTCATCCGAAAACCAGCGGATACGATTTAATATTGTAATGGAGGCTCCTCAGAGGGCTGAGATGGCTGCTTGTTGCAGTATCTCTCACTCTCAGCACAATGTGTCAGGCAAGTTACAGTAACTGACTGCTGCTCGTCACAGTGCTCAGAGTTTCAGTAAAACTAGTAAACAATATATTTTATATATAAGACGTTATAACAATATGATTTCCTTGTTTTACTGAAACTCTGAGCGCTGTGATGAGCAGCAGTCAGTTACTGTAACAGCTGAGCCTGATACATTGTACTGAGAGATAATGTAACAAGCAGCCGATCTCAGCGCTCACAGACACTGGGTTTAAAGGGCTAAAAAATTTTTTTTTTAAAAATGCTCCTCTCTGTATAATGTATAGAACATCCTTCTGCATTAACCACTTCACTGCGGAGGACGCGTCCTGCCGCAGGAAGGGTTGGCTGCGGAAGACAAGCTGAGCGCATCCTCCCGAAGCAGCCTGTGATCGGCCGGATTCCGGCCGATCATTGTGCCCCCCGGTGCGGGCTGACATCTTGGATGTCAGCCCGTCAATCTGGGACTGCCGCGGGCACAATAGATGTCATTGCGGCGGCGCGATGACATCTATTTCAGGCGCCCCCCGCATGTGCGGAGGAGGCGCCTGAAAGGGAGGGGGGAGGTCCTTCGGACCTCTCTCCCTCCCGATCGCGTGGTCCTGAGCTTAATGCCAGGCACCGTTTGGAAGGGCACAGCCTGCCCTTCCAAATGGTACCTGGCATTAACCCCATGGGGGCCAGATCACGATTCGGCACCGAAAAGCGCCGGTTCGTGATCCTTTCCCGGAGCTGGCTGACATCTTGGATGTCGGCCAAGCCTCCAGGAACTCCCCCTGAGGACTGGCATCATCATGCATAGCACGATGATGCTAGTCCTGGAGTTAACCCCTAGCTGCCACCAATGGTGGAGATAGGGGGTTCAAATGAACCCCCTATCTCCCGATCTGTGGCAGCTAGGGGTTAATGTTTGATATCGTTGGATCAGCCAGAGCATGGCCTTTCCAATGATATCAAACATGACCGTGAAAAAAGTTTTTTTTTAAAAAAAAATTAAAATTAAAAAAAATAAAATAAAATAATAATAAAAAAACAAGTTATTTTTTATTTTTTTTAATGCAGCAATATTGTTCCCATTTAATTTATAATGTGAACAATGATGCTGCACTAACGATTTTTGTATGGGGTGCGTTTGTTAAAAATAGCGACATTTTCCCCCAAAAAAAATGTAACGAGACCCCATTTCTAATTTTTTTTAAAAGCGCACCCCATACAAAATATAACTACAAACGATCGCATGTTAAAATGTGAAAAAAAAACACTTTACACGTTGTAAATATTTGAAAATTCAAATTTATTGCATATTTTGTTATAATATACAGACAGGACATAACGTATACATATAATAATGACATATTATGAATCTTCCGAGTCTGCCGGAAAGAACGATATATAATATGTCTGGGTCATATAATAAAATAAGGCTTCAAAACGCGGTTAAACATGAGCGAAACCGGTAAAAATGACCTCCGCACACAGGAGGTAAATGCCTCAGCAGCGAAAGGGTTAATACCCCTTTCTGTATAATGTATAGAACATCCTCCTGCATTAATTAATTTCTTAAAACATCCTCCAGCATTAATCATTGCTGGTCTCCTTCACTCATAAATGTAATTTTACAAAAGAACTGAAACTAAAATGTAATGCATTTTCCTTTCGTTTCCTTCGTTTTTTGGACAGAGCAGTTTCGTATCTCTTGAGTCATAGGAAAACTAAATTATCCCAAAATTCGGACGAAATCGTTTTAGTACTAAAACAAATGCACATGTCTACTAACAATATGGATGCGCCTACCTCACAAAATACTCCTCCTTCTCATAGATTGTAAGTTCCTTTGGGAGCAGGAATCAGGCCATCATCCATGTGTGGTATTCTAATGTATGAACGCCTTGTACACTGATCTTGTAAAGTGCTGCGGAATATGTGGCGCCAAATAAATAAAGGATAATATAAATAAATAACTGTTCTAGCAGTTATTTGCACATTTTACTCCAACAAAAAGTTATTTTTTGGGTAAAACTACTTGATGTCTTTAATGCCCTAGCCATGGTAACAGAGGAACATAAAAATTGGAAAATGACAGCAGAAATTAACCAGCAGAATTGTACCAGATAGCGCCTTTAAAAATGCTTGGAAAATACACTGTATTTTGTGTATTTTTGGTTTAAGCGAGAGTGATTTTTAAAAACCCCTCAAGCAAAGTCTTTTTAGTTTCTACACAGTCAAATTCATATACGCGCTGTCAAAAATATCATATATCCCCATAAACACAATATAAAATGACGAACCGCAAACATACAGAATATTAAACTAAGTCAGGTTTGTCAGCGTGCATCACATTGCTGGTAATTGAAACAGATAAGTGTATGTGGTCAGCGGATCAGCTGATCTAATCACATAGTAAGTCGGAATGACAAAAACGTCAGCTACATCAGTTGCATCATAAAGGTTACTTGACCCGCAAATCAGGAGACTAATTAGAAAATGTCACCATAATCATGTGGGTTGAATATTAACACCTACAATTTCTGTTTCAGATAAATCATTTTTATTCCATAAAAGGATTAATTTCAGCTGCAGATAAGAATGAGTGTATGTGGTTTAGGGCACACACACTCGATGGATCATTCAGCACAGCACGTATGAATGGCTATAGCACATTTGTCTGTAATAATTACAGTTTGTCAGTTAATGCTAGACCCGAATACATTCAATTGAAGTGACCTGGGAGTTATAAGTGAAATGTACATAATAATTTCAGCTAGTCTGTAACAGATTTTCTATTGTCAGGGCCGGATTTATAACTAGGCAGAGTAGGCATGTGCCTACAACCGCCTGCCACAAGGGGGCACCTTGCTCTGTGTTAAAACAAAATATATATTTTTTACAATTTGGATTCATTTAGACCACCGTATCTCTGGAGCCCTATGGCTAGAGGGACATACGAGGTATCATTGAAAATGCCCAATTATGGCCTTTCTAGTGTTTTGATTTATGTAAAAACAAAATATCAAAATAATATTTTTCTGCTTTTATTCTAAGGCAACACTATTATTCAGTTTACAATTATAAAGTGAACAGTGATGCTTGTTATAGCTGTGCACTAACTCACCTTCTCATTTCTCACACTGCCAACACATGTGGAGCTGTTGATACACCGCATTGTTTCATTGACAATCTAGATCAGTGGTTTCCAACGGCGGTCCTCAAGTACCCCTGAGGCTAGGGTCAGACGAAAGCATTCTGTGCGAACTGTGCATCCGTGCACAATGGACGTACTTTCTGACTGACTACAAAGTAGTGACCACACAGTCCGTTTTTGTGACTGACGGTTTTTTGACTGATGTAGATGGGAAAATAAATTAATATGAAAAAACATTTTGTCCGTCAAATACTGGACGTCAAAAATGCAGTCTGTCTGACTTCGTTCCATCACTCACAAAGCTATGCGGACGTTGCGTACTCCGCACGTCCGTTCTAGTGGTTTTACGTTCTTGCCTAAGGCTAGGGTCAGACGAACGCATTTTTCGCATCGTCCTTGAAAAAAGTGCGTCCGAACGCATGGACGTACTTTTTCACGGAATACGCGATAGCGGTCATATGATGCGTATTTTCGGCCGTGATTTCATACGGATCCAAACCAGGAAACTTTGGGTGTCTGGACGTTATGTTGGCCGGACATGAGTAGCGTCTGACGTCTCCTAATCACGCACACACGCCGCTATGCCGACGCAGCGCACTCTGTACGTCAGTATTAGCGGTTCAACGTTCTTGCAAAAATGCGTTCGTTTGCCGCTTGCGTTGCGCAGCCAAACTTTCGTGCGACCGTACTTCGTGTGTGGGACTGCGTTGGACATCATTTGCTGCTACCACGGCCGTCATAAAGTGCGGCTAAACACATGTTCACACTACGTTCGTCTGACCCCAGCCTAACTTGCGTCCATATGCCACATCCATTGTGCAGACGTACTTCGTGTGTGGGTCTCTATTGATTATAATTTTATGCTACCACGGGTGTTAAAATGTGCGGCAACACGGACGGGAGCACTGCGCTCGTCTGACCCGAGCCTAACAGGCCAGATTTTAAGGGTTACCTTAGAGAAAAGTAGACTGAATCCTGCAATAACTGAGCAGCAAATTATAACACCTGTGCTGTGCTTCAGATATCTGGAAAACCTGACTGTTAGGGGTACTTGAGGAACGTGGTTGGAAACCACTGATCTAGACCGTGGCACTGCAATGAGGAGAGACAGGGAGACTTTGGAACCTGCATCTCTGATTTGTACCCCGCATAAGGTTAAGTTAGCTGTCATTGGAAAGGTCAGAGTCTGGTCTTTACAATGATACCAAATAAAAAAGTAAATGCTAAATGTATTTTTCTGTTTTCTATGGCAGAGGCAATATACAGTATGCTTGTACATATAAAAAAAAGCAATGCCTCTGCACTAACTCAACTAAGGCAACAGATTCTGCTCCTTTTGATTTGAGCGCATAGAGTAACAGTTTTTCATATTTTTAAGGCTAGGGTCAGACTGAGGCAGTGCGAACGCGCGTTCTGGCGCACTTAATCACGGCCGTGCTAGCAGCAGATGCCGGGCAATGACGGCCAATATACGAAGTACGGTCGCACAAAAGTCCGGCTGCGCAACGCAAGTGGAAAATGAACGCATTTTTTCGAGAACGTTAAACCACTAGTACTGACGTACAGAGTGCGCTGCGTCCGCTAGCGGCGTGTGTGTGTGATTTGGAGACATCAGACGCTGCTAATGTCCGGCCAACATAACGTCCAGATGCAAGAAGTGTTTTATTGATGATCCGTACAAAATCACGGATGAAACTGCGCATAGTATGACCGCTATTGCGTATTCCGTGAAAAAATACGTCCATTCTTCGAACGCACATTTTCACGGACAACGTGAAAAATGCGTTAGTCTGACCCTAGCCTTAAATGTGTTTTTTTTTATTTTGCCACAAAACGAAAATTTTAAAAAGTCATTTTGGCAGGTTTCTTTTAGTTTTTATTTTTGGGGAGGGGGGGGGAAGTAGGGGCGCTCTACATTTTTGTGCCTACAGGCTCCTGAGATACAAATCCGGCCCTGTCTATTGCAGCTTGGTGATTTCTACTTTATTGATAAAATACAAGTACAACTCTTATATTACAAAGCAACTCTCCAGTCCTTCAAGAAGTCTCTGAAAGCACATTACTCCAGAGATGCCTATAGACTCACTCCATAATCCCCCACTGTACCATTCTTGATCTATCTTCCCTACAGCCCACTTGCACCCCACTACTTCACATACCCTATTTACCCTCACCTAAGGGGTTATTCAGAAAGCACCGAAATTTCAGCACACTTCGGTCTCTAACCCTAAAATACAGGAAACGTGATTTCAGTATGGTGCTCCGTCACACCAAAATAAGTTTTGAGTACACTGTTTTCTGTTTTTGCAAAGAATTCTGGGAATTATAGGCTATAAACATCTGGAGGGCCAGAGTTTGATATCCATGTAGAGGGATTATTATCCTGCCGGTTTACAATACAGAAAAACAAATCCGATGAAGTAGAAATCTACATTCCAACACTAGCGATTAGGGTGCTGTACTATATAGTTGCTATAGCAGCTGCCCTCTATATAGTTCAGATTCTTGGTTTTTATTTAGGTGACCATATCAACAAAAACAGAAATTATTTATTTGTTATTTAACCTCCCTGGCAGGCTGATTTTTTTTTTTTTTTTTTTTTTAAATTTCGTGTCCAAAAGTGGTCTATTTAATTATTTTTTTTCCGCCCTCCCCTAGCGGCATCCCGAGTGTGGCTCAGGGTTAAATTCCTATGCTGGAAGCGGTAACCCCGAGCAACACTCGGGATGCCGTTGGATAGATCACCTGTCCCTGCGCTCCCTCAATGTCGCCCGCAGTCTCCTCCGGCGATTGCGACCTCATACTTCCTGGTTTCCTCCTCACGAGAAAGAAATTAGGAAATAAAACTCCGCGATCGACGGAGGAGACTGCGGGGATAAGCGAGGGAGCGCAGAGAGAGGTGATGTATGCAGCCCGAGTGTGGCTCGGGGTTACCGCTTTCAGCGGTAAAAATTTTTTTTCTTGTGGGCCAGTCTTGGGTAGCATAGAGAGTCCCTTACATCTGTTCATCAGCGGTGAAATTTAACCCCGAGCCACACTGGGGAAAACCGCCAGGCAGTTAAAGGAACACTACCACTTACATAAACTGTAATTCGATTTCTTGTGCATTACAGATGAAATCATTTTAGAAAAACACATGCTGCTGTTTTCTTGTTCCTTTGTTTGACTTAATTGCATGTAAAAAAAGAAAAATAAAGTTTAGATTTATTTTATCTCCTGTTTCCATTTTATGGATTTTTCCCAAGATACATTTACCAAAATCTGTACAAAAGTTTTAATTTACTGCTGTGGTCTATCTTGTACAGTATTTAAGAGTACGTGGAGTGGAGGAGTGATTGTTTAGATGAGGCTGCAGGAGATCTATTGTGTTCTCTAGGCTACCTGAAATAAGAGATGGCAGCAGTATGAGATATAACAGGGAGCTTAACCTCCCTGGTGGTATTCCAGAGAATTTCACTATCGTGAACGGTAACCCCGAGCCACACTCGGGCTGGATGCATACTTACCTCCTCCTAAGCTCCCTCGCTGTCCCCCGCAGTGTGATCGCGGCGAGTTGCTTCCTGGTAAGGCTCCCTGCGAGTCACACGATGCAGGGGGGCGGGACCAGGCGGCAAATTTAAAAAAAAATTATAATACACTGTATATTCCAATGTGCAATGTTTATGAACGGCCACTAGGTGGCACTACAGGATCAGAAACAGACCATACATAGTTCCACCCTTGTTTTCAGACAGATTTCAATGTTTTTTGTTTTATTTTATTGAATATCATAATTATTTTTGGGATAATCAATTATTATGTCGTGTTTCAAACTTTATCGGACTCAGTGTATTTACTATTTATTTTATTTTATTTATTTATTTATTTATAAAGGATTTTACCAGTAAGGACTCTTGATTGCACGGATTTCAGTGTGTGATTCCTAATTATTACACGCTAACTATGTACAAAAACACGTTTCCTTTAAAAAAAAATTGAGACGCTTTTAGACACAACATTTTGAAACAATTAGACCGCCAGGGAGGTTAAAAGACTTCTAATCTATACCTGGTGATGTCCTTTGAATACATCCCACACAATACACTGATGTGAGTCTGTAACTGACCCCTTCACTCCATTCTATAGCCAAAACCACCCAGTAAAGAGCAAGTGAGGTAAAGATACAATGGGGGGCAGTTTACAAAAGAAAAGATCACACAAATGATGCAGCCAGTGACTCATACAGAGAAAAATATTTTGCTTAACATACAAGAGAAAAACAAAGCACATGTAAAATAACAGCAACATAAAATAAAATAAGAAGTTTGTTTGGTGGTTGTGACCCTTTAAATCACTAATGTAGTAAAGTAGAAGGTATAGTCTAGTAACAGACCACTGATAGTATAGTAACCATTGTAGTTTTGTTACAGGTAGGCTGCAGCGGTCTGTGGAGGCTGGTCAGTACTTGCTATTCAGCCACCACTATATTGCGTAAAAAGTATAATGATATATCCCTATGTGGGTCACAATTACCCTAATAATGGATTATGCACCTGCCAAACATCCTAGAGCCTATATATGAATGTTCTGTGACTGAAAATATTTAAAACCTATATATCAGGAATTTTAAGTGAATCACACCTAGATGCTAATTAACTACGCTTTAACAAATATAAACAAAATGTGTATGTAAAATATGTGTTTGTGCATTATTTTTATTAACTGTCACTCAATATTTATTATCGTTTAATGTACAGCATAAAACATACAATTGTACTAATTTGCTTAAGGATAAAGCATGGAAGAACCAACAACAGATTCCCTAAACGAAATTGACTGTTCGTGTGTGTAGCACATTTCATTACCCGTGGCAGCAATGGCTATTTCATTTATGAGATTCTAAAAGTAATATCCTTAAGGCAAATGTCAATAAAAAAAAAAGACGAAAATAAGTTACATGCTAAAATGCAAGCTTTTTAATAGTAAAGACTCTACGCTACTTAGAATAAACCTTATTAGTTTGTAAGCTGAAAGAAGAGAATGCTGTAAATAAATGTATTCACGGATACAATTTAACTGTGATTATTCTTTCTTGTATCTGTAAGCTCATGACTGTTTGACACAATCAAAGTACAGCATAAATAATGAATTCTAGAAAAAAAAATATAATGAAATTTCTTTAACTTAAATTATGCCCCGTGGTAACCATCATTTACAACACATTGACTTTGCACCAGAGGTTCTGGGTTTGGAAGAGCATTACTGGGCTCCTGGAAGAACAGTGTATTAATCATCTGTGCTTTTTAAAGAATGATTGCACCTGCTTTAAATAACAAACAAGAAAATAGTGGATGCAGTTCTTTCCTTTCCCACCTGATACCCAAACAACTTCTTTATTATTTTTTCCTTATAGTAAAAAAGTATTTTAAATGTTTGAAGTATGAAAAGTTAAAACGGTTTCTGCAAATTATGTCTTCGTTGAAGTTGCTGAAAAAAGTGCAATATAAGATCATGTGCTTCCGTGACCTTACAAATATGTATGTATGATCTGTGTGTAATATATAAATTAAACAAAATATATATATATATATATATATTATTGCAGAAGCCACTTGCACATCATAGCAATTCAAAGAATTGCATCCCAGATGCCCTCCCCATGTGCAGCAAGGAACTCTGGGTAGGATATGCAAATGACCACTGTCTCAGTTTTATGCATCCTGGGTCTGTTATTGCACAGAACCCTAAAATCAATGCTATGCCAAACTATGGCTTTCTAGCAGAGATAAGGTTTATGCAACTGGTCAAAGCCACTCCCAGGACAGGCTGTTTTGGGTTTGTTGGACCCTCATCAGCTAGGAGCTAGACATGATGACCAGTTGCAGTGGATGCTTGGACCCCTAGGGTAAATCAGTACTTACAATGGTTGTGGTGGAGGACAAAAAAGTGAGATAAAAAGCCTCCACCCTATAATAAGTGTGTTTATTATTGCAGAAGCCACTTGCACATCACAGCAATTCAAGGATTTGCATCCCAGAGCTCCTGTGCTACACTCCCCATATGCAGCAAGGAACTCTGGGTAGGAGATGCAAATGACCACTGTCTCGCTTTTATGCATCCTGGGTCTGTTATTACTTTTTGTCCTCCACTACAACCCTTGTAAGTACTGATTTACCCTAGGGGACCAAGCATCCACTGCAACTGGTCATCATCATGCCTAGCTCTTAGCTGATGAGGGTCCAATAAACCCAAAACAGCGCTGTCCTAGGAGTGGTTTGACCAGTTGCATCAACCTTATCTCTGCTAGAAAGACACAGTGTGGCATAGCATTGATTTTAGGGTTCTGTTTAATAACAGTCCCAGGATGCATAAAAGTGAGACAGTGGTCATTTGCATATGCTACCCAGAGTTCTTTGCTGCACATGGAGTGTAGCACAGGAGCTCTGGGATGCAATTCTTTGAATTGCTATGATGTGCAAGTGGCTTCTGCAATAATAAACAAACTAATTATAGTGTGGAGGCTTTTTATCTCGCTTTTTGTCCTCCACCACAACCCTTGTGTGTGTGTGTGTGTGTGTGTGTATATATATATATATATTATACATTATACAAATATAGGAAATAGGAAAGCTATTATTCAACACAAAAGAGCAATCTAAAGGTTTTAGATTTAAATGTAAGTATGTTTTAATATAAGGTGAAGTTTTCCTTGTCATTGGTTTTCAACTTCCCGAATATTCTTCTCCTAACTGATGTTGTTTAAAAACTGAAGCACGCACAACATAGTATTTTAAACATGAGACAGAAATTCAGTATGTCACTCTATGATATTATTCACTATCAATCTTGCTTGCCCATAATAGACTGATTATATGCAGGACCATGGTTCATCTATCTTAGCCCAATGTTCATAGAGATCTAATGAGCCTAAATAGGAAATTAAGAAAATAAATCATGGCATACAGTAGTTTTTAGCATTCAATGCTGTTTAGATCTAAGTGGTTTTATGATCCATGATCAATACATATTAAGTTGCTGTAATGGAAAAATGATTGGATACAGCCTGGACAACAGAAGACATGAAATGGCTATTTTATAGAATGATTTTAGGATTTCTGTTAATAGCAAAATAAAAAGAACACAAAACATTTCACCAATATACTGTAGTGAAAGAAACAAAAAACAGTGCTTATCCTTTTGTTTATATATAGATTTATATTTTTCAACATGTTATAAACATTTTTGCATTGAAAAATGAAATTTAGCCAAAAATCGACTTTAACAAACCTTTTAAAGAAGGAATAACAATTCTAAAATGGAAAACAAAATTCTCATTTGGAACTCGCTCCAAATCACCCTGCATGAATGCAAAGGCATTGGAAGGTGGAGTCCTTGCTGTAATAAAAATTTCAGCAATATGTATTGCTCCATTGCAGCAGCCATGGAGAGGGCAGAAGAGCTCCGGGGCCATGGGAAACTAGATCTTGATATTGCTCTTTACTGTACATGAATAAAATTCAGGTGATTATAATTACTTACAACCTCTATACAGTCCGGATATAAGATGTACCTATAATTTCCATATGCAGGAATTATGCCCCCAATATTTTTTAAAATGCATCTTTACAGTAGATTAATTCTCAAGTATGCAAGAAAGTCAAAACGTAATGTGCCTGCACAGGGTTTCATAAAACGGACATAGAAACAGAGTGATGTTCAATTAGCTGATGTCCATCCTAACACTGTAAGCATCAGATTGTGCTTATAAGGCTTCTACAGTTAGGCTAGGGTCAGACTGAGGCAGTGCGAACGCGCGTTCTGGCGCACTTAATCACGGCCGCACTAGCAGCAGATGCCGGGCAATGACGGCCAATATACGAAGTACGGTCGCACAAAAGTCCGGCTGCGCAACGCAAGTGGAAAATGAACGCATTTTTTCGAGAACGTTAAACCACTAGTACTGACGTACAGAGTGCGCTGCGTCCGCTAGCGGCGTGTGTGCGTGAATTGGAGATGTCAGACGCTGCTAATGTCCGGCCAACATAACGTCCAGATGCACAAAGTGTTTTATTGAAGATCCGTACAAAATCACGGATGAAACTGCGCATCGTATGACCGCTATTGCGTATTCCGTGAAAAAATACGTCCATTCTTCGAACGCACATTTTCACGGACAACGTGAAAAATGCGTTAGTCTGACCCTAGCCTTAGCTGCTGTGTGTGTGTGTTTTTGTTTGTTTGTGTGTGTTTCATCTACCATTCCACATTCCATTTTCCCACCTCTTCCTCACCTTCCGTTCCTCACCAGCTAGAAAACCAGTAGCTTCTCCGTTGCCAAACATCACTTCCACCTCTTTTGTATCTGTGCTCCTAAACATTGGCCAACCATCTACTTGGGTGTGGGTCATCTTGATGATGTCCACCTAGTCCCCTATCTCATCGGCCGTGTCCTCTGGCTTGAATTATGCTCCAGCAAGACTGTGTAGTGCTTATGTAACTCTCCTCTAGGTCGCTGGTAAACCTGTCACAACCCCATTAATCCACCGCTCACTGCTCTCCCTTTTACTGTAGCATAAGAAGGCTCATTTGGTGCCAAAAATCAAGCATGTTCATATTCAAGGGGCATGGTTGAATGACCACCATTCTGTATGTGAGTTCCTTAGTTAGCAGAGCCCGCTTTACCTCATTTTATTACAGACCTATTCTATTTCTGTAAAATAAAAGAATATTAATCGTGCAATAAAAGTCATCTGTGCTTTAAATCCCATGTATCCAAACTAATAAACACCAGTTTTTAGTTTACTTAAATGGCCTATAAGGTCTTAAACCCAACTACCAAGGTCAAGGCAAACATTCATTGTCTACATACATTAGGTCTAGTGCTGGACTTGGGGAACTTTGTCCACATTCCATATGGTCAGGGTTGATTTTGTAATTGGCCAGAGCAGGCCTGCCACAAGGGGGCGTCTTTCTCTATAATGATTTACAATGATTTAGACACCTGTATGTCTGGAGCCCTACAGTCTAGAGGTACATATGAGGTATCATATGAGGTATGCTTATGTAAAAATAAAGTAACAAATTAATAAAACTAAAAAAATTTACTTTTTTTTTCTAAAGCAGCACTATTGTTCACGTTACAATTATAAGGTTAACAATGATGCTGTTCTAACTCACCTTCTCATTTCCCACACTGCACAAGGCATTGTTTCGTCGACAATCCAGACCACAGCACGGCAGTGAGTAGAGATTGAGGGAATTTGGAACCATGCATCTCTGATTCTTACATCATGCATCGTCAAGTGAGGTGCCATTAGAAATATCAGAGTCTGACCTTTCCAATGATAACAAACATGACCATGTGGTGTGTAAAAATAAAAACTGAAAAAATTTAAATGCAAAATTCAAACACTCACCCCCCTTTTGTTTAAAACCAAAGCAAGCTTTTATATCCGATTGAAAAATTGCCAAAATAAAGCCGCATCAAAAAATATAGTGCTAAAAAAGTCAAGTCGTGAATTGGACCCTCAGCAGCTGCATTAGGGTTTGCTCACTATTTCTGCTTGTTTAAGGCTGGGGTCAGACTAATTCATTTTTAACGTGCGTTTAGACACACTTAATCACGGCCATAGTAGCAGCAAATGACGGCCAATATACAAAGTACGCCCGCACGAAAGTCCGGCCGCGCAGCGCAAGTGGAAAATTAACGCATTTTTTCGAGAAGGCAGAACCGCTAGTACTGAAGGTACAGAGTGCGCTGCATCCTCTAGCGGTGTGTGTGCGTGATTAGGAGACGTCAGACGCTGCTAATGTCCAGCCTACGTAACGTCCAGATGCAAAAAGTGTTTTATTGACGATCCGTAAAAAATCACGCACGAAAATGCGCATCGTATGAACGTTTTTGCGCATTCCGTGAAAAAATACGGCAATGCGTTCGGACGCACTTTTTGACGGTCGCTGCAAATAATGCGTTCGTTTGACCCTAGCCTTAGGGTTATCCTAAGCCATAACATTCTGCTCCATTTTTGTGTAATGTCAAGGCAACAGATCCAGCCTCTTCTTTCGTAGTAAGCAGAGAGAGAAAAACTGTTTCAGTTTTTTGTTTTTTTTGTAAGTTCCCCTTTAAAACAAAAGATAAAGTAGTTTTAGCACTTTTTTGGGGGGGGGGGCACTTCAGATTTCTGTGCCTCCAGGCTCCTGAGATTTAAATCCGGCACACTATTGGTGAATAGAATAAATTGCAATGTAAACTGTACACACTTTCACTGCAATGCTTTGAAAACTCTAATCATCTAAATTGCCTTTTGTAAAAATAAACAAAACTAGAACTGTTACCAAACCTGTCACATAATTCTTTAATAAATGTTATCATTTATCTCTTGCTGACTCCAGGGTGAGTTGATGTGTACAATGCAGCAGTCAATCTACATGAGAAGAATTGAGTGTTTGTTGTTTATTTAGAGTCGTGCAATGTTTTCTTGCTGTTAATTTCCTATTAATTTCTGTAGCACTGCATAAATTTTCATAAAACCTTACAGTATTTAGCACAATTTAAATGATAACTCTTGTGCATGTAAAAGACCATTCAACACTGGGAATCTTAAACATGCAAGTACGTTTTATTACCTACATCTGTACATTGAAAGTGTATCTTTGTGATGTGTATCTTAACTAGGAATGTGCGTTTCGGGTTTTGGAATTTCAGAATTTTCAGAAAATTTCCCGTTTCGTACTTTCGGATTCGGACGATTTTTCCGAAAATTTTCGGATCCGGAAACGGCAGATCCAAACAAATTTTCGAGCTCGAACGAAAACTTTTCGAATGGACTAGAAGTGTGTAAAATCGAAATTCATTTTCGTTCCATTCGTGATTTCGGCTCCATTTTTGATTTCGGTTCCATTTCAGTAATTTTGGACATCGTATTTATATCGGTGATTCTGTAATTAAATTTTGTATCATTCCCATCTCAATGTATCCTTCCTGGAAAACCAGAGAATTCTCAATGTATCCTTCTTGTAAAACATGAGAAATCTCAATGGCAGAATTATCGTATCGTATAATTATCGTATCCGAAAAACCATTAGTTTACGTCAAAACGAATAGACACTTTGAAATGAGGAGAACAGACGTTCCGAAAAACACGAAAATTTCCGAAATCACGAAAAAAAAGTCGATATGAAAAACGAACCGAACCGGAAATCGGTCGAAATGAGTCGAAATGAAAATTTACAAAATCCGAACGAATCGAACCGAAAAAAAATCTGTGCACAAGCCTAATCTTAACCATTCTTCAGTAAAGTCTAAGGAAAGCACCTGTGCTATATATGCAATGAAATATCTGTTGTATAAAATGTCGATAATCAACAGTGCTTGAATCTCACATGATACATCATAGCTCTAACATCAAGTATCCTCACTCCTTAATTCCTTTCCATGTTCTGTGTGAGCGCCTGATACTAGGACCACACATAGCCTGCGCTCATTGTTTGAGAACGTCATAAGCTTTGTATAGAAGAGGAAAGATAGTCTAGCTATATGAGGCCATCCTATCCTAAAGATAGTAGTCCACTGGATCTGTAGTCGTATGACCAACAGGTCTTTTGCAGTCATTCATAGTCCTAGGAATAATCCCCTTTATAGGAAGAGGTTGAACAGTGTGCATTGCATCTGGCTCTGGTCATATGACATCAGCAGACCACACCAGATTAGCAACTGATCCCATTTGAATGAGATTTGTCGCTTGAGAGTGACCGTCCTGGGCCAGTTTTCATTATACACAAGAAATGACTCCTGTCTAGAACATTGTCAAGCAACTTTGCCATAAAATATATATATATATATATATATATATCAGGAAATAGCCCATTACAATAAACCTATTGTTTATGTATGAAAACCCTAATTATACTGAATTATAAGAAACCTCTGTTGGCTATTTAATACACTATCGGGGTTATTCAGAGAGAGGTGAAAACCAGGAGAATGACTAGAGAAGCGAAAATTCTAGGTCAAAATGGCCAAACCAAACAAATTCTCCCATTTAGCTCGCTTTCCAAATCGGCTATTTTGACCTACAATTTTCACTTCTCCAGCCAATTCTCCTGGTTTTCACCTCTCTCTGAATAACCCTGTATGACTATTCAGAGGTGCTTTTTGAGGGGAAAAAACCCTAATCTTAAAATAATTCTTTAACGAGCGTACAAATAGTTTCCAGTTTCTCACTTCATCATTTCTGTGTCTGAAAGATGTTTTGGATCAGATTATGCAGTCCCGCTGACAAGTCTGTAGGTGTTTGAAATGATTGTCCAATGTGTGTTGTCCTTTCTTACGTGTTTCTTATAATTAAATTGTGACAACTACATATCTGCCATCACTCTCCTCCATTGTCTGCTACTCCTACATATTTTCTGCCTTTCAACATTTCTGCATCTCTTATTATTCTCAAGGAAAGTCATTTTTTTCCTATTGACTTCAGAGCTGTATTTCAGTGGATTGAAATATTCAGTTTAAAATCGCTCACTTCCACGTTGGCATCTTAAAAATCTGTGATTTACACATTCATTTGGATTTTATTTAACCTAAAATGATGTCCATATTTAGAAATGTGAAATACACAAGTTTGTGTTAACCATTTTTATATCAGTTTAGGATATTGCATAGTAACGTTACCTAGGTCTTGAACATCCATACATCCATGCATGTTACATAGTTACATAGACTGAAAAAAAGACGTTCAGACATTCACACCTCACCTACTGCTGTTGATTCAAAAGGCGGCAAAAAATCCAGTCTGAAGCGCTCCCCAATATGCAACACACTTGGAAAAAATTCTTTCTTGACCCCAGAATGGCGTCAGATTTCTCCTTGGATCAAGAAACCTTTACCCACATATTAAATATTGTAACCATAATATTCTGTGTCTGCAGGAAGTCATCCAGTCATTGTTTAAAAGTCTGTACAGTCTCTGACCCAACCACCTCAACAGGCAGAGAATTCCACAGCATTATTGTTCTCACTGTAAAATAACCCTTCCTATGCTTTAGACTGAATTTCCATTCATCCAGTCTGAATGGGTGACCTCGTGTCCTGTGTATAGTCCTATTAATGAATAGGCTTCCAGACAATGGTTTATAATGGCCCCGTATATATTTATATAAAGTTATCAGATCCCCTCTAAGGCTCCGTTTCTCTAAACAGGTTTAAGCTTGTTAGCCTTTCCTCATAACTTAAATCTTCCATTCCCCTTATTAATTTAGTCGCCCGTCTCTGCACTTTTTCTAGCGTCATAATATCCTTTAAGACAGGTGCCCAACATCGCACGGCATATTCAAGGTGCGTCTTACCATTGATCTATTAAGAGTCAAAATTATGTTTTTAATATTAAAGGGAATCCCTTAGGCCCAACCATGCAATTTTCTGTTTGTTAGTGTTACAGAAATGTTTTTTTTTTCAATCGTTTAAGGATGCAAATAGGGAAATTTTAAAAGGGTCTACCAGAGAAAATTGCATAGATGAATATGCATAAATCCAAAATATCGTTAAAGATATAAACTTGTTCTACAGGTCCTTCCAATGATTCCTGAAGAGGGGACATAAACCAGAGAAGCAAACAATTGTGCAGTACTCTGCGGTACTGGCCCCTGCTTGTCCCCTATGTGGTACTTACTAGACTCAGAGCCTCTTCTCTCGGCTCTGAGGATAGATGGCCTTTGAGACCCTTAAGGTGGCCTCCAACCTTCTTGCACCGTGTAGTGTCCCTGGATACCAGTACCTTTGATCAAGGGGAAGAAAAAGCCTGGGTCCGGTACTAGTTAGCAGTGTCGAATTTATTCATAAATAAAACAAAAACAGTTTAAAACAAAATTGAAAATTACATAAATCCTGAGACGCATTTCGCCAGTACAGCCTGGCTTCATCAGAGAATGAATTCCCCTTTTAATGCATGCTAATACCTTTCTGGCCTTGTTACTTAGTTTGCATGCATATCTAGCATTCCAGTATGTCCACAGTGTTGCTTATAGGTGATTTAGTCACCCGTCTCTGCACTTTTTCTAGCGTCATAATATACTTTAAGACAGGTGTCCAAAATCGCATGGCATATTCAAGGTGCGTCTTACCATTGATCTATTAAGAGGCAAAATTATGGTTTTAATATTAAAGAGAATCCCTTATTCAAGGTGTCTGACAACTTTGAATGAAACCTAATTAAATATTTTTGTAGAGATTGAGGTTATGAATAACTTTATGGAAATGTATCTGAACTAACATCAAGAATGCTTGAACCTAAATGGATTCGGAATGTGGGTTTGAGTAATGATATCCTATCTAGTCTGTTACAAGATTGTTTTTAGACTAATTACATTTAACAAACTAGCTATGAACAAATTACACCCTAGGACCAGAAGTGCAAAACTTAAAAAGCTGAGGAATTGGCACATAGCATATGTGTGCCACAAAAAGGACGGTTTGGAACAGTTCTCTTTGTAGTCTTAAATGTTGGAATCTGGATGAATTTGGAATGTGGACTCTCATGGCAAATCCTGTCCTACCTGCTACATTTCAAGAATGGTCATAACCATATCGTATCATGTAATCTAGTTTAAATGCAAAATTTGTAACACTCAGGATACATTTATGTAGATGTATTCTACTATATCTCCATTGATTCAGATGAATAGTTGAGGAGCTTTGGATCCTTGTTATGTCTGGGTGGGATGGGCCCAGTTGGAAGATGTAAATCAGACGTCTCCAAGCCTTATTAATAGATTTTCAAAATAAATAAATTGGGAAGGTATATAAACAAAAATAAAATTTATTAAATAATTATAAAATGCCCGACGCGTTTTGTCCTAAGACTTTCTCAAGGGCGATAAATCGAAAATAAAAAGCATAGAATAATATAAACCTTCCCTTCCTTCTTCTCGTTCTTTAATAGTCCACATAGTCCCCTCATTGGTTAATTCGGTCTCACAGCGTTCTCCATATATGGTTAAAAGTATTCCTCCGATACGTCCCTTCTGTTTCCGTTCAAAAGTTACCACATCTCCATATACTCCAAAAAGTCACGCACTTTCGTTTTCATACGTTGTACCATTTCCGGTCTCATTCTATCTAAATGTCCCGCACTTCTGATATCTCTTATTCTGAGTTGCAGAGTTCCAAAGCGCAACAACAACACTTGTCTCAAAATCTTCCATATTTGAACCATCATCCCATATGTGAATCTCCATCCAACTTTATAGTCTTATTCTGGTTGATCTACCACGTTCCCTCCTTCCTTCACTCCTCTCCGCTACTATGGCTGTCCCTCCGTACTTTTACAGTTTCATGAACCATCTGATATTTAAGTGTGGATTCTGTTGGCCGTTTGATTGTAGAATCTTTTCTTAATTTCCTTAAACAGAATCTTTATATTACAATCTATAGAAAGCATTTAATATCAATCTCTTCATTTAAACCCTTCGGGCTCATAGTCTTTAATTTAAACACCCAGAACATGCTAAGTACCTTGTACCACAGTTTTTTTCCTATTTCTTGTGTTGGAGTATTCCCGGTACAGGGTCTAGCTTTACCATAGCATGGCATATATATTGTCAGCTTTTGGAGATTTTCAAAAAAATAGAGCGAAGAAATTTGAAAGTATATGTGTAACGAAATCTAACACAGACCGCATTCAAGAGAATAACACAGAAACCTATTTTCTCAAAATGGAAAAATTGCTCGTCAAAGAGACCAAGCGATGGTGGGAAATCTCTTTTTTAGAGAAGTACCTGAAAGAGAGGTTAATACCTCGTGGCTTACGTATAGATAAAGCCCCAGCTTTTGGTCTCGAAGACAGCAATTTTATGGAGCAGTGGGATGAAATATTGCACACTTGCTCATTCCAGTTAATGGAATTGTTAGTAAAAAGAGAAAAAGAGGTTCAAAAACACCTGGAAGAGGAAATTCATGAACTTGAATCCACTAATTTACATGTGGATTCCGCCCAGGGGTATGTGGAGTTAGAAAAAATCATGTTTGAAAAAATTGATATACTAGATGAGAAAATTTCCATGAGTAAAAAACAAAAATATATAAGGGATAAGAATGATAAAGACAAAGGATTGTACAGTATGAAGAACAAGTTGGAATGGAGAAAGAAATATCAAGATAGAAGAAATATGCATGAAGGAAATAGTTATAGAGTACCTCAATGGAAGAGATCTATAACCCACTTCCATTCCAATACACAACAACGACCCCTACAGGAAATACAGGGCCTTCTCCGAAGGAGAAAAGGACACAAATAAGATTGAAAGATGGAAGATATCAGGACAAGCAGTCTACAGCACATATAAACGAAGAAGAAAGGAATCAGCCATAAACCTCTTATGCAACAGCAGTGAAGAGGCATATGAATGATTCTAACTCCCAGGAGGATGTTTTTTTAGACAAGGGGCACGACCGAAGAGAAGGACAGATAACCAACTACTTTCAGAAAAAACAGAAGTCCATAGTTCAATCCAACAGGTTTGCACCATTGACAGAGGAATCCCCCCAGAAGAAAGGGAGATGGGAATAAATTATATACAGGAGAACTTAGAAGATGTTAACTTGAGGTTGCGCAGTGATGGCATCTTCAACTTAACAGGAGAGATTCTGGGTAAAATAGAAATTAAAGTTCTTAAAAAAGGACTACAATTTTGCCCTATGAATAAAGTCAACAAATTTGAATTATTCATTGATACTAATAAATTCCTGCGGAAACTAACGATTAAAAAGTTTTTCTTAAAAAAAAAAGGTGCGGACACTACAGTTTATGATAATAAAAAGAAAAATTTCAAACCTAAATCAGACTTTTTTCCATGGTGGGAGAAAGGACCCTTTTTAGAAACATTTTCAAAGACTGTATGTCAAGATTTTGAAAATTTAGAAGAAAATAAGGTTAAAAAGGGAGTACATAATTTAACAAGGGAAGAACATGAGGTTTTGAAAAAATTACAAACGAGAAAGGAATGGTTGATTCGAGCGGCAGACAAAGGAGGAGGGACTGTTATAATGAAAAGAGAGTATTATGAGACCGAAGCTAGACGGATTTTGATGGATAGAGCCACTTATAAGATTCTGGAAAATTATCCAACGGAGAATTTCAAGATAGAATTGAGAAATCTTCTAGAAGAAGCGGTTGATTTTGGTGTTATTACTAAAGAAAATCTTGTTTTTTTTTTATTTTATTTATTTTTTTTGTACCTGAAATTTCCACTAAGTGTGCTAGATGTAAAGCGTGCAGATTCTTGAAGAGGAAATTGGAAACATTTACATGTAGGAGCACAGGAGAAAGATTCAAGATTAATACACATATCAGTTGTAATTCGACACATATAGTATATCTGCTACAATGTCCATGTGGTATTCAGTACGTCGGTCAGACAACAAGAAAATTAAAAGAAAGAATCTTAGAACATATGGGTAATATTAGAAGAGGCGTTCAGAAACATTCAGTACCAATACATTGCACCAGTTGCCACAGTTATCGAGTATCTGAATTTTCATGGTCCGGTATAGACCAGATAGGGAAAAAGATCTGCTGAAAAAAGAAATGTTCTGGGTGTTTAAATTAAAGACTATGAGCCCGAAGGGTTTAAATGAAGAGTTTGATATTAAATGCTTTCTATAGATTGTAATATAAAGATTCTGTTTTAGGAAATTAAGAAAAGATTCTACAGTCAAACGGCCAACAGAATCCACACTTAAACATCAGATGGTTCATGAAACTGTGAAAGTGAAAGTAAAAGTACGGAGGGACGGCCATAGTAGCGGAGAGGAGTGAAGGAAGGAGGGAACATGGTAGATCAACCAGAATAAGACTATAAAGTTGGATGGAGATTCGGACTATAAGGTTGGATGGAGATTCACATATGGGATGATGGTTCAAATATGGAAGATTTTGAGACAAGTGTTGTTGTTGCACTTTGGAACTCTGCAACTCAGAATAAGAGATATCAGAAGAGAGGGACATTTAGATAGAATGAGACCGGAAATGGTACAACGTATGAAAACGAAAGTGCGCGACTTTTTGGAGTATATGGAGATGTGGTAACTTTTGAACGGAAACGGAAGTGACGTATCCGAGGAATAATTTTAACCATATATGGAGAACGCTGTGAGACCGAATTAACCAATGAGGGGACTATGTGGACTTTTCAAGAACGAGAAGAAGGAAGGGAAGGTTTATATTTTATGCTTTTTATTTTCGATTTATCGTCCTTGAGAAAGTCTTAGGACAAAACGCGTCGGGCATTTTATAATTATTTAATAAATTTTATTTTTGTTTATATACCTTCCCGATTTATTTATTTTGAAAATCTATTAATAAGGCTTGGAGACGTCTGATTTACATCTTCCAACTGGGCCCATCCCACCCAGACATAACAAGGATCCAAAGCTCCTCAACTATTCATCTGTGGCTTTATCTCAAGGAGAGTGGGAATATCTCCACGAGGAGTGGACCCAATTTTAAAAGCTAAGTACCTTGTACCACAGTTTTTTCCTATATCTCCATTGATTTACTGGGACAGCAGAAATGGCTTAGGGCAATATTACACTCTTCACGCTAAAACAGGGACGCTAGGGAGAAAAATCTGCGTCTGCAGGTTTCTCCTTTGCGTCCCCGTTTTAGCGTGATATTACGATGCAGGCGCTAGAAAGGCTGCCTGCATCATAATGCAGCGCTAAGCCCCGGGATGCGAGAAGCAGAGCTAAGCTAAGCTCCATAGGACTCCATTGAGTTCCTGCTCTGCCGGTCACATGACCTGCTGGATCTCGCCATAGTGATCCGCAGAGGGAGACTGGGGGACTTCTTCCCCCAGTCTCTCCCTGCTCCCGGCGGGCAGAGGAGGCGGTTGGAGCCACGGTCCTTGTCGCGGGATAGAAGGTGAGTATTTGATTAATTGGGGGGGGGGTTCTGCTGGTGCTGAAGGATTCTGCAGCAGCGGAATTCATTAGCACCAGGTTCAGGCTGTGGTTAACTGTTGGGTTAACCGCAGCCGGATGGTAAGTAGCGTTGGTATATTGTAATACTAACGCTAATTAATTCTTTGCGCTCCCCATGTTAAGCGTAGGAGGCACAAAGTACAGCAACCTCGCGCTGCAAAGCACAAGATACCAATCGCTAATGGGTGCTAGGGTCACCAGGACTAATGGTAACGCTCACGCATGTAATGCTAACGTTAGCGAGTAGATTGTAATAGGGCCCTTAGTCTGGATCTAGTAATGCATACTCAAACATTTAACAAATGGGAGCAAGGTGGTGTGCATAAGGAAATGTGGCATTAGTAAACCTAAACTCTGGACCAAAGATCTGGATAAACCATCTTTGAGCCTAGGAATAGGGTTCATATCACAGACCCGAAATACCACCAATAAAAGAAAGACTAGGAGACAATCATAGGTACAGTATGTGTAGAAAGGTTTGCTGCTCAGTTGGTTGTTCCTGCTTTGGACCTTTTTGGCTTCATTTAAATGTTTTTTTTTTTCTTACTTGGGTCATGATAAAGAACATAATGTTATGATTATTTCTAGTTCGTAACTAATAAATGTAACATGCATGAATATCCTAAAATATGGGCTCTGCACGCCTATGGACACAATGCTGCAATCTTTGAGAAAAGACACATAACTTGCAGTCTTACTCTCAGTCCATGAGACTCGTTCACTGTTAGAATGCTATAGAATGGGTTTGCATCATTATATGTATACTTTGTTCATAGATATCATAAAGAATGCAATATAGTGCACTAACATTAGAACAGCAAAGCGCCCACACAGTATATACACCTTATATCTACAGATATCTCATATTCTGTTTATTGGCTATCTACCTTTATAGTTGTGTCCCCAAAGAACCAAACCTGAAACAAAAAAATGTACAAATAAGAGCAGCGCTAATTAACACAGAATTGCTTAATGGAGGTAATTTGAATATTGCATATATCAATAAAATCATTTTCACATACATTGATAAAGGAATCCATTCTTGAATACCAATTTTTTTTCTGACAATGTGAGAAGAAAACTAAAAAATAAAGAGACACAAATATTGTGTAGTATATCCAGAGTCCATATATTAGATATGGGGGGTGTATGGTACAACTCACAATATAGAGAGCCCACAACCGGCTCTAGGTGTAGTCACCTTATGGGTTTTTCCTTCTTTCCTAAGGTACCAATCCACCTTACACCATCATAGCATCTTCCATACCATACTGCTTAGGAATGTAAACAGAAAAAATTACTGGGGTATTCCCCGAGCGTAAATCGGTAGAGCAAAGCATGACCAAAAATAAAAATAATTGTTACAATTGCCCACTCACATTTCATGGAGTCCAAACTGGCTCCTATTGCAATGCCGGTGGAATATTGTATGGCACAATTCCACTTGACCCTCTTTAAAAACCCACTCCAAACAGCAGGACTGATTAAAAAGCACCTTGCTGCTAAAAACAAATATACAAAATCTATCTACCACCAGAACGTATTTCGCCCAGAATATGGCTTCACCAGCCGGTTTCCATGATATAGTGCACATTAAAAACATTTAACAATACATGTGTATTTGAATGTGCATAAGCACACATATTAAGGCAGGCATATCTGTTTTGTAGATACACATTGTAGAATAAAAATCAAACCAAATGTCTACCTCAACCTTAGTGAGTAATATAGGTTGCCTACAAGTCCTATACCCAGGACCTAAAGCTTTTTCTATAACACTGCATATTCCTTTGGTCATCGCACCTTGATAGTACACAATAGAATTTAATAGACTTTAATGGAACACTGATCTTCAGGTCATGTCACTCAATGCTCTACAATAATGTGATCGGGAACGTAATGTTACTGCGGGGGATAACAATGCAAGCCATTAAGACAATCACCATAGACATTGCAAAAGCTCCTTTTGACGTTTAGCATTGGTAGCTCCAAGGGATGAACCTTATGACAAGATCTCTTTAACTTATCAGAAGATCGCATTGCGTTAGTCTCCGGGGTTGATTGCAAGAGGAATTATCAGACTTCAATTTGTTTTCGGATCTCTTAAATAAGATAACCACAACATCAAGTCCACCTTTACCAAGATGTAATTCATCACACAGCTATCGATTTCCTTTGCCTGCAAGTGCACGCCATGCGTGATAGAAACAGGAGAGAAAAATGTGATCACACTGTTGTATCTGCTAATTTGCGGTTGATATTAATGAAGAAGTATTCCAAACCGTTTAACCATAGAAATAGTTCGCCTCCCTAAATTCTCACGCAGTAACCCTCCTTCATTCAAATAGTTAGACATAGACTGGAAATCTCTATTTTAAATGTACTATGTAAAGGAAAATGTCTTGCTATCGTCTGCCATAATGACATTTGGCAGGTTCAGAAATAAATAATCTCTTGTGGCAAGGGTACGCCTTATCAAACATATGCAGATCAGAGCTAATTAATGCAAATTAAGTCTTCCTGTCTATCTAGTGGGAAAAGAAATGTCCAAATGTTATGAAATCCAGTTAGTATGCTTATTACCTTAATTGTTTTATATAGGGTAGCTCTTAATTAAAATATGTAAATTGACCTTAATGGCAGAGGTCTAATGAGGTTCATGCTATATCATTACACATCTCTTAAACTGGTCCACAGAAGGCAAGGTGGGTTACATACAGAATAGTGTTTAAAGTGCGAATAAATGAGCTGTATGTGTTACTTAGTGACTTTGGATCGTAGATTGTCATGTGCAGCCCTCTGCCGTGATCTTTTCACTCGTGACTGAACTGATCCCCTTATTTATGTGCGTTATTAATCTCTTCATCTCCATTTTTTCAATATTTTTACTTCACTTTTTAATCCAGTATAATGAAACTAGGTAAGTATGTAATTAAACCCCTTCACTGCCAAGCGATTTTTTTCATACAGCAATTGTCATGAACCAGCGTTGCTTTTTTTGGGAAAATCACTCTTCAGAAATTATACAGTTCTACCGATTTGGGAATTTTCCTACCATATTCCTAAAATAGACAGGCAAACAGCACCATCTGCTGGCCAAGAATGGCTACTGCAGCTGGGGCTCTGTGCTGACCCAGCTGGGGATCTGTGTTTTAGACAGAGTCCCATGCGTTCAAACTGTTTTAACACTACTCTAGTCATGACCAAGGAGCTGAAAATGCATTCTGGAGCCCAAATGCTAAAAGAATTTAATTTGCAATAAAGGGAATTCCGTTGCAATGATCCAGCATCAGACCAAAGCGAGAATACTTTATATTGGGAATCCGACAGATTCTTTAAAGATGGAGTATATTCAGTCTTGGTATTGAAGGGATTAAGGATATTTGTGAGGAGCAGTAGATAGGAATGAAAAAGGTACTTCTGTAGGCAAAAAGAAAAAAATAGCATTCTTAGCAGTTGCTTTTTAATGTATGAGCAACAGCAGCATGTAACTGTATACAAAACGCATTTCTACACAATTTATTCAATCTTAGCTCACTCCAATAAGTGATTATGCTTAACTATCTATTTGATTTTGAAATGTAATTGGAATGCTTTGTATATCGGCCTGCTCTTGATCACATGGCACTCTATTGCAGTGGTTCTCAACCCTGTCCACGAGTCCCCCTTACAGGCCAGATTTTAATGATTACCTTGGAGAAATGCACCGGCTGGATGGAGTAGAGGTAACATCACTGCTCTATAACCGTGGAGACTCAGGTTTGAATCCCGTCAAGAGCACCTCTCCAGTAAGTGTCCTTGGGCAAGACGCCTAACGGTACATAATCGCCACCCAGGACATACTTGAAAATGAGAAAAATCTCGATGTATCCATCCTGGTAAAATCCTTTCTCCAAAAAAAAAAAAAAAAAAATGCAGACTGAATCCTGCAATCACTGTGCAGCAAATTGTATCACCTGTGCTGTGCTTCAGGTATCTGGTCTGGCCAGTTAGGGGTACTTGAGGACAGGATGAGAACTAGGGATGAGCCGAACACCCGAGTTTGGTTCACATTCGAACAATTTCGAAAGTTCGAGTTCGAACTGGAACACGAACTGAAGTCAATGGGACTCAAAAGTTTGGTGTTTAGAGTGCCCTCCAAGAGGGCATATATGCAAGATATTTGCCATAAAAGGTGTATGGGGGTCCGGGAAGTGCCCTGGGGGACAGGAAACGAGGACAAAAAGTTTTAAAAAAAAACGTTTTTAAAGTAAAAGTGAGTTTTCCATGAAATAAAGGTTAAGAATAAAAACGAAAAATTCCTTCAAATATCGTGCCTAGGAGGTCCCCATAACCTGCCCGTGAAGTGGCGGATTTGTAGGATGTATAGAAACATTTAAAAACAAAACAATGACATTTCAAATGACGGTAAATGGTTTTCCTTTAATCTATTCATAAAAAACTGCTTGGGGCAGCAGTCTGTATGAAAAGAGGAGATATTTTAGGACACGCAGAACAAGTTTAGTGATTTAGTGAAAACGGCATCAGTCAAGCGGCCCCGGCCTTCACCACTATTAATCTGATCATCCGCAGCCTCAGAAGCACCTGTGTCATCACTTGCTAATCTACCAGTGCCTGGAAAGGTGTTACACAAGTGTCGCTTTAGAGCGTCCTCAAGTTTTTTCATCCTGTGCTCCCTCTGTGCGGGCAGGATGAGCTCTGCAACTTTACCCTTGTATCGTGGATCAAGAAGGCTTGCCAACCAGTAACAATCCCTCTCCTTGATAGCACGAATCCTGGGGTTCTTTAGCAGGCTTTGCAGGATAAGGGAGCCCATGCAGCGTAGGTTGGAGGTGGCATTAGCTTCTGAGTCTTCCTGGTCAATGAGGAGGATGACCCCATTGTGCACTTCCTCCTCCCAGCCACGTACTAGTCCTTGTGTTTCTGGGCACACAAAACCCTCCCTTGAGGAACCCACACCTTAAATGCCCCACTACTTAAATATTCCTCATCCTCCTCCTGTCTGATCTGAGGAGGACCCGCTGCAATGCTGTCTGCGGAAAGACTGGGGCCTTCAGAGCTAGGGAAGGCCTCCTCTTCCTCCCGCTGCTCTGCCTCTAGAGCCACATCTATAATTCCCCGCAGAGTGTGCTCCAGCAGGAACACTAAAGGAATTGTGTCACTGATGCATGCACTGTCCCTGCTCACCATCCTCGTTGCCTCCTCAAATGGTGACAGTACAGTACATGCATCCTTGAAATATCAGCCACTGTGGGGGGAAAAAAACAAGTTGAACTGAGACTGTCCTTGTGCCATACTCACACAGGTACTCGTTGATGGCCCTCTGCTGCTTGTGCAGATGCTGCAGAATTGCTAATGTTGAGTTCCATCTGGTGGGCATGTCACAGATCAGATGGTTTGTAGGAAGGTGGAATTCTCTTTGAATTTCTGCCAGGCGAACACTTGCTGGAAATGACCGTCTGAAGTGGCTGCAGACTTTTCTGGCCTGGCTGAGAAGCTCTGCCAGCCCTGGGTACCTATTTAGGAAATGCGGTATCACCAGATTTAGGACATGTTCTAGGCATGGTACATGCGTCAACTTACCCAGGCGTAGGACGGAGAGAAGGTTGCTGCCATTATCACAGACGACCATTCCCAGCGGAAGCTGGCATGGTGTTAACCATCTCTGCACCTGCCCCTGCAGAGCTGACAGAATTTCTGGCCCGGTGTGGCTCCTGTCCCCTAAACAAACCAGCTCAAGCATAGTATGGCATCTTTTTGCTTGAGCCATTGCATAGCCCCTGCCACTTAAACTTGGTTTAACTGCCACTTCGCCAGAGACAGAGGGAGAGGTGGTGGTGGTGGAGCAGACAGACCTCATACAAGCAGCTTTCTGGAGGCGTGGTGGATGAACAAGCTCCAGCACAGAGCCCCGTCTTGGATCCCTCCCAGCTGCGATCAGAGTTACCCAGTGTGCCGTGAAGGAAATGTAACGGCCCTGTCCATGCTTGCTGGACCACGTGTCTAAACTCCCATGCACCTTGCTGCTGACTGCCTTTCCCAATGACTCTATAACATTGTCTTCCACGTGCTGGAATGGCCTTGCGTGAAAAGTAATGGCGTTTTGGAACATGCCACTGTGGTACAGAACATTCAGCAAATTCACGGAAGGGAGCAGAGTCCACCAGATGGAAAGGCAGCAGCTGCAATGCGAGTAATTTTGCTGTGCTTGGGACTATATTTTTTCCTACGCTGCAGCAGCTGGGGCAACGTAATCTGACTGCGTAAATCTTCAGCTGATGGGATGCTGTCACATTGTGAGGAAGGACCTGGTACATCCATTACTGTAGCATCATCCCTGTCAGTGGAGGTTGGAGTCAAAGACATGGCAGGACATATAGTGGGGGTAGAGACAGGTGAGGAGGACCTATGCAAAGTTTTGCGCCAACGGGATGCGTGGCAAGTGGTCATATGTCGTCTCAAGCACGTGGTACCCAAGTGTCCTGTCACGGGCCTGGCAGAGGGGAATAGAGTATGAGCCCGATGTGCGGTGATAAACAAGCTGAGCCACGTAGATAAAGTAAAAAGGGGGTTTATTGTAAATATACAACAATATGGACAGGGCAGGAATGGAGATGTCTGGGGAGGCATTGCAGGGAGGAACCAGACACAGGGAGACACTGAGGGAAAACACAGCAGGAGACTTACATACAACACGAGACAGGAAACAGAGGGCACTGGAGGTTTGGAAGCAGAGGGCACAGGATGCTTGTCAGCGGGCACAGGATGCGTGGCAGCAGCGGGCACTGGATGCTGGGTAGCAGCGGGCACTGGATGCTGGGTAGCAGCGGGCACTGGATGCTGGGTAGCAGCGGGCACTGGATGCTGGGCAGCAGCGGGCACTGGATGCTGGGCAGCAGCGGGCACTGGATGCTTGGCAGCAGCTGGCACTGGATGCTTGGTAGCAGCAGGCAGTATACGTGGGTCATATAGTCCATGCAATAGGTCGTGGCAGGCGGCTGGCAAACGTAGTCAATGTTCAAAGCAAGAAGTCGGTACACGGGGAATCAATAGCAGAGGATGGGAACAGGTCTAGAAGGAAGGCTACCAGGGAATAAGTGAGACAATGCAGCACTGGATCATGGGTGCTCCACCCTTATAAAGGGAATGACAGGTCTATTAGTGGTAGCACCTGAAGGTCACACAGCCTGAGGGAAAGTGCAAGGTGGCGTAGCCAGAGAGATGCTGTATTGATCCATTCAGGAGGGTGCAGTACCACCTTTGGCCTTCTTGCCACGGCGGCGACGGCGTGAACCGTGACAGATGCCCCTCTCCAAGGACGCACTCCATGCGGACAGAGCCTGTTCAAAGGTTTGCAGGTCCTCCTGGCGTACAACAGTTCCATTGGAAGCAAGCACACAGTTCGACGGCAAGGGGTCAGCATCTGTGATAATCGTGCCAGCAAATAAAGTTCGTTGTCCAGGCAGTTCTGGACCTTTTTGGCTTGTCGATATACAAGTTTCAGGGCAACCATAAGCCATGCAGGCCTCATCATCGGTTTCATCAGGTGAAAAGCAACTGCGGGAAAAAGTAAAGTCTACATCAGCCGCGCTAGAGATCTTGGGGGTAACAGCGTCTCTTAGGGAAGCGGCTGGATTGACGCATGGCACAGCACTGGTTGTGCCAAGGTAAGCCCTTCCTGGGCCAGGCGGCCCTTGGCTGTGCCGTGCTGTTTGTAGTGAGGGTTCATCATCGGAGTCGGTGTCCCAGATATAAGGGACACCTCCTCCGGGGATTGAGGACGGGGGTTACTGGAGGTAGTAGTTGGCTCTGGTGTTGGCATATAAACAGACACCAGAGTGTCCTGTAGCTGTGACCGCAGGGATGCATTATCGCGTTGCAGGTCCTGTACATTTTGGAGGAGGGTACCGACCTGGGTAGCGAGTGCAGTAACGGTGGCGATGTTTGCTGGGTCTTTCAAAGCCAGGGCAGCAGTACCAGAGGCTGGCACTGTGGTGGTAGAACTGGGTAAAAGGGGACAGGTCTCAGCAGCATTCTCCACAGACAATACTTCAGTAGCAACAGTCCTGGCTTGTGGCACCTCCGCAGATGGCATCTCCATGGGGAACGAAGTCTCAGCAGCGGGTGTTTCAGGAAGTTCAGGCTCAACCACCTGGTTATCCTCAACGCCAGCAGGACCGGGATCAGCTTCCAGAGATCTGGGTTCAGATGCCACAGCACACATACAGACTGGAGATAAAGGGGAGACAGATGCTGTAGACTGCTGCCTGAGAGTTGTGGGAGTGGTAGTCTTCTTACTTGCTGTCTGGAGGGACATGATATCCATGGGTTCAGCATGATCAGACTCCAACTCCATGGGCACGGTAGGGTCATACTCCTCCGGCAGGGTTGGTTCAGTCTCAATGGGCATAATAGGAATATTGTTCACTTCAGAACCACCCTTAGGAGTCTCCTGCATGATTTCTTCAAGCAAAGTTTTTACACGCTCTAGGGATAAGGATCTCCTGGACTTAGCAGGGACAGCAGCTTTAGGCTTGGCAGAGGTCTTAGGCCTGGTAGAGGCCTTAGTTTTGGAGGGTGTACCAGCTTTGGGAGGTGAGGAGTTCTTGGGGGTGGATTTCTTGGGAGCAGACTTTGACACAGGGGTAGATTCAGGGAAGGAAGCCAGCTTTGGCATAGGAGCTGGTTGGGGCATGGAAACAAGGCTTTTGGGTGGCCGCAGTGGGCATTATGAGATCCAATGCCGGCTATCCCCACAGTACAGGCACAAGTTGGCAGCACGCCTTCTGGCTTGTTCATCAGCAGACAATGGGTCTCTGTGCCTAGGTTTGGGCATTTGCATACACACATTAGGTGAGGGATTCCAAAGCTTCTGCAACAACTCGTTAAGCAGGTCCACCAGGTGTCTCAGTTCATGGAAAGCTTTGTGGATTAACCCTGTAAGGACCTGTATCACCGCGGGCTCAATTTGTAATGGCTGCATTGTTCTGTCACGCGCCTGGCAGAGGGGAATAGGGTATGAGCCCGATGTGCGGTGATAAACAATCTGAGCCACGTAGATAAAGTAAAAAGGGGGTTTATTGTAAATATACAACAATATGGACAGGGCAGGAATGGAGATGTCTGGGGAGGCAATGCAGGGAGGAACCAGACACAGGGAGACACTGAGGGAAAACACAGCAGGAGACTTACATACAACACGAGACAGGAAACAGAGGGCACTGGAGGTTTGGAAGCAGAGGGCACAGGATGCTTGTCAGCGGGCACAGGATGCGTGGCAGCGGCGGGCACTGGATGCGTGGTAGCAGCGGGCACTGGATGCTCGGTAGCAGTGGGCACTGGATGCTCGGTAGCAGTGGGCACTGGATGCTCGGTAGCAGTGGGCACTGGATGCTCGGTAGCAGTGGGCACTGGATGCTCTGTAGCAGTGGGCACTGGATGCTCTGTAGCAGCGGGCACTGGATGCTCGGTAGCAGCGGGCACTGGATGCTCGTAGCAGCGGGCACTGGATGCTCGGTAGCAGCGGGCACTGGATGCTTGGTAGCAGTGGGCACTGGATGCTTGGTAGCAGCGGGCACTGGATGCTTGTAGCAGCGGGCACTGGATGCTCTGTAGCAGCGGGCACTGGATGCTCGGTAGCAGCGGGCACTGGATGCTCGGTAGCAGCGGGCACTGGATGCTCGGCAGCAGCGGGCACTGGATGCTTGGCAGCAGCAGGCACTGGATGCTTGGCAGCAGCGGGCACTGGATGCTTGGCAGCAGCGGGCACTGGATGCCCGGTAGCAGTGGGCACTGGATGCCCGGTAGCAGCAGGCAGTATACGTGGGTCATATAGTCCATGCAATAGGTCGTGGCAGGCGGCTGGCAAACGTAGTCAATTTTCAAAGCAAGAAGTCGGTACACGGGGAATCAATAATAGCAGAGGATGGGAACAGGTCTAGAAGGAAGGCTACCAGGGAATAAGTGAGACAATGCAGCACTGGATCATAGGTGCTCCACCCTTATAAAGGGAATGACAGGTCTATTAGTGGTAGCACCTGAAGTTCACACAGCCTGAGGGAAAGTGCAAGGTGGCGTAGCCAGAGAGATGCTGTATTGATCCATTCAGGAGGGTGCAGTACCACCTTTGGCCTTCTTGCCACGGCAGCGACGGCGTGAACCGTGACACGTCCGGTGTCTTTCCCACGCTTGAGCCTCATCTGACGTAGATTACAACTAGCAACGGTGGGATCTGCTTCACATTTGTGTTCTTTGAGACAACAGTGCTCTGCACCTGAGCAACTCTGACATCTGATGCCTTAGACTGGCTAGTGCTACAGTTGGTCATAGAGGACGTTGTGCCTCGTGTTTGTTGTGCCTCCTCCTCACTTGACTCCTCTGTTCTATCAGGCACCCAGGTGGAGTCAGGGGGATGACAATGATGATGAGGTCACTATCTCCTCGTCACTGGAGCCAACTTGGCAGTATGCTGCTGCTGCTGGGGCAACATGAGTGCCAGTTATTTGTGTGTCACTGGCACCCCCTTCCTCTAGGTTCATTATATTCCCTTCCTCAACCTCAGAGAATGAATCAGAGCACTGTAGTTGCTGCGCATCCTCAAGCAGCATTTCACTGTCATTGTAGTCAAAAAATTCAGCTGACTCCTCCATGTGTGATAGCGAGGCTACGGCAGGAGTAGCTGTGGACATGGAGGCTGCATTAGATGCTTTGGCAGCTGAGGTGGACTGTAAAGCACTACAAGCCTGGCTGGCAGAGGACTCGGGGATGAGGATGGCCTGGTTAGCTAATCCACCAAATCCTCTGTATGTTGCTGCTGCTTAAGACGGCCAGCACCAGTTTGAAAGGACAAGCGTGCCCCTGCAGAGGATGCACCACGTCCACGATGACCACAGGCACAGCCTCCCAACACAGAAGCTGCTTGCCCTCTTATCTGTGCCTGGGAGTGTCTGCCTGTCCTTTTTGGTCTTTCTGACATGGTGAGTGATATATAGATTAAATATATACAGAACTCTGATTCAACTCTGTTATAAAAATTGGAGATATGCTGCAGAACTCTGATTCAACTCTGGTATAAAGATTAAAAATTTCCAGAACTCTGGTATAACTCAGTGAGACACCCTGATAGCTGGCAGCCAGTGACAAGACACAGATTACAATTCCCAGAAACCTCCTATAAATCAGTGAGACCCCCTGATGGGTGGCAGTGACAAGACACAGATTACCTCAATTCCCAAATATTTTGTAGAAATTACTGACCCCCAAAATACTGTGTGGCAGTGACAAGACACAGATTACTGCAATTCCCAAATACTTTGTAGAAATTACTGTCCCCCCAAAATACTGGGTGGCAGTGACAAGACACAGATTACTGCAATTCCCAAATACTTTGTAGAAATTACTGACCCCCCCCCCCAAAATACTGGGTGGCAGTGAGAACACATGGATTATAACAATTCCCAAATATTTTGTAGAAATTACTGACCCCCAAAATACTTGGTGGGAGCCAGTGAGAACACACGGATTATAACAATTCCCAAATATTTTGTAGAAATTACTGACCCCCCCAAAATACTGTGTGGCAGTGACAAGACACCGATTACCTAAATTCCCAAATATTTTGTAGAAATTACTGACCCCCAAAATACTTGGTGTCAGTAGGAACACACAGATTAGAACAATTCCCAGATATTTTGTAGAAATGAGACCCCCCCAGTAGCTGGTGGCAGACTGGCAGTGAGAACACACACTAACACAAGAACAATCTCCTCTCAAATCTCCTCTCAAACACGTGCTGAAGCGCTGTGTGAAGCCTTATATAGTGTGCTGCGGGACTTAGCCCTGTGAGCCCATGATTGGGCAAAATTTGCCCAATCAGGACTCTGAGCCGTGATTGGCATAATCTTGAACCTGTCTTGCACCTGACCTGTGGTCAGGTGCAAGGCTGTAGCCAATTACAAGCTTCAGGCCAGTGGAAAAGTGCATTGTGGGCAAACATGCGGCGAACACGTGGAAATGTTCGTAGTTCGCGAACATGCGAACGGGCGATGTTCAAATCGAACTCCGAACCGAACAGCTCATCCCTATTGAGAACCACTGCTCTATTGGGTTTGCAATCTATTGCTTCAATTGAGGGCTTCTCTACACCTAGACAGCCTTCTGGGTTTATGATCCTCACTGCACAGCACGTGCATTGCTAAAGAGGCAATGTCCTTCAACACAAAAGTATTGAATGGCATCCAATTCGAGGACAGGGTTGAGAACCACTGCTCTATTGGGTTTGCAATCTCTTGCTTCAATTGAGGGCTTCCCTGTTGCAGTTCTGTAATTTGTAAAGAGCTGTTGTAAACTTAACAACTCCATAGACAATAATGGCTCTGGTTTATAACAGCTCTGGTTAAGTTAGCACCAACTTTGGAATAGGGCCCCTAAACCAGAACAACGAAGAGCATTTCCAAACCTGATGAGCAAACCCCAAATTTCTAATTAATATCTTGCCTATACCATAAATATTACATATTTGTACATTTAGAAAAGTATCAATGGAGTTCTACATGTTCACTAAAACTCAAACATGTTCTCCTTCCTCAGGATATAGTGACAAACGTATCTCCAAGAATTATACGTGGGACAACATCAGGCCATATGTATGGCCCAGGACAAGGATCCTTTCTGAATATTGAACTTATTAGTGAGAAGACAGCTGCATATTGGTGCCAATCAGTTACTGAACTGAAGAAAGACTTTCCAAAACATGTAAGTTATATTTATCTCTTGCATTCTATGTTTAATCTCTCCGGATAAGTCGACCAAATTGTGGTTTAAAGGGTAACAAAAGAGCTGATTTGTTTGATACGTATAGAAAATGTTCTTTACCACGTCTATTCTTCAAGGGATTGTTGCTTTACTTCAGTTTTATTTATATCTTGGACAATTTCTACATAGATTTAAAAGGTTTTCATCTGGCGGGGTTGGACTGAAGATTGTTGCACTCGGAAAAAACGTACAGGGTTTATTCAGAAAGCACCACTATTTGCCTACATGCGAACAATGGCGAACATAACTGTTGTTACAACAGTAACAAACTTTAGCTTTCACAAAAGGGAAATGTAAATAGTGGCAGGAGAAGCTTCATTGATGAAGCCTCTCCTGCTGTCATTTAAATTTCTCACATTGAAACACCAATGGTTGCAACAACAACAGTATTTTCAGTTGCTTGCACCTTCAGCAAACAATATGTGCTTTCTGAATATAATAATGTAAAGCTTCAATAAGTTGTTTTTTTTACGATATAAATATATTCACCTAATCTAATTTTGTGAACAAAATCTAAACAAAATAACAAATCTACTCTACCTGTTCAGTGTCAACTCCAGTGAAATGATGGTATTCAAACCATACATTTCCATGGTTTTGTTAAGACTCTTAGGATTGGATAGCATCCATTTTAATGCAGAAGATTTTTTTCTGTAGGTTTCTTTAGAACAATTTGTAAAAATCGAAAAAAAATCTAGCATTTTTAGCAGTTTAGTTACATAACTCCCAGTTTGATTTGTAAGGATTCTTCACTATTTATTCATCAGTCTTCGGGATACAGCAGACTCTACTTTCTGCTCCATGTATTCCTTATTCTCTGTAAGACATAAACATCATCTAAGGCCCCGTTCACACTGTGCAATTTAAAAATCTTGTTATTTATTTTTTTTCCGCACGATTTTCATATTCGTGACCTAGAGCGATAATGTCGTGCAATGTCACGGTTTTGCGCGATTTTGCAAAGCACCACGGATGCAAATCGCAAAAAAAGGGTCCTGTACCAGCGACATGCTACCGCGACATGCGACATAGCGCAGCAAGATGTGAACAGCGCCAATGAAATCCATTGTAGAAGGTACACAGCGTGACATCGCGCGGATTTTGCTGCGACGTCGCAGCAAAATTTGCGCGATAAAATCGCACAGTGCGATTGGGGCCCCTAAGTTTATATTTTATTTTTATTTATTAAGAGAATCATTATGTTGATAGATGATAGAATAGAGGTGCCAGTGAACACTATTAGACTCATGTCAACGTGCTTAATCGATATTCTTAAGGTGTGCACACATGGTACATTTATTTACTCGCAAACTGTAAATAATCACAAACTGTACATTTTCATGTTCTTTATCATGAAAATAAATATGCCCAAACAATTATTGATGTGTACGTTAACGGTTAAAATCGGAAGCAATTCACGTGAGCAAAAACAAGGATTATGAGAGTACCAAGAATAGGCAATAGCACTAGTGGCCTGTCCTATGGTGGGACCCCGCTCAGGTGTCATACGTTTTTAGCTGGATGGCGCCATTACAGAAAAGACTATTACATACGCAAATTGGACTGTTATCACCCAGAAAGGGAAGCAATTTACAGAGCAGCCACACTCTTGTGATTGTGAACACACCTATGAAAAAGCCTGTACCTAGCTCCTAGAACCAATAAAGCATTCCAGGCACTCCAATCTTCATAAGAGAACACTTTTAATTTGACACCACATGTGATGTTTCGGGTGTTACCACATCATTATTGTTTCTAGATGAATGAAGCATCCTGCATTGCATTTTTGGAAAAAAATAGACTTCTTATTGTCTTTAGATCCTAGTCACTGGACGAGTAATACTATCGTTCATTTTTCTTGTCTTGGCTAGTGACAGTGTCTGAGAATAAGATGATTTTATGATAATGTGATCAGTGTGCCTATATCGATCTATACATATCCATCCATTCATCCATCCAGCCAATCTGTTCAGTACTGCTCCACCTCAATTAGTGATTATACAGATATTATCAAAACCACTCATCCCTTCAGTTATAGAATAAGTTGTGTCAACGTTTGAATACGGTTAAAAAATGTCTCCATTTTTTTTCCCAGATGGGTAACAGAAATTACTTTAAATTATTTTCTGGGACAGGTTAGTTTTGATATTTAGGCTTTAAGCGTCACCTAATACTAGATAGCAACGCAATTATATGATGGCTGGAAGCACAGGAATGTGCTATATTTGTCAGGTCCTGGACGCCCTGACCCTCTGGCGTCCCCTTTTGAAACCTGCAATAATGACCTATACAGATTCCTGGACTTATTTGGCAGAACTGCTTTCAAGCCCTGCAGCCTCACCAGAACTGATGCTGTTAATTGAGGCTTGCATTTAAGGAAGCTACGCCCTCTATCCAGCACTTCCACATTGAAATTGCAGACTGTCCTTATGTGCAGAGCTGTTTCCTGGATTCTCATTGTTTACCCCTGACTTTCCTGAGGACCCTCTGTTTATTATCCTGGACATTTCAACCTCGTCATAACAGTACTCCCCCATCCTGTTCCCTTTGCCCCCATCTAGAATCCCTGTGTACCAGACCCATTGCTTGGACTTTGACCACCCTGCCTGCCATCTTGCCTAGACCCCTGCATTGCTAATGACCACTCCATTGCCTGATCCTTATCTGTACCTCTGCCAGAATATCGGTTATCGGTATTATTGTTTATTGTCATTACTTCTATACTGTCTGCCCCTTTGTATTAGTAGATTCCTCATGTCTATTTATGCTCTCACTTCTCTAGTATCTTTTTCCCATCTTGCTATCCCTTATTTCTTCTGCTTCCTAACTACTCCCATATTCAGTTCTCCCTAACCTCCCTTCCCACTACTCTCTGCCATCCCTCTATTGACTCAGCCTCCTTTTCTTGCATCTCCTCTCCTTCTTTAAATCTATTCCCCTTTGTGCCCAGTCTCCTCTATTGTCTAGTTCAGATCTCTTGTTTAGTTCATGTTTCTTATGTTCCTGTGTTTATTCTAATAAACACCTTTTGTTATCCTACAACCTGCCTATCACTGCATCCTGGGCTCACAACCTCACCTGCTGCACAAGTTACAGTCAAATCCCTGACAATATGTATATGCCAAAGATTGCAGTGTACTCTGAAACTGTTATAAAGTACTACAGTTAGCACTATACATTTTCTGACAAATATGCCAACTGTTACGATCACGCACGAACATAGCTGGTAATATCCAGGCTTCTATTTTTCCAAGTAAAGTAGAGTGGTATTTAATTGGAAAATTAAATACCAGAGTACATCCACACACCGCTTTTGCCCTTTTTTCAGTAGGTGAAAGGTTACTGTTTGATTAAATAATTCATAGAAGAAACATGGGAAAAAGAAGTGTAAAATAAGAGAGAATGCAGGTCAGTTGTGTCAAGCCATTCTCAATTGCTGTTCTCTATCACTATGCAGAATCTCCTTATTACGGCGGCACAGAAAGAATAGATTTATAGACTGGAAGGTGCAATGTTTAATATGTCCATATCCATCTGGATTGACAGATCCTACATACATGAATTTCCCAAGGGACACTGTGTTACTGGAGTCAGTGGATGGCATTATTTACTTCAATGTCCTATTATTAAATTGATAACAAGATAATTCCCATGGCTCTCCGAGACATGACTGGATTTGTAATTGTTAATGTCGTTATTGTTCAGAATTTGATGTACCCTTTTTATTTTTACCATTATTATTAGGATTGTACATTGTTTTCTTTATTATGTATTTTTGGTCAAACATTTATACCTGGAACTTCATTAAACAACATTTTATATAATATATAAGTAATGTTTTATTTTTCTTCATTGGGGTTTTTCCTCTCCAAATTATCAAAAAGTTACCCATTTCTAGAATATTTCCAAGTAAATAAGCTGGCAAATTATGGACTGTTGGTGCACCCAACCCCCTTTTGTGCCTGGTTCATAGTACCTGAATCATTTAACACTACGTCTTGGAAGCCAGTGATTATTTTTTTCCCCCGTTCACACAAATAAATAGCAACTGGGCATTGTTAATTGGCAGCATCCACTATATTTTTACTTTATATAAAGTATAGGAAGCATAACTGTACAGCAAGTGGAAAAGCAGAGAAGCCACTGGTAATTACCTGTGAAGTGGTCGGTTATCGGCTCACTCAGAGATGATGGAGGCACTGGCATTGCGTCCTCTGGTTAATAAAGGACATTCTTTAAGCTGCCTATCTTGCATTTAGAGATTTACGTATTTGTGTAATACAATTCTATTTAGCGCAGGCATCAGAATCAAATTCCTTTCAGAATAAATAAACAGTGGTTTGCTCCAGAATCTGGATCTAATTCACCACCACGGTATGAACCTAATCCACAAAGCCCTACTGTTGCCCTCACGCGTATTTTCGGTAAAGTCCATTTTAACCTTAACTCCTTACTCTAGTCTTAATCTGTTCTTTCTCTGTAAGGGTTAAGTGGTCCCTGTATGGCAGAACCCACTTCTCATGCTGGTTGCAAGTATCAGGTCCACTCAATAAAAGGTGAAACTCAGAAGAGAACACTCTAGACCAGATAGCAGATTTGGAAAGTGAGATAAATGGGAGGATTTTTATTGTTTGGCTATTTTAACCTGGATTTTTCAGTTCTCCTGTCAATTCTCCGGAGTTTCACTTTTATTGAATAGACTTGTATGTGTTTTAAAGTTCAGAGATCACTAGCTCCTGAGACATGTCTGGAGAGAAAAATGCACAAAAACAGGCATAAAGAATCTTCTGTCTGTATTTTGTAGGCTGGATTATATTCCGTACAGTGAGGGTATGTGCTAGCATTCTACATACCAGTGGTTCCCAAGTGTCCCTAACAGGCCAAGTTTGACAGATATGTTAAGCACAGCACAGGTGATATGATTTGCTGCTCAGTGATTGCAGGATTCAGTCTCTATTTTCCCAAGGTGATCCTTAAAACCTGGCCTGTTAGAGGTGCTTGAGGACTGAGAGTCAGAACCACTGCTCTATACTTTAAACCTAAATACATACCAATGATTTTATTTGGCTTGATTGTAGTCACTTAGATTGAGGTCAAACTTGCCAGTATCCTGTAGTCAGTCACCATCACCACCACCACCACCACCTGTGCAAACCTCCAAAACCACCTTTTAACCACTTCACACTCAAAGTCGAGTTAACTCAATTGTGCATTATAATACATTGAAAGGCAACCATTAGCATATTGAAATCCCATTAACACACCTTTTTAAAGCAAGACTAGTGTGCCCTGTCATGTAGCACCATCACTTCAGAAGGGCATGTGCCTCGGCTAATTGGATGAAGGGTTAAAAATTAATGTTTGTCTGTGTTTGACACAATATATTGACTAATTGAGCCTTATCGCCACCCACTTCCCCTAATTAACTTCTACCACCACAGGTCATTCTCCAAATATAAAACAGAGGTGACCTGAAAAACACCCCATTCAATTAAACCCACAAAACACAGTTTAGTAGACTGACTCCATCAAATACAATTTAGTAGCTTGTCTAGAAACTTAGATGGCCTCAAGGCTATTTGGACAAATATCTCTTGGGGTAAAGTGATTCTTATATCGGACAAAGGCAGAGCTTAATAGAGGAATATTTATAATGACAAGAAAAATAGTCACAGTGCATAAACAGGATAAAAGATGGTACAAGAATATCTACACCCACAAAGAGCAAATAAACAGATGTACAATAACAGAAGCCATATGTACATACACAGCTAGAATCTGTTCCCAGGGAGGCTCTGGTAGAAAACGGCAAATACTTCAATTGGATTGACCCTTCAAAGTAAAAAGCACATGACCCATTGTGTATCTCAAATTTATACACCTCTTCTTGCTCTCATATTTCAGGGCGGCACTGTAGGAGTGTCAAGATCTGTCCCTGAACCTCCCATTAACCTTTTAGCCATTAACCTCACATGTTATCCCTTACATTTCTTATATCTCCCAACATATATATGCCCTTGGAATGATGCATACGTTTTTGAAATCGTTATATTTTATTCATTCATTAGACACCTCACATGATAGGGCTAGGAATTAAGAATGAGCTTGGTTCCATTCTTCAAACTTTTCCCGACAGACTAGTCATGTTGGATATCATTCTGTAGGACAAATTCTTGGATTTGCAAAACTATACATCATGAACCATCCATAACCATGTCTTTAGGGCAGCGGCGTAGCGTGGGTTGTCAGCGCCCGGGGGAAGGCAAGAATTTTGCGCCCCCCCCAACCTGTGGACACGGTAACACACGATGATGATTCCCTTCTACTTGTAGAGTATTGACCCCCCCTTACCCCACAAGCACATGTATTGCATATTAACAAAATACGGATATAATAAAAAAAATTAAGCACACATGCCCCCCACACTACGCCACTGCTACCAGTCACCCTGTCCCAGTATACCTTAGAATAGTTCCACTCACACACTATACTCAGTCACTCTCTCCAAGTACCCCCAGTCACCCTCTCCCAGTACCCCCCAGTCACTCTCTCTACAAGAAGGGTAGTAGGGAGGAATCGGAACTATAGGCCAGTTAGTCTTACGTCAGTAGTGGGGAAATTAATGGAAACCATGTTAAAGGAAAGGATTGTTGAACATCTAAAAACACATAGATTACAGGATCAGAAACAACATGGGTTTACCTCAGGGTGATCATGCCAAACTAATCTTATTGATTTTTTTGATTGGGTAACAAAAATAATAGACACAGGTGGTGCAGTAGACATTGCTTATTTAGATTTCAGTAAGGCTTTTGATACTGTTCCACATAGGCTTATCAATAAATTGCAATCTTTGAGCTTGGATTCCAATATTGTTGAATGGATTAGGCAGTGGCTGAGTGACAGGCAACAGAGGGTTGTTACCAGTGGGGTACCTCAGGGGTCAGTACTTGGACCCATTCTCTTTAATATTTTTATTAGTGATATTGCAGAAGGTATTAATGGAAAAGTATGTCTTTTTGCTGATGACACAAAGATTTGCAACAGGGTTGACGTTCCTGGAGGGATCAGCCAAATGACAAATGATTTAGGTAAACTAAAAAAATGGTCGAAGCTGTGGCAATTGAGTTTTAATTTGGATAAGTGCAAGATAATGCACCTGGGACGTAAAAACCCAAGGGCTGAATATAGAATATTTGATATAGTCCTAACCTCAACATCTGAGGAAAGGGATTTAGGGGTTATTATTTCAGAGGATCTAAGGGTAAGTAGTCAATATAATAGAGCAGCAGGAAATGCTAACAGAATGCTTGGTTGTGTAGGGAGAGGTATTAGCAGTAGGAAAAGGGAAGTGCTCATGCCACTGTACAGAGTACTGGTGAGACCTCACTTGGAGTACTCTGCGCAGTACTGGAGACCGTATCACAACAAAAACAGAAATGTGCTCTTTCCCAAGGTTATAAGTGAATAAGCAAATGGGTATACAACCTTTAGATCTCTAAAGCGTCTCCTCCAAACGACGTACAGTAAACAAAACAGAAAAATGGGGATAGAGATCTAGAAGGAACAGGAATGGTACATATATAATACTGTAAAAACAGTTGCAGTCACACGAGCCTCTGTAAAATCTCACTCACAAGATGTGGCGGGTATCAATGCATATAGCGTTATCTTTGATTAGCCCGAAATGCTATCCTGCGATCTCACCAGATTCCGTGTCACTCCACTGCTTCTTAGATGGATGCCAGGGCTGCACTCAGCAAGGAAATTCCACTTAGGAAAAAATTCAACAGGAAGGTTCAGCCAGACAGCAGAGATAAGGTGCAAAAAAGGATTTATGGACCAGTTTAAACGCGTTGGATTTTTTAAACTGGTCCAATAAATCCTTTTTTGCACCTTATCTCTGCTGTCTGGCTGAACCTTCTCTGTGAATTTTTTCCTAAGTGGAATTTCCTTGCTGAGTGCAGCCCTGGCACATCTAAGAAGCAGTGGAGTGACACGGAATCTGGTGAGATCGCAGGATAGCATTTCGGGCTAATCAAAGATAACGCATATGCATTGATACCCGCCACATCTTGTGAGTGAGATTTTAACAGAGGTTCGTGTGACTGCAAACTGTTTTACAGTATTATACTATGTACCATTCCTGTTCCTTCTAGATCTCTATCCATTTTTCTGGAGACCGTATCTCCAGAAGGATATAGACATCTTAGAGAGAGTTCAGAGAAGGGCTACTAAAATGGTGTACGGCTTGAAGGAGAAAAGTTACCAGGAAAGGCTTAATGATCTTAACATGTACAGCTTGGAAAAAAGAGGAGATGTGATAGAAACATTTAAATACGTAAAGGGAATCCACAAGGTAGAGGAAGGGAGTATATTTAAACGGAAACAAAGTAGCAAAACAAGAGGACATAGTCTTAGATTAGAGGGGCAAAGGTTTAAAAGTAACATCAGGAAGCATTTTTTTACTGAGAGGGTGGTGGATACATGGAACAGCCTTCCAGTTGAAGTGGTAGAGGCCAAAACCGTAATTGAATTTAAGCAAGCATGGCATAGGCATAAGGCTATCCTAAACAAAAGATAAATCCAGGTTAAGTATCCATGTAATTGGGCAGACTAGATGGGCCGAAGGTTCTTATCTGCCGACATTTTTCTATGTTTCTAAGTAACCCAGTCACTCTCCTTCTCTCTCTCAGTACTCCCACTTTCTCCCAGTACCCCCCAGTCACTCTCTCTCTCTCTCAAAGTACCTTCAGTCACTCTCTCCCAGTACCCCCAGTTACTAGTAGCCCCAAACCTCACTGTAACAAAAAGTTCAAACACATTACTGTTGCATTACAGCCATCAGCAAGAGCTCAGAATGCAGGGATAGCTCTGGGGCAGGGCCGGATTAACATAGGGGCAGATGGAGCAGCAGCTCCAGGCCCATGCCTCAGAATAGGCCCAGAGTAAGTATAACTATGTCTGCATTTGGACCACTGTATCTCCAGCTTTATAGCAGCTACAGGGTCAGGTTAGGTATCACTGGAAAGGCCAGAGCATGGCATTTCCAATGATAACAAACATGACCAGGTTTTAAGTAAACATAAATTAAAAAGAATTTACTTTTTCTTTCCAACAGTAATAGTTTTCACTTTTCAATTATAAAGTGAATAATGATGCTGCACTAACTAACCATCACATTTCTCATGTCACCAACAAGTTTGGAGGTGATGGGTGATGGTACAATCCATTGTTATGAATTGTTACATCAAAAACCTAAACTGCCGCACCGCAGCAAAGAGCACTGGGGGGAACTTTGGACCCCTGCGTCACTAATCTTTACACCTCACAAGGTCAAGTAAAGTGTTATTGGACAGGGCAGAGTCTGGCCTTTGCATTAATACAGTATCTGCCTGGTTAGATATAGCCGTATCTGCTTTAATAAATAACCTAAAATATGTTTTCATTTCACTAAATTACAAAAAAAGCCCAACAAAATATTCAGCTCCAGGCCCATAGAGATCTTAATCCGGGCCTGCTCTGGGGTCACTCACTGCTGTGCAGGGGTAAAATTCAGGGACTTATATTACTGAAAATCCCTGTACAGTAAAGATAGGAGTTACTGTAATTTCGATAAACAGACGTGATGCCACATACAGATAATATTTTTTTTATCGTGCTGGTGTTTTTTGGAAGCTGTATTGCAAATAATCTCATTGTGATCACTACAAATCCCTGTAGAAAGGATATCTTAGCATTTTGTTATTTATCTTTATCACAGTAATACTATTTGACAGGCCATTTCTGCCTGGATGCTGATAATGCTGACCACGTGTGCAATTTTGTAAGATAAGGGACACCATCTCAAGTTCAGAATCTTTCATTCCAACAATATTTCTGTAATGAGTAAATAAATACATGAAAAATTTTAAATGAGCAAATTTACTTCCCTCCCCAGAACAATATATATACCATTTTTCTATATTACCCTATATTTAATTTTTAAGTTTGCATGACCGTGTTTCAAATAATGTTTATGATAAAAAAGTCTTCAAGAAAAATCGCTTGCTACTGAAGCGGTTAAATCTTGCATTAGGATGGGTTCCTTAAGTTGGAAAACATAGATATATTATAGTAAGAGTTCATTGTGTGTGCCTGGTCCATTAGATGACGTAAAGGAAAGGTCCCTTTGGATTGAGATGGAGTCAGAAGAAGAGCCTGAAAAAACAAACTTTTTTTCCGACTCCTGTTTTCATAACAACCCTTCTGTCCATCGGAGATCCATAGTTTGTGACTGAAAGCAGATGATGCCCTGTGTAAGCCATGGATAAACTCACCTATTTTAGATCGACGATTCCATTGATTTCTGACCTTTGTCTGCAAAATCAATTCCAGTAAAAATATAACATATCTGCTTCCCAAAACTGCAGGTTACTTCCTCTGCAGAGTTCAGACTTATTGTGCTCTGTGCTGCAAAAAGTCATTAAGAAACCATTATTCGTGTGATTTGAGAATTACCTTTTATTGGTATTTGTCCATCCCTATTATATTAAGAAACTCAACGTGTGTGTGTGTGGTCTATTGCCATAGGTATTCGTTTAATTATTTGTTATATTCTTCGTAAGGACATTGAATTTTTTTCCTTATTGTCTTGTAACATACCACTCTGCTCTGCTTCATAATTCACATTTAAATAAGGCAATGTTTCTCTAATTAATAAACTTGTAAATGAAATTAACAGCTGTTGACAGCATCAGAAACTCCAGACTCTGTACTCTTTAGTGTGATCCCAGGAGAATTTCAAGCTTCATGAATATCATTTGACAAAGCCTAACTCAGCCACTTCTAATTTACAGCGGCTCACCTCTGACATCCTTATGCTTTCGCCTAATAAAAAATTTACTATATATCCAGGCTAGAAATTGTTGCCTTAATTTAAACTGTTCCGCACAATGGCAAATATTCTGCTCACGTTACTGAAGTCTATTTACAGTCTGGTTAGCATCAACGAGCTATGATTGAACGATACATGGATTTTAGCATGCTCTTTGATCAGTAATATGTTACAATGTGGTTTAAGTTCATCTTTTTTAATTAGTCTATTGGCTCTATTACCAACTATTTAATGTTTCATAAATAACTGCAGATGGATGCACACAGCAAATGAATCTCCTGATAAAAATATAAAAAAATATTGCAATACATCTAGGATTAATTTTGACTTTGTTTTACAGTTTTTTAATCTGGTGTGTTAGCCTTCCCTACCCATCCACTCAACCATTCATCCAGACAACCAACCCATCCACCTACCCATCCACCTAAATTCCACCTACCCAACCCTATACATCCATCCACCCACCCACCTACAATAATACAACCAACAATAATGTGTGCAACACTAGTATGTCTTTCTAGATTGTGAGTTCCAACGGGAATAGGGCCCTCATCTCCTCCTGTACTGTTTGTCAAATGTTGTTCAATGTATTGTAACCCTGTCTATACAGTGCCTATTGTAAAGCGCTGCGGAATATGCTGGCGCTTTATAAATAAAGAATAATAATAATATGTCTTTACTGTATCGTCTAAGTGGGAAAAACAAATATTGTTCAATTGCATTTTTGAAGGCCTGGAGCAACTCAGGCGTAAGGCTCTTAAGTTCCCCCTGATGCCGGGACGCAAGGAGGAATTAGGCGTTGGAGCGTGCGGTAGAGCGGGAAAAGGAGGGGCGGGGTTTTCAGGAGGAGATAAAAGGCGCATGCTCAGTGGCTCTGCACGCCTTTCTCCTGAGGTAACTCAAGCAATGAAATCCCCCCTCCCTCCCTTTTTTTATTTTAGCTTCATATGGTTTTTTTTGGGGTTAGGTTATGTTTTTTTTTAGTTGTTTCCCCTTTGTCACAGCGGGGGCTGGTAGGCAGTGCTGAGGTAGAGTTTCTTTAAGGTGGAATTTTGTGGATTAGATGTATGGGAGATGGGGATGGAGTTAAGTTGGTTTGGTTTAGGAGAGGTATGGTGGAAGTGTGGAGTTCCCTGTCAGCACTGTCTATTATTTCACTGTTACTTGGTTATATGTTATGCGTTATTTTATATATGGTGGGGTTGTAGCTGTGGCTATAATAAATATATATCATTCCACAGTACAGTAGTCGTGTGTTTTTGTGTGGAGTCATTATTTATCTCCTTCCGTACGTCCGGTCATCGGTGGGCGACTTAAGTGTATTTACTTACATTTAACTCTAGGGTATCTATAATTAAAAAACAGAAGATAAATATTTATCTACCCAATCCCTTGGCACACAAAAATAAATATATATTCCCCTTCAGCATTTTAAAACTGTCCTCCTAAGCCTTAATTGTAAACCAATTCTGCATGCTAATGGGTGTCCCTGTTATCTGTAGTCTTCCTTGTCCCTGTTGGCTACTGATCTTTTCTCTCGGTACATTAAACGATCTTGCACGTTTTGCTCCATCTGCAGAGCTTCATCTATTTTTCTGCGCCGATCATTTGTGCAGTATTGCACCGATCCAGAGCGCTGGTCGCATTAAGACTGATGTTCTAAACAAAAACATTAATTGAAAATCAATAGAACATTTTAAGTTCATGAAACCAGGGTAAATAACGCATAAAACCGTTTATGCTGTGTTGTCTCTCACATCAATAGACATCACTTCACGGTTTGTTTTGGGAAAATTCCAGACACTATTTCACTAAATGCATGCTGTTTTCCCTTTGTTTTCTAGATTCTTATTGCCAGCATCATGTGCAGCTACAATAAGGATGACTGGACAGCGCTTTCCAAGATGGCAGAGGTAATGTCCCAGAATTTAACATAGTCATACATTTTAGATACTTATTAAATCAGGATGACATGTATTTGGCTTGTGTTCCAGTCACGTAAGGACTGGTACAGCGCAAATTCCAAAAATGTGCCTGTGAGATTTAGCCAATTTTTGGCAAATTTTTGGATTTTTATCTAATTTTTTTGCCCTCCACCACAACCCAAATAAGTACTGATTTACCCTACAGGTCCAAGCATTCAACTGCAACTGCCTAGCTCCTGCTGAAGATGATCCAATAAAACCGAAACAGCGCTGTCCAGCAGTGGCTTTGACCAGTTGCATAACCCTGATCTCGGCTAAAAAAAAAGCTATCTAGTATGGCGGGGCATTGATTTAAGGGCTCTGTGTAAAAACAGACCGAGGATGCAAAAAAGTGAGACAGATATCATTTGCATGTCTTACCCAGAGTTCCTTGCTGCATATGGGGAAAGTAGCACACGAGCTCTGGGATGCAGTTCTTTGAATTGCTGTGATGTGCAAATGGCTTCTGCAATAATAAACCTTATTGGTTATTGCGTGGAGGCTTTTTATCTCCTTCCCCCCCCACCACAACCCAAATAAGTAATTTTAAACACACACACGTTAAATAAATATATATATATATATATATTTATATATATTAATGAGTGCCCGGTCTTTTGATCATTTTTTCTATATACTAATATAGAGCGAGTATGTATATAGATATTTATTTTCGTCTACCTTGGCTATAATGGACTGCTAACGCTAATTAGTTTTGCCTCACAAATGGCTTTGATGCTTCTAACTGCATATTGCACATTGTAAAGCTACTAAAGGGAAGAAAAAATATCACTTTTGGGATTTAGGGCAGTGAAATTAACCATAATCAGTAATTGGCTTTCTGATCTTCAGGACTTGGTCCATTTTCTACCTGTATTTACCTAATTGACCATGAAATCTTTTGTGAAATCTGTGCTTGACAAGAGCCACACTACTTTAAGCTGACTATGATGAATTACTTTATTCCGTAGCCCTGCTTTCCTTTCCTTTTCTTTCCTTCTTTCTTTCATTCTTCTTTTTTTTTTATAAGGTAGCAATGCTTAGTGTTCTTTTCATTTTTAATGGATGTCAATTTCAGAAAGGAGGTTATAAATTTACCATTCATTGTGCCCTACTGCATCCTGCTTTTATGTTTAAGCGTTGCACGTAACCCCAATATTTCATTTTATTTAGTTTAAAAAGAATTAACAGAAAACAATAAACAGACAAATAATTCTCATTAGCACGTGTACTGCATTACTCTAGTTTACGTGTCTATTTTAATGGTGGGCCTATCATGCGCTGCAAGATAATTTAGTGCATCCCCAACCTGCACCAAAGTGGTCAATCGTACATTATTGATTAAATAATAATTCTTATAGTAAAGTGCCATGTGCAGCAGGGGTCAAGAGCTGAAAGCATAGAGAGGTCATTAAGCAGTAGTTTAGGCCACTTACAAAATGGATTGTGTATATTAGGTTTAAGCCTCATTTACTACTTGTTTATAGCATGAATTGTGCAGCCTCAGGGGCACGGAGGTGACTGTGAAATAAATGAGTGTAATATGTATGTGATTCTCTAATTCATGATTGGTGGATACTGGACTTTCTGCTACATATTGGTTCATGAATTTACACTGGTGTAGAGGCAGAGTAGTAGTTAATCTGAGAATTGCAAATTACGTCCAACGCCCCTGAGCTAGGCTTACACTATAGTTTTAAAAAATTAAACTTAAAAGGCCACTTACATCAAAAACTGAAATGTCCTTTATGTGTTTTTAATGTTGCTGGTATCTTACATGTGCTTTGTTTTTCTCTTCTATGTTTAGTTAAGAAAATATTTAACATATATTAAAGGGTCTCTTTAGGCACTGTGACCAGAATGTCATCCGCCTCCCCTCTGCAAAGGGCTTCCAATGGGCGGATTCAGCTCTCTGTTTGTGGGGTTTTACCCCTGCCCAGAATCAGAATCAGAATCTGATCAGAATGCATTAATCTGTGCTGTTGATGTAGCTTCTAGAAAGGGTGTGAGTAAACACTATCAGGGTTATTCAGAGAGCGGTAAAAAGCAGGAGATTGACTGGAGAATGGAAAATTCTAGGTCAAAATAGCCAAACCAGAAAAAATTCTCCCATATATCTCACTTTCCAAATAGGCTATTTTGACCTAGAATTTTCCATTCTCCAGTCATTCTCCTGCTTTTCACCACTCTCTGAATAACCCTGAATGATTGAGCACCATTGGTTTGCCTGGACCTTCGCTCAAGCATCTCAGCACCCACCGATCATATGGTACCTGCTGCTGGAGGAACGCCTGTTAGTTCTCGGTAAGTGCTGGGCGAGCTCAGGGTTGGATACATGGAGAGTTTATTCCACACTTTAAAGGCTAAAATAGAGCAGGGAGGGTCAGGAAGAATTAATGTTTAGTCACTCTGCCAACCCACCTGTTTCCTTTTGAATTCTACTGTATCCCTTTAATCTGCTTCCTGTTAAAAATCGATATTATCAGCGAATTATGCATTCGTCCAATGTTGAACCTTTACACTGTGTAGTACATTGCGTCTTGCTGCTACTCCAAGTAATACAGCATAAGGTAGAGGAAGAATGGCCATCTTGTGGATCCTTACTTTTTTGCCGAATGATCACCGGATGGTCAAAGGAATCGGTGGAAACACAACACCACCAATATTTAAAGAACAATGTAACTCGGCATTTCAGAATGGTGGGAGGACCATTTCTTTGGCACTCAGCTGCTGAGTGTCAAACAAAAAATGGTCTTTCCATTATTCTGGAGAGCCAGGTCCCTTTGCTCTTCTAAAGCCAAAATCTAACATTATGAATTACGTTAACATTGCAATCCTTACCACTGCATGACACATGATTTTATTTTATTGTAGTTACATGAAAGAATGTTTTATCTTGTTGCGAAGGAATAAACTCAAAGTGTAGTGATGGTGTTGGCGGTAGAGATGTTAGTGTAAGAGAATCCTTAAAATAATAATAATTAAATAAATTAATATATGCGCTTTATTTAGAGTAGTAAATCCAAAATCCGTATTATCATGTATTTTGTACAGGAATCCGGTGCTGACGCCCTGGAGCTAAATCTTTCTTGCCCCCACGGCATGGGAGAGAGGGGTATGGGCCTCGCCTGTGGACAGGTAAGACAATTTCCTTTTTTTCTGTTCCTTCGTAGAATAAATATGTTAACAGCCTCTGTTCCTACATATTAGGTTTAGAAAAAACATACTGAGACTAGGCTCCCCAGGCTAGAAATGTTTAAATATTTATCACTTAAAGTGGAAAATAACAAAAAAAAAAAAAAGAATTGAAAATTGCAAAAGTGTTTAGTTTTATAGAGCTCTAAAATTGGACTATGCCTAACGGAAAGTAATATTACAGCAAATAGTTTCAAAAGCACTGAGGCAGAATTAGCTGAATTTAAATGCTATGTTTTTATTCGATCTTAATGTTGATCCAAGGTCCCCGAAGCAAAATATTGTACCAAATGCTTAAGCCTATTGTGAATTTTTGCTAAATGATACAAAGCACAAATATTTAAAAATTCTGAGCACATCTGTTTCTATCTGAACATTGAGAAACTCATAAATATTGGTGAGCAGTTTTTATTATGAAGTACAGACCTTTTGTGCAAATTATAAAATTAACATAAGTGGCAAACATAAGTTAGAACTAATAATGGCGACCCTTAATCTCTTTATTGGCTGGAATGCTTACTTTTTTTTTTTTTTTTTTGCATGGAATGGAGATCCTATTCACCCACTCTTTGAACAGCCAGCTAAATAAAAGTTTCAATCTCCTATTTTTTATATATATATATTTAACACCAGAAGGCAGCACTCAACCTTTACTAAGCATGATGGGTGGGTGCTTCTCAAGACAAAAAAAATACCACAATCCAGAAGGCGAGCAATCCCAATTCATACATGCAAAGACTTTAACAGAAGCTGACAGATGTGAGAGTTGGAGTTTGTGACAGTGGCTCATTTTAAAGTGCGCAAAATAGGATTTGTGGGGGTTCCGAGAATGAGCAGCAGCACTACGGTGATTACCCACACAGGCCTCACAGGGTTTTAGGTCGTTGGTGCTATTACAGATGAGGTTATGTTGGCATTTCGGCTCCAGCTGCACTTTTTGGGTGAAAAGACTAATTTTAATATGGTTCAGTCTCCTCTGTAATGCACCACTGACCTGAAACCTTGTGAGATCTGAGCCGAGATCCACAGTAAGGCAGGCCACTTATGCTGTTGCCTGTTCCCAAGACCGTTACAAACGTTGCATCCTTTCCCAGTCTCGGGGCCTTCACAAACTGTTATGGATCCTGGTACCCCCAAGCTCAAGAACCTCCATCTGGGTGCCCCTTCCCACCGTGCAAGGAGCTGCTTGGACCCCCACAGAGTAGACTACACATAAACTGTGAGATCAAACCTTGCCTCTTGAACACCAACTGCAGAATGCCTTTATTCAGGGGTTTTCAGTTAGACATTCAAATGAAAAAAAATTGCCCCTGTGTTTCTCTACACCAGAGCCTCCACACACACACACACACCACACACACACACACACACACACACGTCTCCTAACAAAGGAAACTGATTAAGAGTTCTGGTTACAGCCAGATCTGAGGGAGGGGGTGGGACCAGGGAAAATGGTTACAGATTGCACATGGGGAAAAAACAGTGTCTCATTCAACATTTTACACTAAATACTGGGTAATGAAATGTATGGAAAAATAAATACAAATAAACATTGAGGTGGCCGCTTCATCACACAAATGTTTTCTCACTAATAGTGGCTAATTTTTAATGTTTTGGTTACATAAAATATAAACTCTCCGGGTGCATACTCTTATGAAATCTGATGTGGCTGCCCATATCTATAATCCATATAAAGTTCCACTTTACATTACTTTATGTATTCTGTGCCATACACCTGAACTGTCTCCCTAACATGGAAAATATAGATGTAAATACAATATATTCATGTAGTACAGGCAGCATTTTTACTTTCAGTTAATAAAAGTAATGAAGTAAGGCACAATACTGTGTTTATTTTGCCCACATTGCTTTTAAATTTCATTGGTATTTATTGTCTATAAAATGCATGAACTCACGAGTGAAGAGCAGAACAGCATTGTTACCGAAAATAAAAATATTTTGGTCCTGTCCCCCTTGTAATATTACTGTATATGCATGCATTGTAAGAAAAACTCCATCTAAAAATATTTACAAAAAAGTTTAGGATAAAAATAGGTGCAAGGAGGATTGTTATGATTCATTTCACCACAAGATTGTCCCCCTAGATATGCCATACTGTTCTCACAACATAACTACTGTATGCCCAAGGATACAGGAACTCTGTAATACCACATGTAGAACAGTTTTCTTGTACACCGCATCTTTACTGACTTGGCCTTTTGTTTTGATGATTAGAAGGGTAGTTACATTCCTGTCATTTTGCACTGGTTGAAAATAACACACACAACATTATATATATATATATATATATATATAATATATATATATAATTATATCACCAAGAAAGAGCACTACATATCATTGACCACCTTCTTCCATCATTTTCTGTAGCAAAAAAAGGCAGAGTTTTAAAATTGTTCAAAAAACCTGACTGAGGTAATAAATGATGGGGATTCAGTTCAAAGTGTTTTGTATTTAATGTCTTAGAAGCACCCGCTTAGTTTTGAGAGTGAGTGCAACCTTCTGCTGTTTTGTGTGTGTTGTGTATATATATATATATTTTTTTTTCTTCACATTTGGCATCCAAATGCCAAATCCCCGAGTTGCCGAACTGAATCGATCCAAACATAAATGGATCGATTTGGATTCATTTGGATTGCACACACTATACAATGAAAAATCCCTAGCCCTAGCCTTGTAAAACAGAAATTAGGGTACCCTAATCCTAACCCTAAATGTAAACCTATCATTAACATCTTGTATGGAGGAATAGAAGGTGACTAGAGGTGATGGGTATAGGGTTAGTATAGAAGGTGGTATAGAGGTGGTGGGATGGGATTCGTATAGAACAATGTTTCCTAAACCTGTCCGCTGGACCTGGTGACACGCCAGGTTTGCAGATATCTGAAGCACAGCACAGGTGATATGATTTGCTGCTCAGGATTTAGAGGAAAGTCTAGAAGGGGTATATGACAATGTGATTAGGGTCAGGGTAGTAAACCATAGGTTTATCAGCCGGTGGATGGAGGACTCCCCTTTTCCCTAAAGGATAACTAAACAGTTGAGTCCTAATTAGGATTGTTCTGCCCTTTAAAGGAGGTGTGTGTGGTTTCATCAGTGTGCAGTCTTGTGTGCAGAGGGGGAGGAAAGCCTAATCCTGAGCCCAGCAGAAAGGTAAAACGATTTTACTTTTATAGGGTGGCAAACGGCTTAGCTGTCCTCCTTGTTAGACAGGTCTGCTCAGTGTTTAGTTAGCCTCCTCATCCAGGAGTGGGTGTCTATTTTGTATTTGCAAAATTGTACCCTGCAATGGCTGCACAATAAAGCGCAGATATCTGAAACTGGGATATTCGCGTCCAGTGATTATGTCACAGAGGATAAGTATGCACGCCTCTGAATTTTTCCGACCCAATACATCATTGGATGGGTCTGATATTTTTGGATCTGTCTGAACCGAAACCTGAAATATTTGTTTTCCGAAATTTTGCAAACCAAGCCACAATTCTTGGCTGAGCACATGTTTACATGGCAACCAGTTATATTGACCTTTATGGCAGTGTTGGAATAATGTGGAAATTATAATCTACATGGAAAAAGATGCTTCATTTACAAACTATAATGATGCAAGGATATGATAGGAATAATGACGTATTCATATATGTTTTTTGTGAGAACATAATACACAACTCTATAGAATTCTACATTAATACATTTTTGGTGACATTTTTGTTCAGTCTTTGATAATGGAATATAATTTTTGTTTAGGTGTTACCCACATTAACCTATCACAGAAGAATTCACTTTTGAAAGGGATTCTTTTTTTTAGCGCTGAAACTTAAATTTTCTCTATGTCATTACACATGTCTTAACCCTTTCGCTGCTGAGGCGTTTCACACCCCTGTGCTGAGGTCATGTTTACCGATTTTGCTCATCATGTTTAAATGCGTTTTGAAGGCTTATTTTAGTATATGACTCAGACATATTATATATCGTTCTTTCCGTCAGACTCGGCAGATTCATAATATGTCATTAATATATGTATACGTCATGACCTGTCTGTATATTATAACAAAAAATGCAATAAAATATGAATTTTCAATAATTTACAACGTGTAAAGTGTTTTTTTTTTCACATTTTAACATGCGAGCAATTGCGGTTATATTTTGTATGGGGTGCACTTGTTAAAAAAATTAGAGATGGGGTCTCGTTACATTTTTTTTTGGGGAAAATTACGCGATTTTTAACAAACGCACCGCATACAAAAATCGTTAGTGCAGCATCATTGTTCACATTATAATTGAAATGGGAACAATATTGCTGCATTAACAAAAGAAAAAAAAAAAAAAACTTGTTTGTTTTTTTTTTTTTTTAGAATTTTTTTTTTAATTTTTTTTTATTTTTATTTTTATTTTTATTTTTTTTAAAAACTTTTTTCACAGTGGTGTTTGGTATTGTTGGAACGGCCATGCTCTGGCCGATCCAACAGTACCAAACATTAACCCCTAGCTGCCACGGATCGGGAGATAGGAGATTCATTGGAATCCCCTATCTCCACCGTTGGTGGCAGCTAGGGGTTAACTCCAGGACTGGCGTCATCGTGCTATGCACGATGACGCCAGTCCTCAGTGGGAGTTCCCGGAGGCTTGGCCTACATCCAAGATGTCGGCCAGCTCCGGGAAAGGATCACGAACCGGCGCTTTTCAGCGCAGATTCGTGATCCGGCTCCCCAGGGGTTAATGACAGCCACTGTTTGGAAGGGCAGGCTGTGCCCTTCCAAGCGGTGTCTGTTTTAACTCGCTACTCCCCGGCGATCGGGAGGGAGAGAGGTCCGAAGGACCTCCCCCCCTCCCTTTCAGGCGCCTCCTCCGCACATGCGGGGGCGCGCCTGCATTAGATGTCATCGCGTCGCCGCAATGACATCTAATGTCCCCGCCGGGCTCCCGGATTGACGGGCTGACATCCAAGATGTCAGCCCGCACCGGGGGGGCGCAGCAATCCGCCGGAATCCGGCGGATTGCTGCCTCCTGTGCTCGGATGCGCTGAGCGCGTCCGTAGCACAGGAGAACCACTTGGCTGGACGCGCTGAGCGCGTCCATAGCAGCCAAGTGGTTAATTGAATTGTGTACTTGCAAACATGTTTTATTTTTTGGTAAATATAATACATTTTCCACTGGGAGGCAACTGCAAATAGTCATATTTCCATAAGTATATTAATTCTCTTTCTCTGTTGTTATACCCTAATTGGTTTTATCAGCTAGGTTTTAAGCACTCGTACTGACAAACATACAATAGCTAGAGAATTTATTCTGCGGTATGATATTTAGAAGGCGAAGGAGTCTCACATCTGCTTAAAATATAAAATAAAAATACGTAAACAATGCACAATACAGATTGCACTTTTAGTTTCTAGGTATAAAAGAATTTGCATAAATTTGTTTCTTTTCCAGCAGAACAAGTATATTGAAAGCCATACCTTAAAAAAAATGGATTTCTTACACAGAAAATGAAGCTTCTGGTGGATATTAATTAACCATTTTGTATTCCTAGGTGGTTGGTTACTTTTATGTATTTTAACCGTTTAGCTGCATGAGGATGAGCTTCGCGAATTGCCGCAATCGCTCCCAGCACGTGGCCGTCATGCTGAGCGCGTCCTTTCTCTGCAGCCCTGAACGGCAGACTGTGGTGTTCTCCTGGTGCGGGCTGACATCTTGGATGTCAGCCCTGCCTCCTGGACCTCCCGTCTCCCACTGACGTCAAGTGCAGCACTATTGTTCACTTTTCAATAATAACATGGACACTGATGCTGCACTAAATCATCGTCTCATTTCCCATGATGCCAGCAAGTTTGAAGGTGATGACACAAAACATTATTAAGCATTGGTTCATCGAAACCTACACTGCCGCACTGCTGCGGGAGTCGCAGGGAGCCCTTTGGAACCATACATCTCTGATTTTTACACCACAAGGTCAAATGAAGAGTTATTGGAGAGAACAGAGTCTTGTATTGATTACTTACGCGCTGTGTAAAGTCTTCTCCAACACATTATCCCAAAGTTTAGAAACATAGAAACATAGAAAAATGTCGGCAGATAAGAACCTTTCGGCCCATCTAGTCTGTCCAATTACATGGATAATTTACTTGGATTTATCTTTTGTTTAGGATAGCCTTATGCCTATCCCATGCTTGCTTAAATTCAATTACTGTTTTGGCCTCTACCACTTCTACTGGAAGACTGTTCCATGTATTCACCACCCTCTCAGTAAAATAATGCTTCCTGATGTTACTTTTAAACCTTTGCCCCTCTAATCTAAGACTATGTCCTCTTGTTTTGCTACTTTGTTTCCTTTTAAATATACTCCCTTCTGCTACCTTGTGGATTCCCTTTACGTATTTAAATGTTTCTATCATATCTCCTCTGTCTCGTCTTTTTTCCAAGCTGTACATGTTAAGATCATTAAGCCTTTCCTGGTAACTTTTCTCCTTCAAGCCGTACACCATTTTAGTAGCCCTTCTCTGAACTCTCTCTAAGATGTCTATATCCTTCTGGAGATACGGTCTCCAGTACTGCACACAGTACTACAAGTGAGGTCTCACCAGTGCTCTGTACAGTGGCATGAGCACTTCCCTTTTCCTACTGCTAATACCTCTCCCTACACAACCAAGCATTCTGCTAGCATTTCCTGCTGCTCTATTACATTGACTACTTACCTTTAGATCCTCAATGGGGTTACAGTCTGGACTGTGCGGTGACCAATCCATGTGTGGAAATGATGTCTCATGCTCCCTGAACTACTCTTGCACAATTTTATCCCGATGAATCCTGGCATTGCCATCTTGGAAGATGCCCACTGTGCCATCAGGGAAGAAAAAAAACATTGATGGAAAAACCTGCTCATTCAGTATATTCAGGGAGTCACATGACCTCGTTTTCGGTAGCTGAAACATATCACTGCAATAATTATCCAATGGAAGGCTTGCACCTATTTACTTAAAGCCAGGTAGTGACTTGTTTCGGCCAACCAGTGCATGTATAGTATATTTATTTGATTCTAAGAAGCCCATCTTGTAGACATCTCTGAGAATGTGGTGCGTCCTAGACTCAGTGGTGTCTTAGAAGCTCTACAGGTAGATATAACAATATTTTAGTATTATGTTTTTATATTTTGGTGTTACTGAATTCAAAGTGTATCTTATAATCAATGAAGTATGGCATACAATTGAAACAATACACAACAGGCACACAATAATTCCCAAATAAATATCCTTCGTCAGTGTTGGTTTTGTTCTTTTTTTAAACCATATTTTTTTAAACAAATTTCTGCACATACTATTCCTTACTTAAGGATTTATGGAACAGAGGGAAAAGGCTACACAAACCTTGAAATAGAAGGAGGGTTTTATCTATGCACCTCTTTTTATTTCCATACATATTTGAAGCATGTAAATTAAAATAAGCACAAATTATTATTCTACTAGAAAAAAAATTGTTCTGGTTCTTTAAATTAAATAATATTTTGGCCTTTTGCTTAAAAGATTAGAGTGATAAATGACAGGAAAATACGCATAGAGCGAGCAAATTATTTGTGTTCTTCTGCAAAGAGAAAGCCATATATTTTGCGATAATGGTGTCAGTTCAGTATTCAGCTTTTTATTTTGATTTAAAATTTTAGCAACTCACATAGACACAAACATAAACTCCTTCACTCTTTTAATTTATTTATAATAAAAAATATGCATTATTCCCTGTAACAAGATGCAAAGCCAAATTGCAATTCCATCTCATATTCTGAGTAAAGCTTCCCGATGTCATTTACATGTCATGCTAAGCAGTGAACCTCTACTGGGACGCAAGCCATGTAAAATACATCTACATACAAATACTACAGTACATATTGCTTTTAATGCCAAAAATGGCTTTTTATGCTACATGCTGCTTAATCAGCTGTAATATATGGCTTACTGTAGATTTATAAACCGCCACAAAAATTTGGTTCATCTATTCTTGTGTTTTTAGTTCTGATAAACCAAATTTTGTTAATGACGTTATTCATTTATCCGGAAAACTTGGTTACTACAGCTCGAATCACAGAATGAATTGTATTAGGCTCAGACAGTGCTAGCCACAAGCAGGCAAGTACTTGGCAGCATGAAGGAGCAATTAGTGTTGGCTAAGGGCCACTGTACGTTGAGACTTACCGTACTATTGAGGAGGTGATGATGAGGTTAATTTTTCTTATGCATGCATGCTTTTCTGGACTTTTAAAGTATGCTGTGTGTTTGCACACAGGTTGAAGACATTTAGGGCCCTATTCCCATGTTGACGCCAAGCACAATGTTTGAGCTGTACAACGCTGCACTTATGTTTATTCACAGCACATGCCTTGCGGCTGTTTACTGTACATTAATGTCTCCCATACTTTGTATGAGAAATGTTATTGTGCCTCTAGTAGATGAAGGTTTTTTTTTCAACCAGCTTGTTCTCCATCTGTGCCTTGTGTAATTCTGAAAAGAGTTATGTCTTTCAAAGGCTGGTGTTACATGATTGTCCTTCATCTTCCACCACTAAATCCCATAATTGGGTCCTTTGGTCTAGAGAACATTGTGTTCTGCTGCTTTCTCGCTCCTCGGACAAATGAACACTATGAACAAATAGGTCTCCAATGTTCTTCCACGTATCCTTCCACCATCCCGGACGGATCTCACTCGCTTTAGCTCTTGCTTGTCTCCATGGAGTCCTATAAACTCCTGGGGCGATATGTTATTACTTAAGACCCGCAAAGGGTTAGGACAGGAGCTGCTGACAAAGCAGATCGATCACAAAATGTCTGTTAACTGAAAGACGCTAATGGAAAACAGCTGACGCTTGGTTTTCCATTAGCATCTGACTTTTAACACCAACCATGGAATAGGGCCCATAGCTTTTCTTTAATTTATTTGCTTTTGTTTTGGCTGCACAAGTCTAATTTAATTTCCAAGTTTCATTTGCAATTCCATTTTGGCTGCTAAGTACATCAACTTGAACTCGGTGCTGCCGCAGTCAGTTTGCCGTGTCCTTCAGGTTTCTCAAGCAATAATATTGATAAAGGTCTCAATTTTGGATTCTTCAGGACTACAGAATTCAGGGGAAAACAATGGTTCACATGAAGGAGATCATGGCAGGAGAGCCTCGATAGACGTCCTGCTGCAGCTCCCAGCTTGGACATCCTGGAGTCTTCCTTTGCTGACTTCTGGTTTTGAGTAGTCCAGATTTTAAAATTCCAGATAAGGAGTGACCGACCTGTAGTTTATTTGCAAGAACTCAGCGCTCTATCATCACTACATCATAACAATTTTGAATCTTGTTGATTCTAGTTCAATAATATATAAAATATTAAAAAATATCCCATTCTAAGAGTTACGCCTTATTAATATAATGACATTCCTGGGAATGGAGCTTTCTAAAAATATCAGCAAATCTGAATGGACATGAAAACACTGAGGGCTCTATCACCTGGTCTTCGCTAAAATGGGGATGCTAACAGGAAAAAACGGCGCTTGCAAATTTCCCCTTAGCATCCCTGTTTAACCTCCCTGGCGGTCTATTTCTACAGAAAATTCTGTGCTGAAAACGGTCTATTCTTTTTTATTACCCCCCCACTAGCGGCCTCCCAAGTGTGGCTCTGGGTTAAATTCCTATGCTGGAAGCGGTAACCCCGAGCAACACTCGGGATGCCGCTGGATACATTAGCTCTCCCTGATCTCCCTCGATGTCCCCAGCTGCCTCCTCCGGCGACCGCGACCTCATTACTTCATGGTTTCCTCCTCGCGAGAAGGAATCCAGGAAGTAAAACGCTGCGATCACCGAAGGAGACTGCAGAGATCATCGAGGGAGCGCATGGAGAGGTGATGTATACAGCCTGAGTGTGTCTCGGGATTACCGCTCTCAGCGGGGAAATTTAACCAAGAGGCACACTCGGGAACACCGCCAGGGAGGTTAAAGACCAGGTTATGAGGCAGGCACTAATTTCATCAGCCTGCCCAGTAATGAGCACTACCCTCCAGGATACTCGCGGCAGTGCTAACACGCTGCTGTGAGTATCATCTCCTGGAGTCCATAGGACTCATTGAGGGGTGGTGCTTCCGGGCCATGCAAACTGCACAATCTCGCAGTCACGAGATCATGCAGATCCACAGAATGATTTGTGGAGCGAGACTGGGGACTATTTGTCCCCAGTCTCACTCTGCTCTCCGTGGGCAGAAGAGGCGGTTCGGGCTGCTGTTCGTGCTGCGGGATGAGAGGTGAGTAACTGATTTATTGGGGGGGGCTCTATCTTGTGCTACATGATTCTGGAGAAGTGGAATCAGCACCAGCTTAAAGCTGTAGCTAACCTTTCCGTTAGCCACACCGGTACAAAATTAGCATCTTTGTGATCCTAACGTTAATTACTCTTTGTGCTCCCCCTGTTAAGTATAGGGAGCGCAAAAGTACAGTAAGCTTGAGCTTCAAAGTGCCATTACCAATGTCTTAATGGATTTTTTAACCCGTTGGCATTTGGGATGTGATCTGGCAGACCTGCGGAAACCTCTCTTAACCTATTACTAACGCTCACATATGTGAGTGCTAGCGTTAAGGAGGTGATGGAGCCCTAACAGTTTAACAATCTGGAAACCGCAAAAGCGTTCATTGTGATTCAACACAATAAAAAAAAACAATAATTCATACTTGCCTTGCATGAGCCATTAATCAAGGTGTATGCAATAATGTTTCCTAATGTGTCTTTAAAAAAATATATATTACATACCGTTAAGCAGGAATAGATGTGCTAACGGCTTACTGGGAAAATAAAACCTAGGAGAAAGAAATGTTAACGCACTATGAGGAATATTTTCTGTCGCATTAAGCAGCAGAACCAGGCAGTCATGTCTAACCAAGTGTTTTAGTAAGATAACAAGGATGGTGTCATATTCAGTAGAAAATTCCGGTACTCAAGACAGTTAGCAGTTGAAATAATTCATTTTAAAATTTGTCATTGCATACAAAGCAGCTGACTAAGATGTGACTACCATGCAAAGGTTCAGTGAATGTTAAATGCTCTAACATCCAATAATCGTTTAGAAATACAAAAGATTGTCTCCCACAATATGTTTCTCCTTTGACTTTATAATCCTGTTGTTAGTATTAACTTGTTAATAGTCCGTAATGGACACAGGGAAAAAGAAATCTAAAGAATTAAACATTACAATGTATTTGTCTTGCATCTTTCAACAAGTAAATTACGTCCATATGATTTAGCATCTGTGGCTAAATGACTAAAAGGCACGCATTCTACTACTAGTGGCGCAATAGTTTGATGAAATTCCGAAATCTATACAACAGCAATATTGAAGTGCGATTTTGTGATCACTTTGTGATCAATTCATACAAGCCATATATATACAGCAGCGTATTAACAATAAAGTGCTCTGGTTACAATTTAATGCAAAGATGAAACATTGTAGCAATATCAAATGAATAAAGTGCACTGGAGACAATGTTAAATAAATAAAGTGTGTACAGTGTGTGACAGATCTCTGTACCCCGACAGGGTCACGTCTGCCCATGCTGCTTCCTTGCAGAACCGCCCCCCGTGTTCTACAAAGGCAGACTCCTGTGCCTTCCTCCCTCCAGTCCTCAGACGAAGCTCAAGGACCGGCTCACATAGGGAGCCCCCTAGCATCCCCCCCAGAAATAAGTCAAGGCTGTAGATCTGAGGTCTTTCAGGGTTAGAATAGAACTGGTTTAATCAGGGACACACCTATATACATTTATACAGTCACACATAGGTCATTTATATACACAACCCCCCCTAGAAACTGCTGGGGGGCCCCAAACAGAACAAAACAGATAATTGGAGACCCATATACTTTTTGGAAGGCGAAACATAATTAGATTAGGCAGGCAGTTTAAATTAAACATTACTTAACATTTCTAATGAGGTAGGACAATGGGAACCGGGATAACAGATTACAGTCTGCAGATTTACAACCTTTTCAAATAGAAACAGAATAGCATTCTTGAGACAGGGTAGACTGAGATGTTAATCCTTTCAACAGATAACAGATAGACAAGGGCCAGACAACAGCATTCTTGCATAATCACCGATTATACCAACATTCTGCACACGAGGGCAATGGGCTAATATTGATTATGAGTCCTGCACCCCACAAATATGCCTCCATGCCCATGCACCCCAAATTCAAAAAGACTCGCGTCACACAGTGCATTAATGGTATGTTCAAAATGGGAAAACAACCACACGAGAGATCTTAAGATCTCTCATGTGTTTATTCTTCCATTTTGAACATACCATTTGACTCTCACTATTTACGACATCTAACCCAGCACCCATGCGCCCCTTAATGTCTTAATGTTCAATTCTAGGATACTGATTAGTATAGCGTCTAGACCTGAAGAAGAGGGTTATAAAGGTAGTCCAATAAAAAAAGGTTTCACTGCATACTGCTATAACTGTGATTTTGGCATCTGTATTGACACGGCCTATTTAATATCTCATATATATATATATATATATATATATATATATACTCTGCCTAATATTGACGTTTTGAATTCTGTTTGCTCTCAACTGCCAGGATAATAAACATCCGCTTTCCTGTTAGCAATGTGTTCTCAGTACCTCTGCTTCAGTTGATATTGTAGAGAATCTCTGAACTCTACTGTTCTGTGGATCATTACTGGTATGCATCAGTCTTCGAAGGAACCACCGTTTTATTTTACCGGCAGGCAGATATTCATGAAACATTCTCTCAAATACGTTCCACATCATATGCCTATGGAAAATTTATAGTAAGCCATATCTATACCTTTATAAGCAATTATTTTCATTTAATACTCTTTCTGAAGGCCAAATGACTTGAGGAGCACGCTTTTTACTTTAAATGTTCAATTATTTTTCTTCCCTTCTGCCTCTGATTGCATTTCTCAGTATCCACTTTCTCGTGGATGCAGGGCTTCTTGCAGCTGTAAATTGCATAACATACTAATATCTTAAATTGTCATATGTATTTGAAATTGTCTTGGTGTGTGATTTGATATAAAAGCCATTTATACTCAGACCTTGCTGACCCTTTAATCATGTCTCTAAGGTTTCTGCAATGCTATTCTACAGAAAAAGCGTCTTCACAAAAGTATTTCACACCAATGTGTTATATAAATATAACCTGAAGGAAACAAGACTTTACAAACTGCAGCAAGAGAACATAACAGTAAAAAATAATATAAACTTTCTGCAATGATGGTAGTAAAGGTCCTTAGAATGTATTTATTTCTTTATAGTCTAAACCCAAACCACTTAGGCCGGGTGCACACTAGGCATTTTTTTTCTGCGTACTAGCGCGCGTTAAAACGCACTTACCGGCGTCCACCGCAGCGATGCGATGCTGTGGACGTGGCCGGTCACATGCTTGTGTGCGCGCACTTAGTGCATGTAGCATGCGTGAGTCTAGAGATCCTCACCGTCGATGCGCTAGGATGCGCGTCGACGGGGCTGCAAAGCGCGATCCTCCACACGAAGATCGTGCTTTGCAGTGCTGAGGGGGGGGCGAGTGGACGCCAGAAGTGCGTTTTAACCAGCGCTAGTGCGCAGAAAAAAATGCCTAGTGTGCCCAGGCCTAAGTGTTTAATCAATTTGCTAGAAGAAGGTATGCCAGGCAATAAGTCTCATTTTTAAAACATATACAGGGTTATTCAAAGAGCATCGATATTCCACTGGAATTTCGGTGCTCTTTCGTACCCTGCACTTCGGGGAATCAAATTCCAAGACCCTGCGGTGAATTCAGCATTCACCACAGGGTCCCCGAAGTGCAGGGAAAAGCCGCCAACCTCATCTGAAAAACGCAGCAAAACCACTGATTCGAACGCAAAAAACGCCGATAAAAAAAATCTGAGTGATCTGAAAAAAAAGCCAAATGCACCCAAGGATCCGCCATAAAATCGCTTACCGCATCCGAAAAAAGCCGACGATCTGCCGAATAGAACGCTGATCAGCTGCCAAAAAAAGCCAACAAGCTGACAAACGGGGTAAAGAAAAAAAAAAAAGCACCGCAACTTAATTAATAGCGGTTTTCAAAAAGCTACTGCACGAAAATGCCTGAAAATTACATACTGTATAAGGTCCTATGAATAATAAAAAAAAACTATTTAAAAAAAAAAAAGAATTAAAAAAAAAATTTGCTGACAAATTCCCAAAAAAGGTTTAAAAAAATCCTAAAAAATAAAGAGACTTTGTGCTGCAGATAACAAGAATAAATGGTTTAATAAACATCGGCTTAAAACGGGAATATTTCTAACATTGAATCCTATGGGATTCGCCTGATTAAACCTACCGAATGAAACCACCGAAAATTAGGACATTTCACTGCTGTTCAGTGTTCTCTGAATAGATTAACCATTACTTCTCTACGGGGAGTTCACTGCTGCTGAAGATCATCGTATTTTTCTGGCAATTCACTAATATTTGGCAAATTGCCAGCTTTTGAATAGCCGAAAGTGCTTATACACACTGAGCAGGCTGCACGAGTTGTTCCGATTGGCTCCAGCCTCTGCCAGTCAACACCCCCCGCCAGACGAGGAGTATTGCGGGCAGGGCAGCCATCAGAAATGATGGGGCCCCTTACTAAACCTCACGATGGGGCCCCCCCCCCGGCACTCCATCAACCTCTAACAGCTTTTCTCCCCTTCAAAAAAAAAAAAGGACATAAAATAGCACCACAGCAATAAAACTCCCAGTAATGTGTAGTGTGTATGAGCGTATCACAGAATTCACAGCAATAAAACTCCATAGTAATGTGCGGTGTGTATGAACGTATCACAGAATCCACAGCAATAAATCTCACAGTAATGGGATGTATATGATGGCCTTTGGGTCTGGGCCTGGTCCCTGGGTCTGGTTTGGGCCTTGGGGTCTATGCTCTGGGCCTTGTGGTCTGGGCTGGGCCTTCGGGTCTGGCCCCTGGGGTCTGGCCTGGGGTCTGGTCCTTGGGGTCTTGGCCCTGGGGTCTGGGCCTTGGGTCTGGGGACTGGGCCCTAGGGAATGGGCCTTGGGGTCTGGTCCCTGGGTCCTGAGTCTGGGCCCTGAGTCTGGCCTGGGGTCTGGGCCCTGGGCCCTGGGGTCTGGGCCTTGGGGTCTGGGCCTTGGGGTCTGGGCCCTGGGGACTGGGCCTTGGGGACTGGGCCTTGGGGTCTGGGACCTAGGGACTGGACCTTGGGGTCTGGGCCCTGGGTCTGGGGGACTGTGCCTTGGGGACTGGGCCTTGGGGTCTGGGCCTTGGGGTCTGGGCCCTAGGGTCTGGGTCTGGGCCCTAGGGTCTGGGCCTTGGGTTTGGTCCCTGGGTCTGGGCCATAGGGTCTGGGCCTTGGGGTCTGGGCCCTAGGGTCTGGGCCTTGGGGACTGGGCCCTAGGGTCTGGGCCTTGGGGACTGGCCCTAGGGTCTGGGCCTTGGGGACTGGGCCCTAGGGTCTGGGCCTTGGGGACTGGGCCTTGGGCCCTAGGGTCTGCGCCTTGGGGACTGGGGTCTGGGCCTTGGGGACTGGGGTCTCGGCCTTGGGGACTGGGCCCTGGGCCTTGGGGATTGGGCCTTGGGGACTGGGCCCTGGGGTCTGGGCCTTGGGGACTGGGCCCTGGGGTCTGGGCCTTGGGGTCTGGGCCTTGGGGTCTGGGCTCTAGGGTCTGGGCCTTGGGGACTGGGCCTTGGCCCTAGGGTCTGCGCCTTGGCACTGAGGTCTGGGCCTTGGGGACTGGGCCCTGGGGTCTGGGGACTGGGGTCTGGGCCTTGGGGACTGGCCTTGGGCCCTAGGGTCTGCGCCTTGGCACTGAGGTCTGGGCCTTGGGGACTGGGCCCTGGGTCTGGGGACTGGGGTCTGGGCCCTGGGGACTGGGCCTTGGGGTCTGGGCCCTGGGGATGGGCCTGGCCCGGTGTGGTCCCTGGGGATGGGCCTGGGCCCAGTGTGGTCCCTGGGAATGGGCCTGGGCCCGGTGTGGTCCCTGGGGATGGGCCTGGGCCTGGGCCCCGTCTGGTCCCTGGAGATGGGCCTGGACCTGGGCCCCGTCTGGTCCCTGGGGATGGGCCTGGGCCCGGTCTGGTCCCTGGGCCCTGTCTGGTCCATGGGGATGGGCCTGGGCCTGGTCTGGTCCCTGGGGATGGGCCTGCGTCCGGTCTGGTCCCTGGGGATGGGCTGGGCCCCGTCTGGTCCCTCGGGATGGGCCTGGGCCTGGCCCGGTCTGGTCCCTGGGGATGGGCCTGGGCCTGGACCCGGTCCCTGGGGATGGGCCTGGGCCCGGTCCCCAGGATGGACCGGTCCCCGGGATGGGCCTGGGCCCGGTCCCCGGGATGGGCCTGGGCCCTGTCTGGTCCCCGGTCCCTGTCTGGTCCCCGGGCCGGGTATGGGCCTGGACCAGGGGATGGGCCTGGTCCCCCGGGCATGGGCCTGGTCCCTGGGATGGGCATGGGCCTGGGCCGGACTGGTCCCCAGGATGGGCCTGGGCCCCGTCTGGTCCCTGGGGATGGGCCTGGGCCCTGTCTGGTCCCCGGTCCCTGTCTGGTCCCCGGGCCGGGTATGGGCCTGGACCAGGGGATGGGCCTGGTCCCCCGGGCATGGGCCTGGTCCCTGGGATGGGCATGGGCCTGGGCCCGGACTGGTCCCCAGGATGGGCCTGGGCCCCGTCTGGTCCCTGGGGATGGGCCTGGGCCCTGTCTGGTCCCCGGTCCCTGTCTGGTCCCCGGGCCGGGTATGGGCCTGGACCAGGGGATGGGCCTGGTCCCCCGGGCATGGGCCTGGTCCCTGGGATGGGCATGGGCCTGGGCCCGGACTGGTCCCCAGGATGGGCCTGGGCCCCGTCTGGTCCCTGGGGATGGGCCTGGGCCCAGACTGGTCCCCGGGATGGGCCTGGGCCCGGTCTGGTCCCCAGGCCCTGTCTGGACCCCGGGGATGGGCCTGGGCTGGTCCCCGGCCCTGGTGCCTGGGGATGGGCCTGGGCCCGGTCCCCGGGATGGGCCTGGGTGCCTGGGGATGGGCCCGGTCTTGACCCCGTCCTACTTACCCGCTACAGTCTTCTGTCCTGGACTGGTTCTTCTCCTTTCTTCTCCGCTTCTTTCTTCTTTCTTCTTGCTTCTTCGCTTCTTCTTGCTTCTTCGCTTCTTCTTGCTTCTTCGCTTCTTCTTGCTTCTTTCTTCTTGCTTCTTCGCTTCTTCTTGCTTCTTTCTTCTTGCTTCTTCACCACGCGGTGTCAGAGTTCTTTTGGCGCCGCGTGTCACGTGTGCGCCGTCACACACGTGACTGGGGGCGGTGCCAAAGCAGCGTGCCTTGGAAGTAGACGCACGCTGCTTGGCCCGCCCGCGGCCCGGCCAAAGAAATTAAGGCAGCGGGCAGCGGCCGCCCGCCATCATAGCAGTCACAGCAGTAAGGGGCCCGCCGGGGGCCCCGGCGGCCCCAGCGGGGGCCCCGGCGGCCCGGCGGGGACCCCGGCGGCCTGGGCCCCCCCGGGCACCGGGCCCCTTACTGCTGTATGGGGCGTAATGCCCTGATGGCGGCCCTGATTGCGGGTGCCGGACGCATTGTGGCAGCATTTTTTGCCACCACCTGGAAAGTGCTGGCCTAGGCTTTGCCTATCCACAACATGCTTAAAAGTGAGATAAATCTCAATGTATCCTTCCTGGTAAAATACTTTGTAAAAATATATATATTTTTTGCACTGGGTGTCACCCTAGGGGTGGTGTCACCTGGGTGGGAGCCACTGTTACAAATCATGACGATGTTCACATTCACCCCTCAAAAAATAAAAATAAAATCTGTACATACACTCGTATGCAGCCAGCATGCTGATACAATCCCATCATAATAATTCCATTTTAGAATGATAAAGGATCCCTATTTATTCCACTTTCCACACTATAATGATCTAGTGGTTTATAGACCAGTCTTGATCACATCTAGGGAATGTTTTCCATATTTCAAAGAAAATTGCGGAACTAATTGAGAGAATTGGCTAATTTTATTTAAGCTAACACTTTTTTCATTATCATTATGTTCCATAATACATATAATTTCTCTGGCATGATGACAATGAGGAAATACACTGCAGAGGCCATCATACTTAATTTGCACCTTACACTCTGACGGATCTCTTGTCGGTTCCTTTGCACCTGGTTTTGTTATTATCATTTAGTCGTTCTGTAAATGCACTCTACTTTTATCTTGCTATGATGCATCATACGCTCCCCATTCCTCAGTATACCATCGAGAATAATTGAAAGTTAAGCAAGAGCAAACCAAAGATGGGATTAAACAAACGCAATGCACCTGTCTCGTAGTCTCGTTTGTATTCTATTTCTGTTTTTCTGAAGTTCACACGAGGACAAGAAATGTAAGCTACGAGTTTTTACATAGCGTGTCGGTCGATACTATATTGTATCAAATATTGTTTTTTATTATTTTTCATCGTTGACTTAACCTCCCTGACGGTTTTCCCGAGTGTGGCTCTGGGTTAACGTTTTGTACCGAAAGCGGTATCCCCGAGCCACCCTCGGGCTGATTCTTACATGTCCTGCGCTCCCTCGCTGATCCCCGCAGTCTCCTCCAGCCGCTCGCAAAGTCACACTGCCTGGATCTCTTCTCGCGAGGAGTGAACCAGGAAGTGTGACATCGCGATTGGCTGCACCGTGACTGCGGGGACAGCGAGGGAGGGCAGAACATGTAAGTATCAGCCCGAGTGTGGCACAGGGATATCGCTTTCAGCATTGAAAGTTAACCCCCGAGCCACACATATACCTCTAGGGGGCCAAAATAAATAGGACCGATTCTGACATATAAAATATGTCAGAAATCGGACCACCAGGGAGGTTAAATACACGTCCCATAAGATAATGCAAATGAGTGGACCCCATTATTTGATTAACCCCTCAATATTAAATGTATCTATATTTAGCCAGTCTTTTTATTAACATTGTCACTTAATCATATTTAACCATAAAATGATTTAGTGTGTATTAAGAAGCTTTATTTGTTAAAGTCGTTGAATTAACAATAAAACAAATATATACAGTATATACATGCACTGGAATAATGTTGTAACAATAAAAATCCTGCTTCTTTATTATAGGTATATAAAGATGATTTTATTTTACTATTATGTAATAATTAGCCTTTTTCCATCTTCATGTCCTCTTATAGGTCTTCTCTCCCCCTTTTTAGTATACGAATACCATCTCTCCCGCCTCAAGCTCATAGCAACAGCATTATCCTCATGCCTTGCACACTAACCCCATATCACCTACATTTACCACATGACAATCACCCTAAACTCTTATCACCCTTATTAGTTATATACCACAGTTTAACCCTTTGTCATCCTGCCAAATCACCAAATCGTAACTATATCTCACCCACAACCTTATGTCAACCACATTAATCCCATGTCACCACACGCTCCCCTGGGAGCTCTGAACATGGCTGGAAGCATCCTGAAAATGTCGATGTAGTTACATCTCGGCAAGAGACCGTGGCCTAAATTACAAACTTAGAGCTATCATAAGCGTTAACATCAGGAAGTGACTTTAACACATACTCCCCCATATTACATTCCTAATGCTAAACCCGTGAATAATCCATTAGCGCATCGGTGATTGAGCTAGCTTGCACGAGCTTACTATACTTTGTGCACCCCATACTTAACATGGGGAGTGCAATCATTAACCACTTCGCTGCGGAGGACGCGCTCAGCGCGTCCTGCCGCAGGAAGGGTCGGCTGCGGAGGACTGAGCTGAGCGCGTCCTCCCGAAGCAGCCTGCGATCGGCCGGATTCCGGCCGATCGCTGTGCCCCCCGGTGCGGGATGACATCTTGGATGTCAGCCCGTCAATCCGGGACCACCGCGGGCACAATAGATGTCATCGCGGTGGCGCGATGACATCTATTTCAGTGCCCCCCCGCGTGTGCGGAGAAGGTGCCTGAAAGGGAGGGGGGAGGTCCTTCAGACCTCTCTCCCTCCCGATCGCGGGGGTCCTGAGCTTAATGCCAGGCACCGTTTGGAAGGGCACAGCCTGCCCTTCCAAATGGTATCTGGCATTAACCCCTGGGGAGCCGGATCACGAATCGGCGCTGAAAAGCGCCGGTTCGTGATCCTTTTACCGGAGCTAGCCGACCTCTTGGATGTCGGCCAAGCCTCCGGAAACTCCCCCTGAGGACTGGCGTCATCATGCATAGCACGATGACGCCAGTCCTGGAGTTAACCCCTAGCTGCCACCAATGGTGGAGATAGGGGGTTCCAATGAATTTTTTTAACAAGCGCACCCCATACAAAATATAACCGCAATTGCTTGCATCTTAAAATGTGAAAAAAAAACACTTTACACGTTGTAAATTATTGAAAATTCATATTTTATTGCATTTTTTGTTATAATATACAGACAGGTCATCACGTATACATATAATAATGACATATTATGAATCTGCAGAGTCTGACGGAAAGAACGATATATAATATGTCTGGGTCATATACTAAAGTAAGCCTTCAAAACACGTTTAAACATGATGAGCAAAACCGGTAAAAATGACCTCAGCACAGAGGCGGGAAAAGCCTCAGCAGCGAAAGGGTTAAGCAGCGTTTCGATAAATAAGGTATCACAAAGTCCTAGCACTAATTACCGCACCGATGGGATAAACAAAATTTTAGCTACTCCTCAAGATCGGTGCTACCGATTACACTTTTGCTGAATAATGTAGCACCCCCTAAACCCGCCCTTAATAAATTCGTTGCTCATCTCTCATCCCGCAGCGGGAATGGTGGCCCGATCCGCCACTTCTCCTGGCCACGAGCAGAGTGAGACTGGGGACAAATATTTCTGAGTCTCCCTCTGTGGCTCTGTGTGATCTCACGTGAGCGAGATTGCACAGGGCTCGCAGTCCAGCAGCACAACCCTTCATGGAGTCTTATTGACGCCAGGAGGTGAGGCTCAAGACCCCGTGGAAGGGGTACCACGAGTATCATTGAGGGTACACTGCGTTACGGTGCAAGGTGCATTGGTAGTGCCTGCCCCACAATCTAACGCTGAAATGGGGACACTTTGAGGCAACCTGCAGGTGCAGGTTTTCCCCATTAGCAGACCTATTTTAGCGTTACGATTGTAATCCAGCCCAGGGTGTTCTATGATATCCTGATTCTTTACTTCACCCAAAGTATCATCAGACGGAAAGCCTAGCAACACTTGAGGATGCTGGTTATTCTCAATCAGCCGCTACTAAAAACACCGGAAGAAGTAAAATGTGAAATAAGTCAAATTGGCTATCTTCCTTTTTAAATATTGATGGACCTTTAGGTGGGTGGAGTAAATTGTAAAGGAATTGTGTCTAGGGCCTCATTGTCTGAAAATCAGAGTCTCCCATGGATTTAGAGCAGGGCTGTTAAACTCCAATCCCCATATGGTTCTGAAGTACAACTCCCAAGGTTCCATGGCCATCTATTATATTCAAAGTGTTCTGGGAGACAGGAGAGGTTACCCTACCTTGCTTTCACCCCCCCCCTGTTTTTTTACTATAGGGTTTTAGAAACATGTGGAAATCTTGCAGTTTTGAATGTCAATAGGGGTTATTCATAGAGCCCCGAATTGGCCCCCGAATTGCACTGAACAGTGAATTTCCCTGCCATTCAGCTATTCAAAAAAGCTGTCGATTCACAAAATTTCAAAATGACCTGATTTATGGTGATTTCATTCGACAGGTTTAAGCAGGTGAATCCCATAGGTTTTAATATAAAAAAAATCCCTGTTTTTATTAAATATTTATGCAACTGTTTATATTTTAGAATTTTTTTTTGCAATTTTTGGGGATTTTTTTCTGTGACATTTTTGATTCCGATTTTTTTTATTTTTTTTAATGGCGTTGCTTTTATTCTGTAACAGAGCTTTTTATTGTTATTCATAGGACCTTATATATTATTTCCATGCATCTTCATGCGCTATTTTTTTTAAAACACCTTTTTTATTTATTTATATTTTTTACCTGTTCGGCAGCTGGTCAGCTTTTTTCAGATGTGTTCGGCGGGTTACCGAATACGTTCTGTGGTTTATCGGATGCGTTAGGTGGTTTTACGGTGGAATATCAAATCGAATTGGCAGTTTGAAGATGCATTCGGCAGTTTATTGGATGCAGTCGGCGGGTCATTTCAGCGCACTTCGGTGACCCTGCGGTGAATGCTGAATTCACCGCAGGGTTGGCGAATTGAACTCTCCGAAGTACACCGAACGAGAGAGCACCGAAATGATAGTGACATTTCGGTGCTCTATGAATAATCCCTAATGTCTCTCACATTGATACAAACTTTTAGATCATGTAGCATACAGTACATGCATATTACAAGCAAGTTTCAAATATCATAGTGATGTCTACTGTGTTACCAGGAAAGTATATGCACACATATTGGTAAACACAAATAAATTTTATATGAAAGATTTGTGCTCAGAATGTGGCCATTCGTTACATTTTTCAAGTGTTTTCTTTCACTTTGTCTTAATGAACCAGCGACCTGACCTGCTATATGAAAGTATTGCACGCAACTAGAAATAATTGTTTATTATATGCTGCAACACTTAATTCCATCTACACCGTACTGGGCAAAGATAGCCAAAGTTCTCGAGACAAGTGGTAATAATTGGTGCTGTTCCGTATGCTTATTTAGTGAAATAGTTTTTCCCTGAGAAATAAAAAGCTGAAAAAGAGGTCAGCACTAGCTGACATTCTCATTTAATTATATTCGCTACAAATGCACGAGACAAGTTGACTATCTTGGGTGTTGTACTTTTAGCATGAGTATTTAATGACTGCTGCAGTTTACAGCTTATTTATGTAGAATATTTATAGGTCTTAATTCACCAGAATTCAAATTATTATGATCACCAGCCTATAAAGAAGGAATATTTTTTACTCGCTTGTACAGTTCTGACACTAAACTTAAAAAATACCATTAAAATGTAAGTGGGTAATGCAAAAAAGAACAGCTGTTTACAATGTAGATGGAACATGGCCTATTTAGGATAAGTTATATAAGCTTCATGAATATCAGGATTAGAAGTGATCCCGTGAGGCAAATAAGAGGTCAGTCTCTTATTAACCCCTTCACACCCAAGATCGAGTTATCTCGATTGTGCATTGTAATTCATTGAAAAGCACTCATTAGCATGTCAAAAGATAATTTTCACACCATTTTAAAGCAAGATTAGTGTGCCTCCTGTGGAGAAATGAAATCATTTGTTTTATGTCTCTCCAAGCACCCTGCAGAGATATACAACCAGCTGCAAATAGCCGCCATAAACCTCACTGTAACAAAAATTTCAAATGGATTAATGCTGCATTACAGTTGCCAAGGAGAGGGCAGAAAACAGGGAGCACAAGTGTGTCCCTTGAGAAGAAAGGAAATCCACTGTGTTAACCCCTTCCTTCCTGATACACAGTAGAACATCAACACCACAAATAGCTATAGGAGACCACCCTTTTTGAGTTTTCAGGTAGGTTTTAAGGTGATAGATTTTTCACTAAAAATAGAACTGTGATAAAATATTATAGGGCAAAGTCTAGATATAGCAAAAGATATATAGATAGATAATATAAATCACGATTATAGTAGTACGTACTGAGACTTTTTTATTGGACGAACGTTACATTTAAAAGACAAGCTTTCGAGTGTTCTCTTCTTCAGGTCTGGACACTATACTGCGCAATATCATAGAATTAAACATTAAGACATTAAGGGGCACAGGGGTGGGGGTTAGATGTCGTAAATAGAGAGAGGTTTAGGAATGCCGTATGGCACATGGGTGGGGGGTTAGAGGTCGTAAATAGAGTCAAATGGTATGGTCAAAACTGGGAAAATAAACACATGAGAGATCTTAGGCCCATAAAACATCAGTGATAAGATCAGGACAACTTAAAAGAAAACAAAAAACACAGAGCAATGATGGCAGAAAAAGACACAATCTATATCTAGTTATATAGAAACATGGAAACATAGAAAATGTCACCAGATAAGAACCTTTCGGCCCATCTAGTCTGCCCAATTACATGGATACTTTACCTGGATTTATCTTTTGTTTAGGATAGCCTTATGCCTATCCCATGCCTGCTTAAATTCAATCACTGTTTTGGCTTCTACCACTTCAACTGGAAGGCTGTTCCATGTATCCATCACCCTCTCAGTAAAATAATGCTTCCTGGTGTTACTTTTAAACCTTTGCCCCTCTAATCTAAGGCTATGTCCTCTTGTTTTGCTACCTTGTTTCCTTTTAAATATACTCCCTTCCTCTACCTTGTGGATTCTCTTTACGTATTTAAATGTTTCATATCTCTTCTGTCTCGTCTTTTTTCCAAGCTGTACATGTTAAGATCATTAAGCCTTTCCTGGTAACTTTTCTCCTTCAAGCCGTACACCATTTTAGTAGCCCTTCTCTGAACTCTCTCTAAGATGTCTATATCCTTCTGGAGATACAGTCTCCAGTACTGCACACAGTACTCCAAGTGAGGTCTCACCAGTGCTCTGTACAGTGGCATGAGCACTTCCCTTTCCTACTGCTAATACCTCTCCCTACACAACCAAGCATTCTGCCAGCATTTCCTGCTGCTCTATTACATTGACTACTTACCCTTAGATCCTCTGAAATAATGACCCCTAAATCCCTTTCCTCATATGTTGAGGTTAGGACTGTATCAAATATTCTATATTCAGCCCTTGGTTTTTTACGCCCCAGGTGCATTATCTTGCACTTATCCACATTAAAACTCAATTGCCACAGCACCGACCATTTTTTTAGTTTACCTACATCATTTGTCATTTGGCTGATCCCTCCAGGAACGTCAACCCTGTTGCAAATCTTTGTGTCATCAGCAAAAAGACATACTTTACCATTAATACCTTCTGCAATATCACTAATAAAAATATTAGAGAATGGGTCCAAGTACTGACCCCTGAGGTACCCCAATGGTAACACTGGTATATATATAAAAATATATAGATTAGATAGGCCGTGTTTAGCCCAGATGCCAAAATCACGAGTATAGCAGTACGTGGTGATATCTTTTTTATTGGACTAACGTTGCATTTAAAAGACAAGCTTTCGAGAGTGTAACTTCTCTCCCTCAGGTCTGGAAGCTTACATATTTATATATAAAAACAAAACCGGGGAGAGCGCACTCCAGTCAAATACATTCAAAAACCTTCATGCTTCATGCATGGGTGCATAATACCAGCTTTTACCACATGTTGAAAAATTCTTACATCTAAGCTTTGTTGAATAAAATGGTGGAAATTTGGTTCACAATGAATGGCCGTGAATTGCTTAAGCCTGCCAACAGTGTCACAGTGTCAATGTAATCCACCCTCTGGCAGGTCCTACTCTTCAAACCTAATGCCTGCCCATCACGGGCAGGCATACATTTATACACAAGAAGTATTTTCTCTTTCTCATTCTTATTTTAAAATATATGCAAACAAGTAAGGTCCTCACCATCGCATTGATCAGTATTTATTGATTTCAATATTGATTTAAACTAGAGGTATGAAAACTTTTTACTGTAAAGCAAGAGTTCCCAACCCTGGTCCTCAGGACCCGCTAACAGGCCAGCTTTTAAGCATTACCTTGGGGAAATGGAGACTGAATCCTGCAGCAAATCATATCAGCTGTGCTGTGCTTCAGATATCTTGCAGACCTGTCCTGTTAGGGGGACTTGATGACCAGGTTTGGGAACCTCTGCTGTAAAACATTACATCATGGGTTTTAGGCTAGGGTCAGACTAACGCATTTTTTGTAGCGACCGTCAAAAAGTGCGTCCGAACGCATTGCCGTATTTTTTCACGCAATGCGCGAAAACGGTAATACGATGCGCATTTTCGTGCGTGATTTTTTTACGGATCAAAACCAGGAAACTTTGGGTGTCTGGACTTTATGTTGGTCGGACATGAGCAGCGTCTGATGTCTCCTAATCACGCACACATGCCGCTAGCGGATGCATCGCACTCTGTACATCAGTACTAGCGGTTCTGCGTTCTCGAAAAAATGCGTTCATTTTCCACTTGCGTTGCGCGGTTGGACTTTCGTGCGGCTGTACTTTGTATATTGGCCATCATTGCCCGTCATTTGCTGCTACTGCGGCCGTGATTAAGTGCGCCTAAACGCATGTTAAAAGTGCGTTCGTCTGACCCCAGCCTTATTCTAAACCAGAGTTCATCCTCATTGCAACGGTGATAGACATCGGCATTCCTAAAACACAAACAATGGCAGGAGAAGCTTCAGCAAGGATTTTTCTCCTGCCTCTGGTTAAATTTCTGTTTTGTGAAACACCAAAGTTTGTCATATTTGCAGCGATTGAAGTTATAGAATAAACCCTCACGATGTAATGTTTCGTAGTAAGAAGGTGTCAGATTTCTTGAAGGTTTTAGGTACTTTTTAAATGGTAACGTATAAATGTATGGTGCAATTAGTTTTCCAAAAATGTGCAAACAGAAAAAAAGGAAAATGACCTATAAATAGATGTGATCGGAATGCACGTTTTCCTTGTAACAACAATGAAAATTTCAAACGGGAGACAATAAAGGAACTTTAGTGTTCTTTTGTGTTTTTTTTAAAATTGCTATCGCTATTGGGAAGGTATATTATTTCCTACGTGTTATTTTGTATCTATTTATTACAACAATGGGCCCAAGAGCTCTCCCACATGACTACTAAAGCAAGCCATCTGTAACTGCTGCTATCATATATTAAAGGAGTTATATGCTCTGCCTCAAAATTTTTCATGTACGACACCAACCTAATCAAACCCTTTTGCCCTCTGGCAGCTAACCTCTGTGTGACCTAAAGAGCTGAAATATTGTTTAATCATGCTATATAAGTTTATAGTTCTATGTGAAATGTTTCTCTTCTATTCTTGAAGCAATGAATAAGTGGTTTGCGGGGGAAATTTTTATTTTTTTGTTTTTTTTTTACTCTAAAAAGCTTAACCTAGTACTGCATTTTGTCTTAATTTAGTAAGGGAATAGTTTCAACAATCTTATGCTCCCAAGGGCTGTATCTTAAATTTTCACGTACCCAGGAAGTTGAAATTTACATTGTTGTCAAAAAAACAATGCAATAGATTTTGATAATTCTTCACAAAGCTACAACAAGTTTATAAATGGAACAGCTGCCCATTCCTTCATCAAAGTGTACACTTTGTGCTACATAAATAATGCAGTTGCGTATATTAATACTTGTTTGGATTCCTTTTAGAATTAAACACAATTAATAAAACAACATTTTTTATCTACGTAAAAATGCATGTAGATATGACTACAATCAAATTATTTGTAAGTATCATTGAATAATTGAGCTTGCATTCATTATATAAATCAGGGGGTCGCAACCTAGGCCCTCCAGATGTTTTGGAAATGCATTTCTCACGATGCTCGTGCAATCTAGTCAATGGCTGAGCTTCATGGGAAATGCCTTTTCAAAACATTTGGGGCACTATCAGCTGGTGTGAGCTAACCCTAGCGTCAGCCTATTTTTGGATTAGCAGCAGATAATTCAGTCTAGCGCCAGACTAACATCGTTTGCCTCTCGCTACAAATGAAAATCACTTAGCGCGCGGTAATTAACGATTCGTAACGCAAGCAATTCTGTACTTAACGTGTGAAATGTGAAATTTATTCACATTTTATCAAACAAGTCTTTGCGGTTATTCTATATTCTATGGGGTACTCTTGTAAAAAAAAATTAGGAATGGAAACCCGGTACTGTATTTTTCTGAGAGAATACGCGATTTTTGCTACAACGGAATATACTACATTTTTCGTTAGTGCAGCATCATTGTTCACATTATAATTGAAAAGTGAGCAATAGTGCTACATTATAAATAAAAAAAACTCTTTATTCTTTTATATATCTTTTTGTTTACACTAAACCTGGGCATATCATTGGAAAGGCCAATCTCTGGCCTTTCCAACAACACCAAACTTGACCCACTAGCTGTCACTCCCCTATCTCCACCATAAGGATTTCCATAGGGAAATCCCTGGGCAGCTAGGGGCTAATACCCTTACCTACGATTGGTGCCAGATCACGGTACTTTCACCTAAGGGGTTACGAGAGGCACGACGATTTTGTGACATTTACCGATCAGGAGGGAGAGGGGTCCAAAGGTTCTCCCCATCAGGCACTCTCCCAGCTCTGCCCAGGGGGGGTCGGAAACAGATGTCATCGCCCCCAAGCACTGGGATGGGTCATATGGGACACCCTGACTTCAAGGAAGTCAGACCACCCTGGGAATCGGTATCAAGCAGATGGGGTCTCCCGCTTCGATGCAGAGACCCCCATGACACGTGGGGACGTCCTCCGCACACAGTGTACAATCCCCAGGTATCCCCCCACACATCATCCGCAGCGAAAGGGTTATGTTATATATTTTTTCTTGCTGTACAGAAGGGGATTGACTAGATTGTATTCACAGTTGCAATCTATCTTTTTCAAATGATTATTTATTTTCACCAGCACAGATGCCTGAGGATTTTGTAGCTCCATACACTCGTAGACCTGAAGAGTAAATAACTATAAATAATAAAAATAACTAGTGGTTAAGATGGGTGACGCAGTGGTCAGCATTTATAACATTTGTAAGTTAACCTTTTCCAATATGTTTCTTTCTGTGACGAGCACAATCCGAGGAGAACAGGTTCAAGCTGTTAATTTCCTACTAAACATCTATTTGCTGAAGAATAAACTTAAGATATTTCACAACGCCAGCAGAAATCTACAGACAATATAAATATTGTCTACCTCACAATCCACAATAAGTATCTGGGCTGATACAGTATGTAACAGTTGTATGTTTAATTATGTAATTATTACAAGGATACGACTACCTGTACTTTTAAGTTTTTGTTAAGCTTAGAATCCATTTACAGTAGAATATCTTACTGGAATTTAATTTGATAACGAAGTACAGGATATATTTTCTCATAAAATGTAGGCTTGTGCACCGATTTTTTTTTTTCGGTTCGATTCGGTTTGGTTCATTCGGCTTTTGTAAATTTTCGTTTCGACTCGTTTCGACCAATTTCCGTTTCGGTTCGGTTCGTTTCGGTTCGTTTTTCGTATCGACTTTTTTTTCCTGATTTCGGAAATTTTCGTGTTTTTCGGAACGTCTGTTCTCCTCGTTTCAAAGTGTCTATACGTTTTGACGTTAACTAATTGTTTTTTGGATACGATAATTATACGATACGATACGATAATTCTGCCATTGAGATTTCTCATGTTTTACAAGAAGGATACATTGAGATTTCTCATGTTTTACAAGAAGGATACATTGAGATTTCTCTGGTTTTCCAGGAAGGATACATTGAGATGGGAATGATACAAAATTTAATTACAGAATCAGCGATATAAATACGATGTCCGAAATTACTGAAATGGAACCGAAATCAGGAATGGAGCCGAAATCACTAATTGAACGAAAATGAATTTTGATTTTACACATTTCTAGTCCATTCGAAAATTCCGAAAAGTTTTCGTTTCAGCTCGAAAAAAAACTCGGATCTGCCGTTTTCGGATCTGAAAATTTTCGGAAAATCGGCCGAATTCGAATGCACGAATCGGGAAATTTCGTGAAAATTCCGAAATCCCGAAACGCACATCCCTAATAAAATGCTTAAGGGTCTTATTTCAACCCAACCATTAGTAATGAGTGAGCTATTAAGTAAATGAGCTACAGTACACTGTTGGCACCTGTCATTTTTTTCAAAGCATAGCCTCAACTACTGTTGTAGCTTGGCTTTTCTGGCTGCTTACTGTACATTCGTGCTTCCTATACTTTGTATAAGAAGCACACAAGTTGAAGGATTGCCATGCTCAGATTGCCATGTCTCAACAGTGGTCCCTAGCAATGGACACACTGGGAATTCAGTGACTCTACAAGACGTCATTGTTAGAGGTGCGTGTTTCATTTCGTACTGAATCGCATTTCGTCCGAAATTCCGTTAATTAGTATTTCGGAAGTACTTCGACATACAAAATGATTTCATACGAATCACTGTTGAAACTAAACGAAACAAATTTATATAAAACGAATCAATCGGATTCAGGTCTTGGAGGAACTCGTGTGAATGTAGTCTCCCTACTATTTTTTTCAGAGGGAACAGCATTCCCATTGGTCCCACACACTATAAACCTTACATTCAGGTGTTCAAACATATCTTTCTCTTTTAATTTAAAAGAAATCTAGGATATATCCTATATTTTCGTTAAACTCCAAGCATCCACGGCAACTGGTCATGCCTAGCTCCTAGCTGATGAGGGTCCAATAAACCCGAAACAGCGCTGTTCTAGGAGTGGCTTTGACCAGTTGCATAAACCTTATCTCTGTTAAAAAAAAAAAGCCATCTAGTATGGCATGGCATTGATTTAAGGGTTCTGTGTAATAACAGACCCAGGATACATAATAGTGAGACAGATGTCATTTGCATGTCCTACCCAGATTTCTCACTTTTTGTCCTCCACCACAACCCTATATGTATATATATATATATATATATCAGGTTTAAGTGTGAAATTATAATTCCTAATTTGGGGACAGAAATCTTCATGAGTTCCCATGCTTCCTTTTTTTGAGGACTCGACCCGCGCTTTTACCTGTACTCTGATTACTTTTTTGTAATTTGAGAGGGAAGTAAAGAAAATCCAATTTCCCCAAATTTTGCATTTCTCCCTACCATGTGCAGGGCGACTGCTGAGCTGGGTTTGGGCATATATTACAGTTTGCAGAGTCATGTGGCAGATGTTATATTCTAATATTTTCTATACTCCAGTGCCTTGTGCCCGTAGTAAGTAATGGTTGTTGTTGTTTACGTAATGTCAGAATGATTTTGTAACCATGTGAATAATAAAAAAAATACGTGAAATAAAAAAATTACGATTTTTGCTTGGTCGCTCGTGGACACTTATTAAATATTTTCAAGAGGCAGCGTGGTCACAAAGCTAATGAATTAAAACACTTTATTCATCATGTTTCTTTCTTGTAACTGCCAATCTTGACTGTCCCTCGTGCCTTAATCTTTTGTCTGTACCAGCACTCCTGCCAACACCAGCTGGCCACACATGGGATATATATGACAGCTGCAAAACTCAAATGCCAGGTTCTTGAATCATATTTAGCTTCACTGCATGGAAGATTGTCTGTTATGTTCATTCTTTGACAGTTTCATGCATGCTCAGCTGTACAACGTCTAAGATTATATTTAAGCAACCTTCAAATACCTGTGCATCATTGTCCATCTGGATCCCTTTCCACTTTTTTCCCCCGCTTGACTGGCGGAATGACGAATGTAGCTTGCTTTCACTTGCTTGCCGCGCCTGTATTAACTTGTATATGCCTATGAGAGAGAATCCGTAGGTATTGTAAAAATCAAGCCATTAATCCGTGAGCACATTTTTCTTCAATAAATACTTTGTAAACAGAATTCATAACATTTTAGTTTGTATTTTTAATACCCTGTGCAAATAATGGGGCCGTTTCCAACATTGCAGATCTACAAGGTCAGATAATTGCAAAGAAAACAAATACAATATCACCAAAATGAACGTGAAAGCTTAAAAACTACTAATAAAAATGTTTAAATAGTTTATATTAACCCCCCTTATGGTTATCCGGAGTGTGTCTCAGGGTTAAATTTCACCGATGAGAGCGGTAACCCCGAGACACACTCAGGCTGTATACATCACCTCTCCTTGCGCTCCCTCACTGATCCCCGCAGTCTCCTCCGGTGATCGCGACCTCATACTTCCTGATTTCCTTCTCGTGAGGAGGGAACCAGGAAGTATGAGGATCGCGATCGCCGGGAGGAGACTGCGGGGACATCAAGGGAGCGCGGGGAGAGGTGAAGTATCCAGCGGCATCCCGAGTGTTGCTCGGGGTTACAGCTTCCAGCATAGGAATTTAACCCCGAGCCACACTCGGGATGCTGCTGGGGGGGGGGGGGAATGGAACGTTTTTAGACAAAAACATTTAAAATAAATGGACCGCCAGGGAGGTTAATAAAGGTTTCCGTTGAATGTACTTCTACCAATCGTTTCAAAAGGGCTTTTGGCATTTATAGAGATATATCAACTGTGCAGATATGACTACACAGAATTCATGCGAGGATACATATGGGGCTCAGTATGTATGCTCTCAAGATGTCAGCTGGTTATAAAAAAGAAACAAAGATTTGAGGAAGAATTATCCAACTCCACTTGTTGTTGTTAGTTGCAAAGTCTTGTCTGACCTATCGCAACGTTCCTCCAGGCCTTCCTGTCCTCTACCATCTTCTTGAGTCAATTTAAACTCACGCCTACTTCTTCTGTGACTCCATTCAGCCACCTCATTCTCTGTCGCCCTTCTTCTTTTGTCCTCAATCTTTCCCAGCATTAGGCTCTTCTCCAGTGAGTCCTTCCTTTTCATTAGGTGACCAAAGTTCCATTTAATCCGTTTATGAAAATGTTTATTGATGTAATAATGCAGATCACCGTTCAAGATAAGGGCCACCATCTAGTGTCTAGAACGTTTCATAATAACATTGAAACACTATTTACACATTGCTGTAAAGGATGAAAGAAGTGAATTTAAAGGCTTAAATGTTAAAAAATATTCCCGTTTTAATACAATACCTAATAAACCGTTTATTATTTTATTCTGCAGTAAAAAGTCTCTTTATTTAGAGATTTTTTTAGGATCTATTAGGCATTTTTCGTGATTTTTTTTCTCGTCAAAATTGTTTTCTGTTTTATTTTAAAAAAAATATATTTTTTCTGTAACAGACCTTTATATTATCATTCATAGGACCTTAGATATTAATTCCAGACATTTTCGCTCCGTAGAATTTTTGAAAACAGCATTTCAATTTTGAAACTTTCAAGCAAACTGGTTTTTTCTTTTTTTTCCCTATTTGCCAGCTTGTCAGCTTTTTCCGGCGGCTGGTCAGCGCTGTGTTCGGTGGCTCGGTGGCTTTTTCCAACGTGTTCAGCATGGTTTTTGCAGTGGATTATGTGGGTTTTCAGTGAGTGTTCGGCAGTTGATCGGGTGTTGGTCGGGTTTGCTGTAGGTTTTTCCTGCACTCCGGGGACCCTGTGGTGAAGGCTGAATACACCGCAGGGTGGGGAACTTTGATTCCCCGAAGTGCGGGGGAACGAGAAAGCACCAAAATTTCGGTGCTCTCTGAATAACTCCCTACTGTATTAATTGGTTATATTGTTATATATTGTATGTGTATATATATATGTTATATATTGTTGGCAAAAGAAAACTGATGAAAGTCTGCGGTTAGCAGACTGAAACGTCGAAACCTTATTCAATAAAGAAGTTTTCTAAGAGACCCAGAGTGCCACCAGCGTATCTTTTATGCACGGATTGCTATATATATGCTATATATTGTTGGCAAAAGAAAACTAAGATCAAAATACTCGCATAGCTAAAGATTCAGGAAGAGTGAATATCAAAAATAAATTTAGAAAACAAAGATAAATCCGATGATACTGAGCTAGTGCACAGAGGAATTGACAATTGATGGTGGGCAATAAACACACAATAAAACACACACATTGTGCACTAATTAATAAAAAAGTCAGTTGAGTTTGAGACTTGCATTTGTGATGTCTTCAGAATACCTTGTAAAACTTAGATGTACTCTACATAGTGATTGCATTCAAAGGATTTAAAAATCTACTTCCAATTTCCATTTTTTAAATTCTACATTTGCATCTTACCAACTCGACAGACAATTAGGCTTTATAATGCTAATGTACGAAATTATTTAATTTGTTTGTTGTAATTTAAGCAATGCATGCAAGATACCGTTTATAACTAATAATTTAAGTTAAAAACTCTGGATTTTGATATTCCTCATACACAGCTTTGTTAGGTTTCCTCTGAGTTAATTACTTTTGTACTCAATTAGAATCTGAAAAATTCTTAAGAGCTATTATACCGCGGCCCCACAGTGGATTTGTACTGTTTGTTTCAATAGGTTTAGTTCTATTATTGATTTAATGAGGATACAATTATGGCTCTAATCAAATGAACAATTTTTTTTCTTTTATTGCTTAGTGTTTCAGTAGATGAGACAAATTACTAATTTTATTTCATATCTGACCTATTTGAACAGGATCCAGAGCTGGTGCGAAACATCTGCCGCTGGGTTAGACAAGCTGTCAGAATTCCCTTCTTTGCCAAATTGACCCCAAATGTCACAGATATTGTGAAAATTGCCTTGGCTGCGAATGAAGGTAATGCATATATACAATGTTATGCACAGCATATAGTTTTATATAAATTGAGAGTATGTTTTGCTTAAATAATGTTATAGAAAACAGCAAAAATGTTCACAGATTTTACTATTTAATGATATTTAATATATTGGGTATAATTATAGTAATTTAATGTGCTAGTTGTAAATTGACTGGTGCAGAGGATTACTGACTTTTTTGTTCAATAGGGAGTGATTTATTGTTCATTGCATCTGCTTTGTAAATTGAGAATGATAACTTTCCTAGTATATTGATGAGGCAAGCAGCAATCTCCTCCGTCCTACTGAATTTGGAACGGTAATTTTATTAGTGTTCTAAATCTTCATCGTTACTCATGAGTGGGGTGTTCTATACCTTCGTGTTATAACACACACAAGTCAGGACTTCATACTGTGGAAGACAAATGACCCTATTCTGTGGTTATTGTATAAGCCATTATTTCCTCTCGTGGCTTGCAGAAGGAAACTAGAAACAAATAGTTCTCAGTACCCTTCTGCTGACCATGCATGACCACACTTTTGGGAGTCCATATGCAGTTCATGCAAGTCTCTGTGGAGTCCTAGGAACTGCAAGACTCCATGAACAAATACCAGCAGCAGTGCACAGCCCCACTGCCAGTACCTATTAGCAGCTTCACTAATATAGTGGCTTATTTGTTTAGTAAAGTAAAAGCCCACCCTTTTTCCCATTTCTGTGTGTGTGTGTGTGTGTCTCCATGTATTGTGACAGTGAGATTAGGGGCAGGATAATAGACTATAGGTTTATTAGCAGGCGGAGGAGAAAATCCCTTTGCCCCCTATAGGGTTAATTGTCAGCTGACGCCTGATTATGTCTGCCCTGCCCTTATCAGAGCTGTGGTTCCTTCTGAGACAGTCAGTCTTTGTGCTGAGTGCAGTAGAGAAGGAGGAAAGACCTGAAGTTAAGTATATTCTGTTTTGCTTTGCATTATTGGTAAGCGGCTAAGCCGCCCAATACTATAATTGGGTCTACCGAATGTTTAGTTAGACTCCACATGAGAAGTAGGCTTCACTTTATATTTTTGTTGAAACAACTACTCTGCATGTGCTGCGGCTGCCCAAATAAAGAAAAATACTGAAGCTCGGACTCGTGTGTCCAGTGGCTATACCACAGTATGTGTGTGTATAATATATATATATTACATATCTCATGGCATTGATTGAAGGGTTCTGTGTGAAAGCAGACCCATGAATGCAAATAATTGAGACAGATGTCATTTGTATGTCTTACCCAGAGTTCTGTGCTGCATATGGGGAATGTAGTATATGAGCTCTGTGATGCAGTCCTCTGAATTCGCTGGGATGTGTAAATATCCTCTGCAACTATAAACTTTATTATTTGCTGTGTGGAGGCATTCATTCTCACTTTTTTGCTCTCCACCACAACTTATATGAATATATATAAAACCAGTATTAAAAAGCTGTGTCTGTCCTTTACAGTGCAGTACATATTATGGGCTGTGCACTAAACAAGAAAGAGGAAAATCACATTTGGCCATAGGAAAAAAAACCCACAAAATTGGGAGCAAGTCTTTAATAGGGATGAGCAGTTCGGGTTCGGACAGTTCGGAGTTCGGCCCGAACTTAGCCTATTCAGGTAGATCGCGAACTCCGAACATTTCCGGGTGTTCGGCGCATGTTCGAGTCCACAATGCATCACAATGGCCCACAATGCATTTTCCCACTGGCCTGAAGCTCGTAATTGGCTACAGCCTTGCACCTGACCACAGGTCTGGTGCAAGACAGGTTCAACAGTATGCCAATCACCGCTCAGAGTCCTGATTGGGCAAATTTTGGCCAATCATGGGCTCGCAGAGCTAAGTCCCGCAGCACACTATATAACGGTTCCACGCGCCGATTCTGCACGCATTTCAGAGGAAATTTCAGAGAAGATTGTTGTGTTGTTACTGCCGGTCTGCCACGCTACTGGGGGGGTCTGGGGCGGTCTCATTTCTACAAAATATCAGGGAATTGATATGTGTCTTGTCACTGTGCCAGCAAGATTTTTTGGGGTCACTAATTTCTTTAAAACATTTGTGAATTGAGGTGATCTGTGTCTTGTCACAAACAGCCACGCAGTATTTTGGGGCTCACTAATTTCTTTAAAACATTTGTGAATTGAGGTGATCTGTGTCTTGTCACACAGCCAGTACCACACAGTATTTTGGGGCTCAATAATTTCTTATAAAACATTTGTGAATTGAGGTGATCTGTGTCTTGTCACACAGCCAGTATCACGCAGTTTTGGGGCTCAATAATTTCTTTAAAACATTTGTGAATTTTATGATCCGTGTGTTCTCACAGCTGCCACCCATCAAAGGGTCTCACTGATTTATAGGAGGTTTCACTGCCACATTCAAAGGGTTCTCACTGATTTATAGGAGGTTTCACTGCCACCATTAAAGTGTCTCACTGATTTATAGGAGGTTTCACTGCCACCCATCAAAGGTCTCACTGATTTATAGGAGGTTTCACTGCCACCCATCAAAGGGTCTCACTGATTTATAGGAGGTTTCACTGCCACCCATCAAAGTGTCTCACTGATTTATAGGAGGTTTCACTGCCACCCATCAAAGTGTCTCACTGATTTATAGGAGGTTTCACTGCCACCCATCAAAGGGTCTCACTGATTTATAGGAGGTTTCACTGCCACCCATCAAAGGGTCTCACTGATTTATAGGAGGTTTCACTGCCACCCATCAAAGGGTCTCACTGATTTATACCAGAGTTCTGTAAATCTTTAATCTTTATACCAGAGTTGAATCAGAGTTCTGTATATATTTAATCTATATATCACTCACCATGTCTGAAAGAACAAACAGGACAGGCAGACGCTCCCAGACACAGATAAGAGGGCAAGCAGCCCCTGTGTCGGGAGGCTGTGCCTCTTGTCGTGGTGGACGTGGTGCATCCTCTGCAGGGGCACGCTTGTCCTTTCTAACTGGTGCTGGCCGTCTTCTTAACCTGCAGCAACATACAGAGGATTTGGTGGATTGGCTAGCCAGGCCATCCTCATCCTCCGAGTCCTCTGCCAGCCAGGCTTCTAGTGCTTTACAGTCCACCTCAGCTGCCAAAGCATCTAATGCTATCACACACGGAGGAGTCAGCTGAATTGTTTGACTACAATGACAGTGACATGCTGCTTGAGGATGCGCAGGAACTACAGTGCTCTGATTCAATCTCTGAGGTTGAGCAAGGGAATATAATCAACCTAGAGGAAGGGGATGCCAGTGATGACACACACATAACTGGAACTCATGTTGCCCCAGCAGCTGCAGCATACTGCCAAGTTGGCTCCAGTGACGAGGAGATAGGGGGTGAAGATGACATTGATGATGAGGTCACTGACTCCACCTGGGTGCCAGATCGAACTGGGGAATCAAGTGAGGAGGAGGGGGAGGAGGAGGCACAACATCCTCTGTGACCAACCGTAGCACTAGCCAGTCCAAGGCATCAGATGTCAGAGCTGCTCCGGTGCAGAGCGCTGTTGTCTCAAAGAACACATGCAGGAAACATAGAAACATAGAAAAATGTCGGCAGATAAGAACCTTTCGGCCCATCTAGTCTGCCCAATTACATGGATACTTTACCTGGATTTATCTTTTGTTTAGGATAGCCTTATGCCTATCCCATGCCTGCTTAAATTCAATTACTGTTTTGGCCTCTACCACTTCTACTGGAAGACTGTTCCATGTATCCACCACCCTCTCAGTAAAATAATGCTTTCTGATGTTACTTTTAAACCTTTGCCCCTTTAATCTAAGACTATGTCCTCTTGTTTTGCTACTTTGTTTCCTTTTAAATATACTCCCTTCCTCTACCTTGTGGATTCCCTTTACGTATTTAAATGTTTCTATCATATCTCCTCTGTCTCGTCTTTTTTCCAAGCTGTACATGTTAAGATCATTAAGCCTTTCCTGGTAACTTTTCTCCTTCAAGCCGTACACCATTTTAGTAGCCCTTCTCTGAACTCTCTCTAAGATGTCTATATCCTTCTGGAGATACGTTCTCCAGTACTGCACACAGGAACTCTGCTGTCTGGGAGTTCTTTAAGAAATGTGCAGCAGACCCCACCGTTGCTATTTGTAATCTATGTCAGATGAGGCTGAAGCGTGGGATAAACACCGGACACTTGGGTACCACGTGCTTGAGGCGACATATGACCACCTGCCACGCATCCCCTTGGCGCAAAACTTAGCGTAGGTCCTCCTCCTCCTTATCTGTCTCTACCCCCACTGTATGTCCTGCCATGTCATTGCCTACAACCTCCACTGACAGGGATGATGCTACAGTAATGGATGTACCAGGTCCTTCCTCACAATGTGACATCCTCCCAGCAGCTGAAGATTTACGCAGTCAGATTACGTTGCCGCAGCTGCTGCAGCGTAAGAAATATATATATAGTACCAACCATCCCCAAGCACAGCGTCTAAATGCCAGCTTAGCAAAATTACTCGCATTGCAGCTGCTGCCTTTCCAGCTGGTGGACTCTGCTCCCTTACGTGAATTTGCTGAATGTGCTGTACCACAGTGGCAGGTTCCAAAACGCCATTACTTTTCACGCAAGGCCATTCCAGCACTATACCAGCACGTGGAAGACAATGTTATCCAGTCATTGGGAAAGGCAGTCAGCAACAAGGTGCATGTGACTTTAGACACGTGGTCCAGCAAGCATGAACAGGGTCATTACATTTCCTTCACGGCACACTGGGTAACTCTGATTGCAGCTGGGAGGGATCCAAGACGGGGCTCTGTGGTGGAGCTTGTTCATCCACCACGCCTCCAGAAAGCTGCTTGTATGAAGTCTGTCTGCTCCACCACCACCACCTCTACCTCCTCCTCCTTCTCTGGCTCTGGCGAAGTGGCAGTTAAACCGATGCCTGACAGGGTCTACGCAATGGCTCAAGCAAAAAGATGCCAATACTGTGCTTGAGCTGGTTTGTTTAGGGGACAGGAGCCACACCGGGCCAGAAATTCTGTCAGCTCTGCAGGGCCAGGTGCAGAGATGGTTAACACCACGCCAGCTTGAGCTGGGAATTATCATCTGCGATAATGGCAACAACCTTCTCTCCGCCCTACGCAAGGGTAAATTGACGCATGTACCATGCCTAGCACACGTCCTAAATCTAGTGGTACAGTGTTTCCTAAACAAGTACCCAGGGCTGCCAGAGCTTCTCATCCAGGCCAGAAAAGTCTGCAGCCACTTCAGACGGTCATTCCCAGCAAGTGTTCGCCTGGCAGAAATTCAAAGAGAATTCCACCTTCCCACAAACCGTCTGATCTGTGACATGCCCACCAGGTGCAACTCGACATTAGCAATGCTGCAGCGTCTGCACAAGCAGCAGAGGGCCATCAACGAGTACCTGTGTGCGTATGGCACAAGGACAGGTTCAGCTCAACTTGGGTTTTTTTTTCCCCCGCAGTGGCTGATGATCAAGGATGCATGCACTGTACTGTCACCATTTGAGGAGGCAACGAGGATGGTGAGCAGGGACAGTGCATGCATCAGTGACACAATTCCTTTAGTGTTCCTGCTGGAGCACACTCTGCGGGGAATTATAGATGTGGCTCTAGAGGCAGAGCAGCGGGAGGAAGAGGAGGCCTTCCCTAGCTCTCAAGGTCCCAGTCTTTCCGCAGACAGCATTCCAGCGGGTCCTACTCAGATCAGACAAGAGGAGGAAGAGGAGGAATATTTAAGTAGTGGGGGCACTGAAGGTGGGGATTCCTCGAGAGGGTTTCGTGTGCCCAGAAACAGAAGGGCTAGTGCGTGGCTGGGAGGAGGAAGTGCACGATACGGTCATCCTCATTGACCAGGAAGACTCGGAAGCTAATGCCACCTCCAACCTACGCTGCATGTTCTCCCTAATAATGCAAAGCCTGCTAAAGGACCCCAGGATTCGTGCTATCAAGGAGAGGGATCATTACTGGTTGGCAACCCTTCTTGATCCACGATACAAGGGTAAAGTTGCAGAGCTCATCCTGCCCGCACAGAGGGAGCACAGGATGAAAAAACTTGAGGACGCTCTAAAGCGACACTTGTGTAACACCTTTCCAGGCATTGGTAGATTACCAAGTGCTGACACAAGTGCTTCTGAGGCTGCGGATGATCAGAGGAATAGTGGTGAAGGCCAGGGCCGCTTGACTGATGCATTTTTAATTTTTTTTAGTCCACGACGCCCAGGGACGTCATATGTAGGCCCCCATTGCCAGCGTCTTCACCATATGGTGCAGGACTACCTAGGGGCAAGGGCAGACCTGGATACCTTTCCAGCAGATGATCCACTGGCTTACTGGGTGTTGAGATTGGATCACTGGCCAGAACTTAGCCAATATGCTATGCAGCTACTAGGTTGCGCTTCATCCAGCGTGCTTTCTGAAAGGACGTTCAGTGCCGCTGGAGGTTTTGTCACCGACAAAAGAGTGCGTCTGTCCACCGACTCTGTAGACCGGCTGACATTTATAAAAATGAATCAGTCCTGGATCAGCAGCTATCAATCCCCTGATGCTGACGTAACGGAATAGATCGGGGATGTCTTCTGCATTCACAAAACCTCCAGCACTGAACTCTTCCACAATATCACAAAAGGGTTACGGTATGAATGCACTTGCTGCCATGAAAGGCGCAATATTTGGCTGCACTGACGCCTGTGCCAGATTTATATCATTTACATTTTTTGAACTGCAGGGTCCAACCCTGCACTCTTCCACAATACCACAAAAGGGTTACGGTGTGAAGGCACTAGCTGCCATGAAAGGCACAATATCTGGGTGCACTGACGCCTTGACCAGAATCATATCTTTTTAATATAGGACCACATGGTCCACCCCTGCATTCTTCCACAATACTACAGAGGGGTTACTGTATGATGATACTTGCTGGCCTGGCACCAAAGGCACAATATCTGGGTGCACTGATGCCCATTACCAGATAAAAAGCTTTTTAATATAGGACCACATGGTCCACCCCTGCATTCTTCTACAATACTACAGAGGGGTTACTGTATGATGATACTTGCTGGCCTGGCAGTCTTGCACCAAAGGCACAATATCTGGGTGCACTGACGCCTTTACCAGATGCATATCTTTTTAATATAGGACCGCAAGGTTCACCCCTGCATTCTTCCACAATACCACAGAGTGGTTACTGTATGATAGTACTTGCAGGCCTGGCACCAAAAGCACAATATTTGGGTGCACTGCCACTGACGCCTGTATCAGATTCATATCCTCAGAGGGGTTACGGTGTGACGGCACTGTTGGGGATGCTAAAGGACCAATTTTGAAGCACCTATTGTTACTTTCATCCAAAGCCTGCATAAGTTTCACAATAATTTAGCCAAAAAAATCAGTAAACGTTTTCTGCGTGTCCGAAAATGTCTCCTATTTTCATACAGACTGCCGCCCCAAGCAGTTGTTTATGGATAGATTAAAGGAAAAGCATTTACCGTCATTTGAAATGTCATTTTTTGGTTTTTACATATTTCTATACATCCTAGAAATCCGCCACTTCACGGGCAGGTTATGGGGACCTCCTAGGCACGATATTTGAAGGAATATTTCGTTTTTATTTTTAAACCCTTATTTCATGGAAAACTCACTGTCCCTTTAAAAACGTATTTTTTTAATCTTTTTGTCCTTGTTTCCTGTCCCCCAGGGCACTACCCGGACCCCCATACACCTTTTATGGCAAATATGTAGCATATATGCCCTCTTGGAGGGCACTCTAAAAACCAAATTTTCAGCCCCATTGAATTGCATGGGGTTACATTTGGAAAAATTCAGGTCCGGACCCGAACATTTGGAAAAATTCGGGTTCAGGGCCCGAACCGAACTCGGGGGGTATTTGGCTCATCCCTAGTCTTTAACGCACAGCACATGAATGGATACAACCATTTACTGAACGTATATTGACCCCTTAGTGGCAGATGTGCCAGTAATGCATTGATTTTATAAAATCAAGTCACGAAAGGGTTAAACGCTGAACCTATACAATCGCACAGCAAATTCTCAATTTCACAAAAGTCGATTTCCTTGCAGAATCTGTGTTCATGTTTTGGATTTTTTATGTGTCCATTGCAATGAAGCAAAATAAGATACCGTGGGCTAAGGCTGGGGTCAGACGAACGTAGTGTTAACATCTGTGTAGCCGCACTTTAGTACGTCCGTGGTAGCAGATAATCATGACCAATGAAGGTCCACACACGAAGTACATCCACACAGAATTGCGGACGCACTACGGACGCGGCAAACGGACGCAGGTTAGCAAGAACGTCGAACCGCTAGGACGGACGTGCGGAGTGCGCAAAGTCCGCATATCTATGTGTGTGAGTGATGGAACTTGGTCAGACGGACTGAATTTATACGTCCAGCATTTTTGACGGATAAAATGTTTTTTCATTTTAATTTATTTTCCCTCCTACATCATTCAAAAATAATGTCAGTCACAAAAACGGACTGTGTGGCCACTACTGTGTCTTCCGTCAAAAATTGCGTCCGTACTGCACGGGCGCACAGTCCGTAGAAAACGCGTTCGTCTGACCCTAGCCTAAAATGCAAGTTCTTTGCGTGTATGTGTGTATGTATATATATACTGTACATCCGTTTTCCGGGTTGACGGCGTCAGAGGCAGCGCACTACAGGCTGGGTGAGTTAATTACTTGTTTGTATTAAAGTATAAATACAGGTACGGTGCCTTATTGTTTTTATCCTTGAAAAAGGCCCTTGTGTGGGCCGAAACGTCGGAATTTTAATGCATCGTTGAACAAACTTGAAAGTTTTATTTCTAAAAGTCCGTGAGTGCTCGCATTTTTGGTTTATTTATTTATACACACACACTGTACATACATGTATTGCTTTACTGACTTTTAGCTCGTCTATTCCATTTTGCAGGTGGTGCAGATGGTGTTACGGCAACAAATACTGTTTCGGGACTAATGGGACTTAAAGCCGACGGAACACCTTGGCCTGCTGTCGGAAGAGGGGGCAGGACCACATATGGTGGAGTGTCTGGTAGGTGCTGGCCTTTACATTGAGAATTCTTCCTTTAAGTATGCTAAAACCTCAGGGGGTCCATGTAAGAAGCTGGTATAGCATGTCTCTGTACGATTCAGTTCACAGAGCTCTATGCTGGTCAGAGTGTTTCTAATAATTGTGACAGATGGTACATATTGAGTGAGAAGATTCTGATGTTGCCCTTTCCGTAATAGTGGAGCACAGCAGTGATGTATCAGTATAAGGTCACTCGGAAAGCAGCAATGTATGACCTGCACCGTTTATAGACTTTTTCCTGCTGGTACATTTGTCATTCTGCATTTTAGACAGGAGATTATAAGCACTTGTGATAGTTGTGTGGGGGTGGCAGACAAGAAAGCATAACGTGCCGAATGAGTCATTGTGCATTCTTATATTGGTTGATAAAAAAAGTCGGTTATCAATTTTGACTTTTTTTTACTTTTTTCCCCTGGTATTAAAAAAGATAATTAAATGTTGCTTTTGCAAAATGTTTAATTCAAACTCAAAATTATCAATATAATAATGTGGGATCGTCATTCCTCCTTCCAAAAGAACCTCACGCTATCTATCTCCCTACTCAGGCTCATTGCTTTGGAGTCACTTTTGACCCTAACCTTTTTTTTCTCTCCACGTCCAGACAGTGACCAAATCTTGTTATTATCAACTTATAAACGTTACCCCTTTCTGACACAAGATACTGCAAGGGTGCTACTGCTTATTCATGCGCCCGCTACATCACGGCTTGTAACTGTTACTGTTACTAGCCCTTTATTGGGCGCCCCTACAATCACATTGACCCCCTGCAATTTGTAATGAATGCAGCTGCCAGGCTTATATTTCACACTTTGCACTCCTCACATACCTCCCCCCTCTGCCGTTCCCTCCATTGGCTTCCTGTACCTTTCAGGATACAATTTAAAATACTGACGCTGATGTTGAAAGTCTTTAATAACACAACCTGTTCTTACATGTCTTACTTATTCCGCAAGCCCCTGCCTTCTAGATCACTCCAGTCCGCAGGCGACCTCCACCTGTTTTCTCTCTCTCTTGGCACCACCAGCTCTCACCTCCAAGACTTCTCAAGGGCAGCTCTGGTCCTGTGGAATGACCTACCTCACTCTATCAGACTCTGCGGACCATCTCTTCATATTAGAGTGTAACGCTCTTTTGCCGCTGGGGGCCGCCCCCGCTGGCACCCTCCAGCTGGGTTACACCTTCTTGCTTTACCTGTTGGTCCTGAGTTTCCGCATTTTGGGAATAAGGATACATAGTGTTGGCAGTGCCTCCACCTGTCTGGGCATCCATGGCATGGACTGTTTGCCCAGGCAGGAACCTAATAATAACAACTACACAGTGGTACAATAAAACAATATAAACTTGTATTGAAATGCAAGTGGCAGCATAAAAGGATTTCAGGTAATACAGTAGCTAACTAGACACACCAACTGCTCTCTAACCTCCCAGCCCAGGACCCTCCCAAACAACCTGGAACCACCCTGATCTTCGTCCTAATGACAGCGATGATGGGTACCAGTTGGTGCACATAAGAGATGGGGCCTTTTTAGCATAACGTAGCTGCCAGTACAGGAAAGGCTGTGGGTAAAATCCGCTCAGCAGCTGTGTGATTCTTAGTTAGTGTAAAGATGGATAGAATGCTGTCAGCGAGACAGAGAGAAAAGATGCTCGTTACCGCACAACTTCAGTTGCTCACAGTCCCAGGAAGGCCTCTTGAACGTTGTAGCAATCTGCAGCCTCTGGATCAATTCTTCCCCACGCAGTATGCAGAATCTCCTCTGCCTGAAGTCAATGCCGCCAGCAAATCCCTCTGCCTGCGGCCTCCTTAACATAGGGCCCTCTTCAAACACACTTGCCCCTGAACAGTCCAGCACAATATACAGCAGACCAAGGTACACTCTCCAGCACTGGATGCTGCTGATTCTCTGTGCTCCAGCTTGCACAGATCCTGGAAAATCTCTCTTATCTGACTGCTCACTCTCTTTGCTCACTTTTTCTGCCCACGCTGCATGCATGCTTTTTACTTCCTTTTCTTTTAGCTTGGGTCCTTCCTTTTTCCTGTAAGGGCATTCTGGGAGGTGTGGTCCATGAGTCCAATAAAGTATGTTCCCATACATTGTCCTCTGGCTCCCCCTAGAGGCATAACAGCTGCAGTCCTCAGAGCCAAATCAAACACAGGACTACAAGAGTATCACAATACTAATGTTGTCCTCTCCCTCTCCTCACCTGCCCCCACATCATGATAGATGTCATTTCTATGTCCCTACCACTTCTGTAACACTAGTGCTAATGATCCTGATGACCAATATAACGCGTCTTCCTCTACCCCATCTCCTCTAGATTGTAAACTTATGTGAGCAGGGCCCTCTAAGCCTCTTATTTGTGTTCCTAGGTTTGACTTAATTGCGTCTTATTCGCCTCTGGTTATTGTAAATAGGGATGAGCGTTCGGTCCGGATCTGTTCGAATCGAACATCGGCTGTTCTAAAGTTCGCTAACTTCGAACTTTTTGGGACATTCCGCAAAAGTTCTAAAAAAAATTTTTTTTTAAAAAGTATAAAAGAAATACTTAAAGAAAAAAAAAAATCTAGAAATAAAGAGACTCTTTACTGCAGAATTTTATAAGCAACGGTTTATTAGATATTGAATTAAAACGGGAATGTTTTTAACATTGAAGCCTATGGGATAAAACATTCTTGTTACTAAAACATCAGGCAGACACGGCCCTCTAATCAGGCACTGTAGAGGGCAGCCTGCCGGGCCTCCCAAGGATCCCCTTGAGGAGCATGCGGCCGCCGGATGACAGAGCTGCGACTGTGCGGGCTAGCCGCCCGGGTGCATGTGGCAGAGACAGGTGGCGCAGGGAGGGAGCCACTGCACCTGCGGCCACGGCAGACCCCCCCACACAACCAGGATCCAGGGAGCCCCCACTGACCACCAGGCTAAGGTAAGGCAACACATTTCTAAAAAAAAAAAAAATCCGAGGACATTTTTAAATGTCCCCGGGAACATAAAATAAAACTTTTTTTTTTTCTTTCTCTACCTGGCTGAATGTATTTAATTTTAAGGCACGACATGGAGGCTCATATTTGCAGTCTCTTTCTTACTTTATTAAACAGCAGCAAGAAGTAGACAGAAAAGTATACAGTATATCCATATATAGAGTTTGAAAAGAAAAAACGACAGAACCAACATGTTACTTCCTGAAACACCCCATTCCATAACGCAGTATGGACTGTCCTGAGTTAACATAAGTTCCCCCCTTGCATCCATTAAACCTCTTTCTTGCTGCTCAGCAGACAGTTAAGTATACAAATTTTTGTCCCAGCCTCCCTGCGCTTTAGGCAGTCTGGGACGCTGTATTTATATGCTTGTTAATGTATTTATCCAAGCTGTGTTTATTTAATATGTGTCAGCGTTTTGGCCGTTGGGTTTAGGATCTGTAACTGGGTGTTCCAATCCTGTCTTTACACATCCCACGGCCTGCACTGTTAATCACCGAGTTTCTCCTCATGCGTTAGGCTCCGCCCCCTATCTCACGCTGTTTTCGTGGGCTTTAGGCAGCGGCCATTTCAAACAGAAAAGACTTGCTTTTAAAATCATGTCGCTCTCCAAGCACAACTCGCGCTCCGGTCAGCAGGATTCCGACTCCGAGGGTGAGGTAATGCACATCTCTACCCTCACTGATCAGCATGGCTTACCCCTGCGCCCCCAGCGGGAAGACCCTGAGACAAGGCTGGAGGCTCCGGAGGCTTCAATCACCCGAATGCAGTCGGCGGTCACCTGTATGTCGGAGTCCTTCTCCCGCTCCTGGGCTGACCGTAATGTACCCTCCACTTCATATGCTCCCCATTATTTTATGCCTCCCATACCTGTAAACCCCTGCCCTACAGTTTCCTCTGCGACACTTACCTCCTGCTCGTGTGCACATGGTCCTGCTTTTAATTTGGCCTCACATCCTCCTCAATTAAATATTAATCGATCCATGAGCTCTCAGGCTCTAAACAGACCCCAGAGCTTTCATGCTGACAGTGAGACCGCGCCTGACCATCTGAGCGCCAGAGGGGCTGGCAACCCCGTTCAACTGCCTGAACCCCATTACATCCCCGCACAAAAATGAGCACTTGACCGCGGGGCGTGTAAAGCGGTATGTTTGCCCAAGCAACAAAAAACGTGCACCTCTCTGTTACCGGCTTATCCGCTTTCAGATGAGGATGATGGGGATAAGGCTTAAGACTATAAGGAGCCTTTTGAAATCCATGCGCCCGCTTACGATGCGCAGTTGGAGGAGGATGTTACACACCTATTTTCCCGGGGGCCACTCCAGAAGAAATCATTTATGACCCGCAGGGTAACCCCCTGTTTCACCCCCAAACCATATCCCACCCGCGCTCTACAGAGTGGTATCCACTGCCACATGTGGCTAAGTGGATTGATCAAAATTTCAGGGCTCCCCTAGACCGTCCCTCCAGAGCAACTATGAGGGATGAGTGTCCTCGACCTACCACCGCGGGCAAAGTCTGCCTTACCCCGGAGGTAGACGAATATTTTGAAAAATTCCTGGGAGGAAAAGGATGGACAGTAAAAAAGGACATCGACAATGCTCTGCACATGATACAGTCCTTGATATGTCAGGTCCCTTAACACGCCTTTTTGAAATGGTGGAAGATGCAAAGCTCTCTGGTAACCCCCTAGAACCTGAGGATGTTGGGGGATGGTTACAGCGCACTATGTGCTTATTCGAGAACGCTAATGCGGCAGTAGAGGCAGAACTCCGTAAAGCAATCCTGATCAAAATGGACCCGCAGTTCACCACCTTAGCCCCTAAAGACTTAGGTAGTGAGGCGCAGGGTTTTCTGTTTGGGGACCGTTTCATCAAAGAGATGGGAACGTATGCGAACACTTTTAACAACATGGAAAAGAATGAGGCTACAATGAAGAAGGTCTTCAATCCCACTCGAGTTTTTGGCAGGGCCGGCAGATACAGAGAGCGCCCTGCCGGCCGCGGAGCCAATCCTATGCCACTTCCCGTACTGGGAACTTGCCCTCACTATCTGCTCCAAAGTCCAGAGCATCAGGATTCACGGAATCCTTTTTCCCATCACAAGCTAGACCCTGGCAGGGACGCGGGTTTAGAGGGACGAGAGACAGAGGATATTTCTGTCGTCCAGCAGGTAATCCCTATACCACATCCCACGATCCCAATCGCGGGGCGCTTGCGTCATTTCCTGTACAACTGGGACGCACTCACACAGGACACATGGGTCCTCAACATGGTACAGGGGTTCACTGTGGATTTCACGACACTCCATACCAGTTGTCACCACCACACTCGCTATCACTGTCTTCGACACTTCACGAATTAGTATACACAGAGGTACAAAAACTCCCACAGAATGGGGCAATAGAAACATCTCCTACTCCCACACCGCGCTTTGTAAGCAACCTCTTCGTAGTTGCAAAGAAAGGGTGCGGTTACCGCCCAGTCATCAACCTGAAAGAGTTGAATGGTTGGGTGGTATACCGCCATTATAAAAATGGAAGGAATTCATACAATGAAAGAGTTGTTGATTTCAGGGGATCTCAAAGATGCCTATTTGACAATTCCGATTCGAGAAGACTTCAGGGACTTTTTCGCATTCCCCTGGAATGGCAGAATGTGGAGGTTCACATGTCTCCCATTCGGTCTATCATCAGCCCCATGGTGTGTCACGAAAATCATGAAACCAGTGGTAGCTCAGTTGCGATCAAAAGGAGTGCGCTTAGTGATCTACCTAGACTACATCCTCATCATGTCGCAGTCACACTCCACCATACAGCTACATCTCCGATGGACCATTCAGCTGTTACAAGATCTCAGTTTCCTGATCAACATGGAAAATTCTATCCTGGTTCCATCACAAAAACTGGAGTTTTTTGGCTTCATTCTCGATTCTGTACTCCAGACTCTGAGCCTCCCGAACTCGAAGGTCCTTTCCCTCCGGCAGGAAGTCCGCACACTACTTCGCCATCGTGTCACTTCCCTGAGACAGATTGCACGAGTCATAGGACTTAAGTCAGCGACACGACACGCAAGATTTCCAGCACCCGTTTTTCAGAGCCCTCCAGAGATTGAAGGCCCGTTTTCTCCGGTCCGGCTCTTCACACAACAGAATAGTGGAGATCACAGAGGATGCAACCACCGATCTCCAATGGTGGATTACGGATTTGCATCTTTGGAAAGGGAGTCCACTTCATTTTCCAATTCATTCACTCACGATAGAATTGGACGCCAGTCGTCTAGGTTGGGGAGCTCGATGCGGTCGACTGGAGACGGGAGGACGTTGGTCTCAGGAGGAGACATTACTACATATCAACGTCCTGGAATTGCTAGCAGCAATCTTTTCTCTCCGGTGCTTTGTGAAAGGAACTGATCATCAGTCCATCCTCCTTCGCTTAGACAACTTCCCAGCTCTGCGATACATCAACAGCCTAGGGGGACCTTGCTCAGTTCAGTTGACGTTCATGGCACACCAACTTTGGAATTTCTGTTTCCAACATCACCTCCATGTGACGGCACAGTCATTCCAGGGCTCTCGAATGTGGTCGCGGACTGGAACTCACGGCATTGGCACGACGCAGGAGATTGGTCGCTCCACTCTTCAGTCTTCTCAACGCTCTCTCAGCTGTGGGGTGTGACGTTCTGGGTCTCTGGCGCCCCCTCTGGCAATACTGGACATTGCTTTTAGTTCTGGACATTTGGTTCACGTCCAAGCCTGATCAGTACCTGGACTCCATTAGTTCACCCTGGACCATTTTGTATAAATGGAGACCACTCCCTTAGTAGGGTGCGGTCTCATTCATCCTGGATCAGTCATTCAGCTCATGTCTGGTTTGCCTTGCTCTAGATTCATCCTGAATCATCTATTCAGTTCAGTCTGTCTTCAAGCTCCTGTCTGGTTTACCTTGGTCTAATTTTATCCTGTTCAGTCTGTCTGTCTTCCAGCTCGCTCATGTCTGGTCTTTCCCTGGTCTAGATTTATCCTGTTAAGCCTTTCCTGGTCATTCTGTTTACAGGCTCCATGTCTGGTTTGCACTGTTTTTCTTGCTTCTTGTACTTTTATCATGTTTAATTCTGCCTCCCATGTTTAGTTGCCTATTTTGTTTATACCTGGTTTTCTTTATATTTCTTGCCGTGAGGTTTAAGGCTCTGTTATTGTATTTAAGTTCTTGGTTCCTAGAATAAATTTATTATATTATTTTTCTAGTTGAGGCTCATGGTCTATTTTCACTGCTCATTAGGCTCACACCCCTCTCTGTCAGGTCAGGTCCCTGACCCCCATCGTGACATGGGGTCCCTTCCACACGGATTTGTTTGCCTCCCGGCCATGACCGAGTCGCCGCAGAGACGTGCCGTGGTCGCTGACCCACAGAGCCGTGCCGAGGTCGCTGACCCACAGACCCGTGCTGCCGCCGCCATGACCGAGTCGCCGCAGCAAGCCGCGTGCGGTCGCTGAGCCAGCCGAGGTCGCTGACCCACAGAGCCGTGCCGAGGTCGCTGACCCACAGAGCCGTGCTGCCGCCGCCATGACCGAGTTGCCGCAGAGCCGAGATGAGGTCGCTGACCCACAGAGCCGTGCTGCTGCCGCCATGTCCGAGTCGCCGCAGAGCCGAGATGAGGTCGCTGACCCACAGAGCCGTTGCTGCCGCCGCCATGACCGAGTTGCCGCAGAGCCGAGATGAGGTCGCTGACCCACAGAGCCGTGCTGCTGCCGCCATGTCCGAGTCGCCGCAGAGCCATGCAGTTGCTGCTGTGTCCAAGTCACCACAGAGTCGTGCTAAAGGCGCTGCCCCTCCTGTCCTTGCCAAGGGTGCTACCCAACCGGTCCACACCAAGGGCGCTGCCCCACCGAGCCCAGCTGTCCCGGTGTCTTCGAGCCCAGTGGTTCCAGTCCAGTCGCTGCAGAGCCGTGCCAAGGTCACCAACCTACGGAGCCGTGCTGCTGCTGTCCCAGTCACATTGCCACAGAACCGGATCGCCACTGGTGCCATGTTCCTGTTGCCGCAGAGCCGGGAGGACACTGTTGCTGTCCATTCCACGTCCCGTTACCAGGGGGAGGAGACACAAAAGGACTGGTGCCAGTGCCTTCAAACCTGGACCCAGTTTTGGCTCCCAAGGGGTCTATACCTCAGGTCCTCCAGCCCGTGAGTCGAGTCCTGTCCCTGCTGGATGTTTCCGAGCTTCTAATGGTGCTATAATATGCCTTGAGGACCGAGAGGTGTACGAGGCGCTCTACGTGCCTACAGGACCCATTGACTTTTTATTCTCATTTTTATTGTCTTCTTTTGAGCATCCGGGGTCTGCTCGTGGAGGGGGGGATATGTGACGTTCTGGGTCTCTGGCGCCCCTCTGGCAATACTGGACATTGCTTTTAGTTCTGGACATTTGGTTCACGTCCAAGCCTGATCAGTACCTGGACTCCATTGGTTCACCCTGGACCATTTTGTATAAATGGAGACCACTCCCTTAGTAGGGTGCGGTCTCATTCATCCTGGATCAGTCATTCAGCTCATGTCTGGTTTGCCTTGCTCTAGATTCATCCTGAATCATCTATTCAGTTCAGTCTGTCTTCAAGCTCCTGTCTGGTTTACCTTGGTCTAATTTTATCCTGTTCAGTCTGTCTGTCTTCCAGCTCGCTCATGTCTGGTCTTTCCCTGGTCTAGATTTATCCTGTTAAGCCTGTTTTCCTGGTCATTCTGTTTACAGGCTCATGTCTGGTTTGCACTGTTTTTCTTGCCTTCTTGTATCATGTTTAATTCTGCCTCCCATGTTTAGTTGCCTATTTTGTTTATACCTGGTTTTCTTTATATTTCTTGCCGTGAGGTTAAAGGCTCTGTTTATTGTATTTAAGTTCTTGGTTCCTAGAATAAATTATATATATTTATTTTTCTAGTTCAGGCTCATGGTCTATTTTCACTGCTCATTAGGCTCACACCCCTCTCTGTCAGGTCAGGTCCCTGACCCCCATCGTGACATAATGAGACCGCCAGTAACAAGTGAGCTAGCAGTGATTCTTGGTCTGTTGGAGAACCTGCAAAAGGTTAATAAAGCTGCAGAACAGCACCTGGAGCGGCTGAGTGCTATACTGCGGAAAACTCCCAGGGACGCCTTCCCAAAGGAACCTGTTCCAGTGAAAGATTCCAGAGGACCCCTGACCCTGGAGGAAAGGGTATGGAGGAAAACCCATGGCTTATGTTTCTACTGTGGTTCCTGCCTGCACAGAGTGGCAACCTGCCAGGTGCGCCCACAGAAGGCCCTCACGGTCCAGCCTTACCAAACTTCCTTGACCAAGCCATGCCAGGCCGCAGTATCCAGTCCGCTGCCCTGCAACCCGCAGGATTTCCAGAGTCCGCTGCCCTGCAACCCGCAGGATTTCCAGAGTCTGCTGCCCTGCAACCCGCAGGATTTCCAGAGTCCGCTGCCCTGCAACCCGCAGGATTTCCAGAGTCCGCTGCCCTGCAACCCGCAGGATTTCCAGAGTCCGCTGCCCTGCAACCCGCAGGATTTCCAGAGTCCGCTGCCCTGCAACCCGCAGGATTTCCAGAGTCCGCTGCCCTGCAACCCGCAGGATTTCCAGAGTCCGCTGCCCTGCAACCCGCAGGATTTCCAGAGTCCGCTGCCCTGCAACCCGCAGGATTTCCAGAGTCCGCTGCCCTGCAACCCGCAGGATTTCCAGAGTCCGCTGCCCTGCAACCCGCAGGATTTCCAGAGTCCGCTGCCCTGCAACCCGCAGGATTTCCAGAGTCCGCTGCCCTGCAACCCGCAGGATTTCCAGAGTCCGCTGCCCTGCAACCCGCAGGATTTCCAGAGTCCGCTGCCCTGCAACCCGCAGGATTTCCAGAGTCCGCTGCCCTGCAACCCGCAGGATTTCCAGAGTCCGCTGCCCTGCAACCCGCAGGATTTCCAGAGTCCGCTGCCCAACAGGGAGAGACCAGGTGTAAGCCAGCAGTTCCAGTCAAGAGTGCTGCCCTGCAGTGCGAACAAATCGGGGTCACTGCTCCACAGTGCCAAGCCGGGGTCACCCCTCCACAGTGCCAAGCCAAGGTGGTTCCCAAGCACTGTGAGACCAAGATGGTAGCTTCCGAGCCACGCTCACCCGAGCTGGTAGCTTCCGAGCCACGCTCACCCGAGCTGGTAGCTTCCGAGCCACGCTCACCCGAGCTGGTAGCTTCCGAGCCACGCTCACCCGAGCTGGTAGCTTCCGAGCCACGCTCACCCGAGCCGGTAATGACCGAGTCGCCGCAGAGCCGTGCCGAGGTCGCTGACCCACAGATCCATGCTGCCGCCGCCATGACCGAGTCGCCGCAGAGCCGTGCCGAGGTCGCTGACCCACAGATCCATGCTGCCGCCGCCATGACCGAGTCGCCGCAGAGCCGTGCCGAGGTCGCTGACCCACAGAGCCATGCCGAGGTCGCTGACCCACAGACCCGTGCTGCCGCCGCCATGACCGAGTCGCCGCAGAGCCGTGCCGAGGTCGCTGACCCACAGACCCGTGCTGCCGCCGCCATGACCGAGTCGCCGCAGAGCCGTGCCGAGGTCGCTGACCCACAGAGCCGTGCCGAGGTCGCTGACCCACAGACCCGTGCTGCCGCCGCCATGACCGAGTCGCCGCAGAGACGTGCCGAGGTCGCTGACCCACAGAGCCGTGCCGAGGTCGCTGACCCACAGACCCGTGCTGCCGCCGCCATGACCGAGTCGCCGCAGAGCCGTGCCGAGGTCGCTGACCCACAGAGCCGTGCCGAGGTCGCTGACCCACAGAGCCGTGCTGCCGCCGCCATGACCGAGTTGCCGCAGAGCCGAGATGAGGTCGCTGACCCACAGAGCCGTGCTGCTGCCGCCATGTCCGAGTCGCCGCAGAGCCGAGATGAGGTCGCTGACCCACAGAGCCGTGCTGCCGCCGCCATGACCGAGTTGCCGCAGAGCCGAGATGAGGTCGCTGACCCACAGAGCCGTGCTGCTGCCGCCATGTCCGAGTCGCCGCAGAGCCATGCAGTTGCTGCTGTGTCCAAGTCACCACAGAGTCGTGCTAAAGGCGCTGCCCCTCCTGTCCTTGCCAAGGGTGCTACCCAACCGGTCCACACCAAGGGCGCTGCCCCACCGAGCCCAGCTGTCCCGGTGTCTTCGAGCCCAGTGGTTCCAGTCCAGTCGCTGCAGAGCCGTGCCAAGGTCACCAACCTACGGAGCCGTGCTGCTGCTGTCCCAGTCACATTGCCACAGAACCGGATCGCCACTGGTGCCATGTTCCTGTTGCCGCAGAGCCGGGAGGACACTGTTGCTGTCCATTCCACGTCCCGTACCAGGGGGAGGAGACACAAAAGGACTGGTGCCAGTGCCTTCAAACCTGGACCCAGTTTTGGCTCCCAAGGGGTCTATACCTCAGGTCCTCCAGCCCGTGAGTCGAGTCCTGTCCCTGCTGGATGTTTCCGAGCTTCTAATGGTGCTATAATATGCCTTGAGGACCGAGAGGTGTACGAGCGCGCTCTACGTGCCTACAGGACCCATTGACTTTTTATTCTCATTTTATTGTCTTCTTTTGAGCATCCGGGGTCTGCTCGTGGAGGGGGGGATATGTGACGTTCTGGGTCTCTGGCGCCCCTCTGGCAATACTGGACATTGCTTTTAGTTCTGGACATTTGGTTCACGTCCAAGCCTGATCAGTACCTGGACTCCATTGGTTCACCCTGGACCATTTTGTATAAATGGAGACCACTCCCTTAGTAGGGTGCGGTCTCATTCATCCTGGATCAGTCATTCAGCTCATGTCTGGTTTGCCTTGCTCTAGATTCATCCTGAATCATCTATTCAGTTCAGTCTGTCTTCAAGCTCCTGTCTGGTTTACCTTGGTCTAATTTTATCCTGTTCAGTCTGTCTGTCTTCCAGCTCGCTCATGTCTGGTCTTTCCCTGGTCTAGATTTATCCTGTTAAGCCTGTTTTCCTGGTCATTCTGTTTACAGGCTCATGTCTGGTTTGCACTGTTTTTCTTGCCTTCTTGTATCATGTTTAATTCTGCCTCCCATGTTTAGTTGCCTATTTTGTTTATACCTGGTTTTCTTTATATTTCTTGCCGTGAGGTTAAAGGCTCTGTTTATTGTATTTAAGTTCTTGGTTCCTAGAATAAATTATATATATTTATTTTTCTAGTTCAGGCTCATGGTCTATTTTCACTGCTCATTAGGCTCACACCCCTCTCTGTCAGGTCAGGTCCCTGACCCCCATCGTGACATGGGGTCCCTTCCACACGGATTTGTTTGCCTCCCGGCTGAATGCAAAGCTTCCGACGTTCTTCAGCTGGCGTCAAGACCCAGACGCGGCGGCGACGGATGCGTTCCTTCAACATTGGGGACCGGGATGCCCATATGCGTTCCCTCCATTTGCATTAGTACAGAGAGTGCTGAATGTAGTACGGACGCAGCACATCACCTTGGTTCTGGTGACTCCATTCTGGCCATCTCAAGCATGGTTCTCATCCATCCTGGACCTTGTGATAGACGATCCCCGCTTGATCCCATCCTTCGAGGACATATTACTGGATCCGGACCCCACCCATTGATCTCGTCAGGTCAACTGCAGCTCATGGCCTGGGTGCTTTCGGGATCGATGGATCGACGAGCGGCTTATCAAGTTCGGCTGCCTCGTTGCTCCAACAATCCTGGGCTCCGGGAACTAGAGGAGTATACGCCTCCTGTTGGACAAGATGGTCTAGCTGGTGTCTTGAACGGGCTCAGGATCCCTTTTCAGCACCTCTGACGCATGTCCTAAATCTCTTGTCATCTGTTTTTGACTCGGGCACAGCTTACCATTCTCTTAATGTATTGAGATCAGCTATGTCAGCTGGACATGTTGGTTTCGAGGGCGTTCCTCTTGGACGACATCCCTTAGTTTGTCGGCTTCTACGAGGAGCCCGTTTTGCTCGTCCTCCACGTCCTCGATATGTGGTGACATGGGATGTTACTGTGGTGTTACGTTTCCTCCTCGCTTGGCCAGATAATCCTGGCTTATCGTTGCGCCGACTTTTGGCTAAGTTGTTGATGTTACTGTGCTTGGTCTCGTGTAAAAGAGTGGGAGATGTGAGAGCGCTAGACTTTGGAGTCCGCTCTTTTCTGCCGGAAGGCGTAAGATTTAATATCTCCCGTCATACCAAGACGTCCATTTCGCAGGCATTTTTTCCATCTTTTCCCTCACAACCGTGGTTATGTCCGGTTAGATGTTTACAGGAATACGAGGAATGTACTCTGCCCTTTAGACGTATGGAGGAAGTGGCTCCCTTGTTTATTTCTTTCAAACCCACCTTCCTCCCAGTTACCTCACCCACTCTGGATAGATGGATTCGTTGGCTGTTGGACTTGGCGGGGATTGACACCTCCCAATTCGGGGCGCACTCAGTTAGAAGCGCCATTGCTTCCAAAGCAGTCTCCTCTGGCTGTCGTTTGGAGGACTTGTTACGTTCCGCGGACTGGTCACTGGAGTCCACTTTCAAAGAGTTTTACTTTAAACCCGTATCACATTGGTCGTCCGATGTTTTTGATGTTTAGATTTCCTCTAGCTTCGAACTTGCAAATAGGAGCCTCCGTGTCATGCCTTAAAATACAAAATTTTCCTATTCCATAACGGAAAGTTTGAATTTTATTAATGAAACAGAGGCGAGTATTTCCCTCCCATTTCTCCCTCCCTTCTGTATATTGTTCTGTTATGTTATTGTCGTATATTAATAAACAAAACATGGACTCTGTGTCATCTTTATTCAGTTACTATGATTACTTATCTGTACACTGTGTGTTTATTCAATAAAAATATTTATTTGTTCCTATGGGTTCTGAAATCCTTTCAGCGCTAGTACCGCGTGTCTTGAGTGTTGCACGCAGTTACTGTTATTATTCTAACACATCCTTCGTGTTTTGTGTTTTTCTTACAGCCACTGGCCCACCTGTTTAAGTTTGGATTCTTTCGATTCCTTTACTCCTGGATCATTCGTCTTCGACTCCGCAAAGAAAAGATTTCAAATGTCATTTTTCTGATTTCGGATTCTTCGTAGTTTTTTTAAGAAAGAGGTTTAATGGACGCCAGGAGGGAAATTATGTTAACTCAGGACAGTCCATACTGCATTATGGAATGGGGTGTTTCAGGACGTACCATGTTGGTACTGTCGTTTTTTCTTGTCAAAGTCTATATATGGATATATACTTTTCTGTCTACTTCTTGCTGCTGTTTAATAAAGTAAGAAAGAGACTGCAAATACTCGCCTCCGTGTCATTAATAAAATTCAAACTTTCCGTTATGGAATAGGAAAATTTTGTAATTATATATATATTAGATACATTCAGCCAAGTAGAGGGGAGTGGCATGTGGGCTGCGCGGGGTCTCAGGCAGTGGTTTGTTTTTTTGTGTGTATATTTTTAGCAAATGTATAGGGGAAGGTAAGGGCAGGTATGATATATATATATATATATGATATATATCTATATTCTTATAAATATATATTTCCAGACTTGTATTACACACACATTTTGGCAACGAATTGCCCCCCCCCCCTCATTTGGCTGATCTCTCCAGAAGAAATGTTGAACCCGATAGAGCAAAGAATAATATATATATTCTCTGCTGTCAGGTTCAACATTTCTGCTGGAGGGATCAGCCAAATGGGGGGGGCGCATTTAGTTGAGATTGTCCACATGCCACCCCCCCATGTGCGTATGTGTATATATGGTCTGAGGTCTGTGGGTGGGTGTATATATATATCTGCGTGTTGATATATATGTATATATAGGTCTGCGTGTTGATATATACGTATATGCCTGTGTGTGTGGTATCAATGCATCCCTACTCTATACACAGCGCTCCGTGTCCCTATAATATATATGATCAGGGGTTACCTTTTTTATATTTTTATACTATTCTTATTAAATTAACAGTAATTTTTTATGTATTTTATTCAGTAGAAACTTTTTTTGCCTATATAACATGTGCTTTGTGAAAATAAAACGGTTTTGTGTGTACATTTTAATTTAGTTAGTGGATTCCTGTCCAGTGCGGTGAGAAGCAAACGTAATGCAGTATAGACACGCCGCGGAGCGGAGTGAAGTCAAGTCTGCAAAATGTTTGCTTCTCTTCGCTTCACTACACTGTGCGTGGCTACACGCTCAGTGTGTCTCAGCCTTTATTCCCGCATTGCTAACTTACCGAATCAGTTTGTATACATGTTACTGACCCTGCTTGTTCTGAGGACCTGATCTGTTGCCGAATTTGCCTGCCATTTGACTATTCTCTCTGTGTATTCCCTGCCTGTTTTGTTTGCTTCCTGTTGCTACTGGTGTGCGCCGATTCTCACCATATACAGTAGCGCAGTACAAGTGCCTAAACATTGCTGACCCGGTTTTGTTATAGCTGCTGATGTAACTGAATAGATCGGGGATCTATTCTGCATTACCAAAACCTCTACCACTGCACTCTTCCACAATACCTCAGAGGGGTTACGGTGTGAAGGCACTTGCTGACACCAAAGGCACAATATTTGGTGTGCACTGACGCCTGTACCAGATTCATATCATTTTAATATTTGACCACAGGGTCCAACCCTGCACTCTTCCACAATATCACAGAGGGGTTACGGTGTGACAGCACTGTTGCCGACACTAAAGGCCCAATTTTAAAACACCTATTGTTACTTTCATCCAGGGGTCAAGTCCTGGGAAAAAAAGTGAGGGAACTCACCCACGAATTCCACAACCTCTATTACCTGAAGAAAAAATATATATATCACGAGTATAGCAGTGCGTGGTGATACCATTTTTATTGGGTTAACTTTACATTTAAAAGACAAGCTTTCAAGAGTGTAAACTGGAAACTATACTGATCAGTGAAAGGTATCACTCCGTACAGGTATACTCGTGATTGTGGCAACTGGACTAACGCGTTTTATATATAATATATATATCCAGGCACAGACCCCCCAGAATTATATACACAGGCACTGGACCCCCAGAATAATATGCACAGCACTGGACCCCCAGAATAATATACACAGCGCTGAGCCCCCAGAATAATATACACAGCGCTGAACCCCCAGAATAATAAACACAGCACTGAACCCCCAGAATAACATAATAACATGCACAGCACTGAACCCCCAGTATAATACACACAGCACTGAACCCCAAGAATAATATGCACAGCACTGGTTATATGGATATATTTTCCCCAGTTCACATGGATAGAATTGCCCCCAGCTCATATGGGTATATAATGCCCCAGCTCTCATGGATAATGCCCCAGCTCTCATGGATAATGCCCCAGGTCTCATGGATAATGCCCCAGCTCTTATGGATATGCCCCCCAGCTCTCATGGATAATGCCCCAGGTCTCATGAATAATGCCCCCCCAGCTCTCATGGATAATGCCCCAGGTCTCATGGATAATGCCCCCAGCTCTCATGGATAATGCCCCAGCTCTCATGGATAATGCCCCAGGGTCTCATGGATAATGCCCCAGGGTCTCATGGATAATGCCCCCAGCTCTCATGGATAATGCCCCAGCTCTCATGGATAATGCCCCAGGGTCTCATGGATAATGCCACAGGGTCTCATGGATAATGCCACAGGGTCTCATGGATACTGCCCCCAGCTCTCATGGATAATGCCCCCAGGTCTCATGGATATGCCCCAGGTCTCATGGATAATGCCCCCCCAGGTCTCATGGATAGTCTCATGGATATTGCCCCCAGGTCTCATGGATATTGCCCCACAGGGTCTCATGGATAATGCCCCCAGGTCTCATGGATAATGCCCCCAGGTCTCATGGATATGCCCCAGGGTCTCATGGATAGTGCCCCCAGGTCTCATGGATAGTGCCCCCCAGGTCTCATGGATAGTGCCCCCCGGTCTCATGGATAGTGCCCCCAGGTCTCATGGATAGTGCCCCTCAGGTCTCATGGATATCGCCCCCAGGTCTCATGGATATTGCCCCCAGGTCTCATGGATAATGCCCCAGGGTCTCATGAATAATGCCCCCAGGTCTCATGGATAATGCCCCCAGGTCGCATGGATATTGCCCCCAGGTCTCATGGATATTCTTGCCCCCAGCAGCCAGCTCACTTCTCTGTGCGCCCGAAACGCTGGAGCAGGTCGCCGCCACCGCCGCCGCACATTGCTGGCGGCCGCGTGCTTCCTGCTAGAACGACCGCTGACAGGAAGTGCAGCCGCTTGCCTGGGATCGATGAAACAGCCAGGCGAGCGGCTGCACTTCCTGTCAGTGGCCGTTCTAGCAGGAAGCACGCCGACGCCAGCAATGTGCGGCGGCGGCGGCCTGTTCCAGCGTTTTGGGCTCGGGCCACAGCGGGAACGCTGCATTCCCGCAGCGTTCCCGCTGTGGGAGAAGTGCAGGACCACCGTTCCCGCTCGACTCGAGCCTTGCTTTCATCCAAAGCCTGTAAAAGTTTCACCATAATTTAGCCAAAAAAATCACTAAACTTGTTCTGTGTGTCCTAAAACGTTTCCTCTTTTCATACAGGCTGCCGCCCCAAGCAGTTGTTTATGAATAGATTAAAGGAAAACCATTTACCGTCATTTGAAATGTCATTTTTTTTGTTTTTAAATGTTTCTATACATCCTACAAATCCGCCACTTCACGGGCAGGTTATGGGGACCTCTTAGGCACGATATTTGAAGGAATTTTTCGTTTTTATTCTTAACCTTTATTTCATGGAAAACTCACTGTTCCTTTAAAAACTTTTTTTTAAAAAAACTTTTTGTCCTTGTTTCCTGTCCCCCAGGTCACTACCCGGACCCACATACGCCTTTTATGGCAATATCTTGCATATATGCCCTCTTGGAGGGCACTCTAAAAATCGAACTTTCGAGTCCCATTGACTTGCATTGAGTTCGGTTTGTGTTAGTGTTCGAACTCTAACTTTTGAAATTGTTCGAATGCGAACCGAACACAGGGGTGTTCGGCTCATCACAAATTGTAAAGTGCTACAGAAACTGTTGGCGCTATATAAATGATGATGATAATAATATGCTGGGAAATAACAAAAAGAACACCCTATTTAATCCATTTGAGCGTTTAGGTTGTCCGTCCAGTAATCGGAAGCCCCTAACATAAACTGTGGCCTGAACTCTTAACCTTTATCAGCTCCTTATTAATCACAATGTCCTCTGCTCTGTAGGACTAGAGATGAGTAAGGCATTTTTTTCTTGTGGTTTTATTTTGTGTTAAAGCAAATTCACTTTACACAGTGTCATGAAGCCTACATTTTGTCATTACCAGCTGCAAGGGAGAATGAGTGGCCTTGGAATTGCTGATTATTCTCTGGCTGCCTGCAAATTAACACTTTTTATACAAAAAGTGTAGTACATTAAACTGCCACAGCAGACAAGCCGAAAATAAAGTTTGCAGCTTGACTGGAACAGTAAGAGCAATGTTTTGATTAGCGAGTAGGGATGGGCTGGCGGTTCGATTAGAACATTGCCCGTTCGGCGAACATCGAACATTTCCGCGTGTTCGCCCACAATGCACCACAATGACCCACAATGCACTTTTCCACTGGCCTGAAGCTTGTAATTGGCTACAGCCTTGCACCTGACCACAGGTCAGGCACAAGACAGGTGCAAGACTATGCCAATCGGGGGTCAGAGTCCTGATTGGGCAAATTTTGCCCAATCATGGGCTCACAGAGCTAAATCCCGCAGCACACTATATAAGGCTTCCTCGCAGCCCCAGCACGTGTTTTTTTGCAGGAGTGAAAGGAGATTGTTCTTTCAGTGTGTCTCACAGACGTCTAGCAGATTTCTGTGAATTGTAATCTGTGTCTTCTCACTGCCAGCTATTGGGGTCTCACAGACGTCTAGCAGATATCTGGGAATTGTAATCTGTGTGTTGGCACTGCCAGCTGCTGCCATGCTATCAGGCTGTATAACTGATTTATAGCATTGTTCTGGAAAATCAGTATATCTTTAATCTAATTCTAGATACAGTTTAATCAGAGTTCATCTGTTTATCTATTCAGAGTAGAATCTGGGTGTTACCAGCTATCATCCAGGCTGTATCACTGACGTATAGTATTCTTGTGGAAAATCTGTATATCTTTAATCTATATATCACTCACCATGTCAGAAAGACCAAAAAGGACAGGCAGACGCTCCCAGACACAGATAAGAGGGCAAGCAGCCTCTGTGTCGGAAGGCTGTGCCCCTGGTCATCGTGGAGGTGGTGCATCATCTGCAGGGGCACGCTTGTCCTTGTTTCTAACTGGTGCTGGCCGTCTTAAGCAGCAGAAACATACAGAGGATTTGCAGGATTGGCTAACCAGGCCATCCTCATCCTCCGAGTCCTCTGCCAGCCAGGCTTGTAGTGGTTTACAGTCCACCTCAGCTGCCAAAACATCTAATTCAGCCTCCATGTCCACAGCTACTCCTGCCGTAGCCTCAATATTATACACGGAGGAGTCAGCTGAATTGTTTGACTACAGTGACAGTGACGTGCTGCTTGAGGATGCACAGCAACTCCAGTGCTCTGATTCAAACTCTGAGGTTGAGGAAGGGAGTATAATCAGCCTAGAGGGAGGGGGTGCCAGTGTCACACAAAGAACTGGCACTCATGTTCCCCCAGCAGCTGCAGCATATTGCGAGGTTGGCTCCAGTGATGAAGAGATAGGGGGTGATGACAATGATGATGAGATCACTTAATCCACCTGGGTGCCTGATTGAACAGAGGAGTCAAGGGAGGAGGAGGCACAACACAAACGAGGCAGAACATCCTCTATGAGCAACCGTAGCCAGTCCAAGGCATCAGATGTCAGAGCTGCTCAGGTGCAGAGTGCTGTTGTCTCGCAGCACACGTCCAGGATCTCTGATGTCTGGGAGTTCTTCATGACATGTGCAGCAGACTGCAGCGTTTCTATTTGTAAGCTATGTCGGAAGAGGATCAAGCGTGGGAAAGACATCAGACACTTGGGTACCACGTGCTTGAGGCGACCTATGACCACCTGCCACGCATCCCGTTGGCACAACACTTTGCATAGGTCCTCCTCCTCATCTGTCTCTTCCCCCACTATATGTCCTGCCATGTCATTGCCTACAACCTCTAATGACAAGGATGATGCTACAGTAATGGGTGTGACACGTCCTTCCTCTAATGGGAGAGGTATTAGCAGTAGGAAAAGGGAAGTGCTCATGCCACTGTACAGAGCACTGGTGAGACCTCACTTGGAGTACTGTGTGCAGTACTGGAGACCGTATCTCCAGAAGGATATAGACATCTTAGAGAGAGTTCAGAGAAGGGCTACTAAAATGGTGTACGGCTTGAAGGAGAAAAGTTACCAGGAAAGGCTTAATGATCTTAACATGTACAGCTTGGAAAAAAGATGAGACAGAGGTGATATGATAGAAACATTTAAATACGTAAAGGGAATCCACAAGGTAGAGGAAGGGAGTATATTTAAAAGGAAACAAAGTAGCAAAACAAGAGGACATAGTCTTAGATTAGAGGGGCAAAGGTTTAAAAGTAGCATCAGGAAGCATTATTTTACGAAGAGGGTGGTGGATACATGGAACAGCCTTCCAGTTGAAGTGGTAGAGGCCAAAATAGTAATTGAATTTAAGCAAGCATGGGATAGGCATAAGGCTATCCTAAACAAAAGATAAATCCAGGTAAAGTATCCATGTAATTGGGCAGACTAGATGGGCTGAAAGGTTCTTATCTGCCGACATTTTTCTATGTTTCTATGTTTTTTCCTCTGAATCTGCCAGCATCCCATCAGCTGCAGATTTATGCAGTCAGATTTCGTTGCCCCAGCTGCTGCAGCGGTAGTAAAAATATTGTCCCAACCATCCACATGCACAACTTCTAAATGCCAGCTTGGCAAAATTACTCGCATTGCAGCTGCTGTCGTTCCAGCTGGTGGACTCTGCTTCCTTCCATGAATTTGCTGAATGAGCTGTACCACAGTGGCAGGTTCCAAAACACCATTTATTTTCATGGAAGGCCATTCCAGAACTATACCAGCACGTGGAAGACAATGTTATGGAGTCATTGGGAAAGGCAGTCAGCAGCAAGGTGCACATTACTTTAGACATGTGGTCCGGCAAGCATGGACAGGGCCGTTACATTTCCTTCATGGCACACTGGGTAACTCTGCTTGCAGCTGGGAGGGATCCAGGACAAGGCTCTGTGCTGGAGCTTGCTCATCCACTACGCCTCCAGAAAGCTGCTTATATGAGGTCTTCCTCCTTCTCCTCCTTCAGTGTCTCTGGCGAAGTGGCAGTTAAACTGACACGTGGCAGGGGCTACGCAATGGCTCAAGCAAAAAGATGCCATATTGTGCTTGAGCTGGTTTGTTTAGGGGACAGGAGCCACACCGGGCCAGAAATTCTGTCAGCTCTGCAGGGGCAGGCGCAGAGATGGTTAACCCATGCCAGATCGAGCTGGGAATGGTCGTCTGTGATAATGGCAGCAACCTTCTCTCCGCCCTACGCCTGGGTAAGTTGACGCATGTACCATGCCTAGCACATGTCCTAAATCTGGTGGTACAGCGTTTCCTAACCAGGTACCCAGGGCTGGCAGAGCTTCTCTGCCAGACCAGAAAAGTCTGCAGCCACTTCAGACGGTCATTCCCAGCAAGTGTTCGCCTGGCAGAAAATCAAAGAGAATTCCACCTTCCCACAAACCGTCTGATCTGTGACATGCCCACCAGATGCAACTCAACATTGGCAATGCTGCAGCGTCTGCACAATCAGCAGAGGGCCATACATGAGTACCTGTGTGAGTATGGCACAAGGACAGGTTCAGGTCAACTTGTTCCCCCCACAGTGGTTGATGATCAAGGATGCATGCACTGTACTGTCACCATTTGAGGAGGCAACGAGGATGGTGAGCAGGGACAGTCCATGCATTACAGTGCATGCATTAGTGACACAATTCCTTTAGTTTTCCTGCTGGAGCACTCTCTGCGGGGAATTATAGATGTGGCACTAGAGGCAGAGCAGCGGGAGGAAGAGGAGGACTTCCCTAGCTCTCAAGGCCCCAGTCTTTACGCAGACCGCATTCCTGCGGGTCCTCAGATCAGACAGGAGGAGGATGAGGAGGAGGAATATTTAAGTTGTGGGGGCATTGAAGGTGGGGATTCCTCAAGGGAGGGTTTTGTGTCCTCAGAAACCCAAGGACTACTACGTGGCTGGGAGGAGGTAGTGCATGATACGGTCATCCTCATTGACCAGGAACACTCTGAAGCTAATGCCACCTCCAACCTACGCTGCATGGGCTCCCTTATCCTGCAAAGCCTGCTAAAGGACCCCAGGATTCGTGCTATCAAGGAGAGGGATCATTACTGGTTGGCAACCCTTCTTGATCCACAATACAAGGGTAAGGTTGCAGAGCTCATCCTGCCCTCACAGAGGGAGCACAGGATGAAACAACTTGAGGACGCTCTAAAGCGACACTTGTTTAACATCTTTCCAGACACTGGTAGGTTACCAACTGATGACACAGGTGCTTCTGAGGCTGCTGTTTATCAGAGGAAGAGCGGTGAAGGGGGCTGCTTGACTGATGCCTTTTCCAATTTTTTTATTCCACGACACCCAGGGACGTCAAATGTAGGCACCCATTGCCAGCGTCTTCACCATATGGTGCAGGACTATCTAGGGGCAAGGGCAGACCTGGATACCTTTACAGCAGATGATCCACTGGCTTACTGGGTGTTGAGATTGGATCACTTGCCAGAACTTAGCCAATATGCTATAGAGCTACTAGGTTGCCCTTCATCCAGCGTGCTTTCTGAAAGGACGTTCAGTGCCGTTGGAGGTTTTGTCACAGACAAAAGAGTGCGTCTGCCCACCGACTCTGTAGATCGGCTGACATTTATAAAAATGAATCCGTCCTGGATCAGCAGCTATCACTTCCCTGATGATGATGTAACTGAATAGATCGGGGATCTCTTCTGCATTCCCAAAATCTCCACCACTGCACTCTTCCACAATACCTCAGAGGGGTTATGATGTGACGGCACTAGCTGCCACCAAATGCCCAATATTTGGGTACACTAATGCATGTACCAGATTCATATCATTTTAATATTTGACGGCAGGGTCCACCCCTGCACTCTTCTACAATTCCTCAGAGGGGTTACGGTGTGAAGGCACTAGCTGCCACCAAATGCCCAATATTTGGGTGCACTGACGCATGTACCAGATTCCAATCATTTTAATATTTGAATGCAGAATCCACCCCTGCACTCTTCCACAATACCTCAGAGGGGCTACGGTGTGAAGGCACTAGCTGGCACCAAAGGTCCAATTTTAATGCACCTGTTGTTACTTTCATCCAAAGCCTGCATAAGTTTCACCATAATTTAGCCAAAAAATCACTAAACTTGTTCTGCGTATCCTAAAACGTCTCCTCTTTTCATACAGGCTGCCGCCCCAAGCAGTTGTTTATGAATAGATTAAAGGAAAAACATATACCGTCATTTGAAATGTCATTTTTTTCTTTTTAAATGTTTCTATACATCCGACAAATCCGCCACTTCACGGGCAGGTTATGGGGACCTCCTAGGCATGATATTTGAAGGAATTTTTCGTTTTTATTCTTAACCTTTATTTCATGGAAAAATCACTGTTCCTTTAAAAACATCTTTTTTTAAACTTTTTTTCCTTGTTTCCTGTCCCCCAGGGCACTACCTGGACCCCCATACACCTTTTATGGCAAATATCTTGCATATATGCCCTCTTGCAGGGCACTCTAAAAATCGAACGTTCGAGTCCCATTGACTTGCATTGAGTTCGGATCGTGTTCGCGTCCAAACTCGAACTTTTGAAATTGTTTGAGAGCGAATGCGAACCGAACACGGGGGTGTTCGGCTCATCCCTAATAGCGAGTAGGGCTGTTAGATTTAACCTTCCTGGAGGTTTTCGCAGTGTGGCTCAGGGTTACATTTCAATGCTGAAAGCGGTAACCCTGAGTCACACTCGAGCTGGATACATACTTGTAGCTGTGCTCCCCTCGCTGACCTCCTGCAATCGCATTCTCCTCTGGCCGATTACGGCGTCCTGCTTCCTGCTTGTCTTTTCGCGAGAACGGAAGCAGGACGCCGCGATCAGCCGGAGGTGAGTGCGGGGGGCAGAGGGGGGGCAGGGACAGGTTTGTTTCCAGCCCGACTGTGGCTCGGGGTTACCACTTTCAGCATTGAAATTTAACCCCGAGCCACACTCGGGAATACCACTAGGGGGATTAAATGATTCTGACATATAAAATATATCAGAATTGGACCGCCAGGGAGGTTAATATAAAGGTAAGAGACACTTGGGGCAGTATTACGACGTCGGTGCTAACTTAACCAGAGCTGTTGTAAACTTAACAACTTCATAGACTATAATGGCTTTAGTAAGTTTACAACAGCTCTGGTTAAGTTAGCAGCACCAGTGTTGTAGTATAGCCCTTGGTTGTGTGTGTTAAAGGCAGGGAACATGGGTACAAGGGATGTTAAATACCTTGCTTTTTTTGCCCTCTAAAACTCTGCTACAGTTAATGTTATGGTCCCTCTTCCTTCACTGGAAGGAAATTTAATCCAATGTCCCACAAACTAAAACACGCTGCATGGCCAAAAATAGTCACACGCATTAATATTTTGTTGCACCTCCTTTTGCTTTGATCACTTCACACCCTCGCCCATTCATCATTTCAATAAGCTCGTGCGATGTCACCGCAATTGTTTCCATCCAGAGTCGCATTAATTTGTCGCCAAGATCTTGTATTGGTGATGGGAGAGTCGCAGCGCTGCGTAAAGTCTTCTCCAGCACATTATCCCAAAGATTCTCAATGGGGTTAAGGTCTGGACTGTGCGGTGGCCAATCCATGTGTGAAATGATGTCTCATGCTCCCTGAACCACTCTTGCACTCATGAATAATGGTATTGCCATCTTGGAATATTCCCGCTGTGCCAGCAGGGAAGAAGAAAACCCAGTGATGGAAAAGTCTGCTCTTTCAGTATATTCAGAGAGTAATATGACCTAATTTTTTTGGTGCTGAAATATATTAATCAATGCAGTAATTAGCCAATGGAAGGCTCACAACTACTCGCTTAGTTAAATCGAGGTGGGTGACTTTTTTCTAGGCCAGGCAATGCAATTTGAACAGAACTGAAAACCTGTTTTTCATCTGCTTATTTTAATGCCTAATATAAACAAATTATAGGGTTATTTATAAACACCAAAATAATTTGACCTGAAGAAATACTTGGGTGTAAATACAGTTTACTTGGGTTAAAAACTGCAATCCCCTGCCATTCTTCACCTATGAATCGGATTAAGAAAAAAAATCATTTGATCTACTTTGCAACACTACTTCTTTCAGAGATTGTACACAGTTACCAAGCGCACAATTATTTTACATCCTGTTATTCACCAGTGGCCTTGTATTTGGGATTGCTATGGTAACCTGATTCTTCATGGGAAACCGTAATGCAGCATTATTGATGACGCTAACGAGATTATCCTTATATGAAACGAGATTGACTATAAATGTAAACAGAAGATAAATTTATCGAAAAATAAAACATGTCTTTTTTAAATGCCATTTAGCCTTCCTGACCATAAATGCTATTAAGAAAGTTTATTAGATTTTATTTTTTTTATCTAACTCACACTACGGTAGTAATTTACAAGAGATGAAAAAAATGTATTAGGATTTGAATGCATGAAAGCTTTACGTTGCTGTCCTTGGACTATATGTAGCATCCATTGCTATGATGTTTCTCCATCATCACATTCATTTCTCTCCAAACTGCCACATTGACGGCGGTAGAATGAAAATTTCAAGAAAGTAATTTTGCATGAAAAAATATCATGAAATACAGCAACAACATTGCATATAAACAGTTCTTGCCTTCCTATCATTCTTTAAATAAGGTCAACTGATCATCGTCACAACAGGTAAAACGGTAAAACTTCAGTAAATTAACTATACCATGTTGCCTAATGGTCTTAATTAAAAAATTTAAGGTTTGCAGGGCAGCCAGTGCCAAGAAAAATGGTGACGACTGAAAATGTTGTGTAGTAGTTGTTTTTAGTTCGAGACTAAACAAACTGCAATTGTTAATATTTATATAAGTGTGTGTATAACTATACAGTATATCAGCCACAACATTAAAACCACCTGCCTAATACAGTGGCGTCACTAGGGTTGGTGTCACCCAGTACGGTAAATTCTGGTGTCACCCCCCCCCCCGAGTTTTACGTGTTTTTTTTAAACTACTCTTACTCCTAAATCAGTACTCCCATATAACACTGAATGCTCATACACACAGCGCACATTACTGTGAGGTTTATTGCTGTGGAGCTCTCTCATATGCTCACACAAATTTTTGCCAACTGCCAGCAAGTACGGTGCCTGTTCGAAGGCAGTGAAAGCAGACAAGGATATATAGTGCCCCCAGCAGCTCTGGATATATTGCCCCCAGCAGCTCACCCATGGATATATATTGCCCCCAGCTCACATATGGATATATTGCCCCCAGCTCACAATTATATATTGCCCCCAGCTCACATAGGATATATTGCCCCCAGCAGCTCACACATGGATATATATTGCCCCAGCTCACATATGGATATATTGCGCCTCAGCTCACACATGGATATACTGCCCCAGACCAGCTCACACATGGATATATTGCCCCAGATCAGCTCACACATGGATATATTGCCCCAGACCAGCTCACACATGGATATATTGCCCCAGACCAGATCACACATGGATATTGCCCGAGCTCTCATGGATATTGCCCCAGCTCTCATGGATATTGCCCCAGCTCTCATGGATATTGCCCCAGCTCTCATGGATATGCCCCCAGCACACATGGATACTGCCCCAGCTCTCATGGATATGCCCCAGCTCTCATGGATATGCCCCAGCTCTCATGGATATGCCCCAGCAGCTCTCATGGATATGCCCCAGCAGCTCTCATGGATATTGCCCCAGCAGCTCTCATGGATATTGCCCCAACTCCTCTAATGGATATTGCCCCAGCTCCCCTCATGGATATTGCCCCAGCTCCCCTCATGGATATTGCCCCAGCTCCCCTCATGGATATTGCCCCAGCTCTTCTCATGGATATGCCCTAGATGCTCTCATGGATATGCCCCAGCAGCTCTCATGGATATTGCCCCAGCTCCTCTCATGGATATGCCCCAGCTCCTCTCATGGATATGCCCCAGATGCTCTCATGGATATGCCCCAGCAGCTCTCATGGATATGCCCCAGCAGCTCTCATGGATATGCCCCAGCAGCTCTCGTGGATATGCCCCAGCAGCTCTCGTGGATATGCTCCAGCAGCTCTCGTGGATATGCCCCAGCTCCTCTCATAGATATGCCCCAACTCCTCTCATGGATATTGCCCCAGCAGCTCTCATGGATACTGCCCCCAGGCCCCAGCTCACCTCCTGCTGCCACGTGTTCTGCTCCCTCTGAGCATCTGGCGGCATGGAGCTTTGGCGCTCGCCTGGGGGAGCCACATGACCAGCCGCAATCTCGCGCGAACTCGGCTGGTGACGTGGTTCCCCCAGGACGCTCGCAGGGAGCCGAACACTGCGTCGCAGGGTGAGACACCCACCCTTAGGGTGACGGTGTCACCTGGTGCGGGCCGCACCCCAAGGCCCCCACCTTGTGACGCCACTGGCCTAATATACAGTAACGTAAGTTCTGCCATGCTGCCAAAACAGCTCTGATACATTGTGGCATGGGATCCCCAAGACCTCTAAACGTGTGCTATGGTATCTGGCACTGAGATCCTTTGGGTCCTGTAGGTTACATGGTGGGGCCTCCATGGATTGGATTTGTTGCTCCAGCTTATCCCACAGATGCTCAGTTGGATTGAGATCTGGGGAATATGGAGGCCAAAGCCATGCCTTCAAATCTTTGTCCTATTTCTCAAACCAGTCCTCAGCAATTTTTGCAGGGTGCATTATCCTGTTGAAAGAGGCCACTGCCATCATGGAACACCATTAACATGAAGAGGTGTAAGTGGTCTGCAGCAACCTCTAGGCAGGTGGTACGTGCCATGTCTGTTCTGATATCTTGCTATTGTGGCCAGTATTGAATTTTTTCAACAACTTCAGCTACAGTAGCTCTTCCATGTGACTGGACCACATGGGCTAGCATTCACTTCCCATGTGTATCATTGAGCCTTAGGCTCCCATGACCCTGATGCTGATTCACTGGTTGTCCTTCGTTGCACCACTCTTTGGGATACTAACCACTGCATACCAGGAACACCCAACAAGACTTGCCATTTTGGAGATGCTCTGATCCAGTCGTCTAGCCATCACTATTTGGCCCATGTCAAAGTCACAGAGATCTTTTCTCATGCTCATCTCTTCTGCTTCCAGCACATAATAGTAAAAAAACTGGCTGTTCACTTGCTGCCTAATATATCCCACCCCCTGACAGGCACCACCGTGACCATATAATCCATATTATTCACTTCAGCTGTGGTTTTAATGTCGTGGGTGATCAGGGAATATCAGCACTAAGGCTGGGTTCACACCTCAGCTTTCTTCGTATGCGCGTAATACGCGCGTTTTTGGCACGCGTATTGCACAAACATCAAAAATGCACATTGCAGCGCGTTCCCGGCCATAGACTGCAGCGGTGAACGCTCTGCTATATGCCCCAAAGAAGCTCCCATACTTCATTGGGCGTAGGAGGTTTTACAGCGCGTTCCTGCACGCTGTAAAACGCTCAGGTGTGAACGGGCCCCATAGGAAATCATGAGATTTCCATGCTTGGGCGTTTTACAGCGCGCAGGAACGCGCTGTAAAATGCCCAGGTGTTAACCCAGCCTAAAATGTTAGATAAAATCACATCAGTCCTAAAAATTCACAGCTACTGGTTATGTCAGAAAAAAATTATATAAATAATACCTTTCAACCTCAGCCATCCATGGGGTAGATCCTTGAGTAATTAATCAACTTAAATTTATTCTCCATCATATTTAGCTGCAGCACATGAAAAATAGGAACATAAAAAAGGGTGACTGCTTCAGCAGACATTTGACGTAAAAAAGTGAGACTGTAGACCCAATTTGCATATCCTACCCAATACTACCTGCTACATGCGAGGAGTGTAGAAAAGGAGCTCTGTGGGCAAAGCACGGCACTGATGTGCAAATGTTCTTCGCAATGACTTTTATTTGTGTCGTCCAATTTAAATGAAAGATTATAATCTCACTTTTTCTCCTTAATTTTAATAGTTGATATAGATATATCCTCATCTTGAAGAGTGAGATATGTTTAAAAAATACATTTTATTGATAAAATCTATATCTCTGAGTGGATAAAAAAAATGAACCCATGCTAAATTTAATGTTAAACCCCACATTCATAAAATAAAAATGATTTGCACCACAAGTCTCTATAGGATTTCCAAATCAAATTAATTAATTAAATTTTGTTTTGTTTAGGCAACAATGTGACCGTTAACTATTTTGTAATTGCTAGACACAAGTCACTATGTGTACCTTATTTGATTATCTTTGCTTAATATATGAATCTATTTCTTCGCCTCACAATGTTCAGCGTCTCATGACATATTGTCATCAGTAGTTGGCGCAGAGGAGATCAGAACCCTAATAATAGATTTTTGACAGTTCGTTCCCCTTACCTGTCCAAGATATGTCATCAATGCTCTTGTGTGCTTCATAGCAACAAAGACGATGGAAGAAAATGCCAGTTCTCAAGTATGAGGTAGAGCACTTCTTTTGCTTGACATTTCAGGAGAAAATCAGTGCATGAGATGCATAATTTTCCATCAGGGACCTAGCTGCCATCCTCATAGGAGATTTCTCCTCCTTAAATGACAAGACAAGGTCAAAGGTGCATTGCTTAATTCAAGGTGATATTCTGCATAATACCTTTAAATCCTGAGCACTAATCTCGATAAAAATGAATAAATGTAGAATATGTGCTCGATACTCTGACATATATTTCAGTCCTTTTTAATAGTAGAACTTTTAACGTTGGTTTGCAATTTCATTTTGTTAAACATTCCCAAGAATTCTAACATTATTATTTTAATAACGTGCTGACTCTTAATGATACAATTTCTTCTTCGTGCCTTCTCATGGTGACTACAAGTGCCAAAATGCTAATAATTCGAGAGCAAATGTGCCATATATATTTTATATTTCTTTATTATTTTAGTCTAGACTGTGCTTACAGTACATAAATTCTTACAGTTATGATACATTTAAAAAAAAAATAGGAATACATTTAGAGCAGGGATCTCGTACTCTGCCCTCCCCAGATGTAGATTGCCTACAATGCCCAGAATTCTTCGAATGCTATAATTGCCCAGAGATTCATGGTAGGTGTAGCTCAGAAACATCTGGGTGGCCAGAGTTTGAGGTCCCCGATTTAAAGGGCTCTTCACTAATCTCTGGTTTTACAAACATCACCATTGTTGCAACCATACTAGACTTCATCGATCAAGAGAGCAATAGTCAAACAATGGCAGGTGATGTTTCATTGATGAAACTTCACCTCCCATTGCTTTACTTTCCCATGCTGCATCACCTATGTTCAGCATGGTTGCAGCAACGATAATCAATGGTGATTAATAAATAATCCCATTATTTGTCAAACCTCTAATTTTGGAACTTTTTGTCAAGCAATTCGTAATTAGTGGTGTTTCCAAAGGATAAAATGACTTTTTGCTCCTTGATACTAGTCCTTGGTTGTTCAACAAAAAAACAACCCCCCCTCCCCAAAGCATGAAAGTTAAAAAAAAATTATATAACCTAATCATATATATATATATATATATATAATTAGGTTTTATCAAATAAGGTTAATTTTGGGGGGGTTAGGGGGTATGGATGCCTTCCAAAATTGGAATACAGAACTATAGAAAAAAAAAAGGGGGGGGCAAAATCCCACCAAATCTCCTAGATCCATTTGGGAAGGTCATAGATTCAAACGGTCCATCCACCCGTTGAATGTGACAAGACAAACCTCCTAGGCACTCTTGTCTCTGCAGGATCAACAGCCACTTCCAGGGCCATCAGAGAGGCCATGATCTGCCTCATTGTAACAAGACTGCAGCACTGTGAATCCAGCAAGGTGGGCTACCGCGGACAACTATAGCATAGTGTTGTTACTGTTGTTACTTCCCAACAACCAGTGGCATCGCTAGGGGGGTGCGGGGGGTGCGGCCCGCACCAGGTGACACCACCCCCTAGGGTGACACCCTAAAAAAAAAAAAAAAATTACCAGGAAGGAGTATGTCCTGGGTAGGCAAGGCCTAGGCTGGCATTTTCCAGGGGGTGGCAAAAAAACACCACAAAAAGGGATTTTCACAGAGCACCGAAATAACGCAGACATTTCAGGGTTCTGTTGTTCCCCGCACTTTGGGGAATCAAATTTCTCCAGTGAATTCACCACAGGGTCCCTGAATTGCAGGGAATCAGCCACCGAATGCTGCCGCAAACCTGTCGCCTGCTGTTTTAAAAAGAACTACTGAATGAAAATATCTGGAATTAACAGGTGAAACTCGAAAAAATTGTATATCGTGCAAAAGTTCATTTATTTCAGTAATGCAACTTAAAAGGTGAAACAAATATATGTGGTAGACTCATTACATCTGCAAAGCAAGATAGTTCAAGCCGTGATTTGTCATAATTATGATGATTATGGCTTATAGCTCATGAAAACCCCAAATCCACAATCTTAGAAAATTAGAATATTGTGAAAATAGGCTCAAAGTGTCCCACTCTAATCAGCTAATTAAGCCATAACACCTGCAAAGGGTTCCTGAGCCTTTATTTATTTTTTTCAACATAGTTTATTGAATGCACATCATATCAAAGTATATCACTTGTATACAAACATCACCCTGCCTTAGTATAATAATTCATACTATATTACAAAAGGCACAACATAAGCATCCATTTTTTCTTTTTTAACGTCACTAAAGAAAGAGCATAAAGAAAGAGAGAGAAAGAAAGAGAAAAGCCTTTACATGGTCTCTCAGTCTGGTTCAGTAGGAATCACAATCATGGGAAAGACTGCTGACCTGACTGTTGTGCAGAAAACCATCATTGACCCCCTCCATAAGGAGGGAAAGCCTCAAAAGGTCATTGCAAAAGAATTTGGATGTTCCCAAAGTGCTGTATCAAAGCACATTAATAGAAAGTTATGTGGAAGGGAAAAGTGTGGAAGAAAAAGGTGCACAAGCAGCAGGGATGACCGCAGCCTGGAGAGGATTGTCATGAAAATGCCATTCAAAAGTGTTGGGGACTTTCACAAGGAGTGGACTGAGGCTAGAGTCAGTGCATCAAGAGCCACCACACACAGACGGATCCTGGTATTCCTCTTGTCAATCCGCTCCTGAACAACAAACAACATCAGAAGCGTCTTACCTAGGCTAAAGAAAAACAGACCTGGTCTGTTGCCCAGTGGCTCCAAAGTCCTCTTTTCTAATGAGAGCAACTTTTGCAACTCATTTGGAAACCAAGGACCCAGAGAATGGAGGAAGAATGGAGAGGCACACACTGCAAGATGCTTGAAGTCCAGTGTGAAGTTTCCACAGTCTGTGTTGATTTGGGGAGCCATGTCATCTGCTGGTGTTGGTCCACTGTGCTTCATTAAGTCCAGGGTCAACGCAGCCATCTACCAGGAGATTTTGGAGCACTTCATGTTCCTTCCGCAGACCAGCTTTATGGGGATGCTGACTTCATTTTCCAGCAGGACTTGGCACCTGCCCACACTGCCAAAAGCACCAAAACTTGGTTCAATGACCGTGGGATTACTGTGCTCGATTGGCCAGCAAACTCACCTGACCTGAACCCCCTTGGAGAATCTATTGGACATTGCCAAGAGAACAATGAGAGACATGAGACCGAACAATGCAGAAGAGCTGAAGGCCGCTATTGAAGCATCCTGGTCTTCCACAACACCTCAGCAGTGCCATAGGCTGATAGCTTCCATGTCACATTGCCGCATTGAGGCAGTAATTGCTGCAAAACAGGCCCAAACCAAGTACTGAGCACATATGCAGCTTATACTTTTCACAGGTCCCATATTGTTCTATGTACAATCCTTGTTTTATTGACTGCATGGAATATTCTCATTTTCTGAGATTGTGGATTTGGGGTTTAAATGAGCTGTAACCATAATCATCACAATAATGACAAATCACAGCTGGAACGGAGTCTCATATTAGTTTCACCTTTTAAGTTGCATTACTGAAATAAATCAACTTTTGCACCATATTCTAATTTTTCGAGTTTCACCTGTAAGTTCTGATGAATGATAATAAAAAGGACTGTTACAGAAAAAAAAGAAAAATTCCTATTAGAAAAAAAAAATGTTTTTTGTTTTTGAAAAATGCCTAAAAGATACAAAAAAAATAAAATCAATAAATAAAGAGATTTTTTACTATAGTTTTTTACTATGGAATATCTAATAAACTAGTTAGTTTATTAGATATTGGATAAAAACAGGAATATTTTTAACATTGAAACCTATGGTATTCGTTCGCCCTGAAAAAACCTGCCAAATGTGTGTATGAGCATATGAGAGAGCTCCACAGCAATAAACCTCACAGTAATTTGCACCGTCTATTATGAGCATTCAGTGTTATATGGGAGTGCTAATTTATGAGTAAACGTAGTTAAAAAAACCCGTAAAACTCGGGGGGGGGGGTGACACCATAAGTTACCGCACCGGGTGACACCAACCCTAGTGACGCCACTGCCAACATCCTCTCCTGTATCAGGCTGTCTCACTTCAAGCCACAAAGCAGCCATACACCCTCCTCCACTGCGACCTAGGTGAGACTTCCTTGAAGCACCCCACTAGAACTTCAGCCCTCCAGAGCTCACACAGCTTAAACAACAAACGTCACAGGCCCACATTCCTCAAAAGGTTTGACTATTTGGTTCATTGCTGGCAGTGGATACTGCACATTCTCCAGGCACGACATCACGGCCTCGAAGTTGGGCAGAGGGAACATAGTTTATCACTCCACAGCTGGGCCTCCAACCAAGCTGTCGCCTTGACAAACGCTCATCACATCTCTGTAGGCACTATTCCAGGGAACGCCATAAGTAGCAGAGACGCCAGTCTGGCTAAGTCAAAGGGAATCAATAGCTGCATGGCAAGATAGATGCCGTAAAGGCTTTCTAGTGGGGATTTACAATTCTCGGGCACTGATGCTCTTCTCCCATCGGGAAATACTTCCCCTACTACTGCAAGTGGTTTTCTCCTGCACCGTAGCTGATGTGGGGGTAAAATATTGCCAAAATTCTACAAACGAGCACGGTGCTCCTTCTCACTTTGCCCTCTGATAACGGCATCTGTCAATGCTCACCTGTGCATATGATTTGATATAACAGAGAAGAGTAAAACTGCTTCTCCTATACAATAGGAAATAAGCAACAAAGCAGTAAATAGGCGAGTAGTTGCAAGTTAACAATATGGTAAACTAGTACATCTTCAGGCAAACAAGGTTTAGATTTTTTTTATGCTTAATTTTCAATCCTTCATCATTTCACCACTCCCTGTATAACCACTTATAACTAATTTCACAAAGTGCTTGGCATCGAGTTTTTAAGTGATGTAGAGAAGTAGAAAACAATCTTGTATGTACCACAATTACAGAACAAAGAAGTGAACCTATATAAATGTTCGGGGAAATATGCATTGATTCAATTATAGTTTGTTTAAGCATGTTCAGAGCCCTTGATTGCTCAGACATATCTGGGGAGATGGCTAACGCAATGGATGTGTACATACATTATATTTTAGTCCAGTAGTGCTTGTTTTCTAGTAGGCTCTAGGGGTTGGATGGACATATCATTCATAAAATGTAACTGCCCTGTTGTATACATGCTAAATAATCAATATAGTTTAGAATATGTATATTCATTTTATCACTGTTATACACCACCTTTATTTTGTGCTTGATATTTGTAGCAAGTGTGCCATCATTACAATTAAATTTGCATTCACAGCTGTTCTTTAAACATGCCAATATTTATGAAGTTGATCATATTCTCACAAGGGATATGTAAACCATTTAATGAGTAAATCTAACGATCATATAAATGAATCCTTATTGGGGACCAGAAGATTTCTCTCCCCAGGCAGTTAATTATGGAATTTGTCACTCATTTAGGGCAAATAAGCTTCAGTATGGATGAGTCTTAAAATAATTCTACTGAATCTGTTTTACATTTTTTTTACTTATTTATGGAATGTGTTTATTAAAGAAGACACCCTTCTTTAACTATCTTCTGATGCTATGTTATGACATCATCATTGAGTTACTATCAATCAATAAAACATTTTATAAGGTCTTAAGTCTCCGCTGTCATCACGTCTTTACAAGTCAATTTGTTTTTAGGTTTCCATTCTTATTTTTCTACTTAAATATAGATCTGTGATTCATTGACGATAACTAGGTGCAGGTTTCTTGTTATCGTGTGGTCAACTGGGCAATATCATTGTAGAAACATCTTGAACGCAATATTATCTAAGTGGCTTTGATAATTTTATTAGACTTAGTTCACTAACTAAAGGCAGCAAGGAGTCAGAGGGTGGGTTTCACGAAGTGGCAATGTTAGCCCGTTGTGCCTTGGTATCGCCAGGGAGAGTCCTTGCAGTAGGGTGTTCTGGTCTTGAAAGCCAAGATCAGCCTAGTCGTATGGCACGGTCCCTGCCGGCGGCAGCGGCACAAAGGCAAATCTGGCGTTGCCATGCCCTGAGATCGCCTGGGTAGTGCCTATATAGTGCTGCCATTTTGTGTGACTTTTCCTGCTGTACCTGATCACATGACCCCTTGTTCTGTTCCCTATTTAAGCCAGTCACACCCATTCCCTGATGCTCCTGCATTATCCCTGAAGTCCTTAGTACCCTGTGCTCTTCACACTGTGAACCTCACCCTCCAGAAGCTCCTGCCTTCCCTTTCCTTAAACCTCTGCTGCGGATATCCTGGATACGACCTCTGCTTTGGACTCTGACCACGCTGTTGCCTGCTGCCCACCTCGACCATTGGCTTTGACACTTGACTACGCTGTTGCCTACTGCCTGCCTCGACCTCTACATGGACTATAACTTCGCTACCTGGATTACCCCTTTGCTACCTTGCTGGATTCCCCTTTAACCTGGACTGTGCCCATCATACTTCCTGATCCTAAGCCTCCTCGTTTGTCCCTTGTCCTTTTGTTTCCCTCTATAGTTGCTTGGTGTGTTTTGTTTAGTCAGCTCTCTTCATGTTCTGCCCCACCATTGCCAGTTAAAGTATCCAGCTTATTTCCTTTCAGTTCCTGTTCTGTCCACCTGGTGTCTCCTATCCAGTGTCTTCCTAATTGTTATACCTTACCCAGTGTCCTCCATTTGTTATACCTTATCCAGCATCCCCCCTTTTGGTTTATTCCTACTGCTGTGATTCCTACCTTGCGTTTCCTTATAATAAACCTGATCTGTTTACCCCCATATTGCTGCCTCCACTCCTCTCTTCCTCCGCATCCCGGGCTCGATCTTGCCGCCCTGTGACACCGTAAATCCCTGTGCTGGATAACCTTGTTGAATAACATTGCGGGAAATTACATGGATGCAATGGTACGTGACCCTACCTGCACTACCAGCGTGTTGCATAACATTGTGGGAAATTACATGGATGCAATGCTGCATGACCCTACTTGCACTACGAGCGTGTTGCATAACATTGCGGGAAATTACATGGATGCATTGCTATATGACCCTACCTGCACTACCAGCGTGTTGCATAGCTTTGTGGCAAATTACATGGATGCAATGCTACATGACCCAACTGCAATACCAGCGTGTTGCATAACATTGCGGCAAATTACATGAATGCAATGCTACATGACCCAACTGCAATACCAGCGTGTTGCATAACATTGCGGCAAATTACATGGATGCAATGCTGCATGACCCTACTTGCACTAAGAGCGTGTTGCATAGCATTGCGGCAAATTACATGGATGCATTGCTATATGACCCTACCTGCACTACCTGCGTGTTGCATAGCTTTGTGGAAAATTACATGGATGCAATGCTACATGACCCTACCTGCACTACCAGCGTGTTGAATAACATTGCAGCAAATTACATGGATGCAATGCTACATGACCCAACTGCAATACCAGCGTGTTGCATAACATTGCGGCAAATTACATGGATGCAATGCTACATGACCCTACTGCACTACCAGCGTGTTGCATAACATTGCGGCAAATTACATGGATGCAATGCTACATGACCCTACCTGCACTACAAGCGTGTTGCATAACATTGCGGCAAATTACATGGATGCAATGCTACATGACCTGCACTATGAGCGTACCAGATTGCTGGCATAAGGGACACTCCTGAGAAAATCAAAGTTTAGTGAATCCAGTCCAGGGCGTTGAAAGAATGAACTATTCCCTGCACACTTCCAAATACCTTCTTGTTCTATCCAATACCAAGTTGACAGATCAAACTTGATGTTGCGTGGCTTCGTTTTGAGATACTTCGTGTAAACCTGATTCATTCAACTTTTTACTAACATTGAAATATTCAAGCATGAGTCTGCACTCATGATCCTTGGGAGGACACAATATAGTGCATCGGCTTATATTATTAAGCTCAGCTTGGCAGAACTTTGTGTAGTGGATGGACACATAGCTCCTGCTGCTTCCAAAAGAGTTTCTGTGGACCTTAACAGTGCTGGATTTTTTTGCTTTTTTTCATTGAAATTCAGTACATATGTTGCAATACAAATGTGCCATTCTGACAAATTACAGTAGTATCATATTTATGTTTCTGATCGTCAATGCACATTCTATGTACAGAATTATTGCAGAGATGTATTCATTAGATGTTATTAAAATGAACTCACGTTTATACCCAATAATGTACAAGGGGTGTTACGCAGGCAACATCATCTTGTTACTGCAGAGGATAATGTCGGGAGGACCTGCATCCATTCTATAATAGAGTATTCATTATGTGATAAAGCAACAGAACAGCAGCTCTCTGTGTTATTGCACTAAATACAATATATAACATTAATTAAACAGGGTTTGCCGCGAACAGAATTCCCCGTACTGTCAAGATTTCAATTTTATGTTAAATATTTTTTAAAGGCTAGACCCTTAAATCTCTGGGGCTGAACCAGGCACTGAGCTGTGAATTTAACCATAGGGTAACTGCTAATGATAAGGGAAAGAGCCCTGGTTTAGGCAATGTAATACAGTTATTGGATTAGGCCATCAATCACTCTATTCCCACAGGGATAGGCAAAAGAGACGAAACGGTGAAAAGGGAAATTAGGAGAAAAAAAAGGCCTGACTGGAATAAGATTCTCTACCATCCTTATCATTTAACTGCTCTGCATCTCACTGGCATCATAATGAGATGCCAAGAATTGTATGTCTTTAGAGCCAACGCATATTTGCATAATCTAGAAATACTTTACGAAATGCCTTCATTGGAAAGAACAGTCAAGCGTTTTGATAAATGGCACCCTTAATACGGTCACATCACCCTGTAGACTTTAATAAGTGTGGCATATTCAGTGTGTCTATTACAAATACAGCCATCATTCCATACAAAACCTGCACGCCATTTGGATTTTGGTTAACAAGATTTAAAAGCTGAATAGCTGTTCTAGCCTCCTGGATACGCTTTATAAGGCGTGCATACAGTCAAGGACTGAAGAGACTTGTTAGGGGAACATGGAAATCTAAAATATTTGCTATCTTTTCTAAACTTTTCTCCAAAGTAAATGGTCCGCGTTCTGAAGCAGAATATTTCTTCTGATCATTGTGTAGGATTCTCGTAATACATAAAAGATTGACTGAAAATGCATTTTTCTAAATTCATTGCTTGATAACACTAGTTGGCGCTGCCTATCTGGAAGGAGGCAACATGGATTATTGGACAACGAGGTTTAGGAGCATCGTCACATTTCTGTATAAAGAAGGGGGTAGCAAATGGCTGGAGTTGGCTTCACGTTATTTATTTATTTATTTGCAAAATATTTTAACAGAAAGGATATATTGAGATTTCTCTCGTTTTCAAGTATGTCGATTACAGATACAGATTGCATTTTGCATACAGATAAGTCGAGAGGTGTCTATACATAGACATGAAACTTTACTTAGAAAGTATCCACTCTTCAAGTAAATCTATAAATATTTATGCAATAGGGTGCTAAGGACTGGTTAGGCTCCCATTTTTTTTTTTTTTAAATTGAAGTTTTTTATTAAGAATAATAGATACAGGTACACATAGAAAAGGCACACATTCAATTATAGAAAAGTACAATGGCCGTAAGGCAAGCACAGAGCGGAAAACAAAATAGGAGGGAAAAGAAACAGGAAAAAGAAATAACATCACAGGTGGCATCTCTCAGGAACGGGAAAACCCGAGAACGAGGCTGGTGAAGCAAGTCTCTGTCCACTCCAAGGATCGACAAATCGACACCCATAAGGGGGGAGGAGAGGGAGAGAGGTTGGAGAGATTTGAGAGACATCAGAGCACCCCATCATCTGAGAGGAGCGGTCCCATAAAGCCTAGGAGAAAACACTTAAGTGAGAGGGGAAGGAGAATAGGAGGGAGCAGAAAGAAAGGGGGTGCAAGATCTATGGAAAGGTAAGAAGGAAGGGAAGGGGGAAGAGAGAAAAAAAAGGGGGTGAATACAACAGGCAGACATAGATCAACAGTTGATTAGAAAATGTGTATACGAATATACACTATACAGTGTGGGCGCTTGTTGGTTTAAGGAATTGATTAAAGTGCTATGTGGATCACTAATAAATAGTTAAGTGCAGCCTAAAGTATGGTAAAAACACATAAAAAACAACCAAAATATGTGTCAAGACTAAGACAAAGAGATAAACAACACCATACGGCGCATGAATTGGTATAGCAATAGTGAACAGTTGATTAATAGACAACTGGTTAATATTGAATAAAATGTAAAGTTTTTCATTCATAACTTTACATTTTATTCAATATTAACCAGTTGTCTATTAATCAACTGTTCACTATTGCTATACCAATTCATGCGCCGTATGGTGTTGTTTATCTCTTTGACATAGATCAACAGCATGGACGGGACAACAAAGACAGGCTCCCATATGAACCTAAAAGCCTCACATTTGATAACCCAAAGAACACAACATGGATAAAAATACACACTTTATCAGCATGTGTGTGTGAAAAAAAGAGGAGTATAAGGAGGTGTGGTGTTGAGAGCATGGCCAGAGGCACCACAAAATTTTCTTGCCCATGGTCCTGAAAAATGCTAGGAGTTGCTCTGAGCACTTGATGCTTACTGTAATGATATCAGCTGAATAGACAATAACTCAATCAAAAATACCAATTACTGAAGCAAATAATTATAAAAAATATAGAATAGGGTTTATAAAGTGTTACTCCCTTGTTGACTGCCATGTTCTATGTGTTGAATCTTTTCAAGCACGTTTGGAGCCTATATGCAATAAATTATATCCCTCTGTGTTGCACCAGTCTTGGAACACTTGCAGGTGGTTTTGAAGATTGAGTTGAAGGTCATGGTAGTGAAGGGATTAATGGTCTTTAATCATAGGTCTATGCAGAAGGTGTGTGCCTGCTCAAATTATTGCTTCTGCTTTTAACATTTCAGGTCTCTTTTTGTACTTTACATGTTTTTCTTAATTTTCATGTTCCTTATCAGGAACTAAATAACAGTTTGCGACTACTCCCAGTTTGCAAGTAATCAGTGTAACATGTGCACACCCTAAAATATGGCCTGCGGTTGCCTTTGTCTTCAATGCAGTGTATGGGCAGTATTATATAAGTAATTCCAAAACAGGAATGCGAAGGTGAAAAATCTACATCTGCAGATTTCCTCTTAGAGTCCCAGTTTTAGCTCCATATTTTGGGGTAGGCGCCAATTGAGCATCTTGCCCTGTAATGCAGCATTTACCTCTGGGATACTCGATGCAGTGCTAACGCACCGTCCCGAGTATCCCCTCTTGGAGTCCATAGGACTTCATGAAGGGTTGTGCTGCCGGGTCACATGACCTGCAGGATCTCGCCTCTCGTGAGATCCTGCAGGCCCACTGAGTGATCGGAGGGAGACTGGGGACTATTTTTGTCCTCAGTCTCACTCTGCTCCCAGAAGCGGCGGATCAACCCACCGTTCTCGGCATGGGGGGAGAGGTATCTGATTTTGGGGGGGTTCCACTGGTGCTGACTGATTCTGCTGTGGCTAAATTTAGAGTTAGCCGAAGCGTGGTGTAATTAGTGTTAGGACTTTGTAATCCTAATGCCAATTAACTCTTTGCGCTCGCAATATTAAGCATAGGGAGTGCAAAGTACAGTAAGCTCACGCTGAAGAGCGCAAGGTCCGATGCGTTAAATGTTTTAGGCTAGGGTCAGACTGAGGCAGTGCGAACGCGCGTTCTGGCGCACTTAATCACGGCCGTAGTAGCAGCAAATGCCGGGCAATGACAGCCAATATACGACGTACGGTCGCACAAAAGTCCGGCCGCGCAACGCAAGTGGAAAATGAACGCATTTTTTAGAGAACGTTAAACCGCTAGTACTGACGTACAGAGTGCGCTGCGTCCGCTAGCGGCGTGTGTGAGTGAATTGGAGACGTCAGACGCTGCTAATGTCCGGCCAACATAACGTCCAGATGCAAGAAGTGTTTTATTGATGATCCGTACAAAATCACGGATGAAACTGCGCATCGTATGACCGCTATTGCGTATTCCGTGAAAAAATACGTCCATTCTTCGAACGCACATTTTCACGGACAACGTGAAAAATGCGTTAGTCTGACCCTAGCCTTAGGGGTACTTGAGGACCACAGTTGGGAATCACTGTTTTAGAGCATTGTGGTAACATTATTATGGACTACGTCATAACATCTTTTACTATTACAATAAGGTAACCATATTCCTAAATGTTAGGGAAGAAAGATTGCACAGAGAAACAGGGCCAAATGATCACGTATTAAGTTCATAAATGTTTGACCTTTTCCCTGTATAATGTATACCCATAGTTTGAATGCATCTGAGAATCACATGGATAACCTTAATTTTCTTTTGGCTTTTCCATTAATTTTCATTTCTGCTTTGGACTTACATTTCTTTCAGTAGTCATTTAGTGAAGATGCTGAGTGCATATTACGGAAATAATTTCCAGTGCATAACCCACATGTGTAAATATCACATTTCTTTCCGTGCCCATACACTTTGTCTCATTTTCCCCCTTGTGTGAACAACTCGGCTGTAGTTTGTTTTTTTGTTTATTGCATTGTTTTTTCCTGCAGATTATTAATATGCCCCACATAGTTTTATCGACGCATATAAAGTCACAGTACCTTTGTAGGTTTGTTTTATGCTTTGATGCTATTGTATTCTATATTTTCAAGCTGATTCTTCAACATGGTCTTAACATCTAATGAAATGTATACAAATACACAAAAAAACTCCTGCAGGAGGCCTTGATGGGATGCAGGTTATGGGAGAATGGGAGAGATATAATGAGGACATATATAAAATGTCCTGATGAAATCTAAATGAATAGTTGCTGAAACAATGACATTCATTAAAATACTGCATTATAAGCATGACCCTGGAGTGTTGTCTGCTATCTACTATTGTATTTATTACGCTCAGCAGAGCACCATGGAATTCAGTTACAAAGTGTACTTGAATGCAGAAGTATAGTGTATGTGTGTATGTGTGTGTGTGTGTGTTTAATACATCTTTAGTTGCAAATTACAAAAATAAAAATAATTAAAATGATATAAAAATAATTTATGATATAAAAGGAGAGAGCCCTGCTATACACACAGCTCATTGTTATATGTAAGCGTATAAATACTTTATATATGATCCAAACACAGTAAATTAATATGTGAAACTACCAGGGATGTAGATAAACAGACCACATTGTCAAAGTAGCAGGGGGTAACCAAAAAATCACACCGATTCCAAAAAACAATTGTGGTCACAATTGTCACTAAATATCACTATTTGTGAATAAAATGTAACTTTTATTATACCGCATATAAAACAATCTATAAAAGGCCACCCTCTGGTGGTACAAATTCACACACAAAACATGAATCGCAGGTAGGTGTTGGTTCAAAGTATTGCCTTAATATTCAATATTTCTGACATTAAACTTCCCCTATTTTTTGTTCTCAATTTCTTCACAAGCAAGAAGACCAGCCTTCGTGGGTTGGTAGGTATAGAACAGTAGAGAAGAATATCATTATAAAGATCAACAAGATGAAGTACCAACAAGAGGAGCGCTCCCCATCATACTTCTATAAAGGCAATAGAAAGTTATTCCAATTCTGCATCCCTACTCTGCATACAAAATTCAGCACACTCAATTGAATTTTGTATGCAGAGTGGGGATGCGGAATTGGAATAACTTTCTATTGCCTTTATAGAAGTATCATGGGGAGCGCTCCTCTTGTTGGTACTTAATCTTGTTGATCTTTATAATGATATTCTTCTCTACTATTCTATACCTACCAACCCACGAAGGCTGGTCTTCTTGCTTGTGAAGAAATTGAGAGCAAAAAATAGGGGAAGCCTTTATAGAAGTGACAATTGTGACCACAATTGTTTTTTGGAATTTATATGTAAACTGAGTGACACAATAACGTCTACCTTCCCCTACCATATCTACATTCCCTACTAAGAAGAATTATCAATATTAAAAGTGGATCCTTCATTGTGGACAGACGGTCAGGTCCAAAATCTTGTATATGCACAGTATAAGGTAGACAAGTGGAAGGTTTCTTCCAGAGGCAAGAATGATATAAGGGAGGGTTCGGTGGAGGCGCTCGTAAGTAGAAATAATGTGAAAATATATGATAATGCTGCCAACTAGAAGGTGGCACAGGCTCTCGACGAATGTGCAGGTAGAGTCAGAAAAAATAGGGTAACTAGTGGCGCAGTGATTTCAGTTACTCCTTATACAATGCCTGAAAAGCTAATTGCATGTACCATACAAATCATCAGTATGCAATACAAAGTGCAAATGCAAATCACTAAGGGTATAGAAAATCACAATAGTCTGTATATGCAATATATTAAAGTGCAGTAGCAATAATTATGGTAAAGTGCGAGTGCACCAGTGAGTAAAAGTGCAGGTGCAGCGATGAGGACAATGCAACAGTGAAAATAAAGTCCAGTTATGATATTCAGTCTAGTCCATAAGAAGAGGGGGGACTTTCCGCCAATGATCAAGAAAGTCTATGATATTAATGCTCCAGTTCCTAGGTGGATGGGTAGTGCATCAAAAGTGCTTGAGATTAATTCCAATATTACCCCTTCCACAGTTGTCGCAAACTTGCTTGGGCGTATCTACTCCTCTGGTGGTCTCGATGGGCTCCACAACAGGAAATATAAATAAAGGGAGGGGGAGAGAGGAGGGGAGATGATAGTGTAGAAATCCTCTATACGAGTGTGTTATAATAGGTAAAATTGCACACTTACAGATTCCAGAGCCTAATTGAATCCAGGCTCTGGAGTGAAACGCCTTGTGCCTAAATCTAGGGTGGTCACTGCCCTTCTTTAAAAGGTCTTCTTACTCCACCTCAGCCGGGGGACACAAAAATAAAGAAGAGACAACGCTCTCATAGCATGATACCAGTCATACAGAATGCTTTAGGAGAGGAGAAAATTTTGCACTCACCAATACAGGAGCCTTATGGGTCCAGGCTCAACTGTTAAGCTTGCGGAGTTCCTTATCGGTGAACTCCTGGACCTCTTTCGCTGCTCTCTTTGTGTCACTCTGCACCAGGTCGTGGTTTGCTGGATGTCTTCAGTACATTCAATGGCTTTTAATATCCACGTCTGGGGTGCCTCAGACCTAGTCCACACATATATAGTATATATCTTACAGAGCAGATTTTTTCTGTGAAAAAAATTGCAACTATGATTTTCAATTGTTAATTGTGATAAAACCCTCAATAAAACACACTAAAGGGGTTATTCAAGTGGTGAATTTCACCGTACGGTGCAATTTTGTGGCAGTTCGGCAATTCGCCAAATACTGGCGAAATTGCCAGCGAAATACGGTGCAGTTTGCCTCAGATCGCTGTAATTCGTCAACCTTCAGCAACAGTGAAATTCTCCCATAGAGAAGTAACTATTAATCTATTCAGAGAATGCCAAACTGCACCGAAGAGTGAGCGAAATGCCCAGATTTTCGGTGCTTCGGTTCGGCAAGTTTAAACTGGAAGATCCCATAGGTTTCAATAGAATTTTTTTTACCATATTTATGCTGCAAATGAAAAGAATAAACCGTTGAATAAAAAAAATAATAGTCTTTTTTTTAAAAAATTTAGCAGAATTTTTCAGGTATTTTTCTTAATTTTTTCTTCAACATTTTTGATTCCCATTCTTTTCAATGCAGTTCTTTTATTTAAATTCTGTAACACACCTTTTTATTATTTTTTTTATAGGACCTTTTTTATTATTTCCATGTATTTTCATTCTTTTAATTATTATTTTTTTTAAACCCTCAAATCGGCGGCATATGGCGATCAGTTCGGCAGATTGTCAGCTGCATTCGGTGGACTGTTCAGTGTTTGGGGGCTACATTCTGTGCACTTCGGGGACCTTGCGATGAATGCTGAATTCACCGCAGGGTCGGCGAAATGAAATCACCAAGGCGCACCAAAGTGCGCCGGACGAGAGAGTCACCTATGTCGTCAGACTTATATATCATTAGAGATGCACAAAGTTAAAAAAAAGTTGTTCATAATTGTCAGTTTGTCCAAAAATTTGTATTTTATGCAGCTGGCAAAAGAAAAAAAACCGAATCTTTTGGTTAGTTTCATAACGTAAAAGGTGGCTACAAAAAATACATTACACTACATTTTTGTTCATGTTGAAGTTTAAATACTGTATATCAAACCTTCATTTGCATCCCTTTGTGTTTTTCTATATGTAGCACCTGGAAAGTTGTCAGCATTGAAGAGTCATTTACTTCTTCACAGTTGCCATATTTAGTAATTACAGTATGTAACCATTTTTGGAAGTTTCCCGAATTGAGGCTTCAAAAAGTATGTTAAAGGAAAAATTACCTAATAAATTTGTACTGCTGACACTGTAGACTAAAAAAAATAAGTATTCTGAAGGGTTGAGACGTTTTGAAGAGTGCATTGTCATTTATTGGTACGTTAAAAGTAGGTGTTCATTGCTCACTCTTTCTCAAACAGCCATCAAATAGTCATATATTGTGTAATTGAGGAAAAGAAAATTCTAATTGGAATTTAAAAGCTTTGCATGAAATACATTCCATCAAACACATTTAACATTTTTCTCTTGTTTTTTTTTTTTCTTCTTTTGAACCATCTTAAAAATAATGACACCTGCAATTACGGAAAGCTGTTTCCAATACTATGCTCTCTGTAAGTGGATAGATAACTTGTTCTTACTTTGAAATGCACAAAACAAAATTTCGTAAGTGTAATCTCTATCTTAGAAAAAGAATCACAGACAAATTTCACACTATTTCAATTTTAAAGCCACATTTTCGAAAAAGATTTCCATCTTGTTTTCCGGACGCTAAATATCGTCAGCCTGCTCAAATACGCAAGATTAAGCTAGTTGAATTTTCACACCTCTGACCTTTAAGCTCGGGTCAGACGAGCGCAGTGATCATGTCCGTGTTGCCGCACATTTTAGCGTCCGTGGTAGCGTACAATTATGATCAATAGAGACCAGACACGAAGTATGTCCGCACAGAAGTGCAGACGCACAACGGATGTGGCAAACGGACGCAAGTTAGGCAAGAACGTAAAACTGCTAGAACGGACGTGCAGAGTGCGCAATGTCCGCAGGTTCCGCATAGCTTTGTGTGTGAGTGATGGAACGTAGTCAGACGGACTGCATTTTCGACATCCAGCATTTTTGAAGGACAAAATGGTTTTTCATATTAATTTATTTTCCCTTCTACATCAGTCAAAAAAAACCTCAGTCACAAAAACGGACCGTGTGGCCACTACTTTGTCGTCAGTCACAAAGTACGTCCGTTGTGCACGGACGCACAGTCCGCATAGGATGCGCTCGTCTGACCCTAGCCTTAGCCATAGTTAAAGTATGCAAGAAATATTTCACAGCAATATTATAAATGTGTTACTATGGTATTTTGTAACCTTCATCTATCAGAAAACAAGCATTTACAGTGTTGCCTTGAAATAAAATGAAAAAAACAAACCATAAAATAGCATATAAAACCTAATTTGCATACCTTTTTAATGCAAGATTAGTGTGTCCCCTGAGAAGAAACAATATTCTGAGAGTTCACGCCTATCCCTCTGTATTACTTCTAAAGAGGTTACAAGGAACAGCCCTCACCCTCACTACAACAAAATGTTCTTCAAACTTTACTGTTTTTACTGCATTCAAATAGCAGAGACGGGAGAATACAGGGAGAGCTCTGCGGTCACTCACTGCTGTACAGGGATAAGATTCTGGGGTTCTAACCGGCAAAAATCCCTGCACAGTACAGATACAGCGGGCCCAGTCATCTGGTGTGAGCTAACCCTAGTGTCGGCCTGTTTTGGCATTAGCACCAGCTAAAGCAAAAGTCTAGCATCGGACCAACAAATCGTTTGCCTCTTGCTACAAACAGCGAAAACCACTTGGCACTTGGCAATTAATGATTCGTAGCTCAAGCTTACTGTACTTACCGCATCCTATACTTAACATCGGCAGCACTACAGAGCACTTTATTCTAACCAACAGATCGTTTGGTCCCAGCAAATCTTTGCGTCGACGCTAATCGCAAAAATTTACCTACTGTTCAACCCTGGTGTTAACTGACGGAAAACGAAGAAAAAAAGGGAAAAAACATCAAAAGTCCTTCCCAAAATTAATAGGCAATTAATATGAATGCGGCACAGGTGTTTTCTTGGCTTGTTGGATGTAGTTTACGTGTAAAAGATGCATTGTATAGGAAAACCTGCCGTGTGCGAAGCCCATAGGATTCAATGTAAAAACTATTATCTGTCACGGTTCCCAGATCCCACCACGCAGTACTTAACACCCCATACTCCACAGAGCCCAGAAGCTACCAACAGAGTAGCCGTGAAAGATCTCTAACTGTCTGGTCCTTAGAATTGGCCAGGTAAACTAGCTAGACAGAAAGGGTTAACAACACGGGGAGTAGTCAGCCGAGCCAGAATCAGGAATACAGAGTTCAGAATGGTCAAATGGAATAGCCGGGTCGATATCAGAGCAGTGGCGTAGTACAAGAAAAAGGTCTAGGGCAACAGAAGGCAGAATAGTCAGAAACAAGCAGAGGTCAATAACGGGTTAATTAAATATAGCAGTCAGGTACAAGGAGCTCAGGTATGGATAACCACGATCTGGCAACTGCTGAGAATACACTGAGGGTTTTTAAGACCTTCACCAGACCACGCCCCCAACTCACGCGCCTCATGCACCACCTCCCTGCCTGTCTTCATTTAAACCGAGCATTGGTCAGCGAGCAGCATCAGACATGCTGCCCTCAAGCACACAGGTAGGGCTGGAAGCTCCCAACGTTACATTATCGTTCTTATTCTTTATTTATTCAGTCGTTTATTTTTTTTAATCTGCAGCAAAAGGCCTTTTTATTTTTTGAAATTTTTGAATTTATTAGGTATTTTTCTGGACTTTGAAGGCAAAATTTGGGTTCTGATCTTTTTTACCAAAAAAAAATAGGCTTTTTTGCACTGTAACACTTTCTATTTTTAACCATGCAATGCATTAGCGCTGGTTCTTATCGTTTCCCTAGCGTGCGCTAATAAATCTTATACACTGACTACCGCGGACAAGGTGATCTGTTGGTGGGTTGACAGGTGCTACCTTTTAGCGACTTGCGCTAGATTTTTCATGTAGCATTGTTGTTTTAGCTCACACAGCTGATAGAGCCCAAGGTGTTACTGTAATTTCCATATGCAGGCATTCTGTCACATTCAGATATTATTTTTGAATTCAATTGGTATTTTGGTGAAGCTGCAACGCTAATAATCTCAATAGGATCACTGCAGGATATACACAGGATATCTGACCGAGTTTTATTTGGAATGTTTAAATACACACTGTTATTAGTCAACTCCTAAGAAAATTGCAGTTGTTTTGATGCCAATAAATGCACGTATTTCGCAGGAGTAAAATTATGCAGACCGCATTTGAAATTTTCCAAATTTAGGAACACTATCTAGAGTTTAGAACCTTTCATCCCAGCAATATTTCTGTAAAGGATAAATGAATAGCTTAAAATAAATTTTATTAGTTTTTAACTTTTCACCATGTCAGAATAACATTTTTATGCAAAATTGCTATTGTATCCTATATTTGGTTGTTAACCACGCATTCAATGTTTCAACTAAATATCATAAAGATGTTTTTTTCAACTACAAGTGCTTTGCAGTGAAAGGGTTAATGAAATAATAAACCTCACAAGAATCATAATGCATACAATATAAGAAATGAATATCCCATCCTTTGATATCTATAAATAAATGAAAAGCAAAAAACCACAAAAACCGAATCCTTCCTGTAAGAGTAAGAATAACAATGCACCAGAGATTTTTCTACATCTCTCATGAAAGTATCACCCTATGGACATCATTACAGGTTAATAGTTAAAGCTGAACTGTAAAGCACATAAATAGGTCACTCTTGAAATATTTTTGCTGTGCTCTTGGGAAAGGATATCCTTGAATGTATTCTTTTTGAACAAAATGAGGTAGGTCTAAACAGGTTCAACTACCCAACACAAGCGTAGCTTCAAATAAATACTCAAGTTGGCAGATCACTAGAGTAAGTTTCAACTGAATGGCACAGCCTGTTTTGTTCGAAATAGTCATGGTTAATAGAGTGACGCTGGAAAACATTGATTTTGACCTTGGTCATGACATCCAAGACGACAAGAACTAACCTGGTTCACAATTCCTTACTTGTAGGCTGTATCGAGAAAGCAGACTTCCATTGTGCAGATATTAAAGTCAGTTGTAGATTGCTACAGAAGTCAAACTGATGACTTGGTGTCGATCATATTACTTAAAGCTATGACATTGTATGAACACCCTCTGAATTGATGGATTGTGGATTGAAGTGACGAGCAATTTCGATGCAGCCTGTAGCCTACAAGGATTGATTTGCTTTAATGTTTTTAGTTTGAAGAAGGTGTTTATTGTTTTGCTTTTCAAAAAGTATTTTTATTTGGTATAGATTAGTATCGACTGTATAATTTGATAATGTTGGTTTTGGTAAATGGTACTAGCTATTGAAGCCCTACAAAATAGATTATATCACCCTTTTTATAAACAAATTCAAGCATTTTGTCTATCGTTTTTTTTCTCATCATGAAATTTTTTATTACATTTTTTTAAATTTAACAAGACACACATCAAGCTGGTGAATCAGAGAAAGCTGAAATTGAACAATAACAATAACAGTAGACAGAGGCGTATCTTTACATACTGTATCTCCATGAGGGGTCAAATGATAATAAAAAAATAAAATTCAAAAGGTAAAAGTTAATTTCCCATGATTCATACTCATACTTGTTTTGACCCCATCTCACAGCCCAAAAAATGAGTCAGGTGTGCAAATTGTATGATATATGCAAGCTCTGTGTATATTATGCATGAATGTGGCTGTGTATATTGATTTAAGTAATATTCTGTCACGTCCTCGGCGCCCGATGCCATCCGGGGGGGCCTAGATCACCGGCGGCATCGTGGGCCGGCCAAGGGAGGGGAGTTACGGTACATTGAAAGAGGCAGGGCGCGTTCCGATGATGCGTGCCTGCCGGTCTTAAAAGGATATCGCGCATATTTATTGGCGCGCTGACGTAGAGTTTAGTTTCCCGCATCGCCTGGCGTAATTTTTGTATCTTTGTGATATTCCCTGTTGCTGACCAGATTGTATGAGAACCCTGCTAGTTGCCGACCCGGAATACCTTCCTGAAGATTGTTTCTCCTAATTCCTCAAGTGTGTGTGTGTGTTGTGCCCCAAGATCGTGGTATACTGCTTGTATTGTGTCTCGGTGACCCAGAGTACTTAGTTACTGTTTATACCTGTGCACAGAGTTTAGCTATCTAATTTCCTTTGTATGATCATATTTCTGTTCTCTTTCAGTGTCGGTGTGTTTGTTTGTCTATATTTGCCTATGTTCTTTTAGTTAACCTGTTTTTTGCCCAGTAGACATGTGGTCTCAAAATCATTTGGTGCTGGGCAGTACTTTATATTGTTGGTCTTGTCAGTTCTCCCTGATTGGGAGTTTTAGGGTTAAACGGTCCTAACCGTTTGAGTTATTAGAACCAAGAAGTCTGTCCTAAAGGATCCCCATTACGGCTGTGAAAGGTGAGCAGGAGAGCGGTTGTGACATATTCTTTATCAAGCGAAAGGCTCAGAGAGTCGAAACTTTGGGAGATGTTTACGGGAATATTTTTACGATGATTTACTGAAGCATTGTTTTTATTCCGTTTTTGTATAGCAGCACCAAACCACACTGAAATAAAAACTTAAAACACTTTGCTGCTGCATTATATGAACCAGGGAGTTTGGCAAAATACAGGGAGAGCTCGGGGGTCACTACTGTAAGATTCATGGGGTAAATATGACTGAAATATAGATAGTATAGTTAATTTCCATTCATAGGCATTATGCAACATATAGATATTATTTTCATATTATATTGTTATTTTTGGAAGCTATATTGCTAATAATCTCATTTTCGTCACTACAAATCCAAATAAGCAGGAGATGTGAACATTTATATTATTTATCACAGTTCCAAGCTATTTCTGTAGTGCCTGTATGCTGATAATGGAGACACCGTATGATATTGTGCAAGATAAAAGGACACCGTCTAGAGTTCAGAATCTTTCATTTCAACAATATTTCTGCACACGATGAACAAATACATAAAAAATTAAAAATGACCAAATTTACATTATATTAATTTTAAAACTATCTCAGAACAGCAATTTCTGTGCACATTTTCTATTTTGCCCTATACTTGTTAACTACGCATTCCATTTTTCAGATAATTGTTATGTAAAAATGTCTTTCAACAAAAAGCACTTGGTAGTGAAGGGGATAAATAGCACTGTGCATAAATCGGATTATTTATGCCATTTGTACTCTATTGTTTTTAGTACATTAAAGTTGCATTCATATATTTTTTGCAAAACTAATTCCACAGACGCACTGCTTGTGTTAAAGGGAGGAAACTGTACAAAAAAAAATGGAACCGTTAACTATTAACCATTTATGATCCCCACCTTGTTGTTTTTTTATTTTTTTATTCTTTATTTAAAGAATAATAATACAGAGGAAGGTCATGAAATCAAATGAACATACGGCCACGCAAGGCCAGCTAAACCTAAGACGAGGAGTCCGGTGCCATAATCCAGCATAAATAAATAGAAACATGCGATAAACAAGGCGGTCGGGGTTAACGGTCAGCAAAAAAGAGTCATGTAAAAATCAAAAACAGTGCCAAAGACTCATAACTACAGATCAAATACGGTTCGGGGAGCTCGTCGATACAAAAAAAAACAAATATAAAAAGGCATAGTGAGGGGTAAGATAAATCTCAGCCCGGTTGTATCTCCGGTGGGAGATACCCGCCGTTGCCAGGTCAGTCCAAGCCATGTCCGGGTCTGCAATCGTGTACGGCACATTAGCGTGCGTCACCACCAGTGAGCCTGCCGGGCCCCACCGGTAGCGAATCCCTTTCCTGCGCAAGGTAGATATCACATCTTTAAAGCGACGGCGGGCCATCAAGGTCTGGAACGGGAGGTCGTGATATAATGCCAGGGTAGAGCCCTCAAATTGCATTGGCTCTCGCGCACCAGGAGTAGACATAATTTTCACCGTCTCTAGGCGCTCCTTTGAGGGACGTCGCAGGTCTCCGGACCCGAAACACAGAGCCAATGACACCCGGCTTATCCACTTGGAGCCCAACGACCTGGAGGGTCAGGCGGGTGACATAGGGCAATAACTCCTCAGCCGTGACTGAATCCGGGATGCCCCTGACCCTTATGTTACAGCGTCTGTGTCTGGATTCCAATGTTTCCACGGAACGGGTCAGGACCTCCACCTGCGATCGAAGGGCGACGACCTGTCCAGATAAATGTGCTTGCTCTGCCTTCACCTCAGAGGTTGCCGTCTGTACCTCCATCACCTGAGCTCGTACTGCAGTGACCTCCTCACGAACCGCAGCCACTTCTAGTTTCCAGACTTCTCGGATCTCTCGCAGTTCATCCAGAATTCTGCGAAAGTCACCTTTTGTAGAAGGAAGGTGATCATCCTCTCCCTTTGGCGTGGGTTCATCCCTGGCCCAGGTTGTCTGTCCGGGGGCTGCTGCTGGTGGCAGAGAACTGGGAGTTGTCATCCGAGTCCTCACCAGTCAGCTCCTGAGAAGCCTCCAAGGCCATTGCGGACGCCGCCAGTGCGGCCTTGCGCTTTTTCTGCAATCGCTTCTTCGCCGCCGCGGAGAGAGGGTGCGAGCCTTGCGACAGGGTCTTTGGGGAGCGCCACGTTATCCCCGCTCAATCCCCACTTGGCCAGGAACCGTCCTCCTCCCCAGACGATCCGTAGTCTGGAGGGAGAGACGAGGTCGTCATTCTCCTTCCAGGGGCAGACCCACCTGTCAGCGTTTCTCAAATATCCCACTGGCGGGAGCCCCCCTTCGTCGTCTGGCCATCGGGTATGTCAAGATAGGCGCCACAGGTACAGAAACACAGTCTGTTGCCCGCTCGAGAGCTTCAAAGATAGCCACCATCACCAGGCCCAAGCCGGAATAAAAACTGTAAATCACCTTGGAGCATGCAATCTTAAAGCTGTTGTGGAGCGCGGTAATACCCAGATCACCCCAGAGCAACCGGGCACAGCGAGATGCCGGTTAAGAGGAGAGAAAAGGCTGATTAAGACTGTCTCGTTGCAGAGCTCCTCCAAAACACGCCCGCTCGCTGCGGCTGTTAGCTCCGCCCCCCACCTAGTTGTTAATTTTGTTTTGTAAGGGCAAAACTTACCATTTTAATCAATCGTGACAATCTTCTCTATATTCTTCTGGCACCTGGTATAAAGTAATAAGAATTGATTGGATATCCAGCTGAGAATGTCCTGGGTGTGTGTGACTTACACACACAAAGCAAGTCAGATATTGTTCATACTTGTTTTGACCCCATCTCACAGCCCAGGAAATGAGTCAGGTGTACAACTTGTATGATATATAGAAGCTCTGTTTATGTTTTGTATATTGTGCATGAATGTGTTTGTGTTTATTGATTTAAGTAGGGATGTGCGTTTCGTTTCGTACCGATTTGTTTTTCTCACAAAATGGGTGTAGTCAGTGCTTCGGATTCATCCGATGTTCCGAACCGGACCAGCAATGAAATACACACCAATCCGAAATATTTCCCAAAACGAAACGAAAAAAAATCTTTATTTCGTATGGACATGAAATTTGTAAAATCGTAAGTCATTTTCGTACTATTCGCGATTTCAGTTCCGTTTCGGTTTATTTCGGACAACGTATTTTCGTATCATTTCGAGTCCGTTTCGGTTCCGTTGCTGATTTCGTAATTTAGTATCGTCAGTCACTTTTTTCACTTGTTCCAGTGCTTTCTTTTTGCACCAATAATATATTTATTTTAAATATTTAATTAGACTGGGGATTTAGGGAAAAGCCGAAACGAAAATGGGCCGAAACGATCTGAAACGAAACTTTTAAAAAAACCGAACGAGCCAAAAGAAAAAAAAATGCGTGCACATCTCTAAATTTACAGTATGTAGCTATGTGTAAGCTTACTGCTAAATTTAAATGTCTGGTGTCCAAGGGCTGAGCATTGTAAGTTTAGGATGTGTTGTGTGATATATGTACAGTACATACTGTATGAGTTTACTGCAGTGTTTAGTATGTAAATTAAATAGGGCATTTACATTGAGTTTTCGTGCACATAGGTTTGTGTTCGAAATGTCTGTATATATCCTGTATAGTGGTTTTGTGGGTTGAGTTCATTGGTCTGTGGTTCAAACGTAATGCAAGAAAATATTTTTATGTTTTTTTTTTCGTTTTTGTGTTTTTTCTAGTGCAATTGAAAGGTCTCAGGGTGTGTATGTTTAGTGTAGCATGGGAAGCATTAGCCTGCTTAATGTGCAGTTGGAAGACGTGCATTTGTTTTGGGCGAACCACTCTTCGTCTCTATTAGGCGATTCATTGGTTCGTACATCGGTTTGTTCAACCATCAAGCAGAATATGTTTTCCATTCCTTTGATCCTGGCCCCAAAACAACAGAGAGGAAGGAGTTGCTTAATTCTTTTGCCAAGTCAGCACCCCACTTTGGACAGATCCCTTGTACAACATGACAATGATGTGGCCTGTATACCCTGTCCATTCCTCAGGTAGAAAATGAACGACAGATGTTTAGAAGATGGCCCAGTACATTTTGAATTTGTCACAGGGCTACTGACCAATTGAGGAGAAAAAAGTGGCACAGTAACTATATAAATGTAAATTTATTTCTAATGTAATATGTTATCAGTCCTAATAATAATAATTATATAATGTATTAATTACTATTATTCTTTATTTATAAAGCGCCAGCATATTTCGCAGCGCTGTACAATAAGCACAGTATAGACAGGGTTACAATACATTGAACAACATTTGACAAACAGTACAGGAGGAGATGAGGGCCCTATTCCCGTAGGAACTCACAATCTAGGAGGGTTGGGGTTGGAAACAGGAGGAGAGGACTGTAAGGTGAGAGTGATTGATGGTTGTGTCAGTGAGTTGGGTGGTAGGCTTCCCTAAATAGGAATGTTTTAAGGAATGTCATCCTAATCATTCTATTCATGCACTAGGACGCTATAAACCTAAGTAAATGTCATTTTACTACATCATAAAATTTAAATATAATTATATTACACTTTAATGTAAAAAAAAAGTTTAGATAAAAAAAACACACCTCAAACTTGCTTATGCCAAAAAGGGGTGAAGTTGCCCAGGTGCAAAAATCCAGACCAATATCCAAAACAAAAAATAAATGGATGCACTCAGGGACGTCAACAACTATGCTTTGTTAAAACATCCTTGAAACTTCGGAAGATGTTTTCAAGAATATTTTAAAGATGATGTAATAAAGTTTAATTTTTATTCCGTTTTTGAAGTCCCTGAGTGCATCCATTTACTTTTTGTGTGTATATATATATATATATATATATATATCATCCGATAAATTTGCAGGCAAATGAAGCACAATGAAGCCGAAAACCACCAAAATCCTTAAAAAGCCAAAGATGGCGAACAGCTTGCACAACATTTGTTCATACTGTTTCAATGAAACAATTAGGATGAACAGGAACCAAGCGAAATTCAGTTCTTATGAAAAGTGTCCAAATTGATTCGAATGAACCAAATTTATTTGCCATGAACAAGTCTAGTAGTTTGTATTATAAGGCAGGTCCTGCATAATCAAGGATCAAAAATCTGCACTCGACACAATCATATGTTGTTCTAAAGCCAACAATGTCCCCACAGTTCATACTTTATTACATTTCCATTAAGCACATGTTGCGGTCTCAAACCTCAGACCTGCGTTTGATCTTTACAACATCCAAAGTGCTAGTAGGAAATCCTCCGATGTCCTTGTCTTCAGATGCCCAGGTAATTGTTACAGGATCTATTGTCACAAGACCGTACAACACGCGCCTCTAAATATATTCCGTGCACTTCAATGTCATGACCTTATGCGAACAGCAGATAAAGGGAAATGATGAGGGTTCTTCAATGTTGGATAAAAAAGCATAGCATCCATTCCCTTGAAACATCAATGAGCTACTTCCCAACACTCAATCCCTTTTTCATTATAAGAGTTGTATCAATCAGTGTTCAATCAAAAAATGAAATTGTATTTAGAGCTGCATGAGAGTGTACTTACTTACCAGATGCAATGCTACGTCAATGCAGAACATTCTTTCTTTTTTTTATACAAGATATTTCTTAATTGCGCATATATTCCGTTTCTAATTTGCGTCGAAAGAATTCTCCTGTTAGTCCAACTCACTAAATACATTATGCAGCACAGTTTCTGAAAATATTTCCATTTCCTTAGGGTATTACTCAATAAACCCAGCGCTAACTCTCTTCTTGTAGTTAAAGTAACAGTATGAGAATGTCGGCACGTTTTTCATTTCGTTGATTTAGGCAGCATTGTAATCTTTAGCTTTTTTTTATTTTATTTAAGTAACAATTTGCCGTGTGAAATTGCTATACACAGGCACAGCGGTTCCAAGGCAGCTAGAACATTCGAGCAGGTTGTTTTGTAACCTAAATAGTGTCATTTAATGTTCCCTACACATAGCTAAAAATATATGAAGCTTAAGAATCTGGAAGTAGTAAAATCCGTCTGCGAAACTCTAACTAGAAAGTAAAGTTTTACTTAAGCAACGTGATCTCTCCCCATCCTTTATTCTGTGTTAATGTCTGTGGCAGTTATTAGATGAATATTCTTATTATTCCCATTCACTACCAAACTGTCATTTTTCAGATCCTGATTGAGGTTTGGGAATAAAACACTTTTATTACAAGTTGCCAACTTCTATAGAACAATCTTATAATCTGAATTTCCATCAAGACAGTTATGATATCTCATCTTTTTAGAACAAATCTCTTCAGAAGTAAAATAGAATGTTGAAGACGTATTTTCCTTTTGGAGGTGGAAAAGAATTCTATTTCTGTATTGTAGGTAATTTAACTGATGATTTCAGTGGAGTATATGATGAATAGGATAGTCACCGTGACAGTAATATCGCTTTGGATTTTATACACCGTTCAATTTTACCTTAATATTACTTTAACTGGTCACCTACTTTCCAGTTCAAACCTTTCTTCTGCGTTATTACATGGATTTCAAAGAGCTCGCAGATGTTTCTTTTTTCCCCTGAGATTACACCTCTATTTTTTCTGGTATGTGTAAAAGCTAAAAAAAATATAACTGGAAATCAATGTGCTGCCTTTTACACCTCTTGTCCAAAACCTATTTATAACATTTTTCCAATAATGTTGTAAAAGATAAAAAAAATTGTCCAAGTAAAACATAATTACATGAATAACGTCTTTTATTATATTTTTTATATGCTAAAATTAGATTCAAACGCCCGCTCCTTCTGAAATCTCAACGTTTACTGCGTTTCGTACAAACTGGAGATCAGTTAAAATAATCAATTAAATCAATTAAAATGTGAATCACTTTAAACAATGGAAAATCTTGTCTAATCAGCGCTATTGTATAGCGATAAGTCTTATGTGTGAATATTCCTAGTTTGCAGTACACTCATTTTGGAAAACCATATAATTTGGCTAAATCAGGCGGAGCACCCTTTATCCAGAATGATCGGGACCCAGAGTATTCTGGATTTCCGATTTTTCCTGAATTTAGAATCTGGGAGAATCTAATGTTTGAGAGCAGTGGTTCCCAACCGCGGTCCTCAAGTACCACCCAACAGGTCAGGTTTTCCAGACAGCTCAAGCACGGCACAGGTGATATGATTTGTTGCTCAGTGATTGCAGGATTCAGTCTGCATTACCCCAAGGCAATCCTTAAAACCTGGCCAGTTAGGGGTACTCGAGGATTGCGATTTGGAACCACTGTTTTAGAGGAAGGGGATCATGACAGTAGAGCCAAGATCACCTTCCTGCTGCTAACACCAGCGTGTACACACATGTAAACACATAGCGCTGTGCAGTGTTACTACGCGGACATGATGCTCAGAGTCAGTATGAGATTGAGCAGTATGTAACACGATGAGGCTGCCCAGAGGCTCCTAGCGTGTCCTGCAGTATGTTGCAGTCCTTGCGAGATGTGGTCCTGAGCGGCAACACCCATGCGTCTCTAACTTCCAAATTCTCCTCAGAGAAAATCATAGACCCCTCAATAGCAAGATGGTGGGATACCAGCGAAACGCGTTGACTTCAGAGTATTATGTTTTTAACAGCTGTGTGATGGTTTCGTTTTGGTTTATGCATCTACTAAATTGCAGTAAAATAACTTGTTACATATGGATTAATGACTGCTTGAATATAGGTGCCCAATCAAAGTTGTCAACACATTGAGATGTCTACCTATTTTTCTTTGGGTAACATTTGGCAGTTGTAGCCACAGTTGGCCTGGTGTAGTATATCATTTGTTAACAATTGCTGTAGCAGATAACCCCAAATGACCCCATCATGAATTAATTTGATTTGGGACACCTTTTATTGATTGCTAAGGAGCTGCTGCATTTAGTACATACTAGTGTATTCTTTGGGCTACATTTATTTACCTATGGATAAATGACTATTCAGATATAGGTGCCCAATTAAGCCTGATAACACTACTATTGAGGTGTCCACTAATGTTAGGGGATTAAAGCCGCAGTTGGTTTGGTGTGGCATTAGGCTGTTATTTAACAATTGCTGTCGCTGGTAACCTTCAATGACGGTCGTCATGCATTGTCTGGTTTGCAATACCTGTTTTGATTGCTAAGGAGTGGCTCAGTTTTGGTACGTATTAGTGTATTTAGTTAGCCCTCATTTAGATAGCCTGTAAGACATTAATTGCAAACAATGGTTGTAGCAGATAACCACCAATGACCCTCATCATGCGTAGTCTGGTTTGGAATACCAGTTTTGATTGCTAAGGAGCTGTTGAATTTAGTACATACGAGTGTATTTACATACAAGTAATCTGTTTGATTATTGGTAAATTGTTTGAGTTGTTGGATAATATTATGAACTATATGTACTGGATGAGAGGATACATGTCTATACAGTAGAGAATTGTTGGGTTCAATGTGCTGGGTGAGCAGATATGAGCCCAGTTGCGGTTATCGGGCAGACAGGTTCAATGTCTATTGAGAAACACACAGTGATAAAAGCACAAACACAAGGGATAAAGGCTGGATACTGAGGATGGCTGAATACAGAGGATAGCTGGGTTGCACTGGAATAGGGCTGGGTACAGGACACAAGGAGACTTACAGAACACAGGACAGAGGCTTGGATAGAAAAGGCAAGACAGAGGGCTGGATGCTGGCTAAAGTATTGTGGAGTCTAAAGGCAGGGTTCTCTGGAGGCACAGCGGGGGATACTCTGGAGGCACAGCAGGATCTCAGGCACACGGTGGGCAGAGGCAGCTCTAGACTTGCTGAGGCCTTAGGCGAAGGCAAGATATGAGGCCCCTATTAACCACTTGGCTGCTATGGACGCGCTCAGTGCGTCCAGCCAAGTGGTTCTCCTGTGCTACTGACGCGCTCAGCGCGTCCGAGCACAGGAGGCAGCAATCCGCCGGATTCCGGCGGATTGCTGCACCCCCCCGGTGCGGGCTGACATCTTGGATGTCAGCCCAGCACTCCGGGACCCCGGCGGGGACATTAGATGTCATTGTGGCGAAGCGATGACATCTAATTCAAGCGCCCCCCCGCATGTGCGGAGGAGGCGCCTGAAAGGGAGGGGGGCGAGGTCCTTCGGACCTCTCTCCCTCCCGATCACCGGGGAGCAGGGAGTTAATACAGGCACCGCTTGGAAGGGCACAGCCTGCCCTTCCAAACGGTGGCTGTCATTAACACCTGGGGAGCCGGATCACGAATCTGCGCTGAAAAGCGCCGGTTCGTGATCCTTTCCCGGAGCTGGCCGACATCTTGGATGTCGGCCAAGCCTCCGGTAACTCCCCCTGAGGACTGGCGTCATCTTGCATAGCACGATGACGCCAGTCCTGGAGTTAACCCCTAGCTGCCACCAACGGTGGAGATAGGGAGTTCCAATGAACCCCCTATCTCCCAATCCGTGGCAGCTAGGGGTTAAAATGTGGTACTGTTAGATCGGCCAGAGCATGGCCGTTCCAACGATACCAAACACGACTGTGAAAAAGTTTTTTAAAAAAAATAAAAATTAAAAATAAAAATAAAAAAATATTTTAGAAAAAAAACAAAGTTTTTTTTTATTTTTTTTGGTTTGTTAATGCAGCAATATTGTTCCCACTTCAATTATAATGTGAACAATAATGCTGCACTAACGATTTTTGTATGCGGTGTGTTTGTTAAAAATTGCGTAATTTTCCCCAAAAAAAATGTAACGAGACCCCATTTCTAATTTTTTTAACAAGCGCACCCCATAAAAAATATAACCGCAATTGCTCGCATGTTAAAATGTGAAAAAAAAACACTTTACACGTTGTAAATTATTGAAAATTCATATTTTATTGCATTTTTCGTTATAATATATAGACAGGACATGACGTATACATATAATAATGACATATTATGAATCTGCCGAGTCTGACGGAAAGAACGATATATAATATGTCTGGGTCATATACTAAAATAAGCCTTCAAAACACGTTTAAACATGATGAGCAAAACCGGTAAAAATGACCTCAGCACAGAGGCGTGAAACGCCTCAGCAGCGAAAGGGTTAAACACAGGACCATAGCCGAGGCCATATACAAAGGTAATGACATAACCTGGCAGGGCTATTTATATCAATAAGAACTGTGATTTTAAACAAAAGCAAAGAATCTTATTTACAGGGAGCAATTTCTAACATTGATTATAGTGTAGCGCTGCTTAACGGTTGTGTTGCTGCATTTACTTATTATGGCCACCAGGGGGAGACAGGGGCATAATGGACTATGCTGGACATAATCGGAACTACAATTTCCATCATGCTTTGCGTGAGTACAGGAAGTGGGTGGGAGGAAGAGGAAAGACATCAGCAGCCTCGTGCAGAGGAGAGGCAGAGTGAGCCGAGCGGCAAAAGGTGGAGGACGCACGTAAAACTGCCAGGGATCGTGACCAGGCCAGAGTGCAGGCGCTGCCTCGCTGGTGCTGGAGATCGGGACGGTGACCTTGCAGAGACCTACCTACGCACCCCTGAGAGGTCTGAGTAATAATCTGGTTCCGGCTGGACCCCGAGTTAGGAGACCGCGATGATCCATTGGGAGTGCTGGCGGTAGACTGTTGTACGCAGTGTGGAGATCGGACAAGCAGGGAGCGGATCCGGTGGCACAGAGTCCCAGTGCACAGCGGAGAGAAATCCTTGATCGGGTCCTGAACAGATTGCCTATCGGATGGGTGAGAGGCCTCCCAGGCCGCAGTTCCAAAAATAAGAAACGCACGCTGCACTATTGTTTAAATCCACAGGCCCCAACTTGACTAGTCGAAGATTTGTTTGTTTCATTCACTGGCCAGTTGAATACAGTACCCGGGTACCCGAGACCATACACATACACAATTTAGAGCTATCATTCACGGGATTTACGCTCCAGAACTGAGGGGGTTAATCCTTTTATTTTGCCGCCGCGTGTTTTTCCCGCATTATGAAATCCTGTCGTTCAAATACCTTATCTACATTATATATGCTGCTTTATTGGGATCAGTAAAGAATATAATCTATAAAATCCACAACAGTGCTGGTGTATATTTATTCCCTAGTGCGGTGAGACTAACCCGAGGTTAATTCAGCGGCTCCTCTGGGAGTGAGCGCTACAATAGTTTAGACTCATTGCTTATTGCAATGCAGCTCTGTCATACACAGAGGACACCCTGAACATATGGAGGATCATTATACATAAAGAGGATCATTACACAAAGACGGGCAAAGTAGTTTGGGCCCAAAATAGGGATTACACACACACTAACAGTAAATTATATTTTACAAGAGATTACATTTCATACACAACTATACAGTTCTAAAAAAACACTTATAGAGACCATGGGCCCTATCACCTCCTTAACACTAGTGCTCACATAAATGAAGGTTAGCGCTAGGTTAAAAGAGGTGATAGTGCGTTGGAATGTGATACGAGTGTAACGCTAACGGGTTAAAAAATCCATTAGCACATCGGTATTAGCGCTTTTTAGTGTCCGCTTACTGTACTTTGCGCTCCCTATACTTAACATGGAGAGCACAAAGTGTAAACAGAGAGTAATTAGTGTTAGGATCACTTAGCTAGATCACAAAGCTAATTACTCATCCCTGCAGCTAACTGACAAATTGGCACCAGCTCAAACTGGTGTTTAGTGATTGTGCTTCTGGGGAATCGGCTATCACCATCTGAACCCCCCCAAAAAAAATCAGATACTCACCTCTCATCCCACGGCGAGAACGACGGCCCAATACTCCACTTCTGGCCACCAGGACCAGAATGAGACTTGGGACAAATAGTCCCCAGTCTCCCTCCACGATCTCTCTGTGGTCATGCACGATCTCGCTAAAGCGAGATCACTTGGCCTGGATCAACTCACCCTAGAGCTCCCCAGCAGGTTCTAGGCCTTTAAGGCGTGGCTGTCTGTAAAGGCCTATAGCTGCTGGGGAGCTCCAGGGTGATTTGTTCCTGTAAATGCAGATTCGGTCAAGTTAGATAGGACCTGTCAACGATGGGGTACATTGGCGTTTGTGACCAGCTTAAGCAAACTATGATCATACTTTGTGAACTGAATCCCCATCATTTATTCCCTCAGTCAGGTTTTAGGAACATTTTTAAAACTCTGCTTTTTTGCTATAGAAAATGATGGAAGAAGGTTGATGGATATGGAGTGCTCTTGTTATATATATATATATATATATATATATTTTTAGCAACAGTAGATGGGGAACTAAGAACTGAGCACCGTGTCAGTTAACATGGACTACAATACAATTTAAGCTGAGAGGGAGGATTGAAAGTGTGATATATATATATGTGATATATATATATTCCACCACACTTACAGGAAACATACAAAACTATTTCAGGACAACAAAGGGGATGGTTAAAAACAATTGTGCTGCTCAGATCAATGGCCTTGCAGGGATTAAAGACCACAGGGGATGAAAATTGTCCTTTCCAGCATGGGTTGTAATATGGCAGGAATGTCTGCTCCTGGACATAGGAGACCCTTCACACATTACAACTTACACTGGAGGGAGGCTTGGGGGGTCTCTGTAGGGGGAATGCTGAGATATGAGAGTTTACAGTGCAAAGAGCAGATTGTTTCTCACCTGGCAGCCTGGTGAAATGGAATCTCTGCTCCTCACTCCGCACATGTGGGACAAGAGGACAGGATGCCATGTTCCCGCTGCTCTGTAACAGTCTGCAGCTTCCAGAGCTCATCAGCAGCTGAGAGCAGCCACTCACTGGGGGCTGTGTGTGCACTGCTAATCTGACAGTGCAGGAGAAGGGCCCCAGGAACATGCTGTCTGGAGGGACTGGGAGGAGTAACTCTGGCGGCATCAGCTCCTTTCACTGCCTGTAGCTGCTGACATGAGCTTGACCAGTGAGTCTGAGGTCACTGGGGGGGAATGCAACCTTGCGAGGCCCCAGGGAGGGTGAGGCCTTAGGCGGCCGCCTTAACTGCCTAATTGGAGAGCCACCTCTGGCGATGGGTTCTCTGGAGGCACGGAGGGGTACTCTGAAGGCATGGTGGGTTTCCAGGCACACTGAACAGGAACCAGGTGATAGTCTCCAAAAGGGGCACTCCAATTAGCAAAGTCCACTGCAAGCAGAAGGTCGAGGGCAGGCGGATAGTTAACAAAAGTCAGAAGACAAAGCCAAGTATCTGGCATTCTAGGATCAACAGAGAAAGCGAAGGTTTCATTGTTTCCTTGCAGGTACACAGAGAACAGAGGATCAATACAGAACCATTGAGTAGAGGGTGTGACTCCCTATTCAAGAGACCTCATCAGGTAGGATGGGGTATGTCTGAGTCTCCTAAGAGCATTCAGAATACCCAGACAGGATTCTAGGGAACATGGATACAACACAGGGCAGCGGGAAAATCAGGAGCAGAGCCTGGAAACATGCAGCTGGGTTGGCACCTACAGGTCTATTCAAAGAAAGGCGAAACTTAGGAGAATGACTAGAGAAGTGAAAATTCTAGGTCAAATTAGCCAAACCAGAAATATTCTCCCATTTATCACTTTCCAAATCCGCTATTTGGTCTAGATTGTTCTCTTCTCCTGCCAGTTCTCCTGGTTTTCACCTTTCTCTGAATAACCCTGTTAGTGTGGGCTCGAGTCCATCCGCTGCTGGGGCATGACAATAATTAGTATTCTGTTGCTATGTTACTACCTAATGCTAACTTTTCAGCAACCAATTAGTCATATGGCTCTCGTAGTTCTATTCCTTGCTGGACCTTGTATTCAATACCATTAATCCAGGGTGTTACAATTGAACTAGTATGTAAACTTTTGTCTGTCCTTCATTTTTTTGTTACGAGTTTTATTTTCTAATAAAGTCATTTTTTGTTTAAGGTGTACATATGTAGGTTACTATCCTCCATCCTAAGGGTAGCATGTTTTTGTGTATATGAGAAAAAGTGAGGTAGACTGTCTTCATTTGATTCACCCATTCATATTCGAACATGCATATGATTTCTATAGGTTCAGTATTGATTTTATTCAAATATATCTGAGACAAAATAGAGCTACGTAACTATGGAAACAATCTGTTATGCTCAAACCAGACTACAACTAATGTTTATATGTATAAAGTGTATGGAATATTATTCAATTCCCTCTGCTCTAAAATCATAAAACAGTGTTATTAACCAGACCATTCATCATCACAATTTAAAAATCAAATGCTGAACTTGTTGTGGCTCAGTGTAACGCAACTCCAAAGATGATTGTCACAGAATACTATAATTTATGAATAATTTTGTATTCTAATATTTCTGTGGGAATTATTTGCGTCTGCACACTGGTCAATGGTGCAAATTACACATGAAATTTAAAATCCAAGAATTGCTTTGGGGGATTTTACTTTCACATTCTTATGGAAAGGTAATAATAATGTCTGCTTGTATATTCAGGTCCAGGGCTCAATGTTTCACTGTGAAAATCAATAAGCTGTCTATTACTATGTTAACAATGCAACCCTGTATATAGTGTATTGGTCATAAATGTCCCCCTCTTTTATTTGCCATCTCTAGCTCTACAAAACTCCACCCATTGCTGGTCTAAAATTTGTAGCTTACTTTCCAGCTGCTTCCACTTTGCAAATCACCCTAATTAACCCAAGGTTCTAGCCCTTCCCATGATATGTTAATCTGTATATTTGTGTTTTGTTTTTAATATCTTGCATTTTATTACTTTGTATTTCTGTAACAATTCAATGTTCTTGAACCCAGGACATACTTGAAAACGAGAGAAATCTCAATGTATCGTTCCTGGTATAATCCTTTGCAAATAAATTAATAAATAAATATATATATATAAAACTTTTAAAAAAACGTACATACATATATATATATATATATATATATATATTCAACCCCCCCCCCCCATGATTCCATCTACGTGTTAAAGTTGATTTCTGTATTTAGTCTTCTTTATTTTGACCACAAATATTCACGGTTAGGTTATATCTGTGTGAGGACATGGATGTTTCCATTCCTTCATTAAAGGCGAACAGGAGTAAAAAATAAGAGGGCACTGGTACCTAATTTTTCTAGTCTGTCCTTTTGCTCTCTGAAATGGGACTCTTGATCTCAAGTCTCAACACAGTTCTTCTGAGGCTGCTTGGTTTTTCACCCCCCCCCCAAAAAAAATATAATAATAATGAGACCACTGTTTTTTATTTTATTATAACAGCATGCCAAAGTGTAAGACCTTCAGCTGAGTGTTATTACTAAATCTGTAATAGTTCTGCATCATGGTGGACAGTCTCTCTTACTAAATGTATAAAATCTACATTCACATACTGTATATTGCGTAAGCTAATGATTGAGTGGTTGGAGAAACTTAAAGCCAACTATTATTTTTACTCTTAAAGGGCAATGTTATAATGGGTCTTTGAATGGTAGGCACTGTTGTAGAGTAAAAATGTGACGTGAAAAACAATGGTCAGTAACAAAATTTCCAATATATTTGAAAGGTATTTTTGTAAAGTCAACGAGTTATTTGTAGTTTTTAATCACTTTACCTGGAGGACAAGAAGGGAGAAGGAGAACCACCTATCAGTCAGTTTTTCTGCTCTTTACCAACTATTCTGTGAATGTTAACATGCCCCCCCTTTTACTTCTTCCCACTTATCTTTTAATATTGAATATTTTAATATTAAATCCTTTTTTACTCATTATTCCACTTCATATTTAAAACCCTTATTATTGTTCCTTATGGCTTTTTTTTATGAAGCTTTTATCCAGATTCATTTGTTCCTACCATCCCCATCCGTGTCATTTATCCTTTATTAATTTTATTATTTTATATTATTCTGTTATTGATCAATTTGTTTTGTATCCTTCGCGCTACCTACAGGCTGTATGTGTTGTTTGTACCCTTATTTATATTGTTTTATCCTATTAACACCATCCTTGGTACCACATACTAGTTGTCAGAGTCAACTGTCTCAATCAAGTTGTCTGAGTAAAAAAAAAAAAAAAAAAAAAAAAGGAAAGCACAATTAAGACGTGACTATTTAGGCTGGGGTCAGACCAGCGCACTTTTAACGTGCGTTCTGGCGCACATAATTACGGCCGCACTAGCAGCAGATGCCAGGCAATGAGGGCCAATATATGATGTACGGCCGCACAAAAGTCCGGCCGTGCAGCGCAAGTGGAATTTGAACGCATTTTTTTGAGAACGCTGAACCGCTAGTACTGACGTACTGAGTGCGCAGCTGCGGCATAGCGGCGTGTGTGCGTGATTAGGAGATGTCAGACACTGCTAATGTCCAGCCTACATAACGTCCAGACGCAAAAAGAGTTTTATTGACGATCCGTACAAAATCACGCCCGACAATGCTAGTCGTCTGACCGTTTTTGCGCATTCCGGGGAAAAATACATCAATGCGTTCGGACGCACCTTTTTCACGTTCGCGGGGAAAAATGCTTTCGTCTGACCCTAGCCTTAAGAAGCATTGTAATTCAGCTCTATACACCCACTGATGAAGCTCCTGTGAGCGAAACGCGTTTGAGGTGTACTACGTGGCAGTTTTATTTCTTTTATTACATATCCTGAATAAATTATTTTACTTTATACACGGCTACCTGGTTTAATTTGGAGGAACCATCTACCACCACCACATCGCCCCTGTGGACCCCCAAATAGGGGAGGAAATCCGGTGCCCCTTGATTTAATTTAATTATCATTATTATTATAATTCTTGCAGTGATTAATGTTTTAGCTGGCATAAAGTCATGTGACTCCCTGAATATACTGAATGAGCAGGTTTTTCCATCAATGGGTTTTTTCTTCCCTGATGGCACAGCGGGCATATTCCAAGATGGCAATGCCAGGATTCATCGGGCTGAAATTGTGCAAGATTGGTTCAGGGAGCATGAGACATCATTTTCACACATGGATTGGCCACCGCACAGTCCAGACTTTAACCCCATTGAGAATCTTTGGGATAATGTGCTGGAGAAGACTTTACGCAGTGCGGCGACTCTCCCATCATCAATACAAGATCTTCGCCACAAATTAATGTGACTCTGGATGGAAATCAATGTTGCGACATTGCATGAGTTTATTGAAACGATGCCACCGTGAATGCATGCTGGAATCAAAAGAAAAAGGCAGTCCAATGAAATATTAAAGTATGCAACTTTATTTGACCCGGTAGTGTACATTAATAGAAATATGCATAAAACGTTTTAAGCATATTCGTTCAGTGTAAGTACCAAAAATACCAAATAGTGTATCCAATATAATACATTAGATATTTGAGCCTACAAGATACAGTAACCTCTTCACTACCAAGTGATTTTCCAAAAAAACATTGTCAGAAACAATTTTGTTAATTTTTTTGTTTAATTTATAATCAATTCAATATGATTTAAGAAATATTTGAGCTTATACTCAGTCTTTCTTACTGTAAATGACCTATTTTGGCCAGTAGATGGTGCCATCTACTGCCAAATTGAGTTACAGCCATTTGAGCGGCTGGTCTATTTTCTTCTTTTTCTCCCTGCATTGGCTTCTGATAGCCCGATATTTCAGAGCTTTCAGCAGCTGATTTTACAGTTTTAGCTCTTTGGGCATTATGGCCACAAGGCTAAAACTTTGGGGGCACCTTCTGCAGCCCAAAAGCAAATGAAATTCAATGTAGCAAATTAATTTCATTTGCTTTTGGGCTGCATATTAGCATATTGAGATATCTCGATATCGGGGCACCAGATGGTGCCTTTGAAGCCCGAGATATCTCTATTAACAGTGATGGGGTTAAAGAACAAATTTCCATTTGTGAGCCGCCTTTAAAGTCAGTATTACGACCGAACCACTTTGGCAGCAGCTTGAGTCGTAATACTTACAAGCTGCAGGTTGATAACACCAGTGTCACAAAATATCTCATGGTTATCAGCCTCTGGAGTCCATGGGAATCAATGGAGACAAATGCAAGCTTGTGCAGAGAGTTTGTGTGTACCAGCCGGGGTGTTGGAGGGTTACACTGCCAAATACTTGTTCCCCATGTTAGGCTTCCCGCAGAGCGAGAAAGCTGAAGATCAAGCCATTCTCTCATCTAATGGATCTAAGGCGAGTATGGATTTCGATTTATCTGTTCATTGATTGTGCTTTAGTGCAGTCACTTAACTCCAGCCTATGTGAAACGTTATTCTTTTCAGAATAACGTCCGGTGCAGATAGAGAACAAGCTGGTTGGAATAGCTCGTTCTTAATCTTCTAGTGGCACATTAACGACTCCGATACTTTGTATGGGAGATGATAATATACAGCGAGGAGCCTCTATATCCAAGACGCAAGCAGACTGTCTTGGATGTAGTAAGACTTTTTAAAAATAAATAAGCACAGTGCTCGGGCCGTTATGCTTTATGGTTCGAGCTCTTTGCTTAGTGTCCTGGTTGTGATCTGGTCCCAGGTGTTAAAACCACTGTCTCCAATAGTATTTCACAACGGCCATACATCAGACCTTGGAAATGCTCCCAATTAGCATGCATGGTACATCGATATCCGGCCATTTAATCCCTTCATACATGAAACTTTACGTTATAATTCCATTTTTCCCTACTGTAAAGTGATTTCTGGATGTTTTAAAACACTTTATACTAGCAAACTGTTGGTTTATCTCCATAACATTTTACTTAATGCCTGTCTTTGTCTTTAGCCAGAAATTACAGTTTGTAAATGTAATTTATACTTTGGTCCATGTTTACTCACTCTTCTCACCTCTCTCTATGATTGTATGTGACAAGAAAAATACAAGTTAACTGGTGATTTAGAACTTCCTTCCAAACCCTCTCAAAGAAAATTTATTGTCAATAACATTTTGTGCAAAACAAGATTAAGCTTTTCAGACGTGAAAGTCTACCGTTCTGTATCTACAAGGTTGTCTGGGTACATATTAAAACTTAATTTAAAGGGCAGTTTCAGAAATCGTGGTATGAGAAATCAAATGAAGTAAAGGAAAATCACATTAATAATGGTTACAAATCTGGTCAATGCAAGTGGAAAAAAAACAGAAACACTGTGACATACTCCTATAAAACATTTACAATTATAAGAAGCTTTTCCAGTCTAGAGTAAATGTTAAATTAATTTTATCATCAATACCATGTCAAACGTAACATTTATCATACGATTAAGAAGTATATTGAAGCATTTTTATTCTCATGAATACCTGGCTCAAAGCCGTAGATTCTCTAATGGACGTTACAGCCACAAAGGGAGTCGACCATGTTTTGAGGAGGCTCTCAAATTCCTTTTGGATCCCAATCCAAAACACTTAAACTGGGCACTAAAGGTAGACTTGTGCACCGATTTTTTTTTTCAGTTCGATTCGGTTCGGTTTGTTCAGATTTTGTAAATCTTCGTTTCGGCTCGTTTCGGCCGATTTTCGTTTTGGTTCGTTTCGTTTTCGTTTCGTTTTCGTTTCGTTTTTCATATCGACTTTTTTTGTAATTTCGGAAATTTTAGTGTTTTTCGGAACGTCTGTTCTCCTCGTTTCAAAGTGTCTATTAGTTTTGACGTAAACTAATGGTTTTTCGGAACCGATATTTCTGTCGATACGATAATTCTGTCGATACGATAATTCTGCCATTGAGATTTCTCATGTTTTAGAAGGATACATTGAGATTTCTCTGGTTTCCTGGGAAGGATACATTGAGATTTCTCTGGTTTCCCGTGAAGGATACATTGAGATTTCTCTGGTTTTACAAGAAGGATACATTGAGATGGGAATGATACAAAATTACAGAATCAGCGATATAACCAAAAAATACGTTGTTCGAAATTACTGAAATGGAACCGAAGTCAGGAATGGTGCTGAAATTACGAATGGAACGAAAATGATTTTCGATTTTACACATTTCTAGTCCATTCGAAAATTCCGAACAAATTTTTGTTTCGTTTCGGAAATTTTTTAGGATCTGCCATTTTCGGATCTGAAAATTTTCTGAAAATCGGCGAATCCGAATGCACAAATTGGGAAATTTCGTGAAAATTACGGAATTCCGAAACCCGAAACGCACATCCCTAACTAAAGGGCTGTGACTGTCCAGAAAAAAGCCGGCCATGGTGACGTGTAGTTAACGTATAGCCCGACACTCGCCCAGAGAGTTCAATTAACTACATGCATAATCTCATGGCCAGGAAACCATTAGTTTCAGAATATTGCATGCTATACTTCACCTGCGCTTAGGGAACTGGCTCCTTTTTTTTGAAACCATTAGTACTCTTTAGATTTGTTAAAATCACATGTATGTCCTTACAGACTGTTTTGTGCTTTTGTCTACTTGCATGCTGAAAAGTAACATTTGCAGTGACACGCGTTGTCAGTTTCTCCCATCCACATTTTGTATTTTCTCTGGTTTGTCTCATTAGTAATTGGTGACTCTGTACCACTGTCCTTGTTGATCCACAGACCGATGGTCCTTTGTTTTCTTGCAGCAGAATAGGGCAAGTATGGACAGTTACTGTGGTGTAAGTTTGCCTTGCTAAACTGCCAGTTGCATTTGCAGTTGAGGTTCGGTACTTTTGTGTTGGCGAAATGGCTGTTTTTCTTGTAAATTGCATGTTTTAAGCACTCTGAAACTTTACGGGTTATTCACAAAGCACCAACATTTCATCGACATTTCAGTGCTTATCACTTTGATGCACTTCGGCGATTCCATTTTGTTGAAACGATGGTGAATTCACTTTACGCTGTAGGGTCTCCATAGTGTGGCGAAGATGAAGTCGACAAAGCCTCATGAAAAAGTTGGCGAACGTCACCGAAGAGCAGCAAACTGGCCTTGGTGAAATCCAGCAAATTGCAAAAGAACTAATAGGAACTCTCCTATTATCCTAATAGGTGTTTACTCGAATGATAGTTTATCAAACTGTGTCTAAATAATAGAAAAGGTCTTTTAAAAAAAAAATTAAAATGGTCTGTTACAGAATTTAAAAAAGCTCCTTTTAAAAAAAAATTTAAAAACAAAAAGTTTGTCTAAAAATACAAAAAAGTTGTTCTAAAAAAATGTCTTTGCTGAAAACTAAAAGATTAAGTGTTTTAATTAAAAAAAAAAATACTATCACTTTTTAAATTGAAACCTAAGGGATTCGCCTTTTTAAACCTGTAGAACTGAAACCACGAAACTCAGGTCATTTCGCCAACATGTCAGTGCAGTTTGACATTCTCTGAATAGATTAACCATTGCTCCTCTATGGGACATTTTTGCTACCGCCAAAGATCGCCAAACTGCACTGTACTTTGCCGTCAATTCGCAAGTATTTGGCGAACGGACAGCTTTGTAAATAGACGAACTGTCACAAAATTGCACCATACGGCGATATTGACTGTTCGGTGGCAAGTTCGGGGTTTTGTGAATAATCCCTTTTGTGTTTGCAAACATGTTGGAGACTATTTTTATTTGCTTTTGTTTTCACCGCACTAGACTGAATATATTTGGGGGGTCACAATGAGTCTATTTGGGTGGTGCATAGGTCAATTCACACTCGTTGGGTACCTCTATTTATAGTGATGTGAGGATTACAGCTTTGCTGCTGAGCAGTCTAATTGTATTTAATTTGGTGACTTTTGCATATTTCCCATCATGATTTAGGCTGGGGTCAGACCAGCGCATTTTTAACGTGCGTTTAGGCGCACTTAATCACGGCCGCAGTAGCAGCAAATGACGGGCAATGACGGCCAATATACGAAGTACGGCCGCACAAAAGTCTGGTCGTGCAACGTAAGTGGAAAATGAACGCATTTTTTCGAGAACGCAGAACCGCTAGTACTGAAGTACAGAGTGCGCTGCGTCCGCTAGCAGTGTGTTTGCATGATTAGGAGATGTCAGACGCTGCTAATGTCCAGTCTACATAACGTCCAGACGTAAAAAGTGTTTTATTGACGATCCATAAAAAATCACGCACGAAAATGCGCATCGTATGACCGTTTTCACGCATTCCGTGAAAAAATACATCAATGCGTTCGGACGCACTTTTTGACGGTCGCTGCGAATAATGCGTTCGTTTGACCCTAGCCTTACCTACAGGTATTCTCTACTCATATTTTTTTAAAATCCGAGAAAATATATGACAGAGATGTGCAAATATTCAAAAATAGCCTTTATTTGTGGACAGGTTGATAGGGATTTCAGTACTAAGATTGGGTTTATTCCCTTTTTTATAGGGCCTTCACTGGAAGCGCAACCTTACTTTTTCGTATGAGTTACGAAAAAAATATAATTGTCTTTTTTTTATTCGGATCAGAATAAAGCCATGGCAGAAAGTGCTTGTTTTATCTTCTGTGTTACAAAGACGTCTAGGTGACACCGCTTGCCTCCCCCTTAAAATATTCTCTTCATTCAATAATATAAATATATTGAATAACCGTTCAGAAAGTTCTGCATTTTGCATTGTTTCATTAAACTGCTGTTATCAGGTAATTGTCTAAATGCTGCTGTACTATCACAAGGAAAGGTGAATTAATGGCATTTGCAAATGTCAGGGATTATCTTAACATTTTTATTACAGTTTATAAAAGTTGGTACAGGGCATTATATTACAATTATTTCAGCTAAAATTGGTTATCAGAATAAATTGCTAATTATCTGCGTATGACAGAAATGTATGGCTGGCAGGTTCACTTAAAAAAGAGCAGATTATGGAAGCCATCTGCAGGTGAAAAATGGGAAATGTGTATTTGAGATTTTTATATACTGTGTGCGTGTATATATATATATATATATATATATAATTATTTTGTTTTCGTTGTGATCATGAAAGAAAAAAGAATAAAGATCTGTATTGTTTCTTAATATTTATTTTTACCTAACAAGACCTATTTATTTCCCCAAGAGATAAATAAATGTATTTACAACTATGCCAAGTATGTAATTATTTTCCCCAAATGTTAACATATCTATAATGAACAAGGGAACTACTTTGGTGTTGATCTTTTTAAACAGATGGTACAATTGTGGGTTTCTGTACAAGCTGTCAGGGAAAAGGTTATTTAAGAAGAGAAACTATTAGGGTTATTCAAAGAGATCCGAATGGCTGCCAAAAGAGAATCAGCGTTCGGTTACCTATCTTGGCCATTCGGCTATCCAGAGAGCAGGCAATTCGCCAAATCTTGGCAAATTGCCTGCACATATGGTGCCTGTTCGTTGCCTGTTCGATGCCTGTTCGAGGGCAGTGAAATACCCATAGTTTAGTCTAGTCTATTCAGATAACAAAAACAAGCAGTGAAAGGTTCCCGAAATGCCCTGTCATTCGGTGGTTTAATTCGGCAGATTTATTCAGGTGAATCCCATAGGCTTCAATGTTAAAAATATTCCCGTTTTAATTCAATATCTAATAAATCGTTGATTATAATATTCTGCAGTAAAGAGTCTCTTTATTTATAGATTTTTTAGGCTATTTTAAGCATTTTGCGGGATTTCTTTTTTTTTAACTTAGTTTTTCTGTAACAGCCCTTTTTATTATCATTCATTGGACCTCATACAGTCAGGTCCAGAAATATTGGGACATTGACACAATTCTAACATCTTTCGCTCTATACACCACCACAATGGAGTTGGAATGAAACAAACACAATGTGCTTTAACTGCAGACTGTCAGCTTTAATTTGAGGGTATGTACATCCAACTCAAGTGAATGGTGTAGGACTTACAGCAGTTTGCAGATGTGTCTCCCACTTGTTAAGGGACCAAAAGTAATGGGACAGAATAATAATCATAAATCAAGCTTTCCCTTCTTAATATTTGGTTGCAAATCCTTTGCAGTCAATCACAGCCTGAAGTCTGGAACGCATAGACATCACCAGACGCTGGGTTTCATCCCTGGTGATGCTCTGCCAGGCCTCTACTGCAACTGTCTTCAGTTCCTGCTTGTTCTTGGGGCATTTTCCCTTCAGTTTTGTCTTCAGCAAGTGAAATGCATGCTCAATGGGATTCAGGTCAGGTGATTGACTTGGCCATTGCATAACATTCCACTTCTGTCCCTTCAAAAACTCTTTGGTTGCTTTTGCAGTATGCTTTGGGTCATTGTCCATCTGCACTGTGAAGCGCTGTCCAACGAGTTCTGCAGCATTTGGCTGAATGTGAGCAGATAATATTGCCCGAAACACTTCAGAATTCATCCTGCTGCTTTTGTCAGCAGTCACATCATCAATAAATACAAGAGAACCAGTTCCACTGGCAGCTATACATGCCCACGCCATGACACTACCACCACCATGCTTCACTGATGAGGTGGTATGCTTAGGATCATGAGCAGTTCCTTTCCTTCTCCATACTCTTCTCTTATCATCACTCTGGTACAAGTTGATCTTGGTCTCATCTGTCCATAGGATCTTGTTCCATAACTGTGAAGGCTTTGTTAGGTGTTGTTTGGCAAACTCTAATCTGGCCTTCATGTTTTTGAGGCTCACCAATGGTGATGTTAGAATTGTGTCAATGTCCCAATATTTCATCATGTGGTGAACCCTCTGCATTCACTCTGGTGAAGTCTTCTCTTGATTGTTGACTTTGACACACCTACCTCCTGGAGAGTGTTCTTGATCTGGCCAACTGTTGTGAAGGGTGTTTTCTTCACCAGGGAAAGAATTCTTTGGTCATCCACCACAGTTGTTTTCCGATGTCTCCCAGGTCTTTTGGTGTTGCTGGGCTCACCAGTTCCTTCTTTTTGAGAATGTTCCAAACAGTTGTTTTGACCACACCTAATGTTCTTGCTATCTCTCTGATGGGTTTGTTTTGTTTCTTCAGCCTAATGATGGCTTGCTTCATTGATAGTGACAGCTCTTTGGATCTCCTCTTGAGAGTTGACAGCAACAGATTCCAAATGCAAATAGCACACTTGAAGTGAACTCTGCGCCTTTTATCTGCACATTGTAATTGGGGTAATGAGGGAATATCACACACCTGGCCATGGAACAGCTGAGAAGCCAATTGTCCCATTACTTTTGGTCCCTTAACAAGTGGGAGGCACATCTGCAAACTGCTGTAAGTCCTACACCGTTCACCTGAGTTGGATGTACATACCCTCAAATTAAAGCCGACAGTCTGGAGTTAAAGCACATCTTGTTTGTTTCATTCCAACTCCATTGTGGTGGTGTATAGAGCCAAAGATGTTAGAATTGTGTCGATGTCCCAATATTTCTGGACCTGACTGTATGTAAATTTCAGACATTTTCGCTCAGTAGTTTCTTTGCAAACAGCGTTTCACTTTTCAAACATTCACTGTTTTTATAATTTATTCACTCCATTCGTCTGCAGTGTCGGCTTTTTCCGGCGGCTGCGCTGCGTGTGATCGACTCCTGCTCGGGTTTTTCCGGAGTTTTTGGCGGGGTTAATCCAGATGTTTTTGCGGGTTTCGGTGTGCATTCACCTGGGTTTTGAGGTGAATTTTCGGCGGGTTTGCGGTGACTTTTCACTGCAATTCGGGGACCCTGTGGTGCTTGCTGAATACACCGCAGGGTTGCCGAAATGGGATCGCCAAATTGAACCGAATTGAGGAGAACGAAAAGTCACCGAACGTGCGGTGACTTTTCGATTCTCTTTGAATAACCCTGTATGTCTGGACTATGATAAATATCAACCAATGAAGTTAAAAGTGGATATTCGTTAAAAAAACACATAAAATCAGTCCCGTGATTCCCATTATGTTTGGGTGGCAGAGTATAGAGTTCGTGGCCCCACTATATACAAAAAAACGTAAAATTCTAATTCAATCTTCTCTCATTGAGTTGTGCATATTGTAAACTATGCTTTTTTTACGATGTTCCCTCCAACATATCTTTGTCAGTGTAAAGTAATCCTGAAGATTTACTCATATATTGAATTTATTTTTTATAAATAATAGTACTAAATTGGAAAGAGGGTTCCCTGATATTTGTAATAACATGGGAACGTTTGCAGAGTAGAGGCAAATCATTTTTTTCAGTGAAGGTATAAAGAATTCAATGTTAAAGCCGGTCAGAGCGTTGATCTGTAAAAGATTAGCTACAGGGCCAGAAAGGATATGCATATTAGGCCCTATTTCTTCCGAAATGCTGACATGGGGATGCTAACAGGGAAAATCTGCACCCGTAGCATCCCAATGTTAACGTGATATTCTGAGGCAGGCGCTAGCTCAGCACCTCGCCATGGAACGCAGTGCTAACTGATGGAATACTCGCGGTAGCGCTGCTTCTGCGAGTATCACCTCCTGGAGTACATAGGACTTTATGGAGGCTTGCGCTTCCAGGCCACAAGCCCTGAGAGATCTCGATGTCGTAGATCACACTGTGCCGTGGAGGGAGACTGGGAACTATTTGTTCCCAGTCTCACGCTGCTCACGGCCATAAAATGCGGCAGATTGGGCCACCACGAGGTGAGTATGTGATTTATTTTGGAGGTGTTAAATGATTTAGGCTGGGGTCAGACGAGTGTGATTTCTACGGACTGTACGTCCGTGCACACGGACGTACGTCAGTACGAAAGACACAGTAGTGGCCACACAGTCCGTTTTTTTCACTGACAAATATTTTGACGGATGTAGGAGGGAAAATAAATTAAAAAGCAAAACCATTTTGTCCGTGAAAAAAATGCTGGACGTATAAATGCATTCCGTCTGACCACGTTCCATCACTCACACACAAAGCTATGCAGAAGTTGCGGACGCAGCGCACTTTGTGCGGCCGTTCTAGGGGTTGTACGTTCTTGCCTGCCTTGCGTCAGTGGGCCGCGGCCATTGTGCGTCCGCAGTTCAGTGCGGACGTACTTCGTGTAACGGGCTCCGATGGGCTTTCTGTCATGCTATCACGGACGTACTTTTAGGCGCAATCACGGACGTGATAACTGCGCTCGTCTGACTCGAGCCTAAAAGGAGTTAAAGGAGTGTTAAATGATTTTACAAATGCATAATCGTTTAGCACCAGCTTTTAGAAGGTGCTAAAATTTTGTCTGGCACGCCCCAATGGTAATTAGCATTTGCACTTTGTAATACCTTATTTATCGAAACGCTAATGTAGGTTTGCACTCCCCAAGTAAAGGATGCGCAAAGTATAGTAAGCTCATAGAAGCAAACGTGAAAATTAATGTGCAATCGTGGCTTTTTTTGCCCCTAAATAGGTGGGCAGATGCTGCTGACAATCTCTGGGCAATTATTAATTTTTTTTTTTTTTTTACTTATCTGTTGCCCCTTGCCGTGCACAGCTCCTTCTCTGTGACTCAGGGACTCCCGAATCCGGAAGTCCTTGAATCTTTTCTGTGCAATTTGCTTCCTATGTCAGGACATACTTGAAAACGAGCGAAACCTCAATGTATCCTTCCTGGTAAAATACGTTCTCAAAAAAAAAAAACTTGCATAGTTTTGGAACGGCAAATTGCATACCGATATGGGACTTTGCACACTCTACGTATGCAGGTTGCGTAGTGCCTGCACAGAACAATGAATGAGAGCTGTGCACACATACACATATCACATCCTTCGGCTGCCTCTCTCTTGAGTCCGCTCTAATTCATGGGCAGTCCGAGGGAGACGTCGGCATGCGGTGTAAGACCGGCAGCCAAGAAATTCAAAATCCCCAGCTGCTGCTGACGTTGTCGGGGGGGGGGGGAAATTGCGACACTCCTCATATCTTGGATCACTTTAAAACAATAAACAGTAGAGTGTCCCTTTAAATAATTACATACATTTTTGCAACAATCTGTATGTACAATGACAATGCAAAAATGAAACCAGATAAAAGTTATACATAGTTACCCAAAGTGTGACAATTGTATATTTGTAATTGCAGAGCTTTTTCACTAGACACAAATATAACGGTTATCAAGTATTGGTTTTGGGGGGGGTGTACGCAAACCTCATTTTAAATGGAATTGTTAGTAATCTAGCAACATGAATACATGCTTTCCAAAAGTAACTCTGCCTGTTTCTTTAAAAGGTAATTCCTGTTAACAGAAAACATGACCCTTTCTATTCCTGTATTACGTATGTAAATCTGATATATCACAGGGGAGCATTTGGAATTTTACGTTCTTTCTTTTTGTTTAGAGTGATGATGCTTCAGTATTAAGGATCTATATTTTTCTTCTGTTTTCAGGAAATGCAATCAGACCTATTGCCCTCAGGGCAGTTTCTGCAATCGCTTGCGCCATCCCAGGATATCCGATTTTGGCCACTGGAGGAATTGATTCAGCAGAAAGTGGATTGCAGTTCTTACAAAGTGGAGCTTCAGTTTTACAGGTACAACAGCTAAGATAATATCATTTAGAACAGTGTTTCCCAAACCTGTCCTCAGGACCCTCCGCCTCGTCAGGTTTTCCAGATATCTGAAGTACAGCACAGGTGATATGGTTTGCTGCTCAGTGATTGCAGGATTCAGTCTGCTTTTCCCCAAGGTGATCTGCAAAATCTGGCCTGGCTGAGGGTCCCGAGAACAGGTTTGGGAAACACTGATCTAGAACAACAAAGTTTTATGATCACATGTGCTTTATATTTAGTCTTTGTGATAAACTTGATTGACTGCATTTAACCACTTCAATGCGGAGGACGCGCTCAGCGCGTCCTCCGCATTACCGCTGCTGTGCTGAGGACGCGCTGAGCGCGTCCTCCCATTGGGGTCAGCGTTCGGCCGGGTTCCGGCCGATCGCTGGCCCCTCCGGTGCGGGCTGACATCCTCGATGTCAGCCCGGCATCCGGAACCGCAGCCGCTGGAATTAGGTGTCATCGTGGCAGCGCGATGACACCTAATTCAGGCGCCCCCCCCCCCGCATTTGCGGAGGAGGGACCTGAAAGGGAGGGGGCGAGGTCCTTCGGACCTCTCTCCCTCCCGATCGGCGGCGTTGCGGGGGTTAACCCAGGCACCATTTGGAAGGGCACAGCCTGCCCTTCCAAATGGTGCCTGGCATTAACCCCTGGGGAGCTGGATCGAGAATCGGTGCTGAAAAGCGCCGGTTCGCGATCCTTTCCCGGAGCTGGCCGACATCCAAGATGTCGGCCAAGCCTCCGGGAACTCCCCCTGAGGACTGGCGTCATCGTGCGTAGCACGATGACGCCAGTCCTAGAGTTAACCCCTAACTGCCACCAACGGTGGAGATGGGGAGTTCCAATGAACTCCCTATCTCCCGATCCGTGGCAGCTAGGGGTTAATGTTTGGTATGGTTGGATCGGCCAGAGCATGGCCGTTCCAACGATACCAAACACGAAAGTGAAAAATGTTTTTTAAAAAAAATTAAAATTAAAATTAAAAATAAAAATAAATTTTAGAAACAAAATTTTAAAAAAAAAAAATAAACATTTTTTTTCTTTTTTTTGGTTTGTTAGTGTAGCAATATTGTTCCCATTTCAATTATAATGTGAACAATGATGCTGCACTAACAATTTTTGTATGCGGTGCGTTTGTTAAAAATTGCGTAATTTTCCCCCAAAAAAAATGTAACGAGACCCCATCTCTAATTTTTTTAACAAGCGCACCCCATACAAAATATAACCGCAATTGCTCGCATGTTAAAATGTGAAAAAAAACACTTTACACGTTGTAAATGATTGAAAATACATATTTTATTGCATTTTTTGTTATAATATACAGACATGACATAACGTATACATATAATAATGACATATTATGAATCTACCGAGTCTGACGGAAAGAACGATATATAATATGTCTGGGTCATATACTAAAATAAGCCTTCAAAACACGTTTAAACATGATGAGCAAAACCGGTAAAAATGACCTCAGCACAGAGGCGGGAAAAGCCTCAGCAGCGAAAGGGTTAAATGAACACTCTATTCACTGTGAGCAATTAATATTTTTTGGGGGGAGGGTAATGTCATGGAAAACCGACTGAGCCCTCTGATTGCAGGGGATTGTTTCCTTCGGAGTCTATCAGGGTTATCCAAAGAGATCCGAATTGCTTGAGAAAGGTAACCGAACGCTGAAAATCAGTGTTCGGTTACCTTTCCTGGCCATTCGGCTATCCAGAGAGCAGGCAATTCGCCAAATCCTGGCGAATTGCCTGCACATACGGTGCCTGTTCGGTTCCTGTTCGAGGGCAGTGAAATCCCCATAGAGAAGCAATGCTTCGGCTATTCAGAGAACACAAACCAGCAGTGAAAGGTTCCCCTAATGCCCTGCCATTCGGTGGTTTAATTCGGCAAATTTATTCAGGAGAATCCCATAGGCTTCAATGTTAAAAATATTCCCGTTTTAATTCAATATCTAATAAACCGTTCATTATAAAATTCTGCAGCAAAAAGTCTCTTTATTCATTGATTTTTTAGGATACTTTAAGCATTTTTCAGATTTTTTTTTTTTTTTTAAAAAAGTCCGATTTTTTTTTTTTTTTTTTCTCAGTTTGCTTATTTTTTTTGTAACAGACCTCTTTATTATCATTCCCTGGACCTCCTGTGAAAATTTCAGACATTTTCGCTCAGTAGTTTCTTTGCAAACAGCGTTTCTTTTTCCCAGATTCATACAAATGGTTTTTCTAATTTATTCACTGCCTCCTCTGCGTCACAGCTGCTTCGGCTCTGTGTGATTCGGCTCCTGTTCGGCTCCTGTTCGGCTTTTTCGAAGGTTAATCCAGATGTTTTTGCTTGTTTTCAGCGTGCATTCGGTTAGTTGTCGTCAGGTTTGAGGCAGCTTTTCCCTGCAATTCGGGGACCTTGTGGTGTTTGCTGAATACACCGCAGGGTCACCGAAATGCAATCGGCAAAAGGAACCGAATTGAAGAGAACGAAAAGTCACCGAACGTGCGGTGACTTTTCGAATCTCTTTGGATAACCCTGTATGTACTGAGCTCAGGTTCTAGAAAATTGGGACCTAGCTAGAACCAATGGCTCTAACTGAGCTTGACATTGAAAGCCATTGGATTTTTGCCTCCCCGCAACTACGTAACATGCTGCAGCTTACAGGAAGCAGCAGCAAGTCACATCTGGACCATTGTCAAGGGAATCTGGTCCTGAATTCCAGGTGACTTTGAAACTAAAGGGTTAAAGTGGGGGGGACGGCGGGTGCAGAGCCAGTCAGTAGGGGTTAGTGTTTAACCATTCCATTTCTCATTTTTCATTTTAAAACTAGAGTATCCCTTTATATTGGTTACATCACAATTATTGACTTGCATGAGTCATAAGCATGTCTTATCAAAAGGGGCATTATTCATTATTTGTGTAGGAGATCCCTTTTGCTGATCGTGTGGCACTCCATGGAAATTTATAGACATATAGATACAGTAGCGGTGTGCTTTCTGTGTGCCAGTATGCGAGACGGACATTAAATGTCTGCTGCTTAACTTGGAATACCGACGGTAACTCTCTTGTACTCAGTGGCGACTCTAGGAACAACATATAGGGGGCACATTAGATACCACAGTCAAAACTTTAACCATTAAATCCTACCACTGAAAAAACTAAGGGCCATATTACAATGTTGGTGCTAACTTAACCAGAGCTGTTGTAAACTTAAAACCTCCATAGGCTATAATGGCTCTGGTAAGTTTACAACAGCTCTGGTTAAGTTAGCACCAACTATGTAATATGGCCCTAAATATATATAAATAAGATTCCAAAATCCCAGTGCAGTGCACGGCAATGATACCTTTATGGTGTATTAACCGATCCTTAAATTCAATATTTCATTTGGCGGTCTTCGCCAACGTCCGATAGCTGTTTCTACTGCTAACTGCTTCAGTGACTCAAATTTTCACAAATTATGGTGATCATTTGCTATATAGGGAATTCACCATATTTTCGGCTAAATGGAAATGTAGTGAAACGCAAAGGATCTAAAGGTGGAGCCCTCAGATTCTAACTTCCATTATAACCCCTAAAATGCCATAACCCCAGGGAAATACAACAAAAATAATAAACAGGGTGGCATGTAGCCTACCCACTAACCCCTAAAAATGCCATTTGTCAAGAGAAAACGTGAAATATGTACATTGTGAGGCATGTAGCTTGCCCTTTCACCCCTAAACCATGGGAAAAAATAGTTGCCCTTTCCAATGACACCTCGATCGACCACTGGGGCAGAGACATGGCTGTCCGAAGAAGTGGGGGAAGCTGGATGCTGATCCCTGGTGGGGGGCACATGGGGGCCAAGAAATAACCGGGGGGTGGGGCAATTGCCCCCTTGGCTCCCCTGTGGAGACATCTGTGTTTGCAGTAGTTGATTATCAGAAAGGTGATTTCTCAAGCTCATGTTCACAAATCACCACTCTGTGCAGAATAGGGGCCATCAGGGTTTACATTTTTTGATCAACAAAGCACTGTTGCATTACTCTGTACTGTATTGGGAGCAGACTTCAGAAGGCACACTCATAAGCCAGACACATTAGTTAAACTGTAAGAAAGAACAGGAAAGACAGACAAATCCCTCGTCTGTTACTGTATCTTCACTGTATGAGACTTATAATATTGTTTAGTAACGTGTAACTATGCTCAATATAATCTGCAAAAACTACCTTTGCTTCTTTGGTTCAGGGACAACAGACCACTTTAAAAACATTTATACTCTTCAATAGCCATTAGTGTGGATTCTTTATTTATTCTGTAATGGAAACAATTATCTTTACGTTGGCTCCGTGTTTACATTAAAGGAAGCTTGACTGTTTGTTTGAAGATGTGTAATATGTGAAATGCACCACAAAATTGCATGCTGCTTGCATGAAGTGTTTATGGAACGCTCAGTGGATTTTACATTCTCAAGTAAATACACGGCCTGCCCGAAAGCACGACTCTTTGTTAAATTGTCTGACACAAAGCTTTTGTGCAGACACATATTGGAGCCCCCCCCCATTATTGTGTTGATATTGTCTAAAAGTTGTTCATGAGTGATCATCCTAAAATCACTGTTGTAGGGTTAAAAGGAGAGAGGAGAATCAAAGGTGTTAAACATTAACCACTCTTGACTTGACCCCCTCTGCGGCCCCTACCTCTCGCTTTACTCTAAACTTTAAATTCTTTTAAGCTCCCCTTCTTTCCAGCGTCGGGTTCCCTCAGCACTGGATCAGGTGGCTTCCTTTAAGCTGTAACTGTCACATCACTGGATGCGCGAGCTCGGTTATCTGTGGCTATGAATTTCATAGTTTAAAGAAGTATAAAGTATATATTTGTTATATGGAAGAAATGATTTTTCTGTCATCTGTGAGTCAAAGTAATTACTAGTGAATATTGTCTTTAGGACTTTAGAACACGATACAACATGGCTAGGGCTTTGCCTACTTGTCTTTGAATAACTCTACGTTATTATGTATATGAAGGTATGGGAACAATCCTCCTTGGCTTTATCACCTTGACTTTTTCTGTTAAGTCACCTTTTTGTGCCTCTTTTGTTGTTCGATACATTTTATATGCACTTTGTTACAGATGTTAGTTTTTTTTCTTTGTGGGGTTTTTGCTTTTTTTTTTGTTTTGCAGTCTATTATACAAGGTTTTTGTGCTCTTCTTCTACTACTATATGTCTCATACATTTTTTGGAATATATGACGTACACTGCTTTTGCAGCCGGAATGGTTTCTGTGTTTTCTTTTTCTTTCTTGTGGTATCCTATTTTTACTGTATTTTTGAAACCCTTGTGTTACACACATATTATCCTACGCATTACACTTTCATTAAAAGTGATGCAATCACGTTAGTAAAATGTACTTAACCTCCCTGGCGGTCTAATTTTTTCAAAATTTCGTGTCTAAAAGTGTCTAAATTTTTTTTTAAGAAAACGTGTTTTTGTACATCGTTAGCCTGTAATAATTAGGAAACACGCACTGAAATCCGTGCAATCAAGAGTCCTTACTGGTAAAATCCTTTTATAAATAAATAAATAAATAAATAAATAGTAAATACACGGAGTCCGATAAAGTTTGGAACACGACATAATAATTTATTATCCCAAAATAATGCAAATAAATGATATTCAATAAAATACAACAAAAAACACTGAAATCTGTCTGAAAACAAGGGTGAGACGATGTATGGTCTGTTTCTTATCCTGTTCATTAACATTGCACTTTGGATTACAGTGTTTTATGAATTTTTTCTAAGTTTGCTGCTGGTCCCGCCCCCCTGCATCGTGTGACTCACAGGGAGCCTTACCAGGAAGCAGCTCGCCACGATCACACTGCGGGGGACAGCGAGGGAGCCGGGAGGAGGTGAGTATGCATCCAGCCAGAGTGTGGCTCGGGGTTACCGTTCGCGGTAGTGAAATTTAACCCCGAGTCACACTTGGGATTACCGCCAGGGAGGTTAAGGAACCTAGGCATACAATGACCATTTGTTTTATGAAAGGTGAAGCTCAGTATGACCCAAGCAGGTAGATTTAACTTTAGTTTGATTATCTAGGTTTTATCTTAAGTGACTTATTTCCAAAACTCCTCATGGTGTTGAAAGTGTTAATTCTCCATCAAAAATGTAAAGAGGAAAAAAAAGAATGGCAGGGATAAAGCTAACACCATGCAGGTTTAATAGATGTTTTTATATATCGGTTGGCCTGCAGTGCTAACATTTTACATTCATGTGTTTTAAAGTAACTGCTTTAGAACTCATTTAGAACCTTTTAAGACACACGGCATATAAACAACCATTAACATAAACCAACAGGGATTCACATTAATTTGTCTTACAGTTAAAAGTGGTGTTGTCATCTAGTTCATCTAGCCTTTTCATAAACATTTTTAATCAATATCACAAATAGATTTTTTTTCCAGTAACAAGGCTGTAGTGAGATTTAGCAGTGATGACTACATTTTTGAGATTTCTCATTGTTCGAACGTCGAGGCGAGATCTTGGAAATGCCTCTCCATTTTCTCAACCCTTACTGACAATTACTGATTTCAAACAAACTAGAGATCTGGTGGTATAGGCATCCGATCACATAATGTTATTTACAAAGAGTAACATGCTTTTCCACAGAAAAATATTCCTTTGACTTGTTGGTTGGTGAGCATCCTAGGTGACCAAAGACCGTTTGGAATCTTTTTGTATTTTTACAAAAGCTGCTGCTGAAATCAAAATAATTTTATTGTAGGTTTTTTTAATCTTAACCTAAATCAATCTTTTTTCTTTTTAATGGGCATACGTTATTATATTCTGGCTTTAGGACGTTCCAACTACTCCTGTTAAACATTAAGGGCCACATTACATTCTTGTTGCTAATGGTAGCGCTCACTTGCGTGAGCACTAACGTTAGCTGCGGTATCTACCGCATATTACAATACAAACGCAAACGGGTTAAGTAACCCGTTTGCGTTTGGTACCTTGCACTTTTCAGCGCGAGGTTACTGTACTTTGTGCTCCCTATACTTAACATGGGGAGCGCAAAGTGTTAGGCTGGGGTCAGACCAGCGCACTTTTAACGTGCGTTCTGACGCACATAATCACGGCCGCACTAGCAGCAAATGACGGGCAATGACAGCCAATATACGAAGTACGGTCGCACGAAAGTCCGGCTGCGCAACGCAAGTGGAAAATGAACGCATTTTTTTCGAGAACGCAGAACCGCTAGTACGGACGTACAGAGTGCGCTGCGCCCGCTAGCGGTGTGTGTGTGTGTGATTTGGAGACGTCAGACCCTGCTCATGTCTGGCCAACATAGCGTCCAGACGCAAAAAGTTTCCTGGTTTGGATCCGTAAAACATCACGCACGAAAATGCGCATCGTATGACCGTTTTCGCCTATTCCGTGAAAAAATACGTCAATGCGTTCGGACGCACTTTTTTACGTTCGCGTGTAAAAATGCTTTTGTTTGACCCTAGCCTAACTCAGCATTCGTATTACAATCTACTAGTGCTGGTTAACGTCCGGCTGTGGTTAGCAAAAAGTTAACCACAGCCTGGACTTAGTGTTAACGGATTCTGCAGAAGCGGAATCCGTTAACACCAGCCTAATAAACAAAACAGAAGCATATACTCACCTCCTGTTCAGCAGCGAGGACCGCCTCCTCCGTCCGGCGGGAGCAGGGAAAGACTGGGGAAAAAGTCCCCCCAGTCTCTCCCTGCGTACCACTACGCTGACCAGCTGGATCTGGCGAGGCAAGATACGGCTGGTCATGTGTATACTCCATCGAGCGGATGCTCGCGGCTGCGCTCAACGCTGCTGTGAGCATCCCGGGGCTTTGCGCCCGCAAACAGTGCAGGCAGCATTTTATGCGCCTGCATGGTAATCCAGCGTTAAAACTCGGGTGCAAGGGGGAAAACTGCGGGTGTAGTTGTAATGTGACCCTTACTGTGGTATAATTCTCAAAGAAGTGCACAGAGTTAAAATAGACATTATACATAAATCAATCCAATTCTTTTAATGAGAACTTGTACAACCCAGGTGCACCTTTGCTGTGATATCCTGTCAGAGGGTGAACTCTGCAATGGTTCTAAAGCTCATTGTGATGTCTCATCCCTTGATACAATATCACTTCTCAATCCAGTGATGGGCCGCTCCATCTTTCACCCTCCATGGGTGGTGCTTGCTTGGGTCTGTCATGCAGCAAACCAGGAATGGCCATCAGTAGTGACGTTGGCGTGCTAATGTGGACAGACTGAGAGGAGGCTCCGCCTGTAGGTCGACTCTCTGCTCAGAGCTGTCACTTCCCCTTGCGGCATGCCACCGGAATGTAAGGGACAGTGAACTTTTAATAGAGAATGCATCCCTTTTTTCAACTAGATGTGTCAACAAAAAAATGCCAGCACACATAAAGGGAACGATTCCATATCAACTGAGTCCAACTTGTGCTGGGCATGACAGGGTCACTTTAAAAATATTTGTGGGCAGGTTTTTATGTTGGTGTATGAGTTTCTCCTGGTGGCAGAGCCCTTTGTAATTAAAAACCCCCATAAGATTGTCACCTGTGGACCTTCATGCTTGTGTAGGATGACAACCACAGAGATTGTGTTAATAAGGATATTAAAAGAAAAACACGTGTTATTTATCGTTATTTTAGTCTACTTTTAAATAAACATTTGAATCTCGCTCAAACTTCAGTCTTCTGGTCATCTAGGTCATTAATAGAGCAATTACACTTGGACTTACCATAACTCTGTGACTGAATTCTTATATCATTTTTAACAGCGCGCTGCGTACCCCTGCAATGAATATGTAAACAGGTCATTATAGCTGATTTGCATAATTGCTTGCAAGATTGTTGATATATCCCCCCAATGTGTCGTGACCTTGAACGGCTCGCCAGTGATTGAAACATCAAGTATACGCCAAGGTAGAAACCATTCACAGACTGTACTCTCATGTATTAATATTAATTGTGTCTTTATCTCCGCTTTATGCTTTCTTTATATTTTAATATAAAGGGGGAAGGGGAGTTTATATTTATCTAGGTGCATGTGCATGGCAAGCGCATCTCCTCTCTGTGTTTGACACATTGCTTTTATTAACATGCCACGATTATAAGCTGGGTGTTAATAATTTCTTAACTGTGTTTAATTGGCTGAAGGGTTAACTTGGGGGAAAATAGCAGACTATACATAATAGCTGAAGCTCACACGTACTCCTTTTCAAGACTGTAATTAATGTACTATGTGTTTATTATGCAAAAGTTAATTACTGTGCTGAGATCTAACATACTGCAACAAAAAGGTCTGGGTGACACAACATTAGTTTAAATGTTGTTAATTGCAATATGTAAACCGGCTGATATGTGCTTGTTCTCTCCTTCAAAATTCACACTTACCACTTTTATATAAAATTAAAATAAAGAAACAATAGCCTTTATTTTATTTACATTGCATAGAATGTGTAAAAGCATAGCTTGCAATAGAATTCTGCAGCTTAATATATTTACATTTTTTATACATTGCTATTCACGGGGCTCTCTTTTTACCCTTCGTTGTACTTAACTGTTAATGTTACCAACCTCACTCATAACTGTGGGTGGCTCCCATCCGATTTCAAGCATTTTTAAGCTGCCTACTGTACAGATGTGCTTCCTAAACATACAGGGTTATTCAGAGAGCGTGAAAAGCAGGAGAATGACTGGAGAACGAAAAATTCTAGGTCAAAATAGCCAAACCAGAAAAATTCTCCCTTTTCATCTCACTTTCCAAATCTGCTATTTTGACCTAGAATTTTTCATTCTCAAGTCATTCTCCTGCTTTTCACGCTCTCTGAATAACCCTGTTAGTAAAGGAAGGGCAAAGGTTGAGGGAGCCGAAAAATTGTTGTTTTTTTTTTGAGAAAGGATTTTACCAGGAAGGATACATTGAGATTTCTCTCGTTTTCAAGTATGTCCTGGGTGGTGAGTATGTACCGTTAGGTGTCTTGCCCAAGGACACTTATGGGAGAGGTGCTAGTCGGGATCGAACCCATGTCTCCACAGGCTCTCTCCATGCAGAGCAGTGATGTTACCTCTACTCCACCCAGTTATGCCAAGGTCGCTCATTATTAAAAAAAAAACAATCTGTTGACACAAAAGCTGGTGTGAACAATGGACAAAAAAAGCTAGGGATCTAAAAATTCTATGCTCACCTCTAGTGATGAGGAGAGCGTGATCTGCCACCTCCTCTCACCGTTCACCAGAGAACACAGAGAACAAGTAGTTCTCTGTCCTTCCACTGGAAAGCACGACTCTCTAGAAGCGGTGTGTGCAACAGCAATGATATTTTTCTATAATGGCTCTCTAAATTATTTATTTATTTTATTTATTTGTAAAGTATTTTACCAGCAAGGATACATTGAGATTTCTCTAATTTTCAAGTATGTGCTGGTATGTTCAAGTATGGTCCGAGTCACTGGTAATAGGAAGCTGCTAAGATTCCACGGCTCATAAACATTATTTAATTTTGGTGGCTGCCTATAGCTGCCAGAAGAGGAGCCATTGTAAATAGGATTACAGTAAAGTGTATTATTTTCTATGACGGCGAAGATATTTCTATAGTGTACCAGCATAAAGTATGACATTATTGCACAACAAAAAACAAGGGGCTAAATTACAATCTTCACGCAAACATTTGGGCCGGGGCAAAAAAACATTAATGCGAGGGGTAAAACGATTTGCGACGAATCCCTTATTACATAGCGCTACAACCGCGCGCAATCTTCTACTGCGGGTGATCCTTCGTGAGCTTACTGTACGTTGCGCTTCCTATACTTAACATTGTGAGCACAAATGCGAATGTGCGCTGGTACGAGGAAGGTATTACAATCTATTTGCGGTAATTATCGCATGGCTGTTGCGCGCATAATTTTAGCAACTCCTAAAAGCTGGTGTTAATGGCAAATCTGAACAACCTGAAAACCAATTACACCAGCCATAAAAAAAATGCTGCAAAGTATAGGTGCCCCTTCAACTCATACCAAACCAATAAAATGGAGAAGTTATGTGTGCAGGTATTATTGCTGCAGCATATATGCTCAGACTGACTGTGGCAGTTTATTGTGGTTCTTAGTTCTGGTTGGCTGAATCATGAGAAAAAAACTGCAGGCATACAGATTTTTGCGCGCAACCGTACTGTGCGAGCATTTGGGCACATCCTGTTTGCGCGTGTTATGATTAACTCTTGGCGCAAAAATTTACGCTTTGCGCAAGGGTTTTTGCGCGAAGATTGTAATATAGCCCAAGTTGTTGAAATTTTGATGTTGCCGCTATTAAAATCAGCTCAAATATATCAACTCTGGATTGAATTTTCTTGTTGCAGTTTTCCAATACTACCAATATGGTGAACGAATCTTAAGGCTGCTGTCAGACGAGCGTAGTGTTCACGTCCGTGATTGCGCCTAAAAGTACGTCCGTGATAGCATGAAAGAAAGTCCATTGGAGCCTGACACATGAAGTATGTCCGCACTGAACTGCGGACGCAGAACGGCCGCGGCCCACGGACGCAGGTTAGGCAAGAACGTAATACTGCTAGAACGGACGTGCGGAGTGCGCCACGTCCATAACGTCTGCATAGCTTTGTGTGTGAGTGATGGAGCATGGTCAGATGGACTGCATTTATACGTCCAGCATTTTTGACGGACAGAATGTTTTTTCATTGTAATTTATTTTTCCCTCCTACATCCGTCAAAAATAACTTCAGTGAAAAAACGGACTGTGTGACCACTACTGCGTCATCCGTACTGACGATGTCCGTACTGCACGGACGTACAGTCCGTAGAAATCACGTTCGTCTGACCCTAGCCTTAATTATGCAGAATGTAGAGAAAGCAATCAATTTAAAGAAAATATTTTTCTGCTATCTTTGTCCAGGTATTGTAAAGTTTCCAGATTCCTAAAGTCCCTTGAACTTCTATATATAGGAAATGCATGCCTCAAATGTCTTAATGAGCTATAATTACTGAACGGAATTAATTGCAATGTGTTCAGGGTATAAAATGCTCTTTTATTATAAATTTCACAAAATGCACTTCATAGAACAGATGACTGAAGCAATAGTTTTGAGATTGTCCTAGTAGTCATCTCTGATCATGGATGGTTCCCTCTAGCGGTGGCTGAGTGGTGAAATGATACTCTGCGATAATATTCTTCTTGACTAATAATTCCTTTGATACAATGTAGATCACATGTAGAAAATTACTTAAAGGTACATAAGGTGGATAATTTATTCTTCTGAGCTTCTGAGATTAAAGTTAACTCACAAAAAATATGCTATTATTGTATTTCATTTGTATTACATAACACATACATTGTGTTTCATTACACGTAATTACTCGATATACTGTTTTATAATATAGCTCTTCATCGATCCAAAGAATTATTTCTTGCCATAATGCCAATGTTTCAAAACACCTTAATGGCTTTATCTCTGTGCGCCTCAAACATGTAAAGGCAGAAGAATTAATAAGCAGATACTTGATGCTCTGCTTATGTGTATAGTCTTTAAATCTACAAAAGAACACAAAACAGGCTGTGTTTTTTTTTAATAACTCTGCGCCATGCACTACATGTAATTGGCTGTGTATTACCTTATTACAGTTTAATATTGATGCTTTCTTTGATCTTCTGAAGGGTTTTTGCAACATCAAGCTGCCTTCCAAAGATCATAATTACAAGTCAGGTGATTCTCTCTGAAGGAAATTAAAAATTGAAGTCATTACTTCAAGTACATCCTAAAGGGAAAATAAGATGCAGAAAAGACAACGAAGGTGCATAATTTATTATAATACAACCATTTGCATTAGACCGTGAATTCGTATCAATAGAAAATTGGTAATATACTAACAATATAGCATTTAGAGGTGTGCAGAGCTGAAAAATTTGTTTTGCTTGAAAATAATTTCATTTTCGTTATTTCGTTTTGATTCAAACTTTGGATCACTATAAAAATAAAAACAATAAATCAAATCCTGCTCAATTACCGTTAGATTAGGTTTAAACATGAGGGTTAAAAGGCAAGGTAGGGTTAAATATTGAACTGCCTATTGGCCTGTGGTGCTGAATGTAACAGATTCAGCACCACGGTAAATTGACAGGGACGGGGTGCTTTGTGTAACAGTAAAACAAAACTGTTTCGGTTTCATAATTTCATTTGTAATTTGGGATTCATTCGAATTTTAGGATCATTAAAAAAAATAAAAATAAATCCTGCTCTATTACTGTTAGATTAGGGTTAAACATAAGGGTTAAAATGCAAGGTAGGGTTAAAGTACCATTTCACTGCAGTGTGCATAGAAGAATCATTCAATCATCGGTTCTCTTGTGAAACAGTGTAACGAATCAATTTCATTATATACGGTTTAGTTTTCATTTCAATTCAGAAGAAATTAATTTGTTAACTTCCCTAGCGATGTTCCCGAGTGTTTCTCGGGGTTAAATTTCACCGCTGAGAGCGGTGACCCCGAGACACACTTGGGCTGCATACATTATCTCTCCCTGCGCTCCCTCGCTGATCTCTGCAGTCTCCGCCGGCGATCGCGACCTCATACTTCTTGGATTCCTTCTCGCGAGGAGGGAACCAGGAAGTAATGAGGTCGCGATCGCTGGAGGAGACTGTGGGGAGATCAGGGAGAGGTGATGTATCCAGCGGCATCCCGAGTGTTGCTCGGGGTTATCGCTTCCAACATAGGAATTTAACCCCGAGCCACACTCGGGATGCCGCTAGGGGAGCAAAAAAAAAGAATTTACCGCTTTTAGACAAGAAATTTCAGAATAAATAGACCGCCAAGGAAGTTAATTCGTATTTCGGAAGTACTTCCGAAATAACAAATTTTCAAATGAATTGAGATTTGCTACGAAACAAATGCACACCTTTAATCGCATTAGCTAACTACATACTGATGAATGTTAGACAAAAATTAATACAGAATTAATAATATGAGTCCTGTGGCAATGTAATTATTTTTTACATTTAAAGGGACACGTTACTCATCCTGACTACTTTATTGCCCCTATTGCGTGAAAACATTGGGTGAAGTGGAGGTGTTTCCTCCAATGCACCCAGCGTCACCAGCAGCCAGGATTCATAATTCCCGGCTGGTGGTCACCAGATCGGTCACTATTGATGTCAGCAGGCAGAGAGCGTGCTGGCGTCTCACTGAGACCACCCACAAAAGTGAGCGGTCTCAGAGAGGCAGCCCACGGATTGGATCTGTGCATGCGTGCGTCGCTCTAATCCCTCATTCAGCACAGGCGCTATGCAACTTGCGTATGGAAAGTGCGCTAGTCCCATAGTGCTGTAAAATATGCAGTTCCTAGTCTATGCAAGTTGTATAGGAGAACAAATTGTGCAGAAAGTTTTAATGACTTCCGGGTTCGTGAGTCCCTGAACCAAAGAGGAGGAGCAGCGCAAGGCGAGGGGCAGCGCAAGGCGAGGGGCAGAATGTGAGGAAATTTACCCAAAGGAGAAAGAAAAAAAATTGGCCAGAGGCTGTCAGCAGCATCTTCAGAATTATTTAAGGGCAAGAAGATGGAACTCTAATTTTAATAGCTTCCCTTTAAAATGACAAGGGGGTGACTGCAAATTATCTCTTTGAATATGTAGAGGAGACCTATGAAGTGTATACTTAGTATATTTGTTATGGTAATAAGAACTTAATATTTTTTCACTAAAAATTGCTTTGTCCTGCTGGTTTTAGGTGTGCTTGTTGGCATCACTTACCCACTGGATTTTGGGCTTATTTGACAGGGAATCACTCTATAGGTTGTAGCATTTATTAAACATATATAAGAAAAGGAGTAATTCCCTGTCAAAAAAAGTCCTTTCAATTCCATTGGCATGTTGCTAGGGTGAGCAACATCTGTGAGTGGAAGAGCTATCTTACAGGATGACCCTCTGATTCCTCCTTGCAACCCAACCTTAGCAACCTTGGCAATGATGTTACGCTAATGGACAATTGTGCAGCAGCCCGTGATGGCTCAAAGTAAGCTCTACCCATGAAGAGGAGGCATGTTGGTGCCTGGCGCTGGATCAGGGCAAGCATTGGCTTTGATATTAAATCAAGGGATGAGAGATCACATTGATATTTAGGAAACAATTGTGTGACCTCGAAACATAATACTCCGGCACATTTAACCTCCTTTAATGTAGTATGCTAGAATGCATTGTGAAGTCACATGATTTAGCATGCATTGTGAAGTCACATGATTTAGCATGCACTGTGAAGTCACATGTTTTAGCATGCAGTAATGCATTGTACCCTCACTTTATGTATAGGATGTCATGACAATTTGGACATGGCACTAGTTTCTTTTTACAATGTGCCAATTGTATTTAACTGTGGTGGAAAGTAAAGTTTAGTTTGATCTTTTGGAACAACAGCACCAAACCGTGGCAAAATGTCAAATCATAGGATTATTATTTCTTAACCCCTTGCTGCTGTGGACCTCCCTGCAGCAAGGCAGTCCTCAAAGGCGCGGGATGGTATAGCACGCCCCTATTGCTCTGAGGCTATCCTATAGAACATCTCTTGTCCATGATAAATATATGTGTGTGTAGGAATGACTATTGTTGAAATATAACGATGGAGTTGGAAAGCACCTACTGCCTCACCTGGTTCCAGCAGGAGCATGCTCGTGAAAGGTAATATGATATGTATACAGGATATGATGAAGGGATTCACATATCGTTGAAATATATATATATATTTTAGAAGGATACTAACGGGTTAAAACAACTTGGGGTAACCATCAATACACCTCTAAGCTTACCATTAAACCACTGCTGGGCTCCCTCAGCCTTTTTCAGGAGACCAAAGTTGGGAGCGTATTGAGAGACATGACTAAGCAAACAGCTGTACAAGGACTGCCTATAGTAAATCCTGATAGGCTGATCATTGAAAGCTAATTGCCAGTTTTATGAGTAGAGAGAATCTAGGACAATCATGGGGATAAGGGGGGAATTGACACTCAGGTCAGCTCAGCATGAACATTCAATTTAGCTGATGGCACAGCGGGCATATTCCAAGATGGCAATACCAAGATTCATGGGGCTCAAATTGTGCAAGAGTGGTTCAGGGAGCATGAGACATCATTTTCACACATGGATTGGCCGCCACACAGTCCAGACTTTAACCCCATTGAGAATCTTTGGGATAATGTGCTGGAGAAGACTTTACGCAGCGACGCGACTCTCCCATCATCAATACAAGATCTCGGTGACAAATTAATGTATCTCTGGACTGAAAAAAACGTTGTGACATTTCATGAGCTTATTGAAATGTCAAGGTGAGACGGTGCCGTAATCAAAGCAAAAGGCGCTCCAAATATAGAGTGTGTGTGTGTGTATATATATATATATATATATACACACACAAATATTAGAGTGTGTGTGTATACATATATATATATATATATACAGTAATTGAAGAAAGAACGGCGGCACTCCAGGACAATAAAAAATCCAAGCGTTTTTATTCCAAAATCAACGTTTCAGCCCCAACCCGAGGCTTTCATCAGGACACAAACACAACATCAAATAAACAGTATTTATAGACATCGCCATACCTACCACTCCCTCTAGAACGGCGTTCCCAGACGTCCAACGCACAGGTGCCAAAAGCCGTCGACGTAATCAAATATGGACGGCGCGTAACCCCGGCAACCCGCAACGCAACTCCCATCGCGAGCGTCGGAACGAGGGGGAAAGAAAGGCACATAAAAGAAAACTGAAACAAATACGAAAAGAAGTGTGAAGGAAAAAATCGACTGAGTTTTGCATAAAGGCACGGACCCTCGTGCAATCAAGCTTGTCACGGCTAGCGTTCACCGCGTTCTTTACGTCAAGGTCCCCGAGTGTCCACTCCTCACACCCCAAGCGTCGCAGACGCAGCTGGGCGTGGACAACGCGTAACCCCGGCAACCCATGACGCGTATTAAATCGCGTCCATCTCAATAGAGGTAAAACAAAAAGGACCTCCAAACAATTAAAAACTAGCAAACAAATCCAAAAACCAAACATTGAAAAGAGGCAAAAAAAAGGTATGCCAAAAAGTTACTATACATAAGGGCCCGTATATAAAAAAGAAAAAAGAAAAATGGACACCGTGAGAAAAAAGACTAAAGAAAAAAGAAAAGCGAAAAAGGCACGCACAGAGATCTTAATACGTGAACCAATGCCATAGACAGGAAGGAACCCAAAAAGACTATTGAGGCTAAATCGCATAATTTCTAGAGTGATTATTATGGAGCCCAAATAACTAACTAACTAACCACCGAGGAGACAGAGTAGACAGCATGGATGACCCTGGTCCTCTAGGACCTTCAAAACATAGAAAATGTCAGTTTCTCATTTAAGCCATCCGGGTGGACAGTCCTTAAGCGATGAATCCAAAAGGCTTCTTTTTGCAAAAGCAATCTACCACGATCTCCCCCTCTTCTGGGTGGCGGAATATGGTCGAAAGCCACAAATCTCAAAGAAGTCAGAGGGTGATTTAGATTCAAAAAGTGCCGAGCCACCGGTTTATCGGAGCGACCATCACGAAAGGCTGTCCGAATGTTGGAACGATGGTTGCGAATCCGTTCGCATAACTGGGTTTCGGTTTTTCCGATGTAGGACAACCCACAGGGACACATGATTTTATAGATTACATACTCGGTCTTACAGGAGATGTTGTAACGGATTTTAAAGATCTTGCCAGTGTGGGGATGAGAGAAGGTCTTGGAGGATATCATATGGCCACAGGTGACGCACCCTAGGCACCTCTTGCAACCAACATTGGAAAACGATCCAACTCCCCGCGAGTAACTTGATACAGGGTCAGTGTGGACCAAAAGGTCCTTCAGATTTTTGCCCCGCTTATAGCAAGTCATTGGTCTCTGTTGGAATATGGCCGGCAGCGAAGGGTCCTGTTCCAGGGTGTGCCAATTCCTATTGACCGATGCCACAAGTTTGGACGTGGCAGTATTATATTGCATAGGGAATCTAAGGCGGGGCACCAATCTTGTTGGAGTCTCCTGTGGCGAATCGATTTTCCTCAGAGCCGAATCCAGGACTTTGGTCGAATAGCCCCTGTTCCTGAACTTCTCATACATAAACTGCATCTGGCGCTCACGATTTTCCAATTCAGAGTTATTTCTAGCAACCCTCATGAATTGGGCATACGGTAGTGATTTCACCACATGTTGAGGATGGGCACTAGAAGCGTGTAGCAGAGTGTTGCGGTCAGTAGGTTTGGAGTATAGAGAATAGTGTAAACTATTCTCTTTGAGGTAAACCTCAACGTCCAGAAATTGTATCCTCGTAGTGTTCACCTGTAGAGTAACCTCGACAGGTGTTCCTAAATTGTTGATGTATGTTTCCAACTGTCTTGCCTCTTCAACTGTCCCTCGCCAAACTATGAAGATGTCGTCGATGTAACGAATATATTCGACAATATTTTCTACAAAGCGGGGTAAGATGTATTGCTTCTCCCACATGTACATGTACGCATTGGCGTACATCGGCGCCATCGCGGCACCCATGGACGTCCCTGTGCTTTGTAAGAACCAGTCGTTTTCAAACCGGAAGTAATTGTTTTGAAGGGTTAACAGCAATAGTTCCAAGACAAATTCGATACAGGGTCCCGTGTACCTATCAGATAAACAGAGGAGTTCTCTCATCGCTTCCACCCCATCCTCGTGGGGGATGATCGTATAGAGGCTCCTAACGTCCATGGTTACTAGGACCACATTGCCAAGATCGCCTTTCACTTCAGAGAGCCGATGTAGAAATGTTGGTGTGTCCTTGACACAAGTCGGTATACCAGGACCGGCGCTTTAAAGAGGAAATCCAGCCACTTGGCAATGGGCTCTAGGACTCCATCGACTGCCGACACAATGGGGCGCATAGGGGGCGCCTGTAGACTCTTATGCACTTTGGGCAATCCATAAAGGACCGGAGTGCGAGGGAACTTCTTGTGCAGATACCCGAATAGCTCAATAGTGATGAAATTCATTTGTAGCCCTCTCATCAGGCTATCCTCGAAGGTCCTCTGTATGGCAACCGTGGGGTCATTACATAGTTGTCTATATGTGGTGGCATCACTTAGAAGTATACGCATCTGATCGGAATATTTGGAATAGTCCATGACGACTATTGATCCGCCCTTGTCCGCAGCCCGTATCGTGATCGTTGGATCCCCAGCCAAGTCCCTAATGATACACCACTCCTTCTTCGTGGTATTATTATGTCTCACATGATGATTTTGTATTTTCTGAGCAGTATCCATTTTGACTGTTTTTAAAAAGGTTTTGATGGAGGCTTGGTTGGGGATCGGGTCGAAGGTACTCCGTGGGCGGAATTCTGAAAGTTTATTGGTTTGCGTATTTTTGAAGAAATCAGTAAGTCTTAAAGTCCGACCAAATTTGTATAGCTCTATGTTCCATTGTAGCTCCTGAGGCTTAGCCGTAGGAACAAAAGACAGCCCCTTCGCCAAAATTTGTGTTTCCTCTGTGGTGAGTATGCGGGAGGAAAGATTGAATATAGGATTCATTTCTTGTAGAGGGGTGGTTTGCCTCTTTGTCCAATGGGGTCGCCCCCTTTGGCCTCTTCTTGACATCCTGGGTTTTCGGTGTGTTTTAACCGACTCCTGGTTGTGGCACCTAAGTTTTTTGACGCCTGATCCTGTTCAACATTCTCAGCTCTCGATAACCCTGTACCAGGAGATTCCCCCTCCGAAGCTGATTCACCTGATGTCACATCTATAGTAGTGAGGTTAGGCTTATAAATCCTTCTCCGTGGTTTTCTATAGGGTCTAGGATGATCATTACTGTTGCTGCTAAGCCACTTGTACACTCTGTGCTCCTGATAATCCATTTTAACCCGTTCGAACTTATCCCGTTTAAATTTAACCAGATCGTTCTTGTATTTCTGGTTCTCCTCGTGAACTCGTTGGATTAAGGTTAAGCCCTCAGGGGATTTCAACGTCTCCTCGTGTTCCAGCTCAAAGGCTCCAAGGCTCTTTTTAAGGTCTTCAAGCTCTTCTCTGACATCTTGGATCGCCACTAACATCAGATCCAGCGAACATTTATTTAAAACCGCCGTCCAGTTTTTGCAAACTTTGGGCTTGGATCTTCCCAAAGTGGGGATGTTATTGATCCTAAACCCTCTAGGTATCCTCTTGGCTCGGTGATAATCAGAAAGAAACAGACCGTGCAAGTCCAAGTCGATCTCTTTTTTCTTAAGTCGTGATAATTCAAAGTAAATATCCTTATGGGACTTAACGCAGGGGAGTTCAGTATTGGTAGTAGACCATAGGATTGCTTCAGCCTCCTCCTGGGAGAACTGTCAACCATCGTTCCAACATTCGGACAGCCTTTCGTGATGGTCGCTCCGATAAACCGGTGGCTCGGCACTTTTTGAATCTAAATCACCCTCTGACTTCTTTGAGATTTGTGGCTTTCGACCATATTCCGCCACCCAGAAGAGGGGGAGATCGTGGTAGATTGCTTTTGCAAAAAGAAGCCTTTTGGATTCATCGCTTAAGGACTGTCCACCCGGATGGCTTAAATGAGAAACTGACATTTTCTATGTTTTGAAGGTCCTAGAGGACCAGGGTCATTCATGCTGTCTACTCTGTCTCCTCGGTGGTTAGTTAGTTAGTTTTTTGGGCTCCATAATAATCGCTCTAGAAATTATGCGTTTTAGCCTCAATAGTCTTTTTGGGTTCCTTCTTGTCTATGGCATTGGTTCACATATTAAGATCTCTGTGCGTGCCTTTTTTCGTTTTTCTTTTCTCTTTAGTCTTTTTTCTCACGGTGTTCATTTTTCTTTATATACGGGCCCTTATGTATAGTAACTTTTTGGCATACCTTTTTTTTGCCTTTTTTCAATACTTGGTTTTTGGTTCTGTTTGCTAGTTTTTAATTGTTTGGAGGTCCTTTTTGTTTTACCTCTATTGAGATGGACGCGATTTAATACGCGTCATGGGTTGCCGGGGTTACGCGTTGTCCACGCCCAGCTGCGTCTGCGACGCTTGGGGTGTGAGGAGTGGACACTCGGGGACCTTGACGTAAAGAACGCGGTGAACGCTAGCCGTGACAAGCTTGATTGCACGAGGGCCCGTGCCTTTATGCAAAACTCAGTCGATTTTCTCCTTCACACTTCTTTTCATATTTTTTTCAGTTTTCTTTTATGTGCCTTTCTTTCCCCCTCGTTCCGACGCTCGCGATGGGAGTTGCGTTGCGGGTTGCCGGGGTTACGCGCCGTCCATATTTGATTACGCTGACGGCTTTTGGCACCTGTGCGTTGGACGTCTGGGAACGCCGTTCTAGAGGGAGTGGTAGGTATGGCGATGTCTATAAATACTGTTTATTTGATGTTGTGTTTGTGTCCTGATGAAAGCCTCGGGTTGGGGCTGAAACGTTGATTTTGGAATAAAAACGCTTGGATTTTTTATTGTCCTGGAGTGCCGCCGTTCTTTCTTCAATTACTGTCTATCCTTAGCCCTAATTCGGCAGGCACCGGGCACAAGGGAAACTTGGAAGCTGGAGTGCTCAGTTCGTGCATTTTTTATATATATATACATATATACAGTGGCAAGAAAAAGTATGTGAACCCTTTGGGATTACGTGGAGTTTTGCATGAATTGGTCATAAAATGTGCTCTGATCTTCATCTAAGTAACAACAATTTGAAAAACACAGTCTGCTTAAAATAATACAACACAAACATTATATGTTTTCATGTGTTTATTGAACATAACTGTCACGGTTCCCGGATCCCATCACGCAGTCCTTAAAGCCCAACACTCCACAGAGCCAAAAAACTACCAACAGGGTAGCCGTAAAGGAATCCCTAACTGTCTGGTCCTTACAAATTGGCCAGGTATATGTATACTAGCTAGACAGAAAGAGTTAATCAAAGACAATGTCGTAATACAAAACCAGGTCAGCAACACGGGGGTAGTCAGACGAGCCAGAATCAGGAATACAGAGTATAGAATAGTCAAATGGAATAGCCGGGTCGATATCAGTGCAGAAGCGTAGTACAAGGAAATAGTCTAGGGCAACGGAAGGCAGAATAGTCAGAAAACAAGCAGAGGTCAATAACAGGTTAAATCACGAGAGAATTCAGGTACAAGGAGCTCAGGTATGGATAACCACTATCTGGCACTGCTTAGAAGGAACTGTTGGTTTTTAAAAGACCTTCACCAGACCGCGCTCCCTCAAGCCGCGCCTCATGCAGCCACCTCCCTGCCTGTTTCAATTTAAACCGGGCGTTGGTGAGCGAGCAGCATCAGACATGCTGCCGTCAAGCACAACGGAAAGGCTGGAAGCCCCCAATGTTACAATAACATGTAAACATTCACAGTGCAGGGTGGAAAAAGTATGTGAACCCCTAGCCTAATGACTTCTCCAAGAGCTAACTGGAGCCAGGAGTGAGCCAACCTTGAGTCCAATCAGTGTGATATTATTGGATGTGTTGCTGAAAGCTGTCCTGCCCTTTAAAATGACACACCAGTTTTGGGTTTAATGGTTTCAAGAAGCACTGCCTGATGTGACCCATGCCACGCAGAATAGAGCTCTCAGAAGACCTACGATCAAGAATTGTTGACTTGCATGAAGATGGAAAGGGTTACAAAAGTATCTCCAAAAGCCTTGATGTTCATGTCTCCACGGTAAGACAGACTGTCTACAAATGGAGAAAGTTCAGCACTGTTGCTACTCTCCCTAGGCGTGGTCGTCCTGTAAAGATGACTGCAAGAGCACAGTGCAAAATGCTTAAGGAGGTAAAGAAGAATCCTAGAGTGTCAGCTAAAGTCTTACAGAAATCTCTGGCACATGCTAACATTTGTGTTGACACATCTACAATAAAGAAAACATTACACAAGAATGGAATACATGGGAGGACACCACGGAGGAAGCCATTGCTGTCGAAAAAGAATATTGCAGCACGTTTGAAGTTTGCAAAAGAGCACCTGGATGTTCCACAGCACTACTGGCAAAATATTCTGTGGACAGATGAAATCAAAATTGAGTTGTTTGGAAAAAAACACACAACACTGTGTGGAGAAAAAAAAGTCACAGCACACCAATATCAAAACCTCATCCCCACTGTAAAACATGGCGGAGGGAGCATCGTGGTTTTGGGCTGATTTGCTGCCTCAGGGCCTGGACGGATTGTTGTCATTGATGGAAAAATGAATTCCAGAATTTATCAAGACATTTTGCAGAAAAATGTAAGACCATCTGTCCGCCAACTGAAGCTCCGCAGAGGATTGGTGATGCAACAGGACAATGACCCAAAGCATACAAGTAATTCAACAAAAGAATGGCTTCAACAAAACAAAATATGCCTTCTGGAGTGGCCCAGTCTGAGTCCTGACCTGAACCCGATTGAAATGCTATGGAATGACCTTAAGAGAGCGATTCACACCAGACATCCCAAGAATATTGCTACACTGAAACCGTTTTGTGAAGAGGAGTGGTCCAAAATTACTCAAGATCATTTTGCAGGTCTGATCTGCAACTACAGGAAACGTTTGGTTGAGGTTATTTCTGCCAAAGGACAGTCAACCAGTTATTAAGTCCAAAGGTTCACATACTTTTTCCACCCTGCACTGTGAATGTTTACATGTTCTGTTCAATAAAAACATGAAAACATATAATGTTTGTGTTGTTTTATTTTAAGCAGACTGTGTTTTTCAAATTGTTGTGACTTAGATGAAGATCAGAGCACATTTTATGACCAATTCATGCAAAACTCCACGTAATCCCAAAGGGTTCACATACTTTTTCTTGCCACTGTATATATACACATCCATATATACATACACACACACTTCGTTGTATAGAGATGGTTAAGTAGTTATAAATGCACGTTGTAAACTAAAGTGTATAAAATCCATTCCTGCAAAGTACTTTTTTCCTGCAATAGTTCTATTAAGGTAAATGTATAATACTTTTCTCCGCTGACTTCCCAGACATTTGACAATATTTCTGAAATGTAAGAACAAACATCAAGAATCTCTACTGTTAAGGCTAAAGCATGTACAGTATTTAGCATTCACTCAGCTATGCGTCCACATTTCATATGGAGATATATCTCGTTCCCTCGGTACAGGCCACCGTATGTTTATTCTTCTATGTTTGTGAAATTTTCCCGACATCTCCGGTGCACACATTCTTTCAGAAGACCTCACAACAATAGCATGAAAGGTTCTTTCAAATATCAAACAGATTTGGTCTTTTTATTATTATTTTTTGTTTGCAGAAATATCATTTCAGCACAAATATCAGATAACAGAAGTGAAGTCCAACTGCGTTGCATATGCCTTTTAAAGGGAAATTATATCCCTAAGAAACAGGTTCAGCAGTAATATTTTATGTTAGGCATTTTGTTCGAGGAAATGCGCAAGGACAATCAACACATACAAACACAAAAAGTAAATAATGTGTTGGTCTTTGCACTGCTGTCCATTTTACCCAAAAGAAGGAGCTTAGGATATGATTTCCTTTTATTTTCTCTTTGAATCTCCAGCTGTGATATCTCAATGATCTTGAATTCTGACGGGTTTTGAAATGTATGTTTTTCCTATGTGTGCACATATATCGGGATGAACAGCTGAAAGTCAATGCTGATGTGTTCTGTTTTCAGGTAGAATAAGTGTATATTAGACATGTGCACAACACCAAATTTCGTTCTCAACTAATGGATTAGTCCTAAAACGCAATTTATTTAGTTGCTAAAGAAATTCGTTTTCAGTTCTTTAGTATGAAAACTAATTTCATTCATCCGAAAACCAGCGGATACAATTACTATTGCAGTGGCTCCTCAGAGGGCTGAGATTGCTGCTTGTTACAGTATCTCTCACTCTCAGCATAATGTGTCAGGCAAAGCTGTTACAGTAACTGACTGCTGCTCATCACAGCGCTCAGAGTTTCAGTAAAACTAGCAAATAATATTTTTATATATAAGAGGTTAAAATAATATTTCCTTGTTTTTTTGAAACTCTGAGGGCTGTGATGAGCAGCAGTCAGTTACTGTAACAGCTGAGCCTGATACATTGTACTGAGAAATAATATAACAAGCAGCCGATCTCAGTGCTCACAGCCACTGGATTTAAAGGGCTAAAAAAATGCTCCTCTCTGTATAATGTATAGAACATCCTCCTGCAATAATTAATACCCCTCTCTGTATAATGTATAGAACATCCACCTGCATTAGTTAATGCCCCTCTCTGTATAGAAGAGAACAGCCTACTGCATTGGCATGTGGAGGGTGTAGAACTTTGGAATGCAATGCTTATCCAGCACATCCTCCTGGATTAATTAATACCCCTCTCTGTATAATGTAAATAACATCCCCCTGCATTAATTAATACCCCTCACTGTATAATGTATAGAACATCCTCTTGAATTAATGTCCCTCTCTGTAAAGAACATCCAGGATTATAAAAGCAAGGGAGAGGGAAAATATTAACGGAAATCAGTCTGAAAGCTCAGAGAAGAGGTGACTGGCGCAAATTAATTTTTATAATAAAATAAAGCACTTTAAATTCAGGGAAAACATTCAAATAAATCACACTGAAGGCTCATAATGACAGAGTAACTGTGAGAGCTGCATACTAAATGTATCAGACGTAAAAACCCCTCTATAACAAGCAGCACTGGGAGAGGAGAGGGACTTTATATAAAACATGTATTATAGATGAGGAAAGGGGGATAGTGCTCCTGGATAATATAAAATGTATCAGATCTAAGCCCCTATTATGCAGAGCGGGAGGGGAGATAACACACGGTTTATAAAGTCCCTCTCTTCTCCCAGCGCTGCTTGTTATAAAGGGGTTTTAACTATCCAGCCCTCCTCTGTCATTAGCTTTCAGTGTGATTTATTTGAATGTTTTTGTTCTGCAGCTGCTTTTATCATCTTGTCTGTCTCATAGACATGCAAGGGTTAAGTAAAGGTTTCCTCTCCTGTGCTGGCTGTCTGTGCTGCGAGTGAGTATTCTGGAGCTCTATCACTGTCAGATTTTCGGGTAGGCGTCGGGAAGGATTACACATACAAACTTTTTCTGTAGCTTTGCGATGTTGCGCTCTTCATTGCTGGTCTCCTTCACTCATCAATATAATATTACAAAAAGGACTGAAACTAAAATGTAGCGCATTTTCCTTTAGTTTCTTTCGTTTTTTGGACTGAGCAGTTTCGTATCTTTTGAGTCAAACGAAAACTAAATTATCCCAAAATTCTGACTAAATCGTTTTAGTACTAAAACGAATGCACATGTCTAGACTGTATATACAGGTTTAGTATCCCTTATCCCAGTGGTTCCCAACCCTGGTCTTCAAGCGCCCCTAACAGGTCACGTTTGCCAGATATCTGAAGCCGAGCACAGATGATATGATTTTATTTTTTTTACTATTTTTATCGAGCATGCATGTTAAGTTACAGGAAGGTAAATGGTAAAGATCATATGAGTGATACAAACTGGAGCCATAGGTAATATGCCCAGGGAAATTAACAATGTATGCTTATTATATATATTTATATTATACATTAAACCTTTTACGTTGTAGGGCATATTATGCCATCATCCATGCGGGTGGTACTCAACACCACGGAGCATCTAAGGGCTGCGACAGGCCTGCAGTCTAGTTGGCACACATCATTCACTGCAGCCAATGACGCATATCAGCTGTGTAAGCGTGTCGGAGGACAGGCCACCACTGCAGCCAGAGTGGGGCTTACTAGAACGTTCCGTGGCATTAGCCACTCGGTGGTAAGGGGTTAACAATAAGCACCACAAATAACAGTGGTGAACAAAATAAACAACAACAAATACATACAAACAAATCCATATACTGAAAAACATAATGAAAGTACCCGGGTAAGCTGTCCTGAGGAAGTGTCAGAAATATAAAGGAAACCTTTAAAGAGCCATCTTTGGGGTCTAAATTGTGACGTATTGCGGGTCCAGGGGTCAATGTCCCACCACTATCTTTGCAGAGTACCAGACTATCCATTGGAAGGATGAGTGTAAAGTGGCTCAAAAGAAGAGATCCAGAGCTGGAAAGTACCAGTGCCGTATAGCTAAAAAAGAAGTCCAAGTTAAATAGTTTAGAAGTAAAGTGTTTAGCTAGTCCATTAGGAAGAGATAGTGGAGTTTGGCCATAAACGGTGAAAGTGAGGGTGGGGTAGGATGATTCTTAAGAGTGCAGGATCGTTTTATGCCCCACTGCTACCGTCATGGTAGTCGCTTGAGACTTGGGGTACATGGATCTAAAGATGGGTTTGGGAGGTGTGGGCCTGATGTTTCATGTTATTCCCCAGCCCTCTTCTATGTTAAAGTCACTCTGTACCTACAATGCTAGGGTTGGGAAACACTGCCTTATCTGAATTCCTTTGGCCCAGAAGCAGTGGCGGCTCTAGAAACATATGATCACACAGCCAAAACTGGGGGGAGGGGGGCACTAATAATTTATGCCACTAAATCATATCACTGGAAAAAAAAACTTTTTTTCTGGTAAATATGAATGTGAGATTATTTTGTGAAGTTCTTATACACATCTTAAATCTATGCTAAAAAGGAAACCGTAAGCTCAGTGTTCTGTTTCTCCACCAAAGCACTGAGAATGTGATCTCTTAATTTACTGTTGCGATGAGATGGCGATAACTCCCAGTCTTAGATGAATTACAGATAGTGACTCAATCCAGATGACACCTTGAAGATCTGTTGAAGTTTTATTCTAAAACTGTAGAATATTATTATTATTCTTTATTTATAAAGCGCCAGCATATTCCGCAGCGCATATTCCACAACAATATACATCGGATAGGTCAAAAAATCATAGTGGAATCTGGGTCCATGAGGCTTGCAAGGCTTACTTGGAAATTAACAAGGGTGGAGCTATCTGGACAGGAAATCACAGAACCATGAGGAGGGGAGGAGAGAAACCCAGGGTTAAATGACACCCATATCACAAGTCATGTGAAACATGACACTCCCCGTCGAAATCTATGATTTCTATAACTAAATAACCTTGACTAAAGTTCAAAACAAGTAAGTGAAGATTCTTTTCCAGGAACATCTGAAAAACAAGAGGGAAGGAAAGAACAAGATAAAATAATGCAAACATTAACAATTCTTGGATCTTGCTCTTGATGGTCCAGGCTGTGACAAGAACAGTCAGTGAGTCCATATTCAGAGGGGAAGGCAGCAACATGCACCAATCCTTTTTACCTCCCTTTGAGTCAAATTGATGACTTGTGAGGCTTGTCTTCCTCTTTGGGCAGAAGGAGTACAAGTTCCTTTATAGGCCTGAAGTAAAGGTGTGGAGAATCTTCTTTCATGAATAAGTTGTAAAGTTTTCTGGTCCAGTACCAGTCTAGGAATTTTCGTGCAACTCCAATCATGCGTTCCCAAGAGCCTCCCATGTGAAAGGAGTGAGGTGGGTTGAATTCCCATTTACACTTGTTGCCATTCAAGAAGATCAGTATCTTTTGTGGTTGAGAGGCCTCCTGAATTGTGGGGGGGCCTTTACAGATGCTTTACAGCGTGTGACATTGTTTGTTCGTGTCAGAACTGTTTGTAACAGCAATGTGCATAAGGCGTGCAATGGCTCTTACAACAGAAGACCACATAGCAAGGCGTTCAAAACAGTGAGGACTCAGCCTTATCCTTTCTTTCACAGAGGTGATGAGTGTAACGGTAACAGCTCTAATTTCTTTATCAGATTCCGGTTCAACCAGTTCAAGGATAGAATTTGAGATGAGGTCTTCATTCAAGAGTATTGGTGGGGATAGCCATAATGTGTCCAGAAATGCAGTAGCAGGTACTGCACGCGCACCTCGATCAGCAGGGTTGAAGTTAGTGGACACATAGTGCCATTGTTCAGGTGTAGAGAACTTTCTTATACGTTCCACTCTGTTGCCGACAGACACGTGGAACTGTCTTGTCTGATTGTGTATCTATTGCTTTGTGAAGGGCTTGTCACAGGCTGATACTTGTAACGTGAACATGTCTTGCTTAACGTTTCAAAGCAATCTAAGACTGCACTGTGCAACGGAAAGGTCAGATCCTAGTTGGGATTTCTTCACACTGGCAGCGTAGTTATCAGAGGGAAAGGCTCTCATGGCCTTGTCGCTGTTCGAAATGATTTTGTGAAGTCTGAGGTTTGCAGTGGCAAACATGTTCAGAGTTCTAATGAGAAGGTCAATAGCTTCTTCTTCTGTAGGCAGAAATTTGAGTCCGTCGTCTACATAGAAGTTCTTTTCGACGAACTGTAGTGCATCAAACCCAAATTCTTTCTCTCCTTCTTGAGCCATTTTCCTCAGTCCATAAATTGCTACTGCGGGAGAAGGACTATTACCGAAAACATTTACCATCATCCGGTAGTCTATGACTTCATCATTATTGCGATACCATTGGAACCTGAGGAAGTTTCTGTTGTCTTCATGGACGATGAAACAGTGGAACATTTGCTGAATGTCAGCCATAATAGCAATTGGTTCTTGTCTGAAGCGAAGTATAACTCCTATGAGGTTGTTGTTCAGATTAGGCCCAGTGAGAAGACTGTCATTGAGGGAGACACCTTCATGTCGAGCACTTGAGTCGAAGACCACCCTAATCTGATCAGGCTTGCGAGGATGATAGACACCAAAGCATGGAAGATACCAGCATTCTTCTCCCTCCTTAAGCGGAGGTGCAGGCTCAGCATGATCTCTCTCAAACACTTTCTGCATAAAGTCCACAAAGTGTCTTTTCATCTCAGGTTTCCGATTCAAACTGCGATGTAAAGAAGTAAACCATGCTTCTGCATGTTCTCTGTTGTTTGGTAGTCTCTTTCTTGGAGTGTGGAATGGTAGAGGTGCTACCCAGCTGTTGGAATCATCTTGGAACTCTTTGTGACGGATCCCGCTACTCTGGGAGAGTAGATCCGCTGTCAGCACCGAGTACACCTGGAGGTCGGTAGTGTGGTAGCGAGGTGCCGCTGGTGCTCGTAGAATACCCAGAGGTTGCAGCGCTGTAGAGAGGTCCTTGAAGCGTCTCGGTTCCCAAAGCCCTGTTATCCCCAATTACTAGCCGAGGCAGGAGTAAAGGTTCAAACAAGAGTGATTTATTTTTCATGGAGAACACAGCTTATTTATGGGGAAAAAATACATTGTTCTCCCCTGGTCCACCCTCAGCCCTCCCGAGGCGATTTCTGCCACTGCATAGAGCCATGGCCCAATTTCCCTTTGTTCACCTTGGGCCCCCCTGGTGGGTGCAGCCGTTATCTTGAGGCTCGGTGCCAGTTCGTCTGGTGAACTTTCCGTTGCTCTGAATGAGCGGGGAACAGGGGAACAACAGGGAAAATCACATTGAGGTACTTATAAAAATAAGGGCTAACAAACCTTTAATAACACACAAATAAACACTTGAACTGTTGTACTGCGCTACAGCGTAGTGGCGGCCGTCCCGTCACATATCTCCCCCAAGTTACCAGTTGGCAGACCCGGTGAGACCCTCTGCGGGTCCACTTGGGGATGTCCAATGACCCCACCTTACATCTAAAGTTCAGTCTGGCAGTGTAAGGATATAGAGTCACCCAGCACGCAGACAAAACCCAGAAAGGCAAGACAGAACCCTAAACTGAGAAGCTGGTCCTTAGAATGGCCAGGTACTAATCTAAAATACATAGAAGTACAGATCAGGGACAGGAGAGATATCGTAGTAATAACAAGCCAGAGGTCGGTACACGAGATAAACATATGCCAAGGGATAATTACAGAAAACACAGTCAATATACAAGCCAGACGTCAAACCAGAAAACCAATGCATAAGCTATAAACACGCGCTGAGGGCTAGAAATAACCACGTCAGGGCTCAGAGCACAGTCAGTGACTGATATCTAAAGGCCTAGATCCCTGACCAGGTGCGGCATTCAAAGTGGCCTGATTCAGAGACTGGCGCACTCTCTGTTGGGAAGGCCGCACTGCAGCAGCAGGCATGACAGGCAGGATAGCCCATCCGCATTGGCATTTTGCTTACCAGGACAGTATTGGATAGTAAAGTTGAAGGGCTGTAGGGCCAGGCTCCACCGCAGGAGCCTGCCGTTGTCTCCAGCCACCCAGTTCAGCCATACTAGGGGGTTGTGGTCTGTGAGGACCGTGAAGGAGCGCCCATACAAATAGGGTTGGAGTTTCTTCAGTGCCCATACCAGGGCTAGGCACTCCTTCTCGATTGTCGCATAGGCAACCTCCCTGGGTAGAAGTTTCCGACTGATGTAGGCAACCGGGTGGTCATGCCCATCTTCACTGACCTGGCTCAGCACCACTCCCAGTCTGAACATAGAAGCGTCTGTGTGGACGACGAAACGATTAGTTGAATCAGGAGCGGTCAACACGGGGCCTCCACCAAGGCTCGCTTGAGCTGCTGGAAGGCTTCCTCACACTCAGGGGACCATAGTACCTGTCGGAAGGTTCTTGTGGGTCAAGTCAGTCAGGGTTTTGGCAATGGCGCTGTAGTTGGGGACGAAGCGGCAGTAGTACCCCGCCGTACCTAGAAATGCTAACACCTGGGTTTTGGTGCGGGGTGTGGGCCACTGGGCGACAGCTTCAACCTTGGCGGGTTCCGGGTGCTGCCTTCCGCAGCCCACCCGGTGGCCCAAGTACTGGACCTCGGACATGCCAACGTGGCACTTGTCTGGTTTGACTGTCAGACCTGCGGTGCCAAGGCGGTCCAGTACTGCCCGTAAGTGCTGTAAGTTGTCCTCCCAGGTGTTACTAAAGATGGCTATGTCATCTAGGTAGGCGCTGGTAAACTCCTGCATCCCCTCTAGCAGACGATCCACCATTCGTTGGAACGTGGCCGGGGCATTCTTCATCCCGAATGGCATGACCCGAAATTGGTACAGGCCAAACGGAGTGATGAATTTGAGCTTGGGAAGCCTTCTAAGCGAATTCTTCAAAGTGAGCACTTAGAGGAGATCTTCTGGTGAGTGATTTTGATTTTTGTTTCAAACAGATCTTTTCTATTCATCTTAAGGTTTTAAATTAGGTCTGGTGTGTAAATTAGGTTAGGCTGGTGACTCATTCCTCTTACTGATTAGCATACAATTGGAATCAATTGCGTGCTATTTGCTAAAGTGGTTAAACTTGTCCACTCCTTGCTGGGGGAGGTGTTCTTAGGTGACTATATAAAGGTTGTGGAATATTAGCTTGGTCTATTTGAGCTTGGGAAGCCTTCAAAGTGAGCACTTAGAGGAGATCTTCTGGAGATACTCTAGAGGTAGTCTGAGGTTAGACAGGAGGTAGAAAACCTACAAAAAGGTAAGATTTGTTGGTTTAAATCCATTCTTTTATGATGGCAGGCTTGGTCAAGTGTAAGAGCTATCATGCATTTGTTTTTAGATCCAATTTTTGGAGGTTTGGAGTGTGCCTGATATGTAGGCAGCTCTCTTTATTGCAGCAGGAAATTGCCTGTTTGAAGTCTGAGATTTGTAAATTATCTGTTACACAAACTCCGGCTATGGCTATGACTGTTACAAAGCCACTGCCACAGAGGCCTCCTAGGAGTGGCAGATGGACTACTGTAGGATCTGGTAGACATAGAGTTGTGGATAGAAGGCATGTCCCACAGTCTGTGGCTCTTCTTAATTCTTTTGAGGCACTTTCAGAGTGTAGTGGTAAGACGGATGTAGGCTCAGACACCATGGTTGAGGAACCACCATCCACTATGCCTAAGGTATGCAGGACTGCAACCAAGAACAATAAGGAAAAGGTGGGACATGATAGAAGGCAATTGTTGCTGGGTGATTCTATCATAAGAGGTGTTGAGCTGGAGAGTAGCGGTTTGGTGAGATGTCTTCCTGGGGCTACTGCTCGTAGAGACAAGAGACGTATTCTCAATATTGTCAAACAAGCAAATCAGCAAGGGGAAGTGGATGTTCTAGTCCATCTAGGGACAAATGACTTGGCTAGCAATGAGGTTTCTGAGATTAAGGAAGATTTTTTTGTTCTTGGAGGTGAAATACAGCAGATTGCATCCACTGTGTCATTCTCTGAAGTTTTGCCTGTGCATAACATTCAGGATAGGCAGATGAACAATAGGGAATTTAATTTGTGGCTTCAGGAATGGTGTCGAGAGCAAGGATTTGGCTTTGTGTCCCATGATAGCTCTAATTGGAGCAGAAAGGAACTGTATAAAAAAGATGGTTTGCAGCTTACTCATAGGGGAACATATGTTCTCAGTGAGAAGTTCAAAGGTTTCGCAAAGAAATATTTAAACTAGGAGGGGGGGACAAAAGGGTAAAAAACAATCTGCCTGATTGTCCCCCAAAACTAAATCGGAGGGTGCAAGCAACATGCGGGGAAAAAAATGACAAGCTCAGAGTCGTGTCTATAAATGCTCGCAGTTTAGTCAATAAAATCAATGAACTGGAGGCAATGATGGCAGCTGAAAAAGTAGATTTAGTTGCGGTTACTGAGACATGGTTCAGTGAGAAAAATAACTGGGACATAACAATACCGGGGTACTCTTTATATAGAAAAGACAGAGAAGGTAGGAAAGGAGGAGGAGTGGCCCTGTATGTGAAAAACAACATAAAAACGAACCAAATAAAAGTGAGCGAGGTGAACATAGAGTCAGTTTGGGTTACGCTAACATTTGGCAATCATACAGTAGCTCGTGTAGGTGTGATCTATAGACCCCCTGGACAAGTAGAAGAGCTAGATAATCTGCTGCTTGAGGAAATAGCCAAAATGGCAATGAAGGGGGAAGTTATTATCATGGGGGACTTTAATCTTCCTGATGTGAACTGGAAAACCAAAACAGCTGGGTGCACCAGGAGTACAAATATTCTAAACTCCCTACTGGGATTATCTCTAACACAAGTAGTTGAGGAGCCGACCCGTAAATAAGCCATATTGGATTTAATACTCACAAATGGAGGTTTGGTATCGGACGTTGTTGTAGGTGAAAATTTGGGATCTAGTGATCACCAGTCAGTATGGTTTAATATAATAACAGGGATGGAGCCGCACCACACAAAAACAAAAGTTTTAGACTTTAAAAAAACAGATTTTTCTAAAATGAGACTTTGTGTGAAGGAGTCCTTATCAGACTGGAGGAGTTTAAAGGGAGTCCAGGAGAAATGGGATTATTTAAAGGAAGCATTATTGAAGGCCACAGGCAATTGCATTCGACTTGTTAGCAAAAACAAAAAAGGGAAGAAACCACTGTGGTACTCTGCAGAAGTGGCCAAAATAGTGAAGAACAAAAAGACAGCATTCAATAATTATAAAACAACTCAGAGTGAAGAAGATAGGCAAACCTATAAGATTAGGCAGAAAGAGGCAAAGCAATTTATAAGAGCTTCCAAAGCACACGCAGAAGAGAAAATAGCTCAGTCAGTAAAAAAGGGGACAAAACATTTTTTAGATACATAAACGAGAAAAGAAAAGTAAAACAAGGATTAGTTAGATTAAAAACAAAGGAAGGAAGGTATGTAGAAGAGGATAAAAGTCTCGCTGACTGCCTCAATGAATATTTTTGTTCAGTCTTTGCAGAAGAAAAGGCAGGAAAGGGACCTCCGTTAGGAGGAAACACTAACGAGACAATTACATATCAGTTTACAGAGGAGGAGGTTTTACAGCAGCTGTCTAAAGTAAAGACAAATAAGTCAATGGGGCCTGATGGGATCCACCCTAAATTAATAAAAGAGCTCAGTGATGTAATAGGAAAACCGTTAACAGATTTATTTAACCAATCCTTGCTAACGGGAGTCGTCCCAGAAGACTGGAAATTAGCAAATGTTGTGCCCATTCACAAGAAGAGTAGTAGGGAGGAATCTGGGAACTATAGGCCAGTTAGTCTTACGTCAGTAGTGGGGAAATTAATGGAAACCATGTTAAAGGAAAGGATTGTTGACCATCTAAAAACACATAGATTACAGGATCAGAAACAACATGGGTTTACCTCAGGGAGATCATGCCAAACTAATCTTATTGATTTTTTTGATTGGGTAACAAAAATAATAGACACAGGTGGTGCAGTAGACATTGCTTATTTAGATTTCAGTAAGGCTTTTGATACTGTTCCGCATAGAAGGCTTATCAATAAATTGCAATCTTTGAGCTTGGATTCCAATATTGTTGAATGGATTAGGCAGTGGCTGAGTGACAGGCAACAGAGGGTTGTGGTAAATGGAGTTTATTCGGCGCAAGGTCTTGTTACCAGTGGGGTACCTCAGGGGTCAGTACTTGGACCCATTCTATTTAATATTTTTATTAGTGATATTGCAGAAGGTATTAATGGAAAAGTATGTCTTTTTGCTGATGACACAAAGATTTGCAACAGGGTTGACGTTCCTGGAGGGATCAGCCAAATGACAAATGATTTAGGTAAACTAAAAAAATGGTCGGAGCTGTGGCAATTGAGTTTTAACGTGGATAAGTGCAAGATAATGCACCTGGGACGTAAAAACCCAAGGGCTGAATATAGAATATTTGATACAGTCCTAACCTCAACATCTGAGGAAAGTGATTTAGGGGTTATTATTTCAGAGGATCTAAAGGTAAGTAGTCAATGTAATAGAGCAGCAGGAAATGCTAGCAGAATGCTTGGTTGTGTAGGGAGAGGTATTAGCAGTAGGAAAAGGGAAGTGCTCATGCCACTGTACAGAGCACTGGTGAGACCTCACTTGGAGTACTGTGTGCAGTACTGGAGACCGTATCTCCAGAAGGATATAGACATCTTAGAGAGAGTTCAGAGAAGGGCTACTAAAATGGTGTACGGCTTGAAGGAGAAAAGTTACCAGGAAAGGCTTAATGATCTTAACATGTACAGCTTGGAAAAAGACGAGACAGAGGAGATATGATAGAAACATTTAAATATGTAAAGGGAATCCACAAGGTAGAGGAAGGGAGTATATTTAAAAGGAAACAAAGTAGCAAAACAAAAGGACATAGTCTTAGATTAGAGGGGCAAAGGTTTAAAAGTAACATCAGAAAGCATTATTTTACTGAGAGGGTGGTGGATACATGGAACAGTCTTCCAGTTGAAGTGGTAGAGGCCAAAACAGTAATTGAATTTAAGCAGGCATGGGATAGGCATAAGGCTATCCTAAACAAAAGATAAATCCAGGTAAAGTATCCATGTAATTGGGCAGACTAGATGGGCCGAAAGGTTCTTATCTGCCGACATTTTTCTATGTTTCTATGAATGCTGATTTCGGCACACCTTCCTCGGCAAGGGGAATCTGCCAGTACCCCTTACACAAGTCAATGGTGGAGAGGAAGTGACCCTGGGCAATGCGGTCCAGGAGCTCGTCTACCCAGGGCATGGGGTAGGTGTCGGTAACGGTGTGCTCATTGAGCCTTCTATAATCTACACAGAACCTGGTAGTGCCATCCTTCTTGGGTACTAGAACCACCGGGGAGGCCCATGGGCTCTCGGATGGTTCTATTACCCCTAGATCCAGCATCTCGCGGATCTCCTTCTGCATCCCGTCTCTCACTGCATCGGGGATTTGGTACGCCGTCTGCCGCAAGGGGGTTTGACTCTGGGTATCGACCCGATGCAGAGCTACAGAGGTGTAGCTGGGACGGGACGAGAACAGGTCTCAGTGCTCCCGTAGCACCTGCTGAGCCTGTTCCCTGTGGCGTGGACTGAGTCCCTCGCCCAGTCGGACATCAGCTATCCCCTGGGCGCTTGGATCCCCAGGCAGTACCGGCAGGGGGAGATCCTCCAGATCCCCCACGTCCGGTGCGCAGATGGCGGCTACTGCCTCTTCTCTTTCATGAAATGGTTTCAGCATGTTCACATGAAAGGTTCTTTGGATCCTTTCATCCGAACATCTGGCTGCGATGAAGGTGGTATAGCAGATCTTCTCTATAATTTTGTAGGGTCCCTCCCAGGCTGCCTGCAACTTATTTGGTTTGACCGGCCGGAGCGCTAACACTTTCTGCCCTAGCTGGAAGGTGCGGTCCCTATCTGACCGGTCATACCACCTCTTCTGCTTGGTTTGGGCAGCTTTGAGATTGTCCCATAACAGGGCGGTCAATTCCGGCAGCCGGTCCCTAAACTCAAGCACATAATCTATGGCCGAGGTCCCCTCCTCGGCCAGAGCACCTTCCCAGTGCTCCTGGAGCAAGTCCAAGGGGCCTCGGACTCTCCGGCCGTACAACAGCTCAAAGGGAGAGAAGCCAGTGGCTTCCTGGGGTACCTCCCTGTACGCGAATAACAGATGAGGCAAGTGGCGTTCCCATTCCTTATGGGACATGGTAAAGGTGCGAAGGAGTTGCTTGAGGGTCCCGTTAAACTGCTCGCAGAGCCCGTTGGTTTGCGGGTGGTAAGGGGAACTGTACAGGGGTTTAATCCCGCACAGTCTCCAGAGCTGCTGGGTCACCTCGGCCGTAAATTGCGTGCCCTGGTCAGACAAGATTTCCTGGGGAAATCCGACCCTGGAGAATATCTGTAGTAGAGCTGCAGGCAACAGTCTCTGCGTGAATATCTCGGAGGGCCACGGCCTCTGGGTACCTGGTGGCGTAGTCTACTACGGTCAAGATATACTTCTTGCCCGTAGTACTAGGCACCGCCAGGGGTCCTATCAGATCCACCGCCACCCGTCTAAAGGGTTCTCCCACTATGGGTAGGGGTAACAGGGTTGCTTTCCGGGTGTCCCCCCTCTTTCCTACCTGCTGGCATACCTCACAGGTCCGGCAATAGTCCCTTACATCCCCAGATAACCCGGGCCAGAAGAAGCTCTGGGTCAGGCGGTGCAGTGTCCGCCTGTGCCCCAGATGGCCTGCAAGGGGAATATCGTGCCCAATCTTCAACAGATCGTGCCGATATTTCCCTGGCACTACCAGTTGCCTATGGGGTACCTGGTCCACTCCCCTCCTCGCTCCCCCGGAGGTCCTATACAACTTCTCTTGGTCCCAGGCAAATCTCACTTCCCCTACCCCTCCCGGCTCCTGCCCAGCCTGTTGTCGGTAAGGGGCAAGGGTGACGTCTTCCCTGGTGGCTTGGGCAAAGTCCGTCGGGGAATCCCAGGTCAGGGAGGGGGTATTGTCGGGGCCAAGGGTTGGGCTGGTCTCACTTACCGCGGTCCCCTTGGAGTCTGTGTGCAGAGCCTTCCTTGCTTGGTGACGGGGCATACCCCGCCTGGGTGGGTGTCCTCAAAAGTAGAGGTCAGCAGACCAAGGTCGTTGCCGAGTAGTACTTCGGTTGGTAGGTCTTTCATGATCCCTACTTCCACGTCACGGGCATCCGTGCCCCAATCGAGATGGACACTGGCTGTAGGGATCCGGTAAACATGGCCACCGGCGATTCGGACGGCCACCGAGTGGCCTGTGGAGGCAGCCGGTGTAATAAGGTGGGGCTGTGCCAGGGTAAGGGTTGCGCCGGTGTCCCGCAGGCCGTTGGCACTCCGTCCATTCACCCAGACCTTTTGGCGATGGTGCTGCCGGTTATCTTGGGCAGCTCCTTGAATCGGGTCTGCTTCATGTAGGATGCCCCAGTCTTCGTCCGGAATCGCTGTGGGTTCTGGCTCCGGCTCATGTTGGCAACAATATGCCGTAGCTCTGCCAGGAGGGTGTGCTGGGCGATGCGGGGCAGGACGGTTGGCAGTCAGTGGACAGCGGTCCCGGATATGTCCGAATTGGTTGCACCCATAGCACCGGGGACTGGTCCGAGGAACCGGGGTGTGGATTGTCGGTGGCAGGGGTGCTCTCTCGGTGGGTGCGGTACGAGTTTGGGGTGCTGGATGGAACCGGGGAGGTGAGGGCCGGATGTCAGGAGGAGGTACTCGCCTGGCATCCTGGTATTCATCGGCGAGGCGGGTAGCTTCGGGCAGGGTAAGGGGACGTCGGTCTCGCACCCAATCCCGGACCTCTGGAGGTGAATAGTTATAGAACTGCTCCAGCAAGAGCAGTTGGATGATCTGGTCCGGGTGGGTGGCTTGGCATCCCTGGATCCAGCTGCGGACGGCCTGTTGCATGCGGTGCCCCCATTCCGCATAGGAGTCATGGGTCCCTTTCTTTAGAGCTCGGAACCAGACTCGATACGCCTCGGGGGTGAGCGCATAGCGGGCCAGCAGGTGTTCCTTGACCCGCTCGTACACCATGCAGTCCTCATCCGCCACAGCCCAGTAAGCTTCAGCCGCTCTGCCCGTCAACTTACTTGCCAGTAGAGGTACCCAATCTCGGGCCGCCACCTCTTGCAGGGCACATTGTCTTTCAAAATCTTGCAGGAAGCCGTCAATATCCTCGCTTCCCTCTGGGAAGAGTTTGAAGGCGGCAAAGGGAATATTTTGCTTGGGGGGTCCGGTGCTGCCCTGGGGAGTCAGAGACCCACCGGACCGTTGCTGCATTTCTGCTTGGCGGAGTCTGTCCGTATCTGCCAAGACCCTCCCGATGATGTCGGCGGAGGGGTCTGTTCCATACAGGGCCAGCCGCCACTGTACCTCTCGCCGCCATTCTGAGGTCTCAGAGCCCTCGGAGGGAGGCATACAAGCACGGTCGTCCTCCATCAATTCTCTGATGATGACCGCCTTCGGTTTGCCCCCGGGGATCTTGCCTCTGACTTTCAGCAATTCTTTAAGGACCATGCGCTTCAGACCCTCGTAGTGCTGGGCCATACAGGGTTACGGCCGTTACTTGAGGTGTCCGCCTCTCGGACCCAGGGGTGTCTGAGACCGGGGTCAAGCCAGCAGCTGTTTTTCCCCCTGCTGGGCTGGTCTCAGAATCTCCCCCCGGATGGCGGCCGCTCCGGATGCTCGGCGTGTTGTGGTGGCTGAGACCGGGGTCAAGCCAGCGGCTGTATTTCCCCCTGCTTGTCTGGTCTCAGCCGATCCCACCAGGCTGCCAGCCAATGTGACGGATCCCGCTACTCGGGGAGAGTAGATCCGCCGTCAGCACCGAGTACACCTGGAGGTCAATAGTGTGGTAGCGAGCTGCCGCTGGTGCTCGTAGAATACCCCAAGGTTGAAGCGCTGTAGAGAGGTCCTTGAAGCGTCTCGGTTCCCAAAGCCCTGTTATCCCCAATTACTAGCCGAGGCAGGAGTAAAGGTTCAAACAAGAGTGATTTATTTTTCATGGAGAACACAGCTTATTTATGGGGAAAAAAGACATTGTTCTCCCCTGGTCCGCCCTCAGCCCTCCCGAGGTGATTTCTGCCACTGCCTAGAGCCATGGCCCAATTTCCCTTTGTTCACCTTGGGCCCCCCTGGTGGGTGCAGCCGTTATCTTGAGGCTCGGTGTCAGCTCGTCTGGTGAACTTTCCGTGGCTCTGAATGAGCCCGGGAACAGGGGAACAACAGGGAAAATCATATTGAGGTACTTCTAAAAATAAGGGCTAACGAACTTTTAATAACACACAAATAAATAAACACTTGAACTGTTGTACTGCGCTACAGCGTAGTGGCGGCCGTTCCGTCACACTCTTTACTCATGGTTTTCAGGAATTCTTTGTCTTCCATGGTAGCTGCCAACTCATTGTCTTTAGGTGTTACCTCAAACACTGTGTTGCCGATGTTGTCATCCCAGAAATTAAGAGCTTTCTCTTCGTCCTGTATGATGTGTCGTTGTTTGCGCTTATGAAAAAGTCTTTCTTTCACATGATATTGGTGTGGTCGTCATGCAGAACAAGAAGTCCGTCCATTCGGCAGGACGTGTGTTTTAAAGGAAGAAACTGAGTAAGGTTCACTGCCTTTGTCTCGACAAACATTGCCTATGATGACCCAGCCTAGATCCAGACACTGAGCATATGGAGAATCATGTGGACAGTTGATTTGTTGACAAACTTTGTGCACCCTTAAGATGTCTCGGCCGAGCAACAGCAGGATATCAGCACTTCCATCGAGGGCTGGTATTTGGCAGGCTATATCCTTCAAGTGAGAAATGGTGTAAGGTAGCTTCAGGAGTAGGGATCCCCTCTTTGTTGCTTGGAATCTGGTTGCAGTCAGTGATAGTGGGCAAAGGTATTTCCACATTGTCGTTCAGAGGAGCAACCACAAGACCGCTGGCTCTCCTACCTAAGACTTCTGTAGTGCCGGTGCAAGTAGTTAGGGTATACGGTAGAGCATTTTCTTTTATGTTCAAAAGTTCAAAAAATCGTGTTGTTGCAAGAGATCTGTTACGCTGATCATCCAGAATAGTATACAGTCTTATGGCCTTTTCAGGTTGACCTCTTGGGTATACACGAACCAAACATATCTTTGCGCAGGATTTGTCACAGAGTCCTTCTCCACAGACCTCCGTACATGAAGAGAACACTGAGGTAGAAGGTGCTGCTTGATCTGTGCGCTCCCCGCCTTGCTTTGCCTCAGGAGGATTGTTTGTGGGCCTAGTAAAGTTGTGTGGATATGGATGAAGAGCTTGTACATGGTCATCGCTGTCCCACTCTATGCATTTAATGATAGCTTTACAGTCCTTTGCAAAGTGTTCTGTGTAGACGCAGCATTTGTAGCAGATCCCAAATTTCTTTAAAAGTTCTTTACGTTATTGTAGGGTTTTCTTTCTGAAGCCAATACATTTCTTAAGTGGAAGCGATTTGTTATGTATAGGACTTTGTCGATTTGGGTTCTCGATGTTCTTGTTTTGTTCAGTCTTTTCAAGAACTGTAGCAGGTGCAGGTAGAACCGTGGTCCTTTTCACTGACACTGGTCCTCTATGGTCTCTGTGTGTCATACGTGTGTTTATAGGTCTTGGAGGGGGTGAACTGAGAGGGTTGCTGTCACCATAGGAGAAACTTGGGTCATTCTTTGTGTCTGCAATTCTTTTGATGAACTCACAGAAGTAGGAAAAAGGAGGAAAGGCAACTTGATGTTGTTAGAGATTATTGACTTCTTTAATAGGTCAGGGATATATTAATTATGACGTATATTTTTCTTATTGTAGATGTATATAGATATATATATATTATTGACAGTGCCTCCAATACCAGTGGTATAAATTGGTATTTAACCCCTAAGATAGGGATTAATAACCAATCAATGAATATACGTCTTAACAAATATATGGCGCATTATCCCGAGTTCTTTTGATGCTATCTAGATATTTTTAAACACAATAAAATCAATAAAGATGATATGAGACTGCGTAACGGTAAAACAATTCAAACCAAAATTTATTCACATGTCAAGTTTCATACAATCATATGTTATCAACATATGTTATCACAATTTACAAGTGATTATAGATCGTGATTAGTAGCGATACTGCGACACGCAATAATCTAATGGACAAATATTTTAGGTTTATAGACCGCACCACAGATATACACGCCTCAGTTCTTAAACACCAGGCTCTATTCTATTCACTTAAACCTTTCCCATTATAAACCAATCCTCCACCTGGCTAAAATAAACACTCAGTTACTGGGCATCACCTGCAGCACAATTTATTATTGTGGGGGGCCTATTCACTAAATGCAACTTCCTTCAGGGAGATACATAACACACTCGATAGGTAGACTATCTCTTCCACAGATCAATCACAGCACTTTATTCAATATACGTTAACCCAACGCTTCTTATTGACTTACAGTACATGCATTCAATCGAAAGGGCTGCAAGATGGATATGGAAGGAGTTATGCTAGTTTTACGAATGGGGCTGACGGCATTTGACATATAAAAGCTATTTCACGGTCCCAACGTATCTCACTATAGGTGTACAATTGATCTTTAGATGTCCACAACCAGTATTCTTGGAATATAAATAATTTCACTAAATTATGGCTCAAGTATTTAGCCGGGAATAGTTTCTTCCTTAGCAATCCTCTGCAGGGGATTGGAAGGTTGATTACTATTCTACTGAGTAGGCTTAAACAGCAAAATAATTCTTTTATATTCCTTTAGTTTGTGATGGACATCTAAAGTAAGGACTATGCAATTTTATAGATATCAAGTTATTCAGGCATACTTTACCATCCGGTTAGTGAAGATAGAGTGGTGGAAGATTAGGGTGTGGTCGCGTCTTAAAGGGGGGGCTGATGATAATTGCCTTTCTCCCCTCCAAACGTCCCTCAGGTCTCTCCCCAAGCTTTTCTCAGTGTGTTCATCCTTCTGCTCTGGATTGTCCCCTCTATATAGGGGTCTAACGCCCAGTTTTAAATCTAGCCCATCACTATGTGGCCTCATTTGATTGGAGGATATATATATTCATCAACTCCAGGGGTCTGTCCAGGTGTTATATTACCTGGCCAGCAGATGGCGCTCTCAGATCTACCATCAACCTTCTGCAGGAATTAATTTATGTGTTTGGCCAATCTTTTACTGGTTTGGGGTCGTTTTATTCCTATATCCCGGGACTCCATAGATTTTATTAACAAATCAAAATTTATTTCTATTGTGGCATCGCCGGCATACTTCGCCACGGTGTGTGTGCATTTCATCCCCCTTTACTTATATCCACAGGGATGTGTATGTGAGGGGATCCTGCAGACATACATTAATTCATTCATTCGTGATATCGTCTTTAACATTCACAATTACCAGACTTAATCTGTTTCATGAATAATCAACTGAATGTGGTGGGGCCTCTGTTTTTTTAGAAGACGCCAAGGTTACCCATTCTAACTGACCACATAACATGTTAGTACACCAGACATTGGTATTAAATATTCAAATACCATATAGTGTTAGATCATATCGCCGAATAGCATAGCCTTACAAACTGGTTTATCCAAGCCATTTAACCTTCTCTGGGGTTTTTTCTTTATTGGGCAACCCTTTGTTCAATGTTTACCCTTTGTTTTCAATGTTTGTGGCTTTCAGAGTTTCGATCTGACAAAATAAACACAATACTGAGATACCTATCCTAGGGTAAAATCAGTTGTCATTGTGTTCCCTTACTTTTAAACCATTTGATCTAACACTTGCTTGTTTATTTTTTACAACCAGAGTCCATTAGACCTTCTTTGATCAATGGAAAATGTTTTTAGAATGCAGATTCTTGTTATATATATTAACCACGCAGACGAGTTGTCTGTGTGAAGCAATTGCTGCGAAATATAGAAATTTCATATCTGAAAAGGTCTGACAATGTTTATCCTTGTATTTTGATCCAAGCGCTGCCCAATTTTCTTGAAGGCCATATGGTAGTTTGAGAACAATAGGGTTGATGCCACGAGGGGTGTCAAGGTAACTGAGACCAGGTAAGCAGATGTCAGCTTTAGCGAGTTGAAGCTCTAATAAAACATCGCTGAGTTCTTGAAACTTTAAATTCTCTCTAGCAGAAATCCTTGGGAAGCTGTGCAATCTTTTGAATAATGCATCTTCAATGGCTTCTGGGCTGCCAAAGGTACGTTCAAGTCTGTCCCAAGCAGCATTAAGGCCTGCAGCAGGGTTGTCAATATGAACCGCTTTGAGCCTCTTGATGCGTTCAGTAGACTGGGGACCTAGCCATCTGATGAGCAGATCTAATTCTTCTGTTGCAGTGATGTGTAGGTCAATCATTGTGGCTTTAAAGGTGGGTTTCCATCCTCTGTAATTTTCAGGCTTGTCATCAAACTTGGTGAGGTCTGTTTTTGTGAGCTCTCTGCAAAGCATGTATTTAGCAAACTGCGACATTTCCGTGTTTTCAGGCTTTGGGTGCATGACTGCAGGTGACTTGGGAACATATGTTGGTGCTGAGGCATTCAACACTGGAACTGGTTTAAAGTTCATTGGCATGTTGGTTTGTAGCTGTGGAGCAGTGTGCTTGCTAGTAGGTACTTGGCTGGTGTCAAGGTAAGTTGGATAGTTTATTATGTGCATGCTATTGTCCACTGCTTGCTGAGATGCTGCAGTCTGGTGTACTGGAAGAAATGTAGGCAAATTGTCTTGGAGTACAGTAGGTGCGGAGAAGAGACCTTGGTTGAGTGCTCCGGTTGCTGTGACAGGGAGCTGACATTCTGGAGAGGAATGTGAAGAATCTGAGGCATAAGACACAGCTGAGTGTCTGCTGCTACTGTTGTCTCTTTCACTTTCACTAGCAGCTTGTTCTAATCTTGCCATGGCCATAGCATGTTCACATTGTTTTTCCAAAAGTTCCATTTCCACTTTGTGGCGTGCGGCTTCAGCTTCCTTGCGTGTGGCTTCAGCCTCCATTTCTGCTTTCTTTCATGCGGCTTCAGCCTCCATGCGTGCGGCTTCAGCTCCCATTTCTGCTTTCTTTTGGGCGAAGGCTGCCTGAATTTTAGAAGCTTCAACATCAGCACGGGCCTTTATGAGCTGTTGATTGAGTGTGGAAGATCTTGATTGCAGGGATTTGGAAGACCTTGAGGAGTGTCTGCTGGATGCAGAGCGGTGAGATCTGGATTCAGGGAGCTGTGCGATTCTTACTTCTGCTTTTGTCTTTGTTTCCAGCACAAAATTGTCTCTTTCTAGATTGAGCTCATTGAATCTCTTTAGTTCTTCCAGTGACACATCAGTGTTGTACCGCTTTAAGAGATGAATATATTTAACACACAGTCTTTGATACTTCTGATAAGTGACATCTAATTTCTTAATAGTGCTCTCTAGTTGCAATGCATCATGACATGGTTGAGAGAGAGCTGACATGCATTTGACAGCAGTACACCATAGATCATTCGTATGAGACACCAACTCTTCTGCGTCAGCTTCAAGATTTTCTTGTACTTTCCAGGTTGGTTTTGTTAATCTCTTTTCTCTTTTGTTTGGTTCAGGGTTTAATTTGTGATCTGAAAGGATTTCGGAGTCTGGTAGTGTGTCAGATTGCATGTTGATTTGCTGGAACATTTTGCTGACAAGGAGAGGGTTAATGATGAAGTTCTATAGCAGCAGTGAAATGTATCAATTTTGCTCAGCTAGGATTTCTATGCAACGGTTGAAGAAAGATTTGTTTTTACTTTCTGATAAGATTTCACAGTCAAATCACGTGCAATGCATACAGAGTAATAAACTGGTTGTAGTGCACAGAGGCACTGTATAAACTGTTTATAAGGCATAGATGTGTTGAAGATTCACAGCACTAATATCCTGACACTGTTGAATGCTATGCTGGGACTTGCTTGCAGGCATTTACAGGCTTGTGGTAATGGCTGCACTGTGTGAAGCTGCTATTTCCAGTGTCCCTACAGCTTCTCCCTTTGTATCCAGAGCTAGCAAGGATCCTATGGAGGATGTCTGACTGATCTTTCTTGATCATTTGACTGATCTTTCTAAGATCTTCTGACTGATTATATGATTTTTTTGACCGTTCTGTTTCTCCACCAAAGCACTGAGAATGTGATCTCTTAACTTACTGTTGTGAGGAGATCGCGATAACTCCCAGTCTTAGATGAATTACAGACAGTGACTCAATCCAGATGACACCTTGAAGATCTGTTGAAGTTTTATTCCAAAACTGTAGAAAATCCACAACAATATATATCGGATAGGTCAAAAAATCAGTGGAATCTGGGTCCATGAGGCTTGCAAGGCTTACTGGGAAATTAACAAGAGTGGACAGGAAATCACAGAACCATGAGGAGGGGAGGAGAGAAACCCAGGGTTAGATGAGACATGTGCAATTCTTAAAGGCATATCACAAGTCATGTGAAACATGACACTCAGGAATTTTCAAAATGTATAACGAAGTCCTAGTGCTAAAGGGCACTATGTTCCATATATTATGTTTTATTTCCGATATCAGTCTTTAGTAAGTAAGTAAGTTTACGAGGTTAAGGGGACACTCTACTCATACTGCACATATTACTGTTATGTGCCGATGCCACCCTCTCTGACACCAATCGCTGTAGTGATCAGTCTCAGAGAGGCAGCCGATGGAGCGGATCTGGGCATGTGCTACGGAACTTGCATATGTAACGTGCGCAAATCTTGTACAGGTGCATAATTTGCATTTCCTACGATACTCAAGTTGCAGAAAGCAAATTGTGCAGAAAAGCTTCACAGACTTCTTGGTTTGGGTGTCCCGGAGCCAAAGAGGAGAAGCTGTGTGCAACGGGACAAAAGGTGAATAAATTCATGCCAAAAAGAGAAAAAAACTTTTAAAAAAATAATTGGGCAGGTGCTGTCAGCAGCTTGTGCCCGATTATTTATGAGCAAAAAAGGAATACTGCATTTTCAATGGAGTACCCCTTTAAGGGGATTTAAATGAGGCTTATTTAACTATTCCTTTGCAGTGCAACATCAAGCAAACTCATGTTTATACAATAATGGATCCTATTGCTTCAATGCTTGCATAGGTTCTTACATAAAGGACAGGATGCCTTTCTGGTGATCTAGAACGATTATTTTTCTGAAACACTACAAATACAGTGGTACCATTATTGTAAATTTCACTTGAGCTCTTTCTCTTTTTCGAAACACAATATATCATTCACCCTTAATGCCGATATCCTGGAACATTCCACATTTTTCTTCTGATGTGATGAGTGAAGCATTAGTCCCACTGAGAGATCTTCTTTTATATGTAATCAACAGAGTGTAACCTAACTAGGTTCTGTCCGGTATACAATACATCATAAAGATTGGCCTCCTACTGACACCGGCTACGTACTGGTTGAGGTGCTTGATCGATCTGTGTTTACCTCTGGCCTGCTCACTTGTAATGTAGCATGAAGTATGAAATTGTATATCTCTGCTAAATCAATACTTGTTTTGCTTTAACAGTGTAAACGATGAATATCTAATTTTTATCAAAGAAAGAAATTATAAGATTTACCATTTTTTATGTTTAATAACAATGATCTTTCAGGGGTTCTGAGCTATGTTTTTTAAAAAAACAATGTTAATATCTAGAATACAGACTTGCAGGTTGTACATAAGATGCTTAGCAGATGCTTTAAGTTGAAGTATACCTAACTTCAGCCAGAGTTATACAGTATAGTGATTTGATACATTATTACGCTTGTGGCACTTAGACTTCAGTCTAGTTATTAGTATTGTAGAACAAAACAACTGAATGTAACACTGCGTGAATATTCACACTTTGGATTTATTCCTGTGGTGAACAGACAATGTTTCAACCCTTCCCAGGTCTTTGTCAAGTCTGGGGACCTTTTCGATCTGTAGGCTAATTGGTGAGCCTTCATTGAGCCTTACTTTTTTTTTTTTGAGAAAGGATTTTACCAGGAAGGATACATTAAGATTTCTCTCGTTTTCAAGTATGTACCGTTAGGGGTCTTGCCCAAGGACACTTTACTGGAGAGGTGCTCTTGCCAGGATCGAACCTGTGTCTCCACAGTCTATCAAATACAGAGGAGAGTGTATACCCAAGAAATACAACTGCCGCTCACAGCACTCTCCACCACGGTGTGCTCTTAAGACAAAGATACATATAGTAGAAAAGAACAAGCAGTATAATACAACCTTTAAAAGGTCAAACTCTTTGGATAGCGAGTCCGATCTTCATAAAATTACGTACAGGAAAATAAGTGGCACACATTGAGAAAACAGTGTGCATATAAACATGTTAAAACGATTCGTCCAGATAGTCACCACAGCCGGAACCGATGTCATTAGGTTGTAGTCCCAACGGAGAAGCCTGGCCAAGGTAACCTCCTTATTTGAGACGTCCAGCTGTCAGATGAAGTAAAACGTCTCACGAACCAACAGGTAAGAGGACCGGCAGCTTGGACTCATCCAGGTTGAACGATGGATGACCCGGTGGGTGGACGAAAAGATATGCGCAAGCAAGTCAGTTCGACGCATTTCGTCTCCTGACTTATTCATGAACTGACTTGTTGGCTCCAGCGTCTCTCTTTTAAAGACCATTATTGTTTTAATTGCGGGCAAAAATACAGTTCACCTGTAGAAAAAACGGAAGCGGTCACCACTCTCGGCAGCCTCCATAGAGCGCTCCGGAAGTGACGCCGCCTCCTTTGAATCGCCATTTTGGTGAAGGGCATACATATCCCAAAACCACTAAGGGAGTATAGGCATAAATACCATATAACCTAACATTAGTACTAAATAGAATACCCAGTCAAAAAAAAGGCAATAGAGGAACCTGTGGAGAGAAGAAATACATGCCAGTACACATATATTATACCAATTCACATATATTTATAAAATTATTGAGAATATTCCGAAAAAGGAACAAACATTTCCCACATGACGAGAAGTAAGAATCCACATAAAGGTGATGAAAAAAGTGATAAAAAAGCAATAAAGGATAGAGGCTACAAGAACGATTGAAGGTCTATATCAACATTGAGACCTGGTGGCTTCAATGTATCGATATAGAATATCCATTTTGTTTCTGCTCGAGACAAAGCTCTGGCTACGTCACCTCCTCTCCAATTCTGCTTAACTTTTTCAATGCCTAACCAAATGAAAGTGGAGAAACTAAAACTAGGGCATTTGCAACAGTGTCTAGGTACACTGTGTTTGTCGCTGCATTTTCTGATGTTATAAAAATGTTCATAGATACGTTCTTTCAGCTTTCTCTTAGTTTTCCCAATATATTGGGCTCCACAACCACATTGAAGCAAATAGATCACATTGGTGGTGTTACAATTAATGAATTCTTTAATGTAATATTCCTTTCCAGTTCTCGTACTTTTAAAGCTATCCATTTTCACTTTTTGTTCTCTACACATTGAGCACACTCTACACTTAAAGAAACCTTTTGGCTTATTTAACAGGGGGTGGATCTTATTGGCCATTTCTGTACAGTTATTGGTAAAAGGTAGGGCACTCGGAGCTAATGTGTTTTTAACCATATTGGCTTTTCTATATATAACACGGGGAACAGCCGGTATATGTTTAGACAAAACCTGGTCATGTTGGAGAATAGGCCAGCATTTAGAGAGAGCTTTCTCGATGTCCCTACTTCTACCATTAAATTTGGTTAAAAAGGCAAGATCCCACTTAGTTGGATCTTTAGTTGTTCTTGACTTACGCTGAAGTAAAGTTGATCTATCCAAATCTTCAATATCCTTTAAGCTTTTATCTACCAAGGGTTTGGGGTATTGTTTAGAAAGGAATTTTTGGGAAAGTTCTCTACTTTGGGTTATGAAATCTTGTGTTTCTGTACAATTACGTCGAATCCGTCCAAATTGATTTTTTGGTATATTATCAAGCCACTTTTTGTGGTGGCAACTATTATAATTTATGTAGGAGTTCTTATCTGTGGGTTTGAAAAAAGTCTTGGTACAAATTTTTTTATTTTTGATAAAGATATTTAGGTCCAAAAAATTAAGAGTCTGGTCTCCCACCTCCATGGTAAATCTAAGGTCAAAGGTATTAGCATTAGCAAAGTTAAAAAACTTATCCAAATCTTCCCTATTTCCATCCCATATGATGAGAACGTCATCAATATATCATCGCCAGAGGGCCAAGTTTGCCCTAAAAGGATTGTTGTCCCATATGGACTGCTGCTCCCAATGGGCAACAAAGATGTTCGCATATCCCAGGGAAAACTTGGCACCCATGGCTGTCCCTGTCTTCTGCAGGTAAAACTTGTTCTGAAAGCTAAAACAATTATGAGTTAAACAAAAATGAATAGCTTCACCCAAAAAAACTCTGTTCAGTCTCCATTGTAGGGTCTTCTTCTATCCTTTTATCTATGGCCAATAGGCCCTTTTCATGTTCTATAACCGTATATAAAGATGTCACATCCATACTAGCCAAGATGTATGTCTCTTTCCACTCTAAACCTTGCAGAATTTCCATAAGGTGTCCTGAATCCTTAATGTAGGACGGGGCTAATGGGGCATATTTTTGTAAGAAAACGTCAATATATTCAGATAGATTAGCTGTAAGGGACCCGATACCGCTAATTATGGGGCGTCCTGGAGGAGATACTAATGATTTATGTATTTTAGGATTGTGATAGAATATAGCTAGTCTTGGGCAGGGAATACACAGATAGTTATATTCATCTTTAGTTAGTATACCCTGGGAAAGCCCTTCATTTAATAATTCTCTCATCTGTTCTAAGAACTCTTTATTGGGATTATGCATCAGTAATTGGTAAATCCCTTCATCTGACAGAATTCTCTCTGCTTCTTTTATATAGTCCATTCTATCTTGAATTACCACACCCCCACCCTTATCGGCTTGCCGGAACACCAAGTCATGTTTGGCTTGGAGTCCATTTATAGCTTCCCTCTCTCTCCTATTTAAGTTAAACTGGAGCCGTTTTTTGTTTTTGTTCTCCTTTATATTGATTTTCCTAAATTCTTCTTCTAACATATCTCCAAACACCTTGATGTTATTTGTCTTCTCCCATATCGGAAAAAAATTAGATTTACATTTAAGATTAGTGTGGGAGAATTCTTTTTGCTGTGTATCCATCTCAGGTGCTGAGGGTATTTCAGATGGCAGTACTGGGTTCTTTGGTTCTTCCTTCTTATAGAAGAATTTTTTAATCGTTAGGTTCCTTAGTGGGGGCAAATTTCAGGCCCTTATTTAACAGGGACATTTCTGACTCGTTTAGATGCACTTGGGACAGGTTGAAAATGCCTGATTGAAGTTCCCTTTCCTTATAGTTAAAATCCTGGTTGGAAGTAATAACGTTTACTTTTAGAAGTCCTCTCTTCTTCTTTTGAGCAGAGAATCCACTTCTCTTAGAGGTGAGTACCTGTTTTTGTCTTGCCAGAACCCCCTCTTTGATGTACTTTTGGGGGGTCCTTGGCCTAAAAAACCTTTCTGTACTTGTTCTGAGGATCTATCTTTATTGTAGCTATGGCTTTTCTCTGAATTATAGTTGGGACCATTCCATTGTTTTTTGTTATTCCTATATGGGTTGGTTCTCCCATTATACCCACCATTAGGATGGAAAGTATATTGATGTTTCTCTTGCCTATCTGGATCCCATTTGTTGTATATGTGGGCATCGTTTTTAGTTTTGGATTCCCAAAAACGATTTCTATCATTATGGATATTTATTATGTCCCTTTTGGGGGGACAGGGGTTAGAAGGATCTCTAGTCTGAAATCTAGAATCTCTTTTACGAGAACGTGATCTTCCTCTATTTAAATTAACCAAAAAAGGTTTTCCATAAGCATAGTCTGTTTTGTCTCTAGACATTTTCTTTTTCTTATTTTCTACTATAATTTGATCTAATTTCTCAATTTTTAGTTGTAATTCCACATTCTTTTCTTGTATAGTCTCAACCTCAAAATTTTTATTAATATCCTCCTCCAAGATTTTTGTATCAATTTCTATACCTTTCATGGTGTCATTATGAAAATGGATTAGGAGCTCCATCAAATGGAATGAGCACTCCTCCAAAATATCTGACCATTTGCCCATAAATTCTTTGTTTTCAAGTCCGAAGGCTGGTGTTTTTTGGATTCTCAGACCTCTCGGGACAATACGTGTTTTCAAATATTGTTCTAAAAAAACAATTTCCCACCATTTCTTAACTTCTTTTCAGCCAATCTCTCAAGTTTAATTTGGGAGGGCTGTATAGATGTGGTGGAGACCACTTGATTTGAATTGTCTGGAAACTGGAAATTTTGGATTTTTTCACACAGCAGTTAAATGCAGCATATTAGGAAGTTTTAGGAGGGAAATTAACACTCACTCAGAACAGAAGCAGACACCCCACACCTTCATTCTACATAAAATGTATCAAATTGATTAGACCAGACTAAAACATCTGTTGTTGTTATGCCGTTTGAAAAAAAAAGGTCATTTAGAGTTGAGAAGAATCTTTGCATCTACACATTAGTTTTTAATTCAATATCTAATAAACCGTTGCTTATAATATTCTGCAGTAAAGAGTCTCTTTATTTCTAGATTTTTTAGTATTTTTTAAGCATTGTTTATACTTTTTTCAAAATTTCTTTTTTTTTTTCGAACTCGAACCGAACACGCCCAAAAAGTTCGAAGTTCACGAACTTTCGAACTGCCAAAGTTCGGGCCGAACTCCGAACTGACCAAACCCGAACAGCTCATCCCTAGTTCAGACAAGCACTGGCATTTCGCAAAACTATAGCAAGGTGTGGTGCACAGGTTTGCACCCATCATTACAGCATTAGCTACTACAGTGCTCTCATGTCATGTTATTAGCATTATCCTTTATGAGGCAACAGTACTTATATTATTTCAATGATGGTCACCGTCACGTTCTGCACGTACACTATGATGTTTTTCCTTGAGGGAAGAACTTCTCCTCTGGAACTATCACAATGTCAGGGATGGTACCGGGATGGCACCGCAGGTACAGGGGTGTCAGAACCCAATATACAGGCATACACTCAGAGGGTGAAGGAGGTTAAACAGATACAGGGGAGATCCAGGCGAAGGTACAGAGGGGTAATCTGAGGTAGAACGGTCAAGGGGTGATCCATGGTCAAAGGGCTTGCGAAGTATGGTTGTCCTTGGGCAAGCAGAGGGTCTGGTACACTGTATAGCATATGAAGCATAGGACGGGTCTGCACACTATCAGGTATAGACTCTAATGCTGAGCCAAGGTAGAGAGGGGGCTGTGGACCTTTTATTTCAGACTGGGGTGTGGTGTATGTGAGCTGTGCTTAACTGTTTCCTTTCAGGTTTTAGGATATCAGTACTGAGTATGGGCAGCACTTTACATGTGCTGCCTGAGCATGGATAGCAAGCGGTACAGTCAATGATGGGGATACTGACACACAATAGCTTTTCTATTCATGTATTTGATTTTCCAAATGTCTGCATATAATTCTCGTTTCTCTTCTCTTTCTGATTGCCTCTATCTCCCTTGAAGTATGGAAGATGGGTTTCACATGCTGCACTTAAATATACTCACTAATGGATTGTTCATTGACTGGCGCGTTCCAGTTCAGAAACTGTATCTCCCTTGGTCGTGTCCCTTATTTATTTAAAACACAAACTTTTAAATGGGAAAGGATTGCTAAAAGTTGTATTGTCTGAGATTATTGACTGTTATCCAGAATGAATGCATTATGCGGTGGCAGTAGAGCTTGTCTTGGTGGCAGTCAAGTACATTAGCAATAGCAAAGTGTAATTGGGCGTTGATCCATGTAAAGGGCAATTGCACCAGAAGTGAGGCACTGGGGGAAATGGGTTATACAGTCTTGCTAAATTTAAACTTACATTGTCAGGAGATAATGTGTAGCACAATTGCTGAACTATTAGACCACATCAATCCCATTTGTAGGTTTCCATTGGGTGCAAAATACTAGTTTTGGGCACCAACCCAATAGGGCATGAATGCTTCTTCTTGGTGAAATGTGAGTTGCTAATCATCTATGATATGTTATACTTTCCATTAAACATTATATTGAGGCATACAGGGTTATTCAGAGAGAGGTGAAAACCAGACGAATGACTGGAGAAATAAAAATTCCAGGTCAAAATGGCCGATTTGGAAAGTGAGATAAATGGGCGAATTTTTCTGGTTTGGCTATTTTGACTTAGAATTTTCACTTCTCCAGTCATTCTCCTGGTTTTCACCTCTCTCTGAATAACCCTGATAGGGAAACCAAGTAATGTAAAGATATATGATCTCTTCGTGGACCTTATAAGCAGGGGTCAAGTCCTAAAAGAAGAAGCGTGGGAACTCCCCAAGATTTCTGTCCCCAGTTAGCAATTATCTTACACACTCAGATCTGATATATTTATGTAAATATATATGGAATTTAGCAAAAATATATGCTAAATCATTTACTTATTGTGACTTAACAGGGAAATATGACTGAACACCTAAGGCAAGCTTTGGTGTATGGGACCAGAGGGAACTTTGTTACCTCTGCAAAATAAGTACAGGAACTTTGTTCCCACTTGTTTTTCCTGTACTTGACCCTTGCTTATAAGATGATAAACATTGCAAAGAAAGTAACCTAAAAATGACTAGCTAATACTAGAAGACAGATCTTTACAACAAAGTGAAAAGACAAGTATCAGAGTCAATATTGCTAATAACGAGCCCTATTCAATCCCAACAGGTAATTACTAGCTACTAAAATGGTATATGGGGCACAAACCACTAACCTTTAGCAGCTGACAATGGCTCTTTCACAAGCGAGCTGCAGTATTGGCGTCTTAAATCATTATAGAAGATACCGGCAGCGGCACACGCTCCATCACTGGTATCATCGCCTGGAGTTTGTGATTCCATGAAGACAAGTGTGAGCCCAGCACAAGATCTCTGCAAGACTAACGACTGAATAATGAGCGCCTTTGGAATCGATCATTGTTATCCAGCTGCTCACAAATTAACAGTTGCTTTACAAAGTATAGGAAGAGTTAAATTACGGTAAGGAACCCGAACAGGTCTAACGGTTTTCATCCATTCGTGTTAACGAGTGAGCCGTTGAGGCTGGTATCAGACAAGCGCACTGTGCGGCCGTACTGACGTGCCGACCGGCGTCCATCTCAGGATGTGACGCTGCGACGGGGCCTGCCACACGCTGTTGTGCACGCACAACAGCGGCCGTGCTACATCCGTGCAGCAATCCTCCCCGAAGCACTATGACGCGCGTTCAACAGGACTGCAAAGCGCAATCCTCCATAGGTGGTCTCGCTCAGCGAGGTGGCCAGACGGGTGTCAGAGTGGAAGGAGAACGTCCACTTCTCTACACTTATGGCGCAGTCAGAATAGGGCTTGGTGTTTGTTGTTTTTATGATTGTTGTTGTTTTTTTATTTTTAGACTGCGTTCCTTTGTTTATTTCTAGAATCAGCTGTTATTTACACAAACACTTAATGAATATCAAATAAACTCATGTTTTTTCTTTAATTTCCAAAATGCTAATGCCTGAATCTTCTAATCTTTAACCCATTTTATCTACAGAAGCCAAAACATTAAGCACACCTCTGACAATCAAAAAATAAATAAATAAAAAAGCACAGATTTCCTGCTTTCCAACTCTAATCAAGAGAGATTGCATCTTCAGCGACAGTGTCTGAAATAATATTTCAGTACAGGCTTTATTAACCAGCCTTTATTGACATGTTTTTGTTTGCTCCGATCTTCTTCCTTTAGAGCCAATTAGCATATTGCTACACAAAAAATAAACACATTGTGTCAAGCAATGTAGAATGGAAAAATGGTAAGAGACAAATCCAAATAGAGGTGTCATTATCACAGATTAATATAAAGGACACAAGGTCTCCGCTGCACATGTTATGGCTTTAAATATGCAAAGTAAAAGCATTCTCCAGTTCAAAAACACTTTAACCCGCAGCAACTGAAATCCCCTATTAGCAACTGGGTCATCTTAATTTAAACAGGGTCAAAAATTCTGTCTCGCTGGTAATCTAATGTGTTTATAAAAATGAAAAGTAAAGATTTGCTTACAGGAGAACGCTACTCTTTCCATTAAACGTGTTTCACTTATTATTTTTTTTCCATTTTGACCCTTGTCTACATAAAAATTCATTTGTTGCATGCCTGCCGCGGGAGACAGCCGCGAACAAGCTATCAATGGTATACGCGGATTCTGGGAAACCTGAGATCGAGGTCTGTTTAGTTAAACATCTAAATGAAATTGGGTTGATTTATAGGAAGAAAAAAAAAAACACAAGTTGGTATTCTGTTATATGCTACACTGTTATCACTTGATATTAAAAAAAAGCCACGAGACCTGAGAATATAAATGCATTTGAGATCTCAAAAGAAGTTTAAATCTATGTGCTGCCACTGCTACAAAGCACATGAAAGAACATGCTGTCTGAATTGCTAGGAAACTGCTTAGGAGCTCTCACTTTGATTTCTTTGGGTAGTCTGTTACATTATTTCTCAATGCAATACATAAGGATATTACCGCTTTGATGTCGCACAACTTCAACAAATGGAAAGTAATGTGAGAAAGCAGCCGAGATGTGGTTTAGATATGTTTATCTTGTAAGAAAGTATGGGCAAACTAGCTTTCTTTTCAAATGAGGAGTGAGATTGTATGAATGCGTATTTCTAAGGAACGGTTAAGAAAGGCATAAATGATGATCGGAAGATGTAAAACAACATCTTTTTGTTTTATGCTTCGTTACTTGACGTTTCCCGTAGACTTCGCATACTTACATTTTTCAAAGAAGAATTACATACAGTCTACTCATTCAAGGCAAATTTATTATTACCCCCTCCCCCCTCCATCCCTGTAAGAGATCTCAAATCGGACAGATTTCAGTACACCGACTGGGTCGCATCTGTTAATAACGCTTCCTTGCTGGACTCCCGTGTTCTCCACTGTAGACTCTTGTGCCTTCCTCCAGTCCTTAGAAGAAGCATAATGACGAGTACACGTACGACCCTTAGACGTCATCTAAGGACTGGAGGAAGGTACGGGAGTCTTGCATCTGTGTGCTGTGGCCTGTGTCCATGCAACCAGCAGCTAACCTGCCACAAGGGCTAAATATTCAGTATAAATGTGAACGCCGGGTGCCTACGTGACACATGGGAAGAGATGATGCGGGGAGAAGCTAGGCGCAGGTCACTGTTTGACCTTAGGGAGCGGGCTGGGGTGTATTTGGTGATTAGTGAGAACAGGTAGTGGGGAGTTGAGTTAGAGCTTTAAATAAATTAAATGGTTAATGTGACATTTTATTAGCCAAGTCAAATGACTTGCTATTAGATCTAATAAACTATTACATTAAATAAATAATTGACATGTATGGTTGTGCCTATGCTGGTTATTTAATTTCCCTCTATTAGCCATTTCCTCTGTGACAAAATCACCTTTACAGGTTGTCCCCTAAACATTTACCTCCTGAGGATTGGACAAGGGACAGAGGCCACATCATTGGAAAGACGCCTTGTACATCATGGCAAAAGGGAGGTGCTGATTTGACAAAGAAATTGAGCGGCGACTCCTTCCCCTCTCCCATTTTAGCAGCAAGATCAGAGGAATTTAAATTAAAATGGACTTGCTGATAATCATTCATTGCGTGGTTAGACTTTTCGTAGTTGTGGCAGGTCATTTTGTTGTTTTCAGACTAAACCATGAATTTGGAAAAATTAAACTAAGACTAAATTTGAACTGTTAAGGAAGAAGTAGTTTTGTCTAGATTTTGGCAAAAATGTTAATAGATTTTAGTCAATGTTTTGTCGACTAAAATAGGACTATAAAGGAATAGCATTTTAGTGACAGGACTAAAGATAAATTAAAATTAGTCCCTCCCTAACATTTTCACCTACATTTTATTGGTAGATGAAACTGTCAATTTTGTGCATGTTTTCTGGGTGGGAAGATGGCCCAAGAAATGTACAGTTGGGAAATCATGTTGGGAAATGTACAGTTGGGAAATCATCATTTAGAGTGAACTCTAAAGTAATGTGTTTTCAGAGACTTCCTGAAGGAATGGAGACGCAGGGAGAGTCTATTGTTGCGGGGTAGGGAGTTCCAAAGAAAGGGGCCAGCGCAGGAAAAGTCCTGAAGGCGGGCGTTGGGTTGCGGTACGAGGATAACATCAGATCATTGCCCGAGCGACCGGGACGGGATATACCTGTTAATAAGGGAGGAGATGTAGGTTGGGGTGCAGTTATGGAGAGCTTTAAACTAGAGCAACAATATTTTGAATTGAATTCTAAAGGATACAGGAAGCCAGTGTAGAGATTGACAAAGAGGTGAGGTGCAGGAGGTGAGGTGGATGAGTCTGGCACAGGCGTTCATTACAGACTGCAGAGGGAGAATCAGGGATCTCTTAATGCCAGAGAGAAGAAGGTTACAGTAGTCAAGACAGGAGATAATAAGAGCTTGGATGAGCATTTTAGCAGAGTCCTGTTTAAGAAATTATTAAATTGTAGTACAGATTTTGATACGTTCACCATAAAGTTGAATTTGGTAAGCATGGGTCATCATGGGAACAATAGTTGACAATGAAAACAGAACAGATTTTATTGTGGAAGAAGAAATCTATAATTTTCTCTTTAAAGCATGAAATCAGAACCTCGTATCCATATTAACTGGATTTATGTGTAATCCCCTTAATGTAACGTAAAACACAATGCAGCCAAATCTGTGGATACAAACTAGCACAGGGATCTATCAATTTCCATAAATAAAACCACGTATACATAAAGAAATAGCGCTATCCCAGCTGATAACCATCTGCTCGCTTCATAGTTTGTTGGCTCTCCTGCCTCCTAAAAATGATAAAATGTTCTATTAGTTATGTGAATACAACACCTTCTTTTTTTAGCAAGTGTTGGAGGATTTATTTGTCAAGTGCTTTAAGGAATTTATTCATTATTTATGAAAGGCAATACATGGTCAGAGATAGCAGCAAAACTAATAAATGTACAAGATAGCATCACTTATTCTCATAACCAGGCATCCTGCTCTATCATTCCATCACGCAGCATGACACCGTTACCGTATTGTGCAGCAACTCCTAGAAATTACACAGTGTCTGCAACAAAGATCCACATTGTGCTCCTGTAATTAACAAGCCACGAAAAGGGAAAAATCATTAGAGCTTTAATTATGCACTGGGTTTCTAAACTTGAGGAAAATATAGCTGAAAGCAAAGTTCGTAAGAATACAATTTGTAGGTTTTTTTTATTATTCGGAACTATGAGGTAAAGTTTTTCATAAGTAGAGTAAATGATTATGTTTGCAAAACATGCACTTGTCAAGATTCTATTTGTCGCTGTGTCATTAACGCTCGAGACCGTTCACTCAACAGAAAAACAATTTTATTAAAAAACTCAGGGCTCTATTACAAAATTACAAATTCGTACACGCAGCGCAATTTTTTTTGCGTGCAGTGTTAAACGTTAACGCAAGTAAATTAACGCAGGTATTACGATCCGGGCGCATTTTTCCATCCGTCAAAAAATAACGTGCGTAAAAAAGACACGCAAAAACGAGCGCAAATTAACGCTGTGCGCAGAAATCTGTGGACAGACTGTTTTTTCACACGATTCAGCCAATTAGAATTAAGAACCACAATTGTCTCCCGTTCAGTTTTTGCGCGTGTCAAAATCAATCTGTGTATATATGCTGTAGCAATAAAAAAAACACGCACAACCTCTCAATTTTAGGCTAGGGTCAAACGAACGCATTTTTCGCATCGACAGTCAAAAGGTGCGTCCGAACGCATTGACGTATTTTTTTACGGTGGACGCGAAAGCGGTCAAACAATGCGCATTTTTGTGCGTGTTTTTTCACGGAACGTCAATAAAACACTTTTTGCGTCTGGACGTTATGTAGGCCGGACATTAGCAGCGTCTGACGTCTCCTAATCACACACACACGCCACTATGCCGACGCAGCGCACTCTGTACGTCAGTACTAGCGGTTCGACGTCCTTGCAAAAATGCATTCGTTTGCCACTTGCGTTGCGCAGACGAACTTTCGGGCGGCCGTACTTCGTATACTGCCCGTCATTTGCTGCTACTACGGCCGTGATAAAGTGCGGCTCAACGCACATTCAAAATGCGTTAGTCTGACCCCAGCCTTATTGTTTGGGTATGTGTAGAATGTGTAACTATTCCGTGCTGTGCTGTATTTTTTTTTTCGTGCTGGTGTATTTGGTTTCGGCCAGAACGTTCGGATTTGCAGTTACCACCAGCTTTTCAAAGACGTTAAAATTATGCGTGCAAACATCGTTCGTAAAACGTTGCGCATCGATTGTAATACCAGCCGCGTACCGGCGCACAAACGCATTTGCCCTCACAATGTTAAGTATGGGATGCGCGTACGAACTTTCGCTCGCGCAGGGTAACTCACGTTAGATGTTAACATGCATCGTATGCACGAACTGTGTAATTTGATGGTCCGCGCAAAGGGTTTTTCCCCTCGCGTTAATGCGTTTTTGCACAAGCGCACATTTTTGCGCGAAGAATGTAATAGAGCCCTCAATGTGTATTCCATTAATAAGTAGGATTTTGAAAACATCAAGTGCATTTTTAATCTATGCAGCAGTAAATAAAATAATGGAAGTGAACCTCAACTCTCTTCCTTGTGCCTATTACAATAGTTTTACCTGTTTCAAGAAAATATTCTGCAAAGAGTCATTCTGGTGCATTAAAGTGAGCCATAAAGCAGTGCTTCCTAAACCTGTCCTCAGGACCCTCTAACAGGACAGGTTTTAAGAACTACCTTGGGGAAATGCAGACTGAATCCTGCAATCACTGAGCAGAAAATCATATCACCTGTGCTGTGCTTCAGATATCTGGCAAACCTGGCCTGTTAGAGGGACCCGAGAACAGGTTTGAGAAACACCGCTTTAAAGGGACACTACCACTAGCATAAGCTGTAACTAGATTACTTGTGCATTACAAAAACAAAAAAAACATTATAAAAGGAACGCTGCTGTTTTTTTTTCTTTGAAGTAATTGCATATAAAAAGTTAAAATAAAGTTAAGTTTTATTTCTGTTTTGTGGATTTTTCCCATAATGTAACATTTACCAAAATTTTATTGCAGGTTTCAGTTTACAGCTATGGTACAGGATAGAACAGTAGTAAAGAGGCAATGGGGTGGAAGAGTGAATGTTTAGACAAGACTGCAGGAGATCTATTGTGTTGTCTATGCTACCTGAGATAAGAGATGGCAGCTGAATGAGATCTGATAGGTTTCCTAATACCCTTTATACTACCCCCTGATGATGTCCTTTGCATACATCCCACACAATGCAATCCTTACGAGTTGCATATTTGGAGATCTGACCTATAGACTCCATTCTATGCGCAATGCCACAAAGTGAGGTCCAAGTGCTGAAAAGATATGGGGGTGGAGTTTATAACACAAAAGATCACACATTGGATGCATACAGTGACACATATAGATAAATATATTTTCTTATCTAAACATACAAGAGTAAAACAAAGCACATGTAAGATATCAGCAACATAAAATAAACACAATAAGGACATTTCATTTTTTGTTAGTGTTACTTCAGCCCCTGACGGTGTTCCCGAGTGTGTCTTGGGGTTAAATTGTATACATTACCTCTCCCTGCAGTCCCTCGCTGATCACCGCAGTCTCCTCCTGCGATTGCGACCTCATACCTCCTGGATTCCTTCTCGCGAGGATGGAACCAGGAAATATGAGGGTCGCGATCGCCAGAGGAGTCTGCGGGGACATCGAGGGAGCACAGGGAGAGGTGATGTATCCAGCGGCATCCCGAGTGTTGCTCGGGGTTACCGCTTCCAGCATAGGAGTTTAACCCCGAGCAACACTCGGGATGCGGCTAGGGGGGCAAAAAAATAAATAAATAGAGCGCTTTTTGACATGAAAATGTCAAAAAAATAGACCACCAGGGAGGTTAAGAGATTGGTAAGAGGGGAAAGGGTCCACTATATTTGATTTGACCTGGGTGTGGCCCATAAACCTGTGTTTACATTTAATTGCTTTGCAGCCTGGGATCCTCAAGCTGGAACAGTATGTTCCTTGTGTGTCTTGGGTCCTGTGCCTTTTTAGGAGTTCATATAGAACCGTTGGGACAACGGCTATTAGAGTTAATGTAGCGAAGCTCAGAATGTTTACAGTATTTGACTTTTGTCTGTATTATTTAATTTCTTCAGTTACATCTACTTCTACAAGACCACATTACATTATAGTGAACTGAAGTATTAATTATACACAAGTTACACTAAATAATCAACATACTGAAAATGGGACTTTAATTAACACAGAATTATGTTTTGTAGCCATGGAATAAAGAGTTAAACACTGCACAATTCCAGGTCTACATGCCGAAATTGCTGTTCCTCAAGTGATCGCTTTGCACTTTGCCCCTGAATTGTTCTTGATACATAACCCTCATTTTTACTCTGTCCTGTTACATGTCTGAGAAGAAGCGGCAATCATACATTTTATGACCAGATAAAATGTATCTGCTGTGTTCAAAACCTACTGTTTTATATTTTGAGTTTATTAAAAACATACAGTACAGGATTTGTTGCCAGCCGCCAAAGGACCCATGGGAAATTGCAAGAGCAATGTCCAAAAGCCAATAGCTTTATTTTGTCTATACTAAAAAACATACTGCTAGGAGTCCCCGGTGGCATTTCCTGACCCAAAAACGACTTTCTTATAAGAAGCATTTATTAACTGAAAAAGACACACTCAAAGGGTAGTTTAAAATGACATATCACCTGGCCAATAACTGTAAATTGTTTGTTTTTAATTTAGTTCTTACGTTTACAAACGGTTTGTAGAACTGTTTTCAATAATCTATATTAGATTTCTTCTAGCACTGAGTGGGGAATATACTGTAAGCCTCTCACAAATAAAGAGAAATGAAGTAAAAGAAAGACTTGCCATACAAGTCTCCAGTGCGTTGAATGGTTTAATGATTATTCTTCTGTAGAAGTCTCTGTTATAGCAATAAGCATACCCAGGGAAGTACATATCTAACCAAATGCATGTCTGCACTGAAAACCACCTTGGATATTTTTACTGCTCTTACATTGCTCGCGTCCTTTATCTATACCTTGACAATAAATATTTTAAAATAGAATGAAACGGAGATGGTACTTAGTGTTGCTAAGAATTGCTGTCTTTCATGGTTCCCAGCATCAAGGGGCAGTCCTGGCTGGGAATCAGACTTTTATTTCGCTTTCTGTATTCAATTGCCGGGACTAATTGAATCACAGATAAGCTGGATACAGACTAGCCGAGCACAGACCCCGGTGTATGAGCCGCCAGATTAACGGGTGGGTGTTCTTCTGAATGCAGGATCCTTTATGTATTGACAGATGATTATTATTTTTATAAAACAAATATTAAAATTTTCCTCCTAACAGAACATAAAATTAAAGACATACTGCAAAGAATAACGCATAAAGCAAGTTTAATGAAAAGTTAGCAAAGCGATGCCGACAGATGAAATGACTAACATGGCTGTGTGGTCTGAACTTGGCAGCGGAGCCAAAAAAAAGGCCTAGAAAGTTCATAGGGGGGATTTGAAAGAATGTGAAATTGACATAGCTATATGAAAGAACCATGGAAATATAAAATAGTCATAGTAGAGCGGGAATCAGGTGATTATGCATGAGGACACATACAGGGCTATTCAGAGAGAGGTGAAAACCAGGAGAATGACTTGAGAACTGAAAATTCTAGGTCAAAATAGCCGATTTGGAAAGTGAGATAAATGGGAGAATTTTTCTGGTTTGGCTATTTTAACCTAGAATTTTCACTTCTCCAGTCATTCTCCTGGTTTTCACCTCTCTGAATAACCCTGAAAATGATGAAAAGCAAAAATATGCAGAATTGGCAAAACACTGGAATGATGTAGGTCTATTCACTAAAGGTGAAACTCAGGAGAATGACTGGAGAAGTGAAAATTCTAGGTCAAAATACCCAAACCAGAAATTTCTCCCATTTATCTCACTTTCCAAATCGGCTATTTGGTCTAGATTGTTCTCTCCTGCTGCCAATTCTCCAGAGTTTCACCTCTTAGTGAATAGACCTGATCGATGCAAATATGTACCGGCTGGATGGAATAGAGGTAACATCACTGCTCTATAACCGTGGAGACACAGGTTCAAATTCCGGCCAGAGCACCTCTCCAGTAAGTGTCCTTGGGCAAGACACCTAACGGTACATACTCACCACCCTGGACATACTTGAAAACGAGAGAAATCTCATTGTGTCCTTCCTGGTAAAATCCTTTAATAAAACATTAGCTTGTAGATTTATTTATTTATTTATTTGAAAAGGATTTTACCAGGAAGGATACATTGAGATTTCTCTCGTTTTCAAGTATGTCCTGGGATCGAGAACAATTGAGTGGTTACAGTTGTTACAGAAATATAAAGTAATAAAATGCAAACTATTAAAAACAAAACACAAATATACAGATTAACATATCATGGGAAGGGCTAGAACCTTGGGTTAATTAGGGTGCTTTGCAAAGTGGAAGCAGCTGGAAAGTAAGCTACAAATTTCTGACCAGAACTGGGTGGGACAGCAGAGTCCAGGGGGAGCACTGTAGCAGAGGGTGATGTGAGTATGTGGCCAGGCTGTGGAAGAAAGAATTTGCAGAGTCACATCGTGTGAGCTGTATAGAGTAAATTTGTTTACGACCTGGGGGGGGGAGGGGAGGGGCAGGCATATGGCACATGGCTTGAAACCAAGCAGGAAATACATTTAGCAAGAAAAAACAAACAGTCAAAATATTAATAGATAGGTGCAAGCATACAATATTAACAGTACGATTACAGTCAAAATTGTGGTGTAGAATTGCAGAAGACATGTTTATAGCCATTTATCCAGAAATATTATGTCAAGGACCAATGGCACTATGGTCCATAGGGAAAAATGCACAATACATAAGGGGTTATGAGAGCACCAAAATTTAAGCGCACTTCAGTTTCAGTTCGCCAACCCTGCGGTGAATTCAATAGTCACCGCAGGGTCCCCGAAGTGCACCTAACAGGATCCGACGAAGAATGATGATCAGGCCCCTGCTAATCCACCGAACTGACTGCCGAAAAAAGCCAATCAGCCGCTGACCTGATAAAAGAAACTAAATACGCAACTCTGCTATTTTAAAAAAAGTGTTTACCCCCCCGACGGTTTTCCCGAGTGTGGCTTGGGGTTAACTTTTTGTACCGAAAGCTGTATCCCCCAGCCACACTCGGTCTGGATACTTACATGTCCTGCGCTCCCTCATTGATCCCCGCTGTCTCCTCCAGCCGCTTGCAACGTCACACTGCCTGGTTCCCTTCTCGTGGAGTGAACCAGGAAGTGTGACATTGCGATCGGCTGCGGTAAGCAAATGAAACAACAACACCTTACTTCTAAAGTTTGCAGCTGACACTGTTGAAAACTCTAATCTGGACACATGAACCGGCCAAAAAATGACCGGAATGCACCCCCCATGCCAAATATATTTTTTAATGTAAAGCCTTTACAATGCACATATATGATGTCACACATGTGTTTATGAAAGAATATTCCACACAAATAGGAATTCTTCATTTTAGTAAATACAGTTGCTCATAAGTCACTGATATGAGGATACACACAATGATATAAGGTTAATGCGCAGGCTTGAATAGAAACAACTACATATACATTAGAAATATTCACCAAAGCAAACCCAGGGAATGTTTAAATTCTCTCAGCTGTGCACCATATGATCACGGTAACTGCATATAGAGTACAGTGGGATATAATCCTGGTAATAAACATATTAAAACATGTTTATAGTGAAATATACAGTTATAATGGCCAATTAAAACAGTAGTAGGATTATTAATGACATCTGGCTCCTTATAAAATACTTTAAGCAGAATAAGCTCAACAAAGCCCAGTAAAGATATGATTAAGTACATGTATTTCCAGCACTATCCTGGCCTGAGCTGTCACAATACAGTTCACTTGGTTTCCAATGGCTTAAGTTGATTAATAGATGGCAGATTGCTGCTTCATATTGACGCTTAGGCGGAAGATTAATAAACAATAACAAAAAACAAGCTTGAAAGCTTACATAGGAAGCGCTGCCTTGTGTTTGTAGCATTTTTTCTTTTGTTTTTAATGGTCTGGTTGCTTGAATGTGTTTTCTTGTCCGTGTATGTTTAACTGCAGCGTGATGATTATAATTACTTTATGCAAACGATTTTCAAAAAATGTAGATCCCATAGAATGTGTGATTCAATATTCTTTTATAAAGAGCAAATACATTTTGCTTGTAACGGTGTTGTCAAAACGAATTGAGTGACTACGTGAGGGCTATGTATTTAGATTCAATAGAACATTGCACGGAAAGATTTTCTATTTTGGCACAAATCTGTTATGCAGAACCCACATGTTTTGATTATATATGGACATCCATTCTTCTGTCCTCATTTTTGTGCTCATTGCCTGGAGACAGTATTTTGATTATTGTAGGGACAAAGCATAATAATTACAATGCTTCTAAAACTTTGCCAACAACTTCGTGTATTTGACAGACTATGTGAAGCAGCAAGACACCGAATTCTTAAGAAATTAAAAGGGAAAAAAGTCTAAAAAAAATCTGTTATTCCAAACATTTACTTTCCAAGACTCCCAGTAGGTCTAAATCACACTGACAATGCACGATGTAGAAGACAGGAAAAGCACTCGCCTGTTGCACAATCCCAATCACCCAGTGCCAGACAGCCCAGACTGGCTCAATCCCTGTGCAACAGGGCCCTTCAAATGTTTTGGAACTGCATTTCCCATGAGGCCCTGCCAACCTTATGAATAGCTGAGCATCATCAGAGGTGTATTTTGAAAACATCTGGAGGGCCAAGGTTTTTTACGCATTCCATACATCATCAAAGGGACAAAACTGACTGGTCACACTGGTTGGATCATTCAGGTGCTTTAATGCACAGGTGCCACCACAACGTTTCGGCTCAGGCTAGACTTGAGAAAGGCTCTGGACTGAACCAACATGTTCTGGTGGCACTTATGCAATAAAGCTCCTCAATGATCCAACCTGCGTGCCCAGTCAATTCTGTCAACTGAATCAAAATAACAGGCCTCCTCCAGTTTAGGTCAATTAGACATTGAAAAGCTAGTCTTTAAATTTAGGTGTATAACTGTTCTTATTCCCAGACAGAAAAGCAACTCCTGCCAACTATTACTGAACCAGGAGACCCTCAACAACCTAGCAATATGGTTTCTTCCAATTTTGCTTTAGTCATGGTCCGTGCCCTGGGAGCTTTAGGTCGGTGCAGAATGACAGCATCCGATATGGGGCCATTTTGGAATTCAGACTTTCCTGAAATACTACTTCTGCTCTTTCTGATCTCTCCACAGCAATACCGAAGTGGCTCATAATTTGGACCAAGACATTCCGACACATGCACACTTTTCACTATGAATCCGCTCTAAGGCAGGGCTTTTTAAACCAACTCATTCATACTAGTCAATGAACTGTATGACTTTCTCTTTTTTGCCGGTTTTATTTTTTATGAATATGTTTTAATAAGTTAGGCAACAACACAACTGTTGGTGCTGGTTTCCTAGCTTTGTATTTTACAAATTTAGTCTCTGCAATGATACCTTTTAGTTCTATCAGTTCAGTGTTATTTCAGTACGCATTATTATTCATTTATTTGTATTGCTCCGAATATATTCCACAGAGCCGTTGTTATGTCCTCAGCCCCTGCAGTACTGCCTGGGGGGTCTGGTTGCCCGGCGGTGTCGCTGGCTGGCCGGGTGCCAGCAGTTAAGAATGGCCGAACAGTGTCTGAGGGGGCGGGTATGGCGTGGTCACGAGGAGCCGCCGGGTTTAAAGCAGGGAGGTGAGAGTTTGCTCGTCGCCCTGACGTGGAGTAAAGTTACATTTTGACCTGGCTTTCCTATTTGACGATTCTCTGGCTTGTTCCCTTGGTATTTTGTATGCGCGGTATTCTGTATTTATGTTTGTTTAACCGCAGGTTTGCTGTTTGGAGGTCTGCCCACCTATTTGTTGAATTCGTCTCTCACCCAAGTTTTCTGTTAGCAAATCAATCTGGTTTGACTCCTAATCACAAGGCATCCAGTGGTTTGTTGTATGTCCGTTCTGCGTGCAGCTTTAACCACAAATTCTCTGATTGTGTGACTGCCCTGCAGGCTGCTCAACTCACCAACCTCGCAAACAAATCTTCTATTGATTACACCTCTTTTATACCAAGTCATGCTTATGTCTCCAGTCAATGTATCTATGTAAATAGAGTTTACGTGTTTACACTCAGCAGTCTCTTTGTCTCTAAGCCAATTGGACTTGAGTGGTATTCGGAATCGTGTATTACCTCCCTGGCTTGAGAGATTAGGCATTACAGTCCTCATTGCTTTTCAGGTTATAGAAATCTGTCTCTTAAAATCCAAAACCCGCTGATCTGGGGTGATCACCATACCACCCGTTACAGCCGTACAGGAATAAACACTTAGACATACAGGATTTAAATCTCCTCTAGCTGCTTTTAGTGGAATATAACCAGTAGTGACACATTTTGAACACTTGTGTCTCGTAGAGTAAGGTCTATTGCTATATCAAAGTGCAATTGTCCCTAAATGCTGCACATCTTCTACGACAGCTCCTGTACTAACTGAATGGATTGTCATAGAATGTTGACAGATAAGAAATCCAGCTTTGGCTCGATGACACTGTGACACAGTAATAAACTCTTGTAACCATAGGTCTTAGTCTGGGCTCCCATTCATAGCACTGTCTGAGTGCTCATTTAATGATGGACATTTTTGCTGTTATTATCAAGCTGACAATTCTCCAGACTGAGAGAACATATTCCCTCATTATATATGTGAATAAGCAAAGAGCAATTTCAGATTTATTTTGCAGATTTTCTTGAAATTTGGAAACCAATGCTGGCCATGGTAAATTACCGTCATGTTAATCAGAATAGCAGTAATAGTGTTTCTCTTACATTTTATAGATTTGTACAATTTGGTTGTGATTTTACTTGTGATTTGAGATAATGCTAGATGTATACCATACATTCCAAAGCTTTGTTATCCCCTCCATTTGCGCTGATACACTTCCCCTTTACAGCAGGTGTCAGTTGTAATAGAAGAACTGATGTAAGTGGTCAATGCACCGCTGATACACTTTAAAGGACACAGACTACAGATGCAGCTCGGTCTCCTGCTGTGGCAACTGATAGAGTACAGCCACAGATGTGTTGCCAAATATCACATTTCCGTTACATGACAGACTCATGTATTTTTAATTATGACTAGCTTCATTTGTTTCAATTATTTATGTAGTTGTAACATATGCCTGGGACTTCAAAGAATAAAAACACATCTCCTATGTGGCCACATTGTAAACATTGTTTATTATACTTATCCATTCTTATTAGTCATATATTTACAAGTGGAAATCCCCAGAATAGCTTTACATATGATCTTGTAAGGAAAGTATGGTTTATTTATGTGATTTTTTTTATTACAACACTTTATACACATTAAGAAAGTAAGAACATAACCAAATCAATGTCTGTCTTTACAGCAATTAGTACCAAGAGAGAAATCTGCACAACAGATAATAGATACTGTAAACACGCATATACATTTTCACGGTATGTAGTGACATCAGCTCATACTTACTGTGATTATTCTTCATTTCTCATTATAAAATTAATGGCAGAACCGATCCAAACAAACTGCATAGAGATATATATATATATATATATATATATATATACTGTGTGCATCTCTGTGGTTGCGTTAATTAAGCCAAAACAGCTAATAATGACTGGTTGTGATTTTGTAGTTAATGTTTCTTAAGTGATCGATAGTCTTAAATATCTAAACGTAAAGGGTTATTCATAAAAAGCCAAACTTGACGGCGAACGGTGAATCTCAACATACGGTGCAATTTTGTGGCAGTTTGTCTATTCAGAGAGATCAATTCTCCAAATACTGAATAAACAGCAAAATACGGTGCAGTTCGGCGACAGTGAAATTGTCCCATAGAGAAGTAATGGTTAATATATTCAGAGAAAGCCGAACTGCACCAAAATTATGGCAAAGTGCCTAGAGTTCGACAAGTTTAAACAGGCGAATCCCATAGAATTCAATGAAAAAAAAAATTAGCGTTTTTATTATTCAACTGTTTATTCTTTTCAGTTTCAGCAAATAGCTTTTTTTTGGGGGTGGGTATTTTTCTGGATTTTATTTTTTGCGGCGGTCAGTTCGGCAGATCGGAGGCGATGTGCGGCAACTTGGAGGCTATTTTGACAGTCTGGCGAGCGGTGGCGTTCGGCGTGCTGATCGGCAGTCTTCAGCAGATCCTGTGCGGCGCACTTTGGAGACCCTCTGTTTAAAAGTGAATTCACCACATGGTCGGCGAACTGAAGTGAAGTGCGCCGCATGAGAGAGCACTGAAACGTCAGTGCTCCCTTAATAACCCCTTTAGTGGAACAGGGTAGGACCTGGAGGCTTTTATAACCTTTTAGTTCCAACACAATTTAAGGTTTGCACCCACTTCTGGCAAGATGGGAGTTAACATTTGTCAAATGTAATTACACAGACAGATTACCTATGTAATTACTTCTATTATCACGATTATACTTTAGGCTAGGGTCAAATGAACGCATTATTCGCAGCGACCATCAAAACATGCGTCCGAACGCATTGACGTATCTTTTCACGGAATACGCGAAAACGGTCAGACGACGCGCATTTTCGTGCGTGATTTTTTTATGGATCGTCAATAAAACACTTTTTGCGTCTGGACCAGTGGCGGAAGTACCAGGGTCGCAGCGGTCGCAGTTGCGACCGGGCCCTGGCATTCCGCCACTGGAGGGGGGCCCAGCACCGCCGCCAGATTCCGGCAAAAAGCGCCGGAATCAGGGAGCAGCACCGCCGGCTGTTCCCCTCCCTGCGAGCGGCCCGCTGGCTTGCAGCTTGGCCTCTCGAGTGGGATGGGAACTAGCTGACCAGCGCACGAGATCTCGCGAGAACTAGGCTGCGCTGGTCAGGTGGTTTCCGGTGAGCGGCCAGGCTGCATGCTTTCAGCGGCCGCTCACCACGGAGAGGAACGTTCTGTTCGGCAGCAGAGGAGGTGAGCTGGGGCCCTATATACCCATAAGAGCTGGGGGCAAATCTATCCATTAGCTGGGGCAGTATATCCATGAGCTGGGGCAATATATCCATGAGCTGGGGCAGTATATCCATGAGCTGGGGCAGTATATCCATGAGCTGGGGCAGTATATCCATGAGCTGGGGCAATATATCCATGAGCTGGGGCAGTAGATCCATGAGCTGGGGCAGTAGATCCATGAGCTGGGGCAGTAGATCCATGAGCTGGGGCAGTATATCCATGAGCTGGGGGCAGTATATCCATGAGCTGGGGCAATATATCCATGAGCTGGGGCATATCCAGGAGCTGGGGCAGTATATCCATGAGCTGGGGCAATATATCCATGAGCTGGGGCATATCCAGGAGCTGGGGCAGTATATCCATGTGCTGGGGCAGTATATCCATGAGCTGGGGCAATATATCCATGAGCTGGGGCATATCCAGGAGCTGGGGCAGTATATCCATGTGCTGGGGCAGTATATCCATGAGCTGGGGCAATATATCCATGAGCTGGGGCATATCCAGGAGCTGGGGCAGTATATCCATGTGCTGGGGCAGTATATCCATGAGCTGGGGCAATATATCATGAGCTGGGGCATATCCAGGAGCTGGGGCAGTATATCCATGTGCTGGGGCAGTATATCCATGAGCTGGGGAAATATATCCATGAGTTGGGGCAGTATATACATGAGTTGGGGCAATATATCCATGAGTTGGGGCAGTATATCCATGAGGGGGCAGTATGTCCATGAGCTGGGGCATATCCATGAGCTGGGGCAGTATATCCATGAGCTGGGGCATATCCATGAGCTGGGGCAATATATCCATGAGCTGGGGCAGTAGATCCATGAGCTGGGGCAATATATCCATGAGCTGGGGCAGTATCCATGAGCTGGGGGCAGTATATCCATGAGCGGGGGCAGTATATCCATGAGCGGGGGCAGTATATCCATGAGCGGGGGCAGTATATCCATGAGCGGGGGCAGTATATCCATGAGCTGGGGCAATATATCCATGAGCTGGGGCATATCCAGGAGCTGGGGCAGTATATCCATGTGCTGGGGCAGTATATCCATGAGCTGGGGCAATATATCCATGAGCTGGGGCATATCCAGGAGCTGGGGCAGTATATCCATGTGCTGGGGCAGTATATCCATGAGCTGGGGCAATATATCCATGAGTTGGGGCAGTATATACATGAGTTGGGGCAATATATCCATGAGTTGGGGCAGTATATCCATGAGCTGGGGCAGTATGTCCATGAGCTGGGGCAGTATGTCCATGAGCTGGGGCAGTATATCCATGTGCTGGGGCAGTATCCATGAGCTGGGGGCAAATATATCCATGAGCTGGGGCAGTATCCATGAGCTGGGGCAATATATCCATGAGCTGGGGCAGTATCCATGAGCTGGGGGCAGTATATCCATGAGCGGGGGCAGTATATCCATGAGCGGGGGCAGTATATCCATGAGCGGGGGCAGTATATCCATGAGCGGGGGCAGTATATCCATGAGCTGGGGCAGTATATCCATGAGCTGGGGCAATATATCCATGAGCTGGGGCAGTATATCCATGAGCTGGGGCAGTATCCATGAGCTGGGGGCAGTATATCCATGAGCTGGGGGCAGTATATCCATGAGCTGGAGCAGTATATCCATGAGCTGGGGGCAGTATATCCATGAGCTGGGGGCAGTATATCCATGAGCTGGGGCAGTATATCCATGAGCTGGGGCAGTATATCCATGTGCTGGGGCAATATATCCATGAGCTGGGGGCAAATATATCCATGAGCTGGGGCAGTATCCATGAGCTGGGGCAGTATATCCATGAGCTGGGGCAGTATATCCATGAGCTGGGGCAGTATATCCATGAGCTGGGGCAGTTTATCCATGAGCTGGAGCAGTATATCCATGAGCTGGAGCAGTATATCCATGAGCTGGGGCAGTATATCCATGAGCTGGGGCAGTATATCCATGAGCTGGGGGCAGTATATCCATGTGCTGGGGCAATATATCCATGAGCTGGGGCAAATATATCCATGAGCTGGGGCAGTATCCATGAGCTGGGGCAGTATATCCATGAGCTGGGGCAGTATCCATGAGCTGGGGGCAGTATATCCATGAGCTGGGGCAGTATCCATGAGCTGGGACAGTATATCCATGAGCTGGGGCAGTATATCCATGAGCTGGGGGCAGTATATCCATGAGCTGGGGCAGTATCCATGAGCTGGGACAGTATATCCATGAGCTGGGGGCAGTATATCCATGAGCTGGGGGCAGTATATCCATGAGCTGGGGCAGTATCCATGAGCTGGGGGCAGTATATCCATGAGCTGGGGCATTATCCATGTGCTGGGGCAATATATCCATGAGCTGGGGCAAATATATCCATGAGCTGGGGGCAAATATATCCATGAGCTGGGGCAATATATCCATGAGCTGGGGGCAAATATATCCATGAGTTGGGGCAAATATATCCATGAGCTGGGGGCAAATATATACAGGACCTGGGGGCAAATTTATACAGGAGCTGGGGGCAAAAATATCCATGTGTGGCCTGGGGGCAATATATGTCCATGTGAGCTGGGGGCAATATACAGTATATATCTGTGTCAGCTGGGGGCAATACTATCTTTTTTATATTGCAGAGAAAAAAAAGTAAAAATATAGATCTTTTTTTGGGGGGGTCCTTCATGGATTCTTGCACCGGGGCCCTCAGGTTTCTAGTTACGCCACTGGTCTGGACGTTATGTAGGCTGGACATTAGCAGCGTCTGACGTTTCCTAATCACGCACACACACTGCTATGCCGCCGCAGGGCACTCTGTATGTCAGTACTAGCGGTTCTGCGTTCTTAAAAAAATGCTTTAATTTTCCACTTGCATTGCGCGGCTGGACTTTAGTGCGGCCGTACTTTGTATATTGGCCGTCATTGCGCGTCATTTGCTGCTACTGCGGCCATGATTAAGTGCACCTAAACGCACGTTAAAAATGCGCTAGTCTGACCCCAGCCTTATATAGCGCCAGCAGACTTTGAACTGCTGTACATGTCAAGACTAGAGAATGACACGTTTTAGAAACACAATAACTTAGATGACAGAGGATTGGAGGATCCTGGGGATATGGAGACAAGAAGGAAATTGCTTGGCCAGTGGAACGATAAAGGGCCACTACCACCAAAAAATGAAATGCCCTTATTTTGTTTATTTTATGTTGCTGATATCTTCCATTTTCTTTGGTTTTCTATTGTTTAAAGAAAATATTTTACTCTCTATATGTCACTGGGTGCATACATTGTGTGATATTTTGTGTTTTATACTGCCCCCTCCCAGTATTTTAACATCACTTGCTTCTCCCTCTGTGGCAATGGCCATAGCATGGAGTCTATGCTGCCTTTCTAAACATTCCCTCTTCCACGTCATTAACTATTAAGTAACGTAGATTAAATGAACAAGAGCCGCAAAGCAAAACAAAAAAAATGAGCATGTGTTTTAGAGAAGTGTTTTTGTTTGTGATAAGTATTCTAGTTACGGCTTACGTAAGTGTCCCTTTAAATACAGGGCAGATTCAGATTGTAGTCATGTGGGAAAGACAGAGCATTTAAGGGGACAGTCTAATGCAGGTATCTCAAACTCTGCTCCCCCACATTTTTCAGAACACCTCCCATGATTCTCTGGCCATTTATTGCATTCAAAGGATTCTGGGAATTGCAGGCAATAAATATCTGGAGGGTCTGCGTTTGAAATCCCTGGTCTAATGGGATGAGGAAATATTTTTTCTTAGAACAGGGTGAGAATTCCAAAGGTCTTGCAATGAAAAGGACATAGGAATAAATCAAGGGTTATTTTGGAATTACATTCCCCATAAAATGTGGCCAACCTAATGAGTTGGGCATCAGGGGAGATGGAATTCCAAAACCTCTGGAGGGGCAATGTTGATCATATGAAGAATGGAGATGGTGGGATGGGGAAGTATTTCCTGATCAGAGAGGAGAGATAGGAGTAGCATAGTTCGAGAGCACTTTGAAGAATAAGGTGAGGGTTTTGTATGTCATCCTGCTCTCTATGGGAAGCCAATGACTGGATTGCCAAAAGGCAGGTGGTTGATGCAAAGAATTCCCCATTTATTATGAGACAGCATGCATTCCTTAGGCCACCGCCTAATTTATATTGTTTTACTTTGCCCTAGAACTTTGAGTTTATTAACGGATTAGTTGAAATAAACAAAACCTAACAAATAATTTGGTAGCTGCGATTCCAATTCAAGGGTCAAGGATTGTGTGAGGCACCTTAATTACCATCAAGTCTTACACAATCATTACTGCCCAATGGGCTTTTTGAGTGGTAACTTGTGCTACCCTCTGGTGTTTATTTATTTATGGTGGAGTAGAGGTAACGTCACTGCTCTGCGTGGAGAGAGACCGTGGAGACACAGGTTCGATCCCAGCAAGAGCACCTCTCTAGTAAGTGTCCTTGGGCAAGACACCCTACGGTACATACTCGCCACCGAGGACATACTTGAAAACGAAAGAAATCTCAAATGTATCCTTCCTGCTAAAATCCTTTCTCAAAAGAAAAAAAAAGCAAACCCCTCATTCTTGGGCTCAACTAACACAAACTAAAAAGAAATTGAGCAAACAAGAGCTGAATTCACTGAAGATATTCTGTATCAGTTTGTTTCTGTTATTAAAGATCTGGAGACAAAAAATGTATTGGGTCCCACACCTTTCAGTTTATTGAAACCTACATTAAGGGGTGTAATACTGGAAGTGAAAAAAATGAATGATTTTTTTTAAAAAAAAATGGAATTTTGCATTCTTCCTTAGCCATGCTGAGTAAGCTTGACATTAGTGTTCTGGAATAATAATAACAATAAGTGCTCTTTAATGGATAAATTAAGCATTTTACATGATGCTGTTAAAAATAAAGATTTCAGAATCCTGGGAATATTTTCTGAAAAATCGATTTTTTTGTGAAGTTTCCCAAGACGATTAGAACATGGCATTCAATTTATAGAACGCTATCTTGCTCTAAGCAGAAATGAAAACTTTATTCACTAGCCATTTAGTGCAATTGATATTGGACTCTTTGGAGCAGCAACTGGGAGGCTATTGCTGTTTACATTCTCACAGATCGAAGGTAAGTCAATCCAGTTGCAGTTAATGATTAGTGGAAGAATTCATGATCTAGAACTAATGCTGGTGATAAATATTTACAGCTTTCCTAAGTGCTCATTCTGTAGCTGAACTGCAGAGTATTTTTAGAAGCGAGCCTTCCCAATAAAAAAAGTAAAATACTTTTTGCTGTAGCTGAGATAACGCAATATAATAAAGTGATTTTTGTGAATCAAGGTAAGATTAGTCATGGAAGCACTAGATTGACCTTAACCGTAGCAATTTCATACCACATTATGACAATTTTTAAGGCTGAATTACAATTAAGCAAATGGTTTGATACAGAAGCCATATATCTTGTGCCTGCAATCCTCGTCCTTTTTCCGTAGAATATTTTAGCTCTTTTCTGCTACAGAGAGTGCTGATTACTATATCGATCACAAAGAACACCTAGTCTATGCAGAAATAGTCCTAACACGGTCAGTATGAAGCCATAAAAAAAATATATTTTATATAAATATTACCGCAAGGTCAGAGTTGGATTCGCATCCTAACCCCTTCACTGCCAAGATTGAGTATACTCGATCTTCAGAATCACCTGACATGCCCAGATATTGAGTATATAGTCTAATAATGGAGTAATGCAAAAGAATTTCATTTATCACATATATATTTCGTTTAAAGATGGGCTCCAGAACCTTCCCCAGAATTTAACACATTGGTAATGTATTACAGTCAGTTGAATTTGTTTGAAAACCTTTGTGATCTGTTTTTCCTGCACAGAACCAAAAAGCTCAAGCTATAATGTAAATGTAGTAGAGCTTTTTGGCCAACTCGGAAACCGTGGGATTGCTGTATATAAAATCACATTCTGGGTAGAGGGATGTCATTTCTATATAACCAATGCCAGTGGTTCCTGGAAAATCACTTGGTATTGGAGGGAATAAAGGACCTGGATCCAACAATTTTGGATCAAGCTCAAACCTGTAGTGTGCATGCCCCACCCTTCTTATTTCCCACTGTGTATTTTACTTTCCTTCTACCATTGTCCTATCATGTTTTCAACTCCTAATTTCCCACTCTATGGGCCCTATTCTGTCCTGACAGTAACAGGGAGCTGGTAAGGTAGAACGTCTATTTCCCATACCAGCTCCCAGTTACCGATTTTATTCTGACCCATCCGATGTATTTGCAGTTGTGTTCAGAATAATTGTGAGCCGCAGGCATCTCCATAAGTATCAGCTCCTGAGGTCCAAAGCCCAAAACGTCCCTGCAGGTTCTCTTACAGCTCAGTTGTGCAGAGGCTACAGAAGGAGCCTCGGAAGGACACTGGGAACTGCCAAAGGAAGCGGTGGCTCATGCCACCCTCTACATCACGGGACCTGAGGCATGTCTAGTTTACAATTACCTCCTACTCCCTTTCTGGATTCCCAGGGGGATTCAGTATAAGTCCTCTAGTTTACAATTGGGCCCTACATTTTTTAAATCATTTAATTTATGTGTCACAAAGGGTAAGGGCAGTAAACAAACTGAGCTAGTCAGTCTGTAGTGCTTTTATTATGTTATGCATTCACACTGCCTTACGATAAGAAGACTGCCTCCCCACCCACTGATGAAGCAGAGCAACAACTTAGACCAGTGTTTCCCAAACCTGTCCTCGGGACCCTAAACCAGGCCAGATTTTGCAGATCACCTTAGGGAAATGCAGACTGAATCCTGCAATCACTGAGCAGCAAATCATATCACCTGTGCTGCACTTCACATATCTGGCAAACCTGGCGAGGCGGAGGGTCCTGAGGACAGGTTTGGGAAACACTGACTTAGACGAACATTGAGAATTTCTGTGAATGGAAACAGATGCACACTGCCTTTTTAGTAATAATTTGGTAGAATATTTATTTTATAAATTAAAAACCTACAGTTGCTTGCCAATTTTGATGTGGAAAAACGGCTTAATTTACTTTACTTGCATAGTAACCTAATAACCTTCCACACTTCCACGTGGCTAATGTTGATCCAAAAGAAGATCATAAAAAAAACACTTTTGCAGTAGAACACATTGCAACTGGACAAATGTAAACCAGCTGTCTCTTTAACGATGCTTATTGGTTCATGTGAAATTATATTTGCTTCCTGTAAAGAAACATATTGCCATTGGTGGGATTTTTCCAGAGTCTTACAATGTACACATCCTAGATTGAACTAATTTGGTTTCCTCTCGTTTAAAATGAACATAAATTTCTTTGGGCATTTATCATTCTTCTATAAAATCTATTTTATTGTTGAAGAAATCCTGTGCATGTGCGCTGTTCTTCATACCACCCCTGTCACCTCCTATTCATGAGCCTCTCAATTCAGTTTCCAATGTGGCAAGAGCAAAACTAAATAATGGATAAATGAAAATCGTACTGTGCTATTTTTCATTATCTGTTATTTGGTTCTAGATTCAGAAATAGGATTTTGAGTGGGTAGGCATTGAGGGGCATTTAGATGGAAGGTCCACATGTGAAAGGAGAAACAATAACCGATAATTAGATACTGGTACTGTTCTTTTATATTTCTATCCAATTACTACTCAAGCCAAGGGAATCCACTGGTGAGACTGGTAATGGGTTAACATATTAGATCACTGTCCCTCAACATGTCCTACACAGAATCCCATTTACGATACTTCAAGTATGAAGCAGATACTGGGAAAAAATACAGTGCGTGTACATATATGAGAACGACTACATTTCTGTATGTATCTTTATATGTGATGCTATGTTATATATTCAGGTGTATATTAGAATGTTTATTTGTGTGTGAACATACATGAGTGTCTGTAGATGTGTTTTGGAATGTGTACCTGCATTTTCTTAAAAGGAAACGTGGAAAAGCAATGATGAACTCTGACCAGGTCAGTGTTACGTATTCTATTAATCCCTACACGCAGACAAAATCTACCTACAACGCCGGTCTTTAGATTAGACGGATTGCTAGATACAGAACAGACAGACCTAGCAAAGGAAGTCAGGGTAGGCCAAAGTTAGCAAACCAGAATGGGTAGTCAAATACAGCGGGGGAGTTAGAGCCAGAATACAAAGTCAGACTGAGACCGGAATCGGAGCCAGAAGAGTAATTATACAGAGCCAGGGGTTAATGCTAGAACAAGTAGTCACACAGATCGAGGGCTTAATACCAGAATGGGTAGTAACACAGAGCCATGGGTTAACACCAGAACAGGTAGTTACACAGAGCCAGGAGTTAATGCCAGAACGGATAGTCACACCGAGCCAGGAGCTAATGCCAGAACGGGTAGTCACTCCATGCCAGAAGTTAATGCCAGAATGGGTAGTTGCTCCGAGCCAGAGGTCAGCACATAGGAGTCTCACAAATCAGAAAATAGCAAGGAACACAATGAGGAGGATAAACCACGACCGGGTCATGGGTTGAATTAATTTCCTGGTTTTTGAATTTGGAGGGCACCACGTCATCACACTGTGCCCCGCCAACGTGACCAACCCGTGGTCATGATCGCCAGATATTTCACTCGGCAGCCGGCCAGCTAGCAGCGAGGACTCTGCTGCCGGTCGCCAGCCACCAGGGGGAGCAGAGGCTGTGACAGTCAGGAAGGGACTTCTAGTTTGTAGCTGTGGGTGGAGTTGACTGCTCATGGGAGGTTTAGGACCTGGCTGTGGAGAGTTTGTGTAGTAATTGGCACAATTTGGCACTTAGCCATTGTGGTCCACCAGGTACTTCCACGATGCACTTCATGGCTGGTACAGGCATGGAAAAGTGTAAGGGGTTGGGGACTTGCAATTTACACTTTCACATGTCCAAATGCCAATAGTAGCCATGATAACAACACAGACTGTTTATCGTCGAAACGTTGGGATCCTTGACTCTGCTCTCCTGCTTACAATTTTCAAGTGCCGGGTAACTTATGCTAATGGATCATTATCTCCATTATCTTTAGCATCTTTCTCTTGAAGGGTTTATTTATTTGTGGTGAGTTACTACATATATGCATATCTCTATTAATCTCTCAATAACAAACAAAACACACAATAAAGTTTATTTTATTCTACATGAGTGCATCTTTCTATTTGTTTGAGTCCAAGGGCAATTACCAGCAAACAGCCCTTTTGCCCCCCCTGAAATTTACAAACACATCTCCCATCTTTTGAAATCCATTTCCTGCTTAATACAAAGCATTTTATATGGATATAAATTAAATATCCTTACTACAGATTATATTATCATATTATTGTGTCCCTATTTCCACTAAATTATATATATTGTGGTGAAAAAAAATTCTTAGGAATATTTAATTGGTACTCATTAATAGGAGAGGTATAGTGATTATATGAGTAAATTAGCACCACAGCAGCCTTTCTCCTGCAGTGCTGTGTCTATAGACAGCTCTCTGCACCTCATATTGTATTTTATAGGGAATGGGGTTATATGCTTTTGGTTCACAGGCCATATGTACTTGTGGCCTAGAGGGTAATTGCTCCTCTGCCCCCCTTGCCAGCTGACACCTGCACTAGAACCTTTTGACATCTCATACTTCTGAATGACCAATAATGTACACCAGCATGTGAACACATAAAAAGGGTCTACCAGGTGTTTCACTATAGGAATTGGGGGAAGCATCAAAATTGATGCTGTAAATTAGCATTTTATCATTTATCTTACAGTATTATTCCTGGCTCAGGACCATAATAATGTTCATATCTCCAAGAAAAATGTTTTTACAGTGCAAAGTTATAAAGGATAATAAAGAACAATATGGTCTGTTTTAATGTGGACTGAAAACTCGGATATGACAGCGCTTCAACGTATTCCCGTACGAGCTGCTGGTGGTTACACAAAAATGCGGGGAATTTTTTTTACCTTAAAGTGGTTTAGCTCTTTATGACATGAAGTGCTTTGTTCGTAAAAAAGAAAAGTGTCAAAAAAGTTCGGTAACAGTGAGATTATGTTCATAAACTTGCATCTGCATTTTTCTGCTTTTCAAAACAGTTGTTTAGATTTCTAGAACAATTTGCTGTTTGAATTGATGTTGCAATATCTTTTCAGTGAAAATGTAAAAGACACTTGGTTTCTTAAAATTGTTCTTAAAGTAAATCTGCCAGAGATTTCTTTTTTTATCTTGTAGCAAAGTAGTGCTTAATACAATGTTACAGTTGCTGGTAACAATATATGTATGAGATTTTAATATTCGCATAAGGGAAATATTTTTAAATAGTTTGATATGGAGTAAAACTGCAAAAAAGAAATCTATATCACTCCATGGAAGTCTTGGTGTTCCATTCTTAGTGTTCAGGTCCAAACCCTTAGACATAACATTATGATAGATATATATATACCTCGAAATTAAAATCCTCAAAAGTAAATTTTAAAGACCCACATGAACGTAACACATTTGAAATGAAAATGATCACATATTTTGACATTATAAAAGATGGACTCAATGTAGATCCTGCCTTTTTAACCCATTATCATAATGTCACATAACATACAGAATTTTGGCCAGTGTTTGTTTTTTTCCTTTTTTTTTGTGTGTCCTTTTCTGCCTACACTGTTCTGTGTTTTTTGTTTTTTTTTCCTTTTTGAGTTGTCATGATCTTATCACAGTTTTAATTTGTGGGACATCACTTCAATCCAACAGGCCAAAAGTTCTCCAGAGTTTCACCTGTCTCTGAAAAACCCTGTTAAACTTGTTTTTGTTCACTATGAGTCTAAAGCAGTGATCTCAAATGTAGGCCCCCAGATGTTGATTGCCTACAGTTCCCAGAATTGGGAAGTGGGTAATCCAGCTGAGCACCCCTTGCTCATGGTGCCTAGAGGGGTATTAGCTGTACCCTCCTGAAGAGGCCTATCATGGCCGAAATGATCATTTTGGGGTTGCTGTATCTCTCATGCAGAGGACTCTATGGCATTTCTGTTCTGGCCACCCTTTTTGGGTGATCACAGTCTGAAATGAATATGATATAGTCTTCTCTATAATGGCACCATCGAGCTAAAACCTCATGAGACCCGAGCAAGAAACCACCAAAGTGCAGGCCACTAGAGCTGATGCCCATTCTCCTAAACAGGCCACCGCCTGGGTGGAGTAGAACAGTCTGGGTGGAGTAGAGGTAACATAACTGCTCTGCATGGAGAGAGCCTGTGGAGTCATAGGTTCGATCGCAGCAAGCAACCTCTCCAGTAAGTGTCCTTGGGCAAGACACCTAACGGTACATACTCACCACCCAGGACATACTTGAAAACGAGAGAAATCTCAATGTATCCTACCTGGTAAAATCCTTTCTCCAAAAAAAAAAATATATATTTTTGTTTACTATAATTTTTTTCCAAAGACACAAACTACCTACTACAGCAATTCAATTAAATATTTGATTATTCTGCAATGAACGGTTTATGATTTCACTATAACTGTTATTAACATTTTTCTCTATATTCCTTAGGTGTGCAGTGCTGTGCAAAACCAAGATTTCTCTTTGATCGATGATTACTGCACAGGTCTGAAAGCTCTCCTCTATCTCAAGAGCATTGACGAGCTAAATGATTGGGATGGTCAAAGCCCGCCAACAATCAGTCACCAAAAAGGAAAAGCTGTCCCCAAAGTAGCAGATATGATCGGAAAGGTTTGTAACCATTTCTTTATCCACACAGCCTTTTTTACAACATATTAGGAGCAGAAAGCAATCTTGAACATCAATGTTATTAAAGGGAAAATGGAACAGGAAAATGGAATGCCCAGTTTTTGCCAGGACATAGAACTTTAACCCAAATGTCCCAAGGAAGAGTGTTTTCTTAACTATCTTACCAGGGTTTAAAACACTTTTTAAATTGTTCTTTGACTGGAATAAGAGTCAGCATATGCCTGCTGTTTCACTAGAAGAGTGATTCTGTACTCCTGTACTCAGGGCCTTCTGACAGGCCAGGTTTGCCAGTTATTTGAAGCACAGCACAGGTGATATGATTTGCTGCTCGGTGATTACAGGATTCAGTCTGCATTTCCCCAAGGTATTCCTTAACCCTTTCACTGCTGAGGCATTTCACCGCTGTGTGCTGAGCTCATTTTTACCGCTTTCGCTCATCATGTTTAAACGCGATTTGAAGCCACATTTTATTATACGACCCAGACACATTATATATCGTTCTTTCCGGCAGACTCGGCAGATTCATAATATATCATTTTTATATGAATACGTCATGTCCTGCCTGTATATTATAACAAAAAATGCAATAAAATTAGAATTTTTAATCATTTGCAGCGTTTAAAGTGTTTTTTTTTCACCTTTTATCACATGAACATTTGCGGTTATATTTTCTATGGGGTGCGCTTGTACAAAAATTAGAAATTTGGGGGAAATGGGGACTCATTCCATTTTTTGGGGGGAATTAAGTGATTTTTAGCAAACGCACCCCATAGAAAAAAATCATTAGTGCAGCATCATTGTTCACAATATAATTGAAATGTGAACAATATTGCTGCATTAATAAAAACAACACACAAAAAATACATGTTTTTATTTTTTTATTTATTTTTTACTTTATACCTGGTCATGTTGGATATCATTCGAAAGGCCATGCTCAGGCCTTTCAAATGATACCCTCCATGACCCCCTAGCTGTTCTGGAGATACCAGGGTTCAAAGGAACCCCCTATTTCCACCAGGGGATTTCCTTGGGAAATCCCCTGGCAGCTAGGGGTTCCCCGGCTATCTGATGTCATCACGCATAATTAGGCAGCGAGGGGGGACCCAGGGGTGGAGCCGCCATCCAATATGGTGGCCCCCACCGGAGTTAGGCCGCACTTTGGCGCTGCAAGGCTCTGAAGTGCAACCCGGTGCCTAAGGGGTTAAATCCAGGTACCGCTTAAAAGGGGAGACTCTCCCCTTTGAAGTGGTGCCTGGCTTTTCTTTGTGGGACCTCCCGATCGGGAGGGAGAGAGATCTGAACGGATCCCCCCCTCCCTTCCAGGCGATCTCCGGCATTGCCGGGGGGGTCGCCTGGAAATGACGTCATGGTGCGATGACTTCATTGACGTAATGAGGGTCTTAACTTCAGCGTCTGAGGACGCTGAAGTCAGACCGCTGTGGGACCCTGGACAGAGAGGTGAGTATCTCCACCGGGGGTCCCGCAAAGCTGATGACGTGTGGGAAACGTCCTCAGCATTCAGCTTGAGTAACTGAGGATGTGTCCTACACGTCGTCAGCAGTGAAGGGGTTAAAATGTGGCCTGTTGGGGCTCAGTTGGGACAGGGTTGGGAAACGCTACACTAGAATGTCAATGAATGGTTTTAAGTAACAAGATGTGCAAAATGTATGCCGTCAAGGTCAGATCACTTTTTTCATTGCAGAAAACAATAAAAATGCTCCGAGGGCTCAATATAATAAAAAGTAGCAGAATGGTGATATGCAAATAGTGCACATCAGACTTCCTTCACAATGCTGACGATCTCAAAATTATAAAAGCACAAATAAAACAAACAAATGATAGTTTATAAAAGTGACACAACAAAACACATTTCTTGCTTTGTACTAAACATTCACAACAAATAGAGCCTTAAAATCCTTGCACTGATTTAAAATAAAATAAAAACATAACACTTTTTTCACAGGGTGGAAATGGCTCAGCAGTGACAGGGTTAATGGTCAGACTCTATATTACATTGTGTATTACTTTCGTTTTTGCCTTGGTTTAGTTATATATTAAGGGCTAATGGGCAGATTTCATCCCTCACAGTATACATTTTATTTTTTCCATTATTAATAGCATTTTAGAAGTTAATGGGTAGGCGCCATGCCTCACAGTGTATATATTTCATGTTTTCTTTTGATAACTGGCATTTTAGTTGTTAATGGATAGGCTGCATGCCCCACAGTGTAGTCATTTCATGTTTTTCCTTGATTCATGGCATTTTAGGGTTAATGGGTAGGCTACATGCCACACTGTTTATTATTTTTATGTGTATTTCCCTGGTTTTATGGTATTTTAGCGGTTATTATGGAAGTTGCTGCAAGAACAATTTACAGAGGTAGAAAAGTGGATCAAACACAACAAACTTTTTTTAAATAATGACATAACTGTAACAATGCTCTTTGGAACAAAACCTAAACTACACAAATTGCAAAATCCCCACTTATGTGTTGGGACAAAATCAAATGGCATGCTGACCACAGTCACTTCTCTCAAATATCTAGGTATGTGGTTGGACCCTAATCTATCCTTTGGCCCCCACATCGAAAAACTCTCATCTAAGGCTAGGGTCAGACTGAGGCAGTGCGAACGCGCGTGCAGCCGCACTTAATCACGGCCGCACTAGCAGCAGATGCCGGGCAATGACGGCCAATATACGAAGTACGGTCGCACAAAAGTCCGGCTGCGCAACGCAAGTGGAAAATGAACGCATTTTTTCGAGAACGTGAAACCGCAGGTACTGACGTACAGAGTGCGCTGCGTCTGCTAGCGGCGTGTGTGTGTGATTAGGAGACGTCAGACGCTGCTAATGTCCGGCCAACATAACGTCCAGACGCAAAAATAGTTTTATTGATGATCCGTACAAAATCACGGATGAAAATGCGCATAGTATGACCACTATCACGTATTCTGTGAAAAAATGCGTCCATTCGTTCGAACGCACTTTTTCACAGACAACATAAAAATGCGTTCGTCTGACCCTAGCCTAAACTTTACCCCAAACTAGGTGCCCTGTACAGAAAGAAATCCTGCCTGAGCCCCACGGTAAGGCTAGGGACAGATGAGCGCATTTTCTGCGGCCACCGTCAAAATGTACGTCGATGCGTGCGCACGCATTTTTTCACGGAATACGCCTAAGTGGTCAGACGATGCGCAATTCTGGACGTATTTCATGACGATGGGGTGAAAAGAAGTCTAGGGAAATCCGGCTGTTTGAACGTTATGTTGGCCGCACACTAGCAGCGTCTGACATCTCCTAATCACGCACACACGCTGCTATGCGGACGCAGCGCACTCTGTACGTCAGTACCAGCGGTTTAACGTTCTCGAAAAAATGCGTTCATTTTCCACTTGCGTTGCGCGGCCGGACTTTTGTGCGACCGTACTTCGTATATTGGCTGTCATTGCCCGTCATCTGCTGCTAGTGCGGCCGTGATTATGTGCGCCAGAACGCGCGTTCGCACTGCCTCAGTCTGACCCTAGCCTAAGAAAGCAGATTGTACAACAAATGCTTATGCCGGCTATTGAATACGGAGATGTAGTGTATGCAGCCACCCCGCAAACACATCTTCAGAAACTTACTACATTGTATAACTCATTCTGCCGCTTTGCATTACAATGTAACTACATGACCCACCATTGTGACATGTTAAAAGAGCTAAACTGGCCAATCGCTGGAGTCTAAACGCACCCTTCACCTTTCCAGCATGGTGTTTAAGAGCTTTTCTGGGAAGCTGCCACCCTACCTGAATAGACTGCTTCCCCCAGCAGCTCCTTCATCCTATAACCTCTGATCCAGGACCAGCACCTTACTTGCAATACCACAATACAAAAAGACAGTGGCTCGGTCCTCATTTTCCTACAGAGCACCACAATTATGAAATAACCTCCCAGACACCATCAAATCTTCCCCCAGTCTTAAGTCACTCAAGCTCCTTACTAACATACCTCAATACAGAATGCACCTGTAAACATGTAACATAATGACTATATTTCCTACATATTTATTTTCTGTTAATCTGTATATTTGTGTTGTTTTTTTTTAATATCTTGCATTGTATTACTTTGTATTTCTGTAACTGTAACACTTCATTGTTCTTGAGCCCAGGACATACTTGAAAACGAGAGAAATCTCAATGTATCCTTCCTGGTAAAATCCTTTATAAATAAATAAATAAATAAATAAGTTAGACTCTAAGGGGTCAATTCATCTTTAGCTTTTTGTCACATTTCGGGGGATCTATTTTGCCGAAAATATGGAGAATTCCCTATTTAGCAGACGGTCACTGTAATTTGCAAAATTTGAGTCGCTGAATCAGGTATCGGACGATGGCAAAATTCACCAAAGTGCAGTGAATAAAATATTGAATTTATGTATCGGATTAGTACAACAAAAAGGTATCATTGCATCACATTACCCTGTGGTTTTAAAAAATTATTTATATATATACTTGTTTAGCTTTTTTCAGTGGTATGATTTAGTGGCTAGAATTATTAGTGCCCCCAGGTTTGACTGTGGGGTGTTATATGCCCCCCTATATATTGTTCCTAGAGTTGCCACTGCCCATGTGCAAACTATCAGGCTAAGGTCAGACTAACGCAGTATTAACGTGCGTTTAGCCGCACTAAGGCTAGGGTCAGACGAAAGCATTTTTCCCCGCGAACGTGAAAAAGTGCGTCCGAACGCATTGACGTATTTTTTCACGAAATGTGCAAAAACGGTCAGACGACGCGCATTTTCGGGCGTGATTTTGTACGGATCGTCAATAAAACTCTTTTTGCGTCTGGACGTTATGTAGGCCGGACATTAGCAGTGTCTGACATCTCCTAATCACGCAAACACGCCGCTATGCCGCAGCTGCGCACTCAGTACGTCAGTACTAGCGGTTCAGCGTTCTCAGAAAAATGCGTTCAAATTCCACTTGCGTTGCACGGCCGGACTTTTGTGCGGCCGTATATCGTATATTGGCCGTCATTGCCCGTCATCTGCTGCTAGTGCGGCCGTAATTATGTGCGCCAGAACGCACGTTAAAAGTGCGCTGGTCTGACCCCAGCCTAAATCACGGCCGTGCTAGGAGCAAATTACGTCCAATGTCGGGCAGCATACGAAGAACGGCCGCGCAACGCAAGTGGCAAACGAACGCATTTTTTTCGAGAACGTCAAACCGCTAGTACTGATGTACAGAGTGCTAATGTCCAGCCAACATAACGTCCAGATGCAAAAAGTGTTTTATTGATGATCCGCACAAAATCACGGACAAAAATGCGCATCGAATGACCACTATCGTGTATTCCGTGAAAATATGCGTCCATTCGTTCGAAAGCACTTTTTCACGGACAACGCGAGAAATGCGTTAGTCTGACCCTAGCCTCAGGGTTTTCAAAGAGAATCAAAGTCACCGCATGTTCGGTGACTTTTCGTTCTCTTCAATTCGGCACGATTTGGCGATCCCATTTCGGCGACCCTGTGTCGTATTCAGCAAGCACCACAGGGTCCCCAAATTGCAGGGAAAAGTCACCGCAAACCCTCCGAAAACTCACCGCAAAACCCAGCGAAGGCACACCAAAAACCCGCAAAAACATCTGGATTAACCCCGCCGAAAACGCAGGAAAAACCCGAGCAGGAGACGATGACACGCAGCGCAGCAGCCGGAAAAAGCCGGCACCGCAGACGAATGGGGTGAAAAGAAAAAACACAGTTTGCTTGAATGTTTAAAAAGTGAAACGCTGTTTGTAAAGAAACTACTGAATGAAATTTACATATAAGATCCAAGAAATGATAATAAAAAGGGCTGTTACAGAAAAAAGAACAAACGTTTAAAAAAAAAAAATAAAAAAAAAAATCGGAAAAAAAGTTTGGCAAAATGATAACGAAAAATGCTTAAAATATCCCCCAAAAAAAAAAACGATAAATAAAGAGATTTTTTACTGCTGAATATTATAATGAACGGTTTATTAGATATTGAATTAAAATGGGAATATTTTTAACATTGAAGCCTATGGGATTCTCCTGAATAAATCTGCCGCATGAAGCCACCGAATGACAGGGCAATTCGGCAACTTTTCACTGCTGGGTTTTGCTCTCTGAATAGCCGAAGCTTTGCTTCGCTATGAGGATTTCACTGCTCTCGAACAGGTACCGTATGTGCAGGCAATTCGCCAGGATTTGGCGAATTGCCTGCTCTCTGGATAGCCGAATGGCCAGGAAAGGTAACCGAACGCTGAATTTCAGCGTTCAGTTCCCTTTCGGCAGCCATTCGGATCCTTTGAATAACCCTGTAAGTGTTTGTAACAGAATAAATTTGAGTGTGCTGCTCCAGGATAAAACCAGATTGGGAAAACTCTGTCTTGGGCACCTTCAGTTTTTGAATATTGTATAGAATTAACTTGATTGTGTTAATGAAGAGGAGAAAGAACGTGAAATCAACAATAACACTAACTGTAGAAAAAGGCACAATATATTTCTGCTAATGGACATAGGAGACCCCTACACGTGTGAAAATAAAGTAACTCCATCAGAATTCAATGATTAATTTTATTGACTTAAACCACAACCCATGCAACATTTCATTTCAACTTGACAAAGGTACTGTGGTACCATAAGGTTTCTGGGTGCCATCATGGTTCTATAAAGTTGATCACCAAATGTTGAATGTTTAGCAACATTATTTTGGAGGGAAGGGGTTAAATTGCAAAAAAAATATCGATATTATGAACGTAAATTGTATGGCGAATTATTTTTCAGAATAGAAAAGTAATTTTTTTTAAAAAAAATGCGAGAACCTTCCTATGTCCCAAAAAGTCTAGAAGTAGTACCATGTATTAAAACTGCAGGTGGTACATGTAGCCTAGAATAATTGGGATAAAACAAATATTTCAACAAAATGCAAAATCACAGGTACAGCGTGACATTCTACTTGTATGACAGGCAAGAAGAAAAAGTAAAATTGATTCTGATTTTTAAAGACATTAGGCTTTCTTTCTAAATTTGCAAATGGGAAAGAATGAGCTACTAGAAAGAACTTACTTCAGAGTCAAGATTTTTGAAGGAACAGACAAAATAATTATTAAGAACAATAGCTGTATTGCATAATTGAATCCCGTCCGTGCAAAGGACCTATCAGTTTAGAAAAACCTACAAATATACAAAAAAGAGGAAAAGGAGTAGTTGCAATAAACCTCTCGGATTTTCCATAATAGCCATATTATTTAGCAATAGATCATTTTCATTAAATATGTATTAGAATGGGCATATGGGCACAAAAGCTGAATAACTGGCTGTAAAACAAACCGTATTAAAGCCACACACCTATGTAAACCACAACATGTTCGTTATGCCTTTCGTTTTGATCATTATTGATGGAACGCTCAGAATCTGACATTTTCTAACCCCTAGATCAGGGACCTCAAACTCCAGCCCCCCAGATGTTGATTGTCTACTAGTCCTAGAATTCTGTGGCTGCAACAGATGGCCAGAAGATCATAGGAATGGTAGTTCAGAAACATCTGGGGGGGCCAGAGTTTGAGATCTCTCTGCCCAGTGTATGACATGTACTACTGAACAAAAACATGAGAAGTAAACAATAAAAAGAAGTAGAGAGACAGATGGCGCTGATTGATATGTATATGCAGCTCCAAACACTTATGTATACCCTTTACAAAAATATAGAATGGAAATGGATACTAGACCCAGTGTGAGCGCACTTAACTTAAGTGTAGAAATTTTCAGCAATGGGACTGGATAGTCTTGATTTAAGAATCATTGTTGATGGAACCTAATATTAGAAAAATAAAATGGTGCAATATTATTAGGATAAACACATAGGAAATAATTGTGGTGGTGGATAGTATACGCTAAGAACTCACAAAGGTGGAGCCCCCTAGCCTCAGGAGATAGCGCCTTTTGACCACTCTGGGGGGGTCACACCCCTGGTGTTAGATCGAGTCTTCAGAATAATTTCTTCAGTATGTTAACCACTTTCATCAGCAGTAGATACAGCCATAAACGATAAGTATGGTCATAATGGCTTCTTTGATAACTTAGGAGAAAGAAAGAAGACCTCCATTGCGCAAGTATCAAAGTTCTAAGGTTATAAAATAACGATTAGGTACTCACAATCTCAAGAGCCTCTAAGAATAGTGGCTCAGTAGATAAACCTGTAGACCAGTAATCAGTTCTCAGACTGGAATTCTTGTTGTAGGTTAGCGATATTTATTTAAAATATATAAAACAAAGAGACGCATTTCGCCTGCATAATCTGTAGGTTTCCTCAGTCCTGTCTTATTTAAATAAATATCGCTAACCTACAACAAGAATTCCAGTCTGAGAACTGATTACTGTTTATCTACTGAGCCACTATTCCTAGAGGCTCTTGAGATTGTGAGTACCTAATCGTTATTTTATAACCTTAGAACTTTGATACTTGCGCAATGGAGGTCTTCTTTCTTTCTCCTAAGTTATCAAAGAAGCCATTATGACCATACTTATCGTTTATGGCTGTATCTACTGCTGATGAAAGTGGTTAACATTCTGAAGAAATTATTCTGAAGACTCGATCTAACACCAGGGGTGTGACCCCCCCAGAGTGGTCAAAAGGCGCTATCTCCTGAGCCTTTGTGAGTTCTTAGGAAATAATTGTGGTGGTGGATAGTATACGCTATGTGTTTATCCTAATAATATTGCACCATGGAGCTGTTTATATTTTTCTAATATTAGGTTCCATCAACAATGATTCTTAAATCAAGACTATCCAGTCCCATTGCTGAAAATTTCTACACTTAAGTTAAGTGCGCTCACACTGGGTCTAGTACCCATTTCCAAAAACATGAGAAGACTTACTACAGTCCTGCTAACAAATCGCTTGGCTTATGGACGGCATGGGAAGGATCAATAATAAGCAAGCTCTTATTTTAGTAGGGGTTCCAGGACATCTTCTGGCCCCACTGGTGTTTAGGCTGGGGTCAGACGAACGCAGTGCGACCGTGCATTCAGCCGCACTTTATCACGGCCGTAGTACCAGCAAATGACATCCAATGACAGCCAATATACGATGTACGGCCGCATGAAAGTCCGGCCGCGCAACGCAAGCGGCGAACAAATGCATTTTTTCGAGAACGTAGAACCATTAGTACTGATGCACAGAGTGCGCTGCATCGGCATAGCGGCATGTGCACGTGCTTAGGAGACGTCAGATGCTGCATATGTCTGGCCAACATCCCGTCCATTTGTTTTTAATAGCTCCGTCAAAAATCACGGCCATAATTGCGCACCGTATGACCACTATCGCATCTTCCGTGAAAAAGTGCGTCCGACGCATTGATGCACTTTTTGACGGTCGATGTGAAAAATGCGTTGACCCTAGCCTTAGAGCTCAAAAATAGAGTAATACTCTTACAATTTGGCTGTAGGGCTTGAAGCTAATGGAAAAGATGACCAATCAGAATTCTCATATTCTTTAGTTTTATCTGAGTGATGTTCAAGGTTTTCACACGGTTTATTCAAATCTATTATTTATTTCATCAGTACAGAAGACTTGCATTACAATATTTAAATAGCAATAAAAAAGTAAAATGCACTACAGAAAGGATACAGATTTAGAGAGCCACTTATGTAGATGCTCATGGAAACCAAAGCATGGCCAGGCTTCTGGCATACATACAGAGAGAAAGAAGGGTGCAGGCACTTCACGTAGACTTCAGATACCGAGAGTTTACAATACTGGCGTTTCGGCAAAGCTGGCCTTTCTCAAGCCCCTTGTGTTTTATTGAAACGGCAGCGCTGTTTGGTCAACAAACCTTTGGCATCTCAAGTTTACGTGGAGTGCCTGGACCCCTCTTTTTGTTTGCATTACAATATTGTCAGTAAAAATCTACAAATAATTTTAAAGTCATTGTAGAAGAAATTTCCGTTTCCCATCATCATAATTAGGGATGAGCTGTTCGGTTCAATATGTTCGGAGTTCTCATCGAAGATGGGCTGTTCGCGAACTCTTAACATTTCCGCGTGTTTGGTTCAAGTTCGCCCACAATGTACCACAATGCACTTTTTCCACTGGCCTGAAGCCTGTAATTGGCTACAGCCTTGCACCTGACCACAGGTCAGGTGTAAGACTATGCCAATCATGGCTCAGAGTCCTGATTGGGCAAATTTTGCCCAGTCATGTGCTCACAGAGCTAAATCCCGCCGCACACAATATAAGGCGTCCCTCGCAGCCCCAGCACGTGTTTTTTGAGAGGAGATTGTTCTGTTAGTGTGTGTTCTCACTGCCAGCCGCTATTGGGGGGTCTCACTTCTACAAGATATCTGGGAATTGTTGTAATCTGTGTGTTCTCACTGCCAGCAGCTATTGGGGGGGTCTCACTTCTACAAGATATCTGGGAATTTTAATCTGTGTCTTGTCACTGCCACCCATCAGGGGGTCTCACTGATTTAAAGGAGGTTCCTGGGAATTGTAATTTGTGTCTTGTCACTGCCACCCATCAGGGGATCTCACCGATTTATAGGAGGTTCCTGGGAATTGTAATTTGTGTCTTGTCACTGCCACCCATCAGGGGGTCTCACAGACTTGTAGCAGATATCTGGGAATTATAACCTGTGTCTTGTCACTGCCACCCATCAGGTTTTCTCACTAATTTATAGGTGGTTTCTGGGAATTTTAATCTGTGTCTTGTCACTGGCTGCCAGCTATCAGGGTGTCAAAATGAGTTATACCAGAGTTCTGGAAATCTTTAATCTAGATAACACAGTTGAATCAGAGTTCTGCATATCCCCAGTTTTTATAGCAGAGTTGAATCAGAGTTCTGTATATCTTTAATCTGTATATCACTCACCATGTCAGAAAGACCAAAAAGGACAGGCAGACGCTTCCAGACACAGATAAGAGGGCAAGCAGCCTCTGTGTCGGGAGGATGTGCCTCTGGTCATCGTGGACGTGGTGCATCCTCTGCAGGGGCACGCTTGTCCTTTCTAACTGGTGCTGGCCGTCTAAGGCTAGGGTCAGACAAAAGCATTTTTCCCCGCGAACGTGAAAAAGTGCGTCCGAACGCATTGACGTATTCTTTCACGGAATGCGCAAAAACGGTCAGACGACGCGCATTTTCTGGCGTGATTTTGTACGGATCGTCAATAAAACTCTTTTTTGCGTCTGGACGTTATGTAGGCTGGACATTGGCAGTGTCTGACATCTCCTAATCACGCACACACGCCGCTATGCCGAAGCTGCGCACTCAGTACGTCAGTACTAGCGGTTCTGCATTCTCAAAAAAATGCGTTCAAATTCCACTTGCGTTGCACGGCCGGACTTTTGTGCGGCCGTACATCGTATATTGGCCGTCATTGCCCGTCATCTGCTGCTAGTGCGGCCATAATTATGTGTGCCAGAACGCACGTTAAAAGTGCGCTGGTCTGACCCCAGCCTTAAGCAGCAGCAACATACAGAGGATTTGGTGCATTGGCTAACCAGGCCATCCTCATCCTCCGAGTCCTCTGCCAGCCACGCTTGTAGTGCTTTACAGTCCACCTCAGCTGCCAAAACATCTAATTCAGCCTCCATGTCCACAGCTACTCCTGCCGTAGCCTCACTATCACACACGGAGGAGTCAGCTGAATTGTTAGACTACAATGACAGTGACATGCTGCTTGAGGATGTGCAGCAACTACAGTGCTCTGATTCAAACTCTGAGGTTGAGGAAGGGAGTATACTCAACCTAGAGGAAGGGTGTGCCAGTGACACACAACTGGCACTCATGTTGCCCCAGCAGCTGCAGCATACTGCCAAGTTGGCTCCAGTGACGAGGAGATAGGGGTGATGACGATGATGAGGTCACTGACTCCACCTGGGTGCCTGATCGAACAGCAGAGTCAAGGGAGGAGGAGGAGGAATATTTAAGTAGTGGGGGCATTCCTCAAGTGAGGGTTTTGTGTGCCCAGAAACCCTAGGACTAGTACGTGGCTGGGAGGAGGAAGTGCACGATGGGGTCATCCTCATTGACCAGGAAGACTCTTAAGCTAATGCCACCTCCAACCTACGCTGCATGGTCTCCGTTATCCTGCAAAGCCTGCTAAAGGACCCCAGGATTTGTGCTATCAAGGAGAGGGATCATTACTGGTTGGCAAGCCTTCTTGATCCACGATACAAGGGTAAAGTTGCAGAGCTCATCCTGCCTGTACAGAGGGAGGACCGGCTGAAACACATGCAGAAGAGAAAATAGCTCAGTCAGTAAAAAAGGGGGACAAAACATTTTTTAGATACATAAACGAGAAAAGAAAAGTAAAACCAGGATTAGTTAGATTAAAAACAAAGGAAGGAAGGTAAGTAGAAGAGGATAAAAGTCTCGCTGACTGCCTCAATGAATATTTTTGTTCAGTCTTTGCAGAAGAAAAGGAAGGAAAGGGACCTCAGTTAGGAGAGAACACTAAAGAGACATTTACATATGAGTTTACAGAGGAGGAGGTTCTACAACAGCTGTCTAAAGTAAAGACAAATAAGTCAATGGGGCCTGATGGGATCCACCCTAAATTATTAAAAGAGCTCAGTGATGTAATAACAAAACCGTTAACAGATTTATTTAACCAATCCTTGCTAACGGGAGTCGTCCCAGAAGACTGGAAATTAGCAAATGTTGTGCCCATTCACAAGAAGGGTAGTAGGGAGGAATCTGGGAACTATAGGCCAGTTAGTCTTACGTCAGTAGTGGGGAAATTAATGTAAACCATGTTAAAGGAAAGGATTGTTGAACATCTAAAAACACATAGATTACAGGATCAGAAACAACATGGGTTTACCTCAGGGAGATCATGCCAAACTAATCTTATTGATTTTTTTGATTGGTAACAAAAATAATAGACACAGGTGGTGCAGTAGACATTGCTTATTTAGATTTCAGTAAGGCTTTTGATACTGTTCCGCATAGAAGGCTTATCAATAAATTGCAATCTTTGAGCTTGGATTCCAATATTGTTGAATGGATTAGGCAGTGGCTGAGTGACAGGCAACAGAGGGTTGTGGTAAATGGAGTTTATTCGGCGCAAGGTCTTGTTACCAGTGGGGTACCTCAGGGGTCAGTACTTGGACCCATTCTATTTAATATTTTTATTAGTGATATTGCAGAAGGTCTTAATGGAAAAGTATGTCTTTTTGCTGATGACACCAAGATTTGCAACAGGGTTGACGTTCCTGGAGGGATCAGCCAAATGACAAATGATTTAGGTAAACTAAAAAAATGGTCGGAGCTGTGGCAATTGAGTTTTAACGTGGATAAGTGCAAGATAATGCACCTGGGACGTAAAAACCCAAGGGCTGAATATAGAATATTTGATACAGTCCTAACCTCAACATCTGAGGAAAGGGATTTAGGGGTTATTATTTCAGAGGATCTAAAGGTAAGTAGTCAATGTAATAGAGCAGCAGGAAATGCTAGCAGAATGCTTGGTTGTGTAGGGAGAGGTATTAGCAGTAGGAAAAGGGAAGTGCTCATGCCACTGTACAGAGCACTGGTGAGACCTCACTTGGAGTACTGTGTACAGTACTGGAGACTGTATCTCCAGAAGGATATAGACATCTTAGAGAGAGTTCAGAGAAGGGCTACTAAAATGGTGTACGGCTTGAAGGAGAAAAGTTACCAGGAAAGGCTTAATGATCTTAACATGTACAGCTTGGAAAAAAGACGAGACAGAGGAGATATGATAGAAACATTTAAATCCACAAGGTAGAGGAAGGGAGTATATTTAAAAGGAAACAAAGTAGCAAAACAAGAGGACATAGTCTTAGATTAGAGGGGCAAAGATTTAAAAGTAACATCAGAAAGCATTATTTTACTGAGAGGGTGGTGGATACATGGAACAGTCTTCCAGTTGAAGTGGTAAAGGCTAAAACAGTAATTGAATTTAAGCAGGCATGGGATAGGCATAAGGCTATCCTAAACAAAAGATAAATCCAGGTAAAGTATCCATGTAATTGGGCAGACTAGATGGGCCGAAAGGTTCTTATCTGCCGACATTTTTCTATGTTTCTATGTTTCTATGAAACAACTTGAGTATGCTCTAAAGCGACACTTGTGTAACACCTTTCCAGGCACTGTCAAGTGATGACACAGGTGTTTCTGAGGCTGCGGATGATCAGAGGAAGAGCGGTGAAGGCCGGGGCCGCTTGACTGATGTCTTTTTAAATTTTTATAGTCCACGACACCCAGGGACGTCAAATGTAGGCACCCATTGCAGACCTGGATACCTTTACAGCAGATGATCCACTGGCTTATTGGGTGTTGAGATTGGATCACTGGCCAGAATTTAGCCAATATGCTATGCAGCTACTAGGTTGTCCTTCATCCAGCGCGCTTTCTGAAAAGACGTTCAGTGCCGCTGAAGGTTTTGTCACAGACAAAAGAGTGCGTCTGTCCACCGAGTGCGTCTGTAGACCGGCTGACATTTCTAAAAATGAGTCAGTCTTGGATCAGCAGCTATCAATCCCCTGATGCTGACGTAGCTGAATAGAACGGGGATCTCTTCTGCATTACCAAAACCTCCACCCCTGCACTCTTCCACAATATCTGAGAGGGGTTACGTTGTGAAGGCACTAGCTGGCACCAAAGGCCTAATATTTGGGTGCGCTGCCACTGACGCCTGTACCAGATTCATATCATTTTAATATTGGACCGCAGGGTCCAACCCTGCACTCTTCCACAATACCACAGAGGGGTTACGGTGTGACGGCACTGTTGCCGACACTAAAGGCCCAATTTTAAAGCACCTATTCTTACTTTCATCCAAAGCCTGCATAAGTTTCACCATAATTTAGGCAAAAAATCACTAAACTTGTTCTTCGTATCGTAACATATCTCCTCTTTTCATACAGGCTGCCGCCCCAAGCAGTTGTTTATGAATAGATTAAAGGAAAACCATTTACAGTCATTTGAAATGTATTTTTTTGTTTTTAAATGTTTCTATACATCCTACAAATCCGCCACATCACGGGCAGGTTATGGGGACCTCCTAGGCACGATATTTGAAGGAATTTTTCGTTTTTACTCTTAACCACTTCCATGCGGAGGACGCACTCAGCGCGTCCTCCGCATGGCTCCTGCTGTGCGGAGGACGCGCTGAGCGCGTCCTCCCTTTGGGGTCAGCGTTCGGCCGGGTTCCGGCCGATCGCTGGCCCCCCCGGTGCGGGCTGACATCCTCGATGTCAGCCCAGCATCCGGAACCGCCGCCGATGAAATTAGGTGCAGATGCACATGTGCGGAGGAGGCGCCTGAAAGGGAGGGGGGGAGGTCCTTCGGACCTCTCTCCCTCCCGATCGGCGGCATTTCGGGGGTTAACCCAGGCACCATTTGGAAGGGCACAGCCTGCCGTTCCAAATGGTGCCTGGCATTAACCCCTGGGGAGCTGAATCGCGAATCGGCGCTGAAAAGCGCCGGTTCGTGATCCTTTCCCGGAGCTGGCCGACATCTTGGATGTCGGCCAAGCCTCCGGGAACTCCCCCTGAGGACTGGCATCATCGTGCATAGCACGATGACGCCAGTCCTAGAGTTAACCCCTAACTGCCACCAACGGTGGAGATAGGGAGTTAATTGGAACTCCATATCTCCCGATCCGTGGCAGCTAGGGGTTAAAGTTCAGCCGTTCCAGGGGTTAAAGTTCAGCCGAGCATGGCCGTTCCAACGATATCAAACACTACTGTGAAAAAAGTTTTTTAAAAAAAATAAAAATTAAAAATACAAATAAAAATATATTTAAAAAAAAATTATAAAAAAAAAAGAAACATTTTTTTTTTCTTTTTTTTGGTTCGTTAATGCAGCAATATTGTTCCCATTTCAATTATAATGTGAACAATGATGCTGCACTAACGAATTTTGTATGCGGTGCGTTTGTTAAAAATCTTGTAATTTTCCCCAAAAAAAAATGTAACGAGACCCCATCTCTAATTTTTTTAACAAGCGCACCCCATACAAAATATATCCGCAATTGCTCGCATGTTAAAATGTGAAAAAAAACACTTTACACGTTGTAAATTATTTAAAATACATATTTTATTGCATTTTTTGTTATAATATACAGACATGACATAACATAACGTATACATATAATAATGACATATTATGAATCTACCGAGTCTGACAGAAAGAACGATATATAATATGTCTGGGTCATATACTAAAATAAGCCTTCAAAACACGTTTAAACATGATGAACAAAACTGGTAAAAATGACCTCAGCACAGAGGTGTGAAAAGCCTCAGCAGCGAAAGGGTTAACCTTTATATCATGGAAAACTCACTGTTCCTTTAAAAACTTTGTTTTTTTTTAAACTTTTTGTCCTTGTTTCCTGTCCCCCAGGTCACTACCCGGACCCCCATACACCTTTTATGGCAAATATCTTGCATATATGCCCTCTTGGAGGGCATTATAAAAATCGAACTTTCGAGTCCCATTGACTTGCATTGAGTTCGGTTCGTGTTCGAGTTCGAACTCGAACTTTTGAAATTGTTCGAGTTCGAATGTGAACCGAACAGGGGGGTGTTCGGCTCATCACTAATCATAATGCAACAATCAGAGCCATCCTAAGCCCACATAAGCTCCAAGTCAGATAATGTACTCCTTGATGTCCTAGGAAAAAGCATGCTCAGGACCAAGCTTAGCAAATTCATTGTTTTAAGACTATAAAACAATATAAGACTTGCTAAAAAAAAAAAGAAGCAGAAAATAGAGGAAACAAACCCCCCTTGGAATAGTATGCGTTTAAGTGATGACTAGACGGATACAAAGTACTCCATTCAAGGGTGAAGCGAATAATCCAGCTTTTAACTCTCTTCACTAGAAGTCTAGATCATTTGATCAATCTAATTGACTGTATAATTGGAATAACCAGCACGTAACTCTCTGGGGCTGCATTTTATCTCGCTGTTGGGAAGGTAAAAAGCCAACAAAGTACTGGCTGTTGAGTATTGTCTCCTCTGTTAATGCATTTTACATAAGCTTACAAACTCTATATTGTCACTGAAATTATAAAATCAAACCAAACAAAATAAACTGTTGAATAAAAATAAAATAACAATATTCTTTTAACATTGAAACCTATGGTATTCGTCTGTGTAAACCTGTCGAACGGAAACACCAAAAATATCGACATTTCGCCAACATTTCGGTGCAGTTCAGCATTCTCTGTATAGATTGTACCATAGAGAAGTAGTCGTTAATTTCCCTGCCGCTAAAGGTTGCAGAATTTTGGTGAACGGCATCGTATTTCGCTGTCAATTCACCAGTATTTGGCGAATTGACAGCTCTCTGAATAGCTGAAATGCGGTGAAAGTCATGTTTTGGTGGAATACGGTAGCAACTTTGGCGCTCATTGAATAACCCCTTAAGTGTTGTCGTCTCACTCTTAACCCCCGCACGCTCAGAATAGAATTTCATAATTGTACGTCTTTCATAACGATTACCGCAAAATCAGCCCATATGCTTATCTATGTAATATATGGACTCCTGTTGATAGGCTTAATAATTGTCTTCTATTTATTGTGTCTTAATAAGTAGATCTATTATTTGAAAGTAAACTAAAGCTTCAATGGATGTGGAAAAAATGGGAACTCTGTTCCTTCTGAAAAAATCATGGGAGACCCACGTTTCCATAAGTTCTCAGTTGACCGAACTCATCTGTACATTTTCATATTGACTCAAATGGATTTGACAAATATTTTACTATTCATATTTACTACATATGCGTCCCTATTTAAGCCCAATCTTTGCATTGATGTTCATATCATATCACTTCAGGGAGAAAGCGACTCAAAACAGATTACAAAAGGTGTGACCTGCTTTATGGATTCGTCCGATATCCTTTTCATTGAGTTAATTTGTGTTAAATATTACAGCAGCTTTTACATATAGCTTTAATAATCCTGTTTTCATAGCATTGTGGAAGCCAAGAGGCAGACACAGATGTGGTTTGGAGAGACAACAAAGTAGCGCCTTAATCAACAGATGTGTGGCTTTACGATAGGAATGGCTTATGTTGCCATCTGTCATTTACAGATTACAGCTCCATCTTGAATGAAATCCAAATAATCGTAATAAAATTTTATTATTTTCACCATGATTACCTTATTTACAGTGAATTGCCAAACATTTGAAGAGTCTTTCATATTTCTCCCATGAATTATTATTTTGTAGAAAACAAAAGACCCCCCCCCACCCTCACTTTGTTTTAAACAAATCTTTTGATCTTGGCGACGCTAAGAACATTGTATGGTGTTGAAAGCAACAGAGAAACCCTTTTTAATACTCCTAAGCATTAAAATGCTTCTTGGAAAAGTCATTGGTTAAAACATAAAAATATATCTGGTTGCGACATGTATAATGTGGATATGGTCATCCTTGTGGTCCTTTCCCATGTTGTTCTGCATGGGAATAAAAAGTACAAGTCTACAGTGTGTTCTCTTCTTGTCACTCCATCAATTATTAACAATACAAACGTGGAATGGGAGATGTTTTAGGGAAGCCTTTAATAATTCAAACGGCTCTTTAGTTCAGATAGGGTATCAGGAATAAAAAAGGAGCAACAGAGAAGAATTTTGTTTGATCTGTGAATAATCAAAACAACCTCCAGATTACTTGTATTATTTTTTGCAGGTGGAGTTTTTAAGGTTTGGCTTCATGCAAAGTCATATTATTTACATGTACATACAATATAACTCAAGGTAGAGTAAATAAGAAATGCCAACTCTATGGATTGATCTACAGCTAATTAATTTCACACTTGTATTCTGTGAGTGATGACTGCAAAGCTTGAAAATAAACACATATTGGCTTAAGGGCAAATATAATGCATCGTATAAAACTACTGAACCATGCTGAACACTTGATAAATGTATTTAGAGAGCTGTATTTCTGGGTCTTTTATTTTGTGACTATGAATAGTTGGTACTGATGCTGGTATGAATAAATAAATGCTGTTAGTACCCTCCAGCAGTTTGTTTCTGTACTCTCAGGCTAACACCCTCGTACAATAAAATACATAGTTTTCATTTTCGAAATACACAATAACATACGTCAAGGCATTTTAAGGTAACTGGATTGTAAAATTTTAATTTGCTGGTGGCCCTTGGGACTCTTGGGTCTACCTCATTCTGTGTACTTATTTTATTCATGTTTTTTTTAACTGTATCTTATTAAAATTTAGTTCCTACCATTTAACCTCCCTGACGGTTTTCCCGAGTGTGGCTCGTGGTTAACTTTTTGTACCGAAAGCGGTATACCCGAGCCACACTCGGGCTGGATACTTACATGTCCTGCGCTCCCTCGCTGATCCCCGCAGTCTCTTCCAGCCGCTCACCACGTCACACTGCCTAGATCTCTTCTCGCGAGGAGTGAACCAGGAAGTGTGACGTCACGATCGGCTGCAGTGTGACTGCGGGGACAGCGAGGGAGCGCAGGGACATGTAAGTATCGGCCCGAGTGTGGCTCGGGGATACCGCTTTCAGTATTGAAAGTTAGCCCCCGAGCCACACTTATACCGCTAGCGGCCACATTAATTGGTCCGATTCTGACATATAAAATATGTCAGAATCGGACCGCCAGGGAGGTTAATTAGGTTTTTTACCAGCTCAAGCCCCTGTGCCTCCAATAACTAAACCTGACCATGGAACCCCGGAAATTACCCGAGTTGGCACAAAAGTGTGCAACAGAAACATTAGATGATGTAAGGAAGTATCTTGTTGTGAACGTAAACTTGCACAGCCCATGTAGGGCCCTATCACGTCCCTACAGCTAAAAGGGGGCGCTAAGGGGAAAAAATAGCTATCACTAATCTCCCTTTAGCATCCCTGTTTTACCTGTAGATTACAGGGCAGGCGCTGAGTCCAGCAGCCTGTCCCGTAGCAGCCGCTAGGGTCCAGGATGTTCAGGGCAGCTCTAATGTGCCTTTCCGAGCATCCCCTAAATGGAGTCCATAGGACTCCATGGAGGCTTTTGCTGCCAGGTCACGTGACCGTCAGGATCTCGCCTCTTGCAAGATCCTGCAGGTTGGAGAAGTGATCGCAGAGGGAGACTGAGGACTTTCCCCCAGTCTCACGCTGCTCCCAGCAGCCAGAAGCTGCAGATCGAGCTGCCATTCTTGCCGTGGGATGAGAGGTGAGTATTTGTTTCTTTTGGGGGGGGAGTTACAGTTGCAGCTAACGGATTCCACAGCAGCGAAATCCATTAGCTACAGCTCTAAGTTGATGCCGACTCGAGGTAGGCCCCATCGGCCGCAGGGGCCTCGAGTTAGGCCCCGCCTGCTGTAGGAGGTTAGACCCCGCCAGCTGTAGGAGCCTCGAGTAGGCCACAATGGACGCAGGAGGCTCGAGGAGACCCCAATGGCCGCTTGAGGCTCGAGGAGACCCCAATGGATGCTTGAGGCTCGAGGAAACCCCAACGGCCCCGGCGCCTCGAGTAGACCCCGTCGGCCATCGGAGCACAGTATATTCCTGTGTTGGAAGCTGGGCGCTGACTGAGTAAGCGACGGTGTTCTGACACGTCATCGGTGCGCTGGCACACTAGCACAGGCAGCATCAGATCCCGGCCAGTGCATGAAATGTGCTCTCTGATCAGAAAAGTAAGCACAGATTGTGTTCCCAAACCACAGGACCACCAGGGATCATTGGCACAGTGGCCGGACCACCAAGGTCTCCAAATGTATGCCTCTAATTTGCCACAGGACCACCAGGGATTTCACCTCTTCTCCGCAAAAAGAAGTTAAAGGGGGGAACACTTACAGCATTTATAATTATATAATATAATTAAAATGTCATTTATTTAGAACACGTATTTTTTATGTTTTAATTAATATATAAATTTTAATTCAATTAATTTAAACTTATTTTAATATACATATAAATATTAAATTCATTAATATACAGTATTAAATCAGGCCCACCCACCGCGAAGCGTACTATGCCGTACTGTACTATGAAAGGGTTAATACCAGTGTGTCAACTCTCATTTGCGCACTTGTGCATTGTTGACAAGTCAGGCCATACCTGCAATCCTTTACTCTCTCAGATAACTTGGTATTAAATTTTTAGACGCAAAGATTATATGTTCTGAAAGGTGCCAGATCCTGTACATGTTAGACAGAGCAGCCATAAAGGGCATTTTTTTTGGCATTGTAAATGCACTTTAGTTACTGGTATAGGTTAAACCTCTGTCAGGAAACACTTACCTGCCATTTATCATGAGGCGAACATGTACTCAACACAAATCTTTCGGTGATGAAAATTCAAATGCACTTTTAACCGTCATTACGAAAAATTCATTTTTTTTTTTTCTTCATATTTTTCTTCTTTTTTTTTTTTTCTGCTGACCTTTTAAGGTTATGTGCACATCAGAGATTTTTTTTTTTCTGACTGGCAATGCCTGTCATTTACTAATATCACAAAAAGGTTAAAAACTTGTAAAAATAAAATTTTGCTGTCATGCTGATGAGTTTGAAAAGAGCTCATACATCATCCGCTTCAGCTATCTTTTTACAGTACTTGCCTGTCGTTCCTTGGAGATCGGGATGTTTGTTTTTTTCCTGAGCACTATTGTCAAGTCATATTTTTGTTAAAGACATCATTAAGGTTTGTCTAAATTACATCAGGTGCGGAGAGTCTACACATCTGACAGTGAGAAGGTCTCTAGGGCTGACTGCATAGTAGCAATTCGAACAATCTTTATGAAAGCCATTGCTTCATAGTCTTTTGGGTAAGGAGATAATATCCCTGAACTACAGTCATTCAGTATACCTGAGTAGCCTAACTACGGAGAGGTTATTTGGAGAATCTGTTTCTTGTTTGCTTTTGGTGTTTTCTTCTCCTATTTACGGATAGATGAAACGCTAATAAGTAGAGGTTTATGTCGACAGGGGATTGTGCTCACTTTCTTTCATGAAGGATCCCAGGCTACACTGTAAGCTTTCTTAACCGTTAAAGAATACGACTCTGAATACATTTATAACGAGATCATTATTTAATAAGTAGCATATTTCTAATGGATATTCTAAGCTAGGTAATCAAGCATTATTATAATAAGAAATCATTTAAATTGGAATTGTCGTGCACTGTTTAATTTAAATAAGTTCTATGTGTAATGTAACCAAACGCTACTTCACATTTACAGGGTTATTCAAAGAGAATCGAAAAGTCACCGCACGTTCGGTGACTTTTCGTTCTCTTCAATTCGGTGCGATTTGGCAATTCCATTTCGGCGACCCTGCGGTGTATTCAGCAAACACCACAGGGCCACCGTAATGCAGGGAAAAGTCACCGCAAACCCGCCGAAAATGAGGGCGAACGCACACCGAAACCCGTAAAAACATCTAGATTAACCCGTCAGAGACGCCGGAGAGACCAGAGCAGCCGCCGGAAAAAACCCAACACCGCAGACGAAGGAGGGGAAAAAAAAAAAAAAGTAAGCTTGAATGCTTGAAAAATGAAACGCTGTTTGCAAAGAAACTAGAGTGAAAAAGAGTGAAAATGTCTGAAATTTACATATGAGGTCCAATGAATGATAATAAAAAGGGCTGTTACAGAAAAAAGAAAAAGTGATTTGAAAAAAAAATGTTTGCAAAAAAATCCCAAAAAATGGCTAATAGATCCTAAAAAAATCTACAAACAAAGAGACTTTTTACTGCAGAATATTATAATGAACGGTTTATTAGATATTGAATTAAAACGGGAATATTTTTAACATTGAAGCCTATGGGATTCGCCTGAATAAACCTGCCAAATTAAACCACTGAATGGCAGGGCAATTCGGCAACTTTTCCCTGCTGTTTTGTGTTCTCTGAATAGACAAAGCATTGCTTCTCTATGGGGATTTCACTGCCCTCAAACAGGCACCGTATGTGCAGGCAATTCGCTAGGATTTGGCGAATTGCCTGCTCTCTGGATAGCCGAATGGCCAGGAAAGGTAACCGTACGGTGAATTTCAGCGTTCGGTTACCTTTCTCCAGCAATTCGGATCTCTTGGAATAACCCGGCTAGGAAATATATTTGAAATAGAATTAGAAATATACAGATATCAAAAATTAAAATAGCCAGCCACTTGCAACATATTTTTTAGTGGTGACATCTTCCGAAAAGATACTAAATCAAGAAGCCTATTGAGTGGATAATATTCGCAGAGTAAAGATAAAATGTAACCTTTATTATTGTCCGAATCTAAAACCAAGAATCTATTAGACGGAATGCAAATGGGCATCAATAGGTTTCTTGATGAGTTATCTCTTTGGTGTTGCATTCGGTTTATGCCCAGGTAGTGGGTAGGAAATATTGATACATTTTTTAGCTTCTTTTCTATTCTTTTGCATACGTGACCATAGAAAGAGCATGGTTCTTTCAAGACCGCTAAATGTTTTGAGCGTCTTCCATTGCAGTCATACAATAGACAGGACCATAAAGCAGGACAACTTCTCACTCCCTGTACCTTTAATTTTGTACAAATCTATTTTTGTTTTGTTGCTTTACACAAAAATACTTATTTTACCTCTTCTCTGATTAGTGAATAGACCTGTATGTCAAACCAAAGGTGACACTCAAGAGAATTGGCAGAAGAAGTGAAAATTCGAGGTCAAAATAGCCAAACCAGAAAAATTCTCACTTTCCAAATCAGCAGTTTGGTCTAGATTGTTCTCTTCTCCTGACAATTCTCCTGAGTTTTGCCTTTTAGTAAATAGACCTGATCATGTGACCATGTGCACAACTGACCAATTAGAGCCTTCTCTTATTGGGCTAATTGGCTTCCATGGCCAAGCTATGACAGCCAATGAGAAGAGATTATCTCTCATTGGCTGATGCAAATATTTATCAAGGATTGCTGTTGAATAGCATTAATAGTTAAATATCTATGAGGCAACTCCTGGATGATAATTATAAGTCACTGGAGATTTTATTTATTTTAGTTTAACCACTTTGCTACTATGGACGCACTCAGCGCATCCAGCCAAGTGGTTCTCCTGTGCTACGGACGCGCTGAGCACGTCCTAGCACAAGAGGCAGCAATCAGCTGGGATTCCGGTTGCTTGCTGGCCCCCCATGCGGGCTGACATCTTGGATGTCAGCCCGGGACCCCGGCGGGGCCATTAGATGTCATCGCGGCGGCGTGATGACATCTAATTCAGGCCCCCCCGCGAGTGTGGAAGAGGCGCCTGAAAGGGAGGGGGGAGGTCCTTCGGACCTCTCTCCATCCCGATCGTCGGGGGCCACAGGGTTAAGGCAGACACCGTTTGGAAGGGCACAGCTGACATTAACCCCTGGGGAGCCGGATCACAATTTGGCACCGAAAAGTGCCGGATCGTGATCCTCTCCCAGAGCTGGCCGACATCTTGGATGTCGGCCAAGCCTCTGGGAACTCCCCCTGACGACTGGCGTCATCGTGCATAGCACGAGGATGCCAGTCCTGGAGTTAACCCCTAGCTGCCAGCAATGGTGGAGATAGGGGGTTCCAATGAACCCCCTATTAGGGATGAGCTGTTCGGTTCGATCAGTTCAGAGTTCGACTCGAACATTGGCAGTTCGAAAGTTTGCGAACTTCGAACTTTTTGGCGTGTTCGGTTCGAGAGAGAAAACAAAAAAACATTTTGAAAAAAGTATAAAAAATGCTTAAAAAAATACTAAAAAATCTAGAAATAAAGAGACTCTTTACTGCAGAATAGTCTAAGCAATGGTTTATTAGATATTGAATTAAAAAACTACCCAGGGCAAATCCGCCACTTCACGGGCAGGTTATGGGGACCTCCTAGGCACGATATTTGTAGGAATTTTTCGTTTTTATTTTTAACCCTTATTTTATGGAAAACTCACTGTTCCTTTAAAAACGACTTTATTAAACCTTTTGTCCTTGTTTCCTGTCCCCCAGGGCACTACCCGGACCCCATACACCTTATATGGCAAATATCTTGCATATATGCACTCTTGGAGGGCACTCTATAAATTGAACTTTTGAGTCGCATTGAGTTCGGTTCGTGTTCGAGTTCGAGTTCGAACTTTTGAAATTGTTAGAGTTCGAATGCGAACCAAACACGGGGGTGTTCGGCTCATCCCTACCCCCTATCTCCTGATCCGTGGCAGCTAGGGGTTAATGTTTGATACAGTTGGATCGGCCAGAGCATGGCCTTTCCAACGATACCAAACATGACCATGTAGAATGTTTAAAAAAAATATATAAAAAATATTATAAAAAAAAATATTGGGTTTTGTTAATGCAGCAATATTGTTCCCATTTTAATTATAATGTGAACAATGATGCTGCACTAACGATTTTTGTTTGGGGTGCGTTTGTTAAAAATCTCGTAATTTTCCCCCAACAAAATGTAACGAGACCCCATTTCTAATTTTTTTAACAAGCGCACCCCATACAAAATATAACCGCAATTGCTTGCATGTTAAAATGTGAAAAAAAAAACACTTTACACGTTGTGAATTATTGAAAATTCAAAGTTTATTGCAATTTTTATTATATTATACAGACGGGGCATGACGTATACATATAATAATGACATATTATGAATCTGCCGAGGCTGCCGGAAAGAACGATATATAGTATGTCTGGGTCATATACTAAAATAAACCTTCAAAACGCGTTTAAACATGCTGAGCGAAACAGGTAAAAATGAGCCCAGCACAGAGGTGTGAAATGCCTCAGCAGCGAAAGGGTTAACATTAAATTTAGGTTGGGGGGGTACAGGGTTATGTCCTTAAATATGTTTGGGTTAAGTAAGTGTTGTATTTCTTACAGGTTATTTTTTGTGGAGTTAATTGGGTATGAGGGAATCCCTTATTCCCCCTTTGTAATTAACCCCTTAGGGTCCATAGATTTTTGGTTGATGAGGGCACTGCATCCTACTCGTTTTCCATAATGCCAGCTTAGGGGTGGCATGGGGGAATGGGTTTATGCCACAACCCTGACATTCCGGTATTAAAGACAGGGTCACGCTGTCAGGTTCGTGTTTATGGAGCTCAGGATGCGGGACAAGCCGTTTTTGGGGTTGAGTCTGGATGTGATAAGGTGTATGGTAAATAACGTAAAGGTTTTAGTACCTGGCTGGGTTTGGTTGAAGAGAGACGTCGTTGATGCAGGCTGAGGTTCGGTACACGGTGAAAGCAGGCGGAGAGTTGTCGTTGATACAAGCGGAGGTTCGGTACACGGTGAAAGCAGGCAGAGAGTTGTCGTTGATACAAGCTGGGGTTCGGTACACGGTGAAAGCAGGCAAAGCGTCGTCGTTGATACAAGCCGGGGTTCGGTACACGGTGAAAGCAGGCAGAGCGTCGTCGTTGATACAAGCCGGGGTTCGGTACACAGTGAAAGCAGGCAGAGCGTCGTCGTTGATACAAGCCGGGGTTCGGTACACAGTGAAAGCAGGCAGAGCGTCGTCGTTGATACAAGCCGCGGTTCGGTACACGGTGAAAACAGGTAGAGATATCTTTAGACAGGTGTGCTCAGGTAAGGGAGGTTTAAAGGGGAGGAACAGGACAACCAAGCAATGAGTCTTGGAGAGGTTGGTGTTTAAATAGGGCGCCTGTGGGAATTGGGGCAATCAGGAGAGAGGTGTACCTGGTTGCCTGGGGATACTGGGTTTTGATTGGTTGGGGACACCATCTTGGAAAGCCACGTGGGACGCCGAGACGCGAGGAGACTGGTGCCGGAGAGCAAGCGCTGGGGAAGGACTCGGTGGCGCCGCGGGGGTGCGCAGCCGATCGAGGGGGTCCCTGGTATGGAGCGCCGATGCTGGGGCCATGGTGTTGCAGGGACAGCCCTCACTACCAGCAAGGAAGCCGCCGGGGGTCTGGAACCGCGGTGCAGGGCGGAGGTCCGGTGACCGGCAGTGGGTGAGTCAGTGGGTCCGGCGGGACCTGACACACGCACCTTGGCAGCCATGTAATTTGCCTCGATATTATGCGACCCTGGCATTGAGATTGGCCAGATCCAGGTCAAAACATCCCACTATGAGGAACTCTGATTGCACTTTTCACATTATGATCTAAATGATTTGTGAGTGAAGTGGGAGACTTTGTTTCGAAATTGAGCCCATCACACCCATTGGCAAGTAGTGATTCCCCCTCATAGATAGTCTGTTTTCATGCACCAATCGTGGAGCATTTAATAGTTTTTTGGCCTTGGGTATGATTTAAAGAAACATCTAATGCTTGGATGAGCTGATCCAGCAAAGCGTTTACAGACACATCTATATGATATCCATCTAACAAAACACCAATGCTCATTAAATGTGAAATTAGTGTGATATCTGTTCCAGGGCAAGGATAGGGGCGAGCTTCTTGGTTTATGAGAAGCGATGTCATCCCGAAGAAGAGCCAGGAATTTGCTTCTGTGTGCTCCAACATCTCTGACAACATCTAAGTCGGGAATAAACCTTATTCAAATGTAAATCTAATCACATGAAACAGACCAAATATAAACCGAGGTGATTTAATGTGACGGTGATGACACCTTTTAAATAAAAATAAAAAATAAGTCCTTTTTCAGAATGCTTCGTGCGCATTACTTATTCAGACAGAGGGAAAGAAAAAATATATACTCTCCTTGGATATTAAAGCACATGTGGATATAAAAATATCCCAATGCATTTGAAAACTCACGTGACTGCTTGATCACGTCGAGCAGGATGTTTGTGCATACTATGTGCAGCATACACTGGGACTCGAACATATATATGTATCTCATTAGAGTATAAGAGGTAAGGCTTTAAAATACCTTAATAGTTAAAAGATTAAACAGACACCCAGCATTACCTTCTGTTAGTGTGGAGTTCATATTTTATTATATTTCATATAGTCATAATTTTTTTATTTTTTTATTGTTCCTAATCTTTTCACATCTTTTTAACAAAAATAAGATGCATGTAAATACACGGCTAGAGGAGAGGAATGGAGCATCATATCTGTATTCAGGTTGCTCTGCTGACTTCAGCTGTCAGGCGGATATGACTGTTTTACATGTAAGGAGTGCTTATATGTCAGTGCATCAAAGTACTTCTGTATGTGATTAGCATAGCATGGCGTAAAAATTTATATATATATATATAAAATTTTTTTTTTTTTTGGTAGGTAGGTCACCGCCTACCCATACTTCTTTTTAACACTCTAGCTGCTGGGTATCGGAGGAGTGGAGTGGTTCCCCCTATAGTTCTAACTTTTTAACCCAATCTCTTAGGGTGTCAGGTGGTTCATTTGCTTCTATCTGTTCTCCACGTTAACCCCTTACGTGTTGCTGTCAGCTGAGAAGATAAAGGACAGGTGCCCCCCGCCTATTTTTTCCACAGGGTTAAATATGTCATTATTTTGAAGACATTTCGCCGGCAGTCATATTGCCCATAATTACACTAGTCCTACGGATTTTTGCTAAATTCCTCTTATTTCTTTATTTTTTTTTGCTTTGGTAGTTCTTTTGCTCATTTTAATTAACTGGAAGGAGCATTGAATGAGCAAAAAGTGAATTAGAACATCGATACACAGCAGTATGTAATTGCCATGCTAACATTGCCATCTTTCAGAATAATAATAATAGTATAGAAAATATATATGTTTGAGTGCATTTTATTTTTTGTTAAAAAAAGTGTGTATATATATATAATATTACATTTTATATATTATAAGTCATACAAAAGATAACGTACCAAAACGGTACTGTCACCAACAAAGTGAGTGGTGGCATCCAAAATAAGCGTCCTAGGGGCAAAGAGGCTAGGTGTGAAGGCTGCACACTCACCCCCCGTAAGCTCTTGAGGCAGCCGTGAAGTATGACGGCGAAACGTGCGTCGAGCGCATCTAAAAATGTTGATTTTATTTTAGCAGTATACTATTCTGGCTTGCAGTGTTGATTGGATTGTGTGCCTGGTTTTAATTAACTATGATCTTTGTATACCCCGTTCTAGGCAATCAGTGAGGTGACACAGGTTGCAGGGACACAGCAGAAAATACTATAGCTTTAGGGATTGTACAGGTAGTCCAATTGGACTCATCGGGTTTCCTGTGGCGGTCTCTGTATGCTTGTTGCTGCTGATATATTGGTCTGCGTTTAAGTCATTCCCGTCAGAATTGGAACAGAGGAGGTGTGTACGTTTATCATATGATATCATTATTTGTCTGAAGAGCATTATCCCGATCAAACTGTATGTTTATGCAGATATTCTGCCATAGCACGATCTATACAGCATTCTTCACCCTGAGCCAGAGAACCATTTTCTCTTCTATCATTCTTTCCAGATTTTGACAGACTGGTATTGTGCATGACAGACTGTGTCAGGTGCTGGTTCTGGGGTGGTAGGATTGAGCCCATTGTGCAATGAAACTTGTTGAGAAACGTGGATGTAAGAATGAAGAGAGGGTTTATTAGGAAATCATAAAACATAAAAAGGAAACATGAATATAGAAGGGATCACACAAAATAAACAATAATAACTTTAACGGAAGGCAAGATAGGACAGAACTAAACTAAACTACAACAAAAGAGAAATATATGGAGGCAGAGGTTCCTGGGTCTGTAAAGGATCTTGGTAATACAGAGCAACGGTCTTTGGGATTTCTACAGGATACCGGGCAGTGGATTTTGCAGGATACAGGGCAGGCAGGTTCTGAGATTTTCTGTGGCATACGAGGTAGCGGATTCTGTGGAATGCAGGGCAGTGACAACTGAAGATCCTGTGACGTGCAGGGCAGCGACGCCTGGAGAGTCTGCGACGTGCAGGGCAGCGACGCCTGGAGAATCTGCGACGTGCAGGGCAGCGATGCCTGGAGAGTCTGCAACGTGCAGAGCAGCGACGCTTGGAGGGTCTGCGATGTGCAGGACAGCGACGCCTGGAGGGTCTGCGACGTGCAAGGCAGTGACACCTGGAGAGTCTGTGGGATGCATTGCAGACAGGTTCTGAGAATTCGGCAGCGGGCTGAGGATTCTGCGAGATGCAGGGCAGCAGGTTCCGAGGATTCTGTGGGGTGCAGGTACAGAGGAAGGAAAATACTGGAGGGGACAAAACAGATAAGGGTCTAGGCAGGTACAGGAACAAGAGGTAGCTCCCTGTCAGCTTGGCATTCACCAAGACAATGCAGAAGCAATGTTACTTGGGTGCGGTTTGGTTTTATGCAGGGAGCATCAGATGAATTAGGCAACACCTGAGTGTTGTAGAGGAGAGTCCTGAGAAGACTGAGAGTCTCAGTACTACGAGGCAGTGCTGGATTTAGGCTTTTTACAGCGCTGGCGTCTCGGGGCATTACAGACTGGTATTGTGCATGGCAGACTGGCAATGTGCATGGCAGACTGGTATTGTGCATGGCAGACTGGCAATGTGCATGGCAGACTGGTAATATGGCTGGCAGACCGGGCACTGAGGAGATGGAGGCCGGACACTGAGGAGATGGAGGCCGGGCATGGAGGAGATGGAGGCCGGGCACGGAGGAGATAAACAAATCCGGTCCTTTGGAGAGGCGCTGTGCTGTACGCCTCTCCAATGGATCGGATTTGTTTTGTCCCTTGCGCACGCCGGCTGTGCGCGTGCCGCGGCCGTTGGATGCGCGCTCAGCCAACCGCTGCAGGTTTCGCGCACATGCGCAGTCCATTTTTTAGGCGACGGACACGCCGGGCCTTATTGTTTTATGTTATAGATATGTACATACCTTTTCTTATTTGTGTATTAAGTGTGTGCCTGTCTACAGGGGGATGAGTGTGTAGGCTTCACACCTAGCCTCTTTCCCCATAGTACTCCTATGTTGTGGTTAACTTGCATATATACCTGCCAGTGGTCAATCACATGGCAAGCGCGCCATCCTTTACGCATGGAAAAGGAAGCTCCAGAAAGAGATCTGCAAAAAGAAAATAGAACCAAAATTCCATGTAAAAAGTGTGAAGCATTTACCGTACGTCGATATTGTAACTGAATTGGCAGCTTAGTTAAAATCCCCACTTAGTACGGGTAAATTATTTAAAATCTGGGAGCAGTACCTGCACAAAAGAATCGCAGCGACAGCACCGAGGAAATAGATCGATTAAAATTCCAGACATTCTTTGCTCTAACCCTCATCATACCTGACTTTCCATCCTTGGCCCTGGCGAGATACGATGAATTGTCTAGAGGAGCTTAGTTTTGACAAGTCAGATGACCTGTAAGATCTAATTCAATGCTACTTTTCGTATAGGTTTCCTTATCTTTTTAGATGGCAAACCTACTGATTATTGGCACGATAACCCCTCTGTATCCCTCACCAAGGCTGATTTCTCTCCATTCCACGCTTATATATAATGCAGCGCGACGCTTAGACTTGATACGTTTGCGATTGTATCAAAATAAGTGAGAGAGAAGATTCAAATATCATTATTTGCTGCTATAAACTGTGTGATGGGCAGATGTAATGGGGAAAAAATACATACTTGGATTCCTGTTATTATACCCTGTCTACAAACAACTTGATATGTGTATGATTTAGACAATATCTCATTTTGCTGGTTGCACTTCTCTGTGATTGCCTGACCCACGTGGTTTACAGATTATGCATACTACCAAGTCTTCTCATTAAAATGGCTACAGTTCACCAGTTTCGGTAGTCTTGGAACAAACTTGGAATGAATTATTATACAACAAAAAGGCTGCTGTCATGCAGAACAAAAGACAAGCAAAAGAGAGCTTTGGCTTAATGAGGCTAAGTGAGTGTCTACCCCGCATCACAGCTACTTGACGGCTTTTGCGCAAGGAGGTTTTTTTTATTTATTTTTATTCTCCACAGGCCAGAACCTTTGGTCTATTATATTGTGTTTAGGCACCTTGAGGGCGATACACATTTTAATACGCTACACATGGAAAGAAGAAGAAGAAGAAAAAACAACATATAGCCACGATTAGATTTGAACATGTAGAGGCCCATTAAATTAATGACGACCTCACATAGGAGATACAGTTTGGGGTTATTATACATTTAATTATAGCGCACTATAATACATTTAGCAAGGATAAATTGCACAATTGTTAAGCTTCATTTTTTTTATATCTTTTCCTGTTAACCGTGCACGTTTTGTATCCCCCCCCCCGTGCCGTAGAAGGTTACTGGTATATCATCATTCTGTAAGATTGCTAAATTAGGTTACAGCAAATGTAATAGAAAGAAGGCAGCGGGCGGCTTGAGGTATATGGATTTAAGAAAAAAACAAAAACAAAAAAAACGTTAGCAGAAAATAGCACAGGGAACACCGACCACATTTAAAAGATGCTCACAGCCGACGACCGCTACTTGCAATAGTTTTAACATCCTGATGTGCGATAATGGAGCAGTGAATTTCTGTATCACCTGCCATGGCAAATTAACCCCTTAAGGACCTAGGGTCTTTAAAGTCAATGCATTTATGATGTAAACTTTACGTCATTGGTCCTTTAAGGGGTTAAGGTAGGTGCGTTTTGCAGCAGATAAGAATGGAAGGTCTCTGTGACAAAAGCAGAAAGGGTTAAAAAAAGCCCCAAGTCCAGATGGCTTACTCCATGCATATTATATGTAAGTGGCCTTCCTCTTGGATATCACACTGTCCAGTCATAGTCCCTTATTGCTGGGGGTCTGCATGGAGGCAGGTGGGCCTAAACGCTGCATTGCGGTATAGCATGTCTTGCGTCTTTCGGTCAACTCCTACGGCTCTCCTTCCTTCCCTACGGTTGAGCAACATCATTGGCTGCAGGTGGACTGCCTTTCAGGGGCACCTGCTGCCAGGACGGCATAGCATATCAGGTTTGGGCTTACGGAGTTCAGGATGCAGAACAAGTCAGTTGGGGAGATCTTGATTGAACTTGAAAAAGAGAAACAGCAAATAAAGTGAAGGGTGTCGGCATAAAGAGTAGCGATGTAGACTGTGGAATCCGGAATCCTGACGGAATCTAGGTTTGTAGCGAGCACACAGGGTCAATATCTGAAGCAGGCAGGGGCGGACTGACAACTAATGGGGCCCCGGGCAATAAGAGATTCTGGGGCGCCCTGTGCAATGCCCATAAAAGGTTAACCCCCCAAAAAAAGAAATACACGCATAACCGTCACACACACACTGCTCGCACACACACACACACACACACACACACTGCTCAAACACACACACTCTCTGCCCACACACACACACACTCTCTGCCCACACACACACACTCTCTGCCCAAACACACACACACTCTCTGCCCACACACACACACACTCTCTGCCCACACACACACACTCTCTGCTCAAACACACACACTGCTCAGTCTGCTCACACACGCACTGCTCAAACACACACATAAACTGCTAACACACACACACTGTTCAAACACACTGCTCAAAAACAGTCTGCTCAAACACACACACACTGCTCAAACACACACACACACCTGCTTGTTATACTCACAGGTTAGAATCTTGGTCTGTCTCCTGGCTTGTCTCCGTTGACTCCCCCTCCCTGCACGTGCTGGACACATCCAGCACAGCAGGGGAGTCTCTGCATCGAGCAGCAGTGGAGGGGGAAGGGGCATTGCCAGCATCTCCCCATGTGAGCTGCTGGTCAGGCAGCCTCTTCTCCCTCCTCCTCCACCCCCCCTCCGCAGGGCCTTTACTTCCGGGCAGCATGTGGGAGGTTGATCCCACACGCTGCCCAATCAAATGGGAGACCAGTTGCCTGCCTGGACCGCAGGGCCAATCCGGGCCTCCCTTCCCATCGGGGCCCTCGGGGAGTGTCCGATGGCTCAGTCCACCCCTGGGCCCGGGCCCTCGAATAGAGGTAAGATCGGACTGACTTGTCAGTCCGCCCCTGGAAGCAGGTGGACAGAACAGATGGCTGGCATAATGGGTCAATTGTCTGAAGTAGGAGGTCAGGGCAGGCGGCTGGCATAGAGGGTCAATGTCCAAAGCTGGAGGCCTGGCACATGGGGAATCACAATATAAAGCAGGACAACAGGTAGAGAAGTGATAGGTAGACACAGAACAACCAAAAAAATTAACCCAGGGAGAGGTGGGATTAAAATCGGGTGTCTGTGGACAACCCAGCAAATGCTAATGCTGTCAGGTTGCCTGGGGAGACCAGATAATGTTAGCCCCACCTAGTGTCAGGATTGGTTAGGGCTCTGGCATCTTTCTCAGAGACGCCATCTTGGAGGAGACCTGTGGGATGGCGAGGTTCCCTGTGGTCCTGTGGCCGATGCCAGGGGAAGCCCTGCGGCAGAGGTGGCTGCCAGAGGCAAAGAGGAAGCTGCGAGGAAGGTGTGGTGGTGGAGGGACCCCTGCAGTCAGTGCTGTGGAAACCCTGTAGTGGAGGTGGCAGCCGGAGGTAAAGAGGAGGCTGTGGGGGATGTGCGGCTCTGGAGGGACCCCTGGCCAGTGTCGGTGGGCCTCTAGGGAAGCGTACAGGTGGCCTGTAAGGTAAGGTTTATTTGCAAAGTATTTGGTAGATATGTACACAAGCAAAACCGGTTCATTCCAATTTCAATAGATCATACATTTGTCTAACCACTCAAATTTTTCCAATTTGTTAAAAATCGATTTGTTGCTGGTAAGCATGCGTGTGTGCGTTAGTATAAACTTGTTACTGCACATCCAGCATCATTGTGCAGGCCTAATTCACAGCCACCAGAAACACATTTGAAGTTATTACTACCAAAATTCAAGTATTCACTTAACGTTTTCCAAAAAATTGCTAATGTAGGACAAAGACGTGTATTGCTAGTTTATGCTTAATGGAACTCTCTACCCATCTTGACCACTTTATTGTTTTAAAGGGAGGAAGACCTATCGCGAGATCCTGCTGGTCGGCAGAGTGATCGCCGAGGGAAACAGGGTCTTTCTCCAGTCTCCCTCTGCTCCCGGTAGCCAGAAGCAGCGGATCGGGCTGCCATTCTCGCCGCAGGATGAGTATTTGTTTTTTTGTGGGGTTTGAGCTGCAGGTAACGGGTTCTGCAGCAGCCAATCCGTTACCTGCACCTCTGAGCTAGTGGTAACTTTTCAATTAGCGACAGTTCTTAGTAACTAGTGTTAGGACCAAGTGATCCTAATGCTAGTTAATCTGTGCTTTCCACTTTGCGCTCCCCATGTTAGGTATAGGGAGCGCAAAGTACAGTAAACTCGCGCTACAAATCACTAATTAAGGAGCGCTAACTGGGTTTTTAGAATGTTAGCGATTCAAGGGCATTCTGGCTGCAGCACTATGACCTCCTTAAGCTTACGCTAATGCTGATGCTAGTGTTAGCTTGAAGGAGGTGATGGAGCCCTTTTTCTTTCCACTGTATATCATGGGCAACAAACTTTACTAGTCACGCAGGTGGCACTAAAGGATATGAATTACTACTACCGTAGATACTCGAGTATAACGCGACCTGAATATAACGCGATGGATAGAGATTTATTATGGAAATGAGAGAATATTCAAGACTCGAATATAATGCAAGGAGCAAAATAATAAGAGTATACTATACCAGTAAACAATTAAAATTCTTCCAGGTTCTCTTAACACAGTCAGGCTCCCCCTCAGGCCAGGGTGCTCTGCTCTAGAATGATTGCAGTTGTTACTAAGTATGAAGCCGCCGGCCACCCGTCTTCTTTACTAGCGATTAGATGACCGGTTGAGGCGAGCGAGGTGAATGATTGGCTTAAACCGAGCGTGCCCTCTGGCCGTGATGGATCTGACCTCTCCCGAATCCCGGAGTTCCTGAAGTGTTTGCAAACATCATGGAGCCCGCATTCACTTCAGCAAGACTACTGGAACTTCCGGTAGACTTGGGATCCAGAGGAATTTTTTTACATGCAATGCAGATGTCTCGAATATAACGTAACCCCTCCAATTTTATGGTAAATTTTTGTCACCAAAATCTAGCGGTATACTCGAGTATCTACAGTAATAGTAAAATGGTAATCAACAGGATCTGGGGGACATAATAGTGGTAGACATTCAGAAAGTATCTTCCCTGATGGTCACAAGCTGTCAATGGCCTTAGATTTCTTAAGTTCATACTTTGGCTCAGAATTGCATTTAAAGAATACATTGTAATTCATGCATGGATATTTTGATTAGTATAGATATGGCGCCATGTATGTAATTGTATATTCTCTTCAAGATATATTCAATAAGTGATAGGAAGAAATGATTAACCTATCACAGTTCTACAGTTCTAGTAGTATTATATAGTATTGGTGGCTATGTGAGAGGAAACTGAACATTTTTTACATTAAGTATAGCTACGGTCTTTATTTCAGTGACATCTTTTTTTTTAGCACTTGCAGAGTTCCTTATAATGGAGACATTGAACTGTTACACCTATATCACTTTAGCAACTAAGACACTGTGTTTTTTTTCTCCCCTTTTTAATAATGAATCATTTCAACCTTCGTCTGTCACCCAAGGGCAATTTAAAGCATTTAGATTCACAAAAAAAATCATCTTTATCTTTCTAAAGTTATATAGAGAAAAATATCAATAAAGTATGTGACATTGCTGTCACTGAGAGTTTAAGGTAACTATTCGATTTCAAGTCGTGAAATGAAAAAAAATGTTAGACTAAATTCTGACATTTTATTACCATGACAGTGGTTTACTATTTGGAGGGAATATATCTAGGGAGGAATTCCAAATTCCAGTAACTTCTGTCACGTAGGAAACAGTATTTAAGATTTCTGTATGGGCGGAGCACCCCTTATCCGGAATGCTCGGGACCCCAAGCATTCCAGAGGTCGGAATCTTCCGATTTCAGAATCTAGGAGAATCACATATTTTAGAGGAAGGAGATCGCAGCAGGAGAGCCACAATTACCTTCCTACTCGGTCTCCTAGGCCCTAGGGAGCACTCTCAGTAAGTGAGACCTTATAATATATTAGAATTTAATTTTTTTGTATATTTTCTAGAAGTCGACTGTCCGTATTCTATGTATGAAACCAAACAATAGACACCATGCACATGGCAGCTTCATATGGAGGGATGTAAAACCCTAAATCTGGATGCTCTTGAATCTCCAAGAGGCCAACCTTCACATAATCAATATACAAAAAATTTGTTCCAGACACTCCAAAATCAAATTACAACATTTTAATAGTGTAGTGGCATTGTTTCGGCTTGAGAAAGGCTGTTCAGAAGCCAAAATACAAATGTTACTAATACCACAATAAATACCCTAATTTCAGATTAGAGGTCTAGAATACCTTTGTATGTATTGATTATATTCTATGATGCTTTTTCTACCAGTTTTACCTAATTTTTTCGCACGATGTCCATTTGTTAGAAAGGTCCTACATTTCATGAAGTTGTGCTGCTTCATCTAAAAAAAAAAACCAATAGCACCAAATCATGTTACCTCAATGACTATAGCAGATAGTTAGGATCGAGGGGAATTGGTGAAATCGTTCAAAGGATAGTAGCTACTGGGGCATTCATGTCAGAGGATTGCAGCCATCAGTGGTTTAAAGTGTATGGGGGGTAACCCCAAAATAAACATAGAAAAACAAAAAGTGCACAGAGGTTGTCGGTGAGATGAAAAGAGGATTTAAACTTAACTTTTATTGCTGAGAATACACTAAAATGAACTAACAACAAAAAACACAAAGACTATTAATAAAGTATTTGTGGTAGATTTGGAAATTGAAAGACAATTCTGGTGGCACAGCCAGATAGTACAAGGTGGTAGCTAGTAGTCGGATAGGCTAACCGCAGACACACACGTATTGCACTCAGAAGTTCCCTGGACCCGCACATGAACGTTGTGACCTAATTGGTGTTAACAGGATTATGAGTCCTGTATGATACTCAGACATCTCAATGAGAGGAGTAAAGATTACAAGTCTATGACCATTTATGTCTATGACTATTACAAATCAGAAACAGGCCTTCTAGGGTCTGTGTATAGGAGAGATGGGAAAAAGTGCACAAGCCTCTAGGTAAATTTACGTGTATAATATAGTTGACTCCACAGATTGCAATGTGGGGCCAATTGGCTATTCACATAATCTGCTGGTTTCCAGAGGTCTGTGAGTGCTCAAACAGACCACATTAAAGGAAATAAAGAATAGTTACCCAGAAATAAGTAATTATTTCATGGCATAAACTTGCATAATAGTATAAATCCTCAAGGCATCAACTCTACTCATTTCGCTGTCTACAACTGCAGCGTCATCAGAAGTGTTGAGAAAAAGTAAATGTGGGTAGTGGAGGAAAAAATTGCAGGGACCTCATTGACTAGGCTGTTTTTTTTTTCCCCCTTTCTGGTTGAATTTCTTTCGCTCTTAAGAGTAGTCTACACTGTGTAGAACTATACACTGTACAGTTGTGTTCAAAATTATTCAACCTCCAATGCTGTAAAGGGTTTTAGGGAATTTAGTGTACATTTGTAATTGTATTCAGTATGAAATCCTACAAGGACTTTTTAAAGAACCATATGCAAATAAAATGACATCAATTGGTTTTGTAATACAGTAGTAAATGTTTCTTTTCTGAATTCTTCAGTGACAAAATTATTCAACCCCTTAAAGACTACCACTCTGAAGAACAGAGGTTCATTCAAGTGTTTTCAATCAGGTATTGAAAACACCTGTGGATGTCACGGAGCAGCAATAAAGCATAATAAGCACCAATTAGGCAGCTTTAAAATGACTGTGATACACAGCTCCTTCTAGACATTTACTGGTGTGGTTACAAACATGGTGAAGTCAAGAGAATGGTCCAGGAAGACAAGAGAAGAGGTGATTACTCTTCACAGGAAGGGCAATGGCTATAAGAAGATTGCAAAGATGTTAAACATACCAAGAGAGACCATAAGAAGCATCATTTGCAAATTCAAGGCAAAGGGCACTGTTGAAACGCTACCTGGTCGTGGCAGAAAGAAGATGCTGACTTCGACTGCTGTGCGCTACCTGAAGCGTAGAGTGGAGAAAAGTCCCCGTGTGACTGCTGAGGAACTGAGAAAAGATTTGTCAGATGTGGGTACTGAAGTTTCAGCTCAGACAATACGGCGCACACTGCGTAATGAAGGCCTCCATGCCAGAACTCCCAGGCGCACCCCCTTGCTGTCTCCAAAGAATAAGAAGAGTCGACTGCAGTTGCCAAAAGTCATGTGGACAAACCACAGAAGTTTTGGGATAGTGTTCTGTGGACTGATGAAACAAAATTAGAACTGTTTGGGCCCATGGATCAAAGCTATATTTGGAGGAGGAAGAACAAGGCCTATGTAGAAAAGAACACCTTGCCTACTGTGAAGCATGGTGGGGGGTCAATCATGCTTTGGGGCTGTTTTGCTTCTGCAGGTACAGGGAAGCTTCAGCGTGTGTAAGGTACCATGAATTCTCTTCAGTACCAGGAGATATTGGATGACAATGTGATGCAGTCCGTCACAAACCTGAGGCTTGGGAGACGTTGGACCTTTCAACAGGACAATGATCCCAAGCATACCTCCAAGTCCACTAGAGCATGGTTGCAGATTAAAGGCTGGAACATTTTGGAGTGGCCATCGCAGTCACCTGACTTAAATCCCATTGAGAACCTCTGGTGGGACTTAAAGAAAGCCGTTGCAGTGCGCAAGCCTAAGAATGTGACTGAACTGGAGGCTTTTGCCCATGACGAATGGGCGAAGATACCCGTAGATCGCTGCAAGACACTTGTGTCAAGCTATGCTTCACGTTTAAAAGCTGTTATAACTGTAAAAGGATGTTGTACTAAGATTGAATGTCACTTGGGGGTTGAATAAAACTGATAATGATGTGAGCACAGAAAAGACATTTGTGGTTATTTCATTATAAATGTTATGTTAAATTTGTCTGACCTACACGTGCCTCTTTGATTTAATTGTAAGCAAGATGACTGAATGATCAAAATCAATGTCAAACTGGCCAAAACACTCAATTTCAGTGGGGGTTGAATAATTTTGAACACAACTGTAAATGTGAACATACCATTGCCCTAGCAAACACAGATTTAAAAAACTATAAACAGAATGTTGCTTTATTACACCAGTAAAATATTAGATGTATAAAATATAGGTGAAATGTATTAATGTTTTAATGTTATTTTTGTCCCGTCAGGTTAATGTCAAAAATAACTTTTTTTTGTCTTATCTATAGTTCCCCAATGTCTTCTTAAGAATACTTCCGGTGGGTATAGTACACCAACACCAGCAAACCTCTAAAAGAAATGCAAATTAAAAAAACTAACTCCTTTTCAAGAAGCTAGTAAAATCCATTTCTTCATTTAAACCCCCCCAAACCCATAGAGCAGTATTCCAAAATTGGTGCTAAACTAACCAGAGCTGTTGGAAACTTAACAACTCCATAGGCTATAATGGCCCCGATAAGTTTACAAAAGCTCTGGTGAAGTTAGCACCAACTATGGAATAGGTCCCATAGTTTTTAACTTGCGTTTCCAAAAGACCTCTATCTGTGATAACTTTTTACCTCTATCTCCTCCTCTCCAGATAACTTCCACATTATCGATCCCCATAAACACAGGTTTCGACAACTTACAAGAACTACAGTTCCTTTGATAGATGGGAAATTAATGTTTCTGAGATCCCCTCATAGTGTTACCCAGATGTTCCAGAATCCTTTCTTTTCATTCCCTAGTAGTTTCCCCTACACATTGTTTCCCGCAAGGGCATCTCACTAAATAAATTACACATCTCGAGTTGCAGTTTATATGCAAATTTATATGAAACTCTTCCCGTGTTACCTTATTATCCTTAATGTATCTACATGCTTTGCATGTTGCACATTTAAATAACCCCCCCCCCCCCTAGCTTCTGTCGGCTTAAAACGTAACACTAGGAGCTAAAATACTTTGAAGATTCCCTTGCTTTTCTAAAAGTGATCCCTGGTCTTTCTGGGATTACACTGCCAAAAATCATATCCTGTGTTAAAATAAACCATTTCTTCTAAAGGATATCTCGACTCTATGGTGTTGAGTATTATATTTGGTAAAGAAGGAAAATTGAAAGTCCTTCTGTTGTCTTTCCATACATCACTTGGGGAGCAATAAATCTTGTTTATCAAATGTGTAAACTATGCAAAAAAAAACAAGTATGGTTTTTATAATTTTTATCTTAATTTATTTCCTATTACCCCTATTTGAAGCTCATATTCCACAGTTTGGGAGCAGTTCCTACCAACTCAAAGAGCTTGACTCTTGGGAATCCCCCCCCCTTAGCCATGGTCAATGACAGTGGTGCCCAACCACGTTCCTTAAGTACCCCTAACAGGCCAGGTTTTGAGGATCACCTTGGGGAAATGCAGAGTGAATCCTGCAATCACTAAGCAGCAAATCATTTCACCTGTGCTGTGCTTGAGCTATCTGGAAAACCTGACCTGTTGGGGGTACTTGAGGACCACGGTTGGGAACCACTGGTCTATGATGACAGCTAGAGTAATGGATATACCTGTTCCCATCCGTAGGTTGTAGGTTATATATAGCTAAGATATGTTAAGTGATTGCACATACCCTCTATTTTCATTTAATTTTTTCAACGTGTAGCATGCATTGGCATGTTGTTAGATCTATACACAAGCCTCCGTATTTAAAAATAATGTCATGATATCATAGGATAATAGGATTATCTTACTAGCACCATCAGCCACTAAGATTAAAAATTACGCAGGCCGAACATAAACGTTTTTCATAATTTTGGCTCTCGTATGTTTTTTTTGCAATCTGAATCTGAAAATTACCATTAAATTGTCATAGGACGTACCATTTTTTTCACAAAATATATTTTTACTCTAAAAAATTTATCTAAGTACTTAACAATTTACTAAAATTTACTTAAATCAAACACTTTTCAAATCAGATCAAGACAATGATGAACTCAAAAGAAAAGGATGCTTGGGCTGCATTTAAACAAGTAGTTTTGAAGTTTCTGGGGAACGAGAAAGACCAAATTCTGAAAATATAGTTGAAATTATGTTAAAAAAATTGGAAGAACTCAGGTGTAACATGAGTCTGAAGGTTCATTATTTTACATCCACACCTGAATCTTTTTCCTGAAAATCGTGGATCAGTTAGTGAAGAGCACGGTGAGCGGTTCCACCAAGATATTAAAGAGATGGAAAAACGATATCAAGGCCGTTGGGATGTATGCATGATTGGAGAGACCAGCTGTACTCTCCATCGGGAAAATCCAGATAAATCGCATAAGGCGAAGAGTTACTCCCGATTTTTTTACCGACAAAAGGTTGAGAAAATACAAATTTTTGGATACTTATCCCGTTCACTACCAAGTGATTTTCCAAAAACTACTGGAAACTAAATTTGTTTGCAGCAAACTAATTTCATTTGCTTTTGGGCAGCAGATCTGTAGATCGAGATATCGGGGCACCGATGGTGACTTTGAAGCCCAATATATATCTCAATATTGGTAGTGAAGGGGTTAAGAGGAAGTACTGTACCTACCCTAACTTTCACCGTCACATTGTTAAAAAATATATTTTATGAAGTACATTTTTACTGTTTTATTATACATTTTCGCTTAATTGTACTACATTTTAGCCTTATAATATCCTAACATTTATGGAAATTGATGAAAAATGGTACGTGATAGGAGAAAACTGGATTTGGATATTTGGATTCAGCACCCCAAAAAATGAGTCAGATTGAATTATGGAAAAAGTTTTTCCCAATTTTTTTTGGTTGGCCTGTGTTATCCTATGATAACATGACAGTATCTTACTAGCACCATCAGGCACTAAGATAAATTCACTTCTACAGTGGTTCCCCAAACCATCTTTAACAGGTCTTGGCAGGTTTTAGAGTATACATTGAAAGTTTACGGTCAATCCTAAAAAGTTTAACTTTGTATTTCTCTGCAGTGAATCTAAATCACTGTTTGCCCATCTGGTCTTCTAACTTATCCAAATTCGTCTCTAGAAATTATCCGATTTGTTCAGATTTTCCTACCCTACATTATTTTGTCGGTTTACTAAAAAAGAGTCGGCATAGAGTTTTTTTTATTTACACCCCAAGTTAAAACCATACAGGTATAAAATAAAATAATCTGCCAAAACACAGAACATAAGCAGATCATGCAATGCATATTATTTCATATATCTTAAAAATCCACTTTGCTTTGAAAGAGGTGTCAAATGTGTACTGCCTGAAATGCATTGATCACATACAATTCCATCAACTCTTGTCCTCTGTGACTTTGAAAACAGATTTGAATTGTTGACACACTCCAGGTTAGAGTGCTTTATTTACTCCATTTTTTTAGATCACAAGTTCAAAAGGTGAAGAACAAAACCGATAACAAAAATGGTGACAATCACAGTTGAAATGACTGTTTTAGTTGCAAATCCCCAGGTTTTAGTGCATTAGCAAGGGAGACCACCCAGAATACCTTAAATGACCTTCTTGGCCATCCTGATCTCCTTTAGCAATGCCGTCTGGCTACTCAAGAATGTAACAGCAGTCCTGCTAGGTTTTCCCAGATCAAGAGCAGATGGTTCTCTGGAGAAATCTACCAAACCCAACCTGGGTCAATCATATGACCACAACTCAAACTTTGTAGAGACAGGCTGCTCTGCAATATAGGCAGCTTAAATAGTGAAACAGCAGACTGGTGACCTGCCTGTCATTTTATCATGATGTCTTCTCACAGACCCAACTGCTACTCTACACCTGGTTGGCCCATATCATGAAGTTTTGGCCATGCGCACTTATCCAAGTGCTGGTAGTGAAGGAAGCTGAAAATCCCATTTGCACAAGCATACAAGCCCAAACTTAAATGGTATGATGGCAATATGCAGAACAACAGTCCTGCATAAACACAAATACACAATCCTTTAAACAACTCTTTTTTTTTATTTTCCAGCCACTGACCGATACCTGCAGAGGTGTTGCGTTATTGATTCTTGGAGTCCATAACGCTCCTGCATGAGCTCTACGTTGGCTCACTCAGGGGGAGACTGAGAACTCTTGTGGTCGTCGGGCAGTAGGATATAATGGAGCCCCGCATATGCCTCCCCGTGCATGCCACACCCACATAAAGCACCCCCATATGGACTTTGTCGTAATACAAAATGTACATCTCCACACTATTTTCAAAGTGAAAATATGGTACAACCTCCAAGAAATAGGCAAGGTGATTGACAGACACCAAGGTATGTACAATGTCAAAGATACTGGCAGGGACAGACAGATACTGATAGATGTAGAGATGGCTTTTAGGTGTGATGGCTTGGGACCCTGCTGAAAGACAGGCCCCAAGGGGCCCCCCTAGGCCAGGGCCCTCAGGCACTGCCATATCCACTAATGGTCAGTCCACCCCTAGGCTCACTTAAACAGGGACATGTAGGATCCTTGGAAGAACACTGGTAACTATTTGTTCCCAGTCTTCCACTGCTTGTGGCCAGGGGAAGCAGCAAATCGTTCTACTCTCTGCACGGTAGGATCTCAGCTAAGTAAGGGGATGGTGGGCTATATATACTTAAAGACCAGCTACTGATTAATAGTGAGCACAGTGGAACGTGTTGGTAGGTTTGATTATGGCATTTCTGGCGGTGATGTGTTTTATATATTTTTTCAAATTGTATGACAGCTGTTTTAATGTTTAGCTAATAAAGTTGATAGGGTTACATGCTATTCAACTGAATATGTACATAAGTACAACGTTTCTCTCCAAATTCCATTTTAGTTTTGTTTGCCGTATTTTACATATATTAGTGCTGGGTTGTCAAACTTCGGACTTCCAGATGTTTCTTATCTACAACTCCCATGATTCCCTGGCTATCTATTGTTTTGACAGAATTCTGGGAATTGTAGGCCATCAACATCTGTGGGCTCGGAATTTGACAGCCCTGTGTAAGAGGGCCAAGCTGTAGCGAGAATAGCCCCAATCTTACTATTCTCAGATTATATGGTGATTCTAGGTCACTAATGTTGCTGCATCTTATTAATTTTCAAGAACAATTTAAGAAAAACCTACCAGTTCTCTTGTATGCCTGTAGAATGCGAATACCTTTGTTTATAAACATAGATCTAAGAAAATCCTCGGGCAATAAAATTAAACGTAGCTGTTTTCGGTCTGTTTAAAAATGAAGTCTAGCACTAACATTTATTACAGACCTACCATTTTATTGTGGTTTTTTTCCTCTGCCTTGCTACATTATAAGGTAATCTGTTTATATATGCCTGTAGAGCCTTAAAGTAATAAAACCAAAAAAAAGCAATGATAAAAAAGATAATATAGTTTGGATTCAGAAAATGTCTGTTTACTGTCTGAGTTAAGCTTTAACTGTTTAATGGATTACACAATCAATGACTATATCACAAAATGAACATTACACAGTTATTTTCTAAAAGTTAGGCTCCTTTTTAAAATGGAGAGATGTGAAACCACTTACAGCAAATTGGGCTTTAAAATGTATTTATGTAAAGTGATTTAAAAGTGATTTAACCTAAATGTCAGAAACTGACAAGCAATTTATGAAGTGAGTGCTCCAATTTCAGAAGATGATAGTGGGCTTGGAACCCTCTGATTTGGCTGTTGGAATGGAATATACAATGTATACTGGAACGGATTTATTTAGTAGAAGAAAAGTGCATTGTGGTCCATTGTGGTGCATTGTGGACGAACATGCGAAAATGTTCGTAGTTCGCAACATGCGAACGGGCGATGCTCGAATCGAACTCCGATCACATCGAACCGAACAGCTCATCCCTACTCAGCACGTCCGTTCTAGGGGTTTTACGTTCTTGCCTAACTTGCGTCCGTTTGCGCATCCGTTGTGCGTCTGCACTTCTGTGCGGACGTACTTCGTGTGTGGGTCTCTATTGATCATAATTGTATGCTACCACGGATGTTAAAATGTGCGGCAACATTGATGTGAACACTGCGCTCGTCTGACCCGAGCCTAAACTGTAAACTTAACCAGAGTCACTAAAGTATGGAGAGTTGGTAAGGTTACAACAGCTCTGGTTACATCTGATTCAGAATTTAAACCTTAGCATAAAAATCTGATGCTGGGGGTTTACATATTAACAATTCATAACTAATATCGCAAGTATCCATATTTTACCAAATTTTTAAAATGATTGTTCAATTATTATTTTTTTTGAGAAAGGATTTTACCAGGAAGGATACATTGAGATTTCTCTCGTTTTCAAGTATGTCCTGGGTAGCGAGTAATTCCAAGGTGGATGCATCCACATTGAAACACTGAAGAATTCTTAAAGCGTAATCATTGCTTATGTAACCAACGTTGGGTTATAGGACATTATGTTGGTTATTCAGAGAGCACCGAATTTGCCAACAAATTGCACCGAACCGTAAATTACCTCATACGGTGTAATTTCGTGGCCATTTGGCTATTCAAAAGCCTGGCAATTCGCCAAATTGCCAGTGTAATACAGTGACCTTCGGTGGCAGTGAAATCCTCAGAGAAATATTCAGAGAACACCGAACAGCTGTGAAAAGTTTCTGAAATGTCCTGGTTTTCAGTGGTTTCATTCGACAGGTTTAAAGCCGTCAAATCTCATAGGTTTCAATGTAAAAATAAAAAAATCCCTGTGCTTTGAAATATTTATTAAACCGTTTATGCTTTTCATTGGCAGCGAAAAGTCTATTATTTTTATAGCTTTTTTGGGGATTTTTTTGGTGAAATGTTTGATTCGGATTATTTTTACATGGCTTATTTCATTTATTCTGTAACAGACCTTTTTATTATTCATAGGACATATGTGTAAGTGTGACTTATTTATATATATGTATACTGTGTGTGTGTATGTATGTGACTATAGGCTGCATATTCTGTATGCAGTTATTAATGTACGCAATTTATAAAGCACCAACATAATGGGTAGGAGAAAACAAACTTAAAAGTAACAAATGCGACAAATAGGAAAATGACAAGGAAAAGGGATCCTAGTGAGTTTACAATCTAAGAGGAGCAAGGTGACACACAGAGGTGAGGATAAATTGTAGAGAATGAGATGTAAACTAATGCATGGGCTGTGAGGGAGATAGATCAGGAAAAGTGCAATTGGGGCATTAGGGGATGAGCTGATAGGCTTCTCTAAAGCAATGTGTTTTTAGAGATGTCTTGAAAGACTGGAGGCATAGGGAGAATAGAATGATGCAAGGGAGAATGGGCTCATAGAAGTATGCGTTGGTATGCATGCAAGCATATACTATCAGGGTTACTCAGAGAGCATGAAAAGCAGGAGAATGACTGGAGAATGAAAAATTCTAGGTCAAAATAGCCAAACCAGAGAAATTCTCCTTTTCATCTCACTTTCCAAATCGGCTATTTTGACCTAGAAGTTTTCATTCTCCAGTCATTCTCCTGCTTTTCACGCTCTCTGAATAACCCTGTATATGTCTGTGTATAGGAGTATGCTTTCCTGGCACACAGACTCCTAATGCAGAGCTGCCAAATGCCATCATTGGAACCCTATGGTTGGCTCCAGATTGAATAGAAGCACAGGGGAGGTTCAAACCAAGGAGTAGTCCTGGGCGTTGATATCCCTAGGTTCACCTTTTTTACATTTAAAACTTTAAATCGTATTTAATTAGTAGGGGCATTTATAGACTGAACTAAAGTGTGTTGACTTAAGAATTCTTGAGTTATTTCTGTCATACCTTTTGCCACTTGGCCCTGGCTGTTTATAATTAAAGTTTTCTAAATGCTTCATTTAACATCAGACAGTGTTATAAAGTGGATAGTGAGGGTGCTGCAAACCCTGTTTAAATTAATGCAAATATTACAATATTTAAGACTAACAAGATTCAAGAGGAAACAGAAAATTAAGAATTCCTAAATTTCTATTACATAAAGCCGTTCTGCTTGGTATTCAGAACTTCTCTGTGTCCTACCAAATTCCCAAGAGAAATATCAACACATCAAAAAATTGTGTCCGGTCTGTGGTTGTTTCATGCTTCTGGGAGCAGTTAAAAGAATGACGTTTGACATTTTACACTGCATACTGTGTTAGGTTATTCCTGGGTGAACTCTCAGCATGGAAAAAATAAGGTAACTGATAGCCTAAACTGCAAACCACAGGGATCCTTTAGCAATGTAACTTCCCCAGATAACCACATTTCACTGGACAAATGTTTCCTGCTAGAATATATTTAATTAGACCAAAGTTTCATGACTTAACCGAATCATGTTATAGCTCTATCAAAACAAGTAGCACTAGGCATAGCATTTGTCTTTACATTATTACAGCTTTTGTAGGTTTTATACCTTTAAAGCGAGTATATATGTTGCATTAAAAAAACCTATAATATCTGAGTTTCCATTTTTCACTGTATTTATGGCATATTGATACGATGCACTGATTTGAGCAAAATGTATTTTACATTTTTTTAATGTGAATTTCAAAATTGTACGAAAATTGGGTTTTGTTGATGCTCAGCTATGCTTTACCTCTATAAGTAGTTATAGACTGGACATCTTCATGTAGAGTGTGTATTTAGGTTTGAAAATTCATATATACTAAAACAATCCTGGGATGGGACCCTCTTCCAAGGTTGGTGCTAACCTATCCAGAGCTGTGGTTCCCAACCGCGGTCCTCAAGTACCCCTAACAGGCCAGGTTTTGAGGAGTGTCTTGGGGAAATGCAGACGGATTCCTGCAATTACTGAGCAGCAAATCATATCCCCTGTGCTGTGCTTGAGCTATCTGGAAAACTTGACCTGTTGGGGGTACCTGAGGACCACGGTTGGGAACCACTGCCATAGACGATAATGGCTCTGGTAAGTTTACAAAGGCTCTGGTTAAGTTTACACCAACCTTGGAATAGGCCCCCAAAACCTACCAAACCATTCAAGGATTCCGCCCTTGTAATTCACAATATGGGAGTTCCTATCCCATAGACTATCCATCCACTGGACTGAATTTTCCTACATTAGTTCTGCGGAACAGATACTGTACATTGCAGTGTACACCCATTTCAAATAATTTAAAGTATATATCAACCTGGGGTCCAAAAAACCCAACAAGGAACAGATTGTAAGCCTCTTTTATGTTTTACAATAGACGTTCCATTTTGTTCAACCCAAAAATGTTATCTAGCTGGAGGAGAGGGAAGTAAAAACAATCTTAAGGAGTTTGTACATTGTGCCACACTTTATCTACCACACCCACTATTTCATCTTTACCCTATTGCAGGAGTCGAAAATCTGGAGCTCTCCATATGCTTTGAGACTACATGTCCCTTAAACCTCGGCCAACGTAATGATTAGCTGAGCATCATAGGAAATGTAATTACAAACATCTGGAGGGCTCATGGTTGCGGTCTTCTGCCCTAATGCATTAATGCATATTTAATCTTGTAAATAAAACTGCTGCTGGCGGCACCACATAATGGGTCAATTAATAGTTGGCACTTACTGGGCTGTTTCTAGTCCACGCTGAGTTGTTCCAGTCAAACCATTTAAGATTACCAAGTAACACTGTCCTATGGTTGCCATATTGGCCATGTTTAAAGAGACCCATGTAATTTATTCATGCTGATGTGTAGTGCATGAAAAATGCCACCCCGCAGCATGTAGAATCCATATGTTGCAGTTAAGAAATCAAAAAGGAATCTCCGGTTAGGTGACCTGCATTGATTTCTTTCCTGCAGCACATGAAGTATACATGTTGCAGGGCAGCACTTTTCCCTGTGCTCCTCTCTGCATGAAATAGCATTGTGTCCTTTTAAACATGGCCCATCTGGTCACCCTACACTTTATGTATTATGGAACCACATATTAACTCTAACAGCTCCCTGCTATTTCCTGACACTAAAAAGTCTATACTTGCCCTTTATCCCGTGACAAAGAAGATCATGCAATCAAATGTCGCCAATTGCTGCAAGCTGAAGTATACAATTTTTCACTGTACACAAGGTTTCATCTGTCAGTCGTTTTTTTTTTCGTCATTGCCCACTGCAAGCAAGAATAACAAGTGACCTTGGGATTGCTTGTTAATCTCTGGCAGGCTCCACATTAATGTTTTTTAAACAAAGCATAGGGAGAGTTAATGTATAGTTAAGCTGCCAAAGACCTACTGCCATTAAATACACAGACCACATCCCACATATTCTTGTACAGATGTCCAATGCCAATGTTTAAAATATGATTTTGTTCATGATGTTAACTGCTATTTACGTACCTTGCCTTCAGACTTAAAAAATGGAAATGCATGAGTTTTAGAATACATTTTTTGATCGTTCTAATTATAGTCAGACCTTGACTTGAACTTCAAATTTATTTAGTAATGTTTCCCAATCTTGTCATTAAATCACTCACCAACTCCTAGCACTACCAATATGCAAATTATTCCCTCAATGATGCTTCAATGTGAGACATTGCCAATGTTAGCAAAATTTAAGCATCTTGAAATGCATGTATAGTATCCTCAGAGCCAGTTTTTGTAACCAGTATCAGAATATTAGCCTGATTTCATGGACAATAAAACTGTAGCTTAAATACACCTCATGGATCTTGAAAATGGCTGAGTGAACTAGGAGCTTCCACAGGAACCTCGGAGTATCAACTGACCACAATCTGCTGTCAGGGGCGACAACCTCCAGCACCCCATATGTTGCTGAACTACAACTTCCATGAGTTTCTGGCCATCTAGTGCAATCAAAGAAATCTGGGAATTGTAGGCCATATGGGGGAGCAGATTTTGGCATCTCTATTCTACATAGTTTCTGTTACGTTGGGCCCAGGCCTGGCTGGATGCAGAAAGGGTGTGAGCCTAATGTGCAGTGATACCACAACAGATTTAGAAACAGCAAACAAGATATTTATTTTAGCAAGACTAAATAAACAGCAGGGATCCAGAACAAAAGGAAAACAGACACAAGGATCAGAACCTAAGAACTCCGAGCAAAAAACACAAGAATGAACCAAAATACAGAGATACAAAAGCAATGCAGGATACAGGACTACAAGCAGGGTACATACAAAAAGCAAGGAGACAGACAGACCTGAACTAAAGTACAATATAATTAAACTACTGTAGACCAGAAGAACACAAAAATACATAATTTCAGGAAACTAAATAACTATATAACTATAAACAGGCAGAGAAATAAACAAAACTAAGCAGGGAGTCTAATACTATGAAAAAACCTGAAAACCTAAAGTCCTAGAGAGTACCATGAATGCAGATAGGAGATCCAGAAAACAGAGTAGCACACAACCAGGACTGCAATGAAATGAAATGAGATCAGATCAGAATGAGGCAGCTCCCTTCTTAGGGTGATGCCTCCTTTTAAACACAGGTGATGAGAACTAAAGAGAGTCCAGGTGAGGCTCGAGGGTGAACGTGAACCAGCGTATGAAAGGCAGAACATGACAAAAGTTCGTGGGACCAGAGGGGGCGCCAGGCGCACAGACATTCCAAAACGTGACAGTTTCGTAATAACCATTAACATTGTGGAATGGTTCCTCAATTGGATGGGTTTCTCTCCAAAATTTTTGAACAATAAGTGAGAAATTAGGACTTTAGCCAGTTCCAAACAATGTCTTATGAGGAACCGGACAGCAAGAATTTTTTTTTTTAGTATTTGAAGAATTAATCAACGTCTGTTCACTAAAGGTGAAACTCAGGAGAATTGGCAGGAGAAGAGAACAATCTAGACCAAATAGTCAATTTAGAAAGAGATAAATGGGATAATTTTTCTGGTGTGGCTATATTGACCTAGAATTTTCACTTCTCCAGTCATTCTCCTGAGTTTCACCTTTACAGGGTTATCAAGAGCGGTAAAAACCAGGAGAATGACTGGAGAAGTGAAAATTCTAGGTCAAAATAGCCGACTTGGAAAGTGCGATAAATGGGAGATTTTTTCTGGTTTGGCCATTTTGACATAGAATTTTTACTTCTCTTGTCATTCTCCTGGTTTTCACCTCTCTCTGAATAACCCTGTTAGTGATTAGACCTCTACATTTTAAGAGGGAGGGTTACCTTTCCTCTGAGATACTATTTGAGGATTAGGGATGGGCTGCCGGTTTCAATCGGTTCGAAGTTCGATTCGAACATCGGCAGTTCGAAAGTTCGCGAACTTCAAACTTTTCGGGATGTTCGTGGAAAGTTCGAGGGGGGAAAAAGTTTTCAAAAAAATGCTTAAAAGATCCTAAAAAAAATCTAAAAATAAAGAGACTCTTTACTGCAGAATATAATAATAATAAACGGTTTATTAGATATTGACTTAAAACGGGAATATTTTTAACATTGAAGCCTTTGGGATTCATAAACATTTCCCACTCATTGTTGGTCAAACATTTCCCACTCCTTGTTGCTCAAACATTTCCCACTCCTTGTTGCTCAAACATTTCCCACTCCTTGTTGCTCAAACATTTCCCACACCTTGTTGCTCAAACATTTCCCATGGCTTCAAATCGTGTTTAAACATGAGCAAAAGCAGCAAACATTAGCTCAGCTCACAGTGGTGAAATGGCACAGCACTCAGCAGCAGTGAAAGGATTAAAAACATGTTTTTTTTTCATTGTTTCATGTCCCCCAGGGCAGTACCCGGACTCCCACACACCTTTTATGGCCCTCTTGGAGGGCACTTTCATTTTCAAACGTTCGAGCCCCATTGACTTGCATGGTGTTCGATTTCGCGGTCAAACTTTTTCGGGTGTTCGAGTTACAATGCGAACTGAACACGGGGGTGTTCAGCCCATCACTATTGATGACCCAAATTTTCTGTATTGTATGTCGTCACAAAATGAATCCAAAACTGATGTCACCTTCCCAGTTTAGTAAAATATGCTAGGCTAAAAAATGTTCTGTATTGTGAAAACTATATTTCACGATCCCGTGCCCATGATTGCTGATTTCAATATTAATTTGATGATTTTTCTGTGCCTTTTGATGCGGTTTTGTTGAGCTGAACGCTTAAAGCTCGAACACGTAGTAAAATTGTCAAAGTCCGTGTGCTAAATTTCTTAAGCTTGCACAAGAGGTTTGATTTTATTTATAACACTTTTTGAAAGGCGCTGTAAGGTTTAGTGAACAGTAGAATAGATATAAATCAGTTGCTTCAAAGCACATGCCAAATACGCGATACGTTAATAATTTGAATGCCAGTAATGTTTCCGTTGCATAGTTTTTAATGTGGACTCACGAGGTCATGGTCAACAGTGTATGAAATATATGATTGACATTTTCCATTCTCCTCTAGCTACCCCAGGTATATTAGGTCTAGTCTTGAAGGATACATAAACTCTATCCCTACCCTGCAACACCCTACTGATCCTACAGCTTCAATTTCAATGTCACTGCAGCTGCCTGTAACCCCCGGGAGTGCTAATAAAGGAGAAGTTCTAAAGAGCTTTTCATTTAGCCCTATAAAAACCCAGTGCTATTGCTCTATTAGCCAATGATGAAGTAGAAAGATCTCCCCAAATATCTCAATGCAAGCTTTTTGCAGCAATCATTACCAAGTACTATGGTACACCCGTAGTGTGCCTATGATCATGGGTCAGAACTTAAACAAGATTGATGGCCCAAGCGGACGCTTTCAAGTATAGCAGAACCTATGTACCAATCCTGTTGAGATTCCAAATAGAACTTTTTAGGTTTCTTCCATAGAAGGCTTTCTCTTTGGTTGCCATTTGAAAGGCCATTGGCTCCAAAACAAAATGCAGCCTTAGTCTTAAAAAACATCCCTAACTCAATGCTAAATCTCTCTATCCGCACCACTCTTTCCATCTCTTTATGAGACTAGTCATCCCTCATTCTCTATCTCGTGAGTCCTGACCGTCCTTGACCCTTACCATTCAACCATGTCACTTCTTATCAATCTATTATAGCCCTATACTTGTCCTAACCCTAAAGTCTATAAAATCCTAATCCCCTTTATTCCTTTGAATTTGAAAGCTAATTTAGATCAATGTAATGCACATATCCAAAATACACTGGATTCCTCTAAAACAGATTTTAAAAGCCTTTGCTTAAAGAATATTGATACACTGAGTTCTGACTGAATGTAAATGTCATTGTTTTCCAGAATTGGCATTCTATACGTGTGTGTGTGTGTGTGTGTGTAAAAGTTAAATATATAATTCAGCATGTTTGTGAATGACAAAGAATATTTGTGAAAGAACAAATGACTGATAAAGATTGATAAACAATGGCTGATAAAGTGTTAATATGATATTGAGAAATGGGCCGATTCCATTTGAAATACCTGGGATAGATAACAAATTTTAAGCGTTTACATGGTTATAATATTTATTTTAAATCTGAGCTGGACAACTCAATTAAACATACACCTGCAAACAAACGAACACAATTTTAAATTGGAAAACAGAAATTACCTCCTCCTAGTTTAGACCTGCAAATTCAAAATGCGTAATAAAATAAATGAAAGGGGCCAGAGCTGTTTTATGTAAATTTAGGAAAACACACATAATTTCCTTTTCCTGCAAAAGATTAGATTAAGCTCGTAGAATAAATAGCATCACTGGAATATTGTGTCTAATAGAGAAATGCAAAAAAAGGTTGGATGGATTGGTAATCAAGTGATATGAATATGTAAAACTCTCCTAATTGGATGTCTACTTTTCAGAAATATATTCCATTATTGATTGGCCAACTAGGGTTCCATAAATCCAAATAAGCATAACCTATTAGAATACCAAGTGTTGGAATGTGAAGAAGGGTGAAATACTTTTGTGATGTGTAACTGAACAATAAAAGATAATCTTAAGTATTTGAGGGATTCCCTAAATCAAGAAAAATGATCTTGTTTGGACAATATACAGTAGCTTTAGCTGTTAATATGGGCAAAACTATAAAAAAAACACTTTCCTTTATTTACTTAGAACCTTTGAGCACAGTACGCATTGGTGACATCAAATACAAAAATATCTGCCTATAAATAAGGAAATGGCTACGTTCATATGCTTTAAGAAAGCCCACAGGTGGAAGGACACAAAGTATCCAGGTCATAGGGGTAACCCTTCATATACAGATCAGTTATAAAGATACAAGTGCCAAAATTAATATTATTAAAACTTAGCATTTATTCAAAAAGTGGATTATTTGGGAAAACCAACATATTAATATGGGCAAAACTATAAAAATTATTTTCATATTTTTCTTCATGTCATTAGAACCTTTGAGCAAAGTATGCATTGTTGACATCAAAATAAATCTCTCTCATATATATATTTACACTAGGGATGAGCGTTCGGTTCGGATCAGTTCGGAGTTCGATTCGAACATCGCCCGTTCGGCTGTTCGTCGAACTCTGAACATTTCTGCATGTTCACCCACAATGGACCACAATGCATTTTTCCACTGACCTGAAGCTTGTAATTGGCTACAGCCTTGCACCTGACCACAGGTCAGGTGCAAGACTATGCCAATCATGGCTCAGAGTCCTGATTGGGCAAATTTTGCCCAATCATGGGCTCACGGAGCTAAGTCCCGCAGCACACTATATAAGTCTTCTTCCCTGCCTGCAGCCCCAGCGTCTGTGTTTGCAGGAGTGAATCAGAGAGGAGAGGAGATTGATACACCCTGACAGAACAGTGACGTTGTAGAAGATTTCTGGGAATTAGAATCTGTGTTGGCACTGCCAGGCTATCAGGGACAGTGTCCACCACTGCACTCTTCCACAATACCACAGAGGGGTTACGGTGTGAAGGCACTTGCTGCCACCAAAGGCAAAACATTTGGGTGCACTGACACTGACGCGTGTACCAGATTTATATAATTTTTATATTTGACCACAGGGTCCAACCCTGCACTCTTCCACAATACCACAGAGGGGTTATGGTGTGTCGGCACTGTTGCCGACACTAAAGGCCCAATTTTAAAGCACCTATTGTTCTTTTCATCCAAAGCCTGCATAAGTTTCACTATAATTTAGACAAAAAAAATCACTGAACTTGTTCTGCGTGTCCTAAAACATCTCCTCTTTTCATACAGGCTGCCGCCCCAAGCAGTTGTTTATTTATGAATAGATTAAAGGAAAACCATTTACCATCATTGGAAATGTCATTTTTTGTTTTTTTGTTTTTAAATGTCTCTATACATCCTACAAATCCGCCACTTCACGGGCAGGTTATGGGGACCTCCTAGGCACGATATTTGAAGGAATTTTTTGTTTTTATTCTTAACCTTTATTTCATGGAAAACTCACTGTTCCTTTAAAAACGTTTTTTTTTTTAACTTTTTGTCCTTGTTTCCTGTCCCCCAGGGCACTACCCGGACCCCCATACACCTTTTATGGCAAATATCTAGCATATATGCCCTATTGGAGGGCACTCTAAAAATCGAACGTTCGGGTCCCATTGACTTACATTGAGTTCGGATCGTGTTCGAGTTCGAACTCGAACTTCTGAAATTGTTCGAGTTCGAAGTCGAACCGAACACGGGGGTGTTCGGCTCATCCCTAATTTACACACAAACACACATATATTTTGTACATAGTTTTTAGTATGATCACTTTAGCAACCAAAAAATGTCTAAACTATTTTATTTTGAAATACAATAAAAAAAGACCTAAAACCCCATTTCTATTATTTTTTTTTTAGTACATTTGTAATAGATTTTTAAAACATTTTTTTCCCATTATTTTAGCACATAAATTGCAGAGAGAAAAAAAAGAGACTCTGGATAGTATTATTATCAATAGAGGAAATGTTATTGCATATTTAAATACAAATAAGCACGCCTTAAGATTTTTATCACGTGTTTTATGTTTGTCCAATATAAAGATTTTTATTAAGTACCATCATAAGTTTGAAGTACAAAAATATGAAAGGACAATAGAGGCCGCGCAGGGCCTGTCAACGATATAAGTCACATATGTGCAGGTAGATTGTTGTCAACATTTTACGGTACAGTTTACATTTTAAAATAAACAATAAGGAACAAATACAGTGGTTAATACAGTAGTCGAATAAACAGACGAAAAAGAGAGGGAAAAACAAAGGGGAAAACAAAGAATAAAATATGCGGTTCGACAGGTTGAAAGTAATTTTAAGAGGATTATTAGGAGGATTTTTAGCCGATCCCTTGGAGGATCTATAAGATATCCAACCTTCCCAGGTAGCCTGGTACTGTGGAAGGGTGTTATGGGCCGAAGCGAACATTTCCTCGTATTTACAGATACTATCTAAACGGGTCAGGACTTCTGGGAGTGAAGGGGTGGAGGCCGAGTTCCAGTGACTAGCCAACACTAATTTGGCAACCCCGAATATTGCCGATATCAACCCTCTGGGTGGTATTTGAATGGTAATGGGGATGAAGTGTAACAGGTACGTTTCGGGTTGGAGAGGAATATCCAACGAGGTACATAGTTTGACCCGGCCCTGGACATCAGCCCAGTAAGGGCTAATTTTCGGGCAAGACCAAAAAACGTGTAGCAAAGAACCCTTTTCTATTGAACATCGCCAACATAAGTTGGCACCCTTGGAGATATGGTGCAGTCGAGCAGGGGTAAGGTACCAGCGGTATAATAATTTAAGATGTGCTTCTCTCATGCCAGTGCTCTTAGATAGGCGATACACCGATGCCGTGGCATAAAACCAGTCCTCTCGCGAGAATGATAAATTTAGGTCCTTTTCCCATCTCAACATATATGGCAGTTTGCGTTCCTTATTAGGTGACACTAAGCATCGGTAACATAGAGACAATGGTTTCCGTAAGTTTTTTTTACCCAAGCACAGCCTGTGGAAAGCTGTCATATCTTTGTCTGGTATCGCCCCGACCCTGTGCGTTAACAATATATGTTTAATACGAAGGTAGGTAAAGAGTTCATTGAAGGGAATACCAAATTCTTGTACTAAGTCTGGGAACAGTTTAATAGAGGTTGGAGCGAGGAGATTTTGGACAAGGGTCACTCCCTGAAGCATCCAGGAGGCAAGGTTTAGGTCAGGAGACAATCTACTTAAAAAACTAAGAGGTGCAAAACTGAGCAGTCGAAACGGTATTAATAGCGGTCTACCCCAGTGGCGCCAGGTCAGGACCGAGAGATAAGAGGAGGGAAGTATCCCTTCCAGTTTACTTCTAGGGAGAGGGTCATACCACATAAAGTCATGAATAGAATTAGGAGCGATAACGGCATTTTCCAGGCACAGCCATAAGGGAGGTTCTGAAGAGTGCAGCGCAGCTAGTAATTGGGCTAATAGGGAAGCTCTATAATATTTCAATAAGTCAGGGAAGCCAAAGCCACCCATCTCTCTCGGAGTTGTAATTGTAGTAGCCGAAACTCTAGGGGGCTTGCGTTTCCAGATGTGGGCAAATAGCATTTTCTGCAGACGTAGGAGGATATGTGCTGGGAGAAAGATCGGAACATTGCGAAAATAGTAAAGGATTTGCGGGAGGATTGACATTTTTAAGGAGGCCATGCGGCCCAGCCAGGACAGATCCACCGAGTGCCATGATTGCAGTTGTTTTACAATTGATTGCAGGAGAGGGAGATAATTATGTTTAACGATGGAGCTCCTATTTTTCGTTAGGAAAATACCTAAATATTTAATAGATTCCGAACGCCAGTCAAACGAGTATTGGGTTTTAAGATCAACCAGTGAGAGACCAGGAATATGCAAAGGGAGGGCCTGAGTCTTACCAACATTATTTTTATAGTAGGATAGCCGACCATATTTCTCAAGTAAATTAAAAAGAGGGGGGAGTGAAGTTTCCGAGGTGGATAAGTATAGGAGAATATCATCTGCGAATAGAGCGAGTTTCTGTTTGCCTGCCGGTGTAGGCAGACCTGATATAGATGTGTTCAATCTAATATGAGATGCTAACGGTTCCAACGCCAAGACAAAAATTAGCGGGGATAAGGGGCAACCTTGACGAGTGCCGTTCGTAATTGGAAAAGTAGGGGACGAAAATCCCATGCTTAACACCTTTGCCGAGGGGGTGGAATACAGAGCCATAACACTTTGGATAAACAAGGCGGGAAATTGAAAAGCCTCCAATGTTTGGCGCATGAAGCCCCAGTGCATGCGATCAAACGCTTTTTCTGCGTCTAAAGACAGTAGGAGCCCGGGGGTCCCAGAACGATTAGCTAGGTCTATTATATCGAACAAGCGACGTGTATTATCACAGGTCTGCTTCCCTTGTACAAATCCTGTCTGGTCCGGGTGAATCAATTTAGGGAGCAGGGGCGCGACGCGCGACGCCAATAATTTTGCATAAAGTTTAATATCAACATTTAGTAGGGATATGGGGCGAAAATTCGCGCAGTGAGTGGGGGGCTTGCCAGGTTTAGGGAGTGTGACTACGGTGGCCAGGAGCATCTCTGGGGGAACTTGGCCAGTGGTTTTAATGTTATTAAATAAGGCTGTCAGAGTAGGGACCAGGGAGGCGAAGTTTTGATAATAAAGAGTAGATAAGCCATCAGGGCCGGGTGCTTTACCTTTCGGGAGAGCTCTGATCACTTTGTAGAAGTCCTCCTCAGAGAAAGGGGCCAGCAAGTCAGCTTGCTGATGGGGCAGTAATGTCGGCAAATGCGCTTCTGCTAAAAATGTGGATATCTCTGCTGAGCAGGGCGGTGAAATGGCCGCGTCAAGTTTGAGATTGTAAAGGGAGCTATAATAGTTGGCAAATTCCGAGACAATCAGCGCTGGATTGCGCACTATTTGTCCCCCTAAGCTTTCAATATGGGTGATTTTAGTTTGAACGCGTCTAGCCCTGAGCTTGGAGGCCAGTAACTTTCCCGCCTTGTTACCCTGAGTATAGGAAGTGTAATTTAGTTTGCGTAGGGATCGTTCCATAGCCTGTAGGTTTAAGTGCTCCAACTCTCTCCGCAAGGAAAGCAATTGAGATGCAATTGATGGGGTCGGCTTATTCTTATTTTGGGATTCTAAGGAGGAGATTTGTTGTAAGAGAGTTGATGATTTAAGAGTATACTGTTTTTTCCTATAAGCCCCCTCTTTGATGAAATGACCCCTGATAACTGCTTTGTGAGCTGACCACACAGAGGAGATCGCCACCTCCTCCGAAATGTTCAATCTGAAGTAGTCCTCGAGAACCAATGCTGCCCCCTCCCTCCCAGCCGGGTCCACAATTAATGAATCATTTAAACGCCACGAGCCCATACCTCGAGCCGGAAAATGAGCACGGAAGGACAGAATCAAAGGAGCATGATCAGACCATGTCATGGGTCCTATTTGAGCATCTAAAAGATGGTGGACCATGGTCCGGTGTATAAGGCATAAATCAATTCTGCTATAGGAGGAGTGCACCTGGGAATAAAAAGTGTAATCCCTAGTCTGGGGGTGGGAGATGCGCCAGACATCATACAGATCAACAGATTGCAGGAATTCAGTAAAGCGGCGGCCAAGAGAATTCGCTTTTTGAGAGGGGAGGCAACCTCCAGAGGACTGGCAGTCAACAGTGGGGCAGGGAGTCATATTAAAGTCGCCACAGATATACACCGCACCTTGGCTAAGAGACTGAATTTTTTTGTGGGCTTTCCTGAGGAACTGCAACTGGTTACTATTCGGAAAATACAAATTAACAATAGTCACCGGAACATCATTTAAAGAGCCAGTCAATATCAACATTCTCCCCTCCTTGTCCTGGTGTTGAGATGCAACCTGAAACAACCAATCTCTATGGAAGAGGATGGAGACTCCCCTTGATTTGGTTGGAGACATAGAGTGATAAGCTTCAGGGTACATCTGAGACCGAAGACGGGGGGCATCGTGAGACCGAAAATGTGTCTCCTGTAAGCACACTACCGCAGGCTTATATTTATGCAAATCTCGGAAAAGGCAGTGTCTTTTAAAAGGAACGTTCAAACCTCTAACATTTAAGGAAAAAAATTTCAGTTCAGGGGAACCCATCAATCAAATTTAAAGATGACACACATTGGGAAACATCAGTTGGTGAGCGTTTCCATCCCCTCCCAATCCCACAATGCAGGCAGTCCCCCATGAGGAAGAAGCTTACGTCTTCCCAGGAACCCGTACAACAGGAGAACTGAAGGGAATAATGGACCAGACGAACCAAAAAGAAAAAAAAAAGAGGACGAAATAGGGAAAAAAGAATTTGAAAAATACAGTAACAAAAAAACACTGCGAGCCCGCAGTGTGAAGAGGTGTAACTCGCCGTGGTGAAAAATGCGAGGTAGAAACTCAGGGAAGTAAACACCCACAGGGGTAGTATCCCTGGCGTACCAGGGAAGAGAAATATCCAGATCAATAAGATCGTGTCAAGTAAGAGCCACCAACAGGGGGGTGAGGGGGCTCGGTTCTCTGTGAAGTAGTGGGTCTTCCCAACCTCGAAGAAGAAGCAGAAAGCAGCCGGGATCAGCCGGGCAGAGGGGAACGATATCGATATAGGCCCAAACACAGGGCCGCCGTTCACTTTGGCTTGACGCGGTGCCACTCTGGCGAAACTTTAAGTGGAGATGTCGTTACCACGCGAGGGGGGGTGTACTCCTTCACAAACCCCCATTCCTGCAGGAGTTGCATGCCCGACAGGATGTTGGTGATAGCATGTAGCCTCCCTTCTCTCCATATAAGCAATTTGGTCGGGAAACCCCACCTGTAAGCCACCTCGTGGTTCCTCAAGACCTTCGTCAAGGGGAGGAATTCACGCCTCTTCGCTAGGGTCGTCGCTGATAGATCCGCAAACAATAGCAAGGTAGCGTACGGAGTAGGCAAGGTTGGGCCTTTTCTAGCAGCAGACATTAAGGACTCCTTAATATGATAAAAGTGAACTCGGACAATAACAGCTCAGGGAACATCCGGTGAAAGATGTTTCGCTTTGGGCAGTCGATGAGCGCGGTCTATGAGTAAGTCCTGGAGGGAGGCTGATGGGAGTAGAATTTGGAAAACCTCCATGAGATATGCCGGAAGATCAGCCAGAACCACCGCCTCCGGGACACCACGGATCCGCATGTTGTTTCTGCGCGAGCGGTCCTCTAAGTCAGCAACTTTGGTAGCCAGCGCGTCATGAGCTATTTGCAGATTCTGGTGTCTGTCCACAAGGTCATTATGAGCCAGACAAATATCGTCAGATTTGGTCTCAAGGTTGTCAGTGCGCTCACCTAGATCCTGAACATCACGGCACAGCTCCTGCAGCGCCTCTTTGAAGTCAGCCTGGAGGGTGGCGCGGAGTCCCTGGAGCATATCATGCATTGCCCTCTCAGATGCTGGGGACGTGTTAGAAAGGAGATCCGCATCCTGTTCCTCCAGGTCCAGGCCAGAGATAGAGGAGCCCGAGATCGGGGAGCCGCCATCTTGGATTTTGCGGCCTCTTTCAGATCGGTTGGTCCGGGTCCCTTCAAGCTGCCGCTGGGCCTTTGGAGGGGCCATCCTGCGTCAGGAGGGTGTTAGGACCCCGGGGGAGGTAAGTTGAGGTTGGGGTGCCCCTTGTAAGAGCCGCTGGAATGAAAAAACCGAGCGCCGCACACAGAGCTCTCAGAACATGCCACGCCTTAAGATTTTTAATAGATATTTCACAATGAAATGTATTCTTTTCCAGCACGTTAATATCGCTATTGAAACTGAAGAGTTCAGTTGAGAGATCACAATTCACAACACTGTAACTATGAACTAGTAGCATACAGTCACATCAGTCCATAATCCTCCTCCAGAAACACTGTGTAAGGCTTCCACTAATATGGCTTTCATCAAAGCTGTGCAAACTCTCACAAATGTTCTGAGAATCACTGGAGGAAACACAGGAGGTGGAATCAAACTGTGTACCTTTTGAGTAAAGTCATATTCACATTGTAAGTTTTTTTTATTCTCATTCTATTTTTCTTCCTTTGTTATTTGTTAAAGTGACATCACTCTTAAAACAGAGCATCACTCCGAGAAATGTATCCATGGAACGACTACGGTTTTGAATTCTGCTAAATTAATGTCTATCAATATGCCTATAATCACTTTGACTTATCAATGCAGTTTAAGTTAGCTATGCATATATTTCACATTTCTGTTAGCATAGGAACATATTAAATTAATTTTAAATCCAAGAGTAGAAATGTTCCATTTATAGAAATCTTTGAAACACATTAAATATTTAGTTATAAATATAGATTATGGTTTCCAAAATTTATCCTCAATTCTTCTAGGGCTACGGTTTTCAATCCTGCCAAATAAATTTCGATCAATATGTCTTTACTCACTTTGACTTATCAATGCAGTGTAAGTTAAATAAGCATATATTTCACATTACTGTTGGCATAGGAATATATTAAGTTAAATTTAAATCTGAGACTGGAAATGTTACGTTTATAAATCTTTGGAAAACATTAAATATTTATTTGTAAATATTACTATGGTTTCCACCATTTATCCTCAATTCTCTTAGAACTACGCCAGTGCCTTTCAGCATCTAGCAGATAATTTTGCTAAATATAGACTGAAAATAAGCAATTTATCAACTTGAATTGTCCAGTAATAGTAATTTCATTATGTTTAATTTATTATTACATATTGTATGTTCCGCTTTTAGGTTTTTTTTCTTCATTGATTTCCTGCTACCATTCCTGTTTTCTTGGTTTTTGTTTTTCTTACATTTCTGTTTTATAGATTTAAAAATGTTGTTATTTAGAACTTTACTTTAACATACTATTCTATATTATTCCTTTTTTTTTTAAGATTCCCATCAGCATACAGTATCCTGCAGTATAGGTTCCATGTCTTATAGTTTAAACATATTGTACCATTTTACAACTTACCTCGAAGTCTGTGTTAAACAGGAAACTGGTACAAACCTCACACACTCGAAAATCAAACACCTCTATTATATGATCTGTTAAAATATGCTATCTTTCTTAGAAATAAAGATTTCTTTATGATCGTGGATTTAGCTCTGTGCAGATTTCAACTGGAATAGATAACAGATTGTTCATGTCTGTAATTTTGATACAAAAATCTATTAACAATCTGCTCTGTTCATTTGTCCTTGATTATGCTGTCACTTGTACTGCTATATGTCTGATTGCTTTCAATCAAAAGCATCTATTTAGACATCATGCAAGATGGTGTGTACATGGTTAATATATATATATATATTTATATCTAAATGCAATGGTGGGAAAGGTTGCCTGCTCGGGACGGGTGCTTCTTATGACGAATAATTCTAACATACAAGGAAAAGAGCACCCCAATCATTTAAAGGAACACTCTGCTGAAAAGTAGAGTGTCCCTTGTGTTGCTAACCGCATCTGCACAATTATTTAAATTGTTCCTATTTTGCCCAGTTTTGCTCACCTTCTTTTTTTATCCCTCGCCGAGCTCGGCTCCTCTTCCTCGGCTCAGGGACGCTCGTAGGAAACGCAAATTGCATATCGCAATGAGACTTGCAAACTTAAAGTACGAAAGTCCTATAGTGCCAGCCCAGAATGATGGATCAAATCTTACGGATTGGTCTCCGAGATAGTGACGTCGGCACGCTCCCTACGTGCCGACGTCATTAGTAACTGAGGAGTAACCGGCAGCTGGGAAATTCAAAATTCCTGGCTGCACATTTTGCTGGCTGGGTGGAGGAAACACTTTCACTTCACCCAGTTTTTTTGCAAAACCAAGGATGGGCTGGGAGAAGGGGGGGTACTCTACACATCCTGATATATATATATCCTATATAAAAATACAAACCTTTCCACAACCTAACTTAGATTAGAACAAAATGTAAAAACTGCCCATCTCTTTGAAAACCATAAAGGTCTTTAAACTTTCTGAGCTTTGTGATGGTGTAGTTTGTCTATTGGAGTATTACCCCTTAGTTTGCTGTGTCTATTTGTCATGGGAAACACCTGCACATTATGCTTTGTAAAGGCTTTGAGTGTTGCCCCCCTGGTGTATGCTATATGAAAAGGACAGTTAACCCTTTGGGAAGCAGCCCTCTCTGCCACAGATGTTCCATTTGCAGGTTCTATTTAACCTTGTGTCGCTGGGAGCCCGCAGAAAGGATTTTGTCCTTAGTGAGTTATCCCCATAAATGTGCTCGATAGGTGTTTTAGAGTAGGACCTGCTGCAACGGGATACACTGACGTGTGACAGGCTTAAGCAAGACATGATCATATTGTGAAATAAACTGCCATCAATTATTATGAAGGTTAAAAATACAGAAAACTCTGTAGCGCTGATAATTGGAACGTAGGAAATTGCTAAAACACACGTAAATGGTCCTTGTCGCTCAACCATCAAAAAGATATGCCGAAACAAAAAAAAAGGTGTAGCGATAGCAATGTCCTTCCTGGGGTTAAATAATAGTTCCACTGATGGGCTCTTGGAATCTTCCTCTTCAAATAACCTAAGATAAAACACAAAAAGTAAATCATAGTGCAACCCAAATATAAACATGAATAGGTACTGTATATGGATAGACGGTGGCACTCACATGGAGCAGAACCCTCCTGGTTCAAGGTAAAGCGCTTCTGGGTAATTCCCAGCCACCCAGATGCCCCTCCAGATCAGGAATGTTTCAATCTCCAGGTCCGTGTGAACTGCATCCAGAAGGTGTATTGTAATAGAGTATTCAAAAATCTGTTCCAAATAAAAGCTCCAGCAGTAGTAATAAAAATATTCTTTAATAAAAATGATAAAACAATTACAAATAGCCAGAATGCATTTCGCCTGCTTGACAATATCAATGGCTTCGAATTACCCAGAAGCTCTTTACCTTGAACCAGGAGGGTTCTGCTCTATGTGAGTGCCATTGTCTATCCATATACCTATTCATGTTTATATATGGGTTGCACTATGATTTACTTTGTGTTTTTTCTGAAGTTATTTGGAGAGGAAGATTCCAAGAGTCCATCAGTGGAACTATTATTTAACCCCAGGAAGGACATTGCTATCGCTACACCGTTTCTTTTGAGGTGAGAGGTGGAAGTGCGGGTATAGACAGAAGACAGGCGGAGGTCGCCCACGACCGGAGTTGTCTAGATGGGACGTTCTTGTGGAGTAACAAAGACATGTAAAGAAGATCTAGAAAATTTTATTTTCCATTTGTTATCTTTTTACATAGAATTGATATTCACGAATTGTAGCTATATATGACAATATGTAAATCAACAGAAGCGTTAAACTAGACTTTAAAAAATGAATAGGATTCTAAGAAAGCGGTTTGGCAACAGCGTATAGAAGGGTTGATTAAATTTTCCTTCCCCCCATTTAATTCTGCACTTTATAGTTTAGCAATTATGAAGCAAATCAATTTTAGTGTTATAGATTTGAAAATAAATTACAGAAATATAAATTGCACAAATAGTAATTGCATTTTAAATACACGTTTTGCAACTGTACCATTAACTGATAAGAGCTTATGCTGTAATTGCAAATATTTAAAAGGCATTGAAATCAATGCTAAATCTTAGTTTGCCTTTTTAACAAAACATCTGTAATCTTAGATTCAGAATTTTTTGCCTTAATTTTTGTAATGCAAACACATCCATGAAATCAACTGCAATTATTGTTCAAACACTGAACAAATATATACTGAGTGGAAATTTTAGCTTGATTTCATTTATGCCAGTGAGACGTATAAATTCTGAGTTTTTATTAACTCCCTCACACTTTTAGAAGCAAATAATGTATGTAACCATACTATAAGTCAATTTAAATGATTATGCAGGTTTAATTTTTAAGAGATCTTGTGAAATTTACCATTTAATTATGGGACGTTTCAGCAATCTAGCCTACTTCTTGTGGGTATAGTTAGGTTCCAGTCAGGTGTATAAAAAGACCGAGTATGTACTACTTATCGCCTCCAAAAAAAGACTGGATAGCCGAACCGTCAATTTTTCTCTGATGGGTAATAACACCATCATTATTTATTTTTACATATTTATTGGTACGTTATGTAGACACAGGGTTATTCTTCACTATGTGTACGGCTTTCCATTGATGAATTGAGCGATTTATATGGACTAATGGTATTGGTGGATAGTGTTCACTAGGTTTTGGATGTCCTGGATGCAGATTTTGCTTCTTAATGAATCTGTATATTCTACCGTGTTACCCAGGAAAGAAGACCTACTCCGAAAATAAGACCTAGTTGGGATCATTCAAAGGGCTGGTGATTGCATAAAGGGAAACTCGAAGAGCGTTGGGAGAGAATCAGCAATGCCGGAGGCAGTGGGGGGGAGCAGAGCCGCATAAGCCAATGCTTCCTCTAGCGCCAGCTCCTGTCACAGGCGGAGTGATAGCAGATGTACTCTGCGAATTCGAAATCGATTGTGAAACCGTGCTTTGCTCATTCTGGCCAGCGATTGGTTACCAAATTGCTCTTGAAAAGGTACAGCACCCCTGATTGCTCTCAGCACCCATTTTTAACTTTGCCACTCACGCCTGTCTTTTAAGTCTTCTACGCACCCAACCACAAATCTCCTCCTAGTTCACTCCAGCCACACACCCTCATCAATCTCTATGACACACATGCTACTCAGCCAGCCATTCTGATCACATTCGGTCTCTTTCATTCCTATGGAAAAAAATGGCCCCGCATTTTACTTTGGACCTGGCCCCTCAAACGCTAGAGTCTGCCTAACAAAATATCTGTAAATCTCTCAAAAACTGGTACACAACTAGTTTAAACACAAGTGAATTCATACAAATACAGACAAAAATTAAATTCAAAAGAAAAAGAATGATAGATCTGTACCGTACGTAGTAGAACCTAATGACTATGTGAAATCCTAATGGTGGTCAGACTGTTGGGGATAATAAAGGCGGATTTCAAGCTGTCTAAAGAAAAAGAAAAGAAGCAGACCTGTATTGGCCTGCAGGAATAGTAAAGGCAAATATAAGGCTCCATAGCCGCAACAAACAGAGAACCCAACTTAGTATTATGGATACTTCATCCTTGGTATTTCACACAGTGGAGTGTGTCAATCACCTCCTCCACACCCCGTAGAGGAGGGCCTAGGCAGTTGTGCTACCACCTCTGTCTGATTAACCAATAATTGTCTTTTGCATAAATATCCTCCTGGTTTGACGCAGTCATTACAGACTTTGTCTTCTGAGCTGCATGTCACTCTGTCTACTCTCCTTATGATGCCAGTTTGGCGAAACGCGTAGAGCTAGGAGTGCCCTCTGTTAACATTTCTTTGCTCTGTTTGCCTTTCCTAATCCCAACCTGCCCAGTTGGAGCGCTCCCAGATATCTTTACACCATATACCACTCTGGGCTTCCAAGGCTGCTGTTGCTAGCAATTATATTATAGATATAGGTAGCCAGCTATTTCCTCTCTCTGTCTTATAGCCACGGACCCTTGAAGGCCCATTTTCCTTCTATTATACCTCCTAGATACTATCTATCTTAGACAAACCTACCCCATTAGGTAATCACGTAGCTTGGCTAGATATACACAGAGCATCTTTGTATAGATTTGTTGGTCATGTTTGCGTTACCACCTATAGTGTGGTTTTTTTACTCTTGATTAGGGATGAGTTGTTCGGTTCGATCAGTTCGGAGTTCGACTCAAACATCGGCAGTTCGAAAGTTCGCGAACTTTGAACTTTTCTTGGCGTGTTCGAAAATGTTTTTTTTAAAAAAGTATAAAAAATGCTTAAAAAAATCTAGTAAATAAAGCTACTCTTTACTGCAGAATATTATAAGCAACGGTTTATTCGATTTTGAATTAAAAAATGTCTACATGCAAAGATTCTTACCTCTAAATGACCTGTGCTCTCAAACGCCGTAAACAACAGGTGTTAATTAGTGTTTGGAAATAACATGTGCTTTTAATTAGTCTGGTCTAATGAATTTGATACATTGTCTGTAGACTGAGGGTGTCTGGAGGTGTCTCCTGAATAATGTATCAAACAACACCTGTGCTTCTGAGAAGTGTTCATTTCTCTACTAAATGTTCCCCTGATATGCTGTTTAACCCCTTAACCTGCATTTCACTGCTGTGTGCTCAGCTCATTTTTACCGCTTTCGCTCATCATGTTTAAACGTGATTTGAAGCCAAATTTTACCAAATGACCCAGACATATTCAATATCGTTCTTTCCGGCAGACTCCGCAGATTCATAATATATCATTTTTATATGTATACATCATGTCCTGCCTGTATATTATGACAAAAAATGCAATAAAAATTGAATTTGTAATCATCTGCAGTGTGTAAAGTGTCATTTTAGCACATGAGCGTTTGCGGTTATGTTTTCAATGGGGTGCGCTTGTACAAAAATTAGAAATGGGGACTTGTTATATTTTGTGGGGGAATTACGAGATTTTTAGCAAACGCACCCCCATAGAAAAAAATCATTAGTGCAGCATCATTGTTCACAATATAATTGAAATGTGAACAATATTGATGCATTAATAAAAATAATACAAAAAAAATTTACATTTTTTTTTTTACTTTACAGTTGTGTTTAAAATTATTCAACCCCCAATGCTGTAAAGGGTTTTAGGGAATTTAGTGTAACCTCACAGCATCTCTATACACAACCTCACAGCATCTCTGTGAACCCTCAAATGAACCCCCTATCTCCACCAGGGGATTCCGGGCAGCTAGGGGTTCCCCGGCTATCTGACATCATCACGCTATGCGTGAGGACGTCAGGCAGTGAGGGGGGAACCGGTGGTGGAGCCGCGATCCAAGATGGCGGCCCCCACCAGAGCTAGGCTGCACTTCGGCGCCGCAAGGCATCTCTATACACAGCCCCATCAGCATCTCTATACACCACCTCACAGCATTTCTATACACAGCCCCATCAGCATCTCTATACACAGCATCTCTATACACCACCCCATCAGCATCTCTAAACACAGCCTCACAGCATCTCTATACACAACCTCACAGCATCTCTATACACAACCTCACAGCATCTCTATACACAACCTCACAGCATCGCTTTTTTTGTGGGACCTCCCGATCGGGAGGGATCCGAACGGATCCCCCCTCCCTTCCAGGAGCTCTCCCAGCATTGCCGGGGGGGGTCGCCTGGAAATGACGTCATTGCGCATGGCGCGATGACGTCATTTATGTCGGGAGGAGCTTGACTTCAGCGTCTGAGGATGCTGAAGTCAGAATGTCGCGGGACCCTGGACAGAGAGGTGAGTATCTCCGCCGGGGGTCCCTCAAAGCTGATGACGTGTGGGACACGTCCTCCTCAGCATACAGCGGGAGTAACTGAGGACGTGTCCCACACGTCGTCAGCAGTGATGGGGTTAAAAACATCCCTTTTAAAACTTTTTGTCCTTGTTTCCTGTCCCCCAGGGCACTACCCGGACCCGGACATTGTTTTTGAATGTTTCTATACATCCTAGAAATCCGCCACTTCACGGGCAGGTTATGGGGACCTCCTAGGCATGATATTTGAAGGAATTTTTTGTTTTTATTTTTAACCCTTATATCATGGAAAATTCACTGAAAAAATATAGTCCCAACCATCCCCAAGCACAGCGTCTAAATGCCAGCTTAGCAAAATTACTCGCATTGCAGCTGCTGCCTTTCCAGCTGGTGGACTCTGCTCCCTTCCGTGAATTTTCTGAATGTGCTGTACCACAGTGGCAGGTTCCAAAACGTCATTACTTTTCACGCAAGGCCATTCCAGCACTATACCAGCACGTGGAAGACAATGTTATCCAGTCATTGGGAAAGGCAGTCAGAAACAAGGTGCATGTGACTTTAGACACGTGGTCCAGCAAGCATGGACAGGGTCGTTACATTTCCTTCATGGCACACTGGGTAACTCTGACCGCAGCTGGGAGGGATCCAAGACGGGGCTCTGTGCTGGAGCTTGTTCATCCACCACGCCTCCAGAAAGCTGCTTGTATGAGGTCTGTCTGCTCCACCACCACCACCTCTTCCTCCTCCTTTTCTGTCTCTGGCGAAGTGGCAGTTAAACCGACGCCTGACAGGGTGTACGCAATGGCTCAAGCAAAAAGATGCCATACTGTGCTTGAGCTGGTTTGTTTAGGGGACAGGAGCCACACCGGGCCCAAAATTCTGTCAGCTCTGCAGGGGCAGGTGCAGAGATGGTTAACACCATGCCAGCTTGAGCTGGGAATGATCGTCTGCGATAATGGCAGCAACCTTCTCTCCGCCCTACGCAAGGGTAAATTGACACATGTACCATGCCTAGCACACGTCCTAAATCTGGTGGTATAGCGTTTCCTAACCAAGTACCCAGGGCTGCCAGAGCTTCTCATCCAGGCCAGAAAAGTCTGCAGCCACTTCAGACGGTCATTCCCAGCAAACGTTCGCCTGGCAGAAATTCTAAGAGAATTCCACCTTCACCACAAACCGTCTGATCTGTGACATGCCCACCAGGGGGAACTCGACATTAGCAATGCTGCAGCGTCTGCACAAGCAGCAGAGGGCCATCAACGAGTACCTGTGTGAGTATGGCACAAGGACAGGTTCAGGTCAACTTGGTTCCCCCCCCCACGCAGTGGCTGATGATCAAGGATGCATGCACTGTACTGTCACCATTTGAGGAGGCAACGAGGATGGTGAGCAGGGACAGTGCATGCATCAGTGACACAATTCCTTTAGTGTTCCTGCTGGAGCACACTCTGCGGGGAATTATAGATGTGGCTCTAGAGGCAGAGCAGCGGGAGGAAGAGGAGGCCTTCCCTAGCTCTCAAGGCCCCAGTGTTTCCGCAGACAGCATTCCAGTGGGTCCTACTCAGATCAGACAGGAGGAGGATGAGGAGGAGGAGGAGGCAGTATATTTAAGTAGTGGGAGCATTGAAGGTGGGGATTCCTCAAGGGAGGGTTTCGTGTGCCCAGAAACACAAGGGCTAGTGCGTGGCTGGGAGGAGGAAGTGCACGATACGGTCATCCTCATTGACCAGGAAGACTCGGAAGCTAATGCCACCTCCAACCTACGCTGCATGGGCTCCCTAATGATGCAAAGCCTGCTAAAGGACCCCAGGATTTGTGCTATCAAGGAGTGGGATCATTACTGGTTGGCAACCCTTCTTGATCCACGATACAAGGAGAAAGTTGCAGAGCTCATCCTGCCCGCACAGAGGGAGCACAGGATGAAAAAACCTGAGGACGCGTAAAGCGACACTTGTGTAACACCTTTCCAGGCACTGGTAGATTACCAAGTGCTGACACACATGCTTCTGAGGCTGCGGTGATCAGAGGAATAGTGGTAAGGCCAGGGCCGCTTGACTGATGCATTTTTCAATTTTTTTAGTCCTCGACGCCCAGGGACGTCAAATGTAGGCACCCATTGCCAGCGTCTTCACCGTATGGTGCAGGACTACCTAGGGGCAAGGGCAGACCTGGATACCTTTCCAGCAGATGATCCACTGGCTTACTGGGTGTTGAGATTGGATCACTGGCCAGAACTTAGCCAATATGCTATGCAGCTACTAGGTTGCCCTTAATCTAGCATGCTTTCCGAAAGGACGTTCAGTGCTGCTGGAGGTTTTGTCACAGACAAAAGAGTGCGTCTGTCCACCGACTCTGTAGACCGGCTGACATTTATAAAAATGAATCAGTCCTGGATCAGCAGTTATCAATCCCCTGATGCTGACGTAACGGAATAGATCGGGGATGTCTTCTGCATGCACAAAACCTCCAGCACTGAACTCTTCCACAATACCACAAAAGGGTTACGGTGTGAATGCACTTGCTGCCATGAAAGGCACAATATTTGGCTGCACTGACGCCTGTGCCAGATTTATATCATTTTAATTTTTTGAACAGCAGGGTCCAACCCTGCACTCCTCCACAATACCACAGAGGGGTTACTGTATGATGATACTTGCTGGCCTGGCACCAAAGGCACACTATCTGGGTGCACTGACGCCTTAACCAGATGCATATCTTTTTAATATAGGACCGCTAGGTTCACCCCTGCATTCTTCCACAATACCACAGAGGGGTTACTGTATGATAGTACTTGCAGGCCTGGCACCAAAAGCACAATATTTGGGTGCACTGCCACTGACGCCTGTATCAGATTCATATCCTCAGAGGGGTTACGGTGTGACAGCACTGTTGGGGATGCTAAAGGACCAATTTTGAAGCACCTATTGTTACTTTCATCCAAAGCCTGCATAAGTTTCACAATAATTTAGCCCAAAAAAATCAGTAAACTTTTTCTGCGTGTACGAAAATGTCTCCTCTTTTCATACAGACTGCCGCCCCAAGCAGTTGTTTATGGATAGATTAAAGGAAAAGCATTTACCGTCACTTGAAACGTCATTTTTTTGTTTTTAAGTGTTTCTATACATCCTAGAAATCCACCACTTCACGGGCAGGTTATGGGGACCTCCTAGGCACGATATTTGAAGGAATTTTTCCTTTTTATTTTTAACCCTTATTTCATGGAAAACTCACTGTCCCTTTAAAAACTTTTTTTTTTTTAATTTTTGACCTTGTTTCCTGTCCCCCAGGGCACTACCTGGACCCTCATACACCTTTTATGGCAAATATCTTGGAGGGCACTCTAAAAACCGAATTTTCAGCCCCATTGACTTGCATTGAGTTCGGGTTCGGGACCGAACATTTGAGAAGTTCGTGTTCGGGCCCGAACCGAACTCGGGGGGTGTTCGGCTCATCCCTACTAACAATATAGGCACTATTGCCTAGTTTGCGTTAACATGAGGACGCCCTGCCGTAGAGTGGGCAGGTGCTAGCTGAGCAGCGGAACGCAACACTAACCGCAGTGACACTCTGAGTAGGGATGAGCCGAACACTCCCCGAGTTCGGTTCAAGCCCGAACCCGAACTTCCCATTTGTTCGGGACCGAACCCGAAACCCCATGCAAGTCAATGGGGCTGAAAATTCGGTTTTTTAGAGTGCCCTCCAAGAGGGCATATATGCTACATATTTGCCATAAAAGGTGTATGGGGGTCCGGGTAGCGCCCTGGGGGACAGGAAACAAGGACAAAAAGTTTTAAAAAAAACGTTTTTAAAGGGACAGTGAGTTTTCCATGAAATAAGGGTTAAAAATAAAAATGAAAAATTCCTTCAAATATCGTGCCTAGGAGGTCCCCATAACCTGCCCGTGAAGTGGCGGATTTCTAGGATGTATAGAAACACTTAAAAACAAATAAATGATGTTTCATATGATGGTAAATACTTTTCCTTTAATCTATCCATAAACAACTGCTTGGGGCGGCAGCCTGTATGAAAAGACATTTTAGGACACGCAGAAAAAGTTTAGTGTTTTTTTGGGCTAAATTATTGTGAAACTTATGCAGGCTTTGGATGAAAGTAACAATAGGTGCTTTAAAATTGGGCTTTTAGGCTGGGGTCAGACCAGCGCACTTTTAACGTGTGTTCTGGCGCACATAATTACGGCCGCACTAGCAGCAGATGACAGGCAATGATGGCCAATATACGATGTACGGCCGCACAAAAGTCCGGCCGTGCAATGCAAGTGGAATTTGAACGCATTTTTTTGAGAATGCTGAACCGCTAGTACTGACGTACTGAGTGCGCAGCTGCGGCATAGCGGCGTGTGTGCGTTATTAGGAGATGTCAGACGCTGCTAATGTCCAGCCTACATAACGTCCAGACGCAAACAGAGTTTTATTGACAATCCATACAAAATCACGCCCGAAAATGCGCGTCGTCTGACCGTTTTTGCGCATTCCGTGAAAAAATACGTCAATGCGTTCGGACGCACTTTTTCACGTTCGCGGGGAAAAATGCTTTCGTCTGACCCTAGCCTTAGCGTCGGCAACAGTGCCGTCACACCATAACCCCTCTGAGGATATGAATCTGATACAGGCGTCAATGGCAGTGCACCCAGATATTGTGCCTTTAATGCCAGGCCAGCAAGTATCATCATACAGTAACCCCTCTGTGGTATTGTGGAAGAGTGCAGGGGTGGACCATGTGGTCCTATATTGAAAAGAGTTTTTATTTATCTGTTAATGGGCGTCAGTGCACCCAGATATTGTGCCTTTTAATGCCAGGCCAGCAAGTATCATCATACAGTAACCCCTCTGTGTTATTGTGGAAGAGTGCAGGGGTGAACCTTGGGGTCCTATATTAAAAAGATATGCATCTGGTTAAGGCATCAGTGCACCCAGATATTCTGCCTTTGGTGCAAGACTGCCAGGGCAGCAAGTATCATCATACAGTAACCCCTCTGTGGTATTGTGGAAGAGTGCAGGGTTGGACCCTGCTGTTCAAAAAATTAAAATGATATAAATCTGGCACAGGCGTCAGTGCAGCCAAATATTGTGCCTTTCATGGCAGCAAGTGCATTCACACCGTAACCCTTTTGTGGTATTGTGGAAGAGGTTTTGTGCATGCAGAAGACATACCCGATCTATTCCGTTACTTCGGCATCAGGGTATTGATAGCTGCTGATCCAGGACTGATTCCTTTTTATAAATGTCATCCGGTCTACAGAGTCGGTGGACAGACGCACTCTTTTGTCTGTGACAAAACCTCCAGTGGCACTGAACGTCCTTTCGGAAAGCACGCTAGATGCAGGGCAACCTAGTAGCTGCATAGCATATTGGCTAAGTTCTGGCCAGTGATCCAATCTCAACACCCAGTAAGCCAGTGGATCATCTGCTGGAAAGGTATCCAGGTCTGCCCTTGCCCCTAGGTAGTCCTGCACCATATGGTGAAGACGCTGGCAATGGGTGCCTACATTTGACGTCCCTGGGTGTCGACTAAAAAAAATTTAAAAATGCATCAGGCCCTGGCCTTCACCGCTATGCCTCTGATCACCTGCAGCCTCAGAAGCACATGTGTCAGCACTTGGTAATCTAACAGTGCCTGGAAAGGTGTTACACAAGTTTCGCTTTAGAGCGTCCTCAAGTTTTGTCATCCTGTGCTCCCTCTGTGCGGGCAGGATGAGCTCTGCAACTTTCCCCTTGTATCGTGGATCAAGAAGGGTTGCCAACCAGTAATGATCCCTCTCCTTGATAGCATGAATCCTGGGGTCCTGTAGCAGGCTTTGCTTCATTAGGGAGCCCATGCAGCATAGGTTGGAGGTGGCATTAGCTGCCGAGTCTTCCTGGTCAATGAGGATGACCGTATCGTGAACTTCCTCCTCCCAGCCACGCACAAGTCCTTCTGTTTCTGAGCACACAAAACCCTGCCTTGAGGAATCCCCACCTTCAATGCCCCCACTACTTAAATAGTCGTCCACCTCCTCATCCTCTTCCTGTCTGATCTGAGTAGGACCCGCTGGAATGCTGTCTGCAGAAAGACTTAGGCCTTGAGAGCTAGGGAAGGCCTCCTCTTCCTCCCGCTGCTCTGCCTCTAGAGCCACATCTATAATTCCCCGCAGAGTGTGCTCCAGCAGGAACACTAAAGGAATTGTGTCACTGATGCATACACTGTCCCTGCTCACCATCCTCGTTGCCTCCTCAAATGGTGACAGTACAGTGCATGCATCCTTGATCATCAGCCACTGCGGGGGGGGAAAAACCAAGTTGACCTGAACCTGTCCTTGTGCCATACTCACACAGGTACTCGTTGATGGCCCTCTGCTGCTTGTGCAGACGCTGCAGCATTGCTAATGTTGAATTCCACCTGGTGGGCATGTCACAGATCAGACGGTTTGTGGGAAGGTGGAATTCTCTTTGAATTTCTGCCAGGCGAACGCTTGCTGGGAATGACCATCTGAAGTGGCTGCAGACTTTTCTGGCCTGGATGAGAAGCTCTGGCAGCCCTGGGTACTTGGTTAGGAAACACTATACCACCAGATTTAGGACGTGTGCTAGGCATGGTACATGCGTCAATTTACCCTTGCGTAGGGCAGAGAGAAGGTTGCTGCCATTATCGCAGATGATCATTCCCAGCTCAAGCTGGCATGGTGTTAACCATCTCTGCACCTGCCCCTGCAGAGCTGACAGAATTTCTGGCACGGTGTGGCTCCTGTCCCCTAAACAAACCAGCTCAAGCACAGTATAGCATCTTTTTGCTTGAGTCATTGCGTACACCCTGTCAGGCGTCGGTTTAACTGCCACTTCGCCAGAGACAGAGAAGGAGGAGGAAGAGGTTAGGGATGTGCGTTTCGGGTTTCGGAATTTCGGAATTTTCACGAAATTTCCCGATACGTGTTTTCGGATGCGGCCGAATTTCCGAAAATTTTTAGATCCGAAAATGTCAGATCCGAAACGTTTTCCGAGCCGAAACGAAATATTTTCGGATTTTTCGAATAGACTTGAAATGTGTCAAACGAGGAGAACAGACGTTCCGAAAAAACGAAAATTTTCAGAAAACGAAAATTTTCCGAAAAAACGAGAAGTCGATACAAAAAACGAGCAAAGTGACACGAAAAATACAAAAAAATGGTCGATATTCCGAAAAATGTACAATTCCGAAAAACGAAAATTTCCGAAATCACGAAAAGTCGATACAAAAACCGAGCAGAGTGACACGAAAATACGAAAAATGCTCGATATTCCGAAAAAAAAATGTACCCGAAAAACGAGCCGAACCGAATCGAATCGAAACCGAAATCGGTCGAAACGAGCCGAATCGAAAATTTTAAAAATCAAAAAAATCGAACCGAACCGAAAAAAAAATCGGTGCACAAGCCTAGAAGAGGTGGTGGTGGTGGAGCAGACAGACCTCATACAAGCAGCTTTCTGGAGGCGTGGTGGATGAACAAGCTCCAGCACAGAGCCCCGTCTTGGATCCCTCCCAGCTGCAATCAGAGTTACCCAGTGTGCCGTGAAGGAAATGTAACGACCCTGTCCATGCTTGCTGGACCACGTGTCTAAAGTCACATGCACCTTGTTGCTGACTGCCTTTCCCAATGACTCGATAACATTGTCTTCCACGTGCTGGTATAGTGCTGGAATGGCCTTGCGTGAAAAGTAATGGCGTTTTGGAACCTGCCACAGTGGTACAGCGCATTCAGCAAATTCATGGAAGGGAGCAGAGTCCACCAGCTGGAAAGGCAGCAGCTGCAATGCGAGTAATTTTGCTAAACTGACATTTAGGCGCTGTGCTTGGGCACGGTTGGGACTATATTTTTTCTTTCGCTGCAGCAGCTGCGGCAACGTAATCTGACTGCATAAATCTTCAACTACTGGGATGATGTCACATTGTGAGGAAGGACCTGCTGGTACATCCATTACTGTAGCATCATCCCTGTCGGTGGAGGTTGTAGGCAATTGCATGGCAGGACATACAGTGTGGGTAGAGACAGATGAGGAGGAGGAGGACCTACGCAAAGTTTTGCCCCAACGGGATGTGTGGCATTTGTTCATATGTCGCCTCAAGCACGTGGTACCCAAGTGTCCGGTGTTTATCTCACACTTCAGCCTCCTCTGACATAGATTACAAATAGCAACGATGGGGTCTGCTGCACAGTTCTTAAAGAACTCCCAGACAGTAGATTTCCTGCATGTGTTCTTTGAGACAACAGCGCTCTGCACCGGAGCAGCTCTGACATGTGATGCCTTGGACTGGCTAGTGCTACGGTTGGTCATAGAGGATGTTGTGCCTCGTGTTTGCTGTGCCTCCTCCTCCTCCCCCTCCTCCTCACTTGATTCCTCATTTTGATCTGGCACCCAGGTGGAGTCAGTGACCTCATCATCATCAATGTCATCTTCACCCCCTATCTCCACGTCACTGGAGCCAACTTGGCAGTATGCTGCAGCTGCTGGGGCAACATGAGTGCCAGTTATTTGTGTGTCTTCACTGGCACCCCCTTCCTCTATGTTGATTATACTCCCTTCCTCAACCTCAGAGATTGAATCCGAGCACTGTACTTGCTGCGCATCCTCAAGCAGCATGTCACTCTCATTGTAGTCAAAAATTCAGCTGACTCCTCCGTGTGTGATAGCGAGGCTACGGCAGGAGTAGCTGTGGACATGGAGGCTGCATTAGATGCTTTGGCAGCTGAGGTGGACTGTAAAGCACTAGAAGCCTGGCTGGCAGAGGACTCGGAGGATGAGGATGGCCTAATTAGCCAATCCACCAAATCCTCTGTATGTTGCTGCTGCTTAAGACGGCCAGCACCAGTTAGAAAGGACAAGCGTGCCCCTGCAGAGGATGCACCACGACCAGAGACACAGCCTCCCGACACAGGGGCTGCTTGCCCTCTTATCTGTGGCTGGGAGCGTGTGCCTGTCCTTTTTGTTCTTACAGACATGGTGAGTGATATATAGATTAATATATACAGAATTCTGATTCAACTCTGGTATAAAGATTTAAATAACTCTGGTATAACTCAGTGAGACACACTGATAGCTGGCAGCCAGTGACAAGAGACAGATCACCTTAATTCCCAAGTGTTTTAAAGAAATTAGTGAGCCCCAAAAACAATTGCTGGCTGTGTGACGAGACACAGAAGATCACCTTAATTCACAAGTGTTTTAAAGAAATTAGTGAGCCCCAAAATACAGCGTGCTACTTTTTGTATGACGAGACACAGATCACCTTAATTCCCAAGTGTTTTAAAGAAATTAGTGAGCCCCAAAAAGATTTGCTGGCACAGTGACAAGACCCAGAAAATCACCTCAATTCACAAATATTTTAAATAAAGTTGTAAATCCCAAACAAACTTGCTGGCACAGTGACAAGACACACATCACCTAAATTCCCTGATATTTGGTCGAAATGAGACCCCCCAGACCACCCCAGTAGCGTGGCAGACCGGCAGTAACAACACACACAACTATCTTCTTTGAAATCTCCTCTGAAATGCGTGCAGGATCGGCGCGTTGAAACCTTATATAGTGTGCTGCGGGACTTAGCTCTGTGAGCCCATGATTGGGCAAAATTTGCCCAATCAGGACTCTGAGCGGTGATTGGCATAGTGTTCAACCAGTCTTGCACCAGACCTGTGGTCAGGTACTGGTTGTATGACAAGACACAGATCACCTCAATTCACAAATGTTTTAAAGAAATTAGTGAGCCCCAAAATAATGCGTGGTACTGGTTGTGTGACAAGACACAGATCACCTCAATTCACAAATGTTTTAAAGAAATTAGTGAGCCCCAAAATAATGCGTGGTACTGGTTGTGTGACAAGACACAGATCACCTCAATTCACAAATGTTTTAAAGAAATTAGTGAGCCCCAAAATAATGTGTGGTACTGGTTGTGTGACAAGACACAGATCACCTCAATTCACAAATGTTTTAAAGAAATTAGTGAGCCCCAAAAAGATTTGCTGGCACAGTGACAAGACACAGAAGATCATCTCAATTCACAAATGTTTTAAAGAAAGTTGTAAACCCCAAAAAAACTTGCTGGCACAGGGACAAGACACACATCACCTAAATTCCAAATTGCAAGAGATATTTGGTAGAAATGAGACCCCCCCGACCCCCTCTCAGTAGTGTGGCAGACCGGCAGTAACAACACACAACTATCTCCTTTGAAATCTCCTCTGAAATGCGTGCAGAATCGGCGCGTGGAAACATTATATAGTGTGCTGTGGGACTTAGCTCTGTGAGCCCATGATTGGGCAAAATTTGCCCAATCAGGACTCTGAGCTGTGATTGGCATAGTGTTGAACCTGTCTTGCACCAGACTTGTGGTCAGGTGCAAGGCTGTAGCCAATTACGAGCTTCAGGCCAGTGGGAAAATGCATTGTGGTCCATTGTGGTCGAACATGCGGTGAACACCCGGAAATGTTCGGTGTTTGCGATCTAATCGAACAGGCTAAGTTCGGGTCGAACTCCGAACCGTTCGAACCGAACAGCTCATCCCTAATTGTTAGATGTGTCAAGTAGCGATGAGCTGTTCGGGTTCGGACGGTTCGGAGTTCGACCTGAACTTTGGCAGTTCGAAAGTTCGCGAATTTCGAACTTTTTGGGCGTGTTCGGTTCGGTTCTAAAAATAAAGAGACTCTTTACTGCAGAATATTATAAGCAATGGTTTATTAGATATTGAATTAAAAACTAATGTGTACGTAGAAAGATTATCAACTCTAAATGACCTCTGTTCACAAACGGGCATAACACTAGGTGTTTTCAGTCTGGTAATCAATTTGATACATTGTACAATATAGTGAGGGGGTGGGGTGGTGTCTGCTTCTGATCTGCTTCTGATTTGAGAATTAATTTCCCTCCTAAAACATCCTAATATGCTGCATTTAACCCTTTCGCTGCTGAGGCTTTTCACACCTCTGTGCTGAGGTCATTTTTACCGCTTTAACTCATCATGTTTAACCGCGTTTTGTAGCCATATTTTGATATATGACTCAGACATATTATATATCGTTCTTTCCGGCAGACTTGGCAGATTCATAATATGTGATTATTATATGTATACGTTATTTCATGTCTGTATATTATAACTAACAAATGCAATAAAATTAGAATTTTCAATAATTTATTATGTGTAAAGTTTTTTTTTCACATTCTAACATGCGATCGTTTGCGGTTATATTTTGTATGGGGTGCGCTTGTTAAAAAAATTAGAAATGGGGTCTCGTTACGTTTTGTTTTTGGGGAAAATTTTGCTTTTTTTAACAAACGCACCGCATACAAAAATCGTTAGTGCAGCATTATTCTTCACATTATAATTGAAATGGGAACAATATTGCTGCATTAACAAAACCAAAACAAACCAAAAAACTTGTTTATTTTTTTTTTAGAATTTTTTATTATTTTAACCCTTTTGCTGCTGAGGCTTTTCCCGCCTCTGTGCTGAGGTCATTTTTACCGGTTTTGCTCATCATGTTTAAACGCGTTTTGAAGGCTTATTTTAGTATATGACCCAGACATATTATATATCGTTCTTTCCGTCAGACTCGGCAGATTAATAATATGTCATTATTATATGTATACGTCATGACCTGTCTGTATATTATAACACAAAATGCAATAAAATATGAATTTTCAATAATTTACAGCATGTAAAGTGTTTTTTTTCCACATTTTAACATGCGAGCAATTGCGGTTATATTTTGTATGGGGTGCGCTTGTTAAAAAAATTAGAGATGGGGTCTCGTTACATTTTTTTTTGGGGGAAGTTACACGATTTTTAACAAACGCACCGCATACAAAAATCGTTAGTGCAGCATCATTGTTCACATTATAATTTAAATGGGAACAATATTGCTGCATTAACAAACCAAAAAAAAGAAAAAAAAGTGTTTATTTTTTTTTTTATAATTTTTGTTTTTAAATTTTTTTTTTTTTTTTTTACAAACTTTTTCACATTCGAGTTTGATATCGTTGGAACGGCCATGCTCTGGCCGATCCAACAATACCAAACGTTAACCCCTAGCTGCCACGGATCGGGAGATAGGGAGTTCATTGGAACTCCCTATCTCCACCGTTGGTGGCAGTTAGGGGTTAACTCCAGGACTGGCGTCATCGTGCTATGCACGATGACGCCAGTCCTCAGGGGGAGTTCCCGGAGGCCCCGGAGCGCCGATTCGTGATCCAGCTCCCCAGGGGTTAATGCCAGGTACCATTTGGAAGGGCAGGCTGTGCCCTTCCAAATGGTGCCTGGGTTAACCCCCGCAACGCCGCCGATCGGGAGGGAGAGAGGTCCGAACCTCCCCCCCTCCCTTTCAGGCGCCTCCTCCGCACATGCGGGGGGCGCCTGAATTAGGTGTCATCACGCTGCCGCGATGACACCTAATTTCACCGGCGGCAGTTCCGGATGCTGGGCTGACATCGAGGATGTCAGCCCGCACCGGGGGGGGCCAACGATCGGCCGGAACCCGGCCGAACGCTGACCCCAAAGGGAGGACGCGCTCAGCGCGTCCTCCGCATGCAACGTGACATGCGGTTGGACACGCTGAGCGCGTCCTCCGCATCGAAGTGGTTAAAATATTTTATTTTTTTATCTTTATCTTTTATTTTTTTTAAAAAACATTTTTCATGCTCGTGTTTAGTATCCTTGGAAAGGCCATGCTCTGGCCAATCCATCGATATCAAACATTAACCCCTAGCTGCCACGGATCGGGATATAGGGGTTCATTGGAACCCCCTATCTCTACCATTGGTGGCAGCTAGGGGTTAACTCCAGGACTGGCGTCATCGTGCTATGCATGATGACGCCAGTCCTCAGGGGGAGTTCCTGGAGGCTTGGCCGACATCCAGATGTCGGCCAGCTCCAGGAGAGGATCACGATCTGGCGCTTTTCAGCGCCGATTTGTGATCCGGCTCCCCAGGGGTTAATTACAGCCACCGTTTGGAAGGGCAGGCTGTGCCCTTCCAAACGATGCCTGGATTAACCCTCTGCCCCCCGGCGATCGGAAGGGAGAGAGGTCCGAAGGACCTCCTCCCTTTCAGGCGCTTCCTCCGCACATGTGGGGGGGCGCCTGAATTAGATGTCATCGCGCCGCCATGATGACATCTAATTGCTCCGCCAGGGTCCCGGAGTGCTGGGCTGACATCCAAGATGTCAGCCCGCACCGGGGGGCGCAGAAATCCACCAGAATCCGGCGGATTGCTGCCTCCTGTGCATGGACGCGCTCAGCGCGTCCATAGCACAGGAGAACAACTTGGCTGGACGCGCTGAGCGTGTCCATAGCAGCCAAGTGGTTAACTGGTGTTTGAAAAAAATCTAAAGCAATGTTATTTTTCACCTCGGGATTAAACATTCACAGGGTTATTCAGAGAGCCTTGAAAAGCAGGAGAATAACTGGAGAAGTGAAAATTCTAGGTCAAAATATCTCTCTCGGGGTTGTTCAGAGAAAGGTGAAAACCAGGAGAATGGCAGGAAAAGAGAACAATCTGGACCAAATAGCCGATTTGGAAAGTGAGATAAGGCTAGGGTCAGACTAACGCATTTTTTGGAGCGACCGTCAAAAAGTGCGTTCGAACGCATTGCCGTACCTTTTTCACGGATTGCGCGAAAATGGTCATACGATGCGTATTTTTGTGCTTGATTTTTTACGGATCCAAACCAGGAAACTTTGGGTGTCTGGACGTTATGTTGGCAGGACATGAGCAGGGTCTGACGTCTCCAAATCACGCACACACGCCGCTAGTGGACGCAGCACATGCTGTACGTCCGTACTAGCAGTTCTGCGTTCTCGAAAAAATGCGTTAATTTTCCACTTTCGTTTTGCCAGCCGGACTTTCGTGCTACCGTACTTCGTATATTGGCCGTCATTTGCTGCTAGTGCGGCAGTAATTAAGTGCGCCTAAACGCACATTAAAAATTCGCTAGTCTGACCCTAGCCTAAATAGGAGAATTTTTCTGGTTTGGCTATTTTGACCTAGAATTTTCCATTCTCCAGCTCTTCACCGCTCTCTGAATAACCCTGACAGGGTTATTCAGAGAAAGGTGAAACTCAGGAGAATGACTGGAGAATGGAAAATTCTAGGTCAAAATAGCCAAACCAGAAAAATTCTCCCATTTGTCTCACTTTCCAAATCGGCTATTTGGTCTAGAATTTTCCATTCTCCTGTCATTCTCCTGCTTTTCACCTCCAAAAAATCAGTAAACTTTTTCTGCGTGTCCGAAAATGTCTCCTCTTTTCTTACAGACTGCCGCCCCAAGCAGTTGTTTATGGATAGATTAAAGGAAAAGCATTTACCGTCATTTGAAATGTCATTTTTTGGTTTTTACATACTTCTATACATCCTAGAAATCTGCCACTTCACGGGCAGGTTATGGGGACCTCCTAGGCACGATATTTGAAGGAATTTTTGGTTTTTATTTTTAACCCTTATTTCATGGAAAACTCACTGTCCCTTTAAAAACGTTTTTTTACTATTTGTCCTTGTTTCCTGTCCCCCAGGGCACTACCTGGACCCCCATACACCTTTTATGGCAAATATGTAGCATATATGCCCTCTTGGAGGGCACTCTAAAAAACCGAATTTTCAGCCCCATTGACTTGCATGGGGGTTCGGGTTCGGAACCGAACAAATGGGAAGTTCGGGTTCGGGCCCGAACCGAACTCAGGGGGTGTTCGGCTCATCCCTAGTGTCAAGCAACCTGAATATTGTGTAATAATTATGTTTTAAGATCAACAGTTCAGAACTGTTAGCTGCTTATTTTTCTCATGGCTTCAGGGTGGAAAAAAATTAGATGGAAGAAAGAAAAAGATGCTTTCTGTTCCTGTGCTAAAAATGCTAAGTTTATTGTGGGTGACAGGTCCACTTTGAATTGCAGACAGTGATTTACTGAACATCCAGGGAAAACTCATCCATTAAAGCAATTATGCAGTGTTTGTGTTTGGTGCAAAGCCCCTACTAAATACAAACTGACAAACAAATCAGCAGCATCCCCATTGATCGCCTTCAAGAGTTACACCTTCAGGAACTAAATCACATATCCACACTTTTAGACAAAGAAAACCGTAAAACAGGTGTAGCTGAGAAACATACTTTGCTACAGCCTGAATTTTTGCAGTAAAAAAAATAATAATTTACTAAAACAATGTAAATATGCTTTATTATAAATTTGTACAAATATACACACAGGGCCAGATTTATAAATAGGCAGAGTAGGCATGTGCCTACAGGTGCATACCGCAAGGGGGATACTCTGCATCTGATTTTTACACTTCACAAGGTTAAACGAAGTGTCTTTGGAAAGGTCAGAGTCTGGCCTTTCCAACAATTCCAAACATGACTACATAGGTGAAAAAAAAAACCTGAAAAATAAGAATGAAATGCAAAATTTACTTTTTTTTCTCTGTTCTAAGGCAGAGGCATTATATGCTTTAGTAGAAAGCAAACAATGCCACTACACTAACACAACTTCTAATTTCCCGTGATGGTGCAATGCGTTATTATGCATTGGTTCATCTAAAACACAAGTTCTGCTGCATGGACAGTGGGGGGGTGCTTTGGACCCCTTTATCTCCATTATTTACACAACACAAGTTCAAGTTAGGTGTGATTGGATGGGTCAAAGTCTGGCCTTCTAATGATACCAAACATGACAATGAAAAATAAATTTTTCAAATAAAGTGCCCGCCCCCTCCTTTTTTTCCTGAAGCATAGCAACTTTTGATATCCTATTGAAAAATTGCTGAAAGAGTGGTAGAACAGCCACATTTTGAAAAAGACCCTCGGCTGCAGCAGCAATTTTATGCCCAGAATTCAGTTTACTTTGGGTCAAAATGGAGCATCATTTTCCATAGCTAAGGTTAGACATGGGGTACACCCTGCTGAATTCAATGGGCCACCTCGGCCCCTCCCATAGCTGGCACGCTGTGGGCTCCAGATGACCTGAACTCAGGCCATCCCCCTGTAGCCAATGACATGCGTCAGCTGCGTGTGCGGGCCGAATCAGAGGTCCCTGGCGGCGAGATGTACCTTTACAGTACGCCTTGCCGGCGTTAGCCCCCTCCTGACAGAGGACACCCGCCTGTCGTTAATCTTAACCCCTTAAGCTTATGTTACTATTTGTGTTTTCTTTAGCTTTAACCCTAGCACTAACTTTCTGCTCCATTTTTGTTTCATTTTAAGGCAATATAATCTGCCCTTAATTTTTATGTGAGTGCGATGAGAAACTGCTTTTCAGTTTTTTAAAATGTTATTTTTTTTGTTTGTCCCAAAACAAAAATGAAAGTATTTTCATCACCTTTTAGGCTAGGGTCAGACGAATGCAGTGCGAAAGCGTGTGCAGCCGCTCTTTATCACGGCCGTAGTAGCAGCAAATGATGCCAATGATGGGCAATATACGAAGTACGACCGCACGAAAGTTCGGCCGGGCAACGCAAGCGGCAAACAAATGCATTTTTTCGATCACGTGATACCGCTAGTACTGACGCATAGAGTGCGCTGCATTCGCTAGAGACATGTGTGCGTGATTAGGAGACGACAGACGCTGCTAATGTCCGGCCAACACAACGTCCAGACGCAAAAAGTGTTTTATTGATGATCCGTACAGAATCACGGACGAAAATGCGCATCGTATGACCGCTATCGCGTATTCCGTGAAAAAATAGGTCCATTCGTTCGAACGCACTTTTTCACGGATGACGCAAAAAATGCATTCGTCTTACCCTAGCCTTATTTGTATGTGTGTCGGGGGGGGGGCTCCATATTTCTGTTCCTGTAGGATCCTGAGATGTAAATCCAGCCCTGAATATTTTCTAAGGACAAAAAAGATATATATAAAAAAGTTATAGTTAATAACCCTCTGCTTTTTGTCTGTTAGAGGAAATTTAACCCTTTCATGCTGGGCAGGTGGTGCCTTATTTCTAGCCAGGGCATACTAGTACACCCCAATAGGTGGCTTCTGCGGCAGAACCCGCCTTCAGCCTGCCTACGCAGCTGACGTCATTGGCTGCTGGGGTACAGCATGGACCAGGCCATCCCGTAGCAGCGAATGGCACGTGCCAGTTCGTGAGCCGGGCTGGAAGACACCTATAGGCGCATGCGGGGTGTACTATGCCTTCCCCGTGGCGGCACTAGCGGAGCCAACTTTACAAATATCAATCACGTTATGAGTTGGTGTATCTGTAGTGATGGTTCATTACTTTAACATGGTTAATTAAGACTATTTTTTAAACTTTAGCAGAATTAACCATTTTAACATTTTTTCTACCATTTTTTTTTTTTAAAAGGCTTTGATTGTAAGCAGCATGTCAACTATTAGATCAAAAGTGGCCAATCACAGCCAGAAGCCATAAATAATTCACACTCTTGGCCTGCCACTTGAATTATGCCTTTTGAGGTGTATAGAGCGCACTGGTGTGAGTGAGCTGAATTTCTATTGTAAGAGTTGTTGGAAATTCCCTTGCCGTGTTACACTTCTATTTAATAAGTGTTAAATACAATAAAAATAAATAACTGTAATACCGTCAAATATATGACATAACATGCCTCTACAATTTATATTCCTGTTTTGTATAACGTTGCGTCCTGCCGAAGTCGCGATGTAGGGAGATCATGCGGAACCTGTAATCAATTACATTTTTCATTCCTCAAAAGGGGCATTTTAATGTTGGTTTTTTTGAGTAAGCCTAAATAAAGACACCCTTTGAAGCTATTTAATTTCTGCTTCTTCGGGAACTTACACACTGCAGTGTGATCCTTAACAGCAAGGGGTGAGAGGTGCAACTCTGTGTGGCCAGTGTCTATTGAGATCACCTTTCACAGGGATAAAGGAAGAAGGAGGGCTCAGGGAAACAGCATCCATCTATAAAACTGTCATTTGGCAAGCCTTTCCACGGATTCAAAAAGAATCATGAAGCAGATAGAATATATTTATGGTACAAGTGAACAGGACCAAAGTGTATAAGGGTATCCAGCAATACGTTAATTGAATATTATTTTTATGCATACATCTACATGAGTTGACATATAGAGATGCATGTACATAGAGGTAGCATAGCTATAAGGAGACATTTCCGAAATCGGCTGTGTCTGAATTTATGAAATCAGTCCGGAAAAAACGAAACGAAAATGATCAGAGACGAAAAAAATCAATGCAATGCAAACAAAGCAATGGGTTGATGGGCATCTCACAGGGCACAGTAAAACAGCAAAAAAAAAAAAAGAAGAAAGATCCGGGACCCTTTCCTTACTGCCGAAACCAGTTCAGCACCATGGAGAGATGCTGCTGTTCATGGTGCTGATGCTGAGTAGGTTTCAGCAGCAAGGAAAGGGTCCTCCGTATCTTTTTTTAAAAAAATATTTTGTTTTTAATCATTATAAAATACAAAATAGGTACTAAAAACGACATATGAATGGATCCGAAAAACGAAATAACCCATGAAAAACAAAAGCAGCTGTCCCAAAATTCAACAGAAAAAACCCCAAAAAAAACCTGAATGAAATGATCCAAAATGAAGAAAAAAAAACAACACAAAAACAGAACAAAAAAAATCCGAAATGAAAAACCTTGCACAAGTCTACTAAATGGTGTGTGTGTGTATCTCGGAGTTATATGGCGGTGTATGGATATAAGTGGGTGTCTGGACCTGTGGCCTGTTTTTGCAGTTGTGTCGGATTCTCAGTAACAGGCAGAGCACGTGCCAGAATGCAGACTGCAACGCATGGCTTTGCAGAGCCTGTCAGGTGTCACATGAGCTGCAAAAGGACAGACCCTGTGTGGCAATGTTCTGGAGAGAGTGTGATGATCACAGCCTGTAGGTTGGCACACTCTGCCTCTCAACATAACTGAACCAAACACCGGCTCTTAGCCAAAATCCATCCCGAGATTTGTATCTTAATCTGCTCCTGCCATGACTCGGTTATTCAAAGGACTACAGTTGTGGAGCATTGATAAGTATTTGATTGCGCACACCAAAACGTTTACTATACTTGTTCCATGGACGGTTAGAGACAGGGATGTTGATACAAGGGAACCGATAAACGTAGAAACTATTTTGTCTCTCTGGGTATATATGCTTTGTATTCACTAAAAATGTATGGAAACCATATATAAAAATAGAAAAAGTTAAATTTGGGATGAAACCAGGAGAATAATGTTATGGATACTTTTTTATGATTTATCTATACTTGTATCAAATGGGAGGATGTTCCCTTTATAGTCTTATTAGAATAAATAAGTACTGATGAATCTATAAGGTTATATTTTCATGGATCCAAGCATGATGCGGTCTCACTATATAGATATATTTTTTTACCTTTCTCTAAGGTAATGATGCAACACATTTATTATTGCAGTGCACTTTGTGGCTCCCACACAGATTTCTATTACACAATCCCTCAGGAGAAAGCCCTGCACACTCTAAAGCATATGTGCCATATTTCTACCAGTAAATGGCCAATTATGGTGTTAAAGTATGACAGAATTCAATTAACATAAATACGTGCACATTTTTCTCTCACATGCTTAACAAAATGTAGATAAAGTGCCTGTCAATTTTTTCAGTGTTCTAGTTAGAATGAGCAGAAAGCTTTTTTCCTCAACAGTATCATGAATATGATAATCTATGAAAATCACTATAGAAGGTACTTTAGTTAAGCACATTCTACATTAATCTCTGATGAGCTGAAATCTCTTCTGTTTAGAGAACATGTTGTTGTCTGTTAGATGACAGGCTGCCAGATGTTCATGAACTAGTGTGTATCCACTTTGTACACTCATACTCCATCCAAGATAAGTATTTTTTATGATGAAATTAAGATTAAAATATCAGTTTAAATCATTGACACAAACTCTGTTTGCTAAAATGTCTACATTGTATCTATTAAACCCATTTATGTTAGTCAATGTCATGTTATTCTGAATATTTGAATTAAAGTGAGATATAATAAGAAATAGCAAATATATAAATATATATATATATAAATTGATTATTATTGCAGAGGCCATTTACACATCACAGCAATTCAAAGAACTGCATCACAGAGCTCGTGCTACATTCCCCATATGCAGCACAGAACTCTGGGTAAGACATGCAAATGAAGTCTGCAATTTCTCTTTTTTTTTTGCATCCTGGGTCTGCTTTCACACAGAACCCTCCAATCAATGCCACACCATACTAGATGGCTTAATTAGCAGAGATCAAGTTTATGCAACTGGTCAAAGCCACCTCTGGACAGCGCTGTTTCGGGTTTTTTGGACCCTCTTCAGCAGGGTTTTTTGGACCCTCTACTCCCTGCATGCCTGGCTGTGAGTCTGGCTGCCACACTGCTCTCAAAGAGTCGCATCAGTGCCCAGGTGTAAGACATAACGGTGGGATTCACCCTCGCTTGGCATGTTTAGTCAATACCTTAGGTATTTTCACGTTTTGAGGATGGCTCCTGGTCACAGCAGACTGCACAGGAGAGGTGTGTAGGGCTGCTGCTGGCTTCAAACTCTGAAGCCCCAGTCACTGGAAGGAGAAGCTGTAAGTAAAATGTGGAGCGGAATCCTCTAGACATTGATAATGACAAAGATTACTCTTCTAAGAAGAAGAATACCCAAGAGGTGGAACTGTCTGCTGTGCGTCTGTATCTTTAGCTCCTATCTTAATCCAGTCCTTTATAATAGGTATCTAATTATATTTATTTATTTAGTTATTTATTTGCAAAGTATTTTACTAGGAAGGATACATTGAGATTTCTCTAGTTTTCAAGTATGTCCTGGGTCTGGTTTCAATTCAATTCTTGGATATCAATTTTCCAAATGCGAATTACCATTAGCAAAATGACTGGTGAGGTGCCATAGTCAAGGACTTTGAAGACCAGTGGATTTCCCATTCATGCACAGCCAGTGCAGCTTTAATGCCAAGCCCAAACAGGAGGATGTGCCACTTTATGGGCCATTGTAAATATTAAAGGATGTCCCTTTCTGGTTCAATATATTTGAACGGGGGGGCGTGGTCGGCTGCTGAAGAGAGAGGACGTGTCTCGGTGGAGCTCCGCACGTCATCTCCATACAGGGACCACTCGATGACTTTTTCTGCAGCATTTAGCTTCTAAAAGGTCCCTGAGCAGCTGGCCTTCGGTACTGTGCCGTCCAGAGTCCGTTTAGCACCCCCTCCCGACCAGAGACTTTGCTGGCAGCTGCTACCTCGTGGCTGCAGCGCAGCACCAGCGGCCATCTTGCGGCCTGAAACCAGGTTCCAGCTGTCTTGGCAGTCACGCTGGTCAGACCGCCCTGCCCCGGATTGAGGTACTGTTGTGGACGACAGAGATGGTGGGCCCCCATCTCCCAGTAGACCTAGGTGCCTGTACCATGGGAGTGGCGGACGGACCTGCGGGGGGCTGGATGGATGGATCCTTACCCCCCTCTGGAGGTGAGGGAGCCCTGGTCATGGGCCTGGATGCTTGCCTAAGACTGCTAGATGGAGAGGACGCTGATAGCCCTGTCACCAGGGGTGTCTGGCGCCGGATGCTGGCTACTCTGAGGAGCTACAGCGAAGTGAAGACCTCGAGGTCAGAAGAGACTGAGACCATGGAGGGTACGGGTGGTTCTGCGGCCTGCTCGCTCGCTGAGGTGTCCCTGGGGAGCTGTGCCGGGAGCGGCGATCTGCCTGAGGCTGAGGCCTCTGGAGAGGGAACGGGTGGCAGAGCTGGAGACGTAAGCTACGCGCCGCTGGTCGACCTCCTCCTTGAGGGAGCAGCCCCGGAGGGGAGAATTAGAGTGGAACTGATGCTTGCAAAGATGTGCAGGGCAGAGGTGGAACCCGTGCGACCTGCCATGTCTCCCCCTACAATGACTGTGCTGAAAACGCGGCGAAGCTCCGAGAAGCTGGGGCACCTACGTTGGCCTTGTGCGGTGAACCGTCCTGTAGTGATGCTGGCTCAGGGGCTATCTGATTGTCGCAACCTTTGCATGGTGTCCCAGGGTGCTGGGGAGGCCCACGAGACCTTTCCGTGGGATACGGGCTGATGAGGACTGTAGTATCTCTCTTTTCTTGTGTAGCAGGCCCGTATCTCCTTGAGGATCCCCCTCCTTGCAGCCTTATCTCCCCCCCTTGCTGAGTATTATTCACTGTCTCCCCCTTCTTTTTCCCTCTTATGTTGAGATTCCCTGTTTTTTTTTGTTTATGAGACCCCCTCCTTTCCCTCTTTTGTCTGGGACATCGTGAGTATTATCTGAGGACACTTTTCATATCTTTACGAGACCCCCCTTTTTGGGGATGTTTTTCTGGAACACTTCTGTGGAGTTTTCACACTGTTTCTGCCTTTTATATTTTTCTCCCTGATTCGTTCGGAGTTTTCGCTGAAGTTTATTTTTTGTTTTCTCTTACTGTGATATCTGATGTCATATGAAGGCCCTGCGAGGCCCTCACCTTTTGTTTGATCTTGATGTGCTTGTGCAAAATTCATAAATAAAGAATTTAAAAAAATATATATATATATTTGAACAATCCAGAAACTATAGTGTTGCCTAGGAAAAGCTATGTTGCACTAGAGAGGCTCCATTGCCAGAAACAGCTATCTACTCCGGGCTCCCACAGCCTGTCCTTATCTGCCCTTTGCCCAGCCTATAGTGAAGTCACAGTATAGTTGTGCATTTGGATAATTTGTATTATTATGGTGTAAATATACCCCATTTCCTTTAAAGCTCAACAGAAAGGACCTATGCCACCTTGTTTCTTTTTGGTTAAATTGGCTTGTTTGGTTTTTACATCGAGTGTTTGTTACATTTTAATACTGTTGTGTATAAAAAGAGAAAATAATATTTATGATGGTTAATTTCCCATTTTATTCTTTCTAAACAAAGGATTACCAAGCAGTATGAGGCAATGGGTAGTATCAGCTTTTCAGTGATTTTTAAATAATGGCCACTGTGGTAAAATGGGGAATAAAGGAAATAAAAACTGCTTAACACGAGATATGGTTAGAAAGTTAAGTGGTACATTATAAGTTGACCTGAGGGGATACAGTGCAAACTCGAATAGATTTTTTTCTTAATAGCGCTTAGAAAAAGAATTAATGAATCTTAATGGATATAAAATGGACATAAAATGATGCATTTAGGTAAATATGCAAGAGCCATCATTACCCCACTGAAGAAGCTAATAACCCACAACGATTAAGTCAATGCGCAGCACATTCTGAACTATACGTCTGAAATGAAATTGTGCGTGAGATAGTATGAAAGTCACTGTTCTTATTGCACTTTTATGAACCAATTGTACAGAGAATTTTGATAATCATTAAAAAAAAAATACTGAATTTTAATTAAGCTGTTTTTATGCCCAGAAAGAAATACGGCATTTTTCCTTTTTTTTTTAATGCAGAATGTACATAAATGGCCACCGAGAAGCACATAACAATCATCATTAGCGCTTTAAGTAACTGGTTGCATTACATTAATTATGTTATTTTATAAATGTTCTCATGTTTTAAATACATTATTAAAAGCTGTTTGAGACACCATATAGTAATATTTACACATCAAGATGACAAGTGGCTCTCCAGGCAGTTTATAGAATATAACTTATACCAGGCCTCAAAATTTCCACTCGCCTGCTCGCATTTGGCGAGTGGAAATTACATGAGGGCGAGTGGGAATGCAGAGGCAATGCTGGAAAGGGGTTAGGTGGGGCAACTAGTGGCGAGTAACTCTTAAGGCCTGGCTAGTAGCTCAGGACTTGAAATTTTGAGGCCTGACTTATACATTGTGTACGCAAATTACTTATAATGTGTGAATTACATGTTATGCAAACAAACCTTCTGTTACTGGACTGTTTATGTTTATACACTGTATAAATATGGTGCCTGACATTCCACAGCGTCTACCATACTGCCCTCAGCGTTTTTCGCAGTGCATGGATACACAAGCACAAGGTCCATGTACTCATTTACATAAGTGTTTGTAGCCCTTATTTTAGGGTGTGTATATATTACAAATTTATATAAAAATTGTAGATAATCACAAGCTGTTAATATTCATGGTCTTTATTGTGAACCAAATAAGTAAAACCCCAAAGAAGAAGTTTGGCACTTGATCAGTCAAAAACCGGAGCACAGTAATCCTCCCGACCCTTTCCACAATCCCTACTGTTTTAAACCTTTAGTTTCCTTTAAAAACTCATCTAAATCCAGCGCTGCTCTGCCTCTGATTTCTGCAGGATATGACATGCTTCCAGCTCAGCATGCCATGTGACTGCAGGGGGGCTGGGTGCCCCAGCCAATACAGTTACTCTCGATGCAGCAAAGCCTTGATACCATTGGTAAGGTTAGTTCCCAAAAGGCCCCCAAGCCCTGAAATTTGAGCTGAGGTTTTGGCCAGGACCACATTTTCCAGGATTCGGATGGCTGAATTATTTAGATAAGAGAGGGAGCATGGAGCTCACAGCATTGTGAGCACTCAAATAAGATTGAGCACTCACTTGGTCCATTGTCTGTGAGTCCAGTAACGCACGTGTGTTTTGGCATTAATTTCACATCGGTATTATATGATCACAGACTTAGAGTTCCCATACATAGCACCATGCAGGTCCACCTCATGTGCATTATACAATATATATGGTTAGCTTTTTTTTAAATTACATTTTAAAGAAACGTTAGCGCAACCCTATATTGGCTAAAGCACCGGTCTTGCAAAAACCCTCTTAAAGTCCTCTAAAATAATATAGACCTGCCAAGTAAACAATGTCAATGCCTTCACCATGTGTTGGGCTGCCACTTTGGGTGAGCTGAGTGGACCTCTACCCATTTGCATGTGTCAGCAGCTAGGGGTACTGGGTTGTGGGTTTCGAGGTGGACTGGGTCTTTTGTCCCAGTACCCCACAAAGGCTATGGGTGGCCCAAAAATTGCGCTGCGCTTTAGCGCGATGAATAGAATAGAGCCCGTTGTCTATTGCACTTTTAGTAAATGGTGGTTGGAGAGACCTCCACAGGGGTATGTAGTATTTCTGTTATAGAGCATCAACCCAGAGGTGTGGTGTTTCTGGGAGCGCTTCACTGTCTTCGTTTTGTGTCTTTAGATGCTATGTTTGAACTGTTATAAGGATGGCTCCAGAGTGACAAACCTCAGGCGTGTTTTAATCATCCTTAACAAGATATTTACCCTTTTGGTTCCTCAGAAACTGTTATTCTGCTCGTGCATTAGTGGTATTTAGTGAATATGACACTTAAACTTCTTCCCCTCAAGTGAAAAAGCAATAAAACAGCCTTCATCACAATGCTTCAGTCAGAAAATGGGAAATCAATTAACTTATTTTCAGAGAGATTTGTGCTAAATGCTTTTTTAATGACCTTTAATCAGATGGCGCCCATCCTCAATTAGCCATCAGATGCCGGCTTTGACATTGAAAATGTATATTTTATGTTGAATTGCACAGGACAAATTTCTAATATACGAATGTTACATCAATACATCTTATTTTTTTCCGCTCCATCTGACTGTGAGCAAATTCTCTACTTTCACTGCACGGTTTAGAATGATCACAGGCTTAACTCTTGCAGCCTCTATGAGGTACCATTCTTTGTTGAAACATGAGGAAAAAACTGAATTATACTGTGTGTTAATCTCAAAGACATTACTATCAGGGGGTACTAAAAAATGATCACAGTTGACACTTGAGTACAGGACCTTCCTTTACTCGATTCCCTATACATTTCCATAGGATGCAAAAATGTAATAGGACAAACAGAATAACAAGAGATTCCATCCCTCTTATTCTCCTTGCAGAGGTGAAGGGTGGGGTGACATGGAGTCATTTGGACTCCAAATAAATAAACTTACAGGGTTATTCAAAGAGATTCGAAAAGTCACCGCACGTTCGTTGACTTTTTTCGTTCTCTTCAATTCGGTTCCTTTTGCCGATCCCATTTCGGTGACCCTGCTATGTATTCAGCAAGCACCACAGGGTCCCCGAATTGCAGGGAAAAGCTGCCGCAAACCCGACGAAAACTAACCGCAAAACCCAGCGAATGCACGCCGAAAACCCTCAAAAACATCTGGATTAACCTTCCGAAAACCACAGAAAAACCAAACAGGAGCCGGTCGCAGCCTTGACACAGCAGAAGAGGCAGTGAATAAATTAGCAAAACAGTTTGTATGAATGTGTGAAAGTGAAACGCTGTTTGCAAAGAAACTACTGAGCGAAAATGTCTGAAATTTGCATATGAGGTCCAGGGAATGATAATAAAGAGGGCTGTTACAGAAAAAAGAAGAAAACGTAAAAAAAAAAAAAAAGAAATCGGACTTTAACCCTTTCGCTGCTGAGCCTTTTCCCACCTCTGTGCTGAGCTCATTTTAACCGGTTTCGCTCATCATGTTTAACCGCGTTTTGAAGCCTTATTTTAATATATGACCCAGACATATTATATATCGTTATTTCCGGCAGACTGTGCAGATTCATAATATGTCATTATTATATGTATACGTTATGTCATGTCTGTATATTATAACAAAAAATGCAATAAAATTAGAATTTTCAATAATTTACAATGTGTAAAGTGTTTTTTTTCACATTTTAAAATGCGATTGTTTGCGGTTATATTTTCTATGGGGTGCGCTTGTTATAAAAATTAGAAATGAGGAATCGTTACTTTTTTTTGGGGAAAATTACGTGTTTTTTAGCAAACGCCACCCATAGAAAAAATCGTTTGTGCAGCATCATTGTTCACATTATAATTGAAATGGAAACAATATTGTTGCACTAATAAATCTAAAAAAAAAAAAAAAAACATTTTTTTTAAAAAAAATTATTTTTATTTTCTTAATTTTCTTTTTTTATTTTCTTTTATTTTTTACATTTTACATGGTCATGTTTGGTATCATTGGAAACCACGCTCTGGCCGTTCCAATGATAGCAAACATTAACCCCTAGCTGTCACGGATTGGGAGATAGGGGGTTCATTGCAACCCCCTATCTCCACTATAGGTGGCAGCAAGGGGTTAATTTCAAAACTGGCGCCATCGGATGTCAGCCCGCACCGGGGGCTGAGCGATCAGCCGGAATACCGGCTGATCGTGGCTGCAAAGGGAGGACGCGCTCAGCGCGTCCTCCGCAGCGAAGTACCAATGCGGTTGGACGCGCTGAGCGCGTCCACCGCATTGAAGTGGTTAAAAAAAAAAAATTATAAAAATGCTTAAAATATCCTAAAAAAATCTATAAAAAAAGAGACTCTTTACTTCAGAATTTTATAATGAACGGTTTATTAGATATTGAATTAAAACAGGAATATTTTTAACATTGAAGCCTATGGGATTCTCCTGAATAAATTTGCCGCATGAAACCACCGAATGGCAGGGCGTTTCGGGAACCTTTCACTGCTGGTTTGTGTTCCCTGAATAGCCGAAGCAGTGCTTTTTCATGGGGTTTTCACTGCCCTCGAACAGGCACCGAACAGGCACCGTATGTTCAGGCAATTCGCTAGGATTTGGCGAATTGCCTGCTCTCTGGATAGCCGAATGGCCAGGAAAGGTAACCGAACGCTGATTTTCAGCTTCGGTTACCTTTCTCAAGCAATTCGGATCTCTTTGAATTACCCTGTTATTATTCAGAGAGCCCCGGAATTTCAGCACTCTCTTTCAGCGACCTCAATTCGCCAACCCTGTGCATAGCATTCACTCCAGGGTCCCCTAAGTTCGCCGAATAGACCCGCAGAACATACCCGATCTGAATCGATCTGAAAAACAGCCGATTGCAGCTGATGAATTGTCAAACGACTCCAACCAACCACCGAGTACCACTGGAAAAAGCCGGCCAGCCACAGAACAGGGGAAAAAAAAAATGCAACTTTTAAAAGAAGTTTAAAAAGATAAAAATAAAAAAAATGCATGGAAATAACACATAAGGTCCTTTGAATAACAATAAAAAGGCCTGTTACAGAATAAAAATAAAAAATAAAATAAAAACTTTTGCTGAAAACTCCCAGAAAAATGCCTAAAACAAATCCTAAAAAATTAATTAATAAAGAGACTTTTTGCAAATGAAAAGAATAAAAAAAATTGATAAAAACAGGTATTTTTCTTACATTGAAACCTATGGGATTTGAACGTTTAAAACCGGTCGAATGAAATCACCAAAAAATCACAGCTGTTCGGCATTTTCGGAATAGATTAACCATTACTTCTCTATGGGGACTATAACTACCCTGGAATTGCATCGTATTTCGCTGGCAATTCGCCAATATGTGGTGAACTGCCAGCTTTTTTGAATAGCTGAATTGCCTCGAGATTGCACCGTGTGGGAAAATTCAGTTTGGTGCAATTTGGTGACAAATTTGGTTCGCTTTGAATAACACCTATAAGTCCGCTGCTACTGGCGCTAGGCATCAAGTAAAATATTGTTGCTAACCCACTAGCGGTAGTGGAGAAGCAGGAGTGGTGATATCTGAGGTCTTCCTCACAAAAGCAATGCTCAAAACTAGAAAATGGATCATCACGATTTGAAATAGAAATTCAGAGTATTCCTCGGTCTAATTGTCCCTAGATAGAATACTAGTATGGTTGCTTATATGCAACACTGGTAAATATAAGGTGTCAAAATAACTACATATTCACAAACAACTCAACATAGGTCTATTACATTACAGTACCTTCTAGCTGTCCCTTATCCATTGGGACCGACTCACTTTTATGCCCCTGTATTTGTCTGATGGGTTTACTCCCCAAAAATTAGACACTGGATAAAAACAGCAGAAGAACACCTTGCAATCATGTTAAACATGTTTGCTTGAAGAAACATGGAATTGGAATATCTAACCTTTGCAATCCTTTGCTTCAGACGTTCACCTTGAGATTCATGGGGCATGTAGCTCCAAAACCACCAGTATGCAGAGGTTGCTCATTGCTGGGAGAGACATATTCAGGGGGTGCATTAAGCTGAGCTTTTATTGAATTTCTGGATGCAAGAGAAGTTTGCTTAAATTTTATTTCTTTGTAGGTTATCTAAAAGAACATAAACCTTAACATCCCACCCATGGTCTAGAACAGTGTTCCCCAAACCTGTCCTCAGGACCTTCCGCCTCGCCATGTTTGCCAGATATGTGAAGCACAGCACAGGGAATATGATTAGCTTCTCAGTGATTGCAGGATTCAGTCTGCTTTTCCCCAAGGTGATCTGCAAAATCTGGTCTGGTTGAGGGTCCCGAGGACAGGTTTGGGAAACACTGGTTTAGAAGAACACGCTTCTTTCTTTTTCCTGGTTTTATATTGTCAGCAGTATCAACACATTTATCCCTATATTGCAGAATATTTTGCATGCATCATATGTTATATCCTCCTAGAAATAGATTTGTTCCTTTCCTTTTTATAGACGCTCCCAAGCTTTGGACCATATTTGGAAAAGCGAAAAAGGATTCTAGCAGAGAATAGAATCAATGCTATGGTGAAGCATGCAGATGTGGACATTACTGAGAGGAAGCCTTTTGTTCCAAAAAAGCCTATACCTGCAGTCAAGGTAAAAAATGTAACCCGAAGGAATGTTTTGTTAGATGGAATGCCAGTAATTATGTTAAGTCATGCTATATTGTATATTAATTCTATATATGGTGAAAAGGGTCAATTTTAATTCTGAGGAATTATAAAAATCTGAATAGACAGTGATAATTTATGGTCAGCACCATATGCAGCAAAGAACTCTGGGTAGGGCATGCAAGTGACGTTCACAATTTCACCGTTTTTTGCATCAAACGTAATTGTGGGCTTTTTATTTGCACGTTATACCCAGAGTTCTTTGCTGCATATGGCGAGTGTAGCATTATTGTACTTTGCGCTCCCTATACTTAACATGGGTAGCGCAATCAGTAATTAGCGTTCGGATTACAAAAGCCTAACACTAATTACAGCACCGCTGTGGTAACTAAAAAGTTAACCACAGGTAAAGCTGGTGCTTACTTGAATCCGCTTCTGTGGAATCACGGAGCACCAGCTGAAACCCCCCAAGAAAAAATCATATACCCGCCTCGCCTCTCGCGGCGCAAACAGTGGCCCAATCCGCCTCTTCTGGCTGCCAGGAGCAGAGTGAGTCTGGGGACATATAGTCCCCAGTCTCCCTCTGCAAATCACTCAGTAGTCCTGCACGATGTCGCAGGAGACGTCAGGAGGGGATACTCTCAGGTGGGTTGCGCTGCATTACGGGGCAGGCTGCTGAATCACACCTGCCCATAATATGGTGCAAAAACAAGGACGCTAAGGGGAAACCTGCAGGCACACATTTTCCCCCTTAGCGTCCCCGTTTTAGCTTAGGGCAAGGAATAGTGCCCAAGGTCAGCTGAATATACTGAATAAGCAGGTTTTTTGGATCAATGGGTTTTTCCATACTTGATGGCGTGGGCATATTCCAAGATGGCAATGCCAGGATTCATTGGGCTTAGATCGTACAAGAGTGGTTCAGGGAGCATGAGACGTCATTTTCACATGGATTGGCCACTACACAGTCCAAACCTTGACCCCATTGAGAATCTTTGGGATAATGTGCTGGAGAAGACTTTACACAGTGACACGACTCTGGACATTAATAAATGTTGTGACATTGTAGAAGTTTAAATGATGCCACAGAGAAAACGTGCCGTAAACAAATCAAAAAGATTGTCCAAGATATTAAAGTATGACTTTTATTTTGGCCAGGCAGTGTGTGTTTATTTTTATTGTATATGTAACATTTGGTCATAGTCTCACATTTCATATGTCTCTCGTAATTAGCTATATTTTTCACTTGCTGCATTAAATATAGAGATTACATTCATTTGGAATAAAAAAATAGGATCCGAACCCTTGTGCAAATTATTTGTATCATTGCAGGTGGCTGCACTGTGTCTTTTTTAATGGACTTAACCTGTTATTTGATATTTAGGTTGTTCTTTTCCTGATTGTTTTTGCAAAGTTTTGCAGCACGATCCGGAGCATGTCATCGAAATACATATTTATGGTTTGCAAACTGCTAGTTTGCCAAGACATATTTAATTAAAATGTTTTATTTAGACCTCCTGCTATTCTTCTTTCTTTATTTGTCTTTAAAATGTATGTTGCAAATAAGTGACTGATGTAGTCAAATGTGCTGCTGATTTATAAAGAATCGCAGATGTTCTGTTAAGGTATAATTAGTTTTGTAAATTTTCAAGGATGGCTGCTCTCTTTGCTCAATCCTTTTGATTGTTAAATTACATTGTGTTGCTTATATCTCTCTCACACACTGTGTACAGTATGTGTGATGAATTTAAAACATCGGGGGGGTATTTTGCGATAGGAAGATTTTAAGGAATTGATGTATAATAATACTGTATTTGCGTATCCATGCATAGTGTCTTGTTTTATTCTGGGGAGGGAGATTTCGTAGTCGGGGGTTTATCGAATATTTTGGAATAACCTACAAAAGGTCAAAACATCAATGTGATTTGTGTTTTCAGATTAAATTGACATTGTAAAAGAATGGCAAGTGTGTCTTTCAGTATGAAACTCCGAGCAGAACCGAACGCTGACAATTCGAGAAATCTCAGTAAATTTTACAACAGAGTAACATTTTTTTTAAATAAATGGGAGTGAAACGGGCAGAGGCACAATGGGAGTGAAATGGGCACATACACAATGGGAGTGACATGGATGAGCAGAGACACACTGGGAGTGACATGGATGAGCAGAGACGCAATGGGAGTGAAACGGGCAGAGGCACATTGGTAGTGAAATGGGCAGAGGCACAATGGGAGTGAAACGGGCAGAGGCACAATGGGAGTGAAACGGGAAGAGGCACAATGGGAGTGAAACGGGGAGAGGCACAATGGGAGTGAAACGGGGAGAGGCACAATGGGAGTGAAATGGGGAGAGGCACAATGGGAGTGAAACGGGGAGAGGCACAATGGGAGTGAAACGGGGAGAGGCACAATGGGAGTGAAACGGGCAGAGGCACAATGGGAGTGAAACGGGCAGAGGCACAATGGGAGTGAAACGGGAAGAGGCACAATGGGAGTGAAACGGGGAGAGGCACAATGGGAGTGAAACGGGGAGAGGCACAATGGGAGTGAAACGGGGAGAGGCACAATGGGAGTGAAACGGGCAGAGGCACAATGGGAGTGACATGGATTGGCAGAGACACTATGGGAGTGAAATGGGCAGAGGCACAATGGGAGTGAAATGGGCACATACACAATGGGAGTGACATGGATTGGCAGAGACACAATGGGAGTGACATGGATTGGCAGAGACACAATGGGAGTTAAGTGGATGGGCAGCGGCACAATGGGAATGAAAAGAATGAGTAGAGGAAGAATGAGGGTAAAAGGAATCTGTAAAGTAACTACAGAAGTGAAGAGGATTGGCAGGAGGTACACCAAAATCATCATCATAAAGACCTTAACCAAGCATTGACCCAGGGTATGGTAAATATATCATCTGCTTCAATATGGGTGATCACTCCATTATAGTATTCATAAAGTGAAAGGTAGTTGTCTAAAATAAATAAAGGGTTACGAACCCTGATTTATCAGTCACCTCCTTCCTACATTAATTGACAAATACGTATCTGGCGGCGCGATGCTAGTCGTTCTCAGATCTTTGGGTGGTTCTCTTATAATGCACCGTCCATATATGTCATGAAAAACAATGGAAAAATACAATAGTGCAGAGCGATAACAAGTGTTGAGATGAATATGTACATGTAGTTGATCGCACTCACAATATCGAGAGCCCCAACACTGGCTCTGAGCGGGTCAGCGCGTTTTGGTCGTTTTTTTTCCTCTATATTGAAAGAGGCGACCCACGACCTCCAATCATGGTAATATTCTTCCAATCTCGATATGCAGAGATGACATGCAAGAGAGAAAAACGTCCTTGTGCAGATCTATGGATGGAGGCCTCACACGCAACTTTACTGGCTGTATATTTGACAGGCTGAGACAACCCAGTGCAAACAAACCCAGCAGAAAGCCGGGAGGTAATGTGAAGTTACACTCTGACCAAACCCGAGGTCAGAGGTGTAACTTCACATTACCTCCCGGCTTTCTGCTGGGTTTGTTTGCACTGGGTTGTCTCAGCCTGTCAAATATACAGCCAGTAAAGTTGCGTGTGAGGCCTCCATCCATAGATCTGCACAAGGACGTTTTTCTCTCTTGCATGTCTTCTCTGCATATCGAGATTGGAAGAATATTACCATGATTGGAGGTTGTGGGTCGCCTCTTTCAATATAGAGGAAAAAAAACGACCAAAACGCGCTGACCCGCTCAGAGCCAGTGTTGGGGCTCTCGATATTGTGAGTGCGATCAACTACATGTACATATTCATCTCAACACTTGTTATCGCTCTGCACTATTGTATTTTTCCATTGTTTTTCATGACATATATGGACGGTGCATTATAAGAGAACCACCCAAAGATCTGAGAGCGACTAGCATCGCGCCGCCAGATACGTATTTGTCAATTATTGATCACTGGTATTGGGGGAAACCACTGATTGCTGGCTGGCTTTGGGTCTTTGGTGGCGGTACAAGCAGGGGCGCCTACCACACTGTTTTCATTCCTTCCTACATTAGCTTTGTTAAGTTGTTTGATCTCTACTAATCACCCAAAATCATATATCAGTTCATATAATACAACCGGATTTAGTTTCTTGATTATCATTATATGCGTTTCTTTTTAATAGGTTTCCGAAGAACCAGAGCTTATTTGATTACACAAGATCTGGTAGTGCCTATATTAAAAGTTAAAATGATACACAGTTTTAGCTTTTTATTTATATTTTAGTGTTTTACTTGTACAACAATTACCGTTTAACTTTTTAGCTTTTCTGTAAAACTTCCCCTTGAAAATTTTCTTTGCCAGAGAGTTAACTGGCAAAATAGTTAATAAACCCCTGCCTGTTCATTAATTACTATGCAAGGTTAAAAATGTTGAGAATTTTTTTAATCCTCCTCAACACGGCATATGAAAGAAACACATTTTGGCCGCAGAACTAATTTCCAACCTATATTTGTATTTAATTTTTATTTTCTGTAAATATATTGCAACTATGGTGAACATTGACCATCCAGAGATTGAGGGCAGTATTACATACATGGCACTAAAACGGAGATGCTAAGGAGGAAAACCTGCGACTGCAGGTTTCTCCTTAGTGTTCCCGCTTTATCTCCATATTATGGGGCAGGTGCGTATTCAGCAGCTTTCCCCGTAACGCAGCACTAAGCCAGAGGATATTCGAGGCAGCGCGAATGTGCCACCCAGAGCATCCCCTCCTGGAGACCATAGAACTCCATTGAGGCTCCGACTGCTGGGTCACATGACCTGCAGGATCTCGCCCCTTGCGTGATCCTGTAGGTCCGCGGAGTGATCATGAAGGGAGACTGGTGACTTTTTTTTACCTGGTCTCTTTGCTCCTGGCGGTCGGAAGATGCTGATTGACCCGTCGTTCTCGCTGCGGGGTGAGATGCGAGCATCTGATTTTTGGGGGAATTTATAGCTGGTGATAACTTATTCTGCAGAAGCGGTATCAGCTAGCACCAGCTTAGCTGTGGTTAACTTTTGCGTTAACCGCAGCAGGGCGTAATTAGTGTTAGGACTTTCTAAAACTAACGCTATTTAACTCTGTGCGCTCCTCATGTTAAGCATAGGGAGTGCAAAGTATGTTTTTTTTTTTTTTTTTTTTAAAATTGAAGTATTTATTAAATTTTCAGTTGTATTCCAATAGACAGTTACACAATAGTCACATATTTTCTGAAAAGCCAGTAATACAACAATAATGCGAGACGATTGTGTAGTTAAAACGCAAAGTATCCCTACCAGAAGGGGATAAAAGAGAGCTAGATGGAGAGAGGAAAGAAGAAAGAAGAGAGAAAGCAGGGAGAAGAAGAGAGGAGGGAAAAAAGGAGAAGAAAAAAAAAGGGGGAGGGGGAAAAAGGATACCCGACACACATCGATATCATTGCAATCACTCTGAGCACTTTAGTTACAATCACTTCTACATTTCCATTTGTGTAGGCGTTTACATGTTATTACATATTAAGATTCACTTGTATTTTAAGCAGAGACTAAATATGCATCCCATAATGACCAAAAGTTCTTAGAGGGTACTGGAGACCCGGTTATTCTACGTGACATGGCGTCTAACAGGTGGAATTCTCGAAGATGACTAGTGATCATCGTAACTGACGGTATTGTCGCCAACTTCCATCTGGCAGCAATTAGTAGGGTCTATATCGTTAGTATGTGTGCTAATAACGGTTTCTGGAAGAGAGAAAATGTGGCCTGGAAAAGCTGTAGGAGCATAATCTCAGGGAGAGGTTCTACCTCAACACCCAGAATCTTGGAACTCAATTTGGCTACTTCTCGCCACCATTCCACCAGGAGGGGACAAGTCCACAAACGTGGAAGTATGATCCCCTCGTGGTGTCACATCTCCAACAGGTTGAAGATGCCCCCCTCGTGGTATTGCACTCTTTTAAGTAGTTTTTTACGTGCCTCCCACAAGGAAGCGCATCTGAATTTGCATGTCTCCCTTGAAGCTAGCACTCCACCATTCTTTGTGTAGTATTTTACCCAAATCTTTCTCCCAGGCAGCTTGAAAACCCCACAGTTTTGTAGCAAGTTTATCCAGTAACAGTGTATAACAGGTAGATATCATTTTCCTCCTATCTAGAGGTTGGGAACACTGCAATTCAAATGATGACATCATGGGACACTGGGATTGAAATTTCCCCCTCTAGGCCCCAAATCGCTAAGTAGGACTGAATCTGACCATACGATAGCCACAAGGTGCGAGGAATTTTGTATTGGGCAACTAGTTGGGTGAAAGAACTTAGGCCTTCCTTGTTAAATAAGTGGTACAGTCTAGTTACTGATTTCACTATCCACAACCGTGGGTCATAATCTTGAATTAGATGACAGAACACTTCAAGTGGGGCAGCTAGGGCCACAGGATGGTATTGGATTAAACTAGAGGAGTTATTATCCCAAATTTTCAGTAGAAGGGTCGCTAGCGGTGGGAGGGGTGGTAGTTTGCTGCGCATGGATTTCAGGATCCAAAGGATTGTAGCGGGTGTGAATGGAAGAAAGTGTCTGGATATATGGCGCAACCACTGAGGACCCTGTGAGCCCGTCATTAATAGTTGGACCGCTGATAGGATAGATGCCTTGTAGTAAAGAAAGATGTTAGGGACCCCCATTCCCCCATTTTCAATAGTTTGATGTAGTAGCATTGCCTTAACCCTCGGCCTCCTGCCTCTCCAGATAAATTTGGATAGCAAGGTCTGCTGTATCTGAAGGTAGCTCTTAGGTAGTAGCAAGGGGAGGGCTCTAAACAAGTATAATATCTTTGGGAGGAGCGACATTTTGACTGTGGCCATGCGTCCCACCCAGGATACCTCGTGTGTAGTCCACCTGTTGCATGAATTTCTCACAACCGTCAGCAAGCATTTATAATTACATTCATATAAAGCTGTTTTAGTAAACGCTACCTTGATTCCTAAATAGGTGATATAGGAGGTTCTCCAATCATATGTGTATGTTTGTTTCAAAGCTTCTAAAAGTGCCTGAGGAATTGCATAGGGTCAGGGCAGCCATCAGAAATGGGGCCCCTTACTAAACCTCACGATGGGGCCCCTGGCTCTCCCTCAAACTCTAACCGCTTTTCTCCCCTTTCAAAAAAAAGGACATAACATAGCACCACAGCAATAAAACTGCCAGTAATGTGCAGTGTGTATGAAGGTATCACAGAATCCACAGCAATAAATCTCACAGTAATGGGCTGTATATGATGGCCTCTGGGTCTGGGCCTGGTCCCTGGGTCTGGTTTGGGCCTTGGGGTCTGGGCCTTGGGGTTTGTGCTCTGGGCTGGGCCTGGGCCTTGGGGTCTGGTCTGGGCCCTGGGTTTGGTCCCTGGGACTGGGCTTTGGGGTCTGGTCCCTGCGATCTGGGCCCTGAGTCTGGTCTGGGGTCTGGGCCCTGAGTCTGGCATGGGGTCTGGGCCTTGGGGTCTGGTCCATGGGGCCTGGTCCCTGGGTCTGGGCCTTGGGGTCTGGGCTCTGGGTCTGGTCCCTGGGACTGGGCCTTGGGGTCTGGTCCCTGGGGTCTGGGCCCTAAGTCTGGCCTGAGGTCTGGGCCCTGGTCCCTTGGTCTGGGCCTTGGGGTCTGGTCCATGGGGCTGGGCCTTGGGGCCTGGTCCCTGGGATCTGGGCCCTGGGTCTAGGCTGGGCCTGATCCCTGGGGTCTGGGCCTTGGGGTCTGGGCCCTGGGGTCTGGGCCCAGGGTCTGGGCCTTGGGGTCTGGACCCTGGGTCTGGGCCTTGGGATCTGGACCTGGGGTCTGGGCCTTGGGGTCTGGGCCTTGGTCTGGGTCTTGGGGTCTGGGCCTTGGGTCTGGGTCTGGCCTTGGGTCTGGGTCTTGGGGTCTGGGTCTTGGGGTCTGGGTCTTGGGGTCTGGGTCTTGGGGTCTGGGCCTTGGGGTCTGGGCCTTGGGGTCTGGGCCCAGGGTCTGGGCCTTGGGGTCTGGGCCTTGGGGTCTGGGCCTTGGGGTCTGGGCCTTGGGGTCTGGACCCTGGGTCTGGGCCTTGGGGTCTGGACCCTGGGTCTTGGCCCTGGGGTCTGGGCCTTGGGGTCTGGGCCCAGGGTCTGGGCCTTGGGGTCTGGGCCTTGGGGTCTGGGCCCTGGTTCTGGGCCCTGGGTCTAGGCTGGGCCTGATCCCTGGGGTCTGGGCCTTGGGGTCTGGGCCTTGGGGTCTGGGCCCAGGGTCTGGGCCCAGGGTCTGGGCCTTGGGGTCTGGACCCTGGGTCTGGGCCTTGGGATCTGGACCCGGGGTCTGGGCCTTTGGGTCTGGGTCTGGTCCTTGGGGTCTGGGCCCTGGGTCTGGGCCTTGGGGTCTGGGCCTTGGGGTCTGGGTCTTGGGGTCTGGGCCTTGGTCTGGGTCTTGGGGTCTGGGCCTTGGGGTCTGGACCCTGGGTCTGGGCCTTGGGGTCTGGACCCTGGGTCTGGGCCCAGGGTCTGGGCCTTGGGGTCTGGGCCTTGGGGTCTGGGCCTTGGGGTCTGGGCCCAGGGTCTGGGCCTTGGGGTCTGGACCATGGGTCTGGGCCTTGGGATCTGGACCCGGGGTCTGGGCCTTGGGGTCTGGGCCTTTGGGTCTGGGTCTGGTCCTTGGGGTCTGGGCCTTGGGGTCTGGGCCATGGGATCTGGGTCTTGGGGTCTGGGCCCTGGGCCCTGGGGTCTGGGCCCTGGGGTCTGGGCCCTGGGTCTGGGCCCTGGGATCTGGGCCCTGGGTCTAGGCTGGGCCTGATCCCTGGGGTCTGGGCCTTGGGGTCTAGGCCCAGGGTCTGGGCCTTGGGGTCTGGACCCTGGGTCTGGGCCTTGGGGTCTGGACCCTGGGTCTGGGCCTTGGGGTCTGGGCCTTTGGGTCTGGGGTCTGGGCCTTGGTCTGGGTCTTGGGGTCTGGGTCTTGGGGTCTGCGTCTTGGGGTCTGGGCCTTGGAGTCTGGACCTTGGGGTCTGGGCCTTGGGGTCTGGGCCTTGGGGTCTGGGCCCTGGGTCTGGGCCCTGGGTCTGGGCCTTGGGGTCTGGACCCGGGGTCTGGGCCTTGGGGTCTGGGCCTTGGGGTCTGGGCCCTGGACCCTGGGTCTGGGCCTTGGGGTCTGGTCCATGGGGCTGGGCCTTGGGTCCTGGTCCCTGGGATCTGGGCCCTGAGTCTTGGCTGGGCCTGATCCCTGGGGTCTGGACCTTGGGGTCTGGGCCTTGGGGTCTGGGCCTTGGGGTCTGGGCCCAGGGGTCTGGGCCTTGGGGTCTGGGCCCAGGGGTCTGGGCCTTGGGGTCTGGGCCCAGGGTCTGGGCCCAGGGGTCTGGGCCCAGGGTCTGAGCCCTGGCTCACCACTCTGCTGTCTTCTTTTCTTCTCTCTTCTTTTCTTCTCTTCAATCTTCAGTCTTCTCTCTTCAGCCTGGTCCCTCCAGCTCAGGCACGCAGCTTCACTGAGTGGAGGGGCGGAGCCAAAGCAACGTGCTTGGGAGGCCCTCACACGCTGCTTTGCCCCGCCCAGCCAGGAAGTGAAGCTGCCAGGAGCCGGAGGAGACACAGTGTCTCCTCCTGCTCCTGCAGCAGCAGCAGAGACACAGCTCCGGATTCAGACTCCTCGAGTCCGATACCGGAGCTGTAAGAGGGCGACGCCGCTGCCGAGGGGGGCCCGGCCCCCCACCGGGCCCTAGCCCCTTATGGCAGCATGGGGCGTATTTTTGCTTTTTCAGCATCGAGTGATAGCAACAGGGTTGGTTGGGACTCCTGAACCACCTAATGTATGATTGATAAGACTTTCAGAGTGTTGTCTGGCCCCTGTCTCCTTTTGATGAAGCCAACTTGGTTGTTGGCCACCAACGTTGGCAGTATCTTTGACAATCGATTTGCTAATATTTTTGCATATAATTTGGTGTCTACATTTAGGAGTGAGATAGGTCTATATTGAGAGCAGTTAGAAGAAGGGGGGTTCGTTTTAGGGAGAGTGACTATGTGGGCTGATGGCCATTCTTTAGGTGGTTGACCAGTTTTAAAGATCTCTTGAAAAAATAACAACAGTTTAGGGTGAAGATCTGGGAAGTTTTTATAATATTTTGCTGAGAATCCATCCGGACCCGGAGTTTTACCATTCGGAAGCTCTTTAACCCTTTCGCTGCTGAGGCTTTTCCCGCCCCTGTGCTGAGGTCATTTTTTACCTGTTTTGCGCATCATGTTTAAACGTGTTTTGAAGGCTTATTTTAGTATATGACATCGACATATTATATATCGTTCTTTCCGTCAGACTCGGTAGATTCATAATATGTCATTATTATATGTATACGTTATGTCATGTTTGTATATTATAACAAAAAATGCAATAAAATATGTATTTTCAATAATTTACAGCGTGTAAAGTGTTTTTTTCCACATTTTAACATGCGAGCAATTGCGGTTATATTTTGTATGGGGTGCGCTTGTTAAAAAAATTAGAGATGGGGTCTCGTTACATTTTTTTTTGGGGAAAATGACACCATTTTTAACAAACGCACCGCATACAAAAATCGTTAATGCAGCATCATTGTTCACATTATAATTGAAATGGGAACAATATTGCTGCATTAACAAAACAAAAAAAAAAAAAAAAAAGTGTTTATTTTTTTTTTTTAATTTTTTTTTTTTTTTTTTTTTTTTTTTTTTTACAATTTTCTTTACTTTCATGTTTGGTATCGTTGGAACGGCCATGCTCTGGCCGATCCAACGATATCAAAATTTAACCCCTAACTGCCACGGATCGGGAGATAGGGAGTTCATTGGAACTCCCTATCTCCACACTTCGTGGCAGTTAGGGGTTAATGCTAGGACTGGCGTCATCGTGCTGCGCACGATGACGCCAGTCCTCTGGGGGAGTTCCCGGAAGCTTGGCCGACATCCAAGATGTCGGCCAGCTCCCGGGAAGGATCGCAAATCGGCGCTTTTCAGCGCCGATTTGCGATCCAGCTCCCCAGGGGTTAATGCCAGGCATCATTTGGAAGGGCAGGCTGTGCCCTTCCAAATGATGCCTGGGTTAAGCCCCTGTGAGCCGCCGATCGGGAGGGAGAGAGGTCCGAAGGACCTCCCCCCCCTCCCTTTCAGGCGCCTCCTCCGCACATGCGGGGGGGCGCCTGAATTATGTGTCATCGCGGGGGCGCGATGACACATAATAATGGCGGCCACTGCTCCGGATGCCGGGCTGACATCCAGGATGTCAGCCCGCACCGGAGGGGCCAGCGATCGGCCGGAACCCGGCCGAACGCTGACCCCAATGCGAGGACGCGCTCAGCGCGTCCTCCGCATACCAGGGGGAATGCTGAGGACGCGCTGAGCGCGTCCTTAGCATTCAAGTGGTTAATGGCCAAGGATAGTTCCAGTAGGGTGATGGGTCTGATTAGCGCCTCACTTAGCCCCGCTGACAATCGAGGGAGGTGTGTATTTCGTAAAAATAAGGATATATCCTTAATGTAGGCTGGTAGGTGTCTGAGTCACCGGTTATATTCTAGAGGGATTTGTAGTAATCTGCAAAGCAGTCCGCTATTTGTCGAGGTTGGTGCTTAACGTGGCCCTACCGGTCATATATCTGCACTATTCGTGATTTACCTATTTTAGCCCGTAATTTATTAGCCAGCATCCTGCTAGCCTTGTTACTATTGATATAACACCTCGCCTTAAGCCGTCTAGTTACCCAGGAGAAGTCTAGTTTGTCTAATTCGATCAGCTGGCGATGAAGATCCGTCACGTCTGCCAAAGACCGTTCAGTGCGGAGTCGTTTATGTGTTTCGTCGGCCTGGGCTATACGATGTAGGAGGGTTAGTCGGTGTTCAGTATGTTGTTTCTTCAGGCGGGACCCTCATTTAATTAAAGCCCCCCGTACAACCGCTTGTGTGCCTGCCATACCATACTTTCTGATATCTCAGAGGTGGAGTTCTCTCTGAAGTAATCAGTAATAGCCTGTTGAACCTCAACTCTAACCTCCGGGTGCGATAAGAGAGACTCATTAAGCCTCCACGGGGCTCTGCCGCAAGAGTCATAAGCATCAGTTAGGCACAGCGTGACTGGTGCATGGTCCGTCCATGCAATCTGTCCCAAAGAACATTCCTGCACCTGTGACAAAAAGTTCCCCCGGACCAGCATAAAGTCTATCCTGGAATATGTATCACGAGCTGCAGAGTAAAAGGAATGTCTTGTTTCCCCTGGGTGTGTGAGTTTCCAGGTGTCAAAAATTTGGTACTCCGCAAGCAGATTCGCAGTTCTAGATTGGGACGTCTTCAGTCGTTTAGAAGCTCGAGGTGGCAAGTCCATGGACAAATTGAGATCCCCGCAGACTAACAACTGTCCCGAGCACATCTTCTGTGTCCTAACTAGCACTCGGTGCATGAAGGAGTGTTGAGATTCGTTTGGATAGTAGATGTTCACTATAGTGTAGACCACATGGTTAAGAGAACAAACCAGTATGATGTATCTGCCATTAGGGTCAACCACTTGATGGACCAATTGATAAGCTATACGATTATGGATAAGGATCAAAACTCCTCTTGTTTTTGTAGGAGAGGTTGCATGGATTTGTGTTGAATAGTTAGGAAGATATAGTTTCGGATGAGCGCCCCTTTTAAAATGCGTCTCTTGTAGACATATCACGTCCGGAGCCGAGTTCTTGTGATCCGTGTATTGAGAGTGTCTCTTATGAGGTATGTTCAATCCTTTTGCATTCAAGGAAAATATTTTCATAGTGTGTCCCATCTAATCAGATAAAACACCTCCCCGTCCTTCTTGCCGCATGGAGAGCAGAGCTTTCAAACCCCCAGTCCGGGGTCATAAAGGGGTTGCCATGAAGGGTCGAGCATCGCCGTTAGCGGGACCATTAGATGCCAAAGGTGCTTGTGCGGGTTGTGTGTGAATAATAGATCCATCGGAGCGTCAATGTGTGTCAAAGGAATAAAGAGAAAATAGGTAAAAAGAGAAAAAAATACCAGTCACCGCTTAGGTAAAAAGTAAAAAAAAAATTAACAAAACGTGCGCCCAGGACGCAACAAATATATACAGTTCCAAAGAACTCCTGGAACTGGAGTCACATTCCAGCTCGCCCTGACCTCACAGGGGGAGAAACATGGGAGAGAACCGTGTCCGCATCTCGGCTTCAAGAAGCCCCGAGCTTCAGACGCTCACGCAGGCCTGCTCGGCCGTATTCCTCGAACCCGGATTGAGAGTCAGAGCCTTTCCGGTCTCTGAAGGATGTTGTCGGAAGGGAATTGGACTGCAGGCCAGAAAAAATAAAAAATGTAAGTAAATGAATCTGATGGTCTCATTTGCAAGTGTTGACTAGGGATGAGCCGAACACTCCCCGAGTTCGGGTCGAGCCCGAACTTCCCATTTGTTCGGGACCGAACCCGAACCCGAACCCCATGCAAGTCAAAGGGACTGAAAATTCATTTTTTTAGAGTGCCCTCCAAGAGGGCATATATGCTACATATTTGCCATAAAAGGTGTATGGGGGTCCGGGTAGTGCCCTGGGGGACAGGAAACAAGGACAAAAAGTTAAAAAAAAAACGTTTTTAAAGGGACAGTGAGTTTTCCATGAAATAAGGGTTAAAAATAAAAACCAAAAATTCCTTCAAATATCGTGCCTAGGAGGTCCCCATAACCTGCCTGTGAAGTGGCGGATTTCTAGGATGTATAGAAACACTTAAAAAAAAAATGACGTTTCATATGACGGTAAATGCTTTTCCTTTAACCCCTTAGTGACCGGGCGGTTTTACACAAATCCGTCCTTTAGTGACCCCTGCTGTTTTTACGTTTCTGCGCTGTTAGTGTTTAGGACAAATTTTCCTCTTACTCGTTTATACAATTTTTTTCATCATTTCATATAATTTACTATAAAAAACATTGTGAAATATGACAAAAAAATTGAAAAAACACCACTTTTTTGAACTTTGACCCCCAAAATTTCTTGTGTATCAACAACCGTCAAAAAAATTTAATTCCTTAGTAGTTTCTAAATTTAGTTCTGAGTTTAGCAATACCCAATGTTTACATATTCCTTGCTTTTTTCCTTATTTTATGCAACAATAAGTGCAAGTAGCACTTTGCCATTTGCAAAGAGTTTATTTTCAAAACTAGTGCTAGTGACATTGTAACACTGATATCTGTCACTAATTCCTGAATAACCCTCCACATATACATATTTTTTTAAAGTACACAAATCAAGGTATTAAACTTGGGGTATTTTGACTCTTTCCATGCAAACCATTTTACCACAAATCTATGCCAAAGTTTGATAAAAAAAAAAGTTTTGGTGATTTTTTTTTTTTTGAACGCAATTTAAGAATACATGTACTGTGAACTTTAAGGTTTACTGCCAAAAAGCACCCCAAAATATGTTCAGCAACATCTTCTGAGTAAATTTATACCACCCATGTGTAGGTATGTCGGGTCATTTGGGGGCTAATAGGCCTTATTTGGGGGGTGCGCATTTCAGTTTTCCAACTTGGAATTTTCACATTTCGTCATCATGCACCCATGTCCTATTTGGGACATTTTTGAAGTGGCCAAAGAAATTTACCCCATCAAACCATATATTTTTAGAAAGGGCACACCCTAGGGTGCTTCAAAGAGTTGTATTTTAACACTTTCCATGCACTAGCTCTATGTCAAACTTTCAGGTAGTCACTTTTTGTGTTATTTTTTCACACACATTGTACTTTAGGCATGAATTGTCAAACCCAGTTATGGGTTACTGCCAAAAAACACCATAAAATATGTTCAGTAACATCTTCTGAGTAAATTGATACCACCCATGTATAGGTATGTCGGGTCATTTGGGGGCTAATAGGCCTTATTTGGGGGGTGCGCATTTCAGTTTTCCAACTTGGAATTTTCACATTTCGTCATCATGCACCCATGTCCTATTTGGGACATTTTGAAGTGGCCAAAGAATTTACCCCATCAAACCATATATTTTTAGAAAGGGCACACCCTAGGGTGCTTCAAAGAGTTGTATTTTAACACTTTCCATGCACTAGCTCTATGTCAAACTTTCAGGTAGTCACTTTTTGTGTTATTTTTTCACACACATTGTACTTTAGGCATGAATTGTCAAACCCAGTTATGGGTTACTGCCAAAAAACACCATAAAATATGTTCAGTAACATCTTCTGAGTAAATTGATACCACCCATGTATAGGTATGTCGGGTCATTTGGGGGCTAATAGGCCTTATTTGGAGGGTGTGCATTTCAGTTTTCCAACTTGGAATTTTCACATTTCGTCATCATGCACCCATGTCCTATTTGGGACATTTTTGAAGCCGGCCAAAGTAATTTACCCCCATCAAACCATATATTTTTAGAAAGGGCACACCCTAGGGTGCTTCAAAGAGTTGTATTTTAACACTTTCCATGCACTAGCTCTATGTCAAACTTTCAGGTAGTCACTTTTTGTGTTATTTTTTCACACACATTGTACTTTAGGCATGAATTGTCAAATCCAGTTATGGGTTACTGCCAAAAAACACCCCAAAATATGTTCAGCAACATCTTCTGAGTAAATTGATACCACCCATATATAGATTTGTTCTGTTGTTTTTGGGGTGCTACGCCAATCTTTTGACATGTGCTTGTCAATTTTCTAATTTGACATACAGTATCTTCTTTGCTTATCTTCTTTTTAGGGGCCTTTTTACATACCCCAATTTTATTAACGTGCATATATTTGGTAAGCTAACACCCCAAAGTATTGTAAATGGAGTGTTTTTATGCCATGGATGCAACCGTTTGCTCCAAGCAAATTGGATACTGTTTGGTGGTCATTTTTCATTTTCACACCCACATCAGTTTTGGACTGTGATTTAGGACAGTGGTCCCCAACCCAGGCCCTCAGGGCCCACTAACAGGCCAGGTTTGCCAGATATCTGAAGCACAGCACAGGTGTTATGATTTGCTGCTCAGTGATTGCAGGATTCAGTCTGCATTTCCCCAAGGTGATCTGCAAAATCTGGCCTGTTAGTGGGCGCTGAGGACCAGGGTTGGGGACCACTGATTTAGGAGACACTGTTGTTTGTTAGTGCATGAAAACTCTCCAGGTTGTTTTCTGCAAGGTCTCCTGAGTACACCCATGCCCCCCATGCATAGGTTTGCCAGGATTTTGGGAAGGTTCAAATACAATTTTTATGACTTTGTCATTGGAGTTGAAATTGAGATTATTTCTTCAGCTGGGCCTATCTTTGGTTTTGGGTCTACCGCATACCCCAGTTTGAATTATTGCCAGAAAATTGTTTATATTTGTTATGTTGACACCCCAAGGTATTGCATATGGAGTGCTTTGATGCCATGGATGCAACGGTTTTAGCCCAAAACATTTGAGAAGGTGTGTGGCGGTAATTTTTCAATTTTCAGATTTTTACGCCCACAGTAGTTTTGGACTGTGATTTAGGAGACACTGTTGTTTGTTACTGCATGAAAACTCTCCAGGTTGTTTTCTGCAAGGTCTCCTGAGTACACCCATGCCCCCCATGCATAGGTTTGCCAGGATTTTGGGAAGGTTCAAATACAATTTTTATGACTTTGTCATTGGAGTTGAAATTGAGATTATTTCTTAGGCTAGGCCTATCTTTGGTTTTGGGTCTACCGCATACCCCAGTTTGAATTATTGCCAGAAAATTGTTTATATTTGTTATGTTGACACCCCAAGGTATTGCATATTAGGGATGTGCACCGATTTTTTTTTCGATTCGATTTTTCGAATTTTTAAACTTTTCGATTCGGCTCGTTTCGACTGCTTTCTGTTTCGATTCGGTTCGGCTCGATTCTTTTTTCGGGTACATTTATTTTTCGGAATATCGACCATTTTTCGTATTTTCGGGTCACTTTACTAGGTTTCTGTATCGACTTTTCGTTATTTCGGAAATTTTCGTTAATTTTCGTTTTTCGGAATTGTACATGGTTTTCGGTATATATCGACTATTTTTCGAATTTCGTGTCACTTTGCTCGTTTTTTGGTTATCGGCTTTTCGCTATTTCGGAAATTTTCGTTTTTTTCGGAACATCTGTTCTCCTCGTTTCAAAGCTGTCTAATTCTATTGCCCCAGCAGTCCAGCACATGGATTTTCCCCAGCACATGGATTTGCCCCAGCTCATGGATTTGCCCCAGCTCATAGGATATTGCCCCAGCTCACACATGGATTTGCCCCAGCTCATGGATTTGCCCCAGCTCATGGATTTGCCCCAGCACATGGATTTGCCCCAGCACATGGATTTGCCCCAGCACATGGATTTGCCCCAGCACATAGGATATTGCCCCAGCTCACACATGGATTTGCCCCAGCTCATGGATTTGCCCCAGCACATGGATTTGCCCCAGCACATAGGATATTGCCCCAGCTCACACATAGATTTGCCCCAGCTCATGGATTTGCCCCAGCACATGGATTTGCCCCAGCACATAGGATATTGCCCCAGCTCACACATGGATTTGCCCCAGCACATTGATTTGCCCCAGCACATTGATTTTCCCCAGCACATGGATTTGCCCCAGCTCATAGGATATTGCCCCAGCACATGGATGCCCCAGCTCATGGATGCCCTAGCTCATGGATTTGCCCCAGCACATGGATTTGCCCCAGCACATGGATGCCCCAGCTCATGGATTTGCCCCAGCACATGGATGCCCCAGCTCATGGATTTGCCCCAGCACATGGATTTGCCCCAGCACATGGATGCCCCAGCTCATGGATTTGCCCCAGCACATTGATTTGCCCCAGCACATTGATTTGCCCCAGCACATGGATTTGCCCCAGCACATAGGATATTGCCCCAGCTCACACATGGATTTGCCCCAGCACATGGATTTGCCCCAGCTCATGGATTTGCCCCAGCACATGGATTTGCCCCAGCACATGGATTTGCCCCAGCTCATGGATTTACCCCAGCACATGGATTTGCCCCAGCACATGGATTTGCCCCAGCTCATTGATTTGCCCCAGCACATTTACAAAGACAAAATTTACAGAATCAGCGATATAACCGATAATAGTTAAATAAACGATGTTCAGAATTACCGAAATGGAACCGAAATCCCGAATGGAACCGAATTTGGCTCGGAAAATTTTTCGGATTTGCCGTTTTCGAAAATTTTTCGTTTTCTCGGAAAGTCTGTTCTCGTTTCAAAGCAATAGATTTCGATTTGACACATTTCAAGTCCATTCGAAAATTCCGAAAATTTTTCGATTCGGCTCAGAAAACATTTCGGATTCGACTTTTTCGGATCAAAAAAATTTCGGAATTTCGGCCGCATCGAAAGACCCGAATCGGGAAATTTCGTTAAAATTCCGAAACCCGAAACGCACATCCCTATTGCATATGGAGTGCTTTGATGCCATGGATGCAACGGTTTTAGCCCAAAACATTTGATTAGGTGTGTGGCGGTAATTTTTCAATTTTCAGATTTTTACGCCCACATTAGATTTGGACTGTGATTTAGGAGACACTGTTGTTTGTTACTGCATGAAAACTCTCCAGGTTGTTTTCTGCAAGGTCTCCTGAGTACACCCATGCCCCCCATGCATAGGTTTGCCAGGATTTTGGGAAGGTTCAAATACAATTTTTATGACTTTGTCATTGGAGTTGAAATTGAGATTATTTCTTCAGCTAGGCCTATCTTTGGTTTTGGGTCTACCGCATACCCCAGTTTGAATTATTGCCAGAAAATTGTTTATATTTGTTATGTTGACACCCCAAGGTATTGCATATGGAGTGCTTTGATGCCATGGATGCAACGGTTTTAGCCCAAAACATTTGAGAAGGTGTGTGGCGGTAATTTTTCAATTTTCAGATTTTTACGCCCACAGTAGTTTTGGACTGTGATTTAGGAGACACTGTTGTTTGTTACTGCATGAAAACTCTCCAGGTTGTTTTCTGCAAGGTCTCCTGAGTACACCCATGCCCCCCATGCATAGGTGTGCAAAGATTTTGGCAAAATACAGCACCAATTGTAGAACATAAAAATGTACGAATAAAATGTAAAAGTCTGGTGCAGTAAAAGAAAAAAAAAACTAAACTGAACTAACTGGAGTGTGAGAAAAAATAGAAAGGAAAAAAAAAATCACAGATCACGCACAGTGTGATATAGCTTGAAACAGTCCCCAAGACACAGACCGGGTTGTCCAGGGCATTCTGGGCAGTAAAAGATTGTGTCTCTCTTCTGCCCCCTCTTGAAACACACCCTGCATCTTTTTTGGGGTTTCTGTTTGCCCTCAGTAGGGGGGATTTTATAAATAAAATGTGTAGCCCCAACTCTGTCCCCCATCACCGCCCGGGGAGCATGTGCATCCTGGTACAAAAACCCCGAAATGACCTGGAGCTGAAACTGTAAAAAGGACAGCATCACTCCGGGGTTTGCCTTTTTGCAGAGCAAAAAGGCATTGTGGGTTGCAATTTGCATCAGGTAAATTGCAACCTTTTTGTACCAGGCCCTTGACTTCCGCATAATCTGGTAGGGCTGGAACAGCTGATCTGCCAGATCAACCCCACCCATATGCCGGTTATAGTCTTTGATGCACACTGGCTTCCTGATGCGCTCAGCTCTGCCACGTACAGAGACCTCTCAGTGTGGATGGTGGATAGAAGGTATACATCCTTCTTGTCTCTGTACTTGACCGCCAACAGCTCCTCTTGGCGCAGAGCTGAGGTCTCCCCCCTTTTTAGCCGGGTGCGGACAAGCTGTGCTGGGAAACCTACGCGGTTCTTGCGAACAGTACCGCATGCTGCTGTATCAAAACAATACAGCAGTTTGAACAAAGGGACACTCGTATAAAAATTATCAAGATACAAGTGGTACCCTTTGTTCATCAGGGGAAAAAGTAGGTCCCACACAATCTTGCCACTGGTTCCCATGTGTTCTGGGCAACCTGGAGGGTCAAGGCTACTATCCTTTCCCTCGTACACCCGGAAGGCCTGAGTATACCCACTCTCGCTGTCACAGAGCTTATACACCTTCACTCCATACCTGGAGCGTTTGGAAGGAATATACTGCTTGAATCCCAGCCTTCCCTTGTATTTCATTAGGGATTCATCCACGCAGATATTCCTTCCAGGTGTATAAGCTTCTGCAAACCTGGCGGCGAAGTGGGTAATCAGGGGGCGGATTTTATACAGCCTGTCAAACTGAGGATGCTCTCTAGGAGGGCACAGGCTGTTGTCACTGAAGTGCATGAAACGCAAAATGTTTTCATACCTTCTACGTGACATTGATTGGGGGTAAATGGGGGTAGAGCAGATGGGGCTACTGCTTCAGTAGGAGCGAATTGAGGGCTTCTTTATGATGCCCATCAGCATAGTAAGTGCCCAGAATTTCAGAAATTCTGGCACATCTAGCGGGGTCCATTGCTGCCTTGCCAAGTAGGAGTCTGGCTTCGCAGCACAATGCTGATGGGCATACAGATTTGATTGGGCCACGATGTGGCCCAACAAATCATCCCCCATAAACACCTGCAAAAACTGTGTGGCGGTAAATCCTGCAACATCAATATTGATGCCAGGATTTGCTGTGAAAGGAGGGATATCTGGCCTCTGGCGATGAGGCACTACCCACTCCTCAGCTGGAGCTGTGCGTCTCCTGCTGGCAGGTGGTGACCCAGGATCTGCATCAGAAACATCACTAGATACATCAGCCAGCGTAGATGATGTATCTAGCGACGTCTCTGAGCAGTTAGCGGGGTCGAAATCAGGGTCTGAGTCTGACGCAGATGCCTCAGATTCTGACGCCAGGATGGCATATGCCTCCCCGGCGCTGTACACCCTCTCAGACATTATATATAATAGATTATAAAATTTTATAATTATTATATATATAAGCGGATTATTGGTTCTTAGAAGAACCGTTGGGTTTCACAAGAAAATACAAATAAACACCTAAATCTCTCTAAATCCCTCTAAACCTGCCTCAATTCTTCTAAATCTCCCTAAATTCTCTCTAAATCTGCCTCAATTTTTCTAATCTCACTAAATCTACCTAAAATCTCTAACCTGTCAAATCTGATCTCTCTCTCTCGCTCACCAAAACACAAGTGAGGAGAGGGAGGGAGAATCACAGAGGTCAGAGCCAATATTTACAAAATATTGACCTGACCTGACAAATTAGAAATTTTATTTTGACTTTTTCTAACTTCTGATTGGATGTTGCTAGCCTGCCTCTCTGTTGAGGCAGGCTAGGAACATCCCACTCAGCCCCAAGATGACCCTGCCCTTAGAAGGGCAGCGCCATCTTGGCTGTCAGTTTATTTTATTTTATTCATTTTTATTTATTTTTATTTAACTTTTTTTCTTTTTTTTACACTTTTTTTTACTCTGCTGGGTGCCTTGATCCCTCAAGGCACCCAGCAGAGCACCTGATCACTCATGTGATCTTTTTTGGACTGAGTGCCACGATACCTCGTGGCACTCAGTACTTCCTGCCGCTACCGGAAGTGATCTCTCGGGGGGAGCGATCACTGAGCGGACCGGTGGCAGGTAAGCATATTGCAGGGATGCCTCGATGTCGAGGCATCCCTGCAATATACACAGAGCAGCTGGAAGGGATACCGATCGCTTCCAGCGCTCTCTACAAGTGCCGGGCACCTCTCTGGTAAAACCGGATGTTGATCGCTCCCGGGGAGCGATCACAAGGTGCCCCGGCACTTGTAACCGCCATTGCATGGATGCCTGGACTCCCAGGCATCCTGCAATGGCGTTTGAGCTGCTGGAAGCGATCCGATCGCTTCCAGCGCTCAAAACACCGCAGGACGTACCATGTACGTCAGCGGGTCTAAAAGAGACCCGCTGCCATGACGTACATGGTACGTCCAAGGTCCCTAAGGGGTTAATCTATCCATAAACAACTGCTTGGGGCGGCAGCCTGTATGAAAAGACATTTTAGGACGCGCAGAAAAAGTTTAGTGATGTTTTTGGCTAAATTATTGTGAAACTTATGCAGGCTTTGGATGAAAGTAACAAAGGTGCTTTAGAATTGGGCTTTTAGCGTCGGCAACAGTGCCGTCAACCCCTCTGAGGATATGAATCTGATACAGGCGTCAGTGGCAGTGCACCCAGATATTGTGCCTTTAGTGCCAGGCATGCAAGTACTATCATACAGTAACCCCTCTGTGGTATTGTGGAAGAATGCAGGGGTGGACCATGCGGTCCTATATTAAAAAGATATGAATCTTGGAATGGGCGTCAGTGCACCCAGATATTCTGCCTTTGGTGCAAGACTGCCAGGGCAGCAAGTATCATCATACAGTAACCCCTCTGTAGTATTGTGGAAGAATGCAGGGGTGGACCATGTGGTCCTATATTGAAAATATATGATTCTGGTCAAGGCGTCAGTGCACCCAGATATTGTGCCTTTAATGCCAGGCCAGCAAGTATCATCATACAGTAACCCCTCTGTGGTATTGTACAAGAGTGCAGGGTTGGACCATGTGGTCCTATATTGAAAATATATGATTCTGGTCAAGGCGTCAGTGCACCCAGATATTGTGCCTTTAATGCCAGGCCAGCAAGTATCATCATACAGTAACCCCTCTGTGTTATGGTGGAAGAGTGCAGGGGTGGACCTTGCGGTCCTATATTAAAAAGTTTTTGATCTGGTAACTGGCGTCAGTGCACCCAGATATTGTGCCTTTGGTGCAAGACTGCCAAGCCAGCAAGTATCATCATACAGTAAGGCTGGGGTCAGACGAACGCAGTGTTAACGTCCGTGTTGCCCTCACATAAGTACGTCCGTGATAGCATACAATTGTGTTAAATGGAGCCCCACACATGAAGTACATCCGTACAGAAGTGCGGGGGCTGACGGACGCTGCAAACGGGCGCAGGTTAGGCAAGAACGTAATACTGCTAGAACGGACGTGCAGAGTGCGCCATGTCCACAACATCCGCATAGCTTTGTGTGTGAGTGATGCAACAAGGTCAGACGGACTGCATTTATACGTCCAGCATTTTTGACGGACAGAATGTTCTTTCATTGTAATTTATTTTCCCTGCTACATCAGTCAAAAAATACGTCAGTGAAAAAAACGGACTGTGTGGCCACTACCTTGTCATCAGTCAGTAAGTACGTCCGTACTGCATGGACGCACAGTCCGTAAAAATGCGCTCATCTGACCCTAGCCTAACCCCTCTGTGGTATTGTGGAAGAGTGCAGGGGTGGAACATGTGGTCCTATATTGAAAAATTTTTGATCTGGTAATGGGCGTCAGTGCACCCAGATATTGTGCCTTTAATGCCAGGCCAGCAAGTATCATCATACAGTAACCCCTCTGTGGTATTGTGGAAGAGTGCAGGGTTGGACCCGGCGGTTCAAAAAAATAAAATGCTATAAATCTGGCAAAGGCGTCAGTGCAGCCAAATATTGTGCTTTTCATGGCAGCAAGTGCCTTCACACCGTAAACCTTTTGTGGTATTGTGGAAGAGTTCAGTGCTGGAGGTTTTGTGAATGCAGAAGAGGACATCCCCTATCTATTCCATTACTTCAGCATCAGGGGATTGATAGCTGCTGATCCAGGACTGATTCATTTTTATAAATCTCAGCCGGTCTACAGAGTCGGTGGACAGACGCACTCTTTTTGTCTGTGACAAAACCTCCAGCGGCACTGAACGTCCTTTCGGAAAGCACGCTAGATGAAGGGCAACCTAGTAGCTGCATAGCATATTGGCTAATATGATCTGGCCAGTGATCCAATCTCAACACCCAGTAAGCCAGTGGATCATATGCTGGAAAGATGTCCAGGTCTGCCCTTGCCCCTAGGTAGTCTTACACCATATGGTGAAGACGCTGGCAATGGGTACCTACATTTGACGTCCTTGAACGTCGTGGACTAAAATTTTTTAAAAAAGCATCAGTCAAGCAGCCCTGGCCTTCACCGCTATTCCTCTGATCACCCGCAGCCTCAGAAGCATGTGTGTCAGCACTTGGTAATCTACCAGTGCCTGGAAAGGTGTTACAAAAGTGTCGCTTTAGAGCGTCCTCAAGTTTCATCCTGTGCTCCCTCTGTGCGGGCAGGATGAGCTCTGCAACTTTCCCCTTGTATCGTGGATCAAGAAGGGTTGCCAACCAGTAATGATCCCTCTCCTTGATAGCACGAATCCTGGGGTCCTTTAGCAGGCTTTGCATCATTAGGGAGCCCATGCAGCGTAGGTTGGAGGTGGCATTAGCTACCGAGTCTTCCTGGTCAATGAGGATGACCGTATCGTGCTCTTCCTCCTCCCAGCCACGCACAAGCCCTTCTGTTTCTGGGCACACAAAACCCTCCCTTGAGGAATCCCCACCTTCAATGCCCCCACTACTTAAATAGTCCTCCTCCTCCTCATCCTCCTCCTGTCTGATCTGAGTAGGACCCGCTGGAATGCTGTCTGTGGAAAGACTGGGGCCTTGAGAGCTAGGGAAGGCCTCCTCTTCCTCCCGCTACTCTGCCTCTAGAGCCACATCTATAATTCCCCGCAGAGTGTGCTCCAGCAGGAACACTAAAGGAATTGTGTCACTGATGCATGCACTGTTCCTGCTCACCATCCTCGTTGCCTCCTCAAATGGTGACAGTACAGTGCATACTTCCTTGATCATCAGCCACTGAGTGGGGGGGGAAACCAAGTTGACCTGAACCTGTCCTTGTGCCATACTCACACAGGTACTCGTTGATGGCCCTCTGCTGCTTGTGCAGACGCTGCAGCATTGCTAATGTCGAGTTCCACCTGGTGGGCATGTCACAGATCAGACGGTTTGTGGGAAGGAGGAATTCTCTTTCAATTTCTGCCAGGCGAACGCTTGCTGGGAATGACCGTCTGAAGTGGCTGCAGACTTTTCTGGCCTGGATGAGAAGCTCTGGCAGCCCTGGGTACTTGGTTAGAAAACGCTGTACCACCAGATTTAGGACGTGTGCTAGGCATGGTACGGCATGCGTAGACCCTGTCAGGCGTCGGTTTAACTGACACTTCGCCAGAGATAGAGAAGGAGGAGGAGGAGGAAGATTGAGAGGTGGTGGTGGTGGAGCAAACAGACCTCATACAAGCAGCTTTCTGGAGGCGTGGTGGATGAACAAGCTCCAGCACAGAGCCCCGTCTTGGATCCCTCCCAGCTGCAATCAGAGTTACCCAGTGTGCCGTGAAGGAAATGTAATGACCCTGTCCATGCTTGCTGGACCATGTGTCTAAAGTGACATGCACCTTGCTGCTGACTGCCTTTCCCAATGACTCGATAACATTGTCTTCCACATGCTGGTATAGTGCTGGAATGGCCTTGCGTGAAAAGTAATGGCGTTTTGGAACCTGCCACTGTGGTACAGCACATTCAGCAAATTCTTGGAAGGGAACAGAGTCCACCAGCTGGAAAGGCAGCAGCTGCAATGCAAGTAATTTTGCTAAGCTGGCATTTAGACGCTGTGCTTGGGGATGGTTGGGACTATATTTTTTCTTTCGCTGCAGCAGCTGCGGCAACGTAATCTGACTGCGTAAATCTTCAGCTGCTGGGATGATGTCACATTGTGAGGAAGGACCTGCTGGTACATCCATTACTGTAGCATCATCCCTGTCGGCGGAGGTTGTAGGCAATGACATGGCAGGACATACAGTGTGGGTAGAGACAGATGAGGAGGAGGAGGACCTACGCAAAGTTTTGCGCCAACGGGATGTGTGGCACTTGTTCATATGTCACCTCAAGCATGTGGTACCAAAGTGTCCGGTGTTTATCCCACGCTTCAGCCTCATCTGACATAGATTACAAATAGCAACGGTGGGGTCTGCTGCACATTTCTTAAAGAACTCCCAGACAGCAGAGTTCTTGCATGAGTTCTTTGAGACAATAGCGCTCTGCACCGGAGCAGCTCTGACATGTGATGCCTTGGACTGGCTAGTGCTACGGTTGGTCACAGAGGATGTTGTGCCTTGTGTTTGCTGTGCCTCCTCCTCCTCCCCCTCCTCCTCACTTGATTCCTCAGTTCGATCTGGCACCCAGGTGGAGTCAGTGACCTCATCATCAATGTCATCTTCACCCCCTATCTCCTCGTCACTGGAGCCAACTTGGCAGTATGCTGCAGCTGCTGGGGCAACATGAGTGCCAGTTATTTGTGTGCCATCACTGGCACCCCCTTCCTCTAGGTTGATTATACTCCCTTGCTCAACCTCAGAGATTGAATAAGACCACTGTACTTGCTGCGCATCCTCAAGCAGCATGTCACTCTCATTGTAGTCAAACAATTCAGCTGACTCCTCCGTGTGTGATAGCGAGGCTACGGCAGGAGTAGCTGTGGACATGGAGGCTGCATTAGATGCTTTGGCAGCTGAGGTGGACTGTAAAGCACTAGAAGCCTGGCTGGCAGAGGACTCGGGAGGATGAGGATGGCCTGGTTAGCCAATCCACCAAGTCCTCTGTATGTTGCTGCTGCTTAAGACGACCAGCACCAGTTAGAAAGGACAAGCGTGCCCCTGCAGAGGATGCACCACGTCCACCACGACCAGAGACACAGCCTCCCGACACAGGGGCTGCTTGCCCTCTTGTCTGTGTCTGGGAGCGTCTGCCTGTCCTTTTTGTTCTTTCAGACATGGTGAGTGATTTATAGATTAATATATACAGAACTCTGATTCAACTCTGGTATAAAGATTTAAAGAACTCTGGTATAACTCAGTGAGACACACTGATAGCTGGCAGCCAGTGACGAGACACAGATCACCTCAATTCACAAATGTTTTAAAGAAATTAGTGAGCACCAAAATACAGCGTGGTACTGGTTGTGTGACGTGAATTAAGGTGATCCGTGTCTCGTCACACAACCAGTACCACGCAGTATTTTGGGGCTCACTAATTTCTTTAAAACATTTGTGAATTAAGGTGATCTGTGTCTCGTCACACATCCAGTACCACGCAGTATTTTGGGGCTCACTCATTTCTTTAAAACACTTGTGAATTAAGGTGATCTGTGTCTCAAGTGTTTTAAAGAAATGAGTGAGCCCCAAAATACAGCGTGGTACTGGTTGTGTGACGAGACACAGATCACCTTAATTCACAAGTTTTTTAAAGAAATTAGTGAGCCCCAAAATACAGCGTGGTACTGGTTGTGTGACGAGACACAGATCACCTTAATTCACAAGTGTTTTAAAGAAATTAGTGAGCCCCAAAAATATTTGCTGGCACAGTCACAAGACACAGAAGATCACCTCAATTCACAAATGTTTTAAAGAAAGTTGTAAACCCCAAAAAAACTTGCTGGCACAGTGACAAGACACACATCACCTAAATTCCCTGATATTTGGTAGAAATGAGACCCAAAAAGACTTGCTGGCACAGTGACAAGACCCAGAAATTCACCTCAATTCACAAATGTTTTAAAGAAAGTTGTAAACCCCAAAAAAACTTGCTGGCACAGTGACAAGACACACATCACCTAAATTCCATGATATTTGGTAGAAATGAGACCCCCCAGACCCCCCCAGTAGCGTGGCAGACCGGCAGTAACAACACACAACTATCTCCTTTGAAATCTCCTCTGAAATGCGTGCAGAATCGGCGCGTGGAAACGTTATATAGTGCGCTGCGGGACTTAGCTCTGTGAGCCCATGATTGGGCAAAATTTGCCCAATCAGGACTCTGAGCGGTGATTGGCATAGTGTTGAACCAGTCTTGCACCAGACCTGTGGTCAGGTGCAAGGCTGTAGCCGATTACGAGCTTCAGGCCAGTGGGAAAATGCATTGTGGTCCATTGTGGTCGAACATGCGGCGAACACCCGGAAATGTTCGGTGGTCGCGATATACTCGAACAGGCTAAGTTCGGGTCGAACCCCGAACCGTCCGAACCCGAACAGCTCATCCCTAGTGTTGACCCTGTGCCACGCTGGTGAAACTTTTGACAGGGTCACCCGTGGGGCTTGAGGTGGGGTGCATTGTCCAGTGAGGTTCCATTCATTTCATTTAGAAGTTTAAACCCTGCGGTCACATTGGGGATCGTGTGGAGCACATTTTGGTGCCAAACCAGAAGCTTAGTTGGATAGCCCCATCTGTATGGCATGTTGTGGTTTTTGAGAATTTTGGTTACAGAGCCGAAGTCCCTTCTCCGGGCCAGCGTGGCCACTGAAAGGTCCGGGAAAAATAGTATAGGAGGAGTAAGGGTTTGGTAATTCGCCCTGTTTTCTGACCGTGGACATCAATTCCAGGTTGATTTTAAAAAAGTGTATTCTTACCAGAACATCTCTCGGTACCGAAGCTGCTAAGTTCTTAGGTTTCGGAACTCGATGAATCCTATCCATGCATAAGTCAGCAGCCGGCGTTGAGGGAAGTAGAGATTTGAAGAGACTTATGGCATATTCGTGCAAGTCCAGGTGGTTTAACCTCTTCAGGGATCCCCCTAATTCTGATGTTGTTGCGCCTGGAGTGATCCTCCACATCTGCCACTTTTAATTGAAGCTGCTCTTGGGAAGCTTTAAGTTCCTTGTAAGCATCCAATAGCTCGTTGTGAGCAAGGCATAGATCGTCTGTTTTGGTTTCAAGCTGATCCGTGCGGTCGCCGAGGTCTTGTATGTCTTTATGTAAATCTGCTATGATTGTTTTGAAATCTGCCTAAAGTGTATCCCTTAGTTCCCCCAATAAAACTCTTATCTGACCTTCTGATGCTGGGTTTGAAGTGCTGGAGCCGGGTTGTATTAACTCCTTTGTTCCGTCGAGAGAGTGTGGAGAATGTGCCTCATGAGCGCCGCCATCTTGGGTGTCTCGGGCCTTCCCTTTCTTTGCCGTTCCGGGAGTTTCTAGGCAGCGCTGTGCCTTTGGAGGTGCTATCGCTGGGTTCCCCAGGTATTAAGAGGCTTATTAGTCTATTTTGACCGGGGTTCCACCGGGTTGTATAGCCGCAGGGTATTGATTTAGCCGGTGGGTCGGCGGAGCTCAGCTCACACGCGGCTGCTTCACATGGCTTCCGGACACGCCCCCCCCGTATGTTTTTTTTTTAACCCATTAGCATTCGGATTCTGATATGGACAGCCCACGCTAGGGTCACTTAACCTAATGTTAACACTCCTATAGCTGAGAGCTAATGCTAGCATTAAGATTGTAATATTGTCTGAAAAATCTAAGGGCTCTATTACATTCTTCATGCAAAAACACATGCAGAACACGTGAATTTTTGCGCGCAGCGTTAAACGTTAACGCGCGTAAAACAACGCTGGTATTACAATCCTCGCACATTTTTTTCATCCGTCAAAAGATAACGCGCGTAAAGCGGACGCACAAAAACGCGCGCGCCACAACGTTGCGCAAGAAATCAGTGTGCGGACTGTTTTTTTCACGCGATTTAGCCAATCCGAATTAAGAACCACAATGGTCTCCCGTTAAGTTTTTGCTCCTGTCAAAGTCAATCTGCGCATATATGCTGCATCAATAAAAAAAACACACACAATTTCTCAATTTTATTGTTTGGGTATGCGTAGAATGTGTAACTATACTTTGCTGTATTTTTTTTTGGGCTGGTATATTTGGATTCGGCCAGGACGTTCAGATTTGCCATTACCACCAGCTTTTCAAAGACGTTAAAATGATGCGCGCAAACACTGCGCGTTAAATTTTGTGCATAGATTGTAATACCATCCACGTATCAGCGCACAAACGCATTTGCGCTCACAATATTAAGTATAGGGCGCGCGCATACAGTACGTTCGCGCAGGTTCACCCGGGTAGACGTTAACGCACATTTTTTGCGCGGACATTGTAATATGACGTTCAGCGCAAAGGGTTTTGCCCTTCGCGTTAATGCTTTTTTGTGCACGCGGTAACATTTGCGCGAAGAATGTAATAGAGCCCTAACAATGACCGGCACCATTGCTGCAAATAACAGTGAACAGCACTGAACAACGGTACCACCAGAATTTTTCTGCTTTGAGCAGAAAATGCAACTATTCTTTGTTTATCATCAGCAGGAAATATCGATTGGTTATTTTCAGGTGATTCTATCCATAGAGTTCTATCGAAAACAACACAGGACAAGTTTGTGCAAAACATCAGTGGAAACTAGGCTAAATTACTATGACAGAAAGTGTAGTGGAAACCTACCTATACCTACCATGAGAATAACACTACAGAACTTTGGCAGAATCTACGGTGGAAAATACAGTGAAAAATATGGCGAACTACAGTTAATTCCCAGTAGTTTCATTATATTCATACAGTGCAGTTTGCTGACGTGAAACCACCGATCTTTCAATGAAAGAACGTTTTATGAAAAACTCCTTTTGCATTTCTAAAATAGTGTAAGCAGGATTCTTTTTTTTTTGTATAGTCATTTATTTTTGGTCTGTGTAGTAATGAGTATGTTATCATTCCGTTTAAACAAAGATAATAATCTAACCACCTGCAATCCTTTGGAAGAGAATTATATAGTATACCATAGCCATTTCGCTTCTAAATCCAAAAACTGCAGTAATTTACTAAAAGGCTTGCCGCTCTACCCCAGACGCGGGCATTGCAGATTCATGTAGCTGTATCTTCAATTAAGGGGAGAAAAAAAGGCAATCACAACTAGCAACTTACAGTAAGTCTGTCTCTCTTTAATTGGTTTCTTCTCTAGTGTTGCTGCTTCTATATTTACCCAATGTAGTTATTAACCCCTTAGTGATCGCGGACGTACCATGTACGTCATGGCCGCGGGTCTCTTTTAGACCCGCTGACGTACATGGTACGTCCTGCGGTCTTTTGAGTGCTGGAAGCGATCGGATCGCTTCCAGCAGCTCAAACGCCATTGCAGGCTGCCTGGGAGTCCAGGCATCCATGCAATGGTGGTTAGAAGTGCCGGGGCACCTTGTGATCGCTTCCCGGGAGCGATCAACATCCGGTTTTACCGGAGAGGTGCCCGGCACTTCTAGAGAGCGCTGGAAGCGATCGGATCGCTTCCAGCAGCTCCAGGGCCATTGCACGCTGCCTGGGAGTCCAGGCATCCGTGCAATGGCGGACAGAAGTGCCGGGCCCCTTGTGATCGCTCCCCGGGAGCGATCAACATCCGGTTTCGCCGGAAAGGTGCCCCGCACTTCTACAGAGCGCTGGAAGCGATCGGTATCGCTTCCAGCTGCTCTGAGTATATTGCAGGGATGCCTCGACATCGAGGCATCCTTGCAATATGGTTACCTGCCGCCGGTGCGTCTGTGATCGCTCACCCCGAGCGATCACTTCCGGTAGCGGCAGGAAGTACTGAGTGCCACGAGGTATCGTGGCACTCAGTACAAAAAAGATCACATAAGTGATCAGGTGCTCTGCTGGGTGCCTCGAGGGATCAAATCAAATGAATCAAATAAAATAAAATAAAAGTGACAGCCAAGATGGCGCTGCCCTTCTAAGGGCAGGGTCATCTTGGGGCTGTGTGGGATGTTCCTAGCCTGCCTCATCAGAGAGGCAGGCTAGCAACATCCAATCAAAAGTTATAAAAAATCAAAATAAAATTTCTAATTTGTCAGGTCAGGTCAATATTTTGTAAATATTGGCTCTGACCTCTGTGATTCTCCCTCCCTCTCCTCACTTGTGTTTTGGTGAGCGAGAAAGAGAGATCAGATTTGACAGGTTAGAGATTTTAGGTAGATTCAGTGAGATTAGAAAAATTTAGGCAGATTTAGAGAGATTTTAGGGAGATTTAGAACAATTGAGGCAGGTTTAGAGGGATTTAGAGAAATTTAGGTGTTTATTTGTATTTTCTTGTGAAACCCAAAGGTTCTTCTAAGAACCAACAATCCGTTTATATAAATAATAATTATAAAATTTTATAATCTATTATATATAATGTCTGAGAGGGTGTACAGCGCCGAGGAGGCATATGCCATCCTGGCGTCAGAATCTGAGGCATCTGCGTCGGACTCAGACCCAGATTTTGACCCCGCTAACTGCTCAGAGACCTCGCTAGATACATTATCTACGCTGGCTGATGTATCTAGTGATGTTTCTGATGCAGATCCTGGGCCACCACCTGCCAGCAGGAGACGCACAGCTCCAGCTGAGGAGTGGGTAGTGCCTCATCGCCAGAGGCCAGATATTCCTCCTTTCACGGCAAATCCTGGCATCAATATTGATGTTGCAGGATTTACCGCCACACAGTTTTTGCAGGTGTTTATGGGGGATGATTTGTTGGGCCACATTGTTGCCCAATCAAATTTGTATGCCCATCAGCATTGTGCTGCGAAGCCAGACTCCTACTTGGCAAGGCAGCAATGGACCCCGCTAGATGTGCCAGAATTTCTGAAATTCTGGGCACTTACTATGCTGATGGGCATCATAAAGAAGCCCTCAATTCGCTCCTACTGGAGCAGTAGCCCTATCTGCTCTACCCCCATTTACCCCCAATCAATGTCACGTAGAAGGTATGAAAACATTTTGCGTTTCATGCACTTCAGTGACAACAGCCTGTGCCCTCCTAGAGAGCATCCTCAGTTTGACAGGCTGTATAAAATCCAACCCCTGATTACCCACTTCGCCGCCAGGTTTGCAGAGGCTTATACACCTGGAAGGAATATCTGCGTGGATGAATCCCTAATGAAATACAAGGGAAGGCTGGGATTCAAGCAGTATATTCCTTCCAAACGCTCCAGGTATGGAGTGAAGGTGTATAAGCTCTGTGACAGCGAGAGTGGGTATACTCAGGCCTTCCGGGTGTACGAGGGAAAGGATAGTAGCCTTGACCCTCCAGGTTGCCCAGAACACATGGGAACCAGTGGCAAGATTGTGTGGGACCTACTTTTTCCCCTGATGAACAAAGGGTACCACTGGTATGTTGATAATTTTTATACGAGTGTCCCTTTGTTCAAGCTGCTGTATTGTTTTGATACAGCAGCATGCGGTACTGTTTGCAAGAACCGCGTAGGTTTCCCAGCACAGCTTGTCCACACCCGGCTAAAAAGGGGGGAGACCTCAGCTCTGCGCCAAGAGGAGCTGTTGGCGGTCAAGTACAGAGACAAGAAGGATGTATACCTTCTATCCACCATCCACACTGAGAGGTCTGTGGAGGTCTCTGTCAGAGCTGAGCGCATCAGGAAGCCAGTGTGCATCAAAGCCTATAACCGGCATATGGGTGGGGTTGATCTGGCAGATCAGCTGCTCCAGCCCTACCAGATTATGCGGAAGTCAAGGGCCTGGTACAAAAAGGTTGCAATTTACCTGATGCAAATTGCAACCCACAATGCCTTTTTGCTCTGCAAAAAGGAAAACCCCGGAGTGACGCTGTCCTTTTTACAGTTTCAGCTCCAGGTCATTTCGGGGTTTTTGTACCAGGATGCACATGCTCCCCGGGCGGTGATGGGGGACAGAGTTGGGGCTACACATTTTATTTATAAAATCCCCCCTACTGAGGGCAAACAGAAACCCCAAAAAAGATGCAGGGTGTGTTTCAAGAGGGGGCAGAGGAGAGACACAATCTTTTACTGCCCACAATGCCCTGGACAACCCGGTCTGTGTCTTAGGGACTGTTTCAAGATATATCACACTGTGCGTGATCTGTGATTTTTTTTTTCCTTTCTATTTTTTTCTTACACTTTAGTTAGTTAGTTCAGTTTAGTTTATTTTTCTTTTACTGCACCAGACTTTTACATTTTATTCCTACATTTTTATGTTCTACAATTGGTGCTGTATTTTGCCAAAATCTTTGCACACCTATGCATGGGGGGGCATGGGTGTACTCAGGAGACCTTGCAGAAAACAACCTGGAGAGTTTTCATGCAGTAACAAACAACAGTGTCTCCTAAATCACAGTCCAAAACTGATGTGGGTGTGAAAATGAAAAATGACCACCAAACAGTATCCAATTTGTTTGGAGCAAACGGTTACATCCATGGCATAAAAACACTCCATTTACAATACTTTGGGGTGTTAGCTTACCAAATATATACACGTTCATAAAATTGGGGTATGTAAAAAGGCCCCTAAAAAGAAGATAAGCAAAGAAGATACTGTATGTCAAATTAGAAAATTGACAAGCACATGTCAAAAGATTGGCGTAGCACCCCAAAAACAACAGAACAAATCTATACATGGGTGGTATCAATTTACTCAGAAGATGTTGCTGAACATATTGTGGGGTGTTTTTTGGCAGTAACCCATAACTGGATTTGACAATTCATGCCTAAAGTACAATGTGTGTGAAAAAATAACACAAAAAGTGACTACCTGAAAGATTGACATAGAGCTAGTGCATGGAAAGTGTTAAAATACAACTCTTTGAAGCACCCAGGGTGTGCCCTTTCTAAAAATATATGGTTTGATGGGGGTAAATTACTTTGGCCGGCTTCAAAAATGTCCCAAATAGGACATGGGTGCATGATGACGAAACGTGAAAATTCCAAGTTGGAAAACTGAAATGCGCACCCCCCAAATAAGGCCTATTAGCCCCCAAATGACCCGACATACCTATACATGGGTGGTATCAATTTACTCAGAAGATGTTGCTGAACATATTTTGGGGTGTTTTTTGGCAGTAACCCATAACTGGATTTGACAATTCATGCCTAAAGTACAATGTGTGTGAAAAAATAACACAAAAAGTGACTACCTGAAAGTTTGACATAGAGCTAGTGCATGGAAAGTGTTAAAATACAACTCTTTGAAGTACCCTAGTGTGTGCCCTTTCTAAAAATATATGGTTTGATGGGGTAAATTTCTTTGGCCACTTCAAAAATGTCCCAAATAGGACATGGGTGCATGATGACGAAATGTGAAAATTCCAAGTTGGAAAACTGAAATGTGCACCCCCCAAATAAGGCCTATTAGCCCCCAAATGACCCGACATACCTCTACATGGGTGGTATCAATTTACTCAGAAGATGTTGCTAAACATATTTTGGGGTTTTTTGTGGCAGTAACCCATAACTGGATTTGACAATTCATGCCTAAAGTACAATGTGTGTGAAAAAATAACACAAAAAGTGACTACCTGAAAGTTTGACATAGAGCTAGTGCATGGAAAGTGTTAAAATACAACTCTTTGAAGTACCCTAGTGTGTGCCCTTTCTAAAAATATATGGTTTGATGGGGGTAAATTTCTTTGGCCACTTCAAAAATGTCCCAAATAGGACATGGGTGCATGATGACGAAATGTGAAAATTCCAAGTTGGAAAACTGAAATGTGCACCCCCCAAATAAGGCCTATTAGCCCCCAAATGACCCGACATACCTCTACATGGGTGGTATCAATTTACTCAGAAGATGTTGCTAAACATATTTTGGGGTTTTTTGTGGCAGTAACCCATAACTGGATTTGACAATTCATGCCTAAAGTACAATGTGTGTGAAAAAATAACACAAAAAGTGACTACCTGAAAGTTTGACATAGAGCTAGTGCATGGAAAGTGTTAAAATACAACTCTTTGAAGTACCCTAGGGTGTGCCCTTTCTAAAAATATATGGTTTGATGGGGGTAAATTACTTTGGCCGGCTTCAAAAATGTCCCAAATAGGACATGGGTGCATCATGATGAAATGTGAAAATTCCAAGTTGGAAAACTGAAATGCGCACCCCCCAAATAAGGCCTATTAGCCCCCAAATGACCCGACATACCTATACATGGGCAGTATCAATTTACTCAGAAGATGTTGCTGAACATATTTTGGGGTGCTTTTTGGCAGTAAACCTTAAAGTTCACAGTACATGAATTATTAAATTGCGTTCAAAAAAAAAAATCACGAAAACTTTTGTTTTTCTCAAACTTTGGCATAGATTTGTGGTAAAATGGTTTGCATGGAAAGAGTAAAAATACACCAAGTTTAATACCTTGATTTGTGTGCTTTAAAAAAATATGTATATGTGGAGGGTTATTCAGGAATTAGTGACAGATATCAGTGTTACAATGTCACTATGACTACTTTTAAAAGTAAACCCTTTGTAAATGGCAAAGTGCTACTTGCACTTATTGTTGCATAAAATAAGGAAAAAAGCGAGGAATATGTAAACATTGGGTATTTCTAAACTCAGAACTAAATTTAGAAACTACTAAGGAATTAAAAAATTTTGACGGTTGTTGATACTTAAATTTTTGGGGTCAAAGTTCGAAAAAGTGGTGTTTTTTCAATTTTTTTGTCATATTTCACAATGTTTTTTTATAGTAAATTATATGAAATGATGAAAAAAATGGTATCTTTATAAAGTCCATTTAATGACGAGAAAAACAGTGTAAAATATGTGTGGGTTGCATAAACGAGTAAGAGGAAAATTTGTCCTAAACACTAACAGCGCAGAAACGTAAAAACAACAGCGGTCACTAAAGGACGGATTTGTGTAAAACCGCCCGGTCACTAAGGGGTTAAACACATTATGAAAACGCAGCAAGCTTGAGAAAAGGTCTTAGCTGATCTTATGTGTGATTTTTTTTTTTAAGAAGCTGTTCCTCAAGCTTTGTTTTGTTTCCATGCAAACGTAGCGCAGGATATAAAAATATTCAGGTGTAAGCCACACAGGTGCCTTACCGTGAGGGCTCCAAACCCCCCCCCGCCAATTTTTTTTCTTCTTCTTCCCACTATCTGAAAGGGAACCTCTCCCATTTCTTTTGGAAAATATCATTACTCTAAGGCAGGGGTCAGACGATAGCACTAAGGCTCATGTCAGACGAGCGCACTGATCACGTCCGTGTTGCCGCACATTTGTACGTCCATTATAGCATCTAATTATGACCAATGGAGCCCCACACACAAAGTATGTCCTCACGGAACTGCGGACGCATAATGGACGCTGCAAACGGACGCAGGTTAGGCAAGAACGTAAATCCGCTAGAATGGACGCTATGTGCAACCTCCGCATAGCTTTGTGTGTGAGTGATGGAATGTAGTCAGACGGACTGCATGTTTGACGTCCAGCATTTTTGACGGACAAAATGTTTATCATATTAATTTATTTTCCATCTACATCAGTCAAAAAATGTCAGTCACAAAAATGGACTGTGTGGCCACTACCTTGTCAGTCAGAAAGTACATCCGTTGTGCACGGACGCACAGTCCACACAGAATGCACTCGTCTGACCCTAGCCTTAGTGTGCCCGTACTGATGTGTCTCCCGGCGTCCGTCGCAGCATTGTGACGCTCGACAGGGCTGGCCACACGCTGTAGCGCGCGCAACAGTGAACGTGCTGAGACCATCCTGAAACCGTCCTGAAAGCCTCCCCATCAAAGCTCTACAACGCACGTTGACAGGACTGCAAAGCGCGACTCTCCATAGGAGGATCGAGCCTTGCAGCGCTAAGCGCACTGAGCTTAGCGTGGTGGCTAGACGGACGTCAGAGTGGAAGGAACGTCCACTCTCAAGAACGTTACTTCTGCTCTGCAAAACGCTCGTCTGACCCTGGCCTGAAGCTGTACATTGGTACCTTATTTCTGGAAGACATTTGGTGTACTAGATAGGAGTACATCTATAGAGTTAACATAATGTATTACTATAGTACTGTTGTTACTGTACTTATAAAATTGTAATACGGGAAAAGAGGACATTAGTAGCTTTTTTTTTAATAATATAAACCAGTGCAAAGAGGTGCTATTTCAACAGTACATAGATACAGTTTAACCTCCCTGGCGGTGTATTTTTTTTAAAATTCCCTGTCTAAAAGCAGTCTTTTTTTTTTTTTTGCCCCCCCAGCAGCATCCCGAGTGTAGCACGTATTTAAATTCTGATGTTGAAAGCAGTAACCCCGAGCAACACTCAGGATGCCGCTGGAGACATCACCTCTCCCTGCACTCCCTCGATGTCCCTGCAGCCTCCTCCGGCGACCACAACCTTATACTTCCTGGTTCCTTCCACGCAAGAAGGAATCCAGGAAGTAAAACGCCACAATCGCCGGAGGAGACTGCAGAGATCAGCGAGGGAGTGCACGGAGAGGTGATTTATACAGCCCGAGTGACACCCAGAGACACACTCGGGAACACCAACAGGGAGGTTAAAAAAAATAATAATTGTGTGTTCATTTATTATGGCTCCTTGCCAGCGCATTGTGAAATCTGAAAACTATGGGAAAGAATGCCTAAAATATTGAATATTGGGGAAGGTGGAGAGGGAATATTGTGCATGTGTGTGTTTTATTCTTCTTTGTTTTATTGTGTTTAGTTACTGTGGTGACTTTTTATTTGGGTGGGTAGCGGTTGGTTAGAAGAAAGTAATTATGAAATTGATATTATGGTTGGTTTTGCGTGACTATTTGAAATTATGTATAAGGATTTTTTATTGTATGTTGAAATTTTATATAAATATTTTTATTATTGTGTTCGTGAAAAAGAAAAAGAAAAAGTTTGATACTATTTGGTCCTTTCATATCTCATTGAGAAACCCTTAGGCACACCATTAATATTCTTTCAACACAGCCCCATTTGTGTTGCATACTAATAATGTATGGCAGTAAAAGAGTATAAAGGCAAGAATAAATATATATATATATACACATCTCCACGATAAGAGACACACTCAGACTCCAAAATAAAAACAAAAAACTTTATTATGTCATCTCTTAAAAATTACATTGATCTGACGTTTTGGCTCATTCTGAGCCTTTATCAAGGTAAATATTTCAATGAATCAAGCAACATTTGTACATAAAGGCTGAAATAGCAATTAACTCACCACCTGCATTGAACGTCAATGCCCGGGAAACGCACCATACCTGGGCATTGACGTTCAATGCAGGTAGTGAGTTAATTGCTTTTTCAGCTTGTATGTATAAATGTTGCTTGATTCATTGAAATATTTACCTTGATAAAGGCTCAGAATGAGCCAAAACGTCAAACCAATGTAATTTTTAAGAGATGACATAATGTTTTCCCTGGGCCATATTATGATCTTCACGCTAAAAACAGGGAACGCCAAAGAGAAAAACCTGTGCCTGCCTGCAGGTTTGTCCTTAGCGTCCCCGTTCAGAGTGATATTATAGCACCATGTTACAGTTCAGCCTGCTGGTTTAACGCCTGCACCGTAACATGGCGCTATACGCCTTGGATGCTTGAGGCAGCGCTAAGCACCGCCGCAGGCATCCCCTCCATGGAGTCCATAGGCCAACGTTGCAGTTCATGACCTGCAGGATCTTGGCATGTCGGCGGAGTAATTCGTAGAGGGAGACTAGGAGACTCTCCCCCCCCTCCGCAGTCTTTCTGCTCCTGGCGGCAAAAAGAAGCGGATCGAGCCGCCATTCTCACCATGAGATGAGGGGTGAGTATTCTGACTTTTGGTTTTATTTTTGGCAGGTGCTGACGGATTCTGCAGAAGCGGAATCAGTTAGCAGCAGGTGCTAGCTGTGGGTAACTTTCGAGTTAAAGGCAGCACGAAGGTAATTAGCATTAGGAACGCAAGCTCTGAATTGTTAACGTGTTTTTTAACCCGTTAGCATTCGGAATGTAATATGGTGCGCCCGCGCTAGGGCAACCAAAGCTAACGTTAACACTCACACAAGTGAGCGCTAACATTGGCATGAACATTGTAATATGGCCCCCTGAGTGCGTCTCTTATTGTGAATATACATATTGTTTTCTGAGATTGTTGCATGGGGCAAGAATAGATTCCATTTGGAGAGTGCTGGACCCGATGCAAAGGTGTATAATTATATATATAGTGTTTATTATTGCAGAAGCCACTTGCATATCACAGGAATTTCCAAGAATTGCATCCCAGAGCTCCTGTGCCACATTCCCCATATGCACAACCCTTATAGATACTGATTTTCCTACGGGTCCCAAGCATCCACTGCAACTGGTCATCATGCCTAGCTCCTAGCTGATGAGGGTCCAACAAACCCGAAACAGCACTGTCCTAGGAGTGGCTTTGGCCAGTTGCATAACCTTATCTCTGCTAGAAATCCACAGTGTGGCATAGCATTGATTTTAGGGTTCTGTGTAATAGCAGACCCAGGATGCATAAAAGTGAGACAGATGTAATTTGCATATCCTACCCAGAATTCCTTGCTGCCTATGGGGAATGTGGCACAGGAGCTCTGGGATGCAATTCATGGAATTGCTGTGATGTGCAAGTGGCTTCTGCAATAATAAACACACTTATTATAGTGTGGAGGCTTTTTATCTCACTTTTTGTCCTCCACCACAACCCTTATAGATATATATACATAGTGAGTGTATGCGATAGTTTCTATTTAGGTATTGATTGTATTGTCCTGATAAACATAGAAACATAGAAAATGTCGGCAGATAAGAACCTTTCGGCCCATCTAGTCTGCCCAATTACATGGATACTTTACCTGGATTTATCTTTTGTTTAGGATAGCCTTATGCCTATCCCATGCTTGCTTAAATTCAATTACTGTTTTGGCCTCTACCACTTCTACTGGAAGACTGTTCCATGTATCCACCACCCGCTCAGTAAAATAATGCTTCCTGATGTTACTTTTAAACCTTTGCCCCTCTAATCTAAAGGCTTGAGTGAGCCGAAACGTTGATGCATTCACAATAAAGAGAAGAGTAGAAGCGGCCCAGCGCGGAGATTAAAAAAGGGGAGTATTTTCAGCAATAATAAAACGAATAAAAATAAATAAAATACACCCCCTCCTCTCCTCCCTTAAAATTGGGCAGATGCTGCAGACAGAATGATTTTTATGTACATCAAGGTGAATTATTGGATATTTGCATACATGCAACAGTCATTTTACGGTTGGTCAGATGCCAATTTCGAACTAGAATCGTTTTTTTCCCCAAGTTATCTTTGGGGTGGATAGATCGATGTATAGATTAGATAAAAAGCTGACCTAAAGAGAATATCTGAAATGTACAGTATGTGAATATTATGAATAATCTCTGCACATTTAAAGTCGTATCATCAAAGTTTACCTGGATTTCTATATTTTTTTTATATAAAAAGGGACATATTCACTTAGAACGGGTGTTTTGATTTATGTTTTCCTGAAATACATATAAAGATAGCCCGACTGCTCCTCTAAATGATCTTTACTTTTTATAGACTAAGCAAAAATGTGCGGTTATCTATCTTTAATGTACATTATGTCCTTTCTTTCAAACAGAATTTATTATTATGCTTTGAGTGCAAAAGAAGCAAACAATAACCCAGGCGCTGTAACTGTAATCTGATCTGTTATTTTTATTGGCAGTGAATTTATTCTTGCTGCTGCATCATGCTTATATCGGTTGTCATAAATCATCAGTTTAATATTAATCATATACCCACCCCTTGACTGCGATACTATTTTTCAGGATGTAATCGGCAGAGCACTACAGTATATTGGATCATTTGGTGAATTAAACATCCAAGAACACGTCGTAGCACTGATTGACGAGGAAATGTGCATTAACTGTGGAAAGTGCTATATGACCTGCAATGACTCTGGTTATCAGGTAAACTATGACGCGAAGTGTAACAAGCAAACAGCTGGATCTTTAAGGATAGCGTCAGACAAACGCAGTCATCACGTCCGTGTCGCTGCACAGTTTAACGTCCGTCGTAGCATTGATTTGTGATCAATAGAGACCAACACCCGAAGCGCGCACGCACCACGCAGGTGGCAACGGATGCCATTTAGGACTCGACGTAAAAGCGCTATGACGGATTCCCAGAGTGCGCGGCGTCCGCGTAGCGGCCTGTGGGCGTGATGACGCAACGTCAGATGCAGCGCATTTGCGACGTCCATCATGCTGACGCTCAGAAGTTTTTTTGGTCTGGCTGACTGTACCTGTCTTTTAATTTTAATTATATTTTGTTTCCCATATTTCCCTTTTTTTCTAACATCCGTCAAAAAAAAAGACCGTGTGGGGTCTTCCGTCAGTACAGTATCTTCCGTCAGTACGTACGTCCGTTATGCACGCACGCAGAGTGCGCTCAGACTGCGTTCATCCGACATTAGCCTAAAGGGCAAAGGAGATAAAAAGTCTGCTGTATTCCTTTTCGTAAAATGGCAAAAAATATAGCGCATATCACCAGGCTCATCAAGGGTTAAAGGCCTCCATTCTGCTTGTCTATAAAGTGCCTCTGTCATGGGCAAAACTAGTTTCAACAGGGCATCACTCCCTTTATATGAAGGTAGCATTTTTCACTGACCAAAATTAAGGGGGAAAAAGGAGATAGTCCATTTTAGAGATGTGCGTTCGTTTTGGAAAAATTCGGAATTTGGAACGAAATTTGATAATTCGTATTTCGGACGTACTTCTGAATAACGAATCGATACGATACGAATTTGAAACGAAACGGTATATAACAAATTTATTTTGTTTTACACTGTGTCATCATCATAAAAGATGAATTTGATATCAACTATCGAATTTGAAATGAACTATCAAATGGATATCAACAACTATCGAATTGATTTGAAATTTCAAATCAATCCGAAATGAAACTAAATTAGTTACGAAATTCCGAAAACAAAATTATTTAAAAACTGAACGAAACTAAACAAATTTTTCAGCCATGCACATACCCTAGTCCATTTTAAAGTTTCCCAGTCCCCCATGTGCCCTGTGGCATGCCACAGGTCGGGGGTGGGGAAATAGCTGCAGGCAGTGACCTCAGTCAATGTGATTCTCTGGTTGTCAGTCACTAAGTGACAGCAAGCACAGCACACTGAGTATGCAGGGGCCGTCTTATAGGACAGCTCTCTTTTCACAGTGGCCCCTCACAACATGGTGCCAGCCAGGGGGAGAACTTTAAAACAGAATATCACTATTTTTCCCATATTGTAGGTCAGCAAAAAAACATGCTCTATATAAATGGAGAGATTCCATGTCGAATGGGCAAAACAGTTTTTTCCCATGACAGGTGCACATTAAATGCAATCCTGCATAACCGATAACTATATAGTGCAATATAAAAGTATGCGATCTAAGGCTGGTTAGAAAATGCATTATTTATATATATATATATATATATATATGTGTTTAATATTGCAGAAGCCACTTGCACATCACAGCAATTCAATGAATTGCATCCCAGAGCTCTTGTGCCACATTCCCAATATGCAGCAAGGAATTCTGGGTAGGATATGCAAATGACCTCTGTCTCACTTTTATGCATCCTGGATCTGTTAAATATTTTAACATTCACTAGCACGAAAACAATGAAAAATGACAAGCAATGCAGATCAGCTTGAAAGAACAGTTTTTGTTTTGGTTTTTTTAACCCAAATTCTACAAACTACTTGGCAATACTAGCCGACCCTTTGTTTAGAGAATAAAACTTTAAAAGAAGAACATGTAACTTTTAATGTTTTATGAGGGGAACGTTTTGAAGCACTTCTAAATTGACGATATACAATATTTTATCTTCCACAGCAGATTATGTGCAGGGATATTAAACAAATAAAATAAAAACCTCAGGCATCCATCTGTCAGATAGTAAATGTGAAATGATCTGAATTTCTTGAAGTGTTGCGCTCAAATACAGTTTGTTCGGATAGTCGTGGAGGGGAATTCTCGAATATGGATTAATGCACCGTGCGCACATACATGCAAAAGATACATTTATCAATTGTTGCCATTACTTTATGATAACTGAAAGTCAAGGGAATCTCGAGCATAAATTCGGGTTAAAAAATTACGATGCACTCCTGTGTGTTACAGTTACAGCAGAGAGGAGCCTATTGAGGAACTGCAAGGAAAAAAACCTGTTAACGTCAAATCAATAATAATAATTCAATTGTTTTAAAGGTTTTTGGTATTATTGTGTTCTGTACAGCGACAGCAATTTCCACAGAACTTTACAATATACGGGTCCAGACACCCAGAATGATGGAGTTGCATTACACAAAATAAACAAAGAGACACATTAACAATTTCAGGTCTTCCAAAAGTGACAAAACTGAAAAAAATAAAAATCGAAGTCTGTAATCTCAAGTTAAATAATGTCCATAATTTGCAAACATTCTTTATATTTAAAAGTCTCTATGATCTTTTAATCCCTTTGTTTGAAACAAGAGATTTAATCACTAAACCAGAAGATGTGCAGAATTAACAGAAATCTTAAACACTGTAGGCCAAAAAACATACGAGCATTAAGGCTGGTGTTAGACGAACGCACTATGTGCACCTGTACTGACGTGCCTCCCTTTCGTCCGTCGCAGTGTTGTGATGTTGCAATGGGGCTGCCACATGCAGTAGAACGCGCACAAATTGCGCAAGCTACAGCAGGCGTGCTGCGTACGTTTAGAAAGCCTCCCAGTCAAAGCGATACAACGCACGTTCGATGGGGTTGCAAAGCGCAATCCTCCATCGAGCCTTGCACTAACTGCGCTCAGCGAGGTGGCCAGACGGGCGTCAGAGTGGAAGGAACGTCCACTCTCACGGACGTTCCTTCCGTTCGTAAAAATGCTCATCTGATACCAGCCTTAAGATTTTGATTTTCTATTCGGTATATTAACCGGTTCACTACCAAGATCGATGTAACGAACTGGTTTATTCAGAGAAAGGTGAAAACCTTGAGAATTGCCAGGAGAATGAACAATCTAGACCAAATAGCCAATTTGAGAAGTGAGATAAATTGGAGAATTTTTCTGGTTTGACTATTTTGACCTAGAATTCAATTCTCCAGTCATTCTCAAGGTTTTCACCTCTTTCTGAATAGCCCTGTAGATCTTGAAAAGCGCGTGCTGGTGCCCTGGTATAAAGTATACGCCTTGCGGTCTAATTCTGGAGCAAGGAAATGTGGTTTATTGCAAACTGGCTGTCAGGGTTTGCAGTGGGGGATCTGGAGCCCAGGTGCAGAGGCGGGAGAACAATCTCAGGATCGTAGCAAAAAAGGAGTTTCCAATAATCGTTGTCGAGGTCAGAAAGGTGGTCAGAGACAGGCGGCGAAACAGGGAAAGTCGAAAGATAAGCCAAGGACTGGTACACAAGTAGAACATGAATAAGCTTCTCAATTAGTAACCACTAGGAGTGATACAACGCTGAAGCGAGGACTGAGTGTGACAGGAGGATTTATATACGTGGTAAGGTTTGTCTAGCCCCTCCTAGAGATGCCTGCTCTCCAATTAGCTCATCCTGATGGGAGAACTAGAGTCCGAGTGTGTCTTAGGGCTGTTCCCCATTAGGTCCACCCAGGTTTGTGGATCCTCCCCTTGGGCCTGATCCACCAATCCGGGCCGCTGTATCTGCCCCTGTGACGTCAGACGCTGGGAGCCGCCATGCCCCACGTGGAGACAGCGGGACCGCGGCACTGACTCCGTCAGTGCGGGCATGGAGAGGGCTGCTATGGATCGGGCGGGACCCCGGGGAGTCCCCAGCCCCTGAGCTGCACGCCGGGAATGCTGGCGGGACGGACTGCCAGAGCCAGCCCCTAGAAGAGGTGAGCCCCCCGGTCGGTGCCGCATCACCGGGACGGCGTGACAGAACCCCCCCTCGAAGGAGCGGCCCCCGGACGCAAAAAGGACCCGGCCTATCCGGATGAGCACAGTGAAAGGCATGAAGGCACGAGGGGGCGTGCACATATGAGGCGGGTTCCCAAGATCGGTCCTCAGGACCATACCCTTTCCACTGAACCAGGTACTGAAGAGCTCCGCGAAGGAGCCTGGAATCGAGGACGCGGTCAACCTCATACTCAAGCTCATCACCAATGAGTATGGGTGGGCCAGGGGGTACAGATCTGCCAGTCAGCGAGTCAGGGGGAACAGATTTGAGGAGGGAGACATGGAATACAGTGTGAATACGATACGTGGGAGTGAGGTTAAAGCGGAAAGCGACAGGGTTAACCTGATGGGGAACAGCCCTAAGACACACTCGGACTCTGATTGGATCTCCCATTAGGTCCACCCAGGTTTGGGGATCCTCCCCTTGGGCCTGATCCACCAATCCGGGTCGCTGTATCCACCCCTGTGACGTCAGACGCCGGGAGCCGCCATGCCCCACGTGGAGACAGCGGGACCGCGGCGCTGACTCCGTCAGTGCGGGCATGGAGAGGGCCGCTATGGATTGGGCGGGACCCCGGGGAGTCCCCAGTCCCCGAGCTACACGCCGGGAATGCTGGCAGGACGGACCGCAAGAGCCAGCCCCTAGAAGAGGTGAGCCCCCCGGTCGGTGCCGCATCGCCGGGCGGCGTGACACTGGCTTCAGAACATACCTCTAAAATTTCTACACATTGGACATTATGGCTAATGTTGAAATGGTTTGAAAAGCTTTAAGATTTGTGTTTCGTACACAGAACACAGGACCTCATTATAATATAAATGGGAGCCCTTTGCATTTCAAAAAAGGCTTTACTACAGTGAACATATACAGTGTGATACCTCTATATAGGTTTACTGCGTGGTTAATGGAAAGTGATTTTCCATAAAACCACTGGATCCTGACAGTGGGTCTTATGGAGAAAAAAAAATCGCAAAGGGTTATTCAATATAATCCAAACTTGCCACTGAGTTGCACCGAACGGTGAATTTCACTGTACGTGCAATTTTGTGGCAGTTTGGCTATTCACAAAGCTGTCAATTCATCAAATATTGGCAAATTACCAGTAAAATACGGTGCAGCTTGCCTCAGATTGCCGCAATTCGGGGTTCTTCAGTGGCAGGGAAATTCCCCATAGAAAAGTAATGGTCAAACTATTCAGAGAATGCAGCACCGAAATGTTGGCGAAAGGCCCAGATTTCCGGCGCTTCAGTTTGACAGGTTTAATCAGGCGACTCCAATAGGATTCAACGGTCAAAAATATTCATGTTTTTAATTTTTTTTATTTATACGTTCATTCTTTTCATTTGCAGCAAAGAGTCAAATTTTAAGAATTTTTTTAGGCATTTTTCTTTTTTTTTTAAATGGCGGGTTTTTTTGGTCCTGTAACAGACTTTTAATCTTTTTCCATAGAACCTTTTTTTATTATCTTCATCCTTTTTTTGTTGTTTTAAACTCTTTTTAAAATAGCAGAGTTCCCTGTTTTTTTTGGGGGGGTTTTAACCTGTTCGGCGGCCTGCAGCAGTCAGTTCGGTGCATCTTTGACCGTCTTCGGTGGGGTTCAGCAGGCTGGTTGTCGGCGTTCGGTGCACCACAGAGACCCTGCAGTGAATCCCGAATTCACTGTAGGGTTGGCAAATTGAAATCTCTTAGGCTAGGGTCAGACGAACGCAGCTTTAACGTGCGTTTAGCCGCACAAAATCACGGCCGTGCTAGCAGCAAATGACGTCCAATGCCGGGGAACACACGAAGTACGGCCGCACGAAAGTTCGTCCGCGCAACGCAAGTGGCAAACGAACGCATTTTTTCGAGAACGTCAAACCGCTACTACTGACGTACAGAGTGCGCTGCGGCCGCATAGCGGCGTGTGTGTGTGATTGGGAGACATCAGACGCTGCTAATGTCCGGCCAACATAACGTCCAGACACAAAAAGTGTTTTATTGATGATCCGTACAAAATCACGGACGAAAAGGCGCATCGTATGACCGCTACCGCGTATTCCGTGAAAAAATATGTCCGTTCGTTCGACCGCACTTTTCCACGGTCGACGCGAAAAATGCGTTCGTCTGACCCTAGCCTTAAGTGTGCCGAACGAAAGAGCACTAAATTTCTCAACCCTCAGTTTTGAAGAAGTTAATCGATTTTCACACAGTTCTGGTACAGAGTAACTAGCAGTTATCTGATTGCGACAAGAGAAGGTAACGCTCATGTTCCTCATTTTATCTGGACATCAACTGAATTTGAGTTTCGGCGATTTGTTGATTATCTTAACATTAATGACTTTAACTTGAGGTTCACATATTTGATCCAAAATGATGTTTTGAATTTCTTGGACATTTCCATACATAAGGATGCTGCTGGTTCCTTGAATACAACCTTGTTTTGTAAACCATCATCTGCCAACAATTTACTACTATGGTCTAGTCATCATCCTCATTCATTGCGCAAGGGTATTCCAGTAGGTCAGTACCTGAGGTTACGTCGCACCTGTAGTTCCATTTCAGAATTTAAGCGTAAATCTCAGGCTCTTCGTTTGGCCTTTAAAGAGAAGGGTTACCCCAATCGGGTTTTAAAGTCCGCTTATAAACGGGCATTGATCACCGAACGACATGGCCTCTTGCAAGATGCTCCCACTGCCATAAAATCGGAATCTATTAGATTGATTGCCAATTTTGATTGTGGGTGGCACGCGATTAGACATATATGTAAGCGATATTGGCCATTGCTAACTCAGGACCCTTATTTGAAGGGGGCTTTAAATACACATCCTTCTATGACAGCCAGGAGATGTACTAACCTTCATGATAAACTGGTACATAGTCATTTTCAAACTCCCCGGTCGTCCAACACTTCTTGGTTAATCAATCGACTCAAGGGCATGTATAAATGCGGCAGATGTACCGCTTGTGCTTATGTATCCCGTGATCCCAAGCACTTTTCTAATTTCGACAATTCCAAAACCTTTTCTGTCCGCCAATTTTTGAATTGTAATTCCACTGGCGTTGTGTACCAACTTATTTGTTATTGTGGAAAAAAATATATTGGCAAGACCATCCGACCATTAAAAGTACGTATATTGGAACATGTCAGATCTATCAAATTACTTAAGGAAATCCCCGTTGCAAGACATTTTCAGAGTTGCGATATGTGTACACTCAATAACATGAAATTTTTGGGCATTGAGCAGATCAAGTTGGGCCCTAGGAAGGGCAATCTTGACATCAAATTACTTCAACGTGAAGCCAACTCAATACTCAGTCACCCTTTGGACTTAATGAAGGGTTTACGTTCACTCCTTTTATTTAGTTACCTAGTATTGTATTGTGTTTCACTGTCCGCATGGTTACATTATGTTTCACTACATGCCCCTTATTATGGTTCTTTATATCATTATTATTTTTGCCCCTTTTGTAATTGTGTTGTGTATGCATTCACACATTTATGTGCATATGTGAGTATGTATATACATATGTACATGTTTAATATACGCATGATTTTTTTGACATACATATGTGTAGACATTGGTTAATAGTCATTCCATTCCATTATTATGTTAGTTTTTATTTTTCACCCCTTTATTCATCTGCATATCAATATTAGGCTAGACCTCAACTCCTTCTCAAGGAATTTTATATCATTATTGTTACTTTCTATGGCACTCGTGTGCATCATTACATCAGCATTAGGACGTCCTGCTATTCAGTTTGATCTTTCATGTTACGCTTATAGCCTTATGGCAACATTATAGTGTATTCTTGCAGGCTGCAGTGTTTTATTATCACTCCTGCCCCTTTCTTAGTTGATCGGTACGTTGCAGAGTCCATTCTGATCATTTCTGTACACTGGGAGCCGTTGACTGGCCATTGATCGCATGTGACCTCCACTGTTCCTTGATTGGCCCATTCTGCACCCATGATGTTCTTGTTATCCTATTGGTTCTAATCGCCATGTGATCGCTGGCATACCCGGAAGTACACTGCAGAATCCACTCTGTTTATTCCTGGACACTGTGAGCCGTTTATTGGCCATTGATCCCATGTGTCCTCCACTGCTTCTTGATTGGCCCGTTTTGCACCCATGATGTTTCTGTTATTCCATTGGTCTCATTTGCCATGTGATCGCCGGCGTACCCGGAAGTGATTTCCCCATACCGATTTTCGGTCCAGCCGTTTGGTATTTGTTTAATTTAGGTACCTATATATATTGGGGTGTATATTTGAGGCACACCAGCTTCAGACTAAGCCCATACGGGCAAAACGCGTCAAGCTATGCCTCCTTGTTGTTGTTTTTAACTGTATTTTGGTTGGTGAGCGTAGTTGTTGGGTTTGCTATATGCTGTCTGGTACTCCTTATTACATTACTGGTTATGTAGGTGGCTTGAACCGCCGAGGTATAGACTTTTCTACCCTTCCATTGTGCAATTTTGCTTCTTGATTGGTGGTCCTTGTCCCACCCTCCACACCCTCTACTACCAACCTTGCAATTTCTCATTCATTGTTTGTTTATGTGTATCATTAAATTAACCTACTCTTGGTACTCCAGTTGCACTTTGTGCAAATTGATTCGTTGTTCCTCATTTTATAATGGAAAATTAAGGAATGTTTTCTATAGCATTTCTCATGTCCTATGCAAAGTTTACGGCTGGCGTCAGACGAGCGCGCTATGTGCACCCGTACTGAAGTGCTTAGCGGCGTCCGTCGCAGCGTTGGATCCGGTCCCACAAAATGCGCGTGCAAAAAGCTTCCGTTGTCCAAGCCTCTCCGTCAAAGCACTACGACGGACGTTGACGGAGCTGCAAAGCGTGATTCTCCATAGGAGAGTGAGCCCAGCGATGTGGCCAGATGGGCGTTGAGTGGAAGGCACGTCCACTCTAACGGACGTTCCTTCTGCTCTCCAAAGACTCTCGTCTGACACTAGCCTACATGTAAATGTACAGGGGCGACTGTTGCAGGTCTTAAAACCAGATTAGAAATGTCAAGCTTCCGTTGTCCAAGCCTCTCCGTCTAAGCACTACGACGGACGTTGACGGAGCTGCAAAGCATGATTCTCCATAGAGTGAGCCCAGCGAGGTGGCCAGATGGGCGTTGGGTGGAAGGCACGTCCACTCTAACGGACGTTCCTTCTGCTCTCCAAAGACGCCAGTCTGACACTAGCCTACATGTAAATGTACAGGAGCGACTGTTGCAGGTCTTAAAACCAGATTAGAAATGTCAAGCTTTTTATTTGAGGTTGAAGATCTGTCTATAGTAAATGCTCTACGAATTATTAAAATGCTGTGACAAAATTCTCTGCTTGAGAAAATGCGGCAAAACATTTACATTATAATGGTGAGGTCCTTGGTTCTGTGCAGGAAAAACAGATCTCAAAGGTTTGCAAACTATTTTAACACGTTAGTCCTAATGTCCAATGTGTTGAAATTTTAGGGGTATGTATGTTGTGAAGCCACATTCGGTTTGCAATAAACAACATTGTTCGGCTCCAGAATTAGACCACAAGGCGTATACTATTGAAGATCAAATATACTCGATCTTGGTAATGAAGGAGTTAATGCGGCCTCACAATATTTGTTTTCATTTAACAATTTTTATTGTGATTGCAGTGTATACAATAATATGATGGCAGCAAATCAAATCAGAGCTGTACAAACCAATGCGTACACATTCTATTATATTATCTAGGTATTGAGAAAAGAGATTGAGCATTTGAGATCTTTTAATCAGAATGATGGGAACAGCAAAGCTGCTCCGAAAACTCAGTTTTATTTTATTTGGTTTCATTTTGGTCAAAGAACATGGATCAGAACAAGAACAAGAAGAGTAAACCATAAAAAAATGAACACAGAAACACAAAAACATCGAGGCCTGGCCGGTCAAGATTCTCATCTTGACACTCCATGCGGTGGTTATGGACTCTAGAATGGAAAGCACTGCCATGGATTTTTCATCGCTGAGGGTTTTTGTCCAGACATTAAATGCAAATCACTTTCTGGTGCGCTAATATCTTTTTTCAAACACCTGGAGCAGGTGTCAAAATTCCCTAAAAAGCCCATGTGTGCATAGTTTCATAATGTCGTTTACGGATGCAACAGCCTCCTCTATCTAAGGCTAATGTCAGACGAGCGCATTCTGTGCGGACTGTGCGTCCGTGCACAACGGACGTACTTTCTGACTGACGACAAGGTAGTGGCCACACGGTCCGTTTTTGTGACTGACGGCTTTTTTGACTGATGTAGAAGGGAAAATAAATTAATATGAAAAACCTTTTGTCCGTCAAAAATGCTGGACGTATAGATGCAGTCCGTTTGACTACGTTCCATCACTCACACACAAAGCTATGCGGACGTTGCGTGCGCAGCGCACTCTGTGCGTCCATTTTAGCGGATTTACGTGCTTGCCTAACCTGCGTCAGTTTTCCGCGTCTGTTGTGCGTCCACAGTTCCGTGCGGACGTACTTTGTGTGTGGGGCTCCATTGGTCATAATTACAGTATATGCTATAACGGACGTACAAATGTGCGGCAACACGGACGTCTGATCCGAGCCTTCGTGCTCAATGTTTTCTTTGTTCAATAAACAAGGCTCCTGGTATTTTCTTATGCTTTTAAAGACAAACAAAAATCAAAGCATAAGTATTAAAGGGATTGCTGATAATGTGCAGCTTTGCTGAAAACTGTAATGCTTCCAAATTCTACAGAAAATTAAGAAGAAAAAAAGTAAAGCACTAGTTTATCCGAGACAGTTTTGTCTATTGTTCTTCAGTGGGATTTCTTCTCGCGGCTAAAATTGTTGCTATGGCTGCAGCGCAGGACGGTCCATAAGTCTCATACTGTTTTTTTCTAATGAAAGCGTGGACGCTTAAATTGGGGCACTGTTGACCTTTATTAGAATGACATCCAAACCATTTATTTCTATTTGCAGGCTATCGAGTTTGATCCAGAGACCCACCTGCCCACAGTCAACGACAACTGTACTGGATGCACGCTATGTTTCAGCGTCTGTCCTATTATTGACTGCATCAAAATGGTAACCAGGACAACACCTTATGAACCGAAGAGAGGATTGCCCTTAACTGTGAATCCAGTGTGTTAAGGTGGCCAGGTCAACAATTATTACCAACTTCACATCTAGTACGGCTGATTTACTCTCTAATTATAGAGCATTAGTTAAAATCTTATCACATGCGGAAGGAGAAAAAAGTAATCTAGCCATTTCTAATTACCCCTGTACAATTCACTGACGCTAGTCTTTGTGTTAATTTTTGTAACCTGCAATAAGTGCACTTAACAATTTCTCATTAAAACGAAAAAAAAAAAAAAAAAAAAATCACTTGCCTTTTATATTTAGTCCTTTCTTTCCTGGCCATGAAAGCATTGCCGGATAACAGAATGCATAATGTACGACCATATCCGTTTTGCAGAGCAAGAAATGCATAAATAAAATGAATGTGCCCCTGTGTTTTCCTGTTAGTCTTTTTGTTTTTTTTTCTCTGTCTTGCTGAAAATTGTAAGACATAATTAGTTATGTGAAAAACAAAGAATTAAAGGGAGAATTACTGTTGTATGCAGACAGTAGATTTTCAATGAGGATTTAACACTGGATTAAGTGCTTTGTGCAGTGCGTCCACTGATAAAACATAATGTATTTCTTAATCCCTAGTACATTAGAGCTCATAATGGGCTCTGTGCAGGATGCAGTTATTAACCATTTACCCCCCCCCCCCCCAAAAAAAGTGCATTGTTTATGCTCTGACTTCAACTTGTTTTAATTACATTTATTTAGCTTTGTTCGTGGTTAACCAAGTGGAGAGAAACGGCTCGCTTTACTGCCTCTGCAGCGTATTATTTCTAATGAAAGTGCTCTGGCGGCCATTTTGTTTCTTCTAACTCTAGAAACTGAGCCAGTCACCTCACGATTGCAAGGAAAAGACCGGAGCTTGTGCAACTCTGTCATTACTAACTCAAGAACGCTATCGCGGGCTTCCTTTCTTAGCTAATTGATATCTATTTTTATGGATAAGGAAAAAATATATATTTTTCTCTCGTTAGATTACATAAAATAATTTTCTCTCAAGTGTTTATGGATCATTTTAATCCAGTTATAATACCTACGTGTATCATATTGACGTGCAAGGCATCCCACATGAAAAGTTAGCCAGTTATGTCTTATCTGTTATCCGCTGTACCCTGCCCAGAGAACCTTGTACAGGGAAGGCACCCCTTATCCAGAATTCGAAAAATCTGGAAGACTAGAAATTCCAGTGCCATGTAGATTTTAGTAATTCCTGATTATAAGCCCTATTCCAAAATTGGCGTTAACTTAACCAGAGCTGTAGTAAATTTACCAGAGCCATTATAGTCTATGAAATTATTAAGTTTACAAAAGCTCTGGTTAAGGTAGCACAAACTTTGGAATATTGCTCTAGGGGTGGTCCGGATGCCGTTGCCTCTAGGAAACCAACTCCGGAGTGCTTCAGCAGACTGCGGTACATGCTGGGAGCCTCTGGGCAGCCCCAGCATGTGACATGCTACTCTGAGACATGCAGACTCCAAGAATCATGGAATCCGGAATCATCCTGCATAGCGCTCCCAGTGTGTACACGTTGGCAACTGCAGCAGAAAGGGGATCGCGGCTCCCCAGTCTCAAACAACAGTGGTTCCCAACCACGATCCTCAAGTACCCGCAACAGGTCAGTTTTTACAGGTGCAGGTTGTAAATAAGATGCTTAGCAGACGCTTTAAGTTGAAGTATACCCAACTTCCGACAGTATAGTGATTTGATACATTATTACGCTTGTGGCACTTAGACTTCAGTCTAGTTATTAGTATTGTAGAGCAAAACAACTGAATGTAACGCTGCGTGAATATTCACACTTTGGATTTAGTCCTGTGGTGAACAGACAATGTTTCAACCCTTCCCAGGTCTTTGTCAAGTCTGGGGACCTTTTCGATCTGCAGGCTAATTGGTGAGCCTTCATTGAGCATTACTTTTTTTTTTTGAGAAAGGATTTTACCAGGAAGGATACATTGATATTTCTCTCGTTTTCAAGTATGTACCGTTAGTGGTCTTGCCCAAGGACACTTTACTGGAGAGGTGCTCTTGCCAGGATCGAACCTGTGTCTCCACAGTTTATCTCCACGGAAGTATAGCAGTGATGCTACCTCTATTCCACCCACCGGCTTGAGTTTTAATAATTAGTAACAAGTACACTAAACCAAATCTAGAAACATATAGATCACGTGACAGATATTTAGCTCCAAAGAGTTCACTTGGGTTGATGGCAAGGATAGGTTTTTTTCACATACATTTAAACCTTGTCTTAACAGTTTCCATTAGAAACAGTGGTTCCCAACCGCGTTCCTCAGGTCCCTCCAAGAGGTCAGGTTTGCCAGATATGTGAAGCACAGCACAGGTGATCTGATTTGCTGCTCAGTGATTGCAGGATTCAGTCTGCATTTCCTCAAGGTAATTCTTAAAACTGACCTGTTAGGGGTATTTGAGGACCACGGTTGGGAAGCACTGCTCTAAAACATCAGATTCTCTTGGATTATGAAACTAGGAATACTCTGGGGTCCCAAGCATTTCAGATAAGGGGAGCTCCACTTGTATTATGTAATGGAGGATGCTGCAGCAGATGAGGAATAGCAACCATTTTAGAAAAATATCTACTGGGAATCCAGCTTGATATATTATAAAATTATCAGCAAATTTCCATATCTTTAGGCCATTTTACGCAAAATAAGATTTCCTTTATTTGTTGCTTTATTGAATGATCATGGCTATTTTATGTACAGACTGTCCTAATTCCTGTAAGAAGGTGCAGAGGGAATAAAGTACAATTGGGTGTTATTTAAATCTAATAACAGTATTAAATGACATAGTTCAAAGTATAAATGACAAAGATTACTAAAATACAGGTATATAAAAAATTACCAATATTGTATCCCCCATTCCAATTTCTCCATGTTATTTCTCCAATAAACTATACTCAGCAGTTTGATGTGTCGGTCTCTCTGTATATTAAGCATGTGTCACATTGTGATTTTATTAAAATTTGTAACTCATTGTGTCATTTATTTTCACAGGGAATGTTTAGTGGTGCTTGATGTCAAAAATTGGCGTTTATTGTTCTAAGAAATCATTTTTATTATTAACCTCTCTGACGGTTATCCCGAGTGTCTCGGGGTTAAATTTCACCACTGAGAGCAGTAACCCCGAGACACACTCGGGCTGTATACATCACCTCTCCATGCGCACCCTCGCTGATCTCTGCAGTCTCCTCCGGCGATCGTGGCGTTTTACTTCCTGGATTCCTTCTCGCGAGGAAGAAACCAGGAAGTATAAGGTTGCGGTTGCCGGAGGAGGCAGCTGGGGAGATCGAGGGAGCACACGGAGAGGTGATGTATCCAGCGGCATCCTGAGTGTTGCTCGGGGTTACTGCTTCCAACATAGGAATTTAAGCACGAGCTACACTCGGGAATACCTCTAGGGGGGCAAAAACATTAAATAATAGACCGCTTTTAGACGTGGTTTTTCACAAAAATTAGACTGCCAGGGAGGTTAATTTGTTGTGACTAGTTAGCCCTTCTAGTCACACCCTATGATTATTTCCAAATAAATAGTGGGGAGGTTAGATTCCACACCTGGTGTAAACATTTCCATAGCTGCCGGGTTATTTCCTGCCATCCACTGATCTCTGTATTCTGCCATCAACTGGTTCACTTAATTCGCTCTCACCAGCCGGTCGAGCTTTCTAATGACTTCAATACAACCCATAAAGAGACTCATGCATGCAGAAGGGGCAAAAGGAACGACTCCAATTTAAGGCTGTTGACAAAATTATTTTGATGGTACAAATATGCAATTAGTTTGCCATAGGAATAGCTTGCTACTGCAATTAGCCATTAGGATAGTTCGGTAATTAGCTTGGTAACCAAGAAATAATCAAAATAAACATTACTATGCTGGAACATGCATTTCCTACATAACAGTACGAACTGCGACATAAACTGGCATATATACAGTTTATTTAATACTAAACATGCATTCACTGTATGCATATATGTCCTACATAATGGTGCAGTTATACCTGCTTAACATAATAATAAACTAGACACATAACATTTAATGCCCTTTAAATAAGCCTATGCATTTGTTAGAAACAGTCAGTAACCCTTCATTCGCATTAACTAGCATAATATACATTTATCAGTGCATTTATATACGTGCTGGTATATAGCTGAATTTACGGGGTTATTCAAAGAATTTGGAACTTTCCACCGCACTGTACAGTGCAATTTCCTGGCAGTTCGGCTATTCAGAAAGCTGGAAATTTGCCAAATACTGACAAATTGACAGCAAAATACGGGGCATCTCCAGTAGCAGTGAAATTGTCCCATAGAGAAGTAATGGTTAATCTATTCACAGAATGCCGAACTGCACTGAAGGGTCAGTGACATGTCCTGGCTTTCGTGGATTCAGTTCGACAGGTTTAAACAGCCGAATCTCATAGGATTCAATGTAAACAATGATTATTGATTTTATTTTTATTCAACCGTTTATTCTTTTCATTCACAGTAAATGGTCTATTTTTTGTATTTTTTTTATTTCCTTGATCCCCATTTTTTTTAAAGTAGTTTAGATTTTTATAGGAACTTTTTTTTTTATTTCCACACATTTTCATTGTTTTATAACACCTATTAAAAAATAACAAAGCTCCAGTTCTTTTTTTTTTCCTCCTGTAGTTCGGCAGCCTCATTGATGGCTCCACATTATGCAAACTTCGAGGAAGGGAAGTGCTCATGCCACTGTACAGAGCACTGGTGAGACCTCACTTGGAGTACTGTGTGCAGTACTGGAGACCGTATCTCCAGAAGGATATAGACATCTTAGAGAGAGTTCAGAGAAGGGCTACTAAAATGGTGTACGGCTTGAAGGAGAAAAGTTACCAGGAAAGGCTTAATGATCTTAACATGTACAGCTTGGAAAAAAGACGAGACAGAGGAGATATGATAGAAACATTTAAATACGTAAAGGGAATCCACAAGGTAGAGGAAGGGAGTATATTTAAAAGGAAACAAAGTAGCAAAACAAGAGGACATAGTCTTAGATTAGAGGGTCAAAGGTTTAAAAGTAACATCATCAAGCATTATTTTACTGAGAGGGTGGTGGATACATGGAACAGCCTTCCAGTAGAAGAAGAAGTGGTAGAGGCCAAAACAGTAAATGAATTTAAGCAAGCATGGGATAGGCATAAGGCTATCCTATACAAAAGATAAATCCAGGTAAAGTATCCATGTAATTGGGCAGACTAGATGGGCCGAAAGGTTCTTATCTGCCGACATTTTTCTATGTTTCTATGTTTCTATGACTCTGCGGTGAACAGTGAATTCACCACAGGGTCGGAAAACTGGAATCCCTGAAGTACGCTGAACAAGAAAGCACTGAAATTTCAGTGCTTTCTGAAGAACCCTTCATAGGTTTTAAATACGCACAACCAAGTTCTTGATTTCACTAGGCCTGAGGCCCTTCACCATCGGTCCCTTGGGTGCTCATGGTTGCAAGCGAGTCCTGCGGCAGGCTGCTTGCTCTGTGTGCTTTCTCACAACTCCGGTCTGGTATTTTTGGATAACGGGTGCCTTGGTACAGCTTCCAGGCAGTTTATCACTGACCTCCCTTGCTGAACCCCTAACATGAAAGTGTTTCTGCTGTAACTAGGCCCACCTATAGCCAAAGCTCTGTCACGAGAAACTGAAACCACTGCCACCATGAACCATTCAGAATTTTTATTTCATAATACTTCGTGCCTGCAGGTACCAGTAACATGACCTCTGTAGAGCCTTTTGGAATGTGAGCCAGGAAATGCAATTTGTAACTCTATAATTGACAGGCTTCTAAGTGGAGTTACAATATATTAAGAAATATGAATTGTTTTGACAATTCTATTTATTTATTTATAAAGGATTTTACCAGGAAGGATACATTGAGATTTCTCTTGTTTTCAAGTACGTCCTGGGTTCAAGAACATTAAAATGTTACGGTTGTTACAGAAATACAAAGTAATACAATGCAAGATATTAAAAAAACACAAATATACAGATTAACAGAAAATAAATATGTAGGAAATAGTCATTATGTTACATGTTTACAGGTGCATTCTGTATTGAGATATGTTAGTAAGGAGCTCGAGTGACTTTAGACTGGGGGAAGATTTGATGGTGTCTGGGAGGTTATTCCATAATTGTGGTGCTCTGTAGGAAAATGAGGATCGAGCCACTGTCTTTTTGTATTGTGGTATTGCAAGTAAGGTGCTGGTCCTGGATCGGAGGTTATAGGATGAGGGAACTGCTGGAGGAAGCAGCCTATTCAGGTAGGGTGGCAGCTTCCCAGAAAAGCTCTTAAACTCCAGGTTGGAAAGGTGAAGCGTACGTTTAGACTCCAGCGACTACATACTTCATTGAGCTTATGTTTCCTATATATGTAGCATATACATATTTTGCTATGCAATGTAGAAGGTTGTATTTTCATAAAGAGCTAGAAAGCCAACATTTCCTATTTTGTGTATAGTCATATTTCCTGTAGTTTGATACACCGTTGGTACACAGGTACATAATCCTGCATCGATCTGCCTATTTTTTATACGGCTTATAGAATATGAAAAGTGATTTTAGTGAAAGGATTATGTAGAAATGTATGTAATTCACATTGTTCCAAGCCTCTTCAGTCAAGCGCCAGAGTAACAAGGAAAAGAAAAGCCATCAAAAGGACATAAACCAATATTATTGTAAATTCACTTATGGCAAAAAGCAGAGATGATCAATGTTTATGGATATTATGGAGCCCAGATGTCCCAAGGCATTCTTCTGTCCTTGGGTGTCCTACATATAAAATGTATGGACAATTATTTGTAGTTTAATTTGTAGTCTCATTTTGCCGGTGTCTGCCTCTACAATAAAAACACTCAAATCAGAAAGTATTTTCATTGTTTCAACTTCAAGATTATTACAGACGTATTACATTCGTAATTATGCAAAACCACTGATATATAATAAATATATATCGGTTAGTGTTGCATTTTCATAAAATGTTCAAAAATGTTCTGCAGTGAGCATGTGTCTCAATTTAACATCTATATGAGAAAATAAAATTACCTTCAATGCCGATTTGAGAAAAAGAATATTAGTTTATACCACTCACATTAAAACCTCTCAGAGGGCCTTACCACTACCTTAATCCTAAGGTTAAACCAATTATTTAATTAACATATACAATTACCTTTCTAACACTATGTATCCTAAGGAATTTATTTTCCTCCAGATTTCATTGAATGGATTTAGACATTTAATCTTTCCACATAAAAAGATACAATGAAAAGTATACTCTTTTAAATGGCGTTTAATGGGAAATTGTCACGGATCCCCCTTGGGTCTAGGATGCTGGTCCCTATACACAGTATACTATCTACCCCTCAGATCCTTGAATGGTCAGTAACGCTAACTATCTTCAGTGAACAGATTGTCAAGTACCCAGCAAGGGTTAACCGATACCAGAATGTGAGGATATACTTGGTCGAGATAGCTGGGATCGTCACACCAGGAAAGATGGTCAGCCGTATGCCAAGAGCGATACACAGAGCACGGTCATCAGGAATAGCCAGAGTCATACACAAAGTGGGTTTGTTAGGAATAGCCAGAGTCATACACAATAAACCAGATACACAGAAAGCACTGAGGGATATTGAATCACATCAGGGCAAGGAGTTTGCCTGAGCAGACTGACTTTAAACTCGGCGGCGCCGCATCATCAAGCTGCGTCCCACCCCTTGGCCACCAACGTGGCCAGTCCTGTCCAGACCGCAGTGCTAGTTAGTTGTGTCCCTTTTCCCTCTGAGTCGTTTCATGTTATCCGGATACCAACCTTGGGATAGATAGATATATCTATATATGTGAATGCTCTGCAGCTAAACAGTGGAATGGGGAAGAAGTTAAAACTCAGTGAGAGTTAATATTACAAGCATCCTTGCTCTGTGGAATCTCCCCTCTCCCCAGCCATCCAGGGCTGAGCTGTCAGTCACATAGCTTTAGCCATTTATTCCCTCCCACGAAGGAGAGGCAACAGAAAACATGGCTGCTTGTGTAGCGCTCACTCCCGGAGGAGCCGCTGAATTTAACCTCGGGTTAGTCTCTCCGCACTAGGGAATAAATATACACCAGCACTGTTGTGGATTTTATAAATTATATATTTTACTGGTCTCAATAAAGCGGCATATATAATGTAAACACGGTATATAGAAAACAGGATTTCGTAATGTGAGAAACGCGCAGCGGTAAAATAAACGTTTAACCCCTTTGTTTCTGGAGTGTAAGTCCCATGCAGGTTATGTCCCAAAAAGTGTGTGTGTGTGAGCTCAGGTACCCGGGTACTATATTCAACTGGCCAGTGAATGGATTTAGTAAATCTTCGACTAGTCACATTGGGGCCCTGTAGATTTAAGCAATACTGCAGCGTGCTTCGTTAAACTCTGACTGTGGCCTGGAAGGCCTCTCACCCATCCGCCAGACAATCTGTTCCGCTGCCCGATCAAGGACGCCACTCCGCTGAATTACACTGGGACTCTGTGCCACCGGATCCGCTTCTCCGTCTTGTTTAACAGGATCTACGGCCTACCGCCTGCACTCCCAGTGGATCATCGCGGTCTCCTAACTCGGGGTCCAATCTGGAACTCTGTGTCTGTGCAAACCTCTCAGCGGTGGATTACTAGGTCTCTGGCAAGTCACTGTATCGATCCTCAGCGTTGGCAAGGCAGCGCCTGCTCTCCGGCTTGGTAACAATCGCTCACAGTCTCACGTGCGTCTTACTCTGTTCACCCCTCGGCTCACACTGGCTCTCCTTCCACGAGGCTGCGGATGTCCTCTCCTCCTTTCCCACCCACTTCCTGTCTCTGCCCCAAAGCATGCTGGAAAACGTAGTCCCATTGTGTCCAGTATAGTTTACATTGCAAGGAGTGTGTATAAATAAATAAATATACACTATACAGTGTGGGCGCCTATTTATAAGTTAATTTAAAGTGCAGGGTGTAGTGCTAATAAATAGTCAAATTCTGCCTATAGTATGGTAAAAACACATAGAAAACAACCAAAATATGTGTCAGAATACAAGATAAAAAGCGGAATCCATACGGCGCATCTAGTGCAATTAATAGGTTAATAAATCAATGGATATGTAAAATCCATAAAAAACAGTGTAAAATCCATTAAAAAACTCGTAAACCGTAGCAGTAAAAATATTATTATTGTAAAGTCAATAAAAGTGCATAGAGTAAAATCCAGGTCAGATGTACAAAAAGTGCAAAAAGTGCTCAAGTATATAGTAATGGAATACTCAAAAATGATGATGAAGAGTAAAGTGCTGATCTTCTTATAAGTGCTGGATCCTCTTATCCGTCAGTAGTCCTCAAAAAAAGCACATCACAGGCAAAAATGATAGTGCAGACAGTCAGGATAGAGTAGGCTCAAATTATAATCAAGATCTAAACCACTCACATTCATGGGAGCCCACAAGGTCCCGGCTTGAGGAGAAACAGCCTGTAGCCAAATATAGGGTGGCACTTCCCTTCTTTCTGTCCGTACTGGAGACTAAATAAAATGGAGAGAATCGGGAGACGGCACTCCCATAGCGTAATACTGCGTATGTGTAGAGATGTGGAAAGGAAAAGATGAAGCACACTCACCGATTTTGGAGCCTCGTAATGTCAGGCTCAATATACATGACCCACCATTGTGACATGTTAAAACAGCTAAACTGGCCATCGCTAGAATCCAGACGCACCCTTCACCTTTCCAGCCTGGTGTTTAAGAGCATCTCTGGGAAGCTGCCACCCTACCTGAATAGACTGCTTCCCCCAGCAGCTCCCTCATCCTATAACCTCCGATCCAGGACCAGCACCTTACTTGCAATACCACAATACAAAAAGACGGTGGCTCGGTCCTCATTTTCCTACAGAGCACCACAATTATGGAATAACCTCCCAGACACCATCAAATCTTCCACCAGTCTTAAGTCACTCAAAATTTCCCTATTAACAAACCTTAGCAGAGGGTTTCCAGCTTCTCTCCTGCATTGGATCTGCACAGCTTCCAGCTCTTTTTGGAATAAAACTTCAACAGATCTTCAAGGTGTCATCTCGATTGAGTCACTGCCTGTAATTCATCTAGACTGGGGGCTATAGCCATCTCATCACAACATTGCCACCTTTTCTCCGACCCTTTTTTTCTCCTTGGAAACTTGGACCTACCACCGCGGAGGCAAAGAGGTTTGGGTTCCCACCCTAAGAGGACCCAGAGCGACATATATTGAGCCTGACATTACGAGGCTCCAAAATCGGTGAGTGTGCTTCATCTTTTCCTTTCCACATCTCTACACATACGCAGTATTACGCTATGGGAGTGCCGTCTCCCGATTCTCTCCATTTTATTTAGTCTCCAGTACGGACAGAAAGAAGGGAAGTGCCACCCTATATTTGGCTACAGGCTGTTTCTCCTCGAGCCGGGACCTTGTGGGCTCCCATGAATGTGAGTGGTTTAGATCTTGATTATAATTTGAGCCTACTCTATCCTGACTGTCTGCACTATCATTTTTTCCTGTGATGTGCTTTTTTTGAGGACTATGGACGGATACGAGGATCCAGCACCAGCACTTATAAGAAGATCAGCACATTACTCTTCATCATCATTTTTGAGTATTCCATTACTATATACTTGAGCACTTTTTGCACATCTGACCTGGATTTTACTCTATGCACTTTTATTGACTTTACAATAATAATATTTTTACTGCTACGGTTTACAAGTTTATTAATGGATTTTACACTGTTTTTTATGGATTTTACATATCCATTGATTTATTAACCTATTAATTGCACTAGATGCGCCATAGTTTACATTGCGCTTGTCTCCCTCTGGTGGCCAAAACTGAGCAATGCAGCAACAGAGTTTTAAACAGCGCTACACTTGCATGAGAAAAGCAAGTCAGGTTTGGAGCTAAGAAAGAAAAAAAAGGAAAAGATTACTGGCTTAAATAAGTTACATCAAAACTAATATCACCTCTCACACTCATTTGATGGACACCACCATTGTTTTTCTCCAGCAGGCCAGCTTGACATATAATCAATGGAAGTTTCCACTAGACCTCAACTTGCTCCGTCTATCCTGGTCCAATGATATTACCAAGGCAGAGGCACCCTGAAAGTAAGAATGAGAGGGGTGCTGTAATATTTCCTCACCAACCTATCTTATGCATACACTCGCATAAGCGATCAGTCAACACAAAAGCCTACGTAGTGATTTGGTGTTTGAAATTAACAGAAGGTGACCTAAATCCTAATTATAAAAAAAAATTCTGTTTTCATATGGTCCTCAAGGGGTTAATTTCCGACCAGGAAGAATTCTAGATCGATACAAAGTATATCAACCCTGACATTTGCTGCAACACTGGGATGCATGGTACTTTAACACAATTAAGCCTGATAAAAGATTCCCTTTTCAGTTTTTTTCCCCCATTTAACAAATCTATAATTTGATATACTGTACTTTAAGTCTAGCTTTAGTATTTCAGCATCAATTAATGGAACATACAACTGCACGTGATTATCAATTTTCAAACGTTCAGCTGTTCCCCTGTTGACCTTGCTTGTTACAGAACACACCACAATCCATTTCACTAGAATGGTGTTTACTTTTTAAATCTTCTTTCAAGAGAGCACAGGTACAGTAAACCTCGCTCATAATGTGCAAACATATATGGGGTTTTTTTATTCGACTGCTCTGTTTATTGGATTAGCTCCAAGGATTTGCCATGAAAGCTTAAGATGATATTGAAAACACACATCACCCCTATTGTAGCAGAGAAAATCCGCTTTAGAATTACAGAGACCTTGTAGCAGGTATTCTATGTAGACTTTTCATAATGACTTAACAGGAAAGAATCTATTTCTATGCATTTAATCTAAAAAATACTGGAATTTTAGTTGGTTTTACTGCCATAGTAAACAAAAATAATTTAAATAATCCGATGAGGCAATGGTGCATGATACATTATTCTATTGGGAAATTAGAATGTCCACCTTTCTTGTTCTCTTATCTGAAGATGGGCAAAATATGATACTCTGTTTTACATCTGGATAAACAAGGATACCGCCTATGGGAGATTCTCAAAATTGGTTATGCCGATTTTATTTTGCTCTTTGATTTTCCTGGAAAAATGTTATTAAACAGCAGGTTCACAGAGGTCACTAATGAGACCAGGCTTGAGGGTGCCTGGACCAGTCGATACTGCTGCTCCAGCATTCATTAGCCCCAGTGCTGTGTGTTAAGTGTAAAAAGAAGCCATACCATTTCTTCTCATGTCTTCTGCAGCTTTACTTCCAGCTCCTGCGAAGGAATCTGGAGCAGGACTGTGCAGGGGGTCTCTGTTAGAACTTAAATTCATGAGAACAGGTTTCCATGCATGTACCTCAACCACCTTATCACTCAGCCAGTGTCCACCTGTTACATCTCTCTACCCCCCTTGCATTTTTGCCCCATCCTGATCAGTCCACGTTGCACCTCTGTCCCACCCATTACTCATGTTTCCATTCCGCTCTTTCCATCAATGTGGCCTTCTCAAATTTTGCCCAAGTTGCTGAAATAGGTTTTGCGGAGCCCATTTCTTAGCACAGTCCTGGTGTTGCAGTTCAAATAGCCACTATGGGAATCCATCCCTGCTTATAATGTACATGGGAGTTAAGGTCCAAGCTTTGCGAGAGGACTATCCATACATTTCTATGCTAAATTATATTAGAGGTGGACAAAGTTGTTAAAGATCACTTGCAGTAATCAAATGTTTGTTAACAGAAAAGATAGACATAAAATGTTAGGGAATATTACAATAAAGCTATTCTATTCCTTTAGTTTATATATACATATAAAGATTCTTTTCTTTCAGGAATAGTACCAGAGGATTGGAGAAAAGCTGACGTGGTCCCTATATTTAAGAAAGGTTCAAAATTTGTGCCTGGGAATTATAGACCTGTGAGCTTAACATCTGTGGCTGGGAAAGTATTTGAGGGGTTACTAAGGGATAGTATTCAGGAATTTATTGGGAGGTATAATGTAATTGGCAAAAATCAGCATGGTTTCATGAAACACAGATCATGTCAGACTAACCTAATTACGTTCTATGAGGAAGTAAGTAGAAGTATAGATCAGGGGGTCGCAGTGGATGTGATTTACTTAGATTTTGCCAAAGCTTTCGACACAGTTCCACACAAAAGGTTACTATTTAAATTAAGAAAAAATGGTCTAGATGAAAATACTTGTTCTTGGATAGAAAACTGGCTAAAAGATAGGGTACAGAGAGTGGTCATAAATGGTACATTTTCAAGATGGACACCAGTGGTAAGTGGTGTCCCTCAGGGGTCTGTTATAGGACCAATACTATTCAATTTATTTATAAATGACCTTGAGATAGGCATTGAAAGTCATGTATCAGTGTTTGCAGATGACACAAAGCTAGGAAAAGTAATACAATGTGAGCAGGATGTTACTTCGCTGCAGAGGGATTTAGATAGATTGGGGGACTGGGCACTTAAATGGCAGATGAGATTTAATCTAGATAAATGTAAAGTTATGCACTTTGGAGTGAAGAACACACAAGCAATGTATACCCTAAATGGTACGGAGTTAGGGAAATCCAAGCAGGAGAAGGATTTGGGAATAATCATAGACTTCAAACTAAGTAACAATGTGCAATGTCAAACAGCAGCCGCCAAGGCCAGCAAAGTACTGGCATGCATTAAAATGGGAGTTCACTCACGGGATGAAAACATAATTTTGCCTCTGTATAAATCAATGGTCAGGCCGCACCTTGAATATGCCGTGCAATTCTGGGCACCTGTCTTAAAAAAAGATATTACATCGCTAGAAAAAGTGCAGAGACGGGCAACTAAATTAATAAGGGGGATGGAAGGGTTAAGTTATGAGGAAAGACTAACAAGCTTAAACCTGTTTAGTTTAGAGAAAAGGCGCCTTAGAGGGGATCTGATAACCTTATATAAATATATACGGGGCCATTATCAACCATTGTCTGATAACCTATTCATTAACAGGACTATACATAGGACAAGGGGTCATCCATTTAGACTGGAAGAAAGAAAATTTAGCTTAAAGCATAGGAAGGGTTATTTTACGGTGAGAACAATAAAGCTGTGGAATTCTCTGCCTGTTGAGGTGGTTGGGTCAGAGTCTGTACAGACTTTTAAAAAACGACTGGATGACTTCCTGCAGACACAGAATATTAAGGGTTATAATATTTAATATGTGGGTAAAAGCTTCTTGATCCAAGGAGAAATCTGACTGCCATTCTGGGGTCAAGAAGGAATTTTTTCCCAGTATGTTGCATATTGGCAAGCATTCAGACTGGGTTTTTTGCCTTCTTTTGGATCAACAGCAGTAGGTTATGTGGGAGAGGCTGAACCCGATGGACGCATGTCTTTTTTCAGCCTATATAACTATGTAACTATGTAACATATGATCTCACAAACAAATTAATAAATATGGCATTCCAGGGCAAAAAAATAAATATACAGGGTTATTCAGAGAGCGTGAAAAGCAGGAGAATGACTGGAGAATGAAAAATTCTAGGTCAAAATAGCCAAACCAGAAAAATTCTCCCTTTCATCTCACTTTCCAAATCGGCTATTTTGACCTAGAATTTTTCATTCTCCAGTCATTCTCCTGCTTTTCACACTCTCTGAATAACCCTGATAATCTTTATTATTCCATAAGAAATTGCTGTGTCCTGTAGAAAGCTTCGGTCAGGAGCTGAAACGTTGACTATGCAACTTTTTAAATAATAATAGATTATATTGATTTTTTTTTATTTATATTTAATTTTTTTAGACCTTGTGGAGTGCCACCATATCCATTTATTAATGTGTTTATGTTGGAGCCAAATGGCAGGCACTGGGCATGATTAATTAGCAAAGCAAGAGAACATGATATACTGGTGGAATATATATTTTAAAATACACACACACACTTGAAAACGAGAGAAATCTCAACGTATCCTTCCTGGTAAAGTACTTTTAATTTATATATATATACAGTTGTGTTCAAAATTATTCAACCCCCACTGAAATTGAGTGTTTTGGCCAGTTTGACATTGATTTTGATCATTCAGTCATCTTGCTTACAATTAAATCAAAGAGGCACGTGTAGGAAAGACAAATATAACATAACATTTATTAAGAAATAACCACAAATGTCTTTTCTGTGCTCACATCATTATCAGTTTTATTCAACCCCCAAGTGACATTCAATCTTAGTACTTAGTACAACATCCTTTTACAGTTATAACAGCTTTTAAACGTGAAGCATAGCTTGACACAAGTGTCTTGCAGTGAACTACGGGTATCTTCGCCCATTCGTCATGGGCAAAAGCCTCCAGTTCAGTCACATTCTTAGGCTTGCGCACTGCAACTGCTTTCTTTAAGTCCCACCAGAGGTTCTCAATCGGATTTAAGTCAGGTGACTGCGATGGCCACTCCAAAATGTTCCAGCCTTTAATCTGCAACCATGCTCTAGTGGACTTGGAGGTATGCTTGGGATCATTGTCCTGTTGAAATGTCCAACGTCTCCCAAGCCTCAGGTTTGTGACAGACTGCATCACATTGTCATCCAATATCTCCTGGTACTGAAGAGAATTCATGGTACCTTGCACACGCTGAAGCTTCCCTGTACCTGCAGAAGCAAAACAGCCCCAAAGCATGATTGACCCCCCGCCATGCTTCACAGTAGGCAAGGTGTTCTTTTCTTCATAGGCCTTGTTCTTCCTCCTCCAAACATAGCGTTGATCCATGGGCCCAAACAGTTCTAATTTTCTTTCATCAGTCCACAGAACACTATCCCAAAACTTCTGTGGTTTGTCCACATGACTTTTGGCATACTGCAGTCGACTCTTCTTGTTCTTTGGAGACAGCAAGGGGGTGCGCCTGGGAGTTCTGGCATGGAGGCCTTCATTACGCAGTGTGCGCCGTATTGTCTGAGCTGAAACTTCAGTACCCACATCTGACAAATCTTTTCTCAGTTCCTCAGCAGTCACACGGGGACTTTTCTCCACTCTACACTTCAGGTAGCGCACAGCAGTCGAAGTCAGCATCTTCTTTCTGCCACGACCAGGTAGCGTTTCAACAGTGCCCTTTGCCTTGAATTTGCGAATGATGCTTCCTATGGTCTCTCTTGGTATGTTTAACATCTTTGCAATCTTCTTATAGCCATTGCCCTTCCTGTGAAGAGTAATCACCTCTTCTCTTGTCTTCCTGGACCATTCTCTTGACTTCACCATGTTTGTAACCACACCAGTAAATGTCTAGAAGGAGCTGAGTATCACAGTCATTTTAAAGCTGCCTAATTGGTGCTTATTATGCTTTATTGCTGCTCCGTGACATCCACAGGTGTTTTCAATACCTGATTGAAAACACTTGAATGAACCTCTGTTCTTCAGAGTGGTAGTCTTTAAGGGGTTGAATAATTGTGTCAATGAAGAATTCACAAAATAAACATTTACTACTGTATTACAAAACCAATTGATGTCATTTTAGTTGCATATGGTTCTTTAAAAAGTCCTTGTAGGATTTCATTCTGAATACAGTTACAAATGTACACTAAATTCACTAAAACCCTTTACAGCATTGGGGGTTGAATAATTTTGAACACAACTGTATATATAAAAAACTGTAGAAAAGCCAGCACTCCAGGAATTCTCCAAATTTTTCTTTATTCATTCCATAAGAAAGTCAACGTTTCGGCTCACAATAATGAGCCTTCCTCAGGACATACATGTACACACAATGACATACATCATTTAAATAGATCCTGTAATCAATGTACAAACAAAGTTCCTAATCACTCACCACCCGGTGTATCGCAATCCCGGCGTGTCCTTCGTGTAACTGCGCATGCGCCGACTCCCGGCGCCTCCTTCTGACATCACACCAGTTACCCAGGCGACGCCAGCGTGTATACACAGCGCGATGCTTTCAACGCTGGTTACCTACACCTCTCTGTTACCAGGGGTGAGAGCTAGAACGATAAAAACAAAAATACCACCACCACTACCCTCAGCCAAAATATCGGAAAACAACCCCTTCTAGCTCTCACCCCCGGTAACAGAGAGGTGTAGGTAACCAGCGTTGAAAGCATCGCGCTGTGTATACACGCTGGCGTCGCCTGGGTAACTGGTGTGATGTCAGAAGGAGGCGCCAGGCGCCGGGAGTCGACGCAGGCGCAGTAACACGAAGGACACGCCGGGATTGCGATACACCGGGTGGTGAGTGATTAGGAACTTTGTTTGTACATTGATTACAGGATCTATTTAAATGATGTATGTCATTGTGTATACATGTATGTCCTGAGGAAGGCTCATTATTGTGAGCCGAAACGTTGACTTTCTTATGGAATGAATAAAGAAAAATTTGGAGAATTCCTGGAGTGCTGGCTTTTCTGCGGTTTTTGTGTCATTTGAGGCCATAGCTGAGCACCGGGTACTGAGATCAAGTGGTGAACCGTGAGTGCATAACCTTTTTGATATATATATAACAAAACGAGAGGAGAGCACACCAAACAATACAAAAGAAACCACAACAGCAGCTAAATACGTTTAAACAGAGTTTCAGATTTAACCCTTTCAGTGCTTAAAAACATTTCCTAAACCCCTTCAAACATTGCAGTTCTTAACCCTTGCATACATTTAATACTGAGCTCTGTTGAACAATGGTGGAAGTTTAGTTTGCAATAGATGGCCATGGATTGCGTAAGCCTGCCAACAGCGACAATGTATTCCACCCCTGGCAGGTCCTATCATACTAACCTAATGACTGCTCTTATGGGATAAACTTACTGTGGACTCAGTCCTTTCTGAAGCTCCCTGCAGATCAAGGTTTAAATAGAACCTGCGGGTGGAGCACCTGTGACAGGGAGGGGTGCTTGCCCAAAAGGGTTGTCAACCCTGTAATATACAAAATATACGAGAGGGGCAGCACTCAACCTGAAAGCGTAGTTAAGGTTGAGTGCTGCCCCTCTCGTATATTTTATATACAGTGGCAAGAAAAAGTATGTGAACCCTTTGGGATTACGTGGAGTTTTGCATGAATTGGTCATAAAATGTGCTCTGATCTTAATCTAAGTCACAACAATTTGAAAAACACAGTCTGCTTAAAATAATACCACACAAACATGATATGTTTTCATGTGTTTATTGAACAGAACATGTAAACATTCACACTGCAGGGTGGAAAAAGTATGTGAACCTTTGGACTTAATAACTGGTTGACCCTCCTTTGGCAGCAATAACCTCAACCAAACGTTTCCTGTAGTTGCAGATCAGACCTGTACAATGATCTGGAGTAAGTTTGGACCACTCCTCTCCACAAAACTGTTTCAGTGTAGCAATATTCTTGGGATGTCTGGTGTGAATCGCTCTCTTAAGGTCATGCCACAGCATTTCAATCGGGTTGAGGTCAGGACTCTGACTGGGCCACTCCAGAAGGCGTATTTTGTTTTGTTGAAGCCATTTTTTTGTTGAATTACTTGTATGCTTTGGGTCATTGTCCTGTTGCATCACCCATCCTCTGCGGAGCTTCAGTTGGCGGACAGATGGTCTTACGTTTTCCTGCAAAATGTCTTGCTAAACTCTGGAATTCATTTTTCCATCAATGACAACAATCCGTCCAGGCCCTGAGGCAGCAAAGCAGCCCCAAACCATGATGTTCCCTCCGCCATGTTTTACAGTGGGGATGAGGTTTTGATGTTGGTGTGCTGTGCCTTTTTTTCTCCACACATAATGTTGTGTGTTTTTTCCAAACAACTCAATTTTGGTTTCATCTGTCCACAGAATATTTTGCCAGTAGTGCTGTGGAACATCCAGGTGCTCTTTTGCAAACTTCAAACGTGCTGCAATATTCTTTTTGGACAGCAATGGCTTCCTCCGTGGTGTCCTCCCATGTACTCCATTCTTGTTTAATGTTTTCCTTATTGTAGATGTGTCAACAAAAATGTTAGCATGTGCCAGAGATTTCTGGAAGTCTTTAGCTGACACTCTAGGATTCTTCTTTACCTCATTAAGCATTCTGCGCTGTGCTCTTGCAGTCATCTTTACAGGACGACCATGCCTAGGGAGAGTATCAACAGTGCTGAACTTTCTCCATTTGTAGACAGACAGGTCTGTCTTACCGTGGACACATGAGCATCAAGGCTTTTGGAGATACTTTTGTAACCCTTTCCAGCTTCATGCAAGTCAACAATTCTTGATCGTAGGTCTTCTGAGAGCTCTTTTCTGCGAGGCATGGTTCACATCAGGTGGTGCTTCTTGAAACCAGTAAACCCAAAACTGGTGTGTGTTTTTAAAGGGCAGGACAGCTTTCAGCAACACATCCAATAATATCACACTGATTGGACTCAATGTTGGCTCACTCCTGGCTCCAATTAGCTCTTGGAGAAGTCATTAGGCTAGGGGTTCACATACTTTTTCCACCCTGCACTGTGAATGTTTACATGTTCTGTTCAATAAACACATGAAAACATATAATGTTTGTGTTGTATTATTTTAAGCAGACTGTGTTTTTCAAAATGTTGTGACTTAGATGAAGATCAGAGCACATTTTATGACCAATTCATGCAAAACTCCACGTAATCCCAAAGGGTTCACATACTTTTTCTTGCCACTGTATATATATATATTATGTATATATATATATTAAAGTTCATAGTTGCAGAAGGCATTTACACATCCCAGCAATTCAGAGTTTACAGACCTCATGTGCTACATTCCCCATATGCAGCAAAGAACTATGGGTAGGACATGCAAATAAAGTCCCCAATGTCTCACTTTTTTTGCATCTAGGGTATGTAATAACACAGAACCCTCTTTTCCATGGCCATGCCATACTAAATGGCTTGTTTTTAGCAAAGGTCAGGTTATGCAACCAGTCACAGCCACTCTTGTACAGCTCTTTCGGGCTAATTATGCCCTCATCAGCAGGAGATAGACTGTAACTGGTTGCTATTTGATGCTTTACCCCTAGGGCAAATCAATATATATTGATATGCATTTAAATTGTGGTGGAATGCAAAAAAGTGAGATTAAACTGATATTTTAGAACGTCACATTTTTAGCTGTTTCATATTATTTAGCAATATTGCAAATACAAATTTAAAAAGTAAAACGCTATATTCTCGTTAACATGATTGCAACAACATGCCCCATTTATGTAGGAGTACAAGAAAATGTAAATCATTTCAACTGCATTTCATCAAATTAAAATACAAATGAGTCCATCTACAGAAACCGTCAAAAGAAATATTACCCAAAGTGTTGAGATTTATAATTATACCATCTTTTATCATGGAAAACTGTGTGTGGTGGAGGGGGGAAATCAATGCCACAATTAAGCAGTCAATCTTTTTTTAGTCTTCGGTCATTAGCCTTGTATATAATTATTACATCATTGGTTATCCACAACTTAGGCTGGTGTCAGACGAGCGTAGTGTTCACGTCCTTGATTGCGCCTAAAAGTACGTCCGTGATAGCATGACAGAAAGCCCATAGGAGCCCAACACACGAAGTACGTCCTCACTGAACTGCGGACGCACAACAGCCTCAATTATCTCTAGTTTGGAAACGCTGCACAAAATATCAATATCAATGTCATGTTATTTTAAAGTTTTAGTAGTGGAGCTCATGGTGCCTTTTTCTCCTACTCTTGGTTTTGCTCCGTTTGTCTGTACAACGGGTTATATCAACCAATAAAAGAAAAAGGGCTACAGTGCAGCTAGTGAAGAAAAACTAGATCCACAAACCTGAATAAAATGTTGGTGGCCCAATTTATTGGGTAGCCAACCCAATAATAAACGTCAAAAAATAACGATAACACAATCAGGTGCACCAAAAACTAATAGGAAGAAGAAAGATCTTTATTGAGGCATTGGCTTCATTTGAACCAAAATGTTGCCCAAGGACAGGGGTCAGACGAGTGCACCATGTGCGCCCATACTGACGTGACTTCCGACTCCCGTCGTACCGTTGTGACACTTCGACAGGACCGGCCACCTGCAAGAATTCCACTGTAGCGCATGCATGCATACATGAATTGCACGTGTTGCGGACATACTGAAAGCCTTCCCTTTGAAGCGCAAGACACCCATTTGACGGGGCTTCAAAGCGCGATCCTCCATAGGAGGATCGCTCTTTGCAGCGCTGAGCGTGCCAACTGCGCTCAGTGAGGTGGCCAGATGAGCGTCAGAGTAGAACGAATGTCCACTCTCAAAAACGCTTGTCTGAGCACGGCCTACATAAAGATCCACCTTCTTCCAATTAATTTTTGTTGTTCCCAGTTGATAGTTTCTTAATTTTTGAAGGCAGTACCCTATAAAAACCCACCAGTGATGGCGTTTGGTTGAATTAATTGTTTTTAACCCATTACAAAAACATTTAAAACTCCAATAACTATAGCGTATTTTAGAAACCTTGTGCCTGAATGGATTCCCATAAAGAAAAATAAAAAAGTAGTCGTAACGCTTAGGGGTGGGGGTCTAGAAGGATTGGAAATATTTTTTTAAAAATCCAAAAATGTTTTAAATCCCCCTTCCACAGAACAGATTAATAGTATTATGAATATAATTTTGAGTAAGGTTTGTCAATTATCAATTTTTCAGTCAGGTGAGAAGGTGTATGCCAGAAGGCATCGGCATTTCTGGTACAGTACCAAACCCGAAGGGCAAAATAATAATAATAATGAAGAAACGGGAAAAAAAAGTCATGGAAAACTGGAGATCTAGGCAGCAAAATAGCATTCATGATGTTAAAGAACATCTTGAATTTGCAGCTTCTTTCCAACTAATCAGAGCAGGTAAAAATTAGAATTTTAATACAGCATGTGTGTGACTAACACCCTTATAATGTGCATACAAATGGCTTGAGCACATCACGTTTAATAGGATTAGTAACATTTCTCCATGAAGCATAATTGAGTTGGAATGAAAAATCTCTGTGTATGCTGTTATTAAAAACATTTTAGAATAAATTGTAAATGCAACAGTACATGTTGATGTGCATCCACCCCCTTTAAAAATTCCTGGTAAATTCGCTTGGCAAATCAGAACATGTTTTAATTTTGGAAAAGAAGCAACCATTTTCTAGATTTAATTATAACAACATTAATTATAATGTTTTACCTTCCCATTGGGGAAACCAAACCTCCTAAACTTTTTCTGGCCGTTTATCAAATCCACGTTTCTCCTTTTCGCTATCCATGTGGTTCTCAACCGCGGTCCTCAAGTACCCCCAACTCTCAGGTTTGCCAGATATCTGAAGCACATCACAGGTGATCGGATTTGCTGCTCGGTGATTGCAGGATTCAGTCTGCTTTTCCCCAAGGTAATCCATAAAATCTGGCCTGTTAGGGGTACTTGAGGACCGTGGTTGGGAACCGCTGCTCTATCCAAAGGATCTTCTTGTCTTCATTAACTGAAGCTACCAGTTACTGCTCTCATTTCTATGACAAGAAGATTAATGTGAGTGGCTGAATAACACAGAACTTCTTAGTCTAGAATTTCTCTCCAAAAGCTTACACCAAATAATTTATTTGCACATGAACTTATACCATATGCGAATTTGCCAGCCTTCACTCAATGGGTAGCCAGAACCAAAAGATGCCCTAATTACTTTAAAAAAAACAAGTAAAACCTCTGCCATTTCTTGTGATAGCTGGAAGGACCGTGAGAAACAAATAGTTCTTCTGTGTTCTTACAGTAATTCCAGATCAATGTGTGGCAGATAACCAGACACAGAAAATTGTCTTCAAACCCCTTCGTTTTTTCCCAAAATTATTTTGGTGCAGCCGCACCCTACAAATTCGAATTATTTTTTCATTTTTACACTCAATACCCTATGATGATCAAACAAAAACCATAGGAGCAACTTTATCAAAAATATAAAATTTAATATCACTTGATATACATTTTCAGAATATTCACTATGGATCTGTTAAAGTTAGCTCACGTATATCTCATTTCACTGGTTCATCTTTGAAATATTTGTATGCTTTGGCATCCAACTGTGCTAAATTCAATTGAATGAGCATGATGTGGAACTCACAGCTGTCCATAAAAAATGTTTCACTGCTCTAAATGCATATCATACCAAAAACAAAGCAATGAGGTCAAAGGAACTGCCTACAGTGCACAGAAACAGAATTGTGCTCAGAAACAGAATTGTGCCAAAGCACAGATCTGGGAAGAATACAAAAAACATTTTGGCTGTATTAAAGATTCTCTGGAGCACAATGGTCTCCAAATTCCTAAATGGAACACGTGAAAGAACTAGTGCTCGTCGCAGACCTGGCCACCAAGCCAAACTGAGCAATTATGATAGAAGGGTCTTAGTAAGAGAGTTGACATAGAACCAGATAGTCACTCTGGGTAAGGTCTAAATATAATGTATGGAGATGTGAGAAACCCGCGTAGGTCAACATCAATGCAACCCTCCAATGGTCTGGCCCTTAAAGCAGACTGGCTGGACTGAAAACGCTCTTCACTGCATGACGCATTGAGGCCCACATGGAATTTGCAGACAAACACCCCAAAGACTCGCCCTATGAGAAACAAGATCCTCCGGTTGGATGAGCAGAAGCTTGAATAGTTTGGCCTCAGTTCAAACCTCCGCTCATCACCTGCATAATATCATTCCAACGATGAAGCATGGTAGCGGCAGCATCAGGCTTTCAGGGTGTTTTGCTGCAGCAGGGATAATAGGAGACTGGTCAGGGTTAACGGAATAGTGAACACATTAAAATACAGAGATATTCTTAATGGAATCTGGTCCAAAGCACAAGACCTCACACTGGCCAAACATTCACCTCCCATCCAGCCAATGACCCCAACCTGAGGCAACTCTGATTACCCTTGAGCGGCCCAGCCATAGCATGGATGTAAAACTGAGAGACACAAGATGAAAAGGAGTGGGGGTACCCACTACCTCCAATCCACTAGCCAATACCAATACCAATATCAACAGCAGTAGGTGATGTGGGAAAGGCTGAATGCGATGGACGCATCTTTTTTTCAGCCTATGTAACTATGTAATACAATGTAATACAACCGGTGCCCCAAAGGAGTCTACTTTCCCAATGTTATCAAAACAGAAAAAAAGATTTGCAGTACATGTGTATTGTACATGATTTTATTAAACCATTTTTTATGTGCACTAAAATGGTTTAATAAAGTCATCATATGGAATACACTTGTTCTGCCCAACATTTTGCTGCAAAAAAATAAATATCAAACCACTCTGGAGAGATGTGAAAATGACTGCCCAATGGCAGTGTCCAGCCAAGACAACAGAGCTTGAGAAGATCAGCAGAGATGAATGGCAGAGACTATTGAAATCCAGGTGTGCAAAGGTGTGCAAAGCCTATGGCATTATACCAAAAAATGTTTCAAGGCTGTAATCTCTGCTAAAAGGGAGTCAAATAAGTAATTAGTTAAGGGTCTAAATACAAAGCTCACTGTTATTATTTAGGAAGAAACTGAAATACTGTATAAAAGTGCAATGGTGTAAAAAATTAAAATAATATTCAGGGTTATTCAAAGAGAATCGAAAAGCCACAGCACGTTCGGTGACTTTTCGTTCTCTTCAATTCGGTGCGATTTGGCGATCCCATTTCGGCAATCCTGCCGTGTATTCAGCAAGCACCACAGAGCCGCCGTAATGCAGCGAAACGTCGCCGCAAACCCGCTGAAAACTCACCGCAAAACGAGGGCGAATGCACAGTGAAACCCGCAAAAACATCTGGATTAACCCGCCGAAGACGCCGGAGAAAACCGAGCAGGAGCCGATCACACGCAGAGCAGCCGCAGGAAAAACGCGACACCGCAGACGAAGGAGGTGAAGAAAAAAAAGTACGCTTTAATGTTTGAAAAGTGAAACGCTGTTTGCAAAGAAACTACTGAGCGAAAATGTCTGAAATTTACATATGAGGTCCGGGGAATGATAATAAAAAGGGCTGTTAGAGAAAAATAAAAAACAATTTAAAATAAAAACGAAAAATGTTTGCAAAAAAACCCAAAAAATGCCTGAAAGGTCCTAAAAATAAAGAGACTTTTTACTGCAGAATATAATGAACGGTTTATTAGATATTGAATTAAAACGGGAATATTTTTAACATTGAAGTCTATGGGATTCGCCTGAATAAATCTGCCGAATTAAACCACCGAATGGCAGGGCATTTCGGCAACTTTTCACTGCTGGTTTTTGTTCTCTGAATAGACGAAGCAGTGATTCTCTATGGGGATTTCACTGCACTCGAACAGGCACCGTATGTGCAGGCAATTCGCCAACATTTGGCGAATTGCCTGCTCTCCGGATAGCTGAATGTCCAGGAAAGGTAACTGAAAGTTGATTTTCAGCCTTCGGTTCCCTTTCGGCAGCCATTCGGATCTCTTTGAATAACCCTGATGGTGTCGCTTTGTCATTATGGGCTATTAAGTGTAGACTGATGTAAAAAAATATATATATTAATAATTTTAGCAGATAATGCAGCATATGTTGTGAAAAATCAAGAGGTATGAGTACACAAAATACACGCAAACAGCTTTTCAGTTTTCTGTAATATCTGAGGATACTGGTATTTTTTTTTCTCTTTATCAGAGTTCTCTAGCAAAAAAAAAAAAAAAAATGTTCAATGGTTTGTTAAAGTATTGTAATGCAATTGTAGCATTTCAAATTGTAATTCAGCTACAGGGAATATTAAAATCAGTAGTAAATCTTTTATGATTGGCTTGTATCCCACAGGCAGCCATCACTTGCTAAGAAACGCTTGGCACCCATAACTGCTTTAATTTAACATCACAGTAAATAATATGAACAATGCCTCATTAACTGGCTATGAACTGTCTGATGTCAGTCATTTAAATGTAGCGGTTACAGACTTGCATAAAAAGATGTATTATTTAGAAATCTTGCTCCTGGCGCAATCAAATGGAAGTATATATTTATAAAATGATCCCATCAAACAATCTGTGATTTAGTGGAGGATAATTCAAGATGGCATATCACAGACTAGTAAAATTAATAGCAGATCACACGAGAAAGCTGGAAATAAATCATATTTAGAATTTCAACCATTTTTTCCTCTCTGACATCCACCTTTGCTAGCTGTCCACCTGCTACTTTAGCCTCTGTGGTATAAACAGAACTGATGGATAGGAGTCGGGCACTTTCTTTTTTTTATCCTTTCAGTTCCAGTCGTATAGCATTGTGATTCACAAATCATTTTAAAATTTGGTTGTTTCTGTGATGGATTGTAAAATCATTTGATTGATTTTTACAAACTTAAAAGAAAATAAAAAGAAAACCCGACAACAGATAGAACCACACAGCTAATAAGAAAAGACATTTCAATCCTGGAAAGACACTCCAAGCACAAATGTATTTGGTGAGCAACATGCAAATAAAACTTTATTTTCTATTTACTTGTAGTGAATTCTTTTTTTTCATTCGCAAATAAAAAGCTAAAGCCACTGGAGAAAAGATATTTTAATCCACCAAGGCTGGGGTCAGACTAACGCATTTTTAACGTGCGTTTAGGCGCACTTAATCACGGCTGTAGTAGCAGCAAATGACGGGCAATGACAGCCAATATACGAAGTACGGCTGCATGAAAGTTCGGCCGCGCAACGCAAACGAATGCATTTTTTTCGAGAACGTTGAACCGCTAGTACTGACGTACAGAGTGCGCTGCGTCTGCATAGCGGCGTGTGTGCGTGATTAGGAGACATCAGACATCATGTCCGGTCAACATAACGTCCAGACACCCAAAGTTTCCTGGTTTGGATCCGTAAAAGATCACGCAAGAAAATACCTATCGTATGACCGTATTCGCGCATTCCGTGAAAAAATACGTCAATGCGTTCGGACGCACTTTTTGACGGTCGCTGCGAATAATGCGTTCGTTTGACCCTAGCCTACAAAATAAATAAGCATTTACATACAGGGGATTTTACATACAGGGTTATTCAGAGAGCAGTAAAAAGCAGGAGAATGACTGGAGAAGTTAAAATTCTAGGTCAAAATTGCCGATTTGGAAAGTGAGATGAATGGGAGAATTTTTTTCTGGTTTGGCTATTTTGACTTAGAATTTTCCATTCTCCAGTCATTCTCCTGCTTTTCATCGCTCTCTGAATAACCCTGATAGTCTTCTGTTAAACATTCTTTTTATAGGTGTTTTTTATTACAGAACCCACACAACTATATATAAATTTGGCACTTTCGTTTCGACCCATATCGGCTCCTTTCAGAGATTTAATTATGCCAAAAATACAGTGAATTCACTATTCAGGGAATGGTCACTGTATTTTGCTGAAATTGGAGTCGCCAAAACAGTTATCGGACATACAGGGTTATTCAGAGAGCGGTGAAAACCAGGAGAATGACTGGAGAAGTGAAAATCCTAGGTCAAAATAGCCAATTTGGAAAGTGAGATAAATGGGAGAATTTTTCTGGTTTGGCAATTTTGACCTAGAATTTTCACTTCTCCAGTCATTCTCCTGGTTTTCACCGCTCTCTGAATAACCCTGATAGTCGTCGAAAACCGCCGAATTGGCATATTCCACCGAACTGAAGAAAAAAAAGTCTCCTATTCTCCTCATAGGTGTTTGAATTAATAAAAAGGTGTTTAAATAATAAAAAAGCACTTTAAAAAAATATAATAAAAAAGGGGTTTCAAAAAATTACATAGTTAACACTAACTGTAGCGTTCGGGTAAGCGTTATTGCACTAGTTTGTGCGAGCTTACTGTACTTTGCGCACCCTATACATAACATTGGGAGCGCAAACAGTAATTAGTAATTAGTGTTAGGATAAAAAAGATATTACAGAGTCCTAACGCTAATTACTGTACCAGAAGCAGGTGCTAACCGATACAGCTTCTGTAGAATCAGTCAGCACAAACTAAACCCCCAATAAATAATATACTCACCTCTCATCCCACGGAAAGAACGGTGGCCTGATCCACCACTTTTGGCTGCTGCGAGCAGAGTGAGACTGGAGACAATCACTCTACGATGCTGCTCAATTTCGCGAGAGCACAGGGCACGCGGCCCAGCAGTGCAACCCTCCATGGGTCCTGTGGACTCCACCAGGAGGTCATAGTGGTGGTGGCGCAGAAGCGCTACCACGATTATCCCCAAGGGTAAAGCTACATTCCAGGGCAGGCTTCTGGAATTAGCGTCTGCCCCACAATATGGTGCCAAGATGGGAACAGCTGGGGGAAACCTTCAGGCGCAGGTTTTCCCCACTGACATTCCCATTTTAAAGCCAAGTAAGAAATAGGGCCCCAAGTCTTATTTTTTTTTTAAGTCATCTAAAATACAAAAGCATCTTTTAATAGAAAATATAAATGAATAAATAAAAAGAATAAACGGTCTTAAAATTTAAAAGTTCTTTTAGAGCTGCACACCTGCAATTAAAATCTTCCAGCTACCAATGGTATTAAACTATGGCAAATAAAGTATATATTCTTGAGAAACTAAACAACCTGATGCTTATAATGAGGCAAAGTACACATTATAGGCCAAGTTTCGGGGGAAAAAGCCGTAATTGGCAAGGGACATGGAGCAATAAATGGTTTCACAAGAGGATGTAATGATACAGTATTGCTTAATTTAAGCCTTTGAAACGGAGTAATATGTAGACGTCTCGAGTGCGCTTGGAGTTTGGTTCGTAGAACAATCTGGCGCTGATTAAAGTTTTGCAACAAACTGAAATATTGACACTGCTGCAGAAAATTTATAAACGTGGTATTGTACAAATTGAAGCAACGGGTATTTTCTTCTGAGTTGGAAGGTCCAAAAGAGCAGAAATTTTGCAGAGGCCATATAACAGATACACCTTTAAAAAGATGGGGATTATTAGTAGTTAGGGGATAGAAAATGGGCTTAATTGCTTTAAAATGTTCAGTCTTCCGTTCAGATCCAGTTAAAATGAGACTGAGCTATTAGAGTTTTCTTGTGGACTGATCGAAGAACTTTTAAGAAAACCTGCTAAAAAAATGTAATTTGCACATATTGGTTTGTGGTCCTCTTGCACCATTGTTTTTTAATAACACTCAAAATGGTCAAACACAAGGATTGTTAAAAAAAAAAAAATCAAGTTAAATTAACAGAGGAGATGTCAAAGACTAAAATGATAAAAGTGTGAGTGTAATGTTGTACAGGTTTCGTCAATTAATTTGTTGATACATTTCCGCTAATGGATTTATGTTCGCAGACAGAGTTTGTGGTTTTCAAAAACCTGATGTTTAGCTTGGAACAAGTCCATGTGGGGCAGAAACCGTCCTGACTGTTCATAAAAACAAACCAAATTGTTTGGCTCCATGAATGCTGAATTAAATTTTATTTCACTGGATATTTATGGTGTCACTATTACATGTGCCCCTCACCACATCCCCTAGCTGTGTGTCAGGGATCCCAGGAATAGGATATAGGGAGCCCAAGGAGTTGGTGAAGGAGGCAAGGTTAACGTCACTAGCCGAGTCAGGATCACAGTGGTACACGGAGGTCGAGGTCACAAGCCAAGTCAGGATCACAGCGGTACACGGAGGTCGGGGTCACAAGCCAAGTCAGGATCACAGCGGTACACGGAGGTCGGGGTCACAAGCCAAGTCAGGATCACAGGAAAGTATACACTATGGAATGGGAAGAGCAATACTGAGGGAACTGCTACAATAGTGAAGCGAAGATAGAATGGCCAGTCTGCCCTTAAGTACCCATGGAGCTCCTCCCTACTCCGAGAAGCTGGTGACGTCACAGACGCGCGCCGCGGGCCGGCCGCCATATTGGTGGAGCCTGGCCGCGCGCGCGTCCATTCTGGGGCATGTGCTGGGCCAGCAGTCTTGGGCTGCGACGCAAGCCCACGGCGGATACCCGGGGACCCACTCGTCGTCCCCTCCGGGAGTCATGGACCCGCAACAGAGGTGAGCCGGGTCTCCGGGTAACGCCAGGCCCATGCGCCAGCCGCAATCCCACCCCCTGAGCAGCAGCCCGATGAGGCGGGGACCGCCGGGCTAGCCGTCCCGGAACCCGCAGCCCTGACATAACCCCCCCCGGAACGCGGGGCCTCAGGACACGCAACGGACCCGGACGCCCGGGATGAGCCGCATGAAAAGCACGGACAAGGGCCGGAGCCCGGACAAAAGAGGCAGGTTCCCAGGAACGCTCCTCAGGATCGTAGCCAGTCCAATCCACAAAATACTGGAGTACACCCCGCCGAATACGGGAATCGAGGATCCGTGCCACCTCAAACATATCGGAACCAGCAGCGGACACAGGAGGAGGAGGAGGCAGGGAACGACCCACAAAAGGGTTGGCACCAACCGGCTTCAGAAGGGATACGTGCACCACCGGATGGAACCGGTAACGAGCAGGAAGCCGAAGACGAGCCGCCACCGGCCCAATCATGTCAACGATGGTAAATGGCCCTATATATTTAGGGCCCAATTTCTTAGAGGGACAAGAGAGACGTAGGTGGCGCGTGGACAACCACACTCTTTGGCCCGTAGCATAGCCTGTAGAGGCAGTACGGTGATGATCAGCATATCTTTTGTACGTATTCTGAGCCATTATGAGGCACGTACGGGCCTTTGTACGGCATACTCGGAGTGCCCGGAGGCGGGTGGCAACGCTAGGAACCGGGACAACAGAAGGCAAATCAGGAAGGGGAGCAGGATGATATCCATACATTAGGAAGAAGGGAGAACAACGAGTGGAATCGTGTAGTCGGGCATTATAGGCATATTCGGCAGTGCACAACAAAGTGGCCCAATCGTCCTGTAAATAGGTTGTATAACAACGTAGGTACGTTTCCAGGGATTGATTCACCCTCTCTGTCTGTCCGTTGGTATGGGGATGGTATGCCGTAGACAGGTCAACCGAAATCCCCAAAGCCCGGCAAAAGCATCGCCAGAACCGAGAGGTGAATTGCGCCCCTCGATCAGACACGATGGATTCAGGGACGCCATGCAAGCGATATATGTTCTGTAGAAACAAGGATACTGTTTGTGCAGCGGTAGGCAGGCCTTGAATGGGAGTAAAGTGGGCCATTTTGGTCAGACGGTCCACGGTTACCATTATGGTTGTGAAACCATTTGATGGAGGAAGTTCAACAATGAAATCGATGGTGATATGTGACCATGGTTGTTCAGGTACCGGAAGGGGTTGTAGGAGACCTACTGGTTTCTTCGTGCTATGTTTGGCACGGGCACAGACCGAGCAAGAACCCACGAAGTCCCTAACATCCTGATCCAAAGTAGGCCACCAGAAGTAACGCTTTATCAAGTCCTTGGTCTTACGTATCCCTGGGTGACCGCTTCCCAAAGTATCATGGAATTGTTGGAGTACCATTACTCGGTCCTGCCGGGACGAGACATTGCTGACGCTGTTCTTGAGTTCCCATTACATGAGGTTGGTTGTTAGTGTCGGTATGGGAACGTATCTGTTGCATAAGGTTAGTAGTCATGCCGATGAATCTGTTCGGGGAAAGTACTGGTTCAATAATGGGTGTCGGATGGATCGATGGAGAGAGACGTGATAATGCATCGGCCTTCTTATTCTGAACACCAGGTTTGTAAGTTACCCGGAAGTCAAAACGGGAAAAGAATAATGACCATCTGGCTTGTCGTGGATTGAGTCTTTTAGCCGTCCGTAGATATTCCAGATTTTTATGGTCTGTGAAGACCAGGAATGGATGTAGAGCACCCTCCAAGAGATGACGCCATTCCGTAAGGGCACATTTAATGGCGAGAAGTTCCCTATCGCCAACATCGTAATTCGTCTCGGCGGAAGTCAGTTTTCTGGAATAATATGCCACAGGATGGGCCATCTGTTCTGGGGGTCTCCGTTGGGTGAGAACCGCCCCGATCCCGACATCAGAGGCATCAACCTCTACTTCATATGGTCGTAAGGGATCCGGTAAGACCAATATAGGCGCGGTGCTGAAACGATGTTTTAAGGCATTAAACGCTTGTTGAGCCTCAGTGGACCAGCAGAACTTGGTCTGTTGTTTGGTTAACCCGGTAAGGGGTAGAATGATGGAAGAGAACCCCTGTATGAAGCGTCTATAGAAATTGCGAAGCCTATAAATCGTTGAACAGCCTTTTTATCCGTAGGGGTAGGCCAATTGCTGATGGCGGCTACTTTCTTATGATCCATGGCAAGACGACCTGGGGTTAAGAAGAATCCAAGAAATTCTATTTCGTCTGCCTCGAAGACACATTTTTCGATCTTTGCATATAACCGATGGGTTCGGAGGCGAGTTAAGACTGTTGTTACATGGACCCTATGGTCCTTGAGCGTACAGGAAAAAACAAGGATATCGTCCAAGTAAATCACTACATATTGGTCTAACAGGTCTCTGAAGACGTCATTGAGGAAATGTTGGAACGTACCAGGTGCGTTGCATAACCCGAAAGGCATCACCATGTACTCGAAATGACCGTAGCGTGATCTAAACGCCGTCTTCCATTCGTCACCTCTACGTATTCTGACAAGGTTGTATGCTCCCTTGAGGTCGATCTTGGTGTAGACTGTTGCACCCTGGAGACGCTCGATAAGTTCTGGAATCAAGGGGAGAGGGTACCTGTTCTTGATCGTGATGAGATTCAATTCGCGATAATCCACGCAAGGACGGAGACCCCCATCTTTTTTCTCCACAAAAAAGATACCTGCACCTGCCGGTGACGTTGAGTGCCTGATAAACCCTTTGTCCAGGTTCTCCTGAATGTAGCCTTTCAATACCTTCAATTCCGGTTCTGATAACGGATAGAGCCTGCCGTACGGAATGGTAGCTCCTGGAATTAGTTCAATCGGACAGTCATACGGTCTCCTGGGCGGCAATGATTCCACCCCTTTTTCGTCAAACACATCTGCGAAGGAAGAATATTCATTAGGGAGAACGGTGTGATACTGCGGTGTCATATGTATATCTAGGACCGTATTCAAGACGTGATGGTGTTTCTGGAGACAATTCTGGGTACAGTAGGAAGACGAGAAGGTAAACGTGCCAGAGGACCATGAGACCTGGGGGTCATGCTGACGTAGCCAGGGGAGACCTAAAATAATTGGAAACAATGGAGTAGTGACGATGTCAAAGCGTAACGTTTCCTTATGCCCAGGGCCTATGGTTACTTGTAATGGCTCTGTTTCAGTGGTAACAGGCCCAGAAGGCAAAGAAGACCCATCCACAACCTGAATATGCAAAGGGAAGGGTTTATTCGTGATAGGAATACAGAAGGCATCAACGACTGCTTTGTCGAGGAAGTTTCCACTTGCTCCTGAATCAACCATCGCGGTTTGAAGTAGCATCCTCCCTCCCCACTGTAAAACAAGAGGGAGTGTCAATAAAGGGCTGCAGCCACTGGAGGTGGACAAATGTAACAGACGAAGGGGTGAGTTAGGGTTACCTGCTCGACCCCGGTTCTTTTCTGGACAGTAACGTGCTGTATGATGTGGTCGACCACAATATAGGCAGAGATTGTGCATACGTCGTCGATGTAATTCTTCTGGTGGGAGTCGGCCTTGAACCATATTAACCTGCATGGGTTCCTCTGGTGCGGGTAACACCCCCTGATTACCGGGAGGTGGAGCAGGAGGAGAACGGAGCATTGACGAGTAGGAGGCGGATCTTTCCCTTGCTCGTTCGCGAAGTCTCCTATCAATTTGGATGGATAATTGAACCAGGGACTCAAGGGATGACGGGATTCCCACTCGTGCGATTTCGTCTTTTAAGGCCTCTGAGAGACCAAGACGGAATTGCCCTATCAAGGCAACATCATTCCATCCTGTTTCACAGGCGAAGCGACGAAAGTCTGTGATATAAGCTTCCACCGAACGACGTCCTTGCCGTAGGGATCTAAGGGTGTTTTCTGCCGTACTGGCACGAAGTGGATCGTCGAACATCGCGGCCATAGCGTTGAAGAAGAGCGGCCATGTCTCCAACACCGAGCTCTGAGAGCGTAACAGGTTATGAGCCCATGCTTGTGCTTCTCCAACTAGAAGAGATATTGTCGTACGTATCTTAACGTAATCACTGTAATAAGTCCGGGGATTCAATGCAAAGAGAAGGTCACACGACATCATGAAGGCTTGGAAGTGGTCTTGCTTGCCTGAGTAACGTTCGGGCATAGGAACATGTGGTTCTGGAACATGAGTCAACTCCAATGGGCGGGTTGGTGAGGTAGTTTGGAACGATAACAACTGTTCCTGGAGGTGCCGATGCCCATTCTGTAGTTCTCTTATGGAGCAGGATAAGGTGTTCACCTGTTGAGACAGGGTGTCTACTGCTCCGGCGACATCCGCAAGCTCCATTGTGGCTTCACTATTCTGTCAGGGATCCCAGGAATAGGATATAGGGAGCCCAAGGAGTTGGTGAAGGAGGCAAGGTTAACGTCACTAGCCGAGTCAGGATCACAGTGGTACACGGAGGTCGAGGTCACAAGCCAAGTCAGGATCACAGCGGTACACGGAGGTCGGGGTCACAAGCCAAGTCAGGATCACAGCGGTACACGGAGGTCGGGGTCACAAGCCAAGTCAGGATCACAGGAAAGTATACACTATGGAATGGGAAGAGCAATACTGAGGGAACTGCTACAATAGTGAAGCGAAGATAGAATGGCCAGTCTGCCCTTAAGTACCCATGGAGCTCCTCCCTACTCCGAGAAGCTGGTGACGTCACAGACGCGCGCCGCGGGCCGGCCGCCATATTGGTGGAGCCTGGCCGCGCGCGCGTCCATTCTGGGGCATGTGCTGGGCCAGCAGTCTTGGGCTGCGACGCAAGCCCACGGCGGATACCCGGGGACCCACTCGTCGTCCCCTCCGGGAGTCATGGACCCGCAACAGAGGTGAGCCGGGTCTCCGGGTAACGCCAGGCCCATGCGCCAGCCGCAATCCCACCCCCTGAGCAGCAGCCCGATGAGGCGGGGACCGCCGGGCTAGCCGTCCCGGAACCCGCAGCCCTGACACTGTGAGAGAAAGTATATCATTATGAGTTTATATATTTGGGATTCACAGTTCTAATTCTTTACTGAGCAAAGTTTGTTGGCCCCAAGAACTGGCAACAGTAAAAAGTGGCCTGCCCTATGGTGGGTTCCTGCTCCGGTCTCACAAGGTGCAGACGAGGCTGCCTTGGCATTTCAGTTCTGGCCACTCTTTTGGGGTGATGTCCTGAATTGCATATGGTTCAGCCTCCTCGGTAATCGAGCCATTGAGCTAAAACCTTGTGAGACCTCAGCAGGGACCCACCGTAGGGCAGGCCACTTATGCTGCCACTCGTTCTCAAGAACCTCAGAAACCTTGTGATGTTGTGATGTTGCCCATTCTAAGGGCCTTCACATACTTTGTGCACTCTGCAAGCTTCCCAATGTAGCATTTTGTAAGATTCTGCAATGTGCCTTTTTATAGCCCTTTCCCATTTTGAATGGGTTTAATGAGGTGTAATAACATGCCCCTGCTCCCTTTGGATTTCATCAATTGAATTCCCTACATCAGTTTCCTATCCACTCTGAATGCAGCTTGGCATTAGATTTCCAAAGCCCAAAGACAGTTTCCTTGTAAATAATACAATATAATAATAAAGCACAGGATATCACAGTGCATCATCTCAGCTCTTCAACCTGCTCACGGTAATCATGTCTAAATGCACGTCATTATAACAATACTTGGCCCGTGATGGAACTATGTGATTATTTGCTACTTCTATATTCCCACACTTATGGCATGGACCTCTCATTACACAACAACACGGAATCACCATTTAACCATCTGTGTTAGAAGCTTTTTTTTACTCTTTCTTCTCACCGAGTAGTTATTGCATCATTCCTTTCCATGGATTTTACATTTTTATTCAGCATTCAAAGATTTAAAATTGGCAAAAACAATATGACAGAGAATGAATGAGACAAAAGTTGTAAGCATGTGTAACAGGGAAGGTGGATATAAAACAGAACACAGTTACATGCAGGTGGTCCAACAATTGTGTCTTAAAAGCTGAGTTCCACCAATATTGGGGGGAGGAGGGGAGAAAAGGGACATAACAGACAAACCAGAGAAAACCAGAGTTGGAGTGAGCCACCTTGATGAGAAGAGCAACATATTAGATAAAACGTTTAAGAAGGAAGAACAGAGATAAGGGATGAGGTAAAGAAGGAAAAAATGGCTGGCGTCTAATTAGACAAATGCACAGTTTCTAGAATATTTATACTGCCCCGATTCCTTCTGTGATGAAGCTGTAGCACATCGATGTTCTGCCCAGCAGTGGATTTACCACGATGTATCCAAAGGCCAACCATCGCAGCAGTATCCCATAAACTGTTGTTAATTAGTCTGTGGGACCCATGACACGTGTTCCACCTAAATAAACTTGAGCATTATCAAAGGATCATCTGGATAGATTAGAAACAACAGCATTGCTCAACAACCATGGAGACCTAAGTATGAATCCCAGTTACTGCATCTCTCTCCAGTAAGCGTTCTTGGCAAGACACCTAATAATATGTGAACACAGAAGGAGATCAGTGATCGGTGAGAATGTGACCTTTATTGGCAGAAATATACCATAGAAAAAGTATCATTGCTGATACCCATAAGCCTATGGGGAAAGTGGCTCCAAAATAGGCGAGTTTTCTTCTTCTCATTTCTCTGCAGCTACCTTGCACTTGAACGTATTACTCTATGGGAGCGCTGTCTCCAATTCTGTCTTTGAGGTGATACAGAGAAAAGAAGGATTGTGTCAACCTCACCACATGGCACTGTTCTAACAGACTCTAATCCCAGTCAGAAAACCTCACCAACAACTGTCCTTGGGCAAGCCACCTAATGATATGGATGTGACTACCACTCAATACATCTAAAATTCCCCTGTAGACTGAAATTTCCCTCGGGAACAGGGTGCCCTTGAATCATATTGTATCACCTATGTGTATTGTATCAATACCTTGTTCAGTGATTGATATAGATTCCACTATACACAAACTATAATAGTTATGGTTGTTTTAAAATATTTATATTTTATATTGTTTGTCACTGAATAAAATTTAGCAAATAAAACACAAGAAAAATTTGAGTATGTTCCTATACAGTTTCATTCCACTTCATAGGCTTGCCTTAAAACACATTCACGTTTTTGTTATTTTATGGTCATATCCATTAATACATCTAAGAAAACTGCCAAATACCCAATCAATGGACCACATGTTGTGAAATGTGGACTGGTTGTTTGAAGGGTTTTTTCCTTTAAAAATATGATGAAATGGCCTTGGGGAATACATTGTTGTTTTTGCAGTGTCCGGCGCTGATAGATACAGAATCAACTGTCTGGCGTGATTAAATTTCGTCCTGGCTGTTGTATGTCAAACGCCTGGTCAAAAGCAAGTCCTTGACTGCAAACCACATATACAGTATCAACTACTGTCAGATAAAATGAATTCATAGAACATTAGATTAGACATTGGATTCGGATTCTATCAGAAGACAGGAATCACAGTTACTTCGCTCAGATGTTTACACTGTCAAAGCCACGTAAAGCTGTGAAAATCATTACACACATCATAAAAGCACAATAAAAGCACTACATTTGTAAGATTAACTGTTATAATTATCAATAATTTTGGGTTGTCCAAACAGGCACAAATATACCTGAATTAGGTTATACCTATGTATTTGTTTGGGGGGGGGGGGTTCAGTTTTTCTTTTTTCAACATATGAAATAAAAGGTAAGTTTTAGATTCCATTACTTCATACTACAAACAATATCATATTCTGATGCAGTTACGATTCTATCGCTACAATCAGACCTTCAAAAAGCACTGTGATTGATTACTATTACATGACTATTTGTGCTCAAAAAACAAAAACCTTTAATGTGATGGGGGCTAGATTATTAAATAGGCATCCTAATTGTACATAGAAAAAACATTAACCATTACAGGGTGAATAAATAACTGTGAAGCTCACAGTTTATACGTTAGAAGCAAACGTACCAGAGCCCCACTGTGTTTATAGAAAAGTGCCAATTAGGAATTAAAGGGATAACATAGAATTCAACTTGGAAATAGCAGTGTATTTTGACATATTTTTAAATTATTTATACTAGGGCTGCAACGAACAATTATTCTCATAATCGATTAGTTGGCCGATTAATCGGATAAAAAAAAATTGGTTTATTTAAAAGGAATTTTATGTAAAAAATTAACCACAAGCCCTCCCCTTTTTTCATAAGTAATTTGCGTAGTGTACATAACCTTCGTACGTACATATGCAAATTGCGTATCTTGCGTACTTTTCACACAAGGTATGTGAGTGCTTGGTCAGAGGGATGGATTGATGCTGCATGCGCAGCTTAAGCCCATGTTTACTTTCTCAAATGAACAAGACTACAAGCACTTGGTCATAGATACAAAGAAAAAATGGATGGCGCCCAAAACTTGTACCACCACCAAATCACCAATGCCAAACCAGAAATTCAGTGGTTTCCCCCAAACCAGTGTATAGAACAATGTATAACAATACGTATCTGGTGGCACGATGAAACTCGCTCTTGGATGTTAGGTGGTTCTCTTAATTCATTTTATCCAAATGGAACATGAAGGAGAAGACAAATAATATAATGGTGCAGATTATCTTATACAAGTACAATAAAAAAACTATTATACAGTGGTGCCACTCACAAGTCTAGAGCCCAGACACTGGCTCTGAGTGGATCAAGTGCTTTCGGGTACTTCACTTCTCCATTCATGAGGTAACCCACACCTCATGGTAAAGGAAATTTCATCTCGCATAGAAAATAAGGGAAACAAGAAAATCCTCTTGTGTAGATCCTTATGAACTTCATATCTGTGATGAAACATATAGATTGCCAACTCACAGATGGTGGAGCTTAAGACTAAGCTCTTAGTATGTACGTGTATGGATTTATTTCAGGTAAAATCCAAAAAGACCCTCTCGAGCTCCAAGACACCGGGGATTCAAATTCAATAAAAGATTTATTAAAATAAAATTAAAAGGTGGCCTGACTCCGTTCGATGGTGGACGTGTAGCGCCGGAGCTCCGGACGAGGGACCCACTAAAAGCGGAGAAAAACGACGGTGAGACAGTGCAGCCGAGACCCACGACCCGGGGAACTATTGGAGCACGGTATGTCCTCCCGCAGCGGCAACAAAAAGGCGGGTTCCGCCGACTTTTTTGCTCCGAAGAGCCAGAAACAGCGCGGTATCGGGGCCTCCCAAGATGGCGGCGGCTCATCCTCTTCGTCCCCATGAGCAACTGCCTCCCCCGCTGAGGAGAGCTCGGGAGTCGATGCGGTGACGGCCAAACTGGCACCTATGCTGACAGCTCTGAGGCATTATCGACTCGACTAGATAGCGTGGCGGCAGACATTAAAAAAGATATTAAAGAAATAGGAGACCGCACGGACAAATTGGAAACAAAGATGGCGGATTTTGCAGGGGCACATAATCATTTAACAGAACAGGTAGAGGATTTGCAATCTCAACTTCTGGGGGCACTTACTAAAATTGCGGACTTGGAGGATAGATCACGTCGCCATAATTTGAAAGTGAGAGGAATTCCAGACTCCGTTTCAGCTCATAACCTCCCTGATTATGTTACTGAACTTTTTCAACATCTTCTGCCAGAAGCCACCTCAGATTCCCTCCTTTTTGATCGAATTCATCGACTTCCTAAGCCCCCGTCAGCTCCGGCTAAGGCGCCTAAAGATGTCCTACTTCGCCTACATTACTATAAACCTCGCGAGGACATACTACGTGCCCTGAGACACCCTGGGGCATTATCCCCGACCTACGATCACATTAGACATGTTCATTCGTTTTAGTACTAAAACGATTTAGTCCGAATTTTGGGATAATTTCATTTTCGGATGACTCAAGAGATACGAAACTGCTCAGTACAAAAAACGAAAGAAACTAAAATAAAATGCACTACATTTTAGTTTCAGTCCTTTTTGTGATATTACATTGATGAGTGAAGGAGACCAGCAATGAAGAGCGCAACATCGCAAAGCTACAGAAAAGGTTTGTATGCATAATCCTTCACGACCCCATACCCAAAAATCTGACAGTGATAGAGCTCCAGAATACTCACTCGCAGCGCAGCCAGCCAGCCCAGGAGAGGAAACCTTTACTTAACCCTTGCATGTCCATGAGGCAGACAAGATGATAAAAGCAGCTGGAGAAGGAAAACATTCAAATAAATCACACTGAAAGCTAATGAGAGAAGGGTGCTGGATAGTAAAAAACCCTTTATAACAAGCAGCGCTGGGAGAAGAGAGGGACTTTATAAAATGTGTGTTATCTCCCCTCCCGCTCTGCATAATAGGGGCTTAGGTCTGATACATTTTATATTATCCAGGATCCCTATCCCCCTTTCCTCATCTATAATACACATTTATATATAATGTGCCTCTCCTCTCCCAGTGCTGCTTGTTATAAAGGGTTTTTTACGTCTGATACATTTAATATCCAGCTCTCACAGTTAGTCGTTACTCTGTCATTATGAGCCTTCAGTGTGATTTATTTGAATGTTTTCCCTGGATTTAAAGTGCTTCATTTTATTCTAAAAATAAATTTGCACCAGTCATCTCTTCTCTGAGCTTTCAGACCGATTTACGTTAATATTTTCCCTCTCCTGCTTTTATATTCCTGTCTGTCTCCCCCACAGAGATACAAAGTTTAAGTAAAAGTTCCCTCTCCTGTGCTGGATAAGCATTGCATTCCGAAAGTTCTGCACCCTCCACATGCCAATGCAGTAGGATGATCTATACAGAGAGGGGCATTAATTAATGCAGGAGGATGTTTTATACATTATACAGAGAGGGGTATTAATGCAGGAGGATGTTATATACATTATACAGAGAAAGGTATAAATTGAGGAGGATGTTCTATACGGAGAGGGACATTAATTCAGGAGGATGTTGTATACATTATACAGAGAGGGGTATTAATTAATGCAGGTGGATGTTGTATACATTATACAGAGAGGGGTATTAATTAATGCAGGAAGATGTTATCTACATTATACAAAGAGGTGTATTAATTAATGCAGGAAGATGTTCTATACATTATACAGAGAGGAGTTTGTTTTTTTTAGCCCTTTAAATCCAGTGGCTGTGAACACTGAGATCGGCTGCTTGTTATATTATCTCTCAGTACAATGTATCAGGCTCAGCTGTTACAGTAACTGTTTGTAACAGCGCTCAGAGTTTCAGTAAAACAAGGAAATAATATTGTTCTAACCGCTTATATTTAAAACTAGATTTACTAGTTTGACTGAAACTCTGAGCACTGTGATGAGCAGCAGTCAGTTACTGTAACAGCTTTGCCTGACACATTGTGCTGAGAGTGAGAGATACTGTAACAAGTAGCGATCTCAGCCCTCTGAGGAGCCACTACCATAGTAATTCTATCCACTGGTTTTCGGATGAAATTAGTTTTCATACTAAAGAACTTTAAACGAATTTCTTTAGTAACTAGATAAATTGCATTTTAGGACTAATCCATTAGTTCAAAACGAAATTTTGTGCTGTGCACATGTCTAGATCACATTGCTATTTTCCCAGATCTGTCTAAAACTACCCTCCAACATCGTCGCAACTTTAAACCGGTGACGGCGATGCTCCGAGAACGCAATATTGCATATAGGTGGGGCTTCCCAACCAAACTGTTGATATCTCGCAATGGAATTTTCCACTCGGTGACTTCAGTGTCGGACGGCATACAACTCCTGAAAGACTGGGGAATGGAACCTGGTACCCCTCCGTCACAGCGACAAGATCCTATACCATGTCTTGACCCTGAATGGCATAAGAAGAAAAAGTGATTTTCGCTCTTGCTCTGACAACCTACAACTATTCCAGTTGCCATGGGTTTTTGGCGGAGGAAGTGTATTCTCGGGACATTTCATCGTCTTTACGGTATCGTACTTCACCGAATGTGACTCAAAGGAATTTTTTCTTGTTTTTTCATACTCTTATGAGCATTCTCTATGTTTCGGGCCTGTGGGATCGGTTGGCGTTTTTGGGTCCCGGCGTGCGCAGCACGGCGCAGCTTTTTGTTTCTCCATCCGGTCGCTTTGTTGGGCTTTTCTTTTTTGGCTCCCCACTCTCGCTCTTCATTAGAGGAGTATGAGAAGTACTCCCGCTTCTCGGGGCTTCTCAAGAGAGGCTGCCCCTTCGGGGCATGTATATAGTATTCTTGATACTTTTTTTTGTTTTTTGCTTTTTTATGCTGTTTTCTTTGTTCTTCATCACCATTCACTAACTGCTCTCACACACACTCGGGCCGAGCCACGGGAGCTGCTTTGACTTTCCAGAATGTGAATTGGGGGCTCTTTTGGCCCAGGATCCGTATACAGTTTTTACTCCCAGTTTTATGAAACTTATGTCCTTCAATGTTAGGGGCTTAAATGCTCCATTTAAATGACATGCCTTATATTCAGAGATAAAAAGGGGAGACCCCGACTTGGTTTGTCTACATGAGACACACTTCCGTAGATTGTCTCACCCGTTGTTACAAGTACCTCGTTTTACTACGCAATTTCATGCTACGGGCCCCACCAAGTCTAGAGGGGTATCCATCCTACTACACGATAGGGTGACCTTTCAACTTCACAGAAAACTTAGTGATCCGAAGGGCCGCTACCTTATTTTAGTGTGCACGATAAATCAGAAATTGTTTACTATATGCAATGTCTATAGTCCTAACTCATCCCAAATATCGTTTCTTAAACATGTATTGCTTAAAATGTTAACAGTGTCAACTGGCGAGGTGATTGTGATGGGTGATTTTAATGCATGTCCAGATCCAATTCTAGATAGGTCAGCCTCAACATACGCACACATTAGAAAACAAGGTAGAGAATTAGCGGAACTTTTGTCTCATTTTAATTTATATGATGTATGGAGGGTTTTTCATCCAGGAGAAAAAGGATATACTTTATTTTCCCCACCTCATAATTCATACTCCAGAATAGACTTTTTTTGTATACGGGGCTCTTTGCTGCCTTCTGTTCGAGGATGCGACATCTCTAGCTTCACATTGTCAGATCATGCCCCTGAATTCTTGACACTAGCAGATGACTTCCAGGTGTTTAGCAGGCCTCCTTGGCGCCTCAATGACACTCTTCTGAGTGACCCAGAGATAATGTCGGACTTGCAGTCCACACTTGCCAATTACTTCTCAGAGAACAAAGATTCTTCATCGGATCAGACTATTCTCTGGAGAGCTCACAAGGCGGTTATGAGAGGGGTGTGCATTAGATGGGCATCTATTAGGAAGAGACAATATATATCGGATAGACTGGATTTACTGACCCGTATAGACGCTCTGACCAAAGCTAACCAAACACACCCAGATCCACTTACGGCTCGGGAACTGGCTAAAGCGGGCGCGGACCTGACAGAACTAGACAGTACAAAACACTTTTATGCATTACAACGCCTTAGAGCAAACAGGTATTCAACCGAAAATAAGGTGGGACACTCGTTAGCGCTCCGACTACGTACTCTTCAGCAATCAACTAGAACTTCCTTTTTGTTAAATAGCCGAGGTGAAAGGATATATAAACCCCAAGATATAGCAAACGAATTTGCGAACTATTATCGGGCTCTCTATAATCTGGGAGACGGGACCACAGACACTGGCCCATCGTTATCGGACATATGCGGCTATTTAGATAAAATAAACTTACCTACTCTATCTCAGACACAACGTACATCTTTAGCCTCTCCGATAACATGTGAGGAAATTACGGCGGTGATTAAATCCTTACCTAAAGGCAAGGCTCCAGGCCCAGACGGGTTCACGTCCTGTTACTATAAAACTTTTCACCAAGTGCTGCTTCCCCATATCCATGGCTTGTTTTACCTCAGCGATGGATAGTGGAAACCTCCCTTCTGACCTACTTGATGCCGCCATAGTCACCCTACCCAATTAGGTAAACCTCCTCTCTGTGTCAAAACTTTAAGACCCATTTCCTTGATAAATGTAGACCTTAAAATTTATACTAAGATTCTGGCAAATCGCTTGGCATTAACTATCACGAGTTTGATTGGGTTGGATCAGGTCGGATTTATTCCCGACCGTCAAGGACCGGACAATACTCGCCGACTACTTAATCTCATTCAAGTGCTTACATCGTCCTCTACGCCTGGCCTAATACTATCATTAGACGCGGAAAAGGCGTTTGATCGAGTACATTGGGGCTTTATGTCGGAGGTGATGGCCAAATTCTCTATCACAAACACAAAAATAAGGACAGCGCTCCCACGAAAAGTTATATCTTTTCAACCAAAAGAGATTGCGACAAAAAATCTTCTGCTTTTTAACTGCACAGTCTATTATTTACTACAAAAGTCTTATAAAAAAAAAAAAAAAATACCTCAAAGGAAAGTCACCGGTAGAGAAGAAATCTTCACACGAATATATAAATGGGACCACTCCCTTGAACTTTTTCAGTTTCTAGGATCGTCTTTTCATCCAATAAAGGGCTCCAAACATTCAATTCGCCCTCCTGGTATGTATCCCAGTGGAAAGAAGCCTCAGCACAAGATCCACACCTCCTCCAGAGATGCACAGGGAACACTGATGAATCCCTGGGTGGGGTTAACCGTTGCGTTGCTGCAGGAATCTCTTCAGAAAATTCCTCAGAGAAAACAAAAGAACAATAGTGCAGCCAGTTTTTACAGGGACAAAGTATAAAACCTTTATATGGTAATAAACTTACCCTGTTCAGAGCTAGCCTGGCTCGGGGAAAACTCGCATAGGGTTGTAAGAAGTGGCACAAGCCCTTAAAAAGCCATCTCAGTTTATTAGAGTCATCAATGTAGTCCAGCAAGTGAAAATAATAAAACATTTATTCCAATAATATGAAATATCAGTGTCTTTTTTATCACTGATATTTCATATTATTGGAATAAATGTTTTATTATTTTCCACTTGCTGACTACATTGATGACTCTAAACTGAGATGGCTTTTTAAGGGCTGTGCCACTTCTTACAACCCTATGCGAGTTTTCCCCGAGCCAGGCTAGGCTCTGAACAGGGTAAGTTTATTACCATATAAAGGTTTTATGCTTTGTCCCTGTAAAAACTGGCTGCACTATTGTTCTTTTGTTTTCTCTGAGGAATTTTCTGAAGAGATTCCTGCAGCAACGCAACGGTTAACCCCACCCAGGGATTCATCAGTGTTCCCTGTGCATCTCTGGAGGAGGTGTGGATCTTGTGCTGAGGCTTCTTTCCACTGTGGATACATACCAGGAGGGCGAATTGAATGTTTGGAGCCCTTTATTGGATGAAAAGACGATCCTAGAAACTGAAAAAGTTCAAGGGAGTGGTCCCATTTATATATTCGTGTGAAGATTTCTTCTCTACCGGTGACTTTTCCTTTGAGGTATTTTTTTTTTTTTTTTTTTATAAGACTTTTGCAGTAAATAATAGACTGTGCAGTTAAAAAGCAGAAAGATTTTTTGTCGCAATCTCTTTTTGGTTGAAAAGATATAACTTTTCGTGGGAGCGCTGTCCTTATTTTTGTGTTTGTATATTTATCTTTGCTTGTTAGTTGGACAGACTAAGCTTATAGGATTCTAGCAGCTCCCTTTTGTATACATATACCCTATCCTTCTCTTAGCGCCACAGTAGTCCTACGTTGTGTTTACTCAAATTCTCTATCACACCTGAGTTTGTTAAGGGGGTTTTCTCGGTTTATACTTCTCCGACGGCCACGGTACGATTTGCGGGCTTTCATTCTCAAGCATTCCCTATCACGAATGGTACACGACAGGGCTGCCCGTTATCCCCGCTACTGTACGCGCTAGTTTTAGAGCCTCTGGCTCAAATGATCAGGCAGTCCAGTGATGTACGGGGTATTGAGGTGGGTCCACAAACACACAAACTAAATCTTTTTGCAGACGACATTCTCCTTACATTAACGTCCCCTAAATCTTCCTTAGAGGCACTTAATCAAATATTGACTGAATATGGCAAATTATCATATCATAAGGTTAATTTCTCTAAGACTCAAGCGGTGCCGGCGAACATACCTGTTGACGTTCTGACTGCACTAAAGCAGGAATTTTCATTTGATTGGAGAACTAAATTTCTCTCGTATTTAGGAATCAAAATCACTCTCTCGCCTCATATCTTATTCGATGTCAATTATGGGAAACTGTTAATAGAAATTAAAACCCTACTGCGGACTTGGCAACCACGACGCCTATCGTGGTTTGGTCGCATAGCGGCGGTGAAAATGACGATACTCCCGAAAATTTTGTATGTTTTTCGAGCCCTTCCTATTTTTATCCCCCGAACGTATTTTTCTTCTCTGCAGAGAGCGATCAATTCCTTTATATGGAACTATCGGCGCCCCAGAATTAAATTTCCTATTCTTTCACGCCGGATTGAATGGGGTGGATTGGGTATACCGGATTTTATGAAATACAGCCGTGCTGTCCATGTTGCAGCGATGATAGTATGCCTGGGTTATGCTTCCCACCCCTAATGGGCAGTTATGGAGGCCATCGCTCTGAACCCTCATGATTTAAGGGTGTTGTTATGGGTTCCTCCTACGAATAGACCGAGAGGGATGTTTTCTTCTCTGTTTCTTACGACGAAACTCTCCCTGAGAATATGGGACAGTATGTTCCTGCGTATATCGGGGACGGGTCCCATATCGAGAGCGGCACCACTGAAGAGGTTTCATTATATCCTTCCACATTTTAATGCGCGATGTTGGGCGGCGAAAGGGCTTATCAATCTATGTCAATTGACAGATAAATGTGGGGTACTGGATTTTTTGTCGGTGCAATCTAAATTTCACCTTAATGACACTTATTTCCTATCCTACTGCCAATTGCACTCATACTTGAGGACTCAGGGTTTCACAGCCTTTTATTCGACTCATAAACCGGCCTTGACATTGATTGAATCCCTGGGGGTATCCCAGATGTTACCAAAAGGGCCTAATCTCAATCGGCCTCAACGCAATTATGACGGACAAGGAGTTACCCTTGTGGCGATATCATACTGTGTGGGAAAAAGATTTGGAACGCTCCATTGAGCCAGAAATGTGGGCATCTGTGTTCCGCAGAGATGTGGGGGTGTCTAGAAATGCGACGCTTCTTGAAACAAGTAGGAAGGTTCTTTACCGATGGTACTGGACGCCGGATAAGGCTAAGGTCAGACGAAAGCATTTTTAACGTGCGTTTAACCGCACAAAATCACGGCCGTGCTAGCAGCAAATGACGTCCAATGCCGGGTAACATACGAAGAACGGCCGCACGAAAGTTCGTCCGCGCAACGCAAGTGGCAAACGAACGCATTTTTTCTAGAACGTCAAACCGCTACTACTGACGTACAGAGTGCGCTGCGTCCGCATAGCGGCGTGTTTGCGTGATTGGGAGACGTCAGACGCTGCACACGTCCGGCCAACATAACGTCCAGACGCACAAAGGGTTTTATTGATGATCCGTACAAAATCACGGACGAAAATGCGCATCGTATGACCGCTATCGCGTATTCCGTGAAAAAATACGTCCATTCGTTCGAACGCACTTTTTCACGGACAACGTGAAAAATGCGTTAGTCTGACCCTAGCCTAAAACGTCTAAATTTGCTCCATCCTCATCTCCAGCGTGTTGGCGATGTGGGTCACAGACAGGTACTTACATACACATTTGGTGGCACTGTCCGTTATTAATTCCCTTTTGGACTCTGGTTGTGGAGTTTGCTACAGCAGTAGTGGGCACCCCTATACCTATGGATCCTGGATTCGTATTGCTGGGATTGGGGGGCCCCAAGTTAACTAGGCAACAGATCAGAATGACTTTTCATATTATGTCCACCGCATTACTGCTGATAGCACAGAGATGGAAATCAGATACAGTCCCCTCTATGGGGCTCATTAAGACATACATGACAAGAGATAGGAACTATGACAGGATGGCTGGAGAGTTTCTCCCTGTGACCCCTCCTAAACAGGATCCATGGGAATTGTGGGACATTTACCTCGTGAAACAGTGTGTACCTAGAGGGGAAAGCAGGCCCACTGACAGGGAAGGTGAGAGTATAACATAGGATGATGGGTGACTTTGCTAATATGCGAGCTAAGGCCTAAGATTTCGGGAGACAGTACTCTGTATGTAAATTGTATGCAATGGTTGTTAATATATATGTGATGTTCCCCCCCCCCTGTTTTTTATTTTTTTTTATTTTATTATCTTCCTCCCCTCCTCAGTTCTTTATTGTATTATTAAGAACGTCTGCCTCCCCTACCCTATCTTTTTTTCTGTACCCCCATTTGACTTCATTTAAATTAAAAAAAAAATTAATTATAAAAAAAAAGTTAAAATAAAATTAAAATGCAAATAAACAGTGTTACTGACACAGCCAGATGACCAGGACGCGTTTCGCCACACACAGTGACTTCCTCAGCTGGTTTTCTGGTTTTCCCAGCTGAGGAAGCCACTGTGTGTGGCAAAACGCGTCCTGGTCATCTGGCTGTGCCAGTAACACTGTTTATTTGCATTTTAATTTTATTTTAATAAATCTTTTATTGAATTTGAATCCTTGGTGTCTTGGAGCTCGAGAGGGTCTTTTGGGATTTTACCTGAAATAAATCCATACACGTACATACTAAGAGCTTAGTCTTAAGCTCCACCAAATGTGAGTTGGCAATCTATATGTTTCATCACATGATATTAAGTTCATAAGGATCTATACAAGAGGATTTCCTTGTTTCCCTTATTTTCTATGCGAGATGAAATTTCCTTTACCATGAGGTGTGGGTCACCTCATGAATGGAGAAGTGAAGTACCCGAAAGCATTTGATCCACTCAGAGCCAGTGTCTGGGCTCTAGACTTGTGAGTGGCACCACTGTATAATAGTTTTTTTATTGTACTTGTATAAAATAATCTGCACCATTATATTATTTGTCTTCTCCTTCATGTTCCATTTGGATAAAATGAATTAAGAGAACCACCTAACATCCAAGAGCGAGTTTCATCGCGCCACCAGATATGTATTGTTACACTTGGTCATAGATGATGATGTCAGCATGAAATCGGAGTTAATAAGCTAAAGTGGTCAGGGTGCGTAGAGTGTCCCTTTTAAATAATTCCGTGAACATACTGAGTGGGAGGAGGGACTAGAGGTGCAAGGGAGTGACTTTGCTCAAGTGACTTGACCTGAGTGCGAGAGGGAGTGGGTATGGACAAAAGACCAGATCTGAGAGTGGGAGTGAGTTTGGGGAAAGGGACCAGACCAAAGGGAGGGAATGGCAGTTCCCGGCCAAACAGGAGGTGGCAGGGAGGGTGGGGTGGTGGCACAGAACTACAACTTCATGTAAGGATAAAACACAGGCATACAGCTCCTTCACCCAATGGCAGTATCATATGGTTTGTGTTATAGCTCTGCTACGGGTTTAACCTGAATAAAAACAAACCGGTTGAGTCTGACGTAACCTAGAACTAAATCATACCTAGTAAAGCAGCAACACGTCTTCTCCAATCAGCTCCGAAGCTGAGGTTTTTTACGTTTAACTCGGTCTGACTCTAAACTGTGTGTGCTGTACACAGGACAATTAAATCGACATAGATTAATTGATAATGGAAATAGTTGACAACTATATTAATCATTGATTAGTTGTCGATTAATCGATTAGTTGTTTCAGCCCTAATTTATATCCTTAATCTATGGACTTATTTTTTATACAATGCTCTTGAAAGTTATGAAATTGGAGTGCTTGTCAACAAGTGAAAAATTTGAATGCTTTTATAAAATTTTATTTTTCAGATTGTTATTTTTAATGTGTGTCTGTGCCCTTTGTGTCGAAAGGTAAACTCTTTCATCCAAGACACATTTTTATTCATAATGCTACAGTATACTGTAGGTTCATGTTGATATAAATACATGTCATATGTACAACACTGTGAAAGATAGAGGTAACATTTAACAAATGTTTTTTGGTGGCGCTTTAATTATACTTTGTTATTCCAGTATTCACTCTAAATATTCAATACTTCTTAAATTCTAATTTTACCTTGTCAGCGGAATAATTCAGTCCAGTTTTCCAGAAATATTTGATCCTATAATTAACTATTCCTTTTATGTTTGCCTGAAGAGAGAAGAGTGAAAGGCATTTTAATTTATAGAATTAACAGTGTCATCGAAAATTCTAAAAGGTCATTTTAAACAGCATTTTTTCCATTACTTTTTGAAAGCCATCCGGTAATATCAATTCTTTAAATGTCCAGCTAAAAATAACAAGGTATTGTAACTTACCATTAAATTCAGACTGTTCAACTGGACATACAAATCTGTCAATTTAATTAAATTGCAAATCATTTCTGTAAAGTATTTTTACAGGTAAAATTGACAATGAAAAATCCATTTCATGCAGGATGTATCAAAGAAAATTAAAAAAAAAAAAAAAAATTCCAGAAACAATGAGTCTTATACATAGTTATGTTAATATAAACTATATTTACAGTTTGATTTTCGGTGCAGAGAATCAAAGATAAAAAGTGAAATGGTTTAAGAAATTATGTAAAGTGTTTAAATGGATCGTTATTGCTTTCTAAAAATAAAATCATTTAAAAGTTCAACTAAAATTAGGTTTTTCATTATTTACAAGATTTTACATAATTTTCAATTCATCTTATTTTGAGAATTGCCATTATGTGACACCGTTTTACAATTTTGTTTTTGTAATTTATTTTCAGGAATGAGAATGGAAGAATTCCTTTCCCAACTTGTTGTTTTGAATATCATTTACACACACTAATATGCTAGAATCCATTTAATATTTCCAACTATACATATTTAATGTAGATACTCGAGTATACCGCTAGATTTTAGTGACAAAAATTTAGCTCAAAATTGGAGGGGTCGTGTTATATTCGAGACATCTCCATCGCGTGTAAAGAAAAAGAAAAAAAAACTTGACTTGCTCATGGATCCCAAGTCTCCGTGACTAGCGGTGGATGAGCCTGCCTGCTAGAGCCAGATTTCATAAAACGACACCTCCTGGTGTGCTGGCTATTGGTGAATGAGTCACAGTGTTGGTCATCTCGCTCCGCCGGCCATCTTAACGCAAGTAAGAAGACGGGTTGCCGGCGGCTTCATACTTAGTAACAACTACAATCATTGTAGAGCAGAGCATCCTGGCCTGAGGGGTAGCCTGACTGTGTTAAGAGAACCTGGAAGGATTTTAATGGTGTCCCAGTATAGTATACTTTTATAATTTTGCTCCTCGCGTTATATTCGAGTCTTGAGTATTCTCTCATTTCCATAACAAATCTCTATCCATTGCATTATATTCGGGTCGCGCTATACTCTAGTATCTACAGAACACCACCACAAACATATTCACACTCTGCGTGATTTTTTGTAATATATTTGGTGATATATTTTATGTATTTAACCTCCCTGGTGATATTCCCGAGTGTCACTCAGGGTTAAATTTTGCTACCGCGAACGGTAACCCCAAGCCACACTCGGGCTGGATGTTTACTCACCTCCTCCTGGCTCCCTCGCTGTCCCCCGCAGTGTGATCGCGGCGAGCTGCTTCCTGGAAGGCTCCCTGCGAGTCACACGATGCAGGGGGCGGGGCTAGCATAAAAGAAATCTTTTTTACAGTTTACAGCACTTTGGATTATACAGTGTAATGTTTATGAACGGCCACTAGGTGGCAGTACAGGATAAGAAATAGACCATACATCGTCTCACCCTTGCTTGCAGACAGATTTCAGTGTTTTTTGTTGGATTTTATTGAATATCATTTATTTGCATTATTTTAGATAATTATTTTTGGGATAATAAATTATTATGTCGTGTTTCAAACTTTATCGGACTCAGTGTATTTACTATTTATTTTTTATTTATTTATTAATTTATTTATAAAGGATTTTACCAGCAAGGAGTCTTGATTGCACGGATTTCAGTGCGTGATTCCTAATTATTACAGGCTAACTATGTACAAAAACACGTTTCCTTTATGGGTGCACCAGGAGTACAAATATTCTAAACTCCCTACTGGGATTATCTCTAACACAAGTAGTTGAGGAGCCGACCCGTAAAGAGGCCATATTGGATTTAATACTCACAAATGGAGGTTTGGTATCGGACGTTGTTGTAGGTGAAAATTTGGGATCTAGTGATCACCAGTCAGTATGGTTTAATATAAGAACAGGGATGGAGCCGCACCACACAAAAACAAAAGTTTTAGACTTTAAAAAAACAGATTTTTTTAAAATGAGACTTTGTGTGAAGGAGTCATTATCAGACTGGAGGAGTTTAAAAGGAGTCCAGGAGAAATGGGATTATTTAAAGGAAGCATTATTGAAGGCCACAGGCAATTGCATTCGACTTGTTAGCAAAAACAAAAAAGGGAAGAAACCACTGTGGTACTCTGCAGAAGTGGCCAAAATAGTGAAGAACAAAAAGACAGCATTCAATGATTATAAAACAACTCAGAGTGAAGAAGATAGGCAAACCTATAAGATTAGGCAGAAAGAGGCAAAGCAATTTATAAGAGCTTCCGCAGAAGAGAAAATAGCTCAGTCAGTAAAAAAGGGGGACAAAACATTTTTTAGATACATAAACGAGAAAAGAAAAGTAAAACAAGGATTAGTTAGATTAAAAACAAAGGAAGGAAGGTATGAAGAAGAGGATAAAAGTCTCGCTGACTGCCTCAATGAATATTTTTGTTCAGTCTTTGCAGAAGAAAAGGAAGGAAAGGGACCTCAGTTAGGAGGAAACACTAACGAGACAATTACATATCAGTTTACAGAGGAGGAGGTTCGACAGCAGTTGTCTAAAGTAAAGACAAATAAGTCAATGGGGCCTGATGGGATCCACCCTAAATTATTAAAAGAGCTCAGTGATGTAATAGCAAAACCGTGAACAGATTTATTTAACCAATCCTTGCTAACGGGAGTCGTCCCAGAAGACTGGAAATTAGCAAATGTTGTGCCCATTCACAAGAAGGGTAGTAGGGAGGAATCTGGGAACTATAGGCCAGTTAGTCTTACGTCAGTAGTGGGGAAATTAATGGAAACCATGTTAAAGGAAAGGATTGTTGACCATCTAAAAACACATAGATTACAGGATCAGAAACAACATGGGTTTACCTCAGGGAGATCATGCCAAACTAATCTTATGGATTTTTTTGATTGGGTAACAAAAATAATAGACACAGGTGGTGCAGTAGACATTGCTTATTTAGATTTCAGTAAGGCTTTTGATACTGTTCCTCATAGAAGGCTTATCAATAAATTGCAATCTTTGAGCTTGGATTCCAATATTGTTGAATGGATTAGGCAGTGGCTGAGTGACAGGCAACAAAGGGTTGTGGTAAATGGAGTTTATTCGGCGCAAGGTCTTGTTACCAGTGGGGTACCTCAGGGGTCAGTACTTGGACCCATTCTATTTAATATTTTTATTAGTGATATTGCAGAAGGTATTAATGGAAAAGTATGTCTTTTTGCTGATGACACAAAGATTTGCAACAGGGTTGACGTTCCTGGAGGGATCAGCCAAATGACAAATGATTTAGGTAAACTAAAAAAATGGTCGGAGCTGTGGCAATTGAGTTTTAACGTGGATAAGTGCAAGATAATGCACCTGGGACGTAAAAACCCAAGGGCTGAATATAGAATATTTGATACAGTCCTAACCTCAACATCTGAGGAAAGGGATTTAGGGGTTATTATTTCAGAGGATCTAAAGGTAAGTAGTCAATGTAATAGAGCAGCAGGAAATGCTAGCAGAAGCTTGGTTGTGTAGGGAGAGGTATTAGCAGTAGGAAAAGGGAAGTGCTCATGCCACTGTACAGAGCACTGGTGAGACCTCACTTGGAGTACTGTGTGCAGTACTGGAGACCGTATCTCCAGAAGGATATAGACATCTTAGAGAGAGTTCAGAGAAGGGCTACTAAAATGGTGTACGGCTTGAAGGAGAAAAGTTACCAGGAAAGGCTTAATGATCTTAACATGTACAGCTTGGAAAAAAGACGAGACAGAGGAGATATGATAGAAACATTTAAATACGTAAAGGGAATCCACAAGGTAGAGGAAGGGAGTATATTTAAAAGGAAACAAAGTAGCAAAACAAGAGGACATAGTCTTAGATTAGAGGGGCAAAGGTTTAAAAGTAACATCAGAAAGCATTATTTTACTGAGAGGGTGGTGGATACATGGAACAGTCTTCCAGTTGAAGTGGTAGAGGCCAAAACAGTAATTGAATTTAAGCAGGCATGGCATAGGCATAAGGCTATCCTAAACAAAAGATAAATCCAGGTAAAGTATCCATGTAATTGGGCAGACTAGATGGGCCGAAAGGTTCTTATCAGCCGACATTTTTCTATGTTTCTATGTTTCTTTAAAAAAGACGCTTTTAGACACGAAATTTTGAAAAAATTAGACCGCCAGGGAGGTTAAGCAAGCATGATGGGCTAACCGTAGTATTTCCACAACATTTTTACAATAAGCTTTCAGCCCCCCCTATTTTCATTACCTCTGCCACATTTTATATTACTTACTTTGTAAACATATTTTCAATATCACATACACAATAACTCCTCTCAGCACATCACATATATGCACGCTCTTATACACGCATTCATTTGCTCTTATACATCCATGTACCTCACACTCCTCTAGAAGTTGAGTTAACGGATAACAATCCAACTATCAAGTGTACATCTAATTGAAATTGGCTTCATACAATACAAAATTACAAAGTTACAAACTTTGCTTTATTATTTGAGCACTCTGGAACCCTCAAAAAGCTACATCTGCCACAATATCACAACAGCACTCTGCCAAATTATAATCCTTGAAACCCCCAACTAGAATTCATTACTTATTATATGGGTAGGGAAAACCCCTACTACACATATAATGTCAGAAGAGGAGTCATCACGTCAAAGCCCCACCTTTGCCATACTGGTTAGGAGTGGAGAGAGAGCGTGCCACAGGAGAAAGAGTGTCATTTAGCAGCAATCTGCCAGACTCAGCAGCACTTAAAATCAGCAACACTGTCAGAAACAATGTAATAATAATAGAAATAAAGTGCACAACAAATTTAATGTGCTTGAATCAACCTGAAAATACTCCCCCCCCCCACCCACCCAGGCCATGGAAAAATTGTCTTCCTTCCACAAAACCAGTCCCTGATACCAAAAAGGTTGGTGACCACAGCTCTAAACCATATAACCAGGCTCTATGGTGATTGTTGCAGCTGGTGTCTTGTGAGGTTCCACCACACCTACTGCAAGTTGAAAGCAGGCACTGTCTTTTTATACTGACAGTGAGTGATGCGGAGAAAACATGGAACACTCATAAAAAGGAAAGAGCATTTAAAGAGAAATCGCTTGATTGCTGTGATAATGGTGGTGGTTGGGATGTTTAAAGGATTTTGGCAAGTGAATGGGGCAAATACAGGAATAAAACACAGTAATGTGCAGTGTGCATGAGTGTATCAGAGCTCAACATCAACATTCACACTCATACCACACTACTGTGAGTGTTATTGTTGTTGAGCTTGGTGTTACACTCATACACACCACCCATTGCTGTATCACAGAGCTGCACAGCAATAAAACTCACAGTAAAGTGTGGTATGTATGACTGTATCACAGACATGGACATTAGTGGCCTTTTTCTGTATATTCCACTTTATTTCCGTTTTCGCATGTCGTGTATAAATAAATTTTGGACATTCAGCATTCCATTCCTACTTCAACTGAGAATTTGGCCCTTCATAACAAGCGAGTTTGACACCCTTGCTTTAACCCAAATTTAAAAGTGGTTATGGGTAATGCAGGGCTCAAAATTTAAATTCCCATGCTACTAGCCAGACCTTAAGAGTTACTCGCCACCAGTTGCCCCACCTACCCTGCCCTAAACTCCGCCCCTAAACACACCTTCTTAAATTATCTTATGAAATTACACTTAAACGTATTAGAATAAAGTTACAAAAATAAATAACATTAAAACTCAGGCACCAGACCCAGACAAGTATTATCATACATTAAGTACAGACTCCTCTCCAACAGTTTTTAGGACCAAATTAATTTGGGGTTTATGCATCCAATATATCAAGTGGAACCTTATACTCCTCTTGATAACCTGGCATATGAATAATGGAAGTTAGAAGACCCCAGAGTCAGTTTTCCCCCTTGGATGCTTATACAGATGAATCTATTAATATTCGTGTGTGATACTTACATCCCCATTTTTTCTTTTTTTTTGCTCCTTCCGTATCACCCATCTTTCTTTATAGATTTATTTTGCACTTCCGGCACGCTGACAGCTTGGCAGCTGTTTATGTTCACTTAGTTTACACCAGGGGTGGGGAACCTTTTTTCTGCCAAGGGCCCCCTTTAATTCACTTCTCTCCCCCATTTAATTAATTTATTTTTCCCAATTCATTTCTCTCCCCCATTTAATATCTCTCTCCCCCCATTTAATATCTCTCTCTCCCCCATTTAATATCTCTCTCTCCCCCATTTAATATCTCTCTCTCCCCCCATTTAATATCTCTCTCTCTCCCCCATTTAATATCTCTCTCTCTCCCCATTTAATATCTCTCTCTCTCTCCCCATTTAATATCTCTCTCTCTCCCCCCATTTAATATCTCTCTCTGCCCCCATTTAATGTCTCTCTCTCTCTCTCTCTCTCCCCCTCCATTTAATATCTCTCTCCCCCATTTAATTAGAGACAGACTTTAAATGGAGACAGGGAGAGAGAGACAGACTTTAAAGTCACTCTCTCCCTGTCTCTATTTAAAGTCTGTCTCCACCCCCCCCCCTTATTAGATCACGGGAGTAGAACGAGGGAGCAGGGATTATCCCTGCTTCCCTCACTCCCTGAGGCACGCCGGATCCAGGGGTGGAGCCAGCGTGAAGCGAGGTCCTGGCAAGTAAAGTCCCTATCCCAGCACCTCTACTCCCCCCTGTCATACACACTGTGAGTGGGAGGGAACCAGGCATCCCAGCGTCTCCCCAGGCAGCCCACTTCGGCCACTCACAAAGGGAGGGAATGATTCAGCAGCCCTGTCCCAGCACCTTCCCCCCCCCCACTGAGAGTCAGACTCCGGAAGGGATTGCTGCCTTCTCCCCTGGGGAAAGATCCGTTTGCCGGAGACATGTCCTGAGCACGTCGCCGGCCTTAAAAAAAAAAAAAAAAAAAACGGCTGCCGCCTGGATACGCAGCGCAGGCAGCGCGATATAATTTATCATGCTGCCTGTGTGTGCATTCCCACTTGCCCTCGCATTATTTCCACTCGCAAAATGCGAGTTTGTGAGTGGAAATTTTGAGGGTTGGGTAATGGACAGGTTAAGAATCTCTCAACATGATGTTATTTAGAATTAAAGTAAGTTTAAGAGTGACTGTCCTTGTAGCTGAAAACATTTCAAAATTATAAACCATATTTACCATTTCACCTTCAAATTCTTTACTGTGCATTTGCATTTCCATTAGTTAATAATACATCAAGGTTACCTGTTGAATGGATTAAATGTTTGCATATTGGGAAAATGCATAACAAAACTAAATGATTCACTGTTAAAAGGTAGCCTGACTGAGAATGACATTGAAGGCCAACCATAAAAAAATGGAATCTAAAATATTTGCGTGTGGTGGACAATTTTGTCATAAATAATAAAATATTACCGTTTTAACTCCCTTGTTAATGGATTTGCACAAATTGACGATTAAGGTTTATCTGGAAAAGCAATTCAGATCAGAAATTAGCCCTAAAGTTCCACATTGTAGAGATCAGAAGACAAAACTTGGCCGCTGCATTGTCACACTTATCATGTATGAGTGCGGAAGCAGGACAAACAAAAAGTTCAGCTTGAGTCATGCTGTTTGTCCTCAACCAGATAAGGAATACCCAAAAAAAGTATAGATGTGGGCTAATCCTAGAGCAAAATTTGCTGTTTGTTTGCACATGAACCATCTTCAGGGGTGATTAGAAGGGTATGGTCACTTCAAGAGGACCCCTGCATCGAACATATAGAGCAGTGTTTCCCAAACCTGTCCTCGGGACCCACTAACAGGCCAGATTTTAAGGATCACCTTGGGGAAATGCAGACTGAATCCTGCAATCACTGAACAGCAAATTATATCACCTTTGCTTCACATATCTGGAAAACCTGGCGAGACAGAGGGTCCCGAGGACAGGTTTGGGAAACACTGACATAGAGGATAAGTCATAAGTTCCCATTGGTCCCATACATTATAATGCGTTCAATCAGGTTTTCTTTTCACAGTAAATACATGATTTAATATACATTTTTCTCTTAAACCCAGCCTATACATATAAAAAAGGCAGGCTCTAGTATTTTTGGGGCCAAGTGCAAGGTAAAATGCAGGGCCACTTTTTTCATAGGAATGAAAGTGACTGCATGTGATGGAAATGGGTGGCTGAGTAAGATGGGTATAAGCATGTGTGTTGTAGAAACGCGAGTGTGACGCTGGGTTAGCGAGGAAGGACTATGTGTTGGCTGAGGTCATACTGCATGCACAGAACACATTACACAGTTGCATTCACAACAAACTGCACATACTACTCATAGTGCACACTACACATTCACCCGGAAGTACATATTTCACACAGCATAATAATTAGGTTGAACTGGTTTTAGCCTTATTTAGAAATCCAAAATTAATGGATTCCAACAAAAAAAAAAAATGAATCAGTCAACTCCGAATATCAGAAGCTTCTGATGTTTTGGTATAGCCTTGATTTGGAATATCGGAAATGTCTGATATATGATATATGTTAGTTTTCAAATTTCTGAATCTTTACACAGAATAGATAAAAAATGGTCAGGGATAGTGTTAGGGCTAGGGTTACATGATTAAAGTTAGGTTTAGGGCTAGGGCTAGGATTACAGTCGGGAGACGTACATCTGCAGTGTACATATTTACCGGAGCAGTAACGCGCATGTGTTTATTACAGCAGGACGGATAAACCCACAGAGTCTTTTTTTAAACATGAATTACTTGCCAAAAAGTTAGAAAATAAATAGAACAAGCATGTTCCTTATTTATGTCCTTTAACTCGTCAAATTGATTTGGCTGGATCTGAAAAGTCACTAGAATATTTTCTTGCAATCACATAAAACATTAAAAAAAGAGGACACATTTGGAGAAATCCAATAAAATGTAGTCAGATTTTTTAAACATGTACATATACATTGATAACACAAATATATAGGATTGAATAACTCTAGCAAAACCTTTTTTTCCCCCCTCACCAAGATGCATCTCCCCCCTCACCAAGATGCCTTTTTTCCCCACAGCAGGTTAAGGTCTAAATGATATGTCATATGGGTCATAAACCATCATGTACATTTCCCTGCTGAATCAAATAAGACGTCTCTGTGGCTCTTAAGGAGAAAAACAGGTTTTCAAACAAAGAGCAAATGCGTAGTGTTGTGTATGCGTTTTCTGTCCCTGCTGCAGCAACGTTGCTATGTCACTTGTGCTTTTACTGTCTTTTTATATCCGTATCTATCTATCACACACACTTCTTTTACGTCTGGAAAGCTTGTTGAGAAGTGGACTTGGATCGGATTGCTGCTTTACTGGAAACTCTGAAATTAAACGCTACGTAGTATTTTGTATACACAACCAGGAGAACAGGTAATGCAGGATTTGATATCGGCGGCAAACAGAGGACATTAATTCTGCTCCAAAACAGCTGCACAACAGCAGATACCTCAAAACGGGTGTCAACCACACAGTTATATTCCACATACCTATTTGCTCCTCTCTTTAACCCCTTCACTGCCATGGGATTTCGCCAGAAAACCTCTAGTCAGGAACCAGTGTTTTTTTTTTTTGGAACATTATTTTTAATAAATTCTACAGCAAGAAATATTTGGGAATATTCCCAATGTATTTCTTACTGTAATAACCTATTTGTCAGGCAGATGTTGCCATCTACTGGCCAAATGGAGTTACTGCAGGTAGGCCTGAACTTCAATGTTCCGTGCATCAGCTGGGGAAAAGCCCTATAAAAAGAACATTTTAAACAGTGTTAGCACCCTGGGTATGATTATCATAGGGCAAAAACTTTAGGGCACCTTCTGGATCCCAAAAGCACACAAAATTAATTTGTAACAAACAAATTTAATTTGCAATCTTAAGGCACATCTACAGATGCGCTAACACGATCTCGGGCTGCCGAGTCTGCTACCACTGATTGTGTATACACAATCACGGTAGTGAAGAGGTTAAGTCAACAGGACCCCTTTACTGCCAATCTACAAGTATTCTCAATCTTGATTTTGGAGTGATGCAAAGGGATTTTGTTTATTACAAATGGGACTATTTTGCATGTGGTCACCAGATGTTTGTAAAGTTGCAGCACACTTGACATTGGAGTAGGTGCTGCAGCTCACAGAACTGCTCTGTATCAATAATGTATAGGGACCTTTGTGCGCATTACCTCGTGGCCACACGCGGCAGTAGAAAATGTGACTAGCAGGGGGAGCTCTGCCTGTCAAATGAGTTTATTAGATCACACCACATTGTATGAATATATAAGCATTACATAGTTTTCCATAAACTTGCTGGTTTCGGACAATGTTTTTATGGTTTTAAACATTTTTTTTTAAAAAAAAGTAATTTGCGCTCACCACTGTAAGTGAAACAAAACAGAGGTTTTGGTTTACTTGAATGGCCATTGAAGAGTAAGCCCACCTGCCAAGTCACAGCACTTCTGGGTCAGGTGGGTCCTACTTAATGAACCAAGAGCTGCTTTCTAAGCAACCACATATGCTCATGTTGCTTATCAGCTAAGGCTCGGGTCAGACGAGCGCAGTGTTCACGTCCGTGTTGCCGCACATTTTAACGTCTGTGGTAGCATACAATTATGATCACTAGAGACCCACACACGAAGTACGTTAGCACAGACGTGCGGACGCAAAACAGTCACGGCAAACGGACGCAAGTTAGGCAAGAATGTAAAGCCGCTAGAATGGATGTGCGGAGTGCGCCACGTCCGCAACGCTTTGTGTGCGAGTGATGGAACGTAGTCCGGGTCTGCATTTTTGACGTCCAGTATTTTTGATGGACAAAATGTTTTTTCATATTCATTTTATTTCCCATCTACATCAGTCAAAAAAACGTCAGTCACAAAAACGGACTGTGTGGCCACTACCTTGTCGTCAGACAGAAATTACGTCCATTGTGCACGGACGCACAGTTCGCACAGAATGCGCTCGTCTGACCCTGGCCTAAGAGGCAAACTGATGGGTTGATATGTATAACCTCACCAGGAACAATTCTACTTTGGGATTAAAAAGAAAACACGGAAAGGGGCAGCTGCAATAATGACCTGGCTGGGGATACAACAAAATATACATATATGCAGAAATATATTCTGCATATATGTATAGTTAACCAAAACCTCTGATTGTGGTTTGTTTCGCATGGAGCTACAGTGGTGAGCGCAAATGATCACCTTTTTTTCTTGTTATGTTTTATACATGAAGCAGGCTGGATACTTCTGGTCTACGCAGCCGTCCTGATAGGGAATAGGTGTGAAACCATTTTTTTCTACGTAAGTGTTTTTATGGAAAGGGATTTAAGTGCCATCAAGCCTGATAAAAGCTGGATGTTAGCCATGGAAACAAGATACTTATTTATCCGCTAAAGCATCTTAACCATTTAAAATTTGGAATAAATAACATCTAAATATTCTTTAACAAGAATATTTTTTCTTGCAAAGGTGGTTTTGTCTTTCCCACATTTTTAGATTAACATGTAATTAAGGCTGGGGTCAGACTAGCGCACTTGTAACGTGCGTTTAGGCGCACTTAATCACGGCCGCACTAGCAGCAAATGAAGTGCAATGACGGCCAATATACGAAGTACGGCCGCACGAAAGTCCGGCCGCGCAACGCAAGTGGAAAATGAATGGATTTTTTCAAGAACGCAGAACCGCTAGTACTGACGTACAGAGTGCGCTGCGTCCGCTAGCGGCATGTGTGCGTGATTAGGAGACGTCAGACGCTGCTCATGTCCGGCCAACATAACGTCCAGACACCCAAAGTTTCCTGGTTTGGATCCGTAAAAAATCACGCACGAAAATGTGCGTCGTCTGACCGTTTTTGCGCATTCCGTGAAAAAATACGTCAATGCGTTTGGACGCACTTTTTCACGGACAACGCGAAAAATGCGTTAGTCTGACCCTAGCCTTAGATGGATGACATTCCGAGTAGTTGTATGCCAGAGTGTGCCGCAGCCTGCCACAGCTCCCAGAAGCCATGTTCCTGAGTGGCAGCACACTTGCTGAATGACCTTACTCCAGGAATACTATACTCTGGATGTCTTCTTCTTATTTCTTCTTATGCTGCCAGACTGAGCATTCGCTTCCTGCATGCTCCTGAAGACGCCAGTGTTTATGGCGAAACGCGTCGAGTGATGGAGTGATTACTCCCATGCAGATTGTGTTTCGGATTTTAATTTTTTTTAGTCTCTATGGCTTGGTGTTAATCTTGGGGTTGGGTTGGCTCTAAACTGGTAGCAGTCCCAGCATTGATTTTGGGCCTCAACCTTTCCTTTTATCTATTGCAATTTCACTTGCCCCTCATCCTATTTGCACCTCTCTCTATAGCAGCTTCACTCTGTCCTATTGTGCGAACCCACGAAGGCCCGTTTCTTCACTTTGATAGGAGTTGACAGAATTTAGGTTGATTGTATCCCATATGTGAGACTTATCTAGATGCACCTAGTACCCTATGTGGCATTTATTACGCTGACTGGAGCCACAGAGACTTTTTATCCTTTCCTTGGTTAGTCATTATGTTGTTCTGTTTTTTAGTTTCCAATAAAAGTAAAATTTTACCTACAAGCGCCTATCTCAGTCAATCAATATCCTTTGTTCCATAATCCGGAGCTTTACGGATTTTAAAATTCCTGATAACGGAAGCTAAACCTGTAATCAGGTAAATAAAAGAGGACCATGCTATTTATTGTGCTCTACAAGCTGCCACAAAAAAAAAATAGGATGCTGTACCTTAATTCTGTGTCCTATTAACAATGATGGTAGAAATCAAGGCCAGAGGTTGATTTACTTCTGACGTCTTATAACCGGGCAGTCGTATTGATACGACTCCATGGGAAGAACGTTCCTGCTGTAATATTATTCTCTCGGGCTGTGTCCGCTTTTATGAAGATATAAAGACAAGCTACAAAATACCCGCGAATGTGTGTCCCACTTTCATTGCTTTCTGGCACTTGATCTCAATGCACCAACAAAAGGAAAAGCTCAATGCATAGCGTATTGGGGAAGGGGAGAAATCTATGATCATTGTGTATTTTTCATTAACCCTTTACCTACCATCTCATTTTAAGTGCTCCGTTTTTATAAGCTTACATTTATTTTCCTGTCTGCTCCAGTGCTGATCATTACAGAAAAAAGAAATTAATGCGGTGGATCCCCTGCTTTAAGCTGAGCGTCCAATGGCACCGTAGTCGGACGACCGATGCGTTCGTCAGAGCATGGACGACGTCGGACCAACTACGGACGATGAGATAGATTTCAGAGGTGGAGTGCAGAGGCTGCCAAAACCAGAATGAACTGGTTCCACATATAAAACACAGTTCATTCTGCTTTTTTAAACACTGCAGTCCTTTGTGGGACAATGGGTGAGACAGAATACAAATCTACATACAAGTACACACAGAACAGTAGCAGAGAGGACCCAAGAGCTTACAATCAACCAAGGAGCCTTCCCTGCCCTACCCCTCACCCCTACACAAACAGGGCTAGTCCCACATATCTCACATACTGTAATGCCCCGCGCCGCAGTCGGACCACAGCCGCCATGTTGGGACGCCTAACAGACTCACCTGAGGTCCCTCGTGGCGCGTCGCTCCCTGGTTCCGGCCTGCAGCTCGAGGGAGGAGAGCCAGGATGTGTCCCACGCCGTCTCCGGGATCCAACTGAACAGGAGGCGAGCGCGCATGCGCGATCATCCATCCCAGAGCATGAAGACCTAGGTACTCTGCTGGTCAAGTTAAGGTACTGCACCCCACCTGCACTGGAGATCCTCGCATACCACCAATCAATCTACCAAGCACTCAGGTATCCCTACTCCACCTGCGAATCCCAGGTGAACGGTGTTCGTATGATTCCATGAACCCTATTTAAACCTGCCGCCTTCTTCAGTTCACTAACCAGGTTATACTGTGGTTATACCACGTTACCCAGTGGTTCCCCTCCGTGTTCCTCTAAAAGGATTCTGACTTCCATTCCTGTTGCCACGGTCCAGCTCCGCTCTGGTTCCTGTTGCCACGATACATCTCCGCTCTGGTTCCTGTTGCCACGATACATCTCCGCTCTGGTTCCTGTTGCCACGATACATCTCCGCTCTGGTTCCTGTTGCCACGATACATCTCCGCTCTGGTTCCTGTTGCCACGGTACAGCTCCGCTCTGGTTCCTGTTGCCACGGTCCAGCTCCGCTCTGGTTCCTGTTGCCACGGTCCAGCTCCGCTCTGGTTCCTGTTGCCACGATACATCTCCGCTCTGGTTCCTGTTGCCACGGTCCAGCTCCGCTCTGGTTCCTGTTGCCACGGTCCAGCTCCGCTCTGGTTCCTGTTGCCACGATACAGCTCCGCTCTGGTTCCTGTTGCCACGATACATCTCCGCTCTGGTTCCTGTTGCCACGGTACAGCTTCGCTCTGGTTCCTGTTGCCACGATACAACTCTGCTCTGGTTCCTGTTGCCTCGGTATAGCTCCGCTCTGGTTCCTGTTGCCACGATACAACTCCGGTTCCTGTTGTCACGGTTCCAACTCAACTCTGGTTCCTGTTGCCACGGTACAACCCCGCTCCTGTTCCTGTTGCCACGGTACAACTCCGCTTGGTTCCCGTTGCCACGGTACCACTCCGCTCCGTTCCTGCCCCCACGGTACAGCTCCATTCAAGCTTGCCATCGAGTGCCAATTCCACCTCTCGGCATACTTCTACCCCCTGGACTATTTCCAAGATTGCAACCGTATTTATCTATCCTTACAACTCCCTGTTCTGGACTTTTATTTCCGTCAAAGAAACATTACATTATTATATTCTGGACTTATATTTTGTTATCTTCAGTAAAGTCTGATCAATCATATTCCCTCTGGTCTCCTCCTTCGGCTTGCCATTGGGTTCCATACACCCAACACCATACAGGGGTCAAAGCCTCTGTCCTTACACATACATATAAATCAGGGATCTCAAACTCTGGCCCCATAGATGTATATTGCCTACAAATCCCAGAATTCTTTGAATGCAATAAATGGCCAGAGATTAATGGGAGGTGTAGTTCAGAAACATCTGGGGGGAGCCAGAGTTTGAGATCCCTGATATAAAAGCATTTAAAATAAACTATTGATAACTCCCCTGATCAGTTTCTCCACATCCATCTTCTCTGATCTGCTGAAATACATGAGATGCAAACGAGTGACATAGTACTGATCGCCCATCTGATGCCGTCTTTACCTGTCGCTGGAAGACGGACGTCAGACACAATGGACGATGGTCCATTCACCTGCATGTTGTTGGATCGGACGGACGACGACGGACGATATCTGATGATCGCACCATCGCACAAATACGGTGCCAGTGGACGCCCAGCCTTAGGCAGAAGGTCTGTGACACCTCACCCAAGCGATCCACATTGAACTGGAAGCGCAGATCACAAGTACAGAACTGAATTATAGCATACGATAAATCAGAAAGACAAAAGGGTGCATGGGAGTATATTATAGGGTGTATACAATATGTAGGCTACAATTCCAGTCTCTGATGCCCTATAAAAGCAGTGGCCCCTAGCCCAGGTCCCCCTAGCAGGACAGTTTTTCCAGATATCTGAAGCACAGCACAGGTGATAGGATTTGCTGCTCAGTGATTGCAGGATTCCGTTTGCATTTCCCCGAGGTGATCCTTAAAACCTGCCCTGTTAGTGGGTCCTGAGGAACAAGATTGGGGGAAAAAATATGTCCTAGCTGCTATCAACAGCCCAAAATAATCAAATATGACCTGAATTATTTTCTACTTTTACATTAAATATTTCAAAGTAATTTTCTAAAACAATTACAAAAGATCGAAAATTCTATTTAACCTCCCTTTGTTTAACCCTTTCACTACCAAGTGATTTTCCAAAAAACCATCATCAGAAACCAGTGGATTTTTGAAAAATCATTTTTTTAAATAAATTGTATAGTAATACCTATTACTGTAAATAACCTATTTGGCCAGTAGATGGCGCAATCGACTGCCAAATTGAGTTACAGAGGTTTTAACAGCAGGTGTAGTTTCTTCTATTTCTCCTGCATCGGCTGCTGACAGCCCGATATTTCAGCTTTCAGCTGCCGATTTTAGAGGTTGTAGCTCTTTGGCAATTATGCCCACAGGGCTAAATCTTTGGGGGTATATTCTGCAGCCCAAAAGCAAACGAAATTCATTTGCAGCTAATTAATTTCATTTGCTTCTGGGCTGCAGATTAGCATATTAACCTCCCTGGCAGTATTCCCGAGTGTGACTCGGGGTTAAATTTCGCTACCGCGAATGGTAACCCCGAGCCACACTCGGGCTGGATGTTTACTCACCTCCTCCTGGCTCCCTCGCTGTCCCCGCAGTGTGATCGCGGCGAGCTGCTTCCTGGAAGGCTCCCTGCGAGTCACATGGTGCAGGGTGGGTGGGACCAGCATAAAACTTACAAACAATTCATAAAATACTGTAATCCAAAGTGCAATGTTTATGAACGGCCACTGGGTGGCACTACAGGATAAGCAATAGACCATACATCCTCTTACTCTTGTTTTCAGACCGATTTCAGTGTTTTTTGTTTTTTATTTTATTGAATATCATTTATTTGCATTATTTTGGATAATTATTTTTGGGATAATAAATTATTATGTCGTGTTTCAAACTTTATCGGAATCAGAGTACTTAGAGTACTTACTATTTTTTTATTTATTTATTTATAAAGGATTTTACCACTAACAACTCTTGATTGCACAGATTTCAGTGCGTGATTCCTAATTATTACAGGCTAACTGTGTACAAAAACACGTTTCCTTTAAAAAAAAAATTGAGACGCTTTTAGACACGAAATTTTTAAAAAATTAGACCGCCAGGGAGGTTAACATATCTTGATATCAGGAACCAGGTGGTGCCTTTGAAGCCAGAGATATCTCAATATCAGTAGTGAAGGGGATAAAATGGAAGTTAACCCCTTCACTACCATGTATATACATGATCAGCAGCAGCAACAGACACAGCAGCCCGAGAACATTTAACCCATTCTGGAGCTATGCTGTATCATTACAAATGAAATTTGTTGGTTACAAGTTAATTTAATTTACAGTTGGGCTTCAGAAGGTTCCCCCAAAGTTTTGGGACCTCCTGTATAGCAACCGAGGTGATACAGTTTTTACAAGTGAATATGACACAGATTATATTCACTTGCTGCAGCCCAGAGCCCCAGCTGCAACAGCTCATTTTGGCCAGCAGATGGCAACGTCTATCAAGTGGGACTAGTACAGGAAATCATGTATAATTTTATATTGGGTCTATTCCCACTTTGTAACTAAAGGTGATTTATCATAAAGCCACTGCTTCATGGCAGTGGATTTCTGGAAAATCACTTGGTAGTGAAGGGATTAGTAAAAAAAAACAACAAGAATATATTTTTGCTCTTCTAATTTGCTATAAATTATAGTTTTGCTTAGATATTTCTAGTATGTGTTCATAATATAAATTTTTGTTGTAAACAAAAACACTCAGTAGCTGGGGCTTAACCCTTTAACGCCGCATGACGTACATTTACGCCCTGCATTAGGCGGGCTTTGGAACCACAGGACGTAAATGTACGTCCTCGGCGTTTTCAGCTCCCCCGGGAGATACTCACCTCCTCCGGCGGCTCCCTCGCTGATCTGAGTCCCACGGAGTCAGATCGGTAGGGTTTCCTCCTCCGGCGCACTGACGTCATCGCGCCGGGGGAGCGATGACGTCAGTTTCAGGCGTCCCCCCCGCAGGAGCAGGGGAAGTGCCTGAAGGGGAGGGGGGGATCCTTTGGATCCCTCTATCTCCCCATCGCCGGGGACCAGGCGGCTGTGGCCAGCATCGCTGGAAGGGTCACAGCCTGACCTTTCCAGCGATGTATGGGGGGTTAACCCCTTAGTTGCCAGGTCGCGACCGGGCACTAATTTGTGCCCAATCGCGGCCTATTTCCGGTGGGGGCCGCCATCTTGGATGGCAGCCCCCACCTCTGGGTCACCCCTCGCTCAACTGACTCATCGTGCCATGCGCAATTATGTCAGTTAACCGGGGAACCCCCTAGCTGCAAAGGGATTTCCTATGGAAATCCCTTAGACGAGATAGGGGGGTTATTTGAACCCCTTTATCTCCTGATCGGTGGAAGCTAGGGGGTCATGTATGATATTTCTGGAAAGGCCAGAGCATGGCCTTTCCAATGATATCAAACATGACCATGTTATATGTAAAATAAAAGTTTAAAAAAAGTAAAAATAAAAATAATAAAAAAATAATAAATTAAATAATAAAAAAAGAAATACGTGTTTTTTTTGTTTTTCTTTAATGCAGCACTATTGTTTGTTCACATTTCAATTATAATGTGAACAATGATGCTTCACTAATGATTTTTTTTTTGGGGGGGAAATTTAGCAAAAATCACGCAATTTCTCCCCAAAAAAAAAAAATGGGTTCCCCGTTCTAAGTTTTTTAACAAATCTACCCCATAACATATGACCGCAGAGCCTCGGATAATGAAATTTAAAAAAAAAAACACTTTACACACTTTGGAAGATTGAAATTTTATTGAAAATTCACATTTATTTACTTTTTTTTTAATTTTTTGTTATAGCATTTTGGCAGGGCATGACCTATACATATAATAATGATATATTATTAATCTGCCGAGTCTGCCGGAAAGAACGATATATAATTTGTCTGGGTGGTATAATAATACGTGACTTAAAAACGGTCAAAATGAGCTCAGCGAACCTCTACTTCCGAAACAGCGCCGAAGTTGTAAAATTACTCCCGTCCTTAAAGGGTTAAACTTGTGACTGCAGGAAAACATACTGAATGTAAATATATGGCAAGTCAAGTGTATGACTGGTTTCTGTTTTTTTAACATGTGTTTTCAGTGTTATAGAGATGCTTAGAAAGCAGCTTTGTGTTTAAGGCAATATATACAGACATCTGTGCTATGAAATGGAATGGGGTTTTCTGTTAAGCAACTGCTTAGAAGTAACTGTGCAACTTACAATAAAACAGCAACTGTGATAGCTGTTGTGAAAAACAATAAAAAAGGACAACAACTATGTAGTGAGAATAATGAATCCAATAACAAAATGATAAATTTGTTATGACAACCAAGCGAAATAATGAAGAAGAAGAATAAAAAAAACACAATCAGAAGTTGTAATCCAAATCACAAAAGCACACTTTACATTAGCCTGTGGACACAGAAAAGTGGAGCACCCCCCTACCCAAAAAAAAAACAAAAAACACACAACATGCCAAAATGACTTTTACAATTTTTGTTTTAGGGCAAACTAAATATTTTTAAAAAAAAAAATCTGAAAAACAGTTTCTCTATCAGGGTTATTCAAAGAGATTCGAAAAGTCACCGCACGTTCGGTGACTTTTCGTTCTCTTCAATTCGGTTCCTTTTTCCGATCCCATTTCGGTGACCCTGCAGTGTATTCAGCAAACACCACAGGGTCCCCGAATTGCAGGGAAAAGCTGCCGCAAACCCGACGAAAACTAACCCGCAAAACCCAGCGAATGCACGCCGAAAACAAGCAAAAACATCTGGATTAACCTGCTGAAAACCACACAAAAACCGAACAGGAGCCGATCGCAGCCTTCAACACAGCAGAAGAGGCAGTGAATAAATTAGAAAAACAGTTTGTATGAATGATTGAAAAGTGAAACGCTGTTTTCAAAGAAACTACTGAGCGAAAATGTCTGAAATTTACATATGAGATCCAGGGAATGATAATAAAGAGGGCTGTTACAGAAAAAAATAAGTAAACTTAAAATAAACTTAAAAAAAACAAAAAAAAAACAGACTTTAAAAAAAAAAAAAAAAATAAGAAAAATGCTTAAAGTATCCGAAAAGATCTATAAATAAAGAGACTCTTTACTGCAGAATTTTATAATGAACGGTCTATTAGATATTGAATTAAAACGGGAATCTTTTTAACATTGAAGCCTATGGGATTCTCCTGAATAAACTTGTCGAATTAAACCACCGAATGGCAGGGCATTTCGGGAACCTTTCACTGCTGGTTTTGTTCTCTGACTAGCTGAAGCAGTGCTTTTTCATGGGTTTTTCACTGCCCTCGAACAGGCACCATATGTTCAGGCAATTCGCCAGGATTTGGCGAATTGCCTGCTCTCTGGATAGCCGAATGGCCAAGAAAGGTAACCGAACGCTGATTTTCAGCGTTCGGTTAACTTTCTCAAGCAATTCGGATCTCTTTGAATAACCCTGTAAGTGTTAAAAATCAAAAGAAGGGGCAGAATATGTTGCCTTTGTTGAGTTAGTGCGGCGGCATTGTTTGCATTATACAGTATGTAAAAGCATATATTACCTCTGCCATAGAACAGAGAAAAAAAATACATTTTGCATTAAAGTTTTTACAATTTTACACATTACACCGTCATGTTTGGTATCACTGTTAAGACCAGATAGATACTGACATTTCCAATGACACCATGCTTAACTTTGTGCGGTGTAAAATCAGAGACTCGGGTGCCAAAGACCCCCTGTCTCTCAGTTACAAGCAATTAAAGAGTTCCAACAAGTTTCATAGCGCTCCTCACTGCAGTGTCACGGTCTAGGTTGTCAATTATACAATGCGTTGCATCATCAGCTCTACTCTTGCTGGCAGTGTGGGAAATGAGAAGGTGAGTTAGCGCAGCATCACTGGTCACTTTATAATTGTAAACTGAATAATAGTGCTGCGTTAGAAATAACAATATTTTTACATAAATCTAAACTGGTTCTATTTGGGATCACTGGAAAGGCCATGGTCTGGCCTTTCAAATGATACCTCACATGTCCCTCTAACCATTAGGGCTCCAGAGATACAGTGGTCTAAATGACTGTAAATTGTAGTAAAAATCCAGCCTGGTCTGTAGGGAGCAGGGCCCCCTATACAGCATTATTTAAAAAAAAAAAGTGCTACCCTAAATAATTGTAAACTTTGCACCACGCTGCAGGAATATGTTGGTGCAATACAAATAAATGAATAGTAATAACACGAAAAAGGAAAAAGCTCAATATACAGGAGTAGAATGGTGCAAGAGTCTAACCGCGCACAAGGACAGGCCACTTTCAAGAATGATCAATAAAAAGGCAGAGGCTGAAAGGTAGGCAGCACAGAATAAAGAAGAGACATTGAGGTTAGATAACTATGAGTGAGAAGTAGAGCCACAAGAAGCATTGTGATGCCACACCCCATAGACTCCTACAGATCCTGTTCCTTTGGATAGCACCACCCTCGTAAATGACACACATTCTCTATAATGATCCTTCCAAAATCATTACATTTTGTCAAGCAAACACCTCAATCTGAACGCAAAGATTCAAATCGGTGAAGCTAAGGAAGCATCCTCCATGGATCGAGACATTGCCGCGTGATCTACAAGCACCTGCATGAGTGGAATGATGCAGGATCCACAGAAGGACACCGGGAACTGTTTGTTTTCAGTTTCCTGCTGCAAAAGGTGAAAGGAGCGGTGAATCGAGCCATCTTCTTCACCATAGGATCATAGGCAAGTATGGGATTCTTTGTGGGGCTTATTTTAATGTGTTGAGTGAATTTGCTATTTATGTAACCCCTTCACTGCTGAGCCATTTCACCGCTGTGTGCTTAGCTCGTTTTTACCGCTTTCGCTCATCGCGTTTAAACGCGATTTGAAGCCACATTTTAATAAATGACCCAGACATATTATATATCGTTCTTTCCGGCAGACTCGGCAGCTTCATAATATATCATTTTTATATGTATACGTCATGTCCTGCCTGTATATTATAACAAAAAATGCAATAAAATTTGAATTTTTAATCATCTACAGCGTGTAAGTGTTTTTTTTTTACATTTTATCACATGACCGTTTGCGTTTATATTTTTTATGGGGTGCGCTTGTACAAAAATTTGAAATGGATACTCGTTACATTTCTTGGGGGGGAATTACGTGATTTTTAGCAAACGCACCCCATAGAAAAAAATCATTAGTGCAGCATCATTGTTCACATTATAATGTGAACAATATTTCTGCATTAATAAAAACAACACACAAAAAAAAATGTTTTATTTTAAATATTTAATTTTTATTTACTTTGTACCTGGTCATGTTTGCTAGCATTCAAAAGGCCATGATCAGGCCTTTCAAATGATACCCTACATGACCCCCTAGCTGCCACGATTTGGGAGATATGGGGGTTTAAAGGAACCTGCTATCTCCACCAGGGGATTTCCTTGGGAATTCCCCGGGCAGCTAGTGGTTCCCTGGCTAACTGACATCATCATTGCACCATGTGCAATGACGTTAGGTAGCCAGGGGGGACCCGGAGGTGGAGCCGCCATCCAAGATGGCGGCCCCCACCGGAACTAGGCTGCGACCCAGCGCCGGATGGCACTATATCGTAGCTCGGTAAGTGAGGGGTTAAAACCAGGCACCGCTTAAAAGGGGAGACTCTCCCCTTTTAAGCAATGCCTGGCTTGAGCGGCTGCGACCTCCTGATCGGGAGGAAGAGGGATCTGAAAGGATCCCCCCTCCCTTCTGTGTGATGTCCTGGGGGGTCGCCTGAAAATGATATCATCGCCCATGGCACGATGACATCATTTACGTGGGGCGGCCCTTAAATGACACGTCTGACTTCGGGGAAGTCAGACTGCCGCGGGGACCCTGGGGGTGAGTATCTCTCCGGGCTCCCGCTGAGCGGATGACGTGTGGGGGACATCCTCCGCATATAGCGGGAGTCAATGAGGACGTTCCCCACACGTCATCCGCAGCAAAGGGTTTAAAGTATTTTACCAGGAAGGAAACATTGAGATTTCTCTCATTTTCAAGTATGTCCTGGTATAACTTTTTTTGCAAAAAAAAGTCGATGCAGTTTAATGGTTTTATTTTACATACATGTATTAGATTATTAAACTCTTATCTACTCTAAATAGAAAAACACTCATTCTAAACTTTGTTCTTTTACTATACCTAAAACTACTTATCAGCACTTCAACAAATAACTTTCCTTTAAAATGCATGTTCTAAAAAAAATATGTTGTTCACAAAATCTGTTTATCCATTAGATGAATTCATTATTAGAAAAGCTGAAGGTGTTTAAAGTACAAAGAAGTCAACCTTCATTAACCTAAATCAATGAGATTCAGCATTCTGGGAATTGAGATGCAGAGAAATATGTAGTTATTTTCAATAGAAAAATAGCTTTTAATTTCTCATACATAAGTGCTTTAAATCAGCAGGGTTGAATCTAAATAACAAGTCACCCGTGTTGTGAACTTTAGATTTATGCATGCTTAGGTCTGTATAACATTAGGAATAATTACCTCTTTTAATTATTATTAACCACTTGTTTTCTATGAAATATTTGATGATTTGTATTTATTAGATCTAGGGTATTTAAACATAATTATGATGATGGTGGTTTATAGCTCACCAAAATAGCCTGAATAAACGGAGATACAGTATATCAAAAATTTATATATTGAAGAAACCCCCACCTTCTCGACCGCCGCAACACCCAATATTGCTTTGGGTAAAAGCAATGTCAAGGCAAATCTGCAATATGTGCAAAAAGAAGTGTTACATAAAAGAAGTGAACCAGTTTATTAACCATTTACATCAAGTAAACATGCTTCCCATGTAAAACTGACACCTGAAAACACTCAAAAAACCAAGGCCTTGATTTAATTATAATTTGACATTTTGTTATATCATTTTTTTTTTTAAAACAGCTGCATGTGGCTCAAACTTATTTAAATATTGGCTGATTCATTTGAAAATTATTTGGCTGGAGCAGATATTTGATAAGTACCATTGGTAAAAACAAAACAAAAAACTATTTGGTAAAAAAAAGGCTGTAAACGTTTAGCCTAGGGACAAACAAACGCATTATTCGCAGCGACCGTCAAAAAGTGCATCCAAACGCATTGACGTATTTTTTCACAGAATGCGCGAAAACGGTCAGACGACGCGCATTTTCGTGCGTGATTTTTTACGGATCGTCACTAAAACACTTCTTGCGTCTGGACGTTATGTAGGCTGGACATGAGCAGCGTCTGACATCTCCTAATAACGCACACATGCTGCTATGCCGCCGCAGCGCACTCTGTACGTCAGTACTAGCGTTTCTGCGTTCTCGAAAAAAATGCTTTCATTTTCCACTTGCGTTGCGCGGCCAGACTTTAGTGCGACCGTACTTCGTATATTGGCCATCATTTCCCATAATTTGCTGCTACTGCGGCCGTGATTAAGTGTGCCTAAACGCACGTTAAAAATGTGTTAGTCTGACCCCAGCCTTAGTCTTGGCCGGCATCATACAGATTTGTGCTGTTAAGCATTACTAGTACAGATATCTAAAGTTTAAAAAAAGATTTCAGTCTGATTTCCTCTATTTCCTTGCCTAAAAATTCATTTAAAAAATTACACCTTTTAGCAATTGGAAATCGGCCTAAGATAAATTCAAATTTAATCAATATTGACAATATTCGATCTGAATATTCATTGAGAATCGAAATTCCAGTAAACTTGCGTTTGAATTTCCCGAACTGAAAAAGGGATGACAAAAGTCACGACTCCGGCCGTTGGGTCGAATTAAACCAAGTCCCAATTCTTAGATAATAGGTGATCAGAGACACAATAAGCCCTTGTGGGATCATACACAAAGTGGGTCTGCTTGGACCTAGGATCTTTTACCTCATCAGTTCATTCATCAGGGGCTGAGACAGATACGGAATCAGATTCTCGAACACAATGCTTACTCCTGTGTAAAAAGTGCATGCACTACAAAATGCACCCCCTTCCTCTCACAGGCTGGCAGCGGAGATGGAGACCTGGAAGGATTGAACACATCGCTCATAACTAATCTGTGCTACAGATAATTCACTCATGACCTCTAACTGCCAAAGACCCTGGACCACCAAAGAAAAAAAAAAAAAAATAGATCCCCGTACAATGATTTTCCGGGACCAAGCTCTGGCCCTGATCCATTCAAAGGTTTTCCTGTGCTACCCTTCAGAAAGGTACTTTCTGTGGGTTCTTTGCTTTCTGGGGGGCCTGTGCTTTGCAATCCTCATGGGAGTATCAGTATCAGAACATAGGAAGTGGATTTAAAGATGCACACACGAGTTGCCACCAGCTTGGTCCAACAGAAAGCCCAGTCCCCTTCTGGGGACAAGCATGGTATGGGTCACCACACAATGTATACCTGAGCACAGTCACAGGAATTTCCCAATTCCACAACAGCAAAATTGTAGAAATGCAAGATTAGGATAATTAAAAGGAGAACCTCATTCCACAAAAGTGGACCTAACATCCTCTTCAATCCAACAAGTGTCTCTTTATGTTGGGTTTGATAAAGATTCACTTGTTGGATCGAACGTTGCCCATGTTCACGTTCGTTGAATAAAGTTCTCCTTAAATTATCCTGGTGTTGCGTGTCTACATATATACGGTCTTACCTGGGTGTAAAGAGACAAAACGTAACGATGGTCCTGGAAAAATCTGCAGTATTTCTGTTTTCAAGCAGTGACCAATAATACGTTTATGCTGCATACCCAAAGGGAGATACTATTATAGGTTAAGCAGGGCTCAAAATTTCCACTCGCCTACTCGCATTTGGCGAGTGGAAATTAAGTGAGGAAATGCACGCATAGGCAGCACAATAAATTTGTTTGTGCTGCGTATTCCAGCAGTGCCACTGTGCAGCCCCCCTTCCCCAGGCTGCACGGTGGCAGGGATCAGCTGCCTAACCTGAACCAGTTCATCTCTGTCACTGGCAGGGGGGTGGAGAGGAGATTCCCTGCCTCCTCTCTCTGCTCACACTGGGCTCTGATGACTGGGTATACATGTATCTGGGGTCTGATGTCTGGGTATTAATGTTATTTTTGCAACTTTATTCTAAATAAAACCTTCAACAGTGTAATTTCATAAGATAATTTAAGGGGGTGTGTTTAGGGGCAGAGTTAAGGGCTAAGTGGAGCCAGTGGCGTAGCGTGGGTTGTCAGCGCCCGGGGCCAGCAAAGAATTGTGCGCCCCCCGCCAACCTGTGGACGTTATCGATATTGCCCCAGCTCACACATGGATTTGCCCCCAGCTCACACATGGATTTGCCCCCCAGCTCACACATGGATTTGCCCCCAGCTCATGGATTTGCCCCAGCTCACACATGGATTTGCCCCCAGCTCATGGATTTGCCCCAGCTCTCACATGGATTTGCCCCCAGCTCATGGATTTGCCCCCAGCTCATGGATTTGCCCCAGCTCATGGATTTGCCCCCCAGCTCATGGATTTGCCCCCAGCTCATGGATTTGCCCAAGATCATGGATTTGCCCCCCAGCTCACTCATGGATTTGCCCCCCAGCTCACTCATGGATTTGCCCCAGCTCACGGGGATTTGCCCCCAGCTCATAGATTTGCCCCAGCTCTCACATGGATTTGCCTCAGCTCTCACATGGATTTGCCTCAGCTCTCACATGGATTTGCCCCCCAGCTCACTCATGGATTTGCCCCCATCTCATGGATTTGCCCCCCAGCTCACTCATGGATTTGCCCCCATCTCATGGATTTGCCCCCAGCTCACTCATGGATTTGCCCCCATCTCATGGATTTGCCCCCCTGCTCACTCATGGATTTGCCCCCCAGCTCATGGATTTGCCCCAAGCTCATGGATTTGCCCCCAGCTCACTCATGGATTTGCCCCCCAGCTCACTCATGGATTTGCCCCAGCTCTCACATGGATTTGCCCCCAGCTCATGGATTTGCCCCAGCTCATGGATTTGCCCCAGCTCATGGATTTGCCCCAGCTCATGGATTTGCCCCCAGCTCATGGATTTGCCCCCCAGCTCACAGCTCATGGATTTGCCCCCATCTCATGGATTTGCCCCCAGCTCATGGATTTGCCCCCAGCCCTTACCTGGATATTGCCCCAGGCCCCAGCTCCGGCGGGGGTTGAGGGGACCGGGACCCAGATGCCGGGCAGCGCGGGAGCGCCTGCCCGGTCTTTAACAGTCCGTCCTGTTAGGTGATGCCGCGCAGCCGGTCACGTGGTCCGGCCAATCAGGTGGTACAGAGACTCCGTACCACCTGATTAGCCGGACCACGTGACTGGCTGCGCACGCCGCGCAGCCGCATCACCTAACAGGACGGACTGTTAAAGACCGGGCAGGCGCTCCCGCGCTGCCCGGCATCTGCGTCCCCTCAACCCCCGGGCCAGTTTTAGGGGCGCAAATGCGCCCCTAACAAAACTGCGCCCGGGGCCACGGCCCCCCAGCCCCCCCACGCTACGCCACTGAGTGGAGCAACTGGTGGGGAGTAACTCTTATGGCCTGGTTAGTAGCTTGGGACTTGAAATTTTGAGCCCTGGGTTAAGTATCTTGCCTCTAGCCGTCATGCCCAGAATTACCTAGCCTCTATGTTCAAGACTTTGTCCATAGTGTTCTTTCCCGAGCAAGCTTGAAGAACATCAGAAGACATGTCTTAATAAATTTTCTGTGTTGTTTCCATTGGCAAGTCTAGTGACATTTTAAAGTATAAAATTTCTTCAAAGGCGCAAATTACCAAAACATATTCTGTGATAAAGCTGTGATGTTTTTTGACATTTCGCAATTAATTAAAACTGACATTTAAATTTATTAGAAACATATGTAAAATAAACTCGCATATGAAACCAAGAAAAAGAGGGGGGAAACTGGACACATTCCATTATTTCTGTTCTAACTTTCACTGTCATCCTGGCATACGAACACAAAAGAAATCTCCTCTAATACCAGTTTACGGGCTATTTCTGTGTACTCTCTCTGGCAGTTAGACATCAAACATCATTTCCGAATAGTTAAGCCACGAATGTGGTGTTGCACTCAATTGTAGGATGCTTTTAGTGCTTACAGATGGACTTGTTTGGCAGTCTTAAATATTAAGGAATAAAAATCTGGTGGGATTTAAAACACTGCCAAAAGTAAACAGTTGTAATTAGGATAAACCATTATGCAGTGAATGTTGAGGACTTTTTGTGTTGCCGAGTCCATAAGGTGTCTTAACGCAAAAGCTTTTATTCCTTTTCTTAATCATGAGACATTTTATCCGTCGCAATCATTAAAGTCCAATAAATATTGAAATTTGTCCTTTATTCCACCCAACATTTTCTTACCAAAAATATCATTATTTCCTTATAATGAGCATACTCGTCCTTGCAGTTTATTCCTCGTTAGATTAATAGAGATAATGTTTAATGTCTCATTTATAAAAAGGCATCTTTTCTTCTCTATTTGAAAAAACGGACGAGCGCAATGGCTGATTTTGGAAATATATGTTGCTCTGAGAATTCTCACAAAACTTTGATGAGTTGATTTGTTTTTCCAACTACTTTGTTATAAATTTTCTCAAAGTATCACATTTTTAATGAATAGATCTAAAGGGTAACAATGTATAAAGCTCAGTAGTGGCGAGATTAAAGAATGGATCTGATGTTCTTCTTACAAGCTTTTTGTCTCCTTTTTGATGTTTTATTGTACTCCTTTGTCTACAAGCACACATATACATAGAAGTAGGTTAAGGCATTTTACGCTATGAAATTCATTTCAAACCCTTTAAGAGAAAAGACACTTGACTTATAATTTGAGGTTTATTTTTAAGATATGGTTATTGTATAACCAGCAGGGAAAGACGGCTGCACATAACTGAAGAGTTAGAGTTCAAACAAACTTCACTAAAATTTTAACTTATCCATAAGGGAAATTGGTCAACACACCTAAATGTATTGAGTTTTACATTGTCACTCTATGCAACGTACTTTCACCTTGTGTATACAATAGATCCAGGGCCGGCTCTACCATGGGGCAGTGTGGGACACAGAGAACAGGCAGCACTTCTAACATGTATCTGAGTGGCAGTCAGTATTAACTCTTTCACTGCTGAGCCGTTTTACCTCTGTGTGCGGAGCTCATTTTTACCGTTTTGTGCTCATCATGTTTAAAAGCGATTTGAAGTCGTGTTTTATTGTAGGACCCAGACAAATTATATGTCCTTTTTTACAGCAGATAATATATTATTATTATTTATACATCATGCCCTGCCAGAATGCTGTAACAATATTTTTAAAAAGTGTGGATTTCCATTCAGATTTCAATCATTTTTCTTCATGTGCAATGAGGTCAGGTGGCGGGGGGAGGTCCCGGAGACTTGGCTGACATCTAAGATGTCAGCCACCTCCAGGAGAAGTACGCGTCCGGGGCCAATCAGATCACGATAATTTCACCTAAACGGTTAAGAGAGGAAATGCTGGAAAGGTTAGACTGACCTTTCCAGCAATGCCTCTCTTACCGATGGTGATAGCTGGGGGACATCATCTGCAGTGAAAGGGTTAAAGTAAAATGAACATAGATCGCCACTTGCTGTGGCCCTGTGCGGCTTACGGCTGTAGTGATCAAAGCAAGATACCACAATAGTGAGAGAGAGAAAGCCATAATTAGTCAGCTCAGTGCACCTGTGGACCTCCTGCAGGTGGTTTAGGACAACAACTAGGTATACAGATTGGCAGGACAGGAAAGTGGCTGGCTTGAAAACATAAGAGGGTTGCCAGACCATCCATGTTGTCCCAGACACATAATTTATTCATGCTGATGGGCAGTGCATAAAAAAGGCACCCCGCAGAATGTAGAATCCATACACTGCAGGTAAGAAATCAAAAAGGAATCCCAGGTGACCTGCCTTGATTTCCTTCCTGCAGCATATGAATTATACATGTTGCAGGGCAGCACTTACCCCTGTGCTCTCTGTATGAAATAGTAATATCTGTCCTGGGAAACATGGCCATTGTGCCAACCCTAATATGAAAGGAAGAAGGATTTTAAGAGCCACTGCAGGCATGGTCTCTTCCGCTCCCCTGGACATGGAACGTGACATCACATCTCCTTTATTCCATTAAAAGATAATCCAACTTTACCTTCATAATCCATACAACAAAAATAGAAATTTAGCGGGATCTCACAAGGGATGTTTTTGATGTATTTTCCAGTTGATCCTGTTTAACAGAATCAATCTCATAATTTAAAAATATGAACAAGGTATCAGGGTAATTATTCAGCAGCAAGTACTGCATAATCTTCAATTGCGTTCTTTACCTGATTAAAAGATTTATAGAGGATTTCTATAGACTTTTGAAGATACATTATGCTTCTTAATATCACTCCGGATTTATTTTGTTATGCATTTCACAGCTGCACGTTATGGTGTCGATAAATACATTCCTTTGTGACTTAGACTATCAAAACGGTCAATAAACTATTTCTGACACCAACGAAATTAGACATTGAGTTTTTTCTTTATTTACTAAAAGGCAAATAGCATTTTTTGTAACGTGTCACGTCAAAATAAAGCAGAACATTCACTGAATAAATATTTTTTTCCAGCTTGACTCATTATTTTGCTGCATAATATTGTATAATGAAAATCCCCTTTAACAGGTAACCAAATATATGGCTATTATTACAGCAACGTATATAACATGCCAAAATATTTTACTTTGTTTCTTTCAAGAGGTTTGAAATGGATTTTTTTTTTTGCAATTTATATCGTGTTTTCTTTCTATTTTGTATTCATTCAGTTATGTTGACCTGAAAAGCAGCTTTCATTAGACCCTAGTACACATGCCAGAAAAAGAAGCCAAGTCAATTGCTGTCATCTCACTATTTAGTGTATAAACCCTAAGGATTTCATTGCCATTGATTTGATTGACCCCAGAGCATTTAGGAATAGCTCTATATTTGAAAATAGAACTGCATTAGGAAGATGTATAGTCTATATGGATGTCACGCTCTACTATACGTTAGGTTTCCTAGAGCCAGATAAAATGTTAAAATGCATTTCCATTAACTGAAAGTGGTACAACCGGAGACTTTGAGGGCTCTATTCTATAGTCAATAAGATAATTACAGGAAATGTTATACATAACGTCTCCTGTAGTTATCTAATCGACGGGAATAGCTATTCCACTCATGCTGCAAACTGGGTTTGTGGCTCGAGTGGTGCAATTCGCTGTGCGAGGTTACTGTAAATTAACGTCTCACATACATAATAATAGGAGACTTTACTTTACAACCTCCGCAAGGAATTGTAAGCTATTCCAACACAACCTGTGATTCCACCCAGGGAACGAAATTTCACGGAAAACTGCCATCTCCTCAAAACTGGTGTTAAGTGATTTTTATAAATGCAAAATCACTTAACTCTATGAAACTCCCCCATTAAATCCCATACTCACCTCTCATCCTGCGGTGGAGAGGGCGGCTCGATCCAACGCTTCTTGTCGCCGGGATCAGAGTGAGACTGGCAACAAATAGTTCCTAGTCTCCCTCCGCATTACACGATCTCGCGCAGAGTTTGTGGCCGGGACGCACAAGGCACCATAGATTCCACGATACTCGTTGCGACACGGCCGCTTCCAAGACCAGGCAGCCTTACACTTCATTCCAGGGCTAGGCGCTAACAAAGCGCCTATCCCAGAATATGCATGGTAAAAATGGAGACGGTAAGGAAAGTCTGCAGGTGCAGATAGATTTGCTTAGGGTCTCCAATTTACTGTGAATGGAATAGGGTGCTGAGTCAGGTGTAAACGTAACCACAGCTGTTGTAAACTTACCAACTCCATAGTCTTTAATCAAGCAGGGATCTCGAACTCTGGTCCCCCAGATGTTTCTGAGCTACAACTCTGATGATTCTCTAGCCTTCTATTGAATTCAAAGAATTCCGGAAATTGTAGGCAATTAGCATCGGAGGGGCCAGAGTTTGAGATCCTTTCAAATGGTTCTGGGAGGTTTACCAGAGCTCTTCTAAAAAGGTACACCCCAGTCATAATGAAGCACTTGTTTGACTGAGAACAACACTAAAAACAAAACCTCTTAAATAGGTTTAAAATTAGACAGTAGATTTTTAATATATTTTGTACAATGACAGGTTACAAGGCAGCACACTTATGGTTTTCCTTTCCTAGACCCAATATATTGATATTGTGCTCATCTAATGAGTTTTTAATACTTCAAAAGAAATAAAGCCAGATGATAAAAGGTTACAGAAAGAGGTTTTCTAAAATCTAGGATTGACAGTCCAGGCATGTTTTCTTGGACTCTTATAACCATTTAATGCAGAGGGAGAGCACAGGAAGTGTGCTGCCCTGCTACTAGTAGAATCCCTGTTTTTCAGCAGAGAAACCAGTTGCCTAATCAAGAAAATGCATTAAAGGATTCCGCTGAGATTTCTCACCTGATACATGTGAATTACATGGGTCCAGGAAAACTGAGGATCTGGCAACTCCTATTAAACTCTTAATAATGTGTATTTACAGATATTTAAGCTTCATTCCAGTGGAGTCTCTAACATTTGAGTGTTTTGTACAGTCTTTTAGCATGTAAATTATGCGTTACCCATTTTGACTGCTTTTTAGCGTTGTAAACCCAAACCCCTACCCCTTAGCCCAGTGTTTCCCTGTCCTGTCCTCACCCTCAAAAATGCCAGATTTTGCAGATCACCTTGGGGGAAATGCAGACTGATACTCATAATGCAATCACTGAGCAGCAAATCAGATCACCTGTGCTGTGCTTCACATATCTGGCCTGTCAGTAGGTCCTTAGTACAGGTTTGGGAAACACTGCTCTAACACTATACTGACATTTACAATGTTATTATGTTTCAGTTGGGTTTCCAAATTATTTACAACGCTAAAATACAGTTGTGCCCTCAACACCAATGGCTAAAGTTCCTGCAAGCAATGCTGAACTAAGGTTAACAATATTATCTCCACTGATTGCCTATAAAAAGCGTAAACTGTAGCTATTAGTCCCAATTTTCCATGGTTTCAATGGAGTTTGCAATACGAGGGAGTATGATTCAGCGATTTTATTTATTTATTTTTTTATTTTTTTTTAAAAGCGGCGATCTCCCTAGACCTTTCATACAAACAAACACAAAGCTGTGCCTAGTTGCACGGGCACACTGTTGCCACCTAAGGTTGCCAGGTCAGCCAGGTTTTACTGGACATATAATGTATTCATGCTGATGGGCAGTGCATGGAAAAATGCCACCCTGCAGTCTGTGGAATTCATATGCTGCAGGTAAGAACTCAAAATGGATTCCCAGGTGACCTGGCTTGATTTCCTTCCTGCACCATATGAATTTTACATGTTGTAGAGCAGCACTTTCCCCTGTGTGCTACCTCTGTATAAAATAGTAATATATAGTACGTCTGGGAAAACATGGCCGAACTGGCAACCCTGTTGCCACAGACAGCAAATAGACAAACATTTGGGGGGGGGGGACACCATTCTCAATGCAAAGGTCTCACCGTACAAGGTCGCCAGACTATATACAAATGTGCCTCCACTCGTCTGTCCATAAGTCCCCACTAGCAATGTCTCTTTCATTATTTCAGTGTGCTCCATGTGCATATCCTTGCTGATGTCATCACTCGGTGCCTGGCTCCACATGCCAATAAGCACATAGAAAGAAGCAAATACTTCAGTGTTGTAAAATACATTAGGGTTGCCAGGTCGGCCATGTTTTCCTGGACACATTACTATTTCACGCAGAGGGAGAGCAAAGGGAAACACGGCACCATGTATAATTTATATGCTGCAGAAAGGAAATCAAGGCAGGTCACCCAGGATTCCTCTGTCAGGGTTATTCAGAGAAAGGTGAAAACCAGGAGAACTGGCAGTAGAAGAGAACAATCTAGATCAAATAGCCGATTTGGAAAGTGACCTAGAATTTTCACCTTTCCTTGAATAGACCTGTGCGATTTTTTTTTTTTATTTTTTTTTTTTTTTACCTGTAGCATATGGATTATACATGCTGCGGGGTGACAGTTTTCATGCACTGCCCCTCGGCATGCATAAATTATATGCGTCCGGGAAAACATGGCCAACCTGGCAACCCTAACCGATGGGCAGTGTGTGAATAATGCCACCCCACAGCATGAAGAATCCATATGTTGCAGATAAAGAAATCGCTGGCTTGATTTCATTCCTGCAGCATACAAATTATACCCTCTGCTTAAAATAGTAATATGTGTCCAGGAAAATATGACAGATCTGGATAATTTAAATATGTAAAAAAAGTCTTTAAAACGTCTGTATGTGGTTTTGAAGGTTCCAACAGAAGATTGTTGAAATCCAGTTCTTCCAGGTGATGTAATTATGCCATCGGCAGCTGAGGAAATCAAAACAATTGGTGGTACCCAGTCAAAGAGGCATGTAACACACCTCTACCAGTCTGCTGCTACTACTACCAAAAAAATGAAATGATTTGTTTAGTTTATCATATGTTGTTATCTTAGACGTGTTTTGTTTTTCTCTTGTATGTTTAGTTAAGAAAATATTTTACTCTAGATTTGTCGCTGGGTGCATCCATTGTGTGATATTTTGTGTGGTAAACTGCCTCCCCCAAAGTATCTTTACAGAACTTGCCCCTGACAGTGTGGCATTGAGCATAGAAGGGAGTGAATGGGTCTGTCACTGACTCGTATAATGTGGGATGTATTCAAAGGACATCAGCATGGGGTAGTCTTTTTAGCTCCCTGATTCATTCAGCTGCATCTCTTATCTCGGGTGTCCTACATCAAAATAGACCCCCTGCCTTCTTATCAAAACATTCACTCCTCCACCTCATTAACTGTAAAATGCTGTAGATTTGATAAACCACAGCAGTATAGTAAAGCTTTTGCACAGATTTTGGTAAATTTTGCATCATGGGAAAAATCCACAAAATGGAAACAGTAAAAAAGAAACAGGGGAATGTCTATTTTTGTATCCTGAGTCTGATTGTTTTTCTTGCTCTGCTTGGATTTGGGCCGTATGTGCCATGACCATGCCTGGTATTATACCCTCCCCTTTTCTTTTCTTTTTTCCATTCTCCCAATCCTGTTTACCCCAGTTTTCATTGATAGTTCTAGTCTTACTTAACATTTTTGTATACCTTACTGTCTGGTATACTGGAAATGTGTAACTTCAAATTCAGAGACCTGCAGGGTTATTCAAAGAGATCCGAATTGCTGGTGAAAGATAACCGAACAGTGAAATTCAGCGTACGGTTACCTTTCTTGCCCATTCAGCTATACAGAGAGCAGGCAGTTTGCCAAATGTTGGCGAATTTCCTGCACATACGGTGCCTGTTCGAGGGCAGTGAAATCCCCATAGCTTCGTCTATTCAAAGAACAAAAAACAGCAGGGAAAAGTTGCCAAAATGCCCTGCCATTCGGTTGCTTCATTCGACAGGTTTATTCAGGCGAATCCCATAGGCTTCAATGTTAAAAATATTCCTGTTTAAATTCAATATCTAATAAACCGTTTATTATAATATTCTACAGTAAAAAGTCTCTTTTATTTATAGATTTTTTTTAGGATCTTTTAAGCATTTTTTGGGATTTGTTTGCGAAAATTTTCTCTTTTTTTTTTAAACATTTTTTTCTTTTTCTGTAACATAGAAACATAGAAAAATGTCGGCAGATAAGAACCTTTCGGCCCATCTAGTCTGCCCAATTACATGGATACTTGACCTGGATTTATCTTTTGTTTAGGATAGCCTTATGCCTATCCCATGCCTGCTTAAATTCAATTACTGTTTTGGCCTCTACCACTTCAACTGGAAGATTGTTCCATGTATCCACCACCCTCTCAGTAAAATAATGCTTCCTGATGTTACTTTTAAACCTTTGCCCCTCTAATCTAAGACTATGTCCTCTTGTTTTGCTACTTTGTTTCCGTTTAAGTATACTCCCTTCCTCTACCTTGTGGATTCCCTTTACGTATTTAAATGTTTCTATCATATCTCCTCTGTCTCGTCTTTTTTCCAAAAATATGAGGAAACCATGAGTGCTAAACTCTCAAAATTGCATTGGTCTTTAATGCCAAAGTATACATTGGCCCGTACGGGGATCGAACCCGCGACCTTGGTGTTATTAGCACCACGCTCGAGCCAACTGAGCTAACCGGCCATAACATCCCTTTTTATTATCATTCATTGGACCTCATATGTAAATTTCAGACATTTTCGCTCTGTAGTTTGTTTGCAAACAACGTTTCATTTTTCAAACATTCAAGCGTACTTTCTTTTTTTTTCACTCCATTCGTCTGCGGTATCGGGTTTTTCCAGCGGCTGCTCTGCGCTCTGATCGGCTCCTGCTTGGGTTTCTCCAGCGTTTTCGTGGGGTTAATCCATATGGTTTTGCGGGTTTCGGTGTGCATTCGCCGGAGTTTTGCGGTGAGTTTTTGGCAGGGTTTCGGCGGCTCTTCCCTGCAGTACGACGGCCCTGAGGTGGTTGCTGAGTACACCGCAGGGTCGCCGAAATGGGATCGCCAAATCGTACTGAATTGAAGAGAACGAAAAGTCACCGAACGTGCGATGACTTTTCGATTCTCTTTGAATAACCCTGCATGTGTTTCCTACCAGTCTGTCGCTGCTTGACTATTGTCTGATATCTGCAGGAGTTATGTTTATTTATGCTATGGAGCAGTGTTTTCCTCTGTATGCACTGTTTACTGACACATTTGCCTCTGATGAAAATTTACTTTATAAATAATAAATAAATGGTAATTTGGAACCAGAAGAAAGGTTAATTTAACCGTTTCCAGTCGCAGGACTTTCTATTCCATCCGTGAGGCAGGTGGGCCTTGAAGAAGTGAGGCGTACTGGTACATTCAGCTGACTTCCTTGGCCCCTCCTCACAGCCAGCGCACGTCGTGCACCATTGGCTGCAGTGGGATGGCCTGAACTCAGCCCGCCCCCCTGCAGCCAATGATGCGCGTCGAATGTTGGCTGCACGGATGGGCCTAATCAGAGGTCGGCGGTGGCACCTACCGGCGAGGCGTACCGGTACGCCTCTCGCCGATGTTAAACCCCTCCTGACGGGCGATGTCCACTTGTTGTGAAGGGGGTAACTTTGGTACCGTAATAGTAACCGTTTGATAGAACTAGTGCGTCCCAAACAAAATTTATGTAAGAATGCTTTTTGAGTGCGATCAAAAGATACATTAAGTGTTTGTAAAGCGTGTTTAACTCTTAGGTTCTCTTCCAGCATTAATCTTCTGGATTCTTGCTGATTGTTTTAAGGGGTGATTCGTTCTCATGCTTTCCCTGTACTAAAACAAAATAATCACATATCCTGTTTTGTCTTTGCAGAGCTAAACGGCTTTGGAAATCCTTTAAGAAAACCGTCATACAAGCATGTAAAACGAATTTGTGATATTCTATCTGACATAATTTCAGTGTGCAATTAAAACCGTGAAATAAGACGTACCTGGGCATGCTCGAATACTAAAATAATCTCTCCATGATTGTTTATGTTAATAGGATAATAGTATAACAATGATGGATAATGTGTTCTAACATTTGCTAATCTGTAACAGAGCAGTGCAATTATAATTTCCTTCCTATCCAGAAGGAAAAAAAATCGAATTAACTGTGCAACTGGCCTGTGCCAAAAAAAGACAAACCAAAACTTCTTTCGACATATACTGCTCTTTTTTTCACAGCATTACACTGGATGCTTACGCTTAACATTTTCTATTAATTCATGTTGAATGTATAATTCCTTATTTCCTCTTCCAGAAATGCATTTAATTTAGACAATACAGAGCAAGGGGGCTACACCGAACCTGAACATGCATTCTTCATAAATTGCTGCTGAAACCAGTTAACATACCAAATGCAACGCAATCCACTTCAGTATCAATAAATTAATGATTTTAAAACCACCTGACTTAAAGGGTGATCTACACGTGCTGAATATTTTACCTTTTAAAAGTGGTCAGGCTGTATGGAGGGCCACCCATTCTCACTCTCTCAGATGCCTTCTCTAGATACGCTCTGTGAAGCAGAGGAGTTTCCTCAGCCCACACACACGTAACCAGGCAGCCGGGATTTTGAATTTCTCGGCTGCTGGTCACCAAATCAGTGACAAATGTTGTCAGCACGCTCGGTTTGTTGATATAATTTTATCTCAGAGAGGCAGTAGATGGAATGGGTCTCAGCGTGCGCAGCACCAATCCATCATTCTATGCAGGCGCTATGGTATTGCGTACAAAAGTGTAAAGAGATGCGCAATATCGAATGCTTCCTCTTAACCGACTTACCTTCTCCAATCCATGCTAAGAGAGTTCTTCACTAAACTCTGAATTTGCCACTGAATTGCACCGAACAGGGAATTTCACTGTGCCGGCTGGGTGGAGTAGAGGTAACATCACTGCTCTATAACCATGGAGAGAGACTGTGGAGACACAGGTTCGATCCCGGCAAGAGCACCTCTCCAGTAAGTGTGCTTGGGCAAGACACCTAACGGTACATATTCGCCACTCAGGACATACTTGAAAACGAGAGAAATATCAATGTATCCTTCCTGGTATAATCCTTTCTCAAAAATTCAGGACAATTTGTGTATTCATTAAAATACGGTGCATTTCGCCAGAATTCTGCACAATTCAGTGAAATTCAGCAGCGCTTGTCCTGAAATTGTCCCATAAAGAACAAATGATTTGTCTGTTCACACAACACCAAATTGCACCCGAAATTGTGGCAAAATTACCAGATTATTTCAACTCGACAGGTTTAAACAGGTGAATCTATTAGACTTTAATGCAATAAATGAAATATCTTTTCACATTTTTTTTTAAAGACCAATTTATTATTTTTACTTTATACAAAACCTTTTGAACTTTTTAAAGTTTTTTATTATTGTTTAGCAGACATTTTTCATTATTTTTTTAAAGGACCTTTTTTGTTATTTAGATACATTTTAATATATTTTTATTGATTTAGCTCCCTATTAGGAGAATAGGAGACTTCCTATTTTTTTTCTCCATTCGGTGACATTTGCCGAAGACTATTCGGTGTTTTTCGCCAATGTCCGATCACTGCTTTGGCAACTCCATTTTCGGTGCAATACGGTGAACATTTGGTGAGTACTGAATGCACCGTACTTTCTTCGAAATGGAATTGACAATGTGTGCCGAAATGCACCAAAATGTAACCTCCTTGGCGGTCTAATTCTTTAAACATTTTGTTTCTAAAAGCGTTTCAATTTTTTTGGAAAGGAAATGTGCTGTTTTATATAGTAAGCCTGTATTCTGTAGGAATAACTCACTGACATCCGTGCAATCAAGAGTCTAGTAAACACACGCAGTCAGAGAAGGTTTGAAACACGAAATAATAATAATTTATTATCCCAAAAATAATTATCCAAAATAATGGAAATAAATTATATTCAATAATATAATCAAACCAAAAACATGCCTCTTTCCTCTGGGTCCTGGGATTCCTGTCCAGATGTACAATCCTTTGCCAAAGTAATACAGGACATGGGGGTACCAAAAAGAGTATTTATTCTCAAAGCAGCTTTACAGAAATAAAAGGCGAATAAAAATAATTTCTAAATGTAATAAGGCTTTGCAATACAAGTTACGCTGGTGGATCTGGGCAACCACCAGCAAAACTTGTATTGCAAAGCCTTATTACATTTTAGAAATTATTTTTATTCGCCTTTTATTTCTGTAAAGCTGCTTTGAGAAATACTCTTTTTTTTGGTACCCCAGTGTCCTGTATTACTTTGGCAAAGGAGTGTACATCTGGACAAGAATCCCCAGCACCCACTGCACAGCAAAATTTATTGAAAAAAAATGTTTTTTTACTGTAATCCTTTTTTTACAGTTTTGAATTTGCCGCCTGGTCCCGCCCCCCCTGCGTGACTCGTAGGAAGCGAAACCAGGAAGCAAAGTCGCCGGCTGCCGCGATCACACGGAGGTGACTGCGGAGACGGTGAGGGAGTGAAGGATGCGGTGAATGTATATATACAGCCCGAGTGCGGCTCTGGGTTACCGATCACGGTAGTAAAATTTAACCCCAAGTCACACTCTGGAATACCGCCAGGGAGGTAAACTCTATTTTGATGCTTCGTGAATAACCCTTAAAAGGTCTTGACACAACTCCTCCTCAGTTGCCCACTGCGCTCAGTCTTCGACACTCTGGTCTACTCAACTCCTCTCATTCACACTGCACTCACATTGCAGAACTTTCTTCCCCAGTCTATCAGTCTCCCACCTTTCAAACCTTTAAATTCCCTCTTAAAACCTGCCTATTTAGAGAATCTTTCCAACTGTCTCCACAGTGATAACCATATGCTCTACCCATTCTCCAATCCACATCAGATATTACTCTCAGACCGTGTATAACAACTCCCTTTATCTCCAACCTCCTCCCTTTATATTGCATGGAGGTCTCCTTCTGGTGCCTTACATAGACATTGGATTTGTAACACTCAGGAATACAAGATTGCAAATCCTCAAACAAGTGCAAATATTTGAGTATTTCTATGTAATAAACTGCATTTATCATTTCTCAATCAAGTGTCTCTCCAATTCTGTGTGAAAAGTGTGGTTAATAAAGGTTTAAGTCAAAGCCTCTCAATAACTCTACTCCCCATCAGTACACAAAGCGAAAAACAATCTATTCAACTAAAATTTACCCTGTGGCATCTCAGCATTCCATGCCACCACCAAGACATGTAAAAGGACATCTTAGATTACCTTTAACAATAGGTCTATCCAATCCAAGTCAAACCAAATATAGAAATACTCTAATAAATAAACACTTGGTTTACACAAGGTGTAAAATATTGGTGAATGGGCACTTATGACCCCCACTTAGGTTACGTACTCCTACACATACTATGAGCACCATTCAAACCCTGGTATAAATATAAAAGGGGATGTTGTAAACTTCGCCATTATATAGACTATAACAGCTCTGAGAAGTTTGCATCATTTCTGGTTAGGTTTGCACCAAGGTTGGAATAGAGCCAAATATTGGTTTGGGGCATAGGGTGTTGTGACTAGGGATGGGCTGCCGGTTCGAATCGGTTCGATGTTCGCATCGAACATCGGCTGTTCGAAAGTTCGCGAACTTCAAACTTTTCAGGCCGTTCGCAAAAAGTTTGAAACATTTTTTTTTTTTTTTTTAAAAATCCTAAAAATAAAGAGACTCTTTACTACAGAATATTATAAGCAATGGTTTATTAGATATTGAATTAAAATGGAAATTGTTTTAACATTGAAGCCTATGGGATAAAACAATCTTGTTGCTGAAACATCAGGCAGCCCGCCGGGGCCTCCCAAGGATCCCTTGAGGAGCATGCGGCCGTCGGATGACAGAGCTGCGACTGTGTGGGCAGGCCGGCCGGGTGCATGTGGCAGAGAGGTGGCGCAGGGAAGGAGCCACTGCACCTGCGGCCACGGCAGACCCCCCCACAACCAGGATCCAGGGAGCCTCCACTGACTGACCACCAGGCTAAGGTAAGGCGACACATTTCTAAAAGAAATAAAATCCGAAGACATTTTTAAATGTCCCAAGGAACATAAAATAAAACTTTTTTTTTCTTTCTATTACTCACCTGATTCCTGGATCCACTAACAAGTGCAGCCTCCCATCTCCCACTCTGTTATATACCGGCACGCTGTGTGCAGCTTCTAAGAAGATACGCTATTAGTGTAGAGGGAGCAATGCAAAATGCGCAGCCGGCTTCCTCGCTACACTAATAGCATATCTTCTCAGAAGCCATGCACACAGCCCGCCGGTTAAAACTAGCATCAGACTGTAGAGGTGCTGCCTGACAGTGTGAGGATTCATAAGCTGCAGAAATTATTCTTTTTACAAATTTGGTTACTTAAGGCTAGGGTCAGACGAACGCATTTTTATGTTGTCTGTGAAAAAGTGCGTTCGAACGAATGGACGCATTTTTTCACGGAATACGTGATAGCGGTCATACTATGCGCATTTTCGTCCGTGATTTTGTACGGATCATCAATAAAACACTTTTTGTGTCTGGACGTTATGTTGGCCGGACATTAGCAGCGTCTGACGTCTCCTAATCACGCACACACGCCGCTAGCGGACGCAGCGCACTCTGTACGTCAGTACCTGCGGTTTCACGTTCTCGAAAAAATGCGTTCGTTTTCCACTTGCGTTGCGCAGCCGGACTTTTGTGCGACCGTACTTCGTATATTGGCCGTCATTGCCCGGCATCTGCTGCTAGTGCGGCCGTGATTAAGTGCGGCTGCACGCGCGTTCGCACTGCCTCAGTCTGACCCTAGCCTTACCCGTTTGCGTTTGGATTGTAATATTGTGACATCCAGGGCCCCGGGTGGCGATCGGGGAGCCCCCGGATGCATGTGCCACCAGCTGGCCGAATGCCAGAAGCTCCAGTGGCACCCGGCGCAGCTGTGAACGATCAGGGGGCAGGCGTGGCGTGATGACGCGGAGCCGCCGGGACCTTTAAATCAGGAGCACGCGCTTACACCTCACCTTGCCGTGGAGTTTCATTCCCGCATCGCTAGCTTACCGAAACAGTTTGTATACTTGTTACTTACCCTGCTTTTTCTGAGGACCCAATCTGTTTCCGGCTTTGCCTGCCATTTGACTATTCTCTCTTTGTATTCCCTGCCTGTTCTGTTTGCCTCCTGTTGCTACTGATGTGCCCCGATTCTCACCATATACAGTAACGCCGTACAAGTACCTAAACGTTGCTGACCCGGTTTTGTTATAACAACTACTCTCGCTCTGCGCCCCTTTCTGCGGTTCTCTATATGATTTATTACTCTTAAGAGTCCCTCGGGATTGTTCATTGTTGTATCTTTTACAAATTTATTCTACAAACAACCAACTAGATTTTAATTAATACATATTAACCCCACAAACATATATATATATATATATCACTATATACAAATTCTGAATTTACATAGTCCACTTCACAAACAAAACAGACTGTGATCTAATTTCCAAATGCCAAATTCTAATATATATATATATATATATATATATATATGTGTGTTTATTACAGCAGGCTTAAATTATATCAACAATCCTTTAAACAATATACAAATATAGAAATATGTATTTTTTATACTTTTATTTTATTTATGTATAATATAATACAATAATTATAGTACCCCAATAATATTCATTACAAAATAGGATCTCATACCAATGTCAAGGCAAACCTTTATGATAAGCCCTTTTCTAACAACTCACCATGGCTACATTCATCCAACAAAAACAATATCTCATACAATACAAGACAGAGATGTATTTATTTTATTATCTACCCCAAGCAAACTTAGATAAGGGTTTAAATAAAATATACTAATGACCATATTTTAACAAGTATAGCTGTGTAAACTCTCCAAAGCATTCTCATATGATGACATTTTTTATTTGATACATTTATGGGGTTATATAGTACAGCCCTAATAGCTGCCAAGGCACATGAACTGAATCTTTTGAGCTCTTGGGATGTTTTATGAGCCCTGAGGAGTTTCAAAGCAGTAAAATATGAACTATATTAAGTATAGATTTTTTTTAAAGTCCTATTGACGGATTTTTTTTATCTTCTGATTCACGTGACAGGTATGGTTTACCAATACATACATATACTGTATTTAGCAATGCAGTTTTTGACGTGAAATGTTTTTGGTGTAGATGTAATACTTTATGATTCAAACTGACAAAGTAATGGATGTGGCTTGTCAAATCAATCTGAACATGCATTCATTATTCATTTCTGCATGATAACTTCTTATGAATGACTTATTTTGGCATGTACTATTCCATATTATCATTCAGAATTTACAAAGAGTTGACATAACATTTGACATAAAGAAGGTCTTGCTCGCGAATGTGTCTATAGTTTCTATATGACACAATGGTATATCTTTTTAGATCGCGTTTCATCATTTAAAACAAAAAATTCATAAAAAAAATAATATATTGTTAACACTTGGCATAAGAAAACATGTGTTGAAGTATTAAAGCTAGCGATATGATGTGGGATTTGCGTGACTATTAGGTACCTGTCAAAAAGCCGAAAAGATTGAGCAGATCTTGGCATCAACTTTAGTTGTTAACTAGGGATGAGCTGTTCGGTTTGATCTGTTCGGAGTTCGCATCGAACATCGGCCATTCGGCTGTTCGCAGAACTCCGAACATTTCCACGTGTTCGGTTCGAGTTCGCCCACAATGCACCACAATGGACCACAATCAATGCACTTTTCCACTGGCCCGAAGCTTGTAATTGGCTACAGCCTTGCACCTGACCACAGCTCAGGTGCAAGACTATGCCAATCACGGCTCAGAGTCCTAATTGGGCAAATTTTGTCCAATCATGGGCTCACAGAGCTAAGTCCCGCAGCACACTATATAAGGCGTCCCTCGCAGCCCCAGCACGTGTTTTTTGAGAGGAGATTGTTCTGTTAGTGTGTGTTCTCACTGCCAGCAGCTATTGGGGGGGGTCTCACTTCTACAAGATATCTGGGAATTGTTGTAATCTGTGTGTTCTCACTGCCAGCAGCTATTGGGGGGGGGGGGGGTTCACTTATACAAGATATCTGGGAATTGTTGTAATCTGTGTGTTCTCACTGCCAGCAGCTATTGGGGGGGTTTCACTTCTACAAGATATCTGGGAATTGTTGTAATCTGTGTGTTCTCACTGCCAGCAGCTATTGGGGGTCTCACTTCTACAAGATATCTGGGAATTGTTGTAATCTGTGTGTTCTCACTGCCAGCAGCTATTGGGGGGTCTCACTTCTACAAGATATCTGGGAATTGTTGTAATCTGTGTGTTCTCACTGCCAGCAGCTATTGGGGGTCTCACTTCTAGCAGATATCTGGGAATTGTAATCCGTGTCTTGTCACTGCCACCCATCAGGGGGTCTCACTGATTTATAGGAGGTTTCTGGGAATTGTAATCTGTGTCTTCTCACTGCCAGCTATCAGGGGGTCCCACATACTTCTAGCAGATTTCTGCAAATTTTAATCTGTGTCTTGTCACTGCCACACATCAGGGGGTCTCACTGATTTGTTGGAGGTTCCTGGGAATTGTAATTTGTGTCTTGTCACTGCCACCCATCAGGGGGTCTCACAGATTTATGGGAGGTTTCTGGGAATTTTAATCTGTCTTGTCACTGGCTACCAGATATCAGGGTGTCTCACTGAGTTAAACCAGAGTTCTCGAAATCTTTAATCTAGATAACACAGTTGAATCAGAGTTCTGCATATCTCCAATTTTTATAACAGAGTTGAATCAGAGTTCTGTATTGTCGGATATATTATAATGGAAAAATTAAAATGGATGCCTGTAGCGTTCTTGTTTTAATGTAAAGTCTTTCTTTTTCAATTTTCCCTAGTTTTAGAAATGGACAGAGATTTTTTTTTTAAATAGTTCATGGCTAGGTGAACCTTAAGAGTTATGGCCAGACATGATGTTATAGACTATAAAATGTCTTTATTTGATATAATGCTGAGCAAAGTGCCAGACATGTCATATTTAAATTTATTGGTTTGTTTTAACAAGTCCTTGAATTAAAGAAATTTTTCTTTTTGGGTATAGAAACAAAAATTTAAAATCTCTTTGCAATTATATATTGATTATGTGAATATAATTATACATGTTATTATATTTACAGTAGGAAATAGATGCTCCAAACATTCGTAGAGTATAACTGGTAAACGGTATAATTACTGAAGAATAGAATTTCTGTTGATTTTAACTAGAAAGGAATTTAGCTGAGTTTTAAGAGGAGTAGAGATATTAATTTAATTTTGTCAGGAGAGACCCAAAGTCTAGGATTGAATATAGAGTCTAGGATTGAATATAGGGTCTTTGTTAAGACAGATTGATCTTTGACCTGAGATAAGATATATTAAAATTAAATTGTGGAATTAATTTGAAGAGTAACACTGCCCTCTTGAGGTATAGTAAATATTATATTAATATAGAGAGAGTAATATTTAAATGAAAGGGGAAGATTGTCAGTGACCTCAAATTGACTATAATTGGAGGTGTACTGTTCGTTGCAAGTCAAGCAGATCATCCCAGGACACGATAATGCATTCATATCATCCCAGGACATGATAATGCATTGGCATTCAGATCATCCCAGGACACGATAATGCATTGGCATGCAGATCATCCCAGGACACGATAATGCATTGATTCAGGCAGTCAGATCATCCCAGGACACGATAATGCATTGATTCAGAGATTCAGATCATTACTAGACATGTGCACAGCACAAAATTTCGTTTTGAACGAATGGATTAGTCCTAAAATGCAATTTATTTAGTTGCTAAAGAAATTCGTTTTCAGTTCTTTAGTATGAAAACTAATTTCATTCATCTGAAAACCAGTGGATACAATTACTATTGTAGTGGCTCCTCAGAGGGTTGAGATTGCTGCTTGTTACAGTATCTCTCACTCTCAGCACAATGTGTCAGGCAAAGCTGTTACAGTAACTGACTGCTGCTCATCACAGCGCTCAGAGTTTCCGTAAAACTAGTAAATAATATTTTTATATATAAGAGGTTAGAACAATATTATTTCCTTGTTTTACTGAAACTCTGACAGTCAGTTGCTGTAACAGCTGAGCCTGTTACATTGTACTGAGAGATAATCTAACAATCTGCCGATCTCAGCGCTCACAGCCACTGGATTTAAAGGGCTAAAAAAAGGTCCTCTCTGTATAATGTATAGAACATCCTTCTGCATTAATTAATACCCCTCTCTGTATAATGTAGATAACATCCTCCTGCATTAATTAATACCCCTCTCTGTATAATGTATACAACATCCACCTGTATTAATTAATACCCCTCTCTGTATAATGTATAGAACATCCTACTGAATTAATTAATGTCCCTCTCTGTATAGAACATCCTCCTCAATTTATACCTTTCTCTGTATAATGTATATAACATCCTCCTGCATTAATACCCCTCTCTGTATAATGTATAGAACATCCTCCTGCATTAATTAATGCCCCTCTCTGTATAGAACATCCTACTGCATTGGCATGTGGAGTCTGCAGAACTTCGGAATGCAATGCTTATCCAGCACAGGAGTGAGAACTTTTACTTAAACTTTGTATCTCTGTGGGGGAGAGAGACAGGAATATAAAAGAAGGGGAGAGGGAAAATATTAACGTAAATCAGTCTGAAAGCTCAGAGAAGAGATGACTGGTGCAAATTTATTTTTATTATAAAATAAAGCACTTTAAATCTAGGGAAAACATTCAAATAAATCACACTGAAGGCTCATAATGACAGAGTAACTGTGAGAGCTGGATACTAAATGTATCAAACGTAAAAAAAACTTTATAACAAGCAGCACTGGGAGAGGAGAGGGACTTCATATAAAACGTGTATTATAGATGAGGAAAGGGGGATAGTGCTCCTGGATAAAATAAAATGCATCATACCTAAGCCCCTATTATGCAGAGCGGGAGGGGAGATAACACACGTTTTATAAAATCCCTCTTTTCTCCCAGCGCTGCTTGTTATAAAGGGGTTTTTACTATCCAGCCCTCCTCTGTCATTAGCTTTTAGTGTGATTTATTTGAATGTTTTCCTTCTCCAGCTGCTTTTATCATCTTGTCTGCCTCATAGACATGCAAGGGTTAAGTAAGGCTAGGGTCAGACTGAGGCAGTGCGAACGCGCGTTCTGGCGCACATAATCACGGCCGCACTAGCAGCAGATGACGGGCAATGACAGCCAATATACGAAGTACGGTCGCACAAAAGTCCGGCCGCGCAACGCAAGTGGAAAATGAACGCATTTTTTCGAGAACGTTAAACCGCTGGTACTGACGTACAGAGTGCGCTGCGGCCGCATAGCAGCGTGTGTGCGTGATTAGGAGACGTCAGACGCTGCTAGTGTGCGGCCAACATAACGTTCAAACAGCCGGATTTCCCTAGACTTCTTTTCACCCCATCGTCATGAAATACGTCCAGAATTGCGCATCGTCTGACCACTTAAGCGTATTCCGTGAAAAAATGCGTGCGCACGCATCGACGTACATTTTGACGGTGGCCGCAGAAAATGCGCTCATCTGTCCCTAGCCTAAAGGTTTCCTCTCCTGTGCTGGCTGTCTGTGCTGTGAGTGAGTATTCTGGAGCTCTATCATTGTCTGAGTTTCGGGTAGGGGTTGGGAAGGATTACGCATACAAACCTTTTCTGTAGCTTTGCGATGTTGCACTCTTCATTGCTGGTCTCCTTCACTCATCAATGTAATATCACAAAAGGACTGAAACTAAAATGTAGTGCATTTTGTTTTAGTTTCTTTCGTTTTCTGTACTGAGCAGCTTCGTTTCTCTTGAGTCTTACTAAAACTAAATTATCCCAAAATTCGGACTAAATCGTTTTAGTACTAAAACGAATGCACATATCTAATCATTACAACACACAATGCATTCAAGATATTACATATCACTTAATTAGAACCACACCTCTAACTCACATGCATTGAATATCTGATATTGATAATTTTCACATCTTCCAAAACAATCAAAGAATATTGCTGCTGTAACTCATTGAATCCAGATTGGACAGGTGATGTATGAGAAAGCAAAATTCAGTAATTAATGTAATTATATATATCTGGAGTATTTCTTGCAACAGATAGACTGAGATATCTCAGATTACTGTTAGATCCAGAGTCTTCAAAATATTTCTAAATCTGCAGATAGAGATATGAAGAAGAATCAGATGTAAGGATTTTATCCTAAAGTAATTGTTGCAAAGTGATATACAAAGATATATATATATATATATTGAATTTGTAAATTACTGTGATTGAAATTAATAAGCAAGGAATTATATAACTACAATATAAAAAGCAGATTAGAAGCTTAATCCTCGATATTAGGGGAGGATTCACTAAATAAGTTTTTATTACTTATCATTCTAGAAATAGAATAAGTGATAGCTCATCTTTTGTTGATCCACATAGCATAGAGAGATACATATATCTCTACAAGATCTAGCTTGTTTAAAGATTGGTTTGGTGATAAATACATGTTAATTGTTTTCGTTAAGCAGAAATGTTTATTAACCATTTGTGAATAGTTATTAACTGATAAAGTAAATTATATTAATCATATATGCAGTTACTAACAGGAGATACATATATTGGGAAGCTAGTGTCTATGTGCTGATGGATGGATATGTTGTTTATAGGGATGTGCGTTTCGGGTTTCGGAATTTCGGAATTTTCACGAAATTTCCCGATTCGTGTTTTCGGATGCGGCTGAATTTCCGAAAATTTTTAGATCCGAAAATGTCAGATCTGGTTTTCCGAGCCGAAACAAAATATTTTCGGATTTTTCGAATGGACTTGAAATGTGTCAAACGAGGAGAACAAACGAAAATTTTCCGAAAAACGAAAAGTCGATACAAAAAACGAGCAAAGAGACACGAAAAATACGAAAAATGGTCGATATTCCGAAAAAAGTACAATTCCGAAAAACGAAAATTTCCGAAATCACGAAAAGTCGATACAAAAACCGAGCACAGTGACACGAAAATACGAAAAATGGTCGATATTCCGAAAAAAAATGTACCCGAAAAACGAGCCGAACAGAATCGAATCGAAACTGAAATCGGTCGAAACGAGCCGAATCGAAAAGTTTAAAATCCGAAAAATCGAACCGAATCGAACCGAAAAAAAATCGGTGCACAAGCCTAGTTGTTTATCAATCTTTGTTTATGATATGAGATTTGAAACTTTTTTGTATACGTAATAAATATATATATATGTTTTTATCCGATTATTGATTAGTGTATTCTTCAAAGCAAAACACAGACAATTAAAAGAATTTAGGAGAATTTCTAGGAAATATAAATGATTGATATTTGTATCTCGTATAAGTTTCTTATTGTATATAAATCTTGACAGTATATCTTCTAATCTATATATCACTCACCATGTCAGAAAGACCAAAAAGGACAGGCAGACGCTCCCAAACACAGATAAGAGGGCAAGCAGCCTCTGTGTCGGAAGGCTGTGCCCCTGGTCGTCGTGGACGTGGTGCATCCTCTGCAGGGGCACGCTTGTCCTTGTTTCTAACTGGTGCTGGCCATCTTAAGCAACAGCAACATACAGAGGATTTGCAGGATTGGCTAACCAGGCCATCCTCATCCTCCGAGTCCTCTGCCAGCCAGGCTTGTAGTGGTTTACAGTCCACCTCAGCTGCCTAAATATCTAATTAAGCCTCCATGTCCACAGCTACTCCTGCCGTAGCCTCACTATCATACACGGAGGAGTCAATTGAATTGTTTGACTACAGTGTCAGTGACATGCTGCTTGAGGATGCGCAGCAACTCCAGTGCCCTGATTCAAACTCTGAGGTTGAGAAAGGGAGTATAATCAGCCTAGAGGGAGGGGGTGCCAGTGACACACAAAGAAATGGCACTCATGTTCCCCCAGCAGCTGCAGCATATTGCGAGGTTGGCTCCAGTGATGAGGAGATAGGGGATGATCATGAGGATGAGGTCACTGACTCCACCTGGGTGCCTGATCGAACAGAGGAGTCAAGGGAGGAGGAGGAGGAGGCACAACAAAAATGAGGCAGAACATCCTCTATGACCAACCATAGCCAGTCCAAGGCATCAGAAGTCACAGCTGCTCAGGTGCAGAGAGCTGTTGTCTCAAAGCACATGTACAGGAAGTCTGCTGTCTGGGAGTTCTTTAAGAAATGTGCAACAGACTAGACATGTGCATTCGTTTTAGTACTAAAACGATTTAGTCAGAATTTTGGGATAATTTAGTTTTCGTATGACTCAAGAGATACGAAACTGCTCAGTACAAAAAATGAAAGCAACTAAAATAAAATGCACTACATTTTAGTTTCAGTCCTTTTTGTGATATTACATTGAGTGAAGGAGACCAGCAATGAAGAGCGCAACATCTGAAGTTCTGCACCCTCCACATGCCAATGCAGTAGGATGTTCTATACAGAGAGGGGCATTAATTAATGCAGGAAGATGTTCTATACATTATACAGAGAGGAGTATTCATGTAGGAGGATGTTATATACATTATACAGAGAAAGGTATAAATTGAGGAGGATGTTCTATACAGAGAGGGACATTAATTCAGGAGGATTTTCTATACATTATACAGAGAGGGGTATTAATTAATGCAGGAGGATGTTCTAAACCTTATACAGAGGAGCCTTTTTTTTTAGCCCTTTAAATACAGTGGCTGTGAGCGCTGAGATCGGCTGCTTGTTCTATTATCTCTCAGTACAATGTATCAGTCTCAGCTGTTACAGTAACTGACTGCTGCTCATCACAGTGCTCAGAGTTTCAGTAAAACAAGGAAATAATATTGTTCTAACCTCTTATGTATAAAAATATTATTTACTAGTTTTACTGAAACTCTGAGTGCTGTGATGAGCAGCAGTCAGTTACTGTAACAGCTTTGCCTGACACGGGGCAGTATTACAATGTTTGTACTAACTTACCCAGAGCTGTTGTAAACTGAAAACCTCCATAGGCTATAATGGCTCTGGGAAGTTTACAACAGCTCTGGTTAAGTTAGCACCAACTATGTAATATGGCCCACATTGTGCTGAGAGTGAGAGATACTGTAACGAGCAGCGATCTCAGCCCTCTGAGGAGCCACCACTACAATAGTAATTGTATCCGCTGGTTTTCGGATGAATGAAATTAATTTTCATACTAAAAGAACTGAAAACGAATTTCTTTAGCAACTAAATAAATTGCATTTTAGGACTAATCCATTAGTTCAAAACGAAATTTTGTGCTGTGCACATGTCTACAACAGACCACACCATTGCTATTTGTAATCTATTTCAGATGAGGATCAAGCGTGGGAAAGACATCCCACGCTTGGGTACCACGTGCTTGAGGCAACATATGACCACCTGCCACGCATCCCGTTGGCACAACACTTTGCATAGGTCCTCCTCATCTGTCTCTACCCCCACTATATGTCCTGCCATGTCATTGCCTACAACCTCCACTGTGTCAAGGGTGAGGTCTGGCATGGGTGCGCAGGAGTATGGGTGTGAGCCCAATATGCAGTGAATATGCAGCAGACAGGTTACAGGGCAAAAAAGGGTTTAATAAGAACAGAAATAATCAAGAAGGGAGGTACTAGGAGGCAGGATAAACAGAAAAATAACTAGAAGGGGAACCCTGACAACACAATCTCTAAGCGAAGGTACAAATGGAAGCAAGCAATAGGATAGTCAAAGTCTAGCAAGGGTCTGATACACGATCTCTAAGCGAAAGTACAATAGGATATAGAAACAGGATGGTCAAGGTCTAGCAAGGGTCTGGTACACAAGTAAATACAAGCATAGGAAAGCAGGGGAAAACAGGGCAATGGAGGATACCGGAGATTGATGGTGCAAAGCAGAGGGAAAAATCAGGAATGTCCAATGTTCAGAGGGGATCCAGGCAAAGGGTTCAGGAGGAGATCAGGAACTCAGGTCTATTCAAGGCAAGGCTGGTAACGTCAATGAGGCAGCGTGGGACCAGGGGCGTAGCTTCCTTATAAGCAGGTCACATCAGGCTGGACGAGGTGCAGGTGATGGGTCAGGTTCAGAATGAAACGCAAATCAAAGTCCAGAACCGTGCATGGGGAAGGAGAAAAAACACAAAAACAAAACAAAGTCCTGGAATCAACCTAGAACATGCAAAAAAGAAAACAAAAAGGTGCATCAGAGGGTCAGGACCATGACAACACCCAGGTGGGCATGACACACTGACAGGGATGATGCTACAGTAATGGGTGTACCAGGTCCTTCCTCAGAATGTGACAGCATCCCATCTGCTGAAGATTTACGCAGTCAGATTATGTTGCCCCAGCTGCTGCAGCATAAGAAAAAATGTAGTCCCAACCATCCCAAAGCACAGCGTCTAAATGCCAGCTTAGCAAAATTACTCGCATTACAGCTGCTGCCTTTCCAGCAGGTGGACTCTGCTTCCTTCCGTGAATTTGTTGAATGTGCTGTACCACAGTGGCAGGTTCCAAAACGCCTTTTCTTTTCACGGAAGGCCATTTCAGCACTATACCAGCACGTGGAAGACAATGTTATCCAGTCATTGGGAAAGGCAGTCAGCAGCAAGGTGCACATGACTTTAGACTCGTGGTCCAGAAAGCATGGACAGGGCCGTTACATTTCCTTCACGGCACACCGGGTAACTCTGATTGCAGCTGGGAGGGATCCAAGACGGGGCTCTGTGCTGGAGCTTGTTCATCCACCACGCCTCCAGAAAGCTGCTTGTATGAGGTCTGTCTGCTCCACCACCTCTTCTTCCTCCTCCTCCTCCTTCTCTGTCTCTGGCGAAGTGGCAGTTTTAAACCAAACGCATGGCAGGGGCTACGCAATGGCTCAAGCAAAAAGATGCCATACTGTGCTTGTGCTTGAGCTGGTTTGTTTAGGGGACAGGAGCCACACCGGGCCAGAAATTCTGTCAGCTCTGCAGAGGCAGGTGCAGAGATGGTTAACACCATGCCAGCTTCAGCTGGGAATGGACATCTGTGATAATGGCAGCAACCTTCTCTCTGCCCTACGCCACGGTAAGTTGATGCATGTACCATGTCTAGCACATGTCCTAAATCTGGTGGTACAGCGTTTCCTAACCAGGTACCCAGGGCTGGCAGAGCTTCTCAGCCAGGCCAGAAAAGTCTGCAGCCACTTCAGACGCTCATTCCCAGCAAGTGTTCACCTGGCAGAAATTCAAAGGGAATTCCACCTTCCCACAAACCGTCTGATCTGTGACATGCCCACCAGGTGGAACTCGATAATAGCAATGCTGCAGCGTCTGCACAAGCAGCAGAGGGCCATCAATGAGTACCTGTGTGAGTATGGCACAAGGACAGGTTCAGGTCATCTTGGTTCCCCCCCGCAGTGGCTGATAATAAAGGATGCATGCAATGTACTGTCACCATTTGAGGAGGCAACGAGGATGGTGAGCAGGGACCGTGCATGCATCAGTGACACAATTCCTTTAGTGTTCCTCAAAAAATAAATAAAATAAAAAGATGGTGTAGCGATATCAATGTCCTTCACAAGATGGAGTCAGAGTCCCGTTATTATTTTTCTCAAACTTTTCCTCTTTTGGTGCCCCTCAGAGAAAACACAAAGAGTACATCATAGTGCGACCCATGTATGATTACACATATATATAGGTGAAATAATAGCACTCACATGTGATAGAACCCTCCTGGTTCTAGGTGTATTCGCCTTAGGGATATTATTGGCTTCCCAATAGCCTTTCCCAAGAAGATTCACTGGATCCCAATCGAGAATCCAAAGCAGAAATTGAAGTATTTCACTTGATCCAAGTCAAAGTCGAAATGGAGATAGAATTCCGTGTTTGCAGCTGATAATGTGGAGTTCCCCCAAAAAAGGAAGAGACTCCAAGGCAGAATTTAAAAACTTTTAATACAGATAAAAAATAATAAAAGAAGACACCAGAACGCGTTTCGCCAATACAATAAAGTATCTAAAGGCTTCCTCAGCTGGCTAACTTTCAAATGGCCATATTGCTGCTTATATATCTGTTCTTATTAACTGCCAACCAATCCTAGCCGTCTAATTTGGCGGGAGATTGGTACAACCAATGGAGATGTTGCTTTCATTATACAAGTTCCAGTGTGATTACAAATTACATCAGCTTTAGAAAAAAACATTCCCCACAACATCCCGATAACATCCACCATCCCACAGACCTGGGGAGACAAAACCTATCTCTCCCCCTATCTAGACCCGGCAAAATGATGAAAGATCGAGGCTAGCGCTGCGGCTCACGTCCCGCCGCATAGATCGTAACCGGCTCAAAAATGAAACCCTGTGCATGTGCATTGGTACCATGCGCATTGGTACCCGGAAGCTCTCTAGCCAACATCTTTCGAAACGGGATTTCGCGCATGCGTATTGGGAAAAACGATCCGTCATGTATAAGATATCTCGTAATCGGTTTCCACACATGAAGAGCGGCTGTTTATTGGGTCAATCCACAACAATGAAATTACATTGTGTCGCCCTCAATAACCCAATTTATTCTGACAAGATTTTACGCAGATAGCCGCCTCCAAGCGGAATAATAAATGGCGAATAATTAGCCATAGTGAACTACAACAATTTAGCCCAAAGATACATACTAACGTCAGAGTGAACTGCAAAGTGGAATAGTAGATGGCGAATAATTAGCCATAGTAAACTGCAGAAATTTAGCCCAAAAATACATACTAACGTCCAAGGTTTACCTTAAACATATATAGGATCATATGTCCCTCAAAATAACTAAAATTGCATACAATCATAAACCTTATATTAATAAGTATGAACAGCAAATACCAAACCGTCAATATTAATAAAAATAAGAAAAGGAAAAGATAAAAACAAAATAGAAACTACAAAAAATGACATAACTCAAAATCTGCATTTAATCCTGAAGGAATTAATGTGTTAAGAGTGTATATCCACTTCATCTCTGCACGATGGATCTTTCTATTAAAGTCTCCCCCTCTCCAGTGGCGTTCTATCTTTTGTATCGCAATAAACTCCATACCATCCGGAGATTGTCCATGAGCACTCTTAAAGTGGGCTGATACTGAATGAGTTTCTAGGCCTTTTGATATATTATATATATGCTCTCTAATTCTAATTGACAGCAATCTCGTAGTATGGCCTATATAATGTAGTCCACATGGGCATGTAAGTCTATATATAACATTTTTTGTTCTACAGGTGAGAACTCCCTTAATGTTATATTTTTTAATGTTACTGGCAAACTGGGAAACAGTTAAATTTTTTAATTTCAAATTAATACACGCTGGACAAAGCCCGCATCGATAAAAGCCCTCTTTAACCCTTTCGCTGCTGAGGCTTTTCCCGCCCCTGTGCTGAGGTCATTTTTTACCTGTTTTGCGCATCATGTTTAAACGTGTTTTAAAGGCTTATTTTAGTATATGACACCGACATATTATATATCGTTCTTTCCGTCAGACTCGGTAGATTCATAATATGTCATTATTATATGTATACGTTATGTCATGTTTGTATATTATAACAAAAAATGCAATAAAATATGTATTTTCAATAATTTACAATGTGTAAAGTGTTTTTTTCCACATTTTAACATGCGAGCAATTGCGGTTATATTTTGTATGGGGTGCGCTTGTTAAAAAAATTAGAGATGGGGTCTCGTTACATTTTTTTTTGGGGAAAATGACACCATTTTTAACAAACGCACCGCATACAAAAATCGTTAATGCAGCATCATTGTTCACATTATAATTGAAATGGGAACAATATTGCTGCATTAACAAACCAAAAAAAATTAAAAAAAAGTGTTTATTTTTTTTTTTTTTAATTTTTGTTTTTAATTTTTTTTTATTTTTATTTTTATTTTTTTTTTTTTTTTACAAATTTTTTTACTTTCATGTTTGGTATCGTTGGAACGGCCATGCTCTGGCCGATCCAACCATATCAAAATTTAACCCCTAACTGCCACGGATCGGGAGATAGGGAGTTCATTGGAACTCCCTATCTCCACAGTTCGTGGCAGTTAGGGGTTAACTGTAGGACTGGCGTCATCGTGCTACGCACGATGACGCCAGTCCTCTGGGGGAGTTCCCGGAAGCTTGGCCGACATCCAAGATGTCGGCCAGCTCCGGGAAGGATCGCGAATCGGCGCTTTTCAGCGCCGATTTGCGATCCAGCTCCCCAGGGGTTAATGTCAGGCATCATTTGGAAGGGCAGGCTGTGCCCTTCCAAATGATGCCTGGGTTAAGCCCCTGTGTGCCGCCGATCGGGAGGGAGAGAGGTCCGAAGGACCTCCCCCCTCCCTTTCAGGCGCCTCCTCCGCACATGCGGGGGGGGGCGCCTGAATTAGGTGTCATCGCGGGGGCGCGATGACACCTAATAATGGCGGCCGCTGCTCCGGATGCCGGGCTGACATCCAGGATGTCAGCCCGCACCGGAGGGGCCAGCGATCGGCCGGAACCCGGCCGAACGCTGACCCCAATGCGAGGACGCGCTCAGCGCGTCCTCCGCATACCAGCGGTAATGCTGAGGACGCGCTGAGCGCGTCCTTAGCATTGAACTGGTTAATATTAAAGAAATTTTTAGTCTTAATCCCTGGATTTTTATGACTCTTAACAAGAATTTTTTTAATATTGCTCGCTCCCCTATTTATCAATTTAGGTTTGTCTCCAATAAGATCCTTTAAAATTGGGTCTCGTTTAAGTAAATGCCAATTTTTTCTAATAATATGGTGTACAGTTTTAGTGTGTATGTTAAAGTCGGTATTAAACATAATATCATTTTCATACGTACTTTCATTTAACTTATATTTCAAGATATCCCTCCTATCTAGAGTGCCGATCTCTTCGATAGTAGTATCCAGGGATTCTTCCCTATAACCCTTTTCAATAAAGTCCAATTTTAGTTTATTTGCTTGTTGCGTAAATTGATCTTTTTCTGTACAATTCCTTCTCATTCGTTTAAACTGTCCTTTCGGGACACCCTTTAACCAATGCTTGGCATGACAACTTGTTTGCTCAATATAACTATTAACGTTATCTCCCCGCATCACCTCTTCCCATGATAGACTGCAGGATTTCTCACGCGCAGCCCCCACTCTCTGGAACGCTCTCCCTCGTACTGTCAGACTTTCCCCTAACTTCTCTTCCTTCAAACGCTCCCTGAAAACATTCCTATTTAGGGAAGCCTACCACCCAACTCACTGACGCAACCATCAATCACTCTCACCTTACAGTCCTCTCCTCCTGTTTCCAACCCCAACCCTCCCAGATTGTGAGTTCCTACGGGAATAGGGCCCTCATCTCCTCCTGTACTGTTTGTCAAATATTGTTCAATGTATTGTAACCCTGTCTATACTGTGCTTATTGTACAGCGCTGCGGAATATGCTGGCGCTTTATAAATAAAGAATAATAATAATAATAATAATAACGTCAATTTGTTTAACCCTTTCGCTGCTGAGGCTTTTCCCGCCCCTATGCTGAGGTCATTTTTACCTGTTTTGCGCATCATGTTTAAACGTGTTTTGAAGGCTTATTTTAGTATATGACCCAGACATATTATATATCGTTCTTTCCGTCAGACTCGGTAGATTCATAATATGTCATTATTATATGTATACGTTATGTCGTGTCTGTATATTATAACAAAAAATGCAATAAAATATGTATTTTCAATAATTTACAATGTGTAAAGTGTTTTTTTCCACATTTTAACATGCGAGCAATTGCGGATATATTTTGTATGGGGTGCGCTTGTTAAAAAAATTAGAGATGGGGTCTCGTTACATTTTTTTTTGGGGAAGATGACACTATTTTTAACAAACGCACCGCATACAAAAATCGTTAGTGCAGCATCATTGTCCACATTATAATTGAAATGGGAACAATATTGCTGCATTAACAAACCAAAAAAAAAAAAAAAAGTGTTTAATTTTTTTTTTTCATTTTTTTTTCATTTTTTTTTTTTTTTTACAACATTTTTCACTGTAGTGTTTGGTATCGTTGGAACGGCCATGCTCTGGCCGATCCAACCATACCAAAATTTAACCCCTAGCTGCCACGGATCGGGAGATAGGGAGTTCATTGGAACTCCCTATCTCCACAGTTGGTGGCAGTTAGGGGTTAACTCTAGGACTGGCGTCATCGTGCTACGCACGATGACGCCAGTCCTCTGGGGGAGTTCCCGGAGGCTTGGCCGACATCCAAGATGTCGGCCAGCTCCGGGAAAGGATCGCGAACCGGCGCTTTTCAGCGCCGATTCGCGATCCAGCTCCCCAGGGGTTAATGCCAGGCATCATTTGGAAGGGCAGGCTGTGCCCTTCCAAATGATGCCTGGGTTAACCCCCGCAGAGCCGCCGATCGGGAGGGAGAGAGGTCCGAAGGACCTCCCCCCCCCTCCCTTTCAGGCGCCTCCTCCGCACATGCGGGGGGGCGCCGGAATTAGGTGTCATCGCGGGGGCGCGATGACACCTAATTCTGGCGGCTGCTGGTCCGGATGCCGGGCTGACATCCAGGATGTCAGCCCGCACCGGAGGGGCCAGCGATCGGCCGGAACCCGGCCGAACGCTGACCCCAATGTGAGGACGCGCTCAGCGCGTCCTCAGCACACCAGCGGGACTGCTGAGGACGCGCTGAGCGCGTCCTCAGCAGCGAAGTGGTTAAAATAGGTTCTAGTTTTAATACTATTATTTTCTAATACTCAGGAACTAGAAGAACTTGTTTTTAAAAAAGAAAAAGAAGTTCTGATGAATAAAAAAAGAAAATTCCTGAGAGATCAGGATGACTATAAAAAGGGAGAGATACATAACTATGGTAATATAAATAAAAATCAATCTAAACCCCCTATTAATCTGATTAAAACTGACAATAACCCTGGACGGATAGATCCTCCTTCCAAAGAGGATCAGTCGTATAATTTTACATCTCATAACCAGAGATCGCGATGGCAACAGGTTAAGAAACCCCGACGACAATCATGGAGGAGGGATACATCTAGACGTCTATCATGGAGGCAAGATTCATGGATGTCTCCTAGACCTAATGTTCCAACATATGAAAGATCAATGTTAAAACCATCTTACATATACGACAATTCCATCAACAGGGGAAACCATTATGCTCAAAATAGGAGAGGTTATGCAACTAGGGCTCCTGGTGGAAGAGGCTATTAAGCCCCTATCCCCACGTCTAATAGATATAATGCTCTATATGAGGAAGAGGTTTTTCGGCTACCGTCGATAGACCCATCATCAAATATAGACAAAAGAAATGTCCCTTTAGAACCAGATATTCAAATGAATCGTCGATCAATAAAAAGAAGAACTCAGGAAGATCCAGAAGGAGTAGACGAGGAGGAAGGAGGATATTTCAAAGAAGAAAAAAGAGGACGACGGTAAAATCTGTTGGCATTTTTAATTTAAGTGGTATTACCCTGCAAGATAGTGAAATTCAGGTTTTAGAAAAAGGTCTGAAGTTTGCTCCAAGTCAGAACCTTAATAAATTCAACACCTACGTGGACTTACAAAAATTTAAACGTAAACTATGTCTTAAAAAATTCTTCAGTAGGACTCCTTTGGAGAGAACAGTGGATATGGGAAGATATACCTCGTTAAAAAATACATCCACTTTCTATCCCAAACACATGTTATCAGTAGGCTTGTGCACCGATTTTTTTTTCGGTTCGATTCGGTTCGATTTGTTCGGATGTTTAAACTTTTCGATTCGGCTCGTTTCGGCCGATTTCTGTTTCGATTCGGTTCGGCTCGACTCGTTTTTCGTGTACATTTTTTTTTCGGAATACGGAATATCGACCATTTTTCGTATTTTCGTGTCACTTTGCTCGTTTTTTGTATCGACTTTTCGTGATTTCCGGACTTTTCTTTTTTTTCGGAACGTCTGTTCTCCTCGACCATTTTTCGTATTTTCGTGTCACTTTGCTCGTTTTTTGTATCGACTTTTCGTGATTTCGGAAATTTTTGGTTTTTTCGGAACGTCTGTTCTCCTCGTTTCAAAGCTGTCTAACTCTATTCGTTTTGATGTAAACTACTATGGTTTACTTTTTTACACTTTATATATTTTTTTATAATAAATTTTTGGTTTGTTTTTCGGATCCGATAATTCATTCTGTCACTACGATAATTCTGCCGATTCTATCGTGTTTTTTTTTTAATTAAATAAAGATCCTTTTTTTCTTATGAATATACATTTCACAACTTTATTTAATCACATTAAAAAATGGTATGAAAGCCAAGGAACAAAATAAATGAACAAAACGACTTAAAAAACGCTAAACTGACCCGAATGGTCTGACTTTAAAAATAAAAACCAGAACAAAAAGGTTTTAAAACGGAAAAATAGTTGATCAAAATGATCTGAAACGAAAAAAAAAAGATTTAAAACAGACAAAAAAAAATTAACCCTTTCGCTGCTGAGGCATTTCACGGCTTCCCTTCACGCCTGTGTGCGGCACTGCGGTCTGCTGCTGAGCTAATTTTTAACAGTTTCGCTCCTCTTGTTTAAACGCGTTTTTTTGAAGCCTTATTTTATAATATGACCCAGACATGTTATATATCGTTCTTTCCGGCAGACTCGGCAGATGATTCATAATATATCATTATCATATGTATGCGTCATGTCCTGTCTGTATATTATAACAAAAAATGCAATAAAATTAGAATTTTCAATGTTTGTTTTACAAGGTGCAAAGTATTTTTTTCACATTTTAACATGCGAGTGTTTGCGGTTATATTTTATGAGTTGCGTTTGTTAAAAAAAATTGAAAAGGGGACTTGTTATATTTTTTTGGGTGAAAATTACACTATTTTTAACAAACGCACCCCATACAAAAATCCTTAGTGCAGCATCATTGTTCACATTATAATTGAAATGGGAACAATATTGCTGCATTAACAAAACAAAACAAAAAACCTGTTTATTTTTTTTTATATTTAAATTTTTTATAATTTTTAACATTGTCATGTTTGGTATTGTTGGAAAGGCCATGCTCTGGTCGATCCAAAGATACCAAACATTAACCAACCGATAGCTGCCGCGGATCGGGAGATAGGGGGTTCCAATGAACCCCCTATCTCCACCATTGGTCGCAGTTAGGGGTTAACTCCAGAACTGACGTCATTGTGACGAGGTCTTGGGACTGTCGGCAGCTGCCGTTCCCCCATGCTGTTGTCTTCCTGAAAAGACGTGACCATGTTGGCGGGCAGCGTCTTAGCGGGCAGCGGTGGGTGAGAGAGAGCTCATAGCTGGGAGGAGGTGTTGCATGAAGCTGCAAACAGGGACAAATAAACTAGACCTGAGCCGCACTGAGGATCTTTGGGTTGTGTCGGCGAAGACTTCACGCAGTGCTGCCATCAATATTTTTTGATAAATTCTTGGTTATACAATGAATGTGACTGTGGACAAAAATCCGTGTTGTTGTGACATCGCCTAAGCTTAACAAAACCAGGCCACGTCGGTAATCAAATCTCAAGGCAGTACAACAAGGTTGTGTTAGTGTGTGACATTTTTTGGCCAGGCAGGCAGTGTAGAATGTGCACAGTCACATTCATGGCCACAAATATGTTGACAAATTTATGACAAAGGGTCCATAGAAATGTCAATAAATTTATGTACATATAATTTTAACAGTGTGGAAACCAAGCAATACATATTAACTTATTAAGTAAGGAAAAGCAACGCACAGAAACAGGAAAATATAGGAAAAATAGAAAATTTATTTACAACATGGGGAAGGGAAGGGAACATGCCAAGGATGGCAAACTGCCCAACAGGGGCACAAACAAACATAGTGTAGTGGAAATAGACTGGAAGATGGCCGCCATTGTAAGCCAGGCAAACATCTTGTTCAGAATATTGGTTCACTTGAGATAATTACTGGCATTTGAGGAGATGTTGGAGCTGGTCCGCATCTTTGATTACAAAGATTATGACTGCCGTAAGGGCCCTTACGGCAGGAAGAATAACACCCGCAAGGATCATATCCTTGACAAGCTACGCACCACCATCCTGGAGCTGTTCAGGAAGGACCAGACGAAGGACCAGCTCCGAAAACGCTGGTCCGACCTCAAGGCATGTGAGCAGGAGCAGCTGAGGCACATTCCGGTTACATTTCGGGAGGAGGCTGCCACTGGTCTCACTGCCGCTCCAGGATGTCAGTGGCATTGCTTATGTGCTCCCGCAGTTCCTGGAGCAGTTCCTGGATTGAATCTATAGTTGTTACAGCCAGGCGTAGCTCGCCGATCGCCATCCGGTTAATTTGCCTAATGCTGGATGTGTCCGGTCTGGCTTCTCCTTCTATATATCCAATAAATGAAAGAAGGAAAATACAGTAAGTAAAGCAGGTTTCTATTTTTGACTGAAAGTCTTGAAAAAATATAACAGTAGTATATACCAGTGCTGGCGACCTCCTGAGGCTCTGACTCCTCCTCCGGCTCCTCCTCTTCCTCCTCCTGCTCCTCTTGTGCTATACATAAAAAAATTAAATTAAAATACAGTAAACAAAAAATGTTTCTGTTTTTGACCAAAAGTCGTTGCAAAATAAAACAATATATACCAGCACTGGTGGTCGCCCGTGGCTACTCCTCCACTGGGCCACTGGTGCCCACCGGGGCAGATGCTGCCTTATTCCTGTCTTCTGCCAAATCCAAAAAATAACAAGTAAATAATGCAGACTGGAAAAAATGGTATATCTATACAATATATTGCTGAAAGTATTGCGACACCCCTCCACTACCCCACTACCAGCTTGACCCACCACTACTCCCATCTCATAGTTCTAAAGTCACAAAATATTTATTTATTTCCTCTGCACATAGACATATATTACCGTTCAATTATATATTTTTTTCAGAAGTAAACATTACGTTTATTCAATAAAAACTATTATTTGTGTTGTGTGCGTACAAAACGCATTGTGCGACTGCTTTTAGTTATTTTATAGAAGGCCTCAGCCTCAGTTTCACTTTCAGCTTCTGCGAATAAAACTGGATATTGCAGAAACAACAGAAATCCGCCATTTTGTTTTGAAATTTGCATCTAAAGCGTTCAATAATGACACTGCTGCAGCAAACTGAATTGCTGCGCTGCAACAATTCAGCAGCTGCTGAAGATGTATTGAACGTGGCTCTGTTTGGATGCACTTTCAGAACAACTACATGTCCCATCCTACCACTTAGCAGAGACGCAGAGATTTTTATTGATGCGCAGATGGGAGCCAATATTGGGCAAGCTGCGGGTCATCTCGTATGCATCACTCAATCACAACAACCCCCCCCAACACACTACAGTACACACACAGTGCCAAAAGAAATCCAGCATTGTAACTTCATCTACATACATCAAATGTCACAATTTTCACGAATACGTAAAATCACAAAAAAGAAGAGGTATGGCAAAAATGCATGTATGACGAGTCGTGAAAACGCAAAGCTATACACAATCACATTGCATGAAAAAAGGACTAGATAAATCAACATATTTCTGTGCACATTAGCACATGCAAGCACATTATTATTATTATACAGGATTTATATAGCGCCAACAGTTTGCGCAGCGCTTTACAATATAACATGACACTTACGTTTGGCTATGACACGCCGGATGTGCCTCAGCTGCCCCTGCTCGCGCACCTTGAGGTCGGACCAGCGTTTTCGAAGCTGGTGCTTCGTCCGGTCTTTCCCAAATAATTCCGCGATGGTGGTGCGTAGCTTATCTAGGATACGGTCCTTGCGCGCGTTATTCTTTCTGCCGTAAGGACCCTTACGGCAGTCATAATCTTTAAGATCAAAGATGCGGACCAGCTCCAGCATCTCGTCAAATGCCATGTTGCTGGCCCGCTTCTTCCTGGGTGTCTCTGGGGTGGAAGCAGATGAGGAGGTGTCCGAATGGGACTCTCTGTCTCTTCCTTCAGCCATGATAAATAATTTCTATATTTTTTGGCAATTGTCAAAACTCTCTACAAAAATGGCTCAATAAAGTTACGACATCCGTGCGCGCATGTGCGACCCGCGGACAAATTGGATCCGACCCGATTCCGAAGGAATTTTCGTATCGACAGAATTATCGGATCATTGGAAACAAAAAAAACAAGTGATACACATTTACAAATACAAAATTTACAGAATCAGCGATATAACCGATAATAGTTAAATATACGATGTCCAGAATTACCGAAATGGAACCGAAATCACGAATGGAATCGAAATCATGAATAGAGCGAAAATAAATTTCGATTTGACACATTTCAAGTCCATTCGAAAATTCCGAAAATTTTTCGTTTCGGCTCAGAAAACTTTTCGGATCTGCCATTTTCGGATCTAAACATTTTCGGAAAATCGGCCGCATCCGAAAACACGAATCGGGAAATTTCGTGAGAATTCCGAAACCCGAAACGCACATCCCTAGTTATCAGATCCAATTAAGGCTTTTGAAAATGTAGTCCTGTCTGAGATTGATAAAATATCTGCAGAACATGGAAAACAAAACTTTACTAAGAATGAAAGAGAAGCCCTCATAGCATTGAGTGAAAACGATAAAATTGTTATAAAGCCGGCTGATAAGGGGGGGATAGTCATTTTATCTGCAGCTAATTATCATAAAGAAGCCATGAGAATTTTATCAGATACAGAGACGTATAAATCCATCAATTATGATCCCACCCAGAGAGTACAAGATGATATTAAATCTCTATTGGAAAGTGGGTTATCATCAGAAGTGATTAATGAGAAAGAGAACAATTATATTTTTGTTAACTTCCCCATGACCCCCGTGTTCTACTGGTTACCCAAACTGCACAAAAACGCAGACAACCCTCCGGGTCGTCCCATCATAGCAGGTATCGAGTCAATCACAAGCCATTTGTCCAGATATAGATACTATCTTACAACCCATGGTGAAATCTTTACCATCATATCTCAAGGATAGTATTAATGTCCTTCAGATACTACAGGAGGTCACGTGGGAAGAAGGCTTTATTATGGCTACATGTGATGTTCAATCTCTGTATAGTGTGATACCCCATGTGAGGGGTTGTGATGCTGTCCGGAAATTCTTGGGAAATGACCCGACCATAGCGAGAGAACATGCAGACTTTGTTCTAAAAGGGATTGAGCTCATCCTCAACTGTAATTTCTTTAGATTTGAAGACCAGCATTACTTCCAAGTTAAGGGCACAGCAATGGGGACCAGGTTCGCGTCCAGCTACGCCAATCTATTCATGGCAGACTGGGAGAACCAGTTTGTTCATGGAGAGCGTGCCTGGGCGCAGAGCCTGGTCCTCTACAAAAGATACATTGATGATTCCTCATTTCCCCTCCATAAAATGAGGATGTCTTTACAGCTCTTTTTTCAACACCTCAACCAAAATGATTGGGGAATAATTCTCGACTGTAAGATCAGTACCACATCTATAAATTTTTGGACCTTAACATTTACATTGAAAATAATAGTATTAAAACTAGAATCTATTTTAAACAAATTGACGTTAATAGTTATATTGAGCAAACAAGTTGTCATGCCAAGCATTGGTTAAAGGGTGTCCCGAAAGGACAGTTTAAACGACTGAGATGGAATTGTACAGAAAAAGATCAATTTACGCAACAAGCAAATAAACTAAAATTGGACTTTATAGAAAAGGGTTATAGGGTAGGCTTGTGCACCGATTTTTTTTTGGTTCGATTCGGTTCAATTTTTCGGATTTTTAAACTTTTCGATTCGACTCGTTTCGACCGATTTCTGTTTCGATTCGGTTCGGCTCGACTCGTTTTTCGTGTACATATTTTTTTCGGAATATCGACCATTTTTCGTATTTTTGTGTCACTTTGCTCGTTTTTGTATCGACTTTTCGTAATTTCGGAAATTTTAGTTTTTCGGACTTGTACATGTTTTCGGAATATCGACCGTTTTTCGTATTTTCGTGTCACTTTGCTCGTTTTTTGTATCGACTTTTCGTAATTTCGGAAATTTTCGTTTTTCGGAATTATACATGTTTTCGGAATATCGACCGTTTTTCATATTTTCGTGTCACTTTGCTCGTTTTTGTATCGACTTTTCGTAAGTTCGGAAATTTTCGTTTTTTCGGAACGTCTGTTCTCCTCATTTCAAAGCAATAAATTTCGATTTGACACATTTCAAGTCCATTCGAAAATTCCGAAAATATTTCGTTTCGGCTCGGAAAACTTTTCGGATCTGCCATTTTTGGATCTAAAGATTTTCGGAAATTCGGCCGCATCCGAAAACACGAATCGGGAAATTTCGTGAAAATTCTGAAATTCCGAAACCCGAAACGCACATCCCTATTATAGGGAAGAATTCCTGGATACTACTATCGAAGAGATCGGCACATTAGATAGGAAGGATATTTTGAAATATAAATTAAATGAAAGTACGTATGAAAATGATATTATGTTTATTACCGACTTTAACATACACACTAAAACTGTACACCATATGATTAGAAAAAATTGGCATTTACTTAAACGAGACCCAATTTTAAAGGATCTTATTGGAGACAAACCTAAATTGATAAATAGGGGAGCGAGCAATATTAAAAAAATTCTGGTTAAGAGTCATAAAAATCCAGGGATTAAGACTAAAAATTTCTTTAATATTAAAGAGGGCTTTTATCGATGCGGGCTTTGTCCAGCGTGTATTAATTTGAAATTAAAAAATTTAACTGTTTCCCAGTTTGCCAGTAACATTAAAAAATATAACATTAAGGGAGTTCTCACCTGTAGAACAAAAAATGTTATATATAGACTTACATGCCCATGTGGACTACATTATATAGGCCATACTACGAGATTGCTGTCAATTAGAATTAGAGAGCATATATATAATATATCAAAAGGCCTAGAAACTCATTCAGTATCAGCCCACTTTAAGAGTGCTCATGGACAATCTCCGGATGGTATGGAGTTTATTGCGATACAAAAGATAGAACGCCACTGGAGAGGGGGAGACTTTAATAGAAAGATCCATCGTGCAGAGATGAAGTGGATATACACTCTTAACACATTAATTCCTTCAGGATTAAATGCAGATTTTGAGTTATGTCATTTTTTGTAGTTTCTATTTTGTTTTTATCTTTTCCTTTTCTTATTTTTATTAATATTGACGGTTTGGTATTTGCTGTTCATACTTATTAATATAAGGTTTATGATTGTATGCAATTTTAGTTATTTTGAGGGACATATGATCCTATATATGTTTAAGGTAAACCTTGGACGTTAGTATGTATTTTTGGGCTAAATTTCTGCAGTTTACTATGGCTAATTATTCACCATCTACTATTCCACTTTGCAGTTCACTCGGACGTTAGTATGTATCTTTGGTCTAAATTTTTGTAGTTCATTATGGCTAATTATTCGCCATTTTACCATTCCACTTTGCAGTTCACTATGGCTAATTATTCTCCATTTATTATTCCGCTTGGAGGCGGCTATCTGTGTAAAATCTCGTCAGAATAAATTGGGTTATTGAGGGCGACACAATGTAATTTCATTGTTGTGGATTGACCCAATAAACAGCCGCTCTTCATGTGTGGAAACTGATCACGAGATATCTCATACATGACGGATCGTTTTTTCCAATACGCATGCGCGAAATCCCGTTTCGAAAGATGTTGGCTAGAGAGCTTCCGGGTACCAATGCGCATGCGCGGCGTTTCATTTTTGAGCCGGTTACGATCTATGCGGCGGGACGTGAGCCGTGGCGCTAACCTCGATCTTTCATCTTCTTTGCCGGGTCTAGATAGGGGGAGAGATAGGTTTTGTCTCCCCATGTCTGTGGGATGGTGGATGTTATCGGGATGTTGTGGGGAATGTTTTCTTCTAAAGATGTCATTTGTAATCACACTGGAACTTGTATAATGAAAGCAACATCTCCATTGGTTTTACCAATCTCCCTCCAAATTAGACGGCTAGGATTGGTTGGCAGTTAATAAGAACAGATATATAAGCAGCAATATGGCCATTTGAAAGTTAGCCAGCTGAGGAAGCCTTTTGATACTTTATTGTATTGGCGAAACGTGTTCTGGTGTCTTCTTTTATTATTTTTTTATCTGTATTAAAAGTTTTTAAATTCTGCCTTGGAGTCTCTTCCTTTTTTGGGGGAACTCCACATTATCAGCTGCAAACACGGAATTCTATCTCCATTTCGACTTTGACTTGGATCAAGTGAAATACTTCAATTTCTGCTTTGGATTCTCGATTGGGATCCAGTGAATCTTCTCGGGAAAGGCTATTGGGAAGCCAATAATATCTCTAAGGCAAATACACCTAGAACCGGGAGGGTTCTATCACATGTGAGTGCTATTATTTCACCTATATATATGTGTAATCATACATGGATCGCACTATGATGTACTCTTTGTGTTGTCTCTGAGGGGCACCAAAAGAGGAAAAGTTTGAGAAAAATAATAACGGGACTCTGACTCCATCTTGTGAAGGACATTGATATCGCTACACCATCTTTTTATTTTTTGTTGTTATATGTGATGGTTGAGAAACAAGGACCATAGGTGTTTGAGCGATCTCCTATATTCATCTATCAGCGCTACCTACCCTTTTTTTGTATATTGTACCTTTAGTGTTCCTGCTGGAGTGCACTCTGTGGGGAATTATAGATGTGGCACTAGAGGCAGAGCAGCGGGAGGAAGAGGTCTTCACCAGTGTCTTCACCATATGGTGTAGGACTACCTAGGGGCAAGGGCAGTCCTGCATACCTTTACAGCATATGATCCACTGGCTTACTGGGTGTTGAGATTGGATCACTGGCCAGAACTTAGTCAATATGCTATGCAGCTACTAGATTGCCCTTTGATCCAGCATGCTTTCCCGGAGATCTCTTCTGCATTCCCAAAACCTCCACCACTGCACTCTTCCACACTACCACAAAGGGGTTACGGTGTGAAAACACTTGCTGCCACCAAAGGCAAAATATTTGGGTGCACTGACACCTGTACCAGATTCATATCATTTTAATATTGGACCGCAGGGTCCAACCCTGCACTCTTGCACAATACCACAGAGGGGTTAAGGTGTGACGGCACTGTTGCCGACACTAAAGGCCCAATTTTAAGGCACCTCTTGTTACCTTCGTCCAAAGCCTGCATAAGTTTCACCATAATTTAGCCAAAAAATCACTTAACTTGTTCTGCGTGTCCTAAAATGTCTTTTCTTTTCATACAGGCTGCCGCCCCAATCAGTTGTTTATGAATAGATTAAAGGAAAACCATTTACCTTAATTTGAAATGTCATTTTTTTTGTTTTTAAATGTTTCTATACATCCTACAAATCCACCACTTCACGGGCAGGTTATGGGGACCTCCTAGGCACGATATTTGAAGGAATTTTTCGTTTTTATTCTTAACCTTTATTTCATGGAAAACTCACTGTTCCTTTAACAATGTTTTTTTAAAAACTTTTTGTCCTTGTTTCCTGTCCCCCAGGGCACTACCCGGACCCCCATACACCTTTTATGGCAAATATCTTGCATATATGCCTTCTTGGAGGGCACTCTAAAAATCGAACCTTCGAGTCCCATTGACTTGCATTGAGTTCGGTTCGTGTTCGAGTTCAAACTCGAACTTTTGAAATAGTTCGAGTTTGAATGCGAACTGAACACGGGGGTGTTCGGCTCATCACTATTGTTAACATAGAGTCTAATTTTTGACCAGTTTGGTCAGCAAACAGGTTATAAAGATGCTCTGATATACTGACATTCGAAGGATACCATAAGAGAATTGTTTTTGCATTTTATTGACGTTTTATAGTTAAAACGCATTTCAAATTAAAATGGAATATGGTGTCCCTATCAAAGCAAGAGACAAAGACTAAAGCCATATCCTGACATATCACAACTAGCTACCTTCTGTCCTACTAAGGTACGCCTACCATAATATACATATTAACCAATGTCATCATTATTAAGCAGCCACCACTTGGAATAAATGTATTACCTGCCATATATGTTGCCACACCATGAAACTCAGAGTTCCCGGGTAATGGAGAAATTTATTGAGAATGTTTATTCAAAATACTTATTAATCTTTTTCTTCTTCAAATTATTCATTTTAGTTCAAGGATTAAAAATAAGGGTTTAAGAAAATGATCTGAAAGTGAGTCCCTTTGCCACATTGTCACAGATCAGGGGTGCTTAACCATGGCCCTTCCAATGTTTTGGAACTACACCTCATGCAAGGCTCTGTTGAACTAATGAGTGGCTGAGTATCATGGGAGATGTAGTTCCACAACACCTGAATTGTCATAGTTACGCCCTTCATGTACTAGATTATAGTAAGGGAGCATTTCTCTTTAGAAAATGTATCTCAAAGTATTGGGGTCTGATATTACCACATCCAGACTTGCCTAATTCTTACTACCAAGTGATTTTTCAAAAAAACATTTTCACAAACCAGTGTTTTTTTGTAAAATCATTTTCAATTAATTATAAACTAAGAAATATTTGAGCTTATACCCATTGTATTTCTTACTGTAAATAATCTATTTTGGCCAGTAGATGGCACCATCTTTTGCCAAATTGAGTTACAGCTGTTTGAGTGGCTGATCTACTTTCTCCTTTTTTTTTCCTGCATCGGCTGCTGACAGCTGCTGAAAGCCTGATATTTCAGAGCTTTCAGCAGCTGATTTTACAGTTTTAGCTTTTTGGGCATTATGACCACAGCAACTAAAGTTTTGAAGTGAACCAATGTAAAAACTTAAATCTTTATTAAACAATACATACATAAATTGTGACCAGAGGTTCGGAGATAACACTCCTATATCTCCTTATTTAAAATATATTAAAATCAGATAGACACTAGTAGAGGTGGGTAGAGTCCACAGCTGTATTGGTATTTTTCTCCCAGTGACAGAATTGTCTAGAATCCAATTCGGGTGAAATATTTCCCAAATTAGTGCGGATTCTGAGTGACTGCAAAGTTTGCACTCAGGTGGTAAAAAACAAGGGAATGTAGCTAAACAGATACAAAGAACATTAGGGTAATATTCCCACACACACCAAAGTGTTGCGTAAACAATGAACGCTCACAAAACCATAGCGTTGTATGTCCCAAACATCTTAGGAGTCCACTTGGACCCACTATGTGGTTGCAATTGATTGTACCAAAATGAAAGACAGCAGTAATAAAAAGCAGCAGCAATAAAATGTAAAATAAAACAGACATTTATTACTCACACTCGAAGTATAAAAAAATCAATACAGCCAACATAGGGCCAAATGGGGGTGTATGCAAAGGCTCAGATAAATCACAAATGTCGTGTGATATGTGATGTGCGATTTGATCTGAAAAGATTCACCCGTAGGCTTTAGAACATCTGCAGCACCTAAATCCATTCAAAGACACACGGGGTGGGATCGAAACATGGGGTACACTAGGGTCGAGCCGGTTTTTAAGATTAGGAGCTTTTCTGAAAATAAGCAATGGATTCTCTGGTAGAATTGTCCCCAATAGGGGGTCTTGGTGTAATATAGGCCAATGTTTCTGTACGATTTTCTGTACTTCATAGGATTGAGCACTATAATCCGTAATAAAAGAGAGGCCAAATGTGTTTTGCATCTCCCTAGTTTTCCCTTTTTTTCTCATATGAGACTTACTTTTAACACCACCCACCTAATTAATGGTTTTCTCTAGCAAACACACACGGAACTGTTTTTGGACCAATTTGTTCTTAATATGTTCTGCCTGTTGGTAATAATCAGAATCTCTTGTACAGTTATGGCGTAGTCTGACAAACTGGCTTTTAGGAATTGATTTCAACCAGTTTGGATGGTGACAACTTTGATGGTGCACGAATCCATTACATCTGTCTTTTTGAAAAAACATTTAGAATGTACTTTAAAATAAAAAATAAAAAAAGAGACATCCAAAAAATCAATGGATTCCCTTCCATAAACTGGGGAAAATTTAAGCTGAAAATTATTCCGATTAATATAGTTAGTGAAATCTTCCAAAGAAGCCTGAGTGCCATCCCATATCACTAACACGTCATCTATATATCTTCGCCAGAGGACCAGGCCTGCCCCCATAGCCAACACCTCCTCAATAAAGAGGAGGTTCCAATACCTCATGTATATGTTGGCATAAATCATTCCAAAAATAGTTGTGGTGGAGAATAAAGGAAATGGCCTCCAGCAAAAAGCCATTTGTGATTTATCTGAGCCTTTGCATACACCCCTATTTGAACCTATGTTGGCTGTATAGATTTTTTATACTTCGAGCGTGAGTAATAAATGTCTGTTTTATTTTACATTTTATTACTGCTGCTTTTTATTACTGCTGTCTTTCATTTTGCACTCAGATGGCAGCAAGTGCATGGGTACATTGAGTTCACCTTGGTGCGTGCACAGTATCAAAGCATGGATGTTAAAAAATAACTTAAACAAATCAAATCAGTTTTTGTAATTATAATTACCATAACAGGAATTCCAAAAACCTCTGCAAGGTCCTTCTCATATAAGAAAATGAAGAAAGACGCGCGCTTACGCCATGGCAGAGTCATTAAAATCAGCTACACACAATGTACAGCTTTCATCATGTCTGACTATTCTTTGTTAGACATATCTATTTATTAGATTTCAAATAACTTATAGCCAATCAGTGTACAGATATATTTCCACGTCAGAGTTTGGCCAGCACAGTTCGCATACAAACACTTATTATTACCATATATGGTTCAGAGATGTTTTTTCTGGCTTACAACTTTTGCGCACATTCCTAACAGGATCACGTGCCATAAAAAGGAGGGGGAAGGGGGGAATCACAGCCCAATACATATTATCTATGGTACGTATTTGAATCACAATACATATATATTCATACAGGAAATTAAAAATATCTATAAATTTTTCAATGGAAAGGAGTAATCAATTCACAGTGCAATATGCTTCCTGCTAGACAGTGCTATTATACTCGAACCCTGCTGTCTGAATTTAATAACCTGTGCACAGCATGAAAAAGAAGATAAGTACTTAATTCACAGTGCAGTGGGCTTCCTGCCAAATATCAGCACATCATTGCTAACATCATCAAGGGTTACCCCTACATACTTTGAAGTAACCAAAGTGGGTCTTCAAAGATATTGTATCAAATTGCCACTAATACACCAGGAACTATTGAGTTTTACATTATGACCACAGGGCTAAAACTTTGGGAGTGATTTAACACAAGGAGATTGTGTTTTTGCACTTTATGTGAGAAATCACACACTTTATTGTGTACATGTCTCAAATGTGGGCTTTATGTTTACAGGTTACATTTTTAATAATATATTGAAGAAGGGAACAAATGTTGTTGCTAATTTAAGGGAAGATTTTCTGGTCTGCTAGGAACATTTGTAAGCTAAATTCATGGTGGATATTTGCCTATTGTACTTGCACTGACTTTTTTGTGCACCATGTAAACCAGCACTTTTTTCCTTTTTCATGCAATTACTACTGACTTTTTGTAAAAAAAATTCTTGGAGTGTTATCTTTTGTGTATTTTCTGCTCATTTTAATCTAAAGTGAAATTAAGGGACCCATATTTAATGAGTTGACATGACAGTCTCAAACCAGGTTCACAAATTCCTATCAGGTCTATTCAAAGAAAGGTGAAACGCAGGAGAATTGGCAGGAGAAGTGAAAATTCTAGGTCAAAATAGCCAAACCAGAATTGGTTTCTCATTTATCTCACTTTCCAGATCGGCTATTTGGGCTAGATTGTTCTCTTCTGCCAGTTCTCCTAATTGTCACCTTTCTCTGAGTAGACCTGAAAGTAAGTTTTTCCTGCATACAAAGAAAAACCCTTTTTTTTATGTAAAAATGTATGTCCATACTCAGCCAACCAACAGCTTTGTATATCACACACAAAATACATTTCCACTGGTTATTTTAGGTATCATTATCCTGGATACAGAATGACCCTAAAATATTTGAATCTGTATCTTTCACATTGCATATATTCATATATCAATCATATCATACCAAGCAAATCCTCTATAATTGAGCATATTCTGCAAAATGGGAATTTCTTTTCGACACATTTTTAAATCTGATTCTTTCCTGCCTTCACAATTTATATTATTTTTGTTCCAAACTCTCCTCTCCCAATCCATATAAACTTAAGTTTAGAAAAGTCCCTCTACGGTTCACGTCCAGCTTCACACTTTGAATTTATTTGGACGATAGGACAGAGATGCCTCTAAAACCACCCTGGATGGAGTCCAAATAATGAGCAAATGGTTGAGTAATAGTAAAATAATAAATAAATGTGAACTTTACTGTATATTACATTTTACTTCTACTGCTATTTAATGTTTGTTGAAAAGGGAAAAAAAACATGCTGGCTATGAGCTGTGGAATTAAGTTCAATGCACAGTGCTGAACTAGAAAAGAGGATAGCAATCCTATCTTTAACTAAATATTGCACTTCTACTGAAATATATAGGGCAGTATTACAAAGCTGGTGCTATCTTAACCAGGGCTGTTGTAAACTTACCAGAGCCATTGTGGGGCCATATTACATACTTCACGCTAACGTTAGCTCTCAGCTGTGTGAGCGTTAACGTTGGCTTTGGTTGCCCTAGCACAGGCCGACCATATTACATTCCGACCACTATCGGGTTAAAAAAATTGTTAGCGATTCGGAGGTTGCACTTTTCAGCGGAGATTACTGTACTTTGCGCTCCTATGCTTAACATGGAGAACGCAAAGAGTTAATTAGCTTTAGGATTACAAAGTCCTAAAACTAATTACGTCCTGCTGCGGTTAACTGAAAAGTTACTCACAGCTAGGACCTGGTGCTAACTGATTCTGCTTCTGCAGAATCAGTCAGCACCACCTGAAAAAGAACCCAAAAAAACATATACTCACCTCTCATTGCGCGGCGAGAACGGGTGCCCAACTTGCTTCTTCTTGCCGTTGGGAGCAGAGAGACACTGGGGGAAAAAAGTCCCCCAGTCTCCCTCTGCGAGTCACTATGCCGACCTGCTGGATCTCGTGAGGCGAGAAAACCAACCATATTTTTTTTTGAGAAAGGATTTTACCAGGAAGGATACATTGAGATTTCTCTCGTTTTCAAGCATGTCCTGGGTGGCGAGTATGTACCGTTAGGTGTCTTGCCCAAGGACACTTACTGGAGAGGAGCTCGTCGGGATCGAACCCATGACTCCACAGGCTCTCTCCACGCAGAGCAGTGATTTTACCTCTACTCCACCCAGCCGGTACCTGAGTTATGAAAATAGTGCACAAAACCAACCTTTGTACCTGATTCCTAAGTAATGATGATAATCCCATCCTTGGAGCTGCAGAATGATAAAACTATTGCAATGATGGCGCAGATTACCTTGACCCACAGATAGACTGGAAATAAAGCAAATATTCTTTACAGACATTGATAAGAGATAAAATAGATTCACAAGATTGAATGTAAATCAGAAATTCTGTGGAGCACCTGACCATTTAAAACAGATTGAGGATGAATGGTGGAAATAAATGGTGGTCGGTTAAAGAATGTCCATTCCTTCACCAGATTGCTACATTTAGCTGCATGACACTATAGAAATGCTGAATATTCTTAGTTGGAACACAAATGTAAACTGCGAGGAGAACAAGCAGAGAGAAAACTATATTGCACAGTATAATGACCCATAAGAGATATTGAAAGATGGAAAAAAATCTAAACATCAATGATGTTAGCAGTGAATCTTTACGAAGCGTTAGACTGATTAAAGGTTAAACATAACAGCTAATTTTAACTATAACTTTTAGAATAATTTAGAGATGATTATATATACATATACATTTAGAATGATCTGGTTTTGTGGTCAATGATGAAGCCCATATTGTCACTTGGCACCTGTGGTTTACATATAAACCAGTCCCTAAGACTTTTAAGATTCGGCATAGGCAGTGGTGTATTTAGGTTTTGTGCTGCCCTAGGCCTGACTAAACTCGTGCAATCCCCAATTTAAATTTG